>BQXV01000005.1:2404487-3606730 GCA_022836555.1 Colletotrichum tofieldiae | reverse complement strand
GTGCTGACTATCTTATCTGGTTAAAGCGCCTTTATTTCTTCCTTTCCTAATAAACTTCATATTTCACCAGTCTTACGCATCATTCAACGGATACCTTACTTTTCGCCAGCTGCTCGCGCCGCTCCGACTTCCAAGTTTCCGACCTCATCAACCCTCTCCGTATCAAACGTCCTTCCCTGGATTCAAGATTGGCCACGGCTCAAGCAAGCCTCTTACCCCAATTTCAATCACCTCCTGGACTGAGACAATGCAAGACTTGGCAACTCTGCGAAGTGGAGGCTATCGCGGCCGAGGCCTCCAGAAGCTCAAGCTCTCTGAGCCCTTGAATGGATTCCCCCGGGAGATCTTAGACCTGGCCGACACCCTCGAATATCTTGATCTCTCAGGCACCGGCCTCTCAACCTTGCCCGAGGACTTCAGCCAACTGCAAAAGCTCAAGATCGCCTTTTTTTCAGATTGTCATTTCACTGTGTTCCCCAAGCAACTCGCAGCATGCCCCGAGCTCGAGATGGTGGCATTTCGATCCAACGCCATGGCGGCCATACCGGAAGGCGCCTTGCCGTTCAACCTTCGATGGCTCATTCTCACCAACAACCGCATCGAGGCACTGCCCGAAAGCATCGGCCGCTGCTCGCGTCTCCAGAAGTGTATGCTTGCTGGCAACAGTCTCACCACTCTGCCGGACGGCATGTCGGCGTGCCACAAGCTCGGCTTGCTTCGCCTCTCTGCCAACAAATTCGCCGAGTTACCGCCCTGGCTCTTTGAGCTGCCCGAACTTGCCTTTTTATCGGTTGCGGGCAACCCATGCTGTGCCGTGAGCCTCGACGAAGAGCTTGCCCTACTTCGCAAAGTGGGGTGGCATGACCTTGAGATCGGAAGCTTGCTCGGCCACGGAGCTTCCGGCGATATCTTCAAGGCGAGGTGGGTAGTGGCCGACTCCGTGGTGGAACAGGTGGCTGTAAAGTTGTTCAAGGGAGAGGTGACGAGCGACGGCACGCCGCTTGACGAGATGGCCGCATGCCTGGCCGCGGGCTCACACGGCAACCTCATAAGCACTCTGGCGAGCATCCAGGGCCATCCGGAGAAGCACGGGCTTATCATGCAACTCATCCCCCCTCGTTACCAGACTCTTGGCCTTCCTCCTTCACTGCAGACCTGTACTCGAGACCGATACGAGACCGACAAGCCACTGTCTCTCGAGACCGTCTTGGAGATCTTGCGAGGAGTCGCCGCAGCTGCTCGTCACCTCCACAGCCGGAAGGTGTCCCACTGCGATCTGTACGCTCATAACATTCTCTTCAACGAGACCGGGCATGCTTTGCTCGGCGACTTCGGCGCGGCGACAATCTACGAGCACCTCGACGGGTTTGACTTTGAGAAGCTGGAGGTGCTCGCACTTGGCCACCTCGTGGAGGACATGCTTGGGTTGGTCAACGTCAAAGAGGAGGATAGCAAGGGGCAGAAGGTGCTTCAAGAGCTGCGGATGCTGCACACTCGCTGCTCAACCCCAATTGTGCGTGCGAGACCGACTTTCGCGGAAGTAGCAGGAGGGATGCAGGCGGCTACGCGTGAATGTCAGTGAAGCGGATTAATAGCGTATATGTCAGCAAGTTTATACCAGGCAGGCACGGAGTCTACGATTAACGTGAAAGGCGACGGTATAATACAAAGACACGACAACGACCATAGATGATAGACCTATAGAACAATTAAGACAACGGTATAGATGCACACTTTGCTAAGCATGAAGTGGGGTGTTGCATACGGAGTCTCCGCCTTTGGGACTCACACATTGGACGGACAAGGCAGAAGGTTTGATGGATGAGGCGAAGTGGAAGGGCAAGTAAGAGATGTTCAGTGGGGAGCATCATGGCGTGTTTACGCAGGCTATCTCGTCGATACGCTAAGGCAGGCGGTTGAGTCTTTCGGCGGGAGGATTGCGCTAGTTGCCACCGCAGCACCTGACATGACTTTCTTGCATATTCAGCGCTCTCGCACACAAAGCTTACTTTGCAGGTCAACAGATGACCGAAGGTTGCAAGCACAAATTTTATCCGTCGGTTTTGTACTGGAACAACTCGAGTGACTGGAATTCTTTTCTCTCCTCTGCCTCTCAGTCCCCGCCCCCGGCCCCCTCCGTCGACAGCCCCACCCCGGACCCACTACGTTGCCGGACGAGAGCCGATTCGAGAAGGCTTGCGAAGACAGCCGCTGCGGGTGGAGGCAGGGCCTCTCTCCCTCCAACGTCTTCTTGGCCCGCCCAATGCTTCAGTCCATCCCACCCGCACTGGCGGCACTCATCCTCGACACTCAAATACCACACACCCACCTCCACCAACACCGCAGGACTAACGACATGCTGCTCTCTTCTTTTTGACTGCTTTCCGTCCACTTAATCATACTCAGCGGACATCTGCTTTATCATTGTTGTTGGCCGCCTTCGCATATCGTCTTGCAACCATCTTTTACCAGATCCTTTCTTTGTCTACGCCAGTGCCTTGACGAGAAACAACAAATCCTGACCTACGGTATTTTTTGACTATATCTCAACCGTTGCCTGTCCACCTCGTGCTGTCGTCCAGGTGAGGTGAGATGTCGCAGACCAACGAACGCCAGCAAGCCGAAGGTTTCGATCAAACCCCAGAAGACAAGCCTCCCTTGCCTCCACCGCCATTCCCGTCGAGTTCCACCAACATGTTCCCCTTCGACGTGAGCGCCATCCCTACGCTGCCTACCCGCAAGGGTCTGCTGGTAGTCGACTTCCAAAACGACTTCTTGTCTGCCGACGGCGTCCTTCCCGTCATTGACCATGACGACCTTGTTGCTCGAACTGTCGAGTTGGTCAAGGCCTTTCGCAAGGTTGGCGACGTTATTTGGGTGTGCACCGAGTTCGAAAACTTCCGCCCTGCTGCTGCCGAGCACATCTGGGCCACCGATGCCCTGCCAAAGCCCAAGGTCCTGGAGTCCCGTGCGAGAAGGAGACCTCAAGCCGCCTCCAAAGCCCCAGAGCCCGAAGAGGCCTCGGATGCAGATCCCGAGGCCTTCCTTAGCCAGCCCGGCCCCAAGATCGTTCGCGCCGCAACTCCCGGCGCCTCCTTCCCAGATGCCATCAAGGAAGCCATGGGCAAGAGGGACGTCACCTTCATCAAGTCTCACTACTCAGCCTTCACCTCGGGCCAGTTGCTGCAAACCTTGCGCGTCAAGTTCGTGCATGAGCTCTACATCTGTGGCTCCCTTGCCAATATAGGCGTTTACGCCACGGCCATGGATGCTGCCAAGTTCGGGTACTCCATCACTCTGGTCGACAACTGCTGCGGTTTCTGCTCCGACCTGCGTCAGACCAGCGCCATACGCAGCCTTGTCGACGTGACTGGCTGTGAGGTTGACGATAGTGAGACTGTCATTGAAAAGCTGCAGCCCAAGATCACCCGGAAGTCCACCGCATCGTCACCTGTCGTACCCAAGAGGGTCGCAGAGGCCGGCGATGGTAAAATTCTTCCCGCGGCTGATGCATACAAGGTGAAACTCTTGGATGAGTTGGCCAAACTTTCACTTAGTAGTTCGGGAAGTAGGCCTTCGAGCTCGCGGTCCAGCAATGCCACGGGTGATTCCGATTGTGCAACCGTCTCCGATCCACTAGAGGTTGACCCAGCCGCACAGCCACCAAAAGCGACCCTGAGTGACTCACCCGACAAAGAAGCTTCGAGCAAACCGTCGAGCAAGGAGGCTCCGGAGCCTCCTTGCTCGGCTCCATGCACGGAGAAAGATGCCATTAAAGAACCCCGGATTCTCAAGGCAGCCGTCGATGAGAAAGCGTCCTCTGCGTCTGACCTTGAACTCGAACCCGACTCGACACCTGGCATGAAGACAGAGGCCAAACCTCAGTCTAAGTCAGAGAGGAAGCCGGAATCGAAACCGGAGTCGAAGACAGAACCAGAGGCCAAGTTGGAGCCAACAAAGCCAGTCTCGAAGCCCGGACAGTCAGAAAAGCAGGCAGCCATAGATGGCCAAGTAGATGCAAAGGAAACCTCCCCGCAGGCCATGGAGCCTCTCTGCGAGGGCGATACGACCGTCATCCATAACATTCTCCCAGCTCCATTGGCTGAGGGTATATTTGAGAAAGTGAGGGACGAGGTTCTCTGGCAGAGGATGTTACACCAGGGCGGCGAGGTCCCCCGACTGGTGGCCGTCCAAGGCGAGGTGGCAGACGATGGAAGTGCGCCAGTCTACAGGCACCCGTCCGACGAATCGCCGCCTCTTCTCCCTTTCTCGCCGACAGTCCAAAAGATCAAGGCCGAGGTCGAAAAGCAGCTCGGCCACCCGCTGAACCACGCCTTGATCCAGTTCTACCGCGACGGCACCGACTACATCTCCGAGCACAGCGACAAGACCCTGGATATTGTCAAGGGATCGTACATTGCCAACGTCAGCCTGGGAGCTGAGCGGACCATGGTGCTCAGGACCAAGAGGCGGGCAAAGGACCCGTCCAGCACTGGGCTGCCGTCAGGAGAGGAGGACTCGAAGCAGCGCACAACCTCTCGCGCGAAGTTGCCGCACAACTCTCTGTGCCGCATGGGCCTGGTGACCAACATGCGCTGGCTGCACGCCATACGGCAGGACAAGAGAGCGGAACGGGACAAAACTGCCTCGGAACTGGCCTTCTCCGGCGGACGTATATCTCTCACTTTCAGGCAGATTGGCACGTTCTTGGATCGGGATAGTACCTTGATCTGGGGCCAGGGAGCCACCGGCAAGACGAGAGAGGAGGCGCATACTGTCATCAACGGGCAGAGCCCCGAGGCCGTGAGAATGCTCCAGGCCTTTGGCACAGAGAACCACTCGACCGAGTTTGACTGGGACGATTACTATGGTAAGGGTTTCGACGTGCTCCACATGAGCAACTCTCCTCGTCTCTGCGCCTCGTCCGATCCTATTGTCAACATGCGCATCGCCCTGATGCTGGCCGAGTACGGCATCACCTACGCCAAGGGTAGCATGTCGCCGTCGTTCAACTGGAAGGAGGGCATTCCGGGCGCCAAGGACACCCCCGCCATACCAGAGTCCTTGCCGATCAGGTTCGTCGACAACGATGCAGCAAAGTCGACGGTGCAGGGCGAGCTAGCCATCATGCTGTATCTTGACGCAGTTCACGCCTCAGGCAAGGCTGGTGCGGCAGCCAGATCACAGACCGACACCGCACGAGTCTTTACCCGTTTCCAGGAAGGTCTTTCTCTTCTCGACAAGTGGCGACGACTGGAACGCCACGGCGAGGAGGAGGAGGAGGAGGAGGAGGAGGAGGAGGAGGAGAAAAAGAAGAAGAAGAAGAAGAGCGATCTCGGGCCCCTGCAGCGGGAGCTGGCCATCTGGGAAGGGTACGCGTCCGAGGCGGACTTCATCGCCGGGTCGAGCATCTCGTTGGCGGACTTTGCCGTCTGGCCTGTGCTGCACGCCATCGGCGAGGAATCTGGCGCCGAAGCGTTGGACGCGAACAAGAAGCTGAAGGAGTACTATGAGAAGGTCAAGGCCAGGGAGTCCGCCGTCAATATACTTGGCGCGAACCGGCCCGACGGCGCGGATGCCAAGAAGACGGTATAGTGTGATGGATGAGTTACAAAGGCGACCTTAGGAGACAAGAGATTCGAACTCTTCAAGCAGAAAACTGCCATAGTATTGGATGAGGGAATGGTTGCAGGGGATCAATTGGGAAAGCGGAAGAGGGCGGCGCAATGGTTGGGCAAAAGTTCAGAGCGAGAAAGTGTTTTTGACACCTTTGAATAACCCACCACAGCTTTTGGCAAGCCAGCATACCATGTTCTTGGATGATATGGAGGTGCAAGTAAGTGCATTAAGGAGGCTGGCCTTGATAGAAGTCTGGATCCATTTGCCGTGTCACCAGCCTTAATTGGTATTCATTCACGGGTGCTCGGCGACACTAGCAATAAATCAGCGTCCAATAATAGGGCCTCGCTCATAACCACAGTCAAAATGCGTGCAATAGGTCGGCATCGGCTTTGGCAAATTTTCTATTTCCCATCTCGTTGAGGATGGTGTGTCAAGTTCTTGTAGGTGGATGGTGAGTAGATGTGTACACACATTAGCCTCCCCAATAATACATGCATGACGGGACTTGTGCAAAGAGTCCGTAATCGTTAATATAAAAATGACAACAGAAAGCCGAGACGATCAAGGCATAAACCGCTCTCGCACAGCCTGATAACATTTAAGGCCCCTTTAAACGCCGTGAGAGACCAGAACCCTCGTCTAGTGCCCCGAGGATGAATGTTCCATTGTTCGTCATTTCCTCATAGTATGCCCTCCCTCTCCATCGTTTCAAGAGGAGTGGATATCCCAAGGCAGCGGGTAAGTACCCACCCAGTCGGCCACCTCGGACCTCAGCTGGACAATTTCCGGGTCGTTTTCTCCGTCACCTAGATGCTCCATGTAGTGTCTCAGCAAACCGGGCTTCTTCTCTCCCTTCTCCTCGGCGGCCTTCTTGGCACTCTTGTTGACCCGGATAGCAATGGTGACGGCGCGGTCGATGATGTCAGCTACGCGGCTGAAGTCCTCCTCGTTGAATCCTCTCGTCGTCATGGCAGGCGTACCAATGCGTAGTCCACCGGGCACCAACGCCGACCTGTCGCCCGGGACCGTGTTTTTGTTGGCGGCAACGCCGACGAGCTCCAGTACACGCTCGACACGGCTACCGTCGATGCCCTGAGGCTTCAGGTCCGCCAGGATAAGGTGGTTGTCGGTGCCGCCGGATACGATGCTGTATCCCAAACCTCCCTTCTCTTTGGGAGCACCCAATCTCTGGGACAGCGCCTTGGCGTTGGCCAGGACCTGCGTCTGGTAGGCACGGAATTCGGGGGCCTGTGCCTGCTTTAAAGCGACGGATAAGGCGGTAATTGTGTGGTTATGGGGACCTCCCTGGTGGCCCGGGAAGACGGAGGCGTTGATGGGGCCCTCGAGGTTGTACATCTCGTCCTCCTTCTTGGCGTTCTGCCTGCGTACACCTTTGCGGAAGAAGATCATGGCACCACGCGGTCCTCGTAAGCTCTTGTGGCTTGTGGTGGTAACGATGTCGGCGTAGGCAAAGGGGCCGGGCATAACCTTGGCCGCAACCAGACCCGAGATGTGGGCCATATCGGCAAGGAGGTAGGCGTTGGCCTTGTCGCAAATCTCGCGCATGCGCTTGTAGTCAATCAACCTGCTGTAGGCGCTAGCTCCCGCAACAATAACCTTGGGTCTGTAAAGCATGGCCAGCTCCTCCAGCTTGTTGTAGTCGATCTGACCGGTGGTCTCATCGAGCCTGTAGGGAACCGTCTCGAAGTATTTTGAGATAGCAGAAATCTTCTTGGTCGGTGTCTGGTATCCGTGCGACAAGTGTCCGCCGTGGGGGAGGTCCAGACCCATGAGGCGGTCGTGTGTGTCCATCAGGGCGGAGTAGACATACAAGTTGGCCGGGGCGCCGGACAGAGCTGCAGAAAGGCTTAGAGACGATTCAAGGGCATGACTGCTTGCAAGGTAGTAAATGGTAAGAAGAAAGGCGCACCTTGAACGTTGACGCCCCATTGCTTCGCGTCGAGGCCGAATGTCTCGAGAGCTCGCTGCTGGCAGAGACGCTCTGACTGATCGATAAACTCGTTTCCACCGTAGTATCTCGCGCCGGGGTAGCCCTCAGAGTACTTGTCTAGCCGGCTATCTTAGCTTCCCTAGTGATGTATGGTGTCTGGCAGGAGAAGTGCCTACTTTGCATAACACTGCCCAAAGCATCGAGAACGGCCTGGGAAGTGAAGTTCTCGGAGGGGATGAGGTTGATGAAGTGCTTCTGTCTGGTTTTCTCCTACAAGTCGGGCAGATCAGCAACCGGGCTCGGTTTGAGAGCTGACAGTATTGCGCAGCATAAGATAACATTGTGGTCAAGCATATCGTCCGTTGGTGACGGTGTCGGGCGAGGGGTGTTCGTACCTTTTCAATGATGTCGTAGACGGCGGGATCGGCTTGTTGGAGCTTGGCAGACAAGAGCTAGAGTTACCAGAGTTAGTACAACAAGAAGCCGTGTTTTCCAAGAAGCGACTCAGAAGTGGTGCGCACCTGTTGCTGGCCCTCCAAGCTGTTTGTCGAGATTAACCTCCTCACGCCACCTGCACGGGCGCAGGGGAGAGCTGCTTCTCTCGGCAAGCAGCGGAAAGCACGAGTTGTGCCTCGGAATACTGGAAGAGACATGGCGACAGCGTGACAATAGACCTGCAAGCAAAACGGGTCAATCAAGCGATATGGTAGTCGTTGTAGAGGTTGACGGAGGAAGAAGGCGCTCAAGTCAATATGCGAGGTAGGGAAGTCCTAAGGTAGTCGGGGGCGGTTGGGAAGGAGGATCGCATACCACAGAGACGGAGCTTACAACCACAAAGTACCTTGAATTACCCCAGCTACAACAAGGCCATGATGTAGTGGCGGCAGGCATGCACAGGCGGTGGGGGGAGGCGGTACATAAGGACCTGGGGGTTGGGGTTCGGGGGCGTCGTCTGCTGCTCGCAGGCGGCATCTGACCCGAGAGAGCAGAGCGGTGCAGCGGCCGAGCTGCTCTAACCGCGCTGTCAACGGCGGTCTTGGCTCAACTCCCGACCTTCGCACTGTGCCCTCAGAGCGTGTGTTCTTTGCTCGGCCGGTGTCTTGGAAAGGCAACTGTTCCTATCGCTTATCCCCACTGCACATCCTATCTTATCGGCTTATCAATGAGCATAGACAAACGGCTGGCCACCTTTCTAAGGCACAAAATTGTGTGATGTCCGGCTAGATGCCTCAGGTAAGAGGCACGGGCCCTCGGCACCCTCCCGCAGCAGCCCCACCGCCCAGCTCAGCCCTTTTTCAAGGCCGCGTCGTGGCCGACTTTTTACCTTTTCTCCCTTCTCCTCTTCTTTACACAACTAAATTGGAGATGACGAGCACGCTTTCTTCACATATTAGCTCTTCCGCTTCAGCGGGTGCATGATGATATGTTCTGGCACACCTCACCACCTTTAGAGGGACAATTTGAGACAATCTGATCCAATCCGTGGTTGTACTTCCTTGAGACTCTTTACTTTCACAATTTGTTCCTCTACAGAGCGGGACCACAGGGGCGGGGTTTATCTAGTAGTAGCAGACGGCGGTATCAGACGTCACCCTTGTTGGGTTTGGTCGAAACAACGAGAAGCATGGCAAGTGCCATGGTTAAGGCGCAAATATGGTCAACTGATGCACGAGTCGTGTGGACGTGGTCGCGCTCCGGTTTGCAAAGGGCTGCTTTCCCTCTCCAGCCACTCGTCCGCATGTCAAATCGTGAGTCTAACCACACGTTGGTCCAGGCCCTGGGCAAGCATGACACGAACAATGTTCGCAAGCTGGGCCTTCCATAAGCCAAATGGGCTAGAAAACGGACCCTTCTTGATTGACCCTGGCTCGCCTTGACTGAACCCGACGACCGGGATCATGCCCATTGAGAAAGACAACCAAAGTCGAATAAAATTCAACGACAGTCACGGAATTATTATCGCTCCCAATCCAAGGGCGGTTCGACGTGTGACAGACAATTGACCGTCTTCGTCGCACTTGTTGGCTGATTTGCGTCACAGCAATGTATGACGCTTACACTCATCGTCTGTCGCCGTTGTAGTGGTCCAATGTCCCAGAATGACGATAATTTGGGACAATGACTGCTACCTTGGGTTGTGTAAGGAGCATCTCTATCATCCGATATGACCAAGGCATCGCGCGTAGAACCATTCATGATGAAGAAAGAACCGTGTAAGAATTGCTGCTGCTCATTTTTCGTGCCCGTAATTTGCCATGTCATCGATTTCCATTTTTCAATGCTACATGCCAAAGCCCTGCTGCGACAATAGGGACAGTAGGACGTAAAAAAAGAAGACCCAACCCGATGACTCCGAATGCAGCCGCCTAAGGACCGAGATCGATCGTGATCATCTATTTGGCCTCCTCCTCGCCCTCGCCCAACAGAGCGTTCCTCTTCGCCGCCACTCTCTCCAGCTTGCGCTCGCGGGCAGCCTTGGTCTTCGCACGCTTGGCGTCCATCTCGTCCTTGAGAGCCTTCTCGCGGGCCTTCTCGGCCTTGGCACGGTGAATCTGTAGAAATCCTCGCGTCAGCCCACCACTCTACTCCATATTCACGCTGCGGACCCTGCAACGGCTCCAACACCGGGGGAGTGTAACTTACGTGCTCAACGAGAGCACGCTTGTGCTTGAAGGCGTTACCCTTGCTGGAGTGGTAGAGCTCGTGGTACAGGTGCTTGTCGATCTTGCCGGAGGCACGGTACTTGACCAGGAGACGGCGGAGGACACGGAGACGGCGCATCCAAAGGACTTGGCTTTATCGGGAGTCAGCACGGCAATCTCCAAGTGTACCAGGCCGACCTGTCGATCGAGTTTTTGCTTGTTGCTATGTCGGTCGAAACACACACAAACAGCCCTAGATGACAGGCCGACCATCGGGGTTGGCGTTGACGAACCTGGGCATACGAGCCTCAGCGGTACCCTTGCGCTTACCGAAGCCACGGTGACGACCGATGCGACGAGCAAGGTTCAGCTCGCGAGCGCGGGATCTCGAGTGCATGGTGACGGGCTTGCGGATGATGAGGCCATCGGCGACGAGCTTGCGGATGGTCTGGCGAGAGTTGGCGTTGGAGATCTCGTTGACCTCGTTGGGGTCGAGCCAGATCTTGCGCTGACCGCAGCCGATGACCGACGCGGCCAGGCGCTTCTGAGTTCGCAGATTGACCCTGCAGAGGAAGCAATCGTATCAGCCTTTGTCTCCCGTCATGTAAAAAGTAGCCTTTGGCCTTCCCGCCCTTCCACTGCCAAATGCCGCCATCGGGTTTTCTTGGATCGCCCCTCCGCGTGTCCCGGGCGTCGCAGCGTCCATCAGATCGACATGCCCGGCGCAGAAGAACGACGCAAATCGCATTGGAATCGGTATGGAATGTGGTCTGGTGCTCGGATCGTGATAACTTACATCTTGAATGCTGTCCTAGTCGATGGTCGTACCTACCGGGGGAGTCGAGGTGTTGAAATTTCGAGAGGGGTGGACGGGAGGCCAATTTTCAGAAAGGTGAAGTGTGAGCAAACTCGGGGCTTGCTTCAGTTGTGGGCGAAGTGGGGCGATGGGTAAGCGAGCCCGGAAAAAATCAAAGGCACACCTTTGGCGTTCGCATTTCACGTGACTGCGGCGACACAGGCCCTTTTTAGTACCTCGAGGCCTGTGCACTTGTACCCGGTACCTGATGTTCCTCTATTGGCCCTGAAGCCCGTCTTCGAAGCCATCAGCCTCGATTCGGCCGGTCTGTAAACGGCACACCGCTGGCGACCAACAGTCGCCGAGGATTGTGGAAGAGATGTTTATGGGCGTTCGTTTTAGGACTGTAATCTGATTGACGTAGTTCTCTTGACTTTTCTGTTTTCTTCCATTGGCCCCTGGTATCACCACCTTCCAAGAGACGAGGCAGCGATTAGAAAGGGGGCCGAGAGCGAAAGAACGAGATATCTTGCTCTGCGTAACATCTCCCTTCATAAGCAGCAAGGTATCATTTCACTTGTGGAATTCTGTTCTGATCAGATTCATGTAAACTTTTGTAAACTCAAGTCAACCTCCCAGGCCCTTGCTTCTACTTGCCAAACACATCTTCGCCCACATCGACCTTGCCCACGCTCCAAATCTCCTTCTCGTCCTCAACCTCATCATTTGACAGACCCAGGCCTCCCTGGCCACCCTCTGCCTCTCTTCTCTCACGAGCTTGCGCACCAAGACGCATCGTGACGCGCTTGAAGTAGTCCTGCATGCTCCTCTTGGTGTTTGGCGGCAGGGTGGCGCCCTCAACATACTTGTCAAAGACTTTCGTCTCGTCATCTACTACGTTGAAGAGGGCCACAAAGGCAGCCTCCGCCGCCAGCTTCACAGGGATAACCGGGTCTCTGACACTGGCAAAGATGGGGCCCGCGAGCGCAGCAACATGTGGCCTCACCATATCCATGTTTACGCGGCTCATGGTACGGATAATAACCAGAGCTAGTCGGCGGGAGTCGACGGAGTTTCCGGGTTGAATGACGTTGGCGAGTGCTTCAAATATCTTCTTGTTTGTTTCAAACGTCTTGGGCGACTCCGAAAGAAGGTATTTGCCCGTAGCCAGGATGACGTTGTCGGCGATGTATGGCTATATGCCGTGTCAGCTGTATATAATTCTTACATTTAGAGCCAGCAGTACTTACGTTCTTGTTCGACATGCCCTGGCTGAGGATATCGGGCAAGTCGTCCACCAGAGGGCTTTCCAGGAGACTCTGCGGGGACTCGACGAGAACAGCGTTCAGTGCAAGGGCCGAGGAATGGCTCCAGTGGCTGGTCACCACCCGGTTCTTGAGCAGTGAGTTGGCAGCCTCCTCGGGCACGTTCTTGATCAGCGCTCCGAGCAGCTTGGCATTCGTGATCGTCATTGCGTCGTCCCTCTCGTCGGTATCCATGTCAATGAGACCCAAGACAGCGGCCCGCGAAGCCTCGCCCATGTTCGCACCGGCCTTGCTAATGACCTCGTAAAGCGCGCTGAGCATGGCTGTCTTGACTCCGGGGTCCGAAGTCTTGGAGCCCGTCACAAGCTCGGCAATCAGCGGATCGATACGCGGCGTGTACTTGATGAGGGTACCCAAGGCCTTGGCTGCGCGCGCTCTTAGGACCTCGCTTGATGTGTCTGCAAGAGATTTGGCAAAAGTGCGTTGAAGCTGGGGCAAGAATGGCTTCAGGGCCGCAGGCATCTTCTCCAAGAGGTTGTTGAGAGTCAACAAGATGGCAGACTTGACGTCCGTAGATCTCTCGGAAACGACACGAATTAGAGGACCGGTAATCTGTGTGACAAATGGCTTCAACGAAGCCTCGCTTGTCCGGTCGACAATGTCGGAGATGGCCAGAGCTGCCTGCGTTCTCTGATCCGGAGTGCCGTTCATGAGACCTTGCAGGAAAATCGGCAGGATGGCGTTGATGCCCTTGGGAAGCTCGAAACCAGGCAAGTTTGCGCCGGGAACGCCAACCTGTTGCAGAGTCTGCCTGGTCGAGACAACCAAACCCTCCATCTCCTCCTTCTTCAGCTTCTTGGTGAACTCGCTGAGCGCAGCCCAGGCTCCCTTGACAACATCCGGGTCTCTGTCATCAAAAGAAATGAGAAGAGACCTGACGATGTCCTGGTTGTAGCGCGAGTAATCCACATCGCCGGCAGCGAAGAACTTGCACAGGTGACGGGTAGTGGCAGCGCGCCTGCGGTGGTCGTCGTGCTTTGTGAGTTGCAGTAGAACGTTCATGACCGTGTTGAGTCCGTCATACTCGTCAATGGACAGGATGACAGTATCGAATGACTTCTCGAGGTCTTCTCTCAAAGCATCGTCCTCGCAGTTGATGATGTTGTCCATCAGGGAGTTGATGATATTCGGCAGCCGGCGGTTCATAGCAGCACCGGCCACCCTTGATAAAGATGCAAGAGCCTTGGCGTTAAAGGCAGAGATGGGAGGGGTAATAAGCGTGGGGATAAGGTTGGGGAGGATAATGTTAGAGCGGGTCGTCTCAGTGAGCAGAGTGAGCAGGGCCGACAGGGCATTGTCGGCGTTCTCGTCGGAGCGAAGGAGGTTGAGAAGATAGGGGAGCACTTGGTCCACCGCCTTCTTGCCCAGAATTTGTTGAAGTGAGTCGAATGCTTCGGCGGCAGCTTCTCTGACGTCTGCATCCGAATCGGTAAGAGCCGTTCTGACGACGGAGATGAGGGTCTTCTCGTGGTCCTCCAGGGCTTCTTCCGATGCTGAGGCAATGAGCTCCTTGAGGGCAAGGCAGATACCTTGCTTCGCGTCCGTGTCTGTGGATGTTTGCAATCCCTCCTCGAGAGTTGGCAGCAGGGTGGACAGGACGCCATCCCCTGCCTTGCGGATCAGTTCGCCGAGAGCATTGCTGGCAATAACCTTGTGCTCCATGTTGGAGCTGCCCAGGCGCCGGATGATGAGTTGAGTAAGAGTCGGTACCAACTCCTTGAGAATGCGAGGGCTCGAGACCAAAGCCTTCCACACGGCGATGGCAGCAGATCGGACCGCGTTGGCAGTATCGCAGCGGCAGACATAGAGAGCCGACAGGATTTTGTTCCTCTTCTCTTCGCCGAGGGCTTCGCGGAGGGAAGCACCCGCCTCTCTGGCACTCTCCTCGTCCTCCTCTCCGTCCTCTGTCTTGCCACTGATGCCCGTAAGGTTGAAGAGAAGGTCACCAACAAGCTCGACTGAACTGAGTCGGATGCGGTAGCTGTCATCGGCCAAGCCACGCTCAAGCTCAGGAAGTAACAAATCGACAGCGCGGACGGCAAAGTTCTTGACAAGCAGACGACCGGCACGGAGAGCGGTCTCGCGGATGGATTCGACATCGTCAGCAAGACCAGACAGAATGGGCGGGATGATTCTGCCCAAATAGTTTGCAAAGCTGTTGCCAAAGCAGACAGGAAGGAAAATGAAGAGGGACATAAAGCCTTCGCGAACCGCTGGCTTTGTAGACTCGACGTTCTGCAGAATGGTCGGGAGAGTCTCTTCGAGTCTGGTGGTACCCAAGCCTGCGAGCACCTCGCTGAGAGCCTGTGCAGAGCCGAGACGGTCTCCCGCACCGTTGTCTGCCTTGAGGGTCTGCATAAGTCCGGGAATGAGATCCGGCAGCGCATCTTCCCCCAGTTTCTCCACCAAGGATCCCAGGGCCCTGGAAGCCGTGGCACGAGTTGTGGGGACTGGGTCGACGATGGCCAGCTTGAGGCCTGCAACGAGAATCGGCAAGTGCGAGACGAGATCCTTGCGTTCAGTGAGATGAGCCAGACTGCCGATGACTTGTGCTGCCTTGCGCTTGGTGTTGGAACGGTCGCCCAAGCCGCGTTGCAGGATTCTGGTGACCAGCGCCAAAGAGGGCGCGTCCAGATAGTGCACGAACTGGACCTTGATCAGGGAATCCAAGGCGTCGTCCGTGTACTTCGTGGGGTCGCTGAGCGCCTTGAGCAGGATGTCGACGAGGCCCTTGATTTCAGGGTTGTTAATGACCTCGCCGAATCGCTTCAAACTCTTGTTGGCAGCGGAGCGAACCTCCTTGTGACTGTCGTTGAGGACACCTGTAAGAGGGGGGATGATATCCGGCAGACTCTGGGCCAGCTGGTTAGGATCGAGATAGGCCATGGCTCCCAGAAGGTCGCAGGCTCCCTTCTTACTGCGCCACTGGTCGTCGTCCAGACCGTTGAGCAGGGTGGGAAGAATTTTCTTGACGCCATACGAGCTGAGCTTGCCAAAGCAGGCCTTCGCTGCTGCCAGACAAGAATCTCGGACGTTTGCGTTGCTGTCGCCAAACCCAGTAAGCAGCTGCGGGACGATCTGAATGACATACGGCTCAAAGAGACGGCCCAGGATGGTGGATAGAAGCTCGTATGCGAGGAGTGCCGCTTCTCTTTGGTTTGCTTCCTTCTTGTTTTCCATGGCACCCCTGAGTGTCATCATGATGCGCTGATCTTTCAGTGATGAAATGCCGCGGCCCTGCACGAGTCCGGCCAGGCCGTAGGCAGCACCTCGCTGCTCAGCGTACTTCTTGGATGTCAACAACGTCTCGAGGACCTGTGAGAAATACTTTGATGATTTGTCTCCGTACGACTGCACCAACGGCGGCAGACATTCGGCAATGGCGTACTGCACAGTCTCTGAGGGCGTGCTCAAGGTTGCCAGCAGGCGATCAATGACAACGGGAAGTTTGGAGTCGCCCGGGTTCAGATGGCGAGCGAGTGCGCCGTACATGATGATGACGGCCTCGTTGACACGGTCCGAGGCCTCCGTGTTCTTGTCCGGGCCCTCGAGTGTGCGCTCAAACACCTTCATCAACTTCTCAACCATACCCTTACCATGAAGGTCAATAGCTCGGATAGCCGCATCCAGCATCTCGCTGCGGACGTTTGCGTTCTGGTCGCCTAGAGGTCCGTTCTCGATGAGAAACTCAAAGAAAGGATCGAGCTGCTGCTTTGCCATGTGTGGAGTCAGCTCCTTGAAAGCAGATCCAATGCCGTGCCGCGATTCCCAAGGGTCCGCCAGATTGGTCTTCTTGGGCATGCCGTACTCGTCCAACTGAGGAACGCGAGGCTTGGCAAGCTCGGTGTAAGAAGACTTGAGAGACTCCAAGGTCGGCTCGAGAGTGGACTGGTGCGCACTGCAGGCCTCGGCCAAGGATCGAGCCGCAGCCCTTCGGAGTTGGCCATCAACGCTGTCCAAGTAAGGAAGCATCTTGGCCGGAACCTCTTCAGATAAAGCGAAGTCGCTCTCCTCCCAGATGTCGCGGCCAAGCTCCATATTCTCCTCGACGTCGTCGTGGCATGCCAGCCAGATCTCATCGGAAAAGTCAAAGTCGCTCATATCAACTTCTGAGCTGATGGCTTGCAACACCGCGGTTCTCACGCTGACTTGGGGCACAATGGCTCCCTTTGCCAGAGACGCGATTTCCTCAGGAGTCATGTTGGGGGCGACGCACCGACACATGTCGGCAAAGCAATCCTTGATGATCTTGTAGTGTTGAGTGTACTGTTGCATGGACAGGATCAATGAAGACATGACCTCTAGTCGAGGGGTTGCCAGGTCTTCGCAAGTATTCGTATGGAAGGAAAGGAACTCGATAGCAAGGACAAGCTGTGCGTCTCGGTCATCTGGGGACGAGCCAAAGCCACCGCTTTCAAGAACAGTGAAGACTAGGGGAAGGACGTAGATAAGAGACACGGTGTCGAAAGGACGCTGCTCTCCAGCAAAACGCAACCGGTAGAGCACTCTAGTCACAAGCTCGTCAACAGGCTCCTGTTTGTAATCCTCGGACAGAGCAGTAACGCCTCGAGCACGCAGGGTCGCCACTCCGACAAATGGTCTCATGGGGCCCAAACGACTGGTGATTCGGTCCGAGCAAGCCAAGTAGGCCAGGGGCGCGGCATCGCCTGTGAGAAGGCTGGCACCAGCGTCGATGACGTCCAGGAGTGCTTTGACGGCGGGTCCCATCCAGAGGGAGGATTCGGTTGGAGGGCCAGTCGCGAGACTTCGAATAATGCCAATGCCGCGCAGTAACCTTGCTTCGATGCGACGGACCTGCTCTCGAATACCGGCCTCCTTCTTGAGCTGGGCGTTGACCTTGGCTGTCTCCTCTGCCGTGAGCTTCTTCTGTTGGCCCTTCTTCTGGGCCAACTGCGACCTCAACTCAGCCTCCCATTTCAGGATATCGTAGTCCTTGTTGTTCTTGTCAGGCACAGTCGTCTGTGCCTTCTTCGCAAGGACATCCACGAAGGCGGTTCCTTCAGGGGTTCGGAAAATGGCAGCCTCCACGGGACCGACGGTTCGCAGCTCCTCAGGCTCCAGGTCTTTTCGGATAATGTCAACAATCTTGCTGGTTATGGATTCAGGGGCCACGAAAGCCAGCTCAGCCGCGGCGTTACAGGCAGCCTGCTTTACAATGTCCGACTTTTGGTCGATCGAGGTCCTATCCGAGATTTCCTGGAGCAGGTCAGCCTCAATTTGGCGTACCAGCTCTCCCGGATCCTTCTCCACACGCAAGCAGAGTTCGATCCAGCTGGCACGAGGCACTAGTTCCTGTCGAGCGAGCACGAGCAATGAGCAAAGCTGCTTGTCCACGACTTCTTGTACAGCCCGTTTTTCCTCCTCGCGCAGGCCCTTGGGGTTGATGCATATCGCACGGAGAACCAAATGAAGGTTCGTCTTGTCGGTCTTGGACAGGACTGCCGCGCTGTCCTTGTCACCGGTTTCCAAAGTCTCAAGCCAGTGCCAAATACTGCCAACGACAGCCTGGGAAACAAGGGATGGTCTGGCGGCGTACACTCGGGACAGACTGTCCGTTGCGATCTGCCGCACCTTGGGGGTAGCTACCAAAGCAACGATGACATAGATGAATGCTTCAGCCCAGGCGACGATGACAGGCTTGGGGGTCTTCTCGGTCAGGTGCTCTGCAGCGGCCGATAGGGCTCGAGAGAACCAAATGAGCTCGTCTTCTGCAGTGATCTTGCCGTAGATGCGAGGGCTAAGCAGGAATGAAGGCTTGGGCTCGAGTGCCAGACATTGGCCCGGGACGGAGACCTTGGCGAGTGCTGACTTGACGGCCGAAGACACGTTGCTTTGTTGTGACAAGGAGGTGAGGGTGATTACAATAAAGGCACCGACCGTCAGGTTGTTTTGAGCAGCAATCAGGGGATTGGCGACAACCTCATTGTAAGTATCTAGAAGCTTGGGCAAAACAGCTTCGGCATACTTGACTGCGGCCGAAGAGAGATCTCCAGAGTCAGCAGCCGAGTTGAAGATCTCTCCGACGCGCAGTAGCCAGACACGACGAGTTGGGAACCTTTTGTCAGAGATGCCCTTGATGCATGCGTCCACAATGGGCTTGGCTACTTCAACGTCGTTCTGCAACAGATAGCCAGTCGATCTCGCGAGTGCCGACGTCTCAACAGTGAGTGCAGCTTCGTTTCCTTCCTTGGCCGAGACAGCCGCCAATGCCGTCGCAATCTTATCGGCGGTGGTCTTGGAAAGGGGGATGGCCTCAAGCATTTCACAGTGGAGGATCCTGTGGTCTGCCGATGCCAGCTTTCCGCTCTTGACTGGCCCAACAATCTCTTCCGAGACCTTCTCCAAAGCCTTTTCATCGCGGCTCTGGGCAGCAAGAACGCCGAAGGCCTTGACGGCGCCAGTGCGGGTAACAGCATTGCTCGACTTGACGTTGGAAAGAATGGGCTTCAACAAGTTGCCCACCAGAACTTGGGAAAGGTCGTAGTCCTTAGGAAGCGACCGAATCAGGGGGATCAGGACGTCGCTCAAGACAATCTCAGGGGCTCTGAGGAGGCCCTTCTCGAGGGGCGGAACCACCTCCTTTGTGAGCTCGTCAAGAGAGACAAAGTCGACGAAAAAATCCTGCAGACCTGACGCCACGTGCTTGGGCAGAGCCGTCCGCGAACCAATGATTTCTCTGGTATAGAAGGCGAAATATTGAGACTTTTGAGACTCGAGGGCTGCCTTCACGGTAGGCGTTCTTGAGCTGACACCGGCAATGATACCGAGAAGAGGAGCATTCTTCGCTGACGGTTGAGCAGCCTTGGTCGTCAGCAGCTGCACGGCGTCCTTGAGGGCCTTCTCGGCGGTTGGGTGGGTAGAAAAGAGTTTGCGCAGTCCCCTGCGAGTGACAATGATGGCGGAATGAGCCATGCCCCCCTTGGCGGCGGGCTGCAGGCACTTGTCCAGGGCATCAGCATCGCTCAAGAGAATCTGAGAAGCCAGCCTGTCCCATTCGGAAGTCTTTCCAAGGTGCTGCATGAGCAGGCTGCACCACTCCACCAGGACGAAGGCATTGCTCGCAGCGATTCCAGATTTCTGCGACTCTGCACGCAGAGCGGCCACAAAGGCCGAGAGGACCTGGGGCTCGAGGCCCCTAGCAAGAAGGGCAGACAGGCATTTCTGAACGGCGAGTCGGGAAGGTCGGTCGGTGTAGAAGGCGTGCGTCCAGAAGAGCAACTGGACGAGCTTGCGAACCCAGGCCGGGTCGGTGTCTGGGGCAAACGGCAACGGCGTTAGCACCCAGCGCAAAAGAGGCAGGGGTCGGTTGTGCGCCGGCGCCGCAGCAGCAAAGAGGGGGGCAATGGCAGGCAATGGTTCATACCGGTGTTGGATATCCTATCCTCGAGTGTGCGCAGGTGGGCTATTCTCGTGGCGGTGGAGGACGAAGTCAAGGCTGATCTGGTGGCTGCGAAATCGAGAGCGACAGGGCCAGAGCTAGAGCCATTGGCGACGACTTCAGTCATTTTGGCGGGATTGGGGGCGGACAGAAGATAGCATCGGGGGCAAGTCGGCCAGCTGTGCGGTCGACGAGCGGGGGGGAGAGTCGTCGTGTACGGATCGAGGGTAGAAGCGCGGCGGTTGAGGTTGAGGTTGAGATCGGGCGGTGGTGATATGAGCTGAGAGAGAGAGCCAGAAACGAAGAGTCGTGCTATGGCCGTCGTTCGCACAATTTGTTGCGGATACCTTGGAGAGGAAGGGTACCTCGAAGTAGATGTTGATGGAGTTGAAGGCTGCGCAGGCATGCAAGGCAGTGGTCAGGTCACTTGCGTGGTACTTCCACACCGGGGGCATGGCCTGGAGTGTTCGTACCCTTGGGGAAATTATTTTTCTGCCGGACGAGCTGGGAACGGGGGATAAATATGCCACGTCTTGAGGTACCTCGACCATGAAGCTCTGAGTTCTGGTTGCTGTGCGGCACCTCTGGCAGAGCTCAGGCATCTCTCTGCAGCACAGCTGCTCGACCACAGTGGCTCACCAACCGCCGTCAGGTGGGCTGGGCGGTACTTGGTCTGGGCTGGGCGGTACTTTGAACACTAGGGTTGTGTGGCCCGGCGCACAGGCTGGAGGGGTTATGCCACCCTCAAAGGAAGGCGGTCAGGGACGGCCAGCTTTCGCATGGCGGGGCACCCTCGACCGCACTGCACTTTCCACGGAACCGAGCCTAGTCACTGGCCGGGCCTCACAGCACCTGCCTGACGTCGTATCTCTCTCTCTCTCTCTCTCTCTCTCTCTCTCTCTCTCTGCCTCTGCCTCTCTTGCTTTCCGAACTTACACGTGTTTCTCCTCGGGTTGTCTTTCGCCTCTTTGATCAACTGGGGGAATTATTCCACACATGGAAAACACAAACCTTTTCCTCCCGGCCTTCCGAACGTCTCGTGCCTCCAGTGGCGCCTTTCTCGTCTGCGATCCTTGATTGATGACGCAGCGGCAGCTCCGATGCAGTCCCAGACCTGAGCTCACCTTGGTCCGTCGCCGGTCTGACTCAATGGTTTCCTTTCTCCATTCTTTCGCAGAGACCACAGAAAATTATCCCTCCTGGAACACAGCCCGAGTCCTGCCAGGTACCTTTTTCGTACCGTATCTTCCCTCCTCCTTTCCTGTTCCTTCACACCTTGCACAGCGCCTGCTTGCCGTCGCTTCTTCACCCTAAGCAGTGCGAATACATCCTGGGCGTCGATGAGAGATAGATAGCTCTGACTGATGGTTAACCCTCGCCTTCAAACTTGCTTCCCATACCCGATCGCTTCCCCTTAGAGGAACATTGATTGACCCGGGCTGCATTTCATTCACCCTTTACCCTGGTCAGCTGTTGGAGCCGGAGCCATTCTCTCAGTCGTATGGTAGTGTCCGCATTGCAGACCCCGTTGTCATCCTCCTCATTGGCCTCGGACACCACAAACAAGGCCCTTCACGTCTGGCTTTGGCTCACTTTCGGATTGGAGTTGGCTGCGGATACCATATCCACATCGAGCCTGACCAACACAATCAACACGGGGGGCTGTGAATCAGGTACCAGAAGGCTTCAGGTCTGCCGCAAAGATACATCTGCGTGGCATTACTTTGCTGGCCTCGCCTCGCCTCGCCTCGCCTGGGCACTAACAGCACAAACCAGCAACACAGTCACAATCCCTTGAGGATACATGCAAGCCTGGGAGCCGAGCCCACCATTGACATCACTGCACGCATACCAATTGGACTCACCTACCAGTCTATCACCGCCGTACTCACTTTCATCAACTCTCAGTCTTGCTTGTTTGTTTCGGGCCGAACGTCTTGCTCACTCACTCGATTCTCACCCGTTACATACCTCTGATTTCAACCACAGGCACGGCTATACGGGGCACAACTTGATTTGCAGCATTGCTACCGCCACTGTTTGTTGTCGTTCCGCCGCCTGGTCCCTGAACCATCCATTTTCCGCCCCGTCTCCGCCTTTGCCTCTCGGCTCGGCTCCCATTTCTGTCCCTCCCGCGTCAAGCTAGTACATTCTTCCACCTTGTTTCTAGTCCTCCTTCGTTCGCTTGTTCGCGTGTCACCCTCATTTCCAGGAACTTCGCCTGCGATACAGTGAATTTTCGACTTCACAGTCTCATACATTCACCACTGAATCCAAGGCCAGGACCAATTTTCCCCCCCCCCACGTCCTCACTACACCAAGCGAGCCATGGCCGGGGCCAAGAAGAAGAAGAAGCCCGCCGCCAACCCGGCCAGAGGCTTCGCCACCACCTCCGTCGCATCGTCCAAGCCTCGGACCGAGCCCGCTGAGGGCACCGAGAATGCCGCCGCAGCCCGGACCGCTACGGCCGCTCCCAATGCTGCTTCAAACCAGGATGCCCCACCCTCCGACCCTCAGTCTGCGCCTGCCGGCGCTGGTGACAAGGCCACCAAGACCGAGCTGAGCCCCGAGGAATTCGAGAAGCAGCTAGACGAATCCGAGTTGCAACTCTTGGTTGAAAAGTATGCTCAAAAGACCAAGCGAGACGCTCAACGCCAACGTACGAGGCTTGAGACTGACCGCCGCCTGCTCAGGGGTCAAGCCGACACTGTCAACTCCAGGAAGTGGCTGCCCCAAGAGTTGATGGATCAAGTCCTTGACCTAATCCAGGCTGAGAGTCGTTTCGCATCCTCTAGTGTCTCTACCGAGACTGCTGCCAGCGGGAAGCTGTTACCGGAGGAGGACATGACCATCAAACTTTGGACTCTGCAACAGACCCTCACCAGCGTTGGCTTCCCCGAACAGCGCGTGCAGGCTGTCATGCGCCACATCCTCGATATTGCCCCCAACATACCATCAACTGCGAAAGACAGCCTCTGGGGTCTTGAAGAAGCCCTCGACTGGATGGCCAGGGAGTGCCCGAGCGATGAGTTGCCTGACTACGAAGGCCGAGGCAAACAGGGAGCAAGACAATTAGGTGAGCCTAGGCTTTGTGGCATGCCTGAGTGTGACAGCTGAAGCTAAACTGCTGCTGTTTTAGACACCCCGGCTGAGAGTCCTTTGCCCTCGGGGGCAACCACCCCCCGAACCTCTGAGCCTGGTGGTCGCCAAAAGGGCGGACAAAAGGCCAAGAACGGCGGTTCCGCTGCCTCCAAGAAGAAGGCCGTCGTGATTTGTGACAGTGACATTGAGCCGGATGACCTGGTCCCAGTCTACCTTGAAACAAAGGCCAAACTGTTTGAACTCGAAAGAAGCCAGCAAGGCAAGAAGAAGCAAAGGAATGGTAACCCCGGGGCAGACGAAGGGCCGGAAAAACTGGACAAACTTCGCGCCAAAATTGACAGAATCGAAAAGGATGTCCTCTTCGACAAGTTCGCTGCCGAGCAGCAGTGGAGGACTCAAAAAGTGGCCTTGGAGAAAGAGATTGCAGCTGCGAGGAAGCAAAAATCGCTAGAAGAGGCCGAGAGAGAGGCAGAAAGGGAGACGGAGGAACCAGTCACATCTTCCGATGGGGACATCAACGACGAGGCTGAGCGTATTGCCGCCGAGATTCTTGCGCAGGGTGAGGATGACGAGGACGGCGGTCTTAGTGATCTTTTTGCCAATCTGCCTGTCACCGAGGTCGACGCTGCAGGCAAATCAAGCACCGTGCTGAATGGCGCAGATGGTGTCAAAATAACAATTCGAGATTTTGGAAAGTGGACTGGCGTCACTCCCATGCGAGCGTTGGAAGAGGCTTGCCGAGCACGGTTCGTCATTAACTTTTCCACCAAATTCTCCAGCTAACCCAGTCACAGAGATGCTGCGGCCAAGATTACCTATCGCCTCATCTCCGAAGTACCATTCGCCAATCGGCATGCTGTCTCTATTTCATGGTCCAAGCCCCAGGAGACACCGCCGCCGTCTCAGGACGACAGTGTGGAGGTTGGTACCTATCCCTCCAACTTCCATTTTAGCATGAAGTCTATTGCCACTCCCGACAAGAAACAGTCGGAAGCTTACGTCGCGACGTGGGCTCTGTTCTACATCTTTGGCACCTCGGCCAAGGAAGAAAAGGTCGGGATGAGACTGCCTGTCGTCTGGCGTGAGCTATGGGATGAGCTGGCCGAGGCTCGGAAAAGCCAGCTGGATGCCAAGGATCGGGAGGCGATCAGAGAGCTGCGGGCTCTCGTGCGCCAGAGGCAGGATCAAGAGCTTGAAGACGGCGTCATCCTCCAAAGTGCTTTTAAGGGAAGAGGTACGGCACGCAACCAGAACGACAAGGGAGACGAAACTGCTCAGGAGGCTGCCAAACGACTCTCTGGCGGACCCGAGTACTACCAGAACATCTGGGCCCAGAAGACCAACTCTCCAAGGTACCAGGCCATGCTCCAGTCTCGTATGCAGCTTCCCATGTGGAGTTTTAAACAGCAGGTTACGGACGCCGTCGACAGGGAACAAGTAGTTATTGTCTGCGGAGAGACCGGATGTGGAAAAAGCACTCAGGTGCCGGCTTTTCTGCTCGAGCATCAACTAGCCCAGGGCAAGGCATGCAAGATCTACTGCACTGAGCCACGTCGAATCTCGGCCATCTCATTGGCCCGCAGAGTCAGCGAAGAGCTCGGCGAAGGCCGAGGCGACTTGGGAACTTCGAGGTCACTGGTGGGATACTCGATTCGTCTTGAAGCCAACACTTCCCGAGAAACACGCCTGGTATTCGCAACCACGGGTATCGTTATGCGAATGCTGGAAGGCTCCAACGACCTGCGAGAGGTCACACATCTGGTTCTCGACGAGGTTCACGAGAGATCCATCGACAGCGATTTCCTGCTTATCATCCTAAAGAAGCTCATGTTGAGACGTAAGGATCTAAAGGTGGTACTCATGTCGGCCACCGTCGATGCCGAACGGTTCTCCAAGTACCTCGGCGGAGCGCCAGTGCTGACGGTCCCTGGTCGTACATTCCCTGTTCAAGTCCGCTACCTGGAGGATGCCATCGAAACAACCGGCTACGCTGTGGGCCAGGCACCTCAGGAGAAGATGGTCGATCTCGATGACGATGTGGTCGAGACGGAAGTCGAAGGGCCCAAATCCATCGCTGGAGCTGACCTTTCTGCCTATTCCGCCAAGACCAGGAACAGTCTGGCTCAGATGGATGAGTACCGGATCGACTTTGACTTAATCGTCCAGTTGATTGCCAAGGTCGCTTCCGATTCCGAGTATGTGGCGTATAGCAAGGCGATTCTTGTCTTCCTACCCGGTATCGCTGAGATTCGAACCCTCAATGACCTCCTTTCCGGAGATCCTTCCTTTGCACGCGACTGGCTCATTTACCCGCTCCACTCAACCATTGCAACCGAGGACCAAGAGGCAGCTTTCCTTGTTCCGCCTCCCGGGATGCGAAAGATCGTGTTGGCAACCAACATTGCGGAGACTGGCATCACCATTCCCGATGTGACTTGCGTCATCGACACGGGTAAGCATCGCGAGATGAGATTCGACGAACGGAGACAACTTTCCCGACTCATTGACACCTTCATCTCCCGTGCAAACGCCAAGCAGCGTCGTGGGCGAGCTGGACGTGTCCAAGAGGGGCTTTGCTTCCACATGTTCACAAAGCATAGGCATGATACAATCATGAGCGACCAACAGACTCCTGAAATGTTGCGTCTCTCACTCCAAGATCTGGCCATCCGAGTCAAGATTTGCAAGATTGGCGGCATCGAAGAGACACTCAGCGAGGCATTGGACCCCCCTTCGGCCAAGAACATCCGTCGCGCCGTGGATGCGCTTATCGATGTTCGAGCCCTAACCCCTGCCGAGGATCTGACGCCCCTCGGCAATCAACTTGCCAGGCTGCCTTTGGACGTGTTCCTGGGCAAGCTGATCCTGATGGGTGCCATCTTCAAGTGCTTAGACATGGCTATCACCGTTGCTGCCATTCTTTCATCCAAGTCGCCCTTCACTGCACCGTTTGGACAGCGTGCGCAAGCCGACCTTGTGCGCAAGGGTTTCCGTAGGGGTGACTCGGATCTGTTGACGGTGTACAACGCTTATCTTGCGTGGAAGCGCGTGTGCCAATCGACCAGCGCTTCCGGCGGGAAGGACTTCCAGTTCTGCCGGAAGAACTTCCTTAGCCAGCAGACACTGGCCAACATCGAAGACCTCAAGGGCCAGCTCCTGGTTTCGGTGGCAGATTCCGGGTTCCTCTTGCTAACCGATGACGAGAGAAGAGCCCTTAACCGGTTGCGGTATGGTGCCAACTCGAGGGGAAGACGACATCAGAATTTCTTCGACATCCCCCAACGCGTGAGCATCAACAGCGAGAACGATGCCATCACGACGGCAGTCATTGCGTGGAGTTTCTATCCCAAGCTGCTGGTCCGCGATAACCCAGGAAGCCGCGGCTTGCGCAACGTCGGCAACAACCAGTCCATTAGCCTGCACCCGTCTTCCGTCAACAAGGGCCATAACGAACTCAAGTGGCTATCCTACTACCACATCATGCAGTCAAAGAGGTATATATCATTCTGTTCAGCCACGATACCAGAAACTGCCCTCAAAGTGGATGCTAATTGCCATGCGCAGTGTTTACCACGCACATGAGACTACAGCTGCCGACCCCTTTGCCATTGCTCTGCTGTGCGGCGACGTACGAGCTGATGTGAGTTTGCCCCTAACACTTCAACATTACATCCCACGGTGCTGATATTACTGCTCAGATGTTTGCCGGTGTCCTCGTTCTCGACGGCAATCGCTGCAGATTTGCCTTGCCCGACTGGAAGACAATGCTCGTCATCAAGGTCCTCCGCACCAGACTCCGAGAGCTTCTCACCCGCTCCTTCAAGCAACCGGGCAAGCTGCCGACGGCACAGCACGAGCGATGGTTGGCAATCTGGCAAAAGATCTTCTCTCAGGAGGCGAACAAGGATAATGGCAACACGACCGTCGGCAAGGCATAGGATGCATGCGGCGGATGAGAATCCAGGGGGTCGTTGACGGATGGACCAGGGCCCGTTGGCGTGGACGTAAGGACCGCCTCTTGTGCACACCCTGTGGCACCGGGCTTCATGACGAGTAGTTGGAAGTCGCATGCTGGCGATTGCAATTCTGGCGAACTCTGCGCGTAGCGAAGACCTTGATCAGATACAGCTCGAGCCTCTAGAAAACAAAGCAGGCTACGAGTCCAAGATGCGGGTCTAGATCAGCAAAAGAGAAAGCCCCCAGGGAGCCGAGACCGACGAAGGTGGCCAGCGGAGAGTCAACTGAAGGGCGACGCGGTGCTTTCAAAGCTGTTTTTTTCGCGATGGAAAGATGGCTGAAAAGGGGCCTGAGACGCTCTCCCCCGGCATTGCCCTTCATAGCACACGGATAGAAAAGCAGCAATACACACACGCACACATATACATAGGGGGGGAGAAATATAATTCACCTGCACTATAGACACCTCGCGAGTAAGCATTGGAGTAATTACAGTGTCGACCTACGTTAGGCAGGTGCTTGACTGCGATAACCGCGAGTGGAACTGAACAAAACAGATGGCAGAGCGTTAGACACTTGGTATTAATCACCCCCTATTGTCGGGGCATATGATGAGGAATGTGTGCTGGGACCCTGGTGAAATCAAATGATGCAACAAGAGTCATATTTCCCATTTCCCATGAACGCCGTAATTAATGATGGTCGTGCCCAGCCTGGCCGTTGCCATTCCTTCCCAGGCCGTCTTCCTTGGACGCATTAGTTGTTGTTGTTGTTGTAGCAGTTGTAATTGTAGTAGTAGTACCGCCCAGAACCAGCGCCTTGAAGTCGGCGTTGCTCTTCATCGGTTTCCGAGCCTCCGTCTCCCCGCCGCCGGCACCATTGACCTTGGCTTCTGGTTGTGAAGCTGCTGCTGCTGCTGCTGCTCCCTGTCCGCCCCCTCTCGCGCTCACAGCCTTGGGCATGAACCCCAATCCTCGCTTGGCGCCGCCCCTGTTGCCCAGCACTGGCCGCTTGACGGTCGTGGATGGCGGAACGAAGGAGGCACCGCTGCTGGCGTTCTTGGGAGCTGCGGGTTTGTCGCCCTGCTTTTTCCCACCGGCACCGTAGACGATCTTGTCTGTGCGAATCTCCCCCTTGGAATGCTTGAGCTCCTCGACGGATCCCGTTCGTAGTTTCCGGCCGTCCAGGACGTAGCCATCGAGCTGGAGCATTGCGCGGCCAGCACTCGGCTCATCTTCGAACTCGATCTTGGCGCCGCCATGACTGGGCTGCAGAACGAGGCTCTTGAAACCTCCAACCTTCCCCACAATCTCCTTGATCCGCGCATCGTTGACCGTGTCGGGGATTCCCAGGAGTGCGATGGTCCGCGAAGCGATCTGAGCCCGGTTGGGCCCAGCCTGACGGCCGCCGCTATCACCGTTGCTGTCTGTCATTGTTTCATCCCCCTCCTCATCACGACTCGGTGCAGGGGAGGCGCCCTCTTTCGAGACGGCCGCCGTCCTCTTGAAGTTGCTAGGGGTGGAGATCTGCACAGTCATGATGCTGCTGCGCAGCTTTGCCTTGTCGAGCTCAGAAGCAGCAGTCTGGGCCTGCTCCTTGGTTTCCATCTCGACGTATGCAGCACCGTGGCCTTTGCCAGCCTTGTTTCGCGGGATGCTGATGCGCTTCACGGTACCGTATTTTGAAAAGGCTTTTTGGACGTCGTCTTCAATGGCCGAAGGGTCCAAGTTGGTGATGTGCAGCTCGCGGCCTTCCTCTATCGCTCCTTCGCGCTTCTTCGCACGGGTCGGGTCGGAGTACATGGCCATCAGCTTGAACTTTCCATCGAGAACAGTGCCGTGTTTTTGTATGGCTTTGGCCGAGGCAGAACGGTCACGGAACGTAACGTAGCTGAACCGCCGACGAACATTGCCCTTTAAACTAGGCATCCTGATGCTCAGAATCTCCCCGCAGTCCTTGAAGAGGCTGCCAATGTAGGTCTTATCCGCCGTTGGCGGATAGTTGGTGACATAGACCGTGAGATCAGTGCCGGGCTGCACGCTGATCTGGGCCGTCCCGAAGTATTTTCCGTCTCTGAGTAATGCCGACTGCGCCTCTTCTGGGGTTCTGAACTCTACCATGACTGTCTGGGTGTTGTCTTGGGGGTCAATGGCTGGATCCGTAACGTCGACAATGTGGCCATACTCTTTGAAATACTGTCGTATCTTGGTTTTGGTTGTCTCAACAGGCAGGTTGCTGACGAGCACCGAGGTGTTTTCTCGGTCTCTTTTCAGACTCTGCTGCTTGAGAGCCGTGTCCGTCTCTACGGCTTCGCTTTTTGGTCTCTTGCTGGACGTCACATCGGCCGCATCAGCTTCCTCTTCCCGCTTTCGTTTGGAGCTGGAGGACGAGTCGTCATCTACCGTTTGCACTGCGTAGGTTGCTTGTGTTTCTTGGGTCTGCGCCGCATAGTATTCTGCAGCCTGGGCTGCCTCTCTCTCTCGCCGCTTCGTCACTTCTTTGCGGGTTTCGTAGGCCGTGTCGATGGCGATGCGGACCGTGCTCGGGAGCTCATAGTCATTGCAGTGCTGAACGTAGACGTCAATGACTCTCTCCGGCCAGTCCAATGACTTTCTCTTGATTGCTCGTCCAAGCACGGCTGTGGCCACCGACGGGACTCTCAGTCCGATGGCGGCGGTGGAAGGCGTAGGGCTGCGGTCCTTGCCGTTGGATGCGAATATCATCATTTCCCACAAGTAGTAGTTGAGCCAGAAGTCATAGCTGTCGGCGTACAGCTGCTTCTCTGCCAACTTGTGCCATTCGCTTCTGGCCTCGTCAATGTTGCGTTTCTTCTCCGTCAGGTACTGAATGTAGATGCGCTCCAGACGGAAGTTGGGGTCCCCCCTGTAGCTGTCGCCATAGCGGTGTTTGGCCTGGTCAACGAACTCGAGTGCGGCGCGCAATCCCATGTCGGCAATGTCAACGTCCTCGTCGGTGGCGTTCAGGTCCATGGCCTTGCGCTTGAGAAACCCGCACCAGGCAGCGTACATGTCGAGAAGTGCGGCCATGCCGTTCTTGTAGAGCTCGGGGTTGCTTGTGGCCTTGTGCTTTATCTGCTCAATTTCGTTAAAGGGGAGCTTGGCATCTTCGGCCGTCAGAATGTAGCGCGACCAGATTGCGCCAGACCAAGGACAGTGGTCGACGGCCCGCCGCAAAACGTCCACCATGCCTTGCGGCGACTGCGCATAGGTACCGGATGTGGACAAGAAGCGGACGTATTCGTTCCATATGGTGTCGTCAAAGGCAAACACGCCTGTCAAGGCCCTGGCATAGAGACCTCGGCAGAGGTCGCCAGTAGCCTCGGCCTGCTTGTTGCTTCGCTTGCTCTGGGCGCACTCCCACTCGAGGTACTCCTTGAGCAGGTTGCGGTAGACGTCGTCTTTTCCTTCGCGGGAGGCCTGCTTCAGCTTCAATTCGAACATGTCGCGATCCTCAGTGAGCTTCTTGGCCTCTTGCGACTTGGGGTTGGCGGTCACGCTCTGCATCGTCTCTTCCCAAGCAGCTTTGTTATAGGTCGACAGAAACTCGGAGAAGGCTTGCGCAGTGTTGTCGCGGGTAACGTGTGGAACCTGCAGGCGGTCGGTGTACAAGTAGGTGATGCGTCGGATGCCCTCGGCGGTGCGCGAGCGGGCGAGGAGGCCACTCTCAAGGGAAATCCACTGATCCCACAGCTCGTGGCTGTCGCTGATGCGGTATTGAATAGCTTCATAGGCCTGCTGCCAGAGGCTGAGGGCAGCGTTGAGAGAGAAGAGCTCGCAGCCCATGTGGCGTTCCTCGTCGGACCATCCCGACTCGTAGGACTGGCTGGCGACGTAAAGGGACCAAAAGTAGTCGCAGTATGCGCGCCAGACGCGGACGCTGTTGGGTTCGGCCTCGACGGCAAGCTTGAACAGCTCGATGACGTGGACGCGCTTCTCCAGGTCGTTGGCGTGCCGACTATTCTCAGCGACGTAGTCGAGCCATTTGTCCTCCCCTACCGGCAGGGTCGCCATCTTGCAGAAATCGTGGGGTCGTCAACAGACGAACCATGGGAGGAGTGGTCGTCAGGTAGATGTGTATCTGTGTCTGTGTCGGCGCCCTGGCGAAGTGTGCAGGCAGGTGTACTCGAATGGTGATGTTTTTTATTTTTATTTGGAGATGACGGTGGTGGTGGTGGTGGTAGTGGTGGAGGGCGTTCGACGAGAGGGACGCGGACGTGGAGATTTTGTTGAAGAAAAGTAAAGCTTGGACGGTCGGGCGGGTAAGGTACAGGCGGAGAGAAAGGTAGGTGTAGGGAGGGGACAGAATGGAGCTTCGGAAGCTGCTGGGACCCGCGATAATGACGGCGACAGGCTGATGTTGATGCGACGATTCAGCGAGGCAATGGCCGATACGGTACTGGGCAGATCGACTTTGAGCGCGACCGCAGGTTGGAAGATGAGGATTTCGCGACGAAAAGACGTTGCGGCAGTGAAGGAAGACGAGGCGAGGCGAGGCAAAATATCGTTCTGCTCTGCCCTGCTCGGTCTCTTGTCATGTACTGTCTGTCTGTCTGTCTCTAAGGAGAAGAGGGCACGTTGGATGTCCAAAATAAAAATATAAAAAATAAAAAATAAAAGTGGCCGTCAGGATCGGTTCGCACCGGGAAGGTGTAGATGGGCGGAGGTAGCCAAGCACAACACAAGCACCAAAGCAGACACGCAGTGTGGACGGTGAGCACGGATACCTGCCGAGATGCAATGTCGTATGTACTGGGTGTGTAGACCCCGGAAATAATTGATTGCTGCTGTTCAGGCGGTGCGTAGGGCGAGGCCAAAAAGGTTGGGGAAGGGGAAGGCTGCACTCGTTCGTGCCTCTTTCGTTCCCAAGGTAGGGAGATCGGTCGGTAGGCTGTACTACAACCCCCCAAGCAGCAGCAGCAGCAGCGGCAGCAGCAGGCTAGTCTGTCGATCCTCAGGCCCTTACTCTTTGTATTTATTCTTATTTGATTCCCCTTCCCCCTTCCCCCTTCCCCCTCGCCGGGTCCTCGCGGTCTATGTACGACAGCTGCAGCTGCTCACATTCGAGCCGACTCGATTTACGTGGGTACTGGTCTTTTCTTCTCTTTTTCCCCCCCTCCCCTGCCGGGGACCCTGTGAAATGTTGAAAAGAAGTCGCATCACTGGACCTGTACCGTGCCTGCCGCCTGAGTCAACACACTGTAGGTCCAGACGCCGGGAGAACTTTGGGGGTGCCGCTTTCTGGGACATTTCTGACCGACATTGACTGGACAGAGGGCGTCGGAGGCGTCAACGGGAATTGGAATCTCCTGTGAGGCGTCCCGTCCAGCAGGGCGGCAGGGCGGGACGGGGCACCTTAGTCGGTAGGGTGCCTAGGTTCCATAGCCTGTTCGGCTGGACCAGTGGGTTATCTCAAGCCCCGAAAAAAATGCGAGATGGACTGGACCTGTGGGGTTTCAAGGTGGCATTCCGCACGGCCACGGCACCCTGGACACGGCACACTGTAGGAAGGAGTCCCACCCACAGCTGCACCGACTGGCACACTGTGTGGGGTGGTTGTTCTCCAGTCAAAAAACTCAATGTCATTGGACGTTGAGATTACATAACAAGCTCAGAGACACCGACACCGCGGCGCGAAACAGTTTGACGAAGCCAGGCATTTTCTAGTGTAGGCCTAGAGACACCACCGCGACGGAGGAACCCCCAACCCAACTCAATCGACCGCGGAACAACCGCTGGAGAATGGGTTTGAGGAACTTCGCACCTTGTCTCCCAGTCGCCGCGAAAGCGAGATGGATTGCCTGGTCTCCTCTTTTTCCATTTATTTCCCTTCTTCCTTCTTCGTTTTTTTCCCCTCCTTTCACTTTTGTCTCCTCTCGCGCGCTTCCCAATGCATGCCCTGATGGATTCCCTTGTCTTTCCTCTTCCTTACCTCATGCACACGTAAGGCGCTCTCAATACACCGTACTCGGCGAGCCAGACTGAGATGAAATGTGGAATGCGCGCACCCAGTGCGGAAGCAAAACCCGCCTCTTCCTGGGTCAACACGTATCCCAATACCTACGCATCCGCGGCCCGCCTTCTCATTCTCCAACTTCCCAGTCACTCGCTCCCCGTCCTCAGCTTCCTTCGACCAGCAATTCCTTCAGTCATCTTTCCGCGTCGGTGTGTCCTCAGAACGGATGCTACACGTCTTGGCCCTTGTCGCCGAGAGAGATCGTATAAGAGATTCCTAGTGGCTGAACTCTATCTCGTTTGTCTTAACCGTCTAGCCGTTCCTTAGATTGGGCGAGACACCTGGCCATTGGTGATACTGGGGCTTGGCACTGTGAGGTCATGCCGGTGTGCCGTGACCATGGTACGACGCCGGTCAACTGCCTTTTCTTCTACAGTCTAGGGCGTGATCGGCAGCTGCTTGAGTGCCAGTAATTAGTGCCTAGGAGCGATATCTGGCGTGCATAACTTAGTCAGAGATTTATCTAAAGAGGCTATACCGTATATAGTATCTGTAACTAAAAAGCTAAAGTTATGCAATATATCTTTTTAAATTTATTATAATTAACTACTAAAATAGGAAAAGTCTTAATTAAAAGTATGTTTTTTGCTGTTTTTTTTAATATTATTTATAACTTTTCTAATAATTAGTAATTACCTAGAAAATATAAAAGATAACTTACCTACTAATAATACTAGAATAAATAACTATTATAAGATTATCTTAGTAGTAGTAACTACTGCTATTACTACTAGCTTAGTATTAGTAGTTACTACTACTATTACTATTATTAATAACCTTTTTAAAAGGGCTTATAGCTAAAAAGTAATTTACCTAGGTAGCCTAAAATATATAGCTTAAATAGTTAAATACTTTCTTAATAGCTTAGATACATAATTTACCTACCTATTTTATATTACAAAAGTTAACTTTAATTAACTAGTAATATAGCTATAAAGTAGTAACTTTATAAAAGATACTACTTATTAGTTAGTTAAGCAGAAACTGCTTATATTCTTATATATAGTTAGGTAAAAAGAAACTTAGCAAAATGCTATCTATTTTTTCTAAATTATATTAAATACTATATTAGCTATTATCTAGCTTCTTTTTATAGTAATAATGTTTCTTTATTATAAAGTTATTACCTAACTAAATAATAAGTATATATTACTATTTATTAAGCTATTACTTTAGAATTACTACTTTACTAAATATATTAAAGTAGTAAATAGTACCCTAATTAAGGTAGTTATTTTTATTAATTATTAAAAGCAGTTTTTTAACTAAAAAGAATATATATTATAAAACGTACTTACTACTATATTATTTAATAAGTTATTTATATATATATTAGTAAAAGCAGAAGGGTTAATAAATAATATGTCTTTAATAAAGTAAGTAGTTAGTAGATTATTCTTTATACCTTAGGGTTAATACTATCTTAGTAACTATAGATTTACCTATAGAGAGAGAATAGTTACTTTATTTCTAGGTAAGAGATATTATCTTAATAAGTTTACTAAGGTAGGTATATTACTAAAGACTTTAAAAGAGCTATATAATATATACTACTTTAGGCTTTATATTATTATTAAGAAGGTATTTAGTAGGCTAAAGTAAACCTAGAAAATCTTATAAGCAGCTTCTCCTAAGTACTTTTTTACTAATTAGATTTATATTATATATGTAATAACTATATTATATAACTTTATTATAAAAAAAGAGGTTAATAATAATAAGGCTAATAGCTAAAAGTAATAGCTAGTAATAAAGATAGAGATAGTATAAAGGTAAGTAAACTTTATAGTTAGAGAAAAGTTATTAAAGAAAATTTATTATAATATTACTATATAGTTATAAAAAAATTAAGTAGCTTTTTTAGCTATACATAATAATATTTAATAAGTAATAAGGTAAAAAGTAACTACCTATTTAATTATTTTAACTTTATATAAAAATTCCTCTTTTTTATTAACTAACTTTATTACTAACTAAGTAACTACTATATAGGCTAACTTTAAGAAAAATAATGTAACTTTTACTATAATATAGTTATCTAACTTATCCTTAAAAAGTAGTTAAAAGTTATTAATTACTCTAGAGATATTATTAAATTTAGGCTCTTAAGTTACTACTATTATAATAGGCCTATGTAAAGTAGCTAGAGATATTACAGCCTTACTTAATTTACTAAGACCTTACTTAAGGGTATTACTAAAGGTAGTAAGTACCTTATGCCTCTTTTACCTTCTTTTTATTATTTTGCATAATAATAGTTATAGTAAGTCTATTAGTAATTCTAACATTAGTAGTAATAATAAATTTAGGTTTAAATTAAGATTATAATTTAACTTTTTTTTTTTTCTTTCTTTATGTTATTATTACCTTAACTAACTTATCTTTTTCTTTAGATATCTTTACTACGTTATTATTAGCCTTTATAATCTTTATAATATACTAGCTTATTACTACCTTTTTAGGCTATAACTTCTTTATCTTATCTATATATAGAAAGCCTTTATAACAAATTAACTTTAGGTATAGATATTATGTTTTAAATACCTTTTACCTTTCTTCTAACGTAGTAATAATACTAGTATTATTATTATACCTTACTTCTAAGTAAATAAGGGTCTTAACTTTATAATAGTTAGAAAATAGTAATTATAGTTTTATATAAAGAGTAGTAACTAATATCTATAGGTTAACTACCTTTATTAAGAATAGTATATTCTTTATTACTACCTTTATAATAGCTTTTTATATATTTACTAATACCCTCTTATTAACTTACTATTAGTAAAGCTAAAGAAAGAGTAATATCTAGCTACAGTTTTATATAACCTATAGCATTATTACTTATAACTAGTAATTACAAAATACTAGTTATAATAGTAGTAGTAGTAATTAAGGCTTTAGTAATACTAATAGTATAAATAGTATTAATAGCTTACTATTATTACTAACAGCCTAGCTAGGCTCTTTAAGTAATAAAGTTATTATAAGTATTAAATATTATTAATTTTAAGTAGAAATCTAACATTAAGATATACAGAATCTAACTTTCTATCTTACGACTTCCTCTTACTTTAAACCTTATAATAACATAATGTTAAAACTTTCTCTAATTTAAGTAGGCAGTGTAACAGGCTAGGCCTATATAAGGCCTTGCTAAACATCGCGGCCAGGATCACATCTGCAATACCCACAAGCCAACCCTAATCAGGCCTACCACAGAATCCACAATGCCAACAGTCTGATGGCCAGTGCGGCATGGCCCTGATTAGGCCAGCAGTAGGGTAGAGATTTATAGTTTTCCTTTCTATTCCTTATCTAAGGATACTCGTAGTAGTCGCCATAGCCTATTGCAAATATACACGCCTTAGACCGTTACATTATCCTTAGATTAAAACTAAAGACTAACCGCTTAGATAGAACGTAACTGTCTAGTGGTTATATAGAGAAGGAACCCTTAGTTAGGTTACAAAAGAGCCTTGTAGTAGCTAGTAAAGTTACTAGCAGAAGATAGCTACAAAACCCCTTTAGTTAAGGGATGTTAATTATAACAGATGTTAACAGACTTACAGACCTAATTAGATAGAGCTAGTTAGGTATACCCTGTCTAGCCAGAAGAAAGCCACCTCGTGGTTGTTAGGCAGAGAGAGAGACTGGAAGAGCCCTAAAAAGACACAGTGTGTTAAAGGCGCTATCAAGATAGAAGGCAATAGCAACGCTAACCTATCTAAGACCCCACAGCAGTTGTTACAGCTGGTTAGACAGCTAGCAAGTTAACTACAAGAGATACAGAACACCCAAGCGGCCGAACGAGAGGCCTAACGAGAGCAGAATCAAATGCTATAGCAAGCCCTCGCAGAACTAAGGCACCTAACGACGACCCCAAACGAAATCCTAACGCCGACTACAACCCCAGGTCCCCCTGATCAGACCTAACCACCAGCTGAACCCCAAAGGAAACACCAGATCCCTAACCTACTGAAGTTTAATAGAACACATAAGAAGTTTTAACAGTAGTATCTTAAGATAATAGGAAAACTACGTAAAGACAGAGAGGCATTTAGCTTAGATTTAGTAGTATTTACCTATATCTACTCTTGACTAGAGAATACAGCGCAAGCTATGGCAAGTGCCTACTATGCCTAAGGAGGATCTAATAGGATGTATAACCCTAATTAGTTCATAAGGTACTTAAGGAACTATTACAGAGACCTAAACGCAGAAGCCTAAGCGCTTAATTAATTATGAATAATAAGACAAAAAGAGAACGAGAGCTTCTCTTACTTTCTCTCTAAGTTTAAGAAGGAATTAGCTAAAGGAGGAGGAGGTTAATGGATGGACAGCGTAAAGATTAACTACCTAAAGGGAGCCTTAAATAGCGTAATAAGGAACTCCCTAGTTAGTGTAATTAACAAGCTGACTACGTATTTAGAATACACCTAGATGCTTCTAATGATAAGCTTAAAGTTAGACAGTTAATCCTACTAAGCTTGCTAAGAACGGAGACACAGAAGGCTGTCTACGCCTGATTAGACAAAGGCTAAGCCCCCTGTTAGCAAGAATACCGACAGAATGGAATAGGAACCTACTAAAGTTAACAGATTAATGATGCCAGGGAGGCCTAAGAAGAAAAAGAGGGAAGACAATTAGAAGGAGAACAGGAGGTGCTATAAATGCAAAGAAGTGGGGCACCTTATTAAGGACTGCCCGCGCTAGGAAAAAGCAAAGATTAAGAAGGCAGCCCCTAAGCCTGTAGTTAACGACAGCTTGACAGAATCAAGCGAGCCTAAGTCTGATTAGACCTTAGAAGACTTAAGAAAAGATTAACTTCTGGCGAAAAGCGCTGCTAGGAGATTAAGGTAAAGAAGGAGTGGCAGACTGTAAGAAAAAGCATAGATAGTAAACCCTTTTACGTTAACATAGGAATTAATAACACCTATTATACCTACGCCTTAGTTAATAACGCATGCTGTACCTATGGTACTGTTAGCAAAGCACTTACTAAGAAACTCTAATTACTGTATATCCTAATACCCTTATAAGCACTTAAACAAGTTAACATTATATTAGCACAATAGGTTTATTATCTCTCTTAAAGATATAAAGAGATAATAATATATATAAGGAATATAACCTTATATAAAGATATATCTTATAAAAGTAAGAATATAAGATATATAGAGGTAGAGTAATAATATAGATATAAGGATATATAAGAAGTAAAGAGAGTATAATAGTTAGATTATAACTATAGGAGTTACTTGCTTAGAGAGAGAAGAAACAGAAGATAGAACTAGACTAAACAGTCCCTTATATAACCGTATCCAGCTTACTAGAATATTCTATACTTACGTAAGCTGCTTATAAATCAGAATATTATGTGTAACCCTTAGTTACGTAAGATAATAACCCTAACTTAATGAGTTAACCTAGATAGAAGAAGAGAGGAGAAATAAAGCTAATCTTGCTTCTCTAACTATCTTCTAGAATTTTTAGTTAATTACGTAATCATACTGATTACGTAATTAATATATATATTAATCTACTAAACTAGTAGATAATATATATATATATATATTACGTAATACTCCTTATAATAAAGGAAATATAACGTAAAGTAGAAGTATTAAGAGTTAGAATAACTCTTACTTCTAACACATTATAATACCTGGCGCTATTAATAGTATTACCTATGCTAGTATTAACATAGATAGGTATAAGCAACGTAGATTATTCTTCTATATTATCCCTAATTAGGAGGAAGACGTAATCTTAGGCTAGTTGTAGATAATTAACGACGACGTAGTAATTTGGCCAGTAATTAACTTACTACATATAGGAGTTATAAATCACATGGTGCGTAGTTAAACACCTAGGTAAGAAAACACCACTTACCCCTTAGAGAGACAATTAGGATTAGTGTTTACAGCCTTAATTAGACGCAAAAGGAAGAGAAGAACGACTAATAATCGCAGCCTATAGGTATTTACAGCTAGTCTTGCAGACATCAAGAAGGCCCTAGTACCTAAGAAGAAGTTAGACCTAAAAGATAAGCTGCTATAACACTATTACTAATTTTTAGCTGTTTTTAACTGTAATTAGGCTAAGAAGCTCCTACCCTATTAGAAAGGAATTAACCATAAGATCCCTTTAGAGAAAGATAAGGACGGAAGAGAACACCCTGTCCTATAGGGACCGCTGTACGGAATGTCAAGAGAAGAGCTAATTGTCCTACGGAAGACCTTAACAGAGCTGTTAGATAAAGGGTTTATTAGAGTAAGTAGCTCTTTAGCATCTGCCCCTGTGCTATTCGTTAAGAAGCCTGGGGGAGGGTTAAGGTTCTGCGTGGACTATAGAGCGCTAAATACGATTACTAAGAAAGATTAATACCTGCTACCTCTAATTAGCAAGACCTTAAGAGCTGTTACCTAAGCAAAGTAGCTAACAAAGCTAGACGTTATTGCAGCGTTCTATAAGATTAGGGTGAAAGCAGGAGAAGAATGGAAGATAGCGTTTAGAACATAATACAGACTATACGAATGGATAGTTACGTCCTTTGGGCTAACAGGAGCGCCTGCCACCTTCTAACGATACATTAACTATACCCTAAGGGAGTTTCTTAATAAGTTCTGTTCTGCCTATATTAATAATATATTAATTTATTTAAACAGATTACTTACAGACTATTAAAACAAAGTTAAGAAGGTCCTAATCAGACTATAAGAAGTAGGACTGCAGATTAATATTAATAAATGCGACTTTAAGGTAAAGAGTGTAAAGTACCTTAGGTTTATTATTAAAGTAGGGAGAGGCATTAAGGTTAATCTAGAGAAGGTTAAGGCTATCTAACTATAGGAGACCCCTTATTTAGTAAAAGGGGTAAGGTCTTTTATAGGATTTACAAACTACTATAGATAGTTTATTCCCTAATTCTCTATAATAGCACGCCTGCTTACAGCCTTAACAAAGAAGGACACTTCGTTTGTATAAAGTAAGGAATGCTAGGACGCCTTTAAAGACCTAAAGGTACGCCTGATTAGCGCACTAGTATTAGCACACTAGGACCTAGACAGAAGAATAGTACTTAAAACTGATTCTTCTGGTTACGTAGTAGGAGGCTCCCTATCCTAGTTTAACAACAAAGGTCTACTCTAACCTGTAGCATTCTTCTTAAAGAAGAACCTTCCTGCAGAATGTAACTACCTAATACACAACAAGGAATTACTTGCTATCGTGCGTTACCTAGAGCATTAAGATGCTAAGCTAAGAAGCGTTAAGGAGTTTACTATAGTGATAGATCACCTTAACCTAAAGTATTTTAATACAAAACAACAATTAAATAAACGACAGATCTGATAGGCAGAGACACTATTGCGGTACAACTTTACAATACAATATAGGCCTAGGAAGTTAGCTACAGTGCCTAACACCCTGTCAAGAAGAGAATAAGACATACCCTATGGGGTTAAAGACGACAGACTAAAGGGACACAAGATATGCCTGCTATAAGGAAACCAGAAAGCCCTGCGTGTAAATAAGACTATAGTTTTTAAGGACTTACTGCACCAGGCGAGCCCTGATTAGGCAAGGAAGACCAGCGTTAGAGCGGGTTTTGTTACAGGAGGAGACGCAGATAGGGTTAACAACAAAAGCCTGGACCAGGCTGAACCGCCTGGCAATCCGTTTAAGGAAGACCTCCTATAAAGCCTATGGGACGCTAGGTTAAAGAAGAACACCCGTTATTACCTAATTAGAGACACTGTAAGACAAGGCGCTAGGCAGCTACCCTTAGCGTAAGAAATACCTATTATGCTAGCAGAATGCACTATAGATAAGGACTAGCGCCTGCGCTAGTGGGACAGGATATAGGTCCCATATTACGAACCCCTAAGGACACAGTTAATACAGAGTATGCACGACTCAGTATTATTAGGACACCTAGGAAGAGACACGCTAAAAGCCCTAATTAGCTATACCTTTTATTAGCCAGGGTTGTCCCAGGATATACGCTGTTTCGTTTAGAACTGCGATATCTGTGGTCAGAGTAACGTTTAGAGAGAGAAGCAACAAGGACTGCTTAAACCCTTACTAATACCTGAACGAATATAGGCTAAAATCTCAATTGACTTCGTTACCGACCTTCCCCAAACCAAGTCAAGGGATATAACGAACCTCTTAGTTATTACTAATAGGCTATTAAAGACTGTAATTCTAGAGCTAATAAAAGACATATCGTCAGAATCTATAGCTTCTGTATTAGTAATAACCCTAATTAGATATTACAGCATCCCTAGAGCTATAGTTTTAGATTGTGGCACGTAGTTCGTCAGCTGGACATAGAGGCGCCTATACTAACTGATGGGAATTAAGCAGAGGCTTTCTACAGCCTACTACCCTAAGACAGATGGTGCTACAGAGAGAGCAAACCAGGTAGTAAAGACCTACCTCCGAGCGTTCTGCGCTTACGCTTAAGACGATTAAGACAAGTTAACCCCAGTTGCAATAATGGCTATTAACAACCGACCGGCTACCTTAACAGGGATTAGCCCGTTCTTCTTTACCTACAGATACAACATAGACCTAATTAGAGTAAAAGAAACGCTAAGAACAGAAGAAGACACCCTAATTACAAGGGCTAAAGGATTAGTCCAGAAGCTTAGAGACGCAACTAAATAAGTACAGGCAGCTATAGCTGTAGCCCAGGAGAGATAAGAACAGTACGCTAACGCCAAACGACAGCCGTCTAATTAGTTTAAGCCGGGTGATAAAGTCTGGCTTTAATTAGCAAACGTTAGATCAGACAGACCCTTAAAGAAGTTAGATTGAATTAACGCTAAATACACGATCCAGGAGCTGGTGGGCACGCACGCGTGCCGGTTAGACACACCGCCAGGGATACACAACGTCTTCTATGTATCCCTACTAAGGCATGCTGGGAACAATCCCTTCCTATCTTAACAACAGGACAACGCACAGCCTGCTGCACTTATCCTAGGGCCTAATTAGGAGTATAAGGTCCAAGAGATATTAGACAAGAAGAGATACAGTAGAGGATGGAAGGTGCTTGTAAAATGGACGGGTTGGGCGAAGCTAACGTGGGAGCCTCTAAGTCAATTGGAAGATACAGTGGCATTTGCTAAGTATAAGCAGAAACATAACCCCTGCTAAAAAGAGGGGAGGGAGGGGGGTATTGTAACAGGCTAGGCCTATATAAGGCCTTGCTGAACATCGCGGCCAGGATCACATCTGCGATACCCACAAGCCAACCCTGATCAGGCCTACCACGGAATCCACGATGCCGACAGTCCGATGGCCAGTGCGGCATGGCCCTGATCAGGCCAGCAGCAGGGTGGAGATTCATAGTTTTCCTTTCTATTCCTCATCTGAGGATACTTGTAGTAGTCGCCATAGCCTGTTGCAAATATACACGCCTTGGACCGTTACAGGCAGTTAACTGCTAATTATACGCAAAGGTTATGCCTAATTAGGTGGTACAACAGGCTAAGTTTAGTGTGGCCTAAGTTATGAAAAGTTGCTCCTGGGCACTAATTACTGGCACTCAAGCAGCTGCCGATCACGCCCCTAGTGTACCGATGCGGTTCTGGGCCAGCCTTCTTATTCTTCTTTCTCCTCTTCCTCTCTCTGCGTGTGCTTCTGCCTCTTCTCCAGACGCCGAACATGTGTGTATCATTACCCAACCCCCACTATCCAATATCAATATGCAGAATCGATATTTCAACTCAATGCATGCTGGTCAAGCACCATCCTTTCTGGCCCCATTTACCCAACGCAGCCGGCTATTATTGGTAATCCCGAGGAATCCCCAACGACTAGCCTCCCTGTGGGATGAGGTCATTGGCTTACTGCCGACTCGCTTTCCACATTGAAAGACAGTCCACAAGCACTGTACCGCACCGTCTAAGCTGCATCTAGCTAGTCATGTTCTACCCTTGTCAACAGCACCGCAGATGTCAGGCGTGCCAGTCAATCCGGGCTGCCTTATGTCTCTCTCCCTCTGTCTCTCTCTCTCTCTCTCGCTTTCCCTTTCGTACTCTCGCCGTCCTCGAGCCCAAAACTCTCAGTACCGGAACTGGCTCCGACTTCCAACCAGATGGACCCTGAAAACACCCGCCAACTTCACATCCTCTTTGCTCTGGGTACATCCGCGCACATGCGTGCCAGATTGCCTGGCCTGGCTGCCTTCTTTTCCAGCCCGGAGAAGGGGTCGTTGTGGACACGGTGCACGTGGTCACCTGGTGCTCCGTCTTTCCCAACCCCCTCTGGCAAGTTGCAGGTCTGCTTTTCCAGCGCCGGAGCCCTTGGTCCGGAATGGCGGGGCCGGCCGGGGATAGAGAGATCACTCAGTGTCCCAACACACTCTCCGCCGCTCCGCCCCGAGTCTCTCACGCCATCGCATGGCATCCGACAGAGGCCAGCAATCGACTCGACGGTGACCGATGGTGCAGTCAGATGTGCATGCTTTCTGTTTGCATGAGGCGCCGCCATCATCACCAAACCGCATATGTAGTCCTGATCCTGTCATGCCGGAAGCCGATGAGATATTTTCCGTGCGGCCAAAGCCGCCGCCGTTCGAGGCATTTGGCCTGGCGAGTGAACATCCGCTTCTTGTACAAGCGGCTACGGCCAAACATCAAGCAATCACCCTCGAAGCTACTCTTCTTCGCCCCCTCGTTATCACCGATAACACGAGGCCTGCAGCTTCCTATCGTGGAGGCCTACTCAGCTACGCACTGCCGTCGCGGACACGCCTGAGATGCGTCCTGAGCCGCATGACGGGCTAGATTGACGCGTCGGCTCCGCCATCAAATCCGAGACAGGAACGGGGTGTCCCAAGGCGACGGGACAGGGTTCCAAGGTAGGCGACCGTTGCAGCCGTTACAAGGCTCGCCTATCAGCCCTGGCCTGGTGTTACAGTGCTCCCCGGCGGCTTCATGCGTAGGGGATGCCTGTCGTGCACAGCACCCAGCCTCACTGTAGTGCACTTATCCGCGAGAATGAGCCCGTTGAATGTTGGTCTGCAGTCTACAACCGCGGCTGGTTTGCGGTGGCGGCATCTATTCAGTAGCACTGCATCTTCGATTGCTGTCCACCCGCCATACTGCGTGCGATATGTGGCTTGTCCCGGTTGCCCACAACGGTGAATCCTTAAAGTGGATACATGACGGTCGCGTGATTCAACGACGAACGAGACTCTCTGCTGAAGGCGATGCCAGATACTGAGTTGAGATGAAGGGGTCAAGAGAAGCAAGTTCACCAAGCAGCAGGCGACTGGGGACAACAGTGACGGATTGGTTGTGCGCGAGTGAGTTTGCCTGCGACAGGCCGTAATACGGAAGACACGGTCGATTACAATCGTAGTGTTGCTTCTTCGCCCTCACCACTGCTTCAGCAAGCTCGCGTCATCGGTCGAGCATCAAGAGAGTGTCATTGTGGATGTTATGTTGCGACCTTGTCTACGGGCATGACGAATCTCGGCCGGTACGGCTCACGACGTTACTGCACCAGCATCGTCAATCAGGCGGGGTGCTGGGCTGGAGGTAAAAGAAAGGTTGCACCGGCGAGGCCGACATTGCCTTGACGATGCAAGTTGGGAAAAGACGATGATTGATGGAAATAGGTGGTGGGAAAGAGGGTGAGGAGAATCCATCGAGGATTGTCCAGGCCGTTGTCTGTGGGAAGAAAATGAAGGCTGAAACAGGGGAGCGAGGGGCCAAGAGAGCAGCGGCACCTTTTCCCTTTCCCCTACAGTCTGCATCTGCCCATGCAGCAATTCACATGTCCGGGGGCGGGGGGCAAGATTCAGCGTTACTCACAGGCTATGAAAGGAAGGAAAAAGCGGATATTGTGTGTCTGTCGACGAAAGTGAGTCGGCCGTTGTTGGAGACGGACGCTTTGCCGCAATACGAGTAATGATGGGATGGAGAGAGTTCGGGGCAATAAATGGAAGGAAATGCATTGCAGGTTGAATACGAGAACACCTTTGGCTTTCCTCCAGCGTGTTGGTGCATGTAATTGTGTGTGATTTGTCCCATCTGCACTCAGCACCATCGGATTGATGCTGACAAAATTCGTGACTGTCAAGGCGGGAGGCGGGGAGTGCCGCACCGGCATCCGTCAGTCATGCAGGCTGGTGGAACGTGGAGCTTCCAGCTTTCCTTTTCGGGCAGCAGCTTCAGTTTCGCTGTTCCCTTTCCGGCCACATTGCTCCCAGCAGAAGCATCGGACAACACGTCCGAGGCCGAGTAGTACGATGTTTTGTTCGCGGCAGCACGGGTTTCCGAATACACAACGGTAGAGGGAAGGCCATTCACCCTTTGAAGGCCGCCGGCTGACGAAACGAGTGATGTGCAGTGGCTTGCGGCGGCAAAGATTCACGAGTTCCCTAGTGCAGATCATGCTCGGTACCGTGGGTTGTCATCGGTCGACACCGACAGAGATGCGCACTCCAATGACTCCATCGGGCACCTGGAGGAAAGGGTCGAGAAGGGGCCGGTACGTCCAGGAGAACCACTGCCAACACCACGTTGCCGCTGCCTTCACCGTTGCCGCTAAGGATTCGAGTGTCTGCGCCGAAGCTGGGAGGGCGCCGTGAATTAACCGCCCAGCTTGCCCCTTTTCCCCGCCATCTTCAACTCCCCTAACGCCAAGCAAGGTACGTTACCTTATCCGCCGCGCTGGGCTTTGACTGCGCCCCGTGTCGCGACTACGGACGACTCCTGCCCAACCCCCTGGCTAACAGTTGGGGGGGGACGACTAGCAAGGTCTTTGGCATCAGACGGAGAAGGGGGACCAATAAATCGACAAGGCCATGTCAGAGATGGGGGCACAGCCGATGCTACTTGCGCCCCTAACATTGACGGACATTCTTTAAGAACCAAGAACAGCTGCGGGTGCTCTGATAGGCCAGCGCCAGCGCAAAAAGCTCGACGACAACGGCACGGCTATATATGGGCAGCTATGGGATTTGCAGCAGGTGAGCCAACATCATGCGCTGCCGCTGCATCTGCATCTTGGGCTGTCTCGTATCGCCATGCTGCTGTATTTGCATGTCATCTTGGTCTGTACACCACTGCAGAAGCGCCGAGATTGGAGAGCATTACGAGATACGCCAATTCTTCGGATGGATTGGAACACGGCACGGCAAGCACTATGTCGAGGGGGGTTCGGTTTTTCCACTTGCATCTTTTGTACTGCATTGGATGAGAATTCTCGATTGCCTCACTCCGTCCAACTACCATAGCATAGTAGCATCTATGTACGCAGGGCAGCACCCACCGGTTGGTTCCCTTGGCTACCTCCCCTCAATTGAACATCATCCCTGGGTCCGCAATTCCATTTCCGCATCCCCTGACCAAGTGGACTCGTCGTGGCTGCCAGCGCGGTAGTCTCCCTCAGATCGGATCCAGACCAAGTTGGGGCGCTCCATCCGAATGTGACTTACCATACGTGGTAGTAGCTGGCTGCCGAGCCAAGACATGTTGGATCCCGGTGTCTTGCCTTGCCTCACCCCGTCTCCTCCTTGCCTGCAATTGCCGCAACGACCACAAAAAAAAACCAAAAAAAAAACCCCTTTTGCTGCCACAATCTTGATCTCTTCTTCAAGCTGCAGGATGGGATGCGCGCCAGGGGTTCTTGCATCGCCGGACTGGGCTGCCGGGGACGAGGCACGAGAACAGACACGAGCATGGTGCGCCTCACAGCTGCCCCTCGGACCCTCGAGGCCCTTCCTTCTTTTTCCCACCCTTCCTCGTTTCCATGCTGTTTCCTACTCAGGCAAGGGACCGTGGATGGTGTCTTGCCCGGACGGATAGCAACATGTGACGTTATGGTGCTCCTCCCTGGCAACCTCCCTCGCTTGCCGTTCTCGCTTTGGATCTTACCTTCTCCGAGCATGGCGGCGTTCCGACCGTCTCTCGACAAGCCTCCCAAGATAATCGCACCCCACTTCGGGCGACTTTGGGAACTCGACCATCGATGGCCCGACATCTCTGTCACCCTCGTCCGTCATTTACGCGGCACCTGCCAGGAGAACACGTCCACCTCTACTTGACGCGACGGTGCTAATTTGGACACAAACGCGACGAGGCCCACGATGTTAAACTACAAACACCGAGTGAAAGGGAAACCCCGGACTGTCTTCACTGCCTCATGCTCTGACCACAAGGAGGCCACCCCAACTCCCTTTCCGCCAAGAGGAAAGTGTACCCGTTCCCTCTCCCTCTTTCCTTCCCATCTGCCTGCCAACTGCGTGTAAGTCGGCACAAGAGGCAGGCGTGGGCAAGTGCCTTCCTTCCCGTCGGCTTGGGTGTCCCCTGCCATCCCCTGCCATCCCATCCCCCATATGGCCCACGTCCTCCCGTCTGTTCTCCTCTCCTCCCCGGCGTGGCCCTGTTCCTGTCGAGTCTAGTCCTTCCCGCAAGTGGGCTCCATCTTGCTTCTATACTTCAACACGGCAATATCCCTCCTCCCTCTCTAAATATGAGATATTACCCTCTTCTCCCCCTCCCCCCCGCTCTCTCTCCCTCCTCATTCCTTGAGCCTCCTCTGTGGGCTTCTTCCCTTCTTGTCTCCCAACGACTACCCTGTTTCTTCTCTTCCTCTCATTCTTCACTTTCCCTTCTACCCCGCCGGACGCGTGCCTTTTCTCCTTCATTCCTCCCGCCTCGCCTTGACCGTTGACTTTACATTCTTGTCTTGGCCGACTCTGTTTCGTCTCTCCTCTCGACTTGATCCGAACCGAACCGCCCTGCTTTGTCCTCGACTCGCTGGTTCCTTCGCTTGTAGTTGGTCTGTCGCGGACCACCTCGTCCTTCGTCCTGTTTTACCTCGACGTACCGAAACTTCTTGTTGCCTTCTTCGCCTCCTTCGTCATTTCGACCACCCAGACATCTGCCTCACATATTTCCCTTCTTGGGCTTTCCGAACTGTGCCACACTTCCGTCCAGGCTGCTGCACGTCGAAGCCTCTTGGCACCAAAGCCAATCCCAGCCTGGGTACGAGATTGACACTTCAGCTTCGGGTCAGATCATGAGCTACCGCGCGACGCTGTGACGGGTCCGGTCCTACACAACCCAGGTGTCGCGAGATTTCATACCAGCCACACGGGGTTCCTCTTCGGTTAAGACGCCCTGCCTGGCTTGAATTGCCTTCATTTCTGTGGAACTTCACATCCCTATCTCTCATCATGAGGCACCAATTCTGGACCCAGGCCGCTGTCGTGGCAGCTTATCTTGGTGGTGTTTGCGCGCAGTTGGAGTCCCTACCACCTTGTGGTGTAAGTCCAGTCTCTGCTTTTCTGGTAACTGCTCGAGAATATCACCCTTGAAGATCTATACTGCATGGGATGAGACCTCGACCGAGAACAAGTGTACCTTTAAGCATCACGCCTGATATCGCGGCTAACACAATACTCCTCATCAGATTGCGTGCGTCAACAACGTCATTGCCAAAGGCTTCGGCTGCGCATCGGGGGACAACACTTGTCTCTGTAAGCAACAGGACTTCGTCTTTGGTATTCGAGACTGCGCCGCGCAGTCTTGTGCGGCAGATGAGACTACCAAAGTCAATGACTATGTCACTAGCCTCTGCGCAAGTACGGAGTTTACATTAACAAATTCGATGAAAAGCTCACTGACGTGTCATAATAGCTGCCACCAAAGCACCTCCCGCTCCAACACCTCCCGCTTCAACATCACCCGCATCAAGCCCTCCGCCGCCTTCTACACCTGCTGCACAGCAAACAACACCCCTAACAGCCCCCTCGTCAACTTCTCAACCGCCTCCACCGCCAGCGAGTACTGCCGCCCCAACTCAGGCCAGCACAGCTGAGACTCCGGCCTTATCTGCTCCCATCAGCTCAGCCACTTCGGAAGCACCCAGTAAAGCCATGACTGAGGCTGCACAGGCGACTCAACCCCCGACTACTACACTCACCACTCTAGTAAGTACTTGGCCCCATTTCAGACTAAGTATACGAGAGCTGACGAGCGTGTAAGTCCACGTCTACTAGGTCGCAGTCCTCCACAACAACTAGGTCAACTGCGTCAATCTCCACTGGGGCCCAGCCGTCACAATCTGCTTCTGTCCCAAATGCTGGTGCAGAAAATCTGACCAGCGAGGCCGCTGGCCTCTCAATGCCGGCCAAAATTGGCATCGGAGTGGGTGCCGGCGTCGGTGTCCTGGCAATTGCCCTTGCTTTGTGGCTTCTCATCAGGCGACCAAGAAACCAGTCACGCTCCATGCAGATCTCTGGCCCAATGCCGGGTTCTGGGAGAGACTACACGGGAGGCATCATCGGCATAAAGGAGAAGAATCATTCAGAGCTGGAAATGAGGTCAAGAAGATACGAAGACATGGTGCCACGTCAGTCACCGAGACGCTTGATATGAGAGGCTCCATCGAGGCACCGCTTCGCTCGAAGGAAAGGGTGTCAGGTACACGGTCTGTGGGGTAGTTGTCGTTCAGGGTCTCATGGCCCAGAATCTTTCTGCCGGCCACTTTGAGCGACAAGCCAGACGGGCCTCAACCTTGGGCATGCATGCGGCATGGAAGGAGACTATCTCTTACGAATTATGACTAGATGAATACTCGCGTGTTGCGGTGAAGAACTAAGAAAGGGGATGTCAAACAGCTTAGCGTTATACCAAAAGGAGGATCGATGTCTCTGCGCAAGTGCATTCAATCGCCACGGCGGGCACTGAAAGACGGCGAATATGGCGTAATGGATCATGTTCTATGACGGGTTTCATTGTACATATTCTTACAGTTTCGGATTGATACAGGATTGTCTCCCCAACATCATCAACGATGCACCATCGTCTTCAGTGCTGTTTGTCACCAGTTTGACTACCACGAGTAGTAGGGTCTCTGGGCTGTCACCGGCCGGTCAGGCAAATGAACCCAGGGCTTTCTCCGTGCCTGCTTGGCGAGCTTCTCGTTGTGTTCCCTTATCCTTGTCTTTTCCTCCTTCAACACGACCGAAATGCCTGAAATATTGTTAGCATCAAGAATGTAAACCGTAAAACGCAGCAAGAAAAGAGTCGAAACGTACTAGTGGAGGGCGATTGGATGATGCCGAATCTGCCTCTGCCCTTGTAGTCGAGTTCCTTTGATCTCCAAGGCCCTCTGCCAACCCAGGCCTGAGCCACGTAGAGTCTGGTTGGATCCTCGACAGTCAACGTCTTGCCGTCCTTGGTCTGTATCTTGATGGGTTTCGTATCCGCATCCTCGCCTTGTCTCTTGGCCTTGCCCGGACCCATGCCCATGCCACGCGTGACAACGGCCAGATCTCGCGCCTCCTCCAACTGGTACTTGACCTCGGCCGCCATCTTCTTCTTGGAGTACGACATCTGCAAAACCGCCTCCTCGAGCGTCTTGCCCTGGATCTGGCGTGCCAGATGCACGAGCTTCTTGACACTGGTTTCCAAAAAGGGACTCTTGTGCGCCAGCTCCTTCTCGGTTTGCGCAATGCGCTCTGAACGGCTGACGCGGCCGTTGCGGCGGACCATCTGAATGACCTTCTTTCTTTCCCAGCGGAGACGGCTTCGCGGATCGGGATCAAGCCGCCAGGCGGTGGTCTCGGGTGTCTTCAAAGAAGCCTGTCCCATGTCGGCCTTGGAACCCTTCTTTCCCTCAGAAACGGCATCGTCGACCTCCTCTTCGAAGATGGAGCTGGAGAGCTGGGGCTGTTGCTGCTGGGCGAAGCGCTGACGGACTTTGGGGTCGTCGAGGTTCTCGCCTCCCGTCACGAGATCGTCGGTGCTGCCGCGGCCACCGCGACGGCCGCCAAAGAGACCGCCAAAACTCCACTTGTTTCGTACTTGGGTAGCCGGGCGAAGGGGAAAGACGAAGGATCGAGGGACCGGTCGCGCAATGGATTGGAGAGTCGAGGGAGCTGTAGGACTCGTGGTTAGCCTAAAGGGGGTTTACCACAGCAATAAGAAGCCAGTTGCTATGGAAAGGCACCGAAGGCAATTCGTAGGGTTCATGTAACTCAATCTAAACATACCGGACGAGGCTAACCTCCGCGTCGGGAGGTTGAGGCTCATGGCTGCTACTAGTTGTGCTGGTGAACTGCCAGCAAGCTTTACTTTGCACCCTTGACGAAGAAAAATGCCATCAGATCGGAAGATTCCACTCTCACGCCGAGTGTCGCGTTGGGGGCGTGGGCTGTGTCGGGAATTAGCCGGGGTTGCTCCGGGCTATCGATTACCTAACGCAGTACAGAGTCGGCTCACGACAGGCCAGCCAACCAGGGCTTTGCAGATTCAATCATCGGCGTGCTTAGCTAAAGGACGGGGAGAATTTGACGTCACGTGATGACTCCATCGCGCGAATTCATCAGACCATTCGAGCTACCCGAAGACTTGAGCATCATCAAATCACCCACTGGTACACGAACTCTCGGCTCAATCGACTCAAACAACTCCCACCTTACTCTCCATCACAATGGCCGGCACTACCGCTGTTAAGCCCATCACGGGTGTACGTTTCCCGCATCAATTGGGCCCGGTTCCTTCCCCCCGGGACCGGTCGCCGGGGCTACGGAAAGGAAGAGAGGGCAAATCGTTGGCTAACGACGGATGACAGATGCTGCGACGCAACCTTGTTCTCGACCTTGGCATTGCTCTCGGTAAGCCTCACTGAGCACGGCTGGAATGCGTGCAAGTGATTCGCTGCCGACCGGGAGAAAGACGCCATTCGATCGGGACTCGATCTCTCTCTTAACTTCCTGGCCGACATGCGCACAACGCAGCACAGTTCCAAGCTCCGGCCTAAGCCCTTCCGGCCCAAGAATCACCCGGCTAACCACAACGCAGGTCTCGGCTTCGCCATGGCCAATGTCTACTGGTACGCGACCGCCGTTGCAGAATTCCCTTGACTTTGAAAGAATCCCAATAACTAAACCGCACGACAGGTACGGCTTCCACATGCCGCGCACGAACGCCCGCGACAGCTACTACGCCAAGCTCGAGCAGCAGAAGGCCGAGGCCCGTGGCCAGAAGGCATAAGCGATATGAACGATTCGGCATGGCGGATGGGGTGGCGGAGTGAGAGGAGCGATCTGTTAGATTGGGCGACGGGAGCGAGAGGGCATTTGCGGTCTTAGACAAGATACGAGCTTCATCAGCTGGTCGACCGACCCCGATTGTACCATACACACCAGCAAATCGAGTCGAAATTTTTCTTATGTGCAGAGTTGCTGTGCAGTGTTCTACTTCGCGTGCGCGTGCCAAAGCGTTGTCCACGAAACTGTTGCTGCTGCTGTCATCGTGTCGTCGTCTGCGGCTGGGAGGATCCTGCACGGCCGGGTCACGTAGGGAAACAGCAGACAAGCTGCCAAGGGGTTCGCTTTGAGAGAGTTTAACAGAAAGCATGGTGCGATTGATTGCCTAGACGGTCTTACATGTGGTCATCAGCTGTGTATGATGATGCAACAGAGCATTGGCTGCTGCGATAACTTCACACACCCACAGGACGGTTGTCTAACATTACATGATGTCGTGGTTTACATCGACGATGGTTAACGCTGCCATGCTTTTGCGCAAATGATGAATTGAACAACCTGAGAAAAAATGGCAATAACCGAAATCTCAGGGTCGTAGAACGTATGTGTGCATTCAAAGCTGTTTCGGTCGTTGATGGTACGTCGAAGAAAACCCATCCCAGCAATTCAATGCAATGCTCAATCGTCCTCCCATGCCTGTGACCACTGATGATACAACGGCTCGTTGCTGTGTCCTTCTTTAAGCTCGGTGCCGCCCGTCGTTGGGGAGCTCTGTCGGGTGCTGGGATTTGAACCCTCCCATGCCGTCGTTTCGACTGTGAACGTGCCTTTTTTGTCCTGACATCTTTTTCGCAAGAGAAGAAGCCCGACCGCGGTCAGCAACTCGGAACGCTCATGGACAGTATCATCAAGGGAAGGAAAAGGGAAGACAAGAAACTCACTGCCGGAAAAGCCGGTGTATCGGCCAACATCGCACCGGACTGTCTCGGGACTTTGAGTCGTCAACGAAGCATCGATACTGCGTCATCTCTTTCAGAGCACACTTGGTCAAGTCGACATCGGCGCCCCCCGGGAGCTTGCGCTTCTTGCCTTTGACATCGGCTTGGACGTGCAGTTCTAGCTTTGAGACCGGGAACGCTTCGCACGGCGGTGACATTTCGGCGGCAGCAGCAGCGCGCTACAACTGCAATGATGGAGATGCCTTCGACAGCGGCTTTGGCCGGCGCCAGGCTGCTGGGCGACGTCGAAGAGGCAAATCTAGAAGAGGTATGCAAACTACGGGTCGCTCGGTCTTTCCAAGCTCGAGGCGGGGGTTGCGGAATCAACGCAAGATGCTGCGTCGTCGATCAAGTGCTCGGGTACAGCAACGATGATGGGGTGATGTTTTCGTCAAGGTTCTGGCCCGTGGACCGAACCACAGCGAAATGCTCACGACGCTCACTATCATTTTGCCCTGTCCTTCACAGGCGGTTATCATCGCCACCATACCCGAAATCTTTCTTGTTTTTTCCTGATCACCTGCCTGTTATTGTCAATAATTGCATTGGTGAATCATCACTAACTTTGCAACCTCACCAGATCCTAAACGCCTTCCGCACAGCACTCAGCCCCGATGCATCATCGTCCAGCAAGGCAAAACACCCGAAGGCATACCCCATCCCCGGGTTGGACGTCCTCGTCAGCCGCAATTTTCGTGCGACAAAGTCGGCGCCGCTGGCCGTCACCGGCCGTCACCTCCCGCTCATCTACACACTCATCTCAGCGCTCGTCTCACCGCCTCACTTTAAGACGGTGCTGGTGCTCGACACGGAGCACCGCTTCGATGCAACACGTCTCACCTGCAGTCTAGAAAATACCCATCACGTCTATGTGCACCGCCCGGCCTGCCGCGGCATCCCTGGCCAACATGGCGACAGCAGTGTCGGTACGAGTCCGGAGCAGGTCCGGGAGCTCGTGGCAGCGGCCGAAAACTGGATGCTTTACGGCGATCATGACAGCTGCGGCCGTGAGTGGTGGGGGACTGTAGTCATCGGTACTCTCGGTGCCGGCGATGTGACGGCCGCCTGGAAGGGCTGGTTGAGAATCGACCGCGACAGCGTCCCCGGGTTTTCCCTCGGTTGCAGCGCAAAGGAGGCCATGACGGACCGCCAGAGGCGCCAGGAAGCCGTCGATGCTGCGCCATGGGCTGCCTCTTCGCAGTGGGGAAGTTTCACCTTCACAGAGTCTACTGCTACTTTTGCTACTGCAAAACCAATCGGCTCGACGCATGCAACCAACTGATGGGGGCGTGTAAAGCAGGATGGGGATGAGGGGAAAGAATACTTCGTAAGTCAGGAGGAGCCCGAGGTCGAGAAGTCGGTGGAGACGGGGAATGAAGGGGAGTGTGCACATATCAGACATGGAGGAGTCAAGAACTTTGTGACCCCTCCTCCTTCTGCACCTCGCCCCCATCGCCAACCCACGAATCCACCTTATCCACCTGGAAATCTACCATGAGGACGTCTGTAGACAACAAACGAATCATTTGAGGGAGGGGGCCTCGATGGACAATAACCCCAACGCTTCCGATGTTTGAGCCAGAGATAATGGATAGGCGAGTTCTGTTGCAACGGGGATTTACGTCGGCTGCATTCGACGGAATGAATAACCCGAGGAAAGAGGAAATACGCACCAACGTGGACGCCGGCCGGGTCTTGGCCGAGCTCTGTAGGAGGACGGCGCGGCGCCAGGCCGCAAAATGACGGTGTTTTGCAGGCTCGGCATCGACCCAAACGGGAGCAACACATTCCCTTTCGGCATCAGCGTCCCGTCTTGTTCCTATGAAGAAACCCCTGTGCGCCAATGGTAGTCGCACACACTCTGAGGACCGTCGATGATTACTGCGTATGGCTACGACACAAAGCAACAAGAACCCCAGCTGCCCACCTTATCCATTGCCAAATTGGCGTCTGAAAACTTCAAGCTGTCGTACCATGGCCACAGATTAGCAACAATAGCAAGTCAGGTTCAGTCCTCACATGCATATCATCAAAGAAGCGAGAAACAGGTTGTAGTTTTTGAAAGATAGGGTGGGGGAAACTTGGCGTCTAATTGCGCCTGTGTATCATATTCCAGTCTTCTGACAATAATCTGTAGTCCATCCTTAGACTCTAGTCATGATCTTCGTTGTTGACAACGCCTGTGGTATCACAATTTTACTCCTTGATAATAAGCCCAATCCAAAACAAGCTCAGAAAAGAAAGAAAAAGTCGAAGGGAAAAAAAAGTAAGAGGAAAACAAGAAGGGAAATAGAAGAAAGAAGCAGAACCCAATAAACTCGCTAGTGTCATAGTATCAAAATGCAGCAGTTTTGACAACATCAAAGCATCAGCCCAGAATCGGCTGGTTGCGCTCTTCGAGAGGAGTCAGAACAGCACTGTCCCTCTCCTGCATGGCGCGCAAACAATCCGCCTCGCCGAGGATGTCCTTCCGCAGAGAAGAGACGACACGCTTGCGGATCTCGCGCTGGATACCGTAGCGAACGGCGTCCAAGACTGTGGGAACGGTGGCCTTGGGCTTGTAGGCAGGCTCGGTGCCGTCCTGGTAGACGCCAGTCTTGACGAGGATGCTGTACCACTCGTTGTCGGCGTGCTCGTCATAGAGGTTGGTGCCGCGAATGTCACTCTCGGGCGTGTCGCCGACAAAGTAGACAGTCTCGGGCGGCGCGTCGAGACCGTGCTGCTGGCGTCTCCATTGCTGCAGCAGCCTTGTCGCAAACTCAAAGGTACTTACTTGAGGCTTGCCGAAGGCGTGAGTATGCAGCTTTCCCTTCTTCTTGGTGACATCCTTGAAGATGACCTCGAGCATGCGACGAAGCGCGCCCATGCCGAGACGGACGTTGTCGTGGGCGGCGGACCAGACGATGTCGTTGTGGGAGAAGTAGATTGGCGGGCCCTCGTCGAGGGTTTCGCTCAGGGTGCCGATCTTGCCACCCTTGGACATGGCTAGGTCGAGCATGATCTGAATGTCGCCAGCCCAATCACGAGAATCGGCAAAGACGAAGATGGCCTCGATGGTGACATCGGTAAAGTCACGTTCACGAGAGTTCTTCAACTCGTCCTGGGTGAGTTTGCGGAAGGGCGTAGTAGCAGAGTTGTGCTTGATGATATCGCCAGGGGTGATGACATCCTTGAAGCCGTAGCCCTCGGCTACTTGACGACATTTCTCGCCCTCGCCACCGACGACGAGGACGGTGTTGAAGCGCTCGGCCATTTCTCTCATGGGAGTATGACCGCAGATGAATTGTGCGGGAGAGATGTCGATTTCCATCTGCTTCGACAGGTCACCACATCTCTCCTCTTCAGTCTTCCCACCACCGTTGGTGAGGAAGATGTACGGACTGAAGCTCGTGTCAGTTACAACTCGTGATGGCAATTGGATGGCAGGTGGGGCCGGTGGGGTCAGTGGATGGGCCGTAGAACCCACAGGAACCCCCGGGGAAGTGAACTTACATCTGGATGCCGTATTCGTTATCGCCATTGAGGACCTTCATGGCCTCAACAGCTTCGGGGATGGCACGCCCACCTCTGATGAGAACGCCGTCAATATCAAAGGCAAATGCGAAGCTGTCGGCCACGGGAGCGTCGATCGTGGGAGTGACGGGGGAAAGAGCGCCAGCAGGGCTGCCGAGCGCGGAGGAGCCAGCAGAGCCGCCTAGGGAACCATCAGAGCCGTCGAGCGAAGAGTCGGGTGTGCTCAAGGCCATGTTGTCCAGTTGTTTCCGGGCAGCCACGATGTTCTCGATGAAACTGCCGGTGGAGGAAGCTCGGTGATTGGGAGCCATGTTGGGTGGTTGGGGATGAGGATAATGGTGGATTCGGATACTGAGTGTGTAATAGGAGGTGTGTTCAGGATTCTGTGAAGCGAAGAAGTAGAGGAAAGCGGAACAACAAGTAAAACAAAAACTTTCGAGTATGAAAGCTTCCAGCGATATAAAGGGTGCTGAAGTTGGATACTGGAGCAGAAAAAGACTCAAATTTAATCACTCCGTACGGGGGGTACCGGAATATATACTCCTGATATGAGAGCATCTTGACTTGATGCTGACGTCTCACTTCCCTCGACTCTCTTCGCTCGCTTTCTCGATTGCGCGTTTTCAAGTCTCTTCCCCGTCCCCTGCGCTACCTTGACCAGCATGTGGACGTCTCCGCAAAAAGCAGGCAAACGCGGGTCCTTGGTCGGTGCAGTGACACCTTTGGGATGAGTTTCTTGAGTCGTGCATGGCCCGTGGATACCGTGGAGGCGAAGTAGGGTGAGAAGTTTTTTTGGATCCAAGGCAGCGCTCGCTCCACCAGCACACAAGGAACTTACCTGGTGGTGAAATTTCTGATTCTTACAGGACAGGATAGAGACACACGGGCGGTCCGCCTTTGCCCATCGCAGAGCACACTACGTACTGCACGTACCCTACTACATGGACGGGCAGGAAAGGGAGGGTGGAAAGATGAACACAAGAAGCAGCACCGTGGGCAACAGAGGGAGTGGGTTGGCGGCCCACAATCTCCATCTCACCGCCGTCGCGTCGTTCCTGGTATGTATGGGCCAGTAGTGTACTGTAGATACGATGTCACCAAAATCAGCGAGTCACCCAGCGAGCCGCCAACAAGATGGCAAAGCATGGATCACAGGGCCCCATCCCGTCTCCATCTTGCCAACCGTCATGGTGGAGACTTGGACTTTTCGGGTGCCTTCGTTGCGGCTGCAAAAGGACCCGCGGTCGAGACAGGGTGCAAGGGAAAAAGAGGTGGAAAGGGCCTCGAAATGCCCGAGGTGGTGATTATCTAGGGACCGATGCGGCAGCGATCGACCCTGTTTCTAGGGCGGCCTTGGCGAGGAACACATGCAAGCTGCCGTCACGTCCCCCCCCCGTCGGACCCTGCGTTGCGTAAACAGACTTTTGGAGGCTCTGGCGCCCTGTGTCACCTCCTAATCAGCAGCTATCAGTAGCATTTCAACAATCTGCGCTGCAGGCCTCAAGCAGAGTTACCCGAATAATAAAATGATGATCAGGCGTAGATACGGATGCAAGAGGTCCGATTGGGGACAGAGAAGACAGGAAAGGAAGAAGTACACACCCCCTCATTGTCTCGCCTTTTCTCGAAAGGACACGCATAGCCAACCACATCCCGGGTCCTCCTTCTTTCCCATCGGCGTTGCTCCAGAGTTCACAACCGCCAGCATTACTAGTAGAGCATCAGGTAGAGCAGCACCGCCTGGTATTCCTTTCCCCCCTTTTTCATAGGCACACTGCTCCCAGCCACTCCATAATTCCCATTCGTGTGAAACCTACACCATTGCTCCCCAACACCCCCTTATCAAGGTGTCCTTACGACTCCGACAGGACAACACAGGGATGGTGCCCGCAGGATGTCGCGATAGCAGTGTCAGCGGCCCACAAATGCGAGAATGCCTTTGCCCATAACGTGGGAGATGCGTCAAGGACACTCTCAGTGTGGGAGCGTGCGTCCTTGTGTGTGGTGGCCAGCATGGCTCCATAATAAAGAGGGTCGATGTCCCCGGAGAGCCCGTAATGACGTCAGAGAAGGAGGGTTTGGCGGTCGCGGCAACGCACGGCGCAGGGGTGGAGTCTGAGCAACGAGCAGTGACTGGCTTACAGCCTCGCCCAGCGGCTCCGCTACTTGTAGACGGGCCGAAGGAACATCCGTACCAATTCTGGCTTAGGTAAGAAGTCCTGTTGCGGCAAGCAGCCGGGCGTCCAACGGCATCGGGCCCGGAATCCTCGGTCCCACGGAAATCTGACACGGGCCCTGTATGACTGTGCTTGTCTCACTACTGTTAACACCCTGCTAATTAAGCATGGCTTTGAAGAAAAATAACCTGGCATTGAGACAAACATGCCTGTCCTTGGCGACTTATTCGCACAAACTCGGTTCATGGAAGGCCAACCGGCAGTGACAGGTTCCTGACTCGGCGAGTGACGTGCCTCTATCCGTGCTCCATTGTTACTGCGAGAACCATAACTCCGGCAGAACCACAGAAACTACAGAACAAGACCGCAGAACCACACAACTCCAGACCATCCACATATGCGTGTTTTGTGGTCTGTCCCTCTTTATTATCCGGGGGTTTCCATTTCTGTGCGCCGACCCTCCGCGTTTCCTCGCTGTGGGGTGCGCTCACTGCGGCATCTGTCTCCAGTAGATGGCAGGTGTTCACGGTGAACGAGAAAATGAGAAAATTGAAAAGCATATCCAACTCGGCTTCCGTCTTACCTTGGTCCAGGTGATATGGGTAATCATCGTACATCTACGGCCGGGTTTTTCATCTCTCTATCTCTGCCTTGTTACCTTTTTTTTTTTTCGTTGTGCTGCACAACGACGCCATCGGCCAGCTCCGCCGAGCCGTACCAGGAAGTAGGCCGAACGAAAAACAGGCCTCAGCCCGGCGCTATCACTGTCGCGTCCCGCCGCCTCGCGCGCTACTCGCCGGCCGCATTGTGATGCCGTCACCGTTGGCTGGGCCTGGGTTTGTATCTACACCCCCCTCCCCCTACCCTTGTCGAATTCTGTCCCATCTTGAACTTTCTTTTTTGAGTAAGAGAGAAATAGAGGCTGTTCTGTCACTAGTCACATGCTGGTGCACTTGTTTACTCGGTACACTCGCTCGAGCAGTAGCAGACAACAAAACTATTGATAACGGGAGACGTGGCAAGAAGAAATTCAAAAGTTGTACTGGAGTGCTCATGCCATTGTAAGAGGTTCCGAGGGGTCGATGGAGGGGTCGATGGTGGGGATGGCATCAATCGGCTGGCGTGACGGGGTAGAATCTGAGCACGCAAGTGGATTCGGAGCGACACCGCTCACTTGCTACTAATCAATCATACATTCCCCCATCCTTGAAGATGCGTTTCATCCTTGATGATGATGGACAACGCGCGTTGTATCGGTAAATAATCTTTGCATCTGGTGTTGTTTTATCCCTCATCCCTCATTTCTCAATTTACCTGTAACCTTTTCCTCGGGCGGGATACCCCGACCATCAACCAAGGCACTCAAATACAAACAGTGAATTTAAGGGGGTAACGGCGCTTATTGAAGATTAACAAAGAGGCCGCCGTCAACCAGCAACTGCGCGCCTGTCACGTATCCACTTAGGTACTCGCAGGCCAGGAAGACGGCGGGTCCGGCGAGGTCGGACGGCACACCGGTCCGGCCGAGGGGAATGCGGCCTTCCGTATAGGCACGCTTGGCATCATTCGCCAGGTCCTCCTCGTTGAGCTGTGTCTTGATGGTGCCGGGGAGCAACGCGTTGCAGCGGATCTTGTACTTGCCCAGTGCGACGGCGGTGCTCTGCATCAGACTGAGGACACCAGCCTTGGTGGGAGTGTAATGGGTTTGCTGGCCGCCGCCGACAAGAGCGGAAATGGATGAGATTCCAATAATGCTACCGCCCGCGGGTGACTGCTGGCTCATCTGGCGAGCGGCGGCCTGGACGACGTAGAAGGCGCCATCAAGGTTGGTACGGACCGTTTTGGTGAAGAGATCCGGGGTCAGCTCGAGGAACTCGGCGAATGTGCAGATGCCGGCGTTGGAGACGCAAATGTCAAGACGGCCATTGCCCGAGTGCTCAACGGCGCGCGCAACCAGTTTGGCGGCTGTCTCGGGCTCGCGGACATCACCGATTTGGTCGGCCAAACGGCCAGCATTGGGGTTCTCTTGCTTTGCAGCAGCAGCGTCGGCAATAAGCGCATCGAGGTGGGGTTGATCCTTTTCAAGGCCCAGGTGGTTCACGACAACGTTGGCTCCCTGCCTGATGTATTCGAGGGCAATGGCTTTTCCGATGCCGGTAGTGCCGCCTGTGATAATGGCAGTCTTGCCAGCGAGCAGGTTCGTCGGAGCCATCGTAGTGACTTGGTAGCGTCGGCGCGTCTAGTTCGGCGTCGAGGTTGAGGTTGAATTAATGTCAGGTGCGGGGTGTCGTCTCGGGACGGCAAGGATGCCGGAAGGTTTGGTTGGGTAAGGTGAGGAGAAGGGGAGGAGGTATAGAATCGGTCGTGGGATAGCGTAGCCTGTTCAAGACGGACCCAGGGGGCTGGACGGCCGGAGCGAGTGAAGAATGAGGAGAGGCGGGATCGACTAGAGACTCGAAGCGATTGGCGACTGGATCGTTGTGTTCGGCGGGTGCAAAGCGTTTCGTATGGTCTCGTCTGCGCAGGCGCGAGGGGGCGATTGGCACATCTTATTTGTAGTTGACGATGTGCAATCGATTGTGGGTTACCTACCTCAGCTAGTGGTCGGTCGAGGGGAAGGCAGGAGGGGAGGGGCACACGGCATGCTGGAGTGAGGTAGAGGAGGAGGGAGGGGTTAATGTGCAGCGAGGGCGGCTCAAGTGAGGCCCGACCACCGAGCCAGGAAGTCACGATGGAGTTTCTCGCCCATCCTGCTTCCGATCATCGTGACTTCGGCAGGCTGCTATCCCAAGTAAGCCACTCTGTTCCTGCCTGTTCCCTTCGTGCTTTCCGTGCTCCAGGGTTCTCTCTCCGTCCACTCCTTCCCTCGACACTCATCTTAGACTCGCGATGGGAAAGTGCAGCTCCTTGATGTCGAACGGAGGGTGTCTGGGTGCAGTCGTGTGGTAGGCACCGAAGTACGTATCCCCCACATCTTCCTCCACTTTTGCACCCGACTCGTCGTTTCCTGCTCAGCGCCAGGAACCGTCATTCTTTTCAATTCCCAGTCTTCTACCCCTTGCGCTCCGCATGCTCTTCCTCGGCGAACATGTTATGCCAGCCTCGAAGCCGCCAATTCAAAATACATGCCCATGCGCGCTATTGGGGGCGCCGTCGACGGTGCGCTGACAAGGCATTGTGTTTGTTGGCCGACCTCGGGGTTTTCCAGCCCCAAAGGTGTCGAATCTGGACCCGCGTACGCCCACCGCCTCCATCCCACTTTACACCCCACATCCTCGGCGTCAATTACAGCGAGACACCCCCACCAAGCACCTTACTCCGTCTGCCAGTTGTGAGTGATTCTTTTTCCATTTCCCCCTTTCTCTGCTGTCTCTGCAATACGGGCTGGTGTCACACAGCTGGTTGTATCCGGAAATCCCGGTGTACCATGCGTAATCGACCGTCAAATACCCATTGTCACAAGCCAGACACCATGGCGCAACACTCCAGGAACTTCTACCGTGCCAGTTTTCGAACGTTAGCACGACTTGCAGTCCACACGTACTCTTGTCAACAGCACATGCCATTGAGGTAGCATTATCCGAGAAACTGCTTTTGGTGACTGTGCTGTCAAGGTGTACCATACTTTCATGTTGTTGCCGAGGTCAGAAAATGACTATCAAGAGTCACCCTTATTCTCTTCTTTATGAAACCATGGACGAAGACACTCGACATGGCCAAGTTCGCTCCAGTTGATTCATTGTACCGAACACCCAGGCATGTTCATAATATCCGATGTCATTTTCCTAGAACAATACGAGAAATCTAGGCTACACAGTACATGGCCGCACCGGGCCACGTCCGCCTGGTGAGTCGCGCCTATAAATGATGCTGAGCTAGCCGCCTGCCGCTGTCCGTTTCCTTGGTCTATCGTCGTCGCTGTACGACTAGTATGCCTTTTCTATTTCGAAGAAGTCGTGAGCTCTTGCACCTTGGCCGTCACATCATGCACAATGCCGTTCGTCCCGTTCGTTCCCGTATCCTCCGCCGATTTGAGTGGTCTCTCCTATACTTCTTGTCAGTGCTGTGCATGATACATTGTTTGAATTCGGCAAGGTCACTTACGGGGCTGGCGTTGAGTAGCGACTTGCCCGAGATGAGCTTCGACCTCACCGCTGGGTTGAGCGTGAGTCCGAAACCGGGCTTGTCAAGGTCCGCCGTCGTCAGGAAACCCTTGGTGGGTATGGGCTCGTCAAGGAAGAGGTCGCCAAAGACAGGAAGCACGCTCTTACCGTCGGGCGAGTTGGCGAGGTACTCCTGGAACGGCGTATTGGGCTGCGAAATGACAAAGTGGTAACTGTACGGGCCACTGGCGTGCGGCACGACGGGGATGTCGTACGCAGAAGCCATCGCCGACACCTTGAGCAGCTCCGTGAGACCACCGAGCCACATGACGTCCGGCTGGATGATGTCCAGATTGCGGCCCTCGATGAGCTTGCGGAAACCGAAACGAGAGTACTCGTGCTCGCCCGTCGTGAACTTGATCGTCGGGTGTGCACGTTTAATCTGCTCGAAACCGTCCGTGTCGTCGGGCGACAGACACTCCTCCCACCAGTTGATGTTGAGGTCTTCGCAGGCCTTGACGATCTCAATAGTGTACGGCACGTTGAGACTCATGTAGCAGTCGACCATGATGGGGAAGTCAGGACCGACGCTCTCACGGTGCTTTCGCAGAAACTCCACGTTCTTCTTGAGACCGACATGGCCGTCCTCAGGGCAGTAGGGAAGTGGGACCTTACCGCCCCAGAACCCCATTTCCTTGGCCGCCGTAGGCTCGGGGCCGGTGCAGTAGAAGTTCAGGCGCTCCTTGGTGGCACCACCAATCAACCTGTATACGGGCTCGTTCCTTAGCTTGCCGAGCAAGTCCCAGATGGCCAGGTCGATGACGGAGATGACGGCGAGAGGGAGACCCTTCCGGCCGTAAAACATGGAGCCCCTGTACATCTGCTCGAACAACAAGTTGGTGTTTCGGGGGTCAGCACCGAGGAGAAAACGCTCGAAGTGTTGGTGGACGAGCCAGCAAGCTGGGGGACCTGTGTGAAATGTAATCAGCCACATCGTCCATTGACACCATCGTTTGTGATGTGATGGCCAGCTGCGTACCTCCAAAGCCAGTGGCAATGCCGACAGTGCCGTCGGTGGCCTCAATCTCAACGAGGAACGAGCCGAGAACGTTGATACCCCAGCTCGTTCTTGAGTTGCGGTACTGCTCCCATCGCGAGCAAGGAGTTGAGATGGGGCTGTCAATGAGCCTGTTCATCGCATTTATCAGTTCATGTTTCCCCATGCCACCGGGAAGGGCTCGCTGCAGAGGCCCAGCAGGAACACGTACCAGTGACCGCCCTTGACATTGTGGTAATCGCCACCTGAGCCGACCCCGCCGATGACGAACGTCCGGATCTCCTTGATGGAGGGGAAAGATCTCACGGACGCCATTGTACCGGTGTGAGTTTCTCTCTTTCTCTCTGTGTGATGGTGTGCGTGAGTATCGGAGAATGAACCACGGGGGAGGATGAGGGAAGGACGAAGGGAGGGGAAACACTGGACGACAATGGAGAGCAAGTGAGGGGGGGATGGAGGGGGAGTGGGATAGGCGAGAGTCTTTTAAGAGCAACGGAGGGACTCGCTGTGGCCGGGATTTCCAAGACACACGAGGCTAATCAACAGGAGCAAAAGACACCGAATCAGACGACAGCTTGTGACGAGGAGCAATGCAGCTGGCAAGCTGGCCGCTTGGGGAAAACGAGCTTCTCGGGTTAGTGGGGGTTAACGAGACAGATTCGCGGCGAATCAACTCAACTCGAGTGGTTTGCGGCGGGCGGGAAGGTTTTGGAGGTCGGTGTCAGATGTCCCGACAGGCGGAAACTGTCGAGACCGGCATGGGGCCTCGGAAGCCCAGCGAGTCCCAGGGCAGATGGAAAAGGATCCTCCTCACCCAATCCCCCATCTGCCGGGCTTCAGAGATGGACTGCAATTGAGACTCGACCCTCCCAAGTGTAATGCTGCAGATAACGTGATGTAACAACCATCGTCGCCTCGAACCAATCGAGTACAGCAACCTGCGAGAAGCTTCTAGCGCATCACCCGCACAGGTTCAACGCATAGTCGCACCTGAAAAGGTACACGTCCTTAGATGCAATCACTGCGCAGCAGCGCCCAAAAAACAAAAAAAGGGACTTGACAGTCAAGACGCTAATGCGGTGGGAAGGCGGAATAAGGGGCAGGCTATGGCAGCAAAGGGTCCTCTGAGAGGTCTAAAGGGTTGAAGGGCTAGGCTACATCGCGATCTCTCAGGGCTCAGATGCAGACAAGTGCTTGCCAATCGGACATTTCCTCCCAGAGACCAGCCGCGGATGGATTAGTGGAGCGGCATGTGCGCGCGGCGGATGAGACTTGTCATGTATTGGGCTCCAAGCATGGTATGCGAAGTATTGCAGGCATCGAGGGGTCGAGAAGGCGGAGGAGGGTGTACGCGATGGCGCTTGACGGCGAATACATGACGATTGATGTGTGAGGGGACGATTGGCGCCGGCAGCGGGTGAGCCTCGTCCGTTCACCGAGCGCAGTCCCACCTCGTCGCTGTTGGGGCGCGCAATTGCCATGCTGGAGGACGATCCTAGATGCTCGGGACGGGAAAGGGGCCGCGGAATGAAATATGCATGGAGCTCATTGGCCAACTACGGCTGGCTCGAGATCCGTACACGTGCACAAGAGCACCAGACGGCGACGGACGCGGATGTGGGCAGGCGGCATCACGATAGCGGCTCCCTTGTGTTGTCCTGGTTTATGGCTGCTTACAGCTGGAGGTGGCAGGCAGTGCGCAGTTGGTTTCGCTGCATGGCAAAGGATGCAGTGGTATTAACTCGGGCCAGTTATGTCCCAGCAGTGTCACAATCCAGGCCTGTCTGGTCACGGGAGAAGAGGAGAAGAGGAGCAAAAGGGACAATTGCGCCCGAGACTTGCCCCGTAGTTTTTGTCTGGCGAGTCTGACCGCCGTACGGTTCTCAGGCAAATCCTCCTAATGGAATCGAGGCATTCACTGCTGCCGCTTGTTCTGGGCACCACGTCCCCACCTCCGGGCCATCCATGACCGACTCCACACCCGGTACTCCGCATTTCTGGTGGGCCCAGCCAAGAAAGACACGGGGGACTCAGCACTACACGCACCTCATGGTGAGGCACGGAGCAGTGGGGCAACCAAAACACTGCAATCACCCGGGCGTTGCTGTCGCGATGCTGATCGGGAGTCGTGTTATCGGACCAGGACGCCGGGCACGGGCACGGCCACGGTTCATGTGGCTCATTGCGGCCCGTAAGAACTCCAGCTTCCCCGGATTTCTGAAAAAGCCCAGCGTCATGGGAGGTGGTGTGGTGTGGCCCACTCTTGACAGCCATCTTATCCCGACAAGTATTTCCAGTTTTTCTGTCCATGGGCCTGAAACTCGTTCGCAGTCGCGGGGAACGACATTATGTCATGAAGGGTTAAAAAGAAATGTTGAAGTAAGCATCATGGCGCTGGCGTGGATCGCAACTTGGCCGCCCTTGCCCGGGATGGAGCGGGTGCACATTGGTAGCTGCGAGTATCGGGCGTCCCAGGGCGCAAGAGGCGACATAGGAAGCCGACGACTTCACTTTCATGAGGGTGGATTGACTGACCCACGTGGCCTTTTCCATGCCCCGCTAACTGTGATGCCGTCTCTTTTTGAGGCCCTTCCTATCACGGAACCTGTCAGTCATGCTTCGGGTAGCGGAGTCGGCAGCCACAGCCAGGCTCAAACGATATTCCTCTGCCCAGCCTCTCTCTCACGGTACGGCATGTGCTCTCGTTGCCATGCCCTGTGGAGAGGGAACGAGAGTCAAGCTCGCTCATTTCATACGTGAAAAGCAGTTTGATGCCTCGCAGCTTTGGAGTATCTAGATTCGTGCTCACCCACAGCCAGCCGAGTCCTGAATCGGATACGCTCGACCTGGCTCTGCGCCTGACAGGCCGGCAATTTCCCCTGAAGCGTCCAAGCAAACAACACCGGGCGGCTGGCCACGCTTGGCAAAGAGCGGGGCTGGACGTGGCCTCCCCATTGGCCATCGCCTCCAAGCTGGCAGCCACCTCCGCACTTGCGTTCCCGACGTGCTGAGTGCCCGGCTTGTCGCGTGCTGCTCCACAGCCCCATGACCTGGAATCGGGCCGTGTGATTGGTTCCGTTGCTTCTGACACCGAGATCCGTACGTACGAATAGGGACCTCTCTCCCGGCGGCTTCTCCGCATTCTCCATTCCTCTGTTCTCCTCGTGCGGGCAGCGGGCTTGTGCTCCCTTTGTTCTTCCCCACACAACCCATTTCGATCCGGCCGCCCCCAACCGAGTCCAGGCGATCCGAAAAGACTTGCTCGCTTGAGTCACTTCCCACCGCCGTGGTTTACATTGTCACGAGACCTCAGGCTATACGCTGGTTTCCCACGGAACTGGTCACATCAAAGTGCGGCCAAGGACCCCAGCATTTCTGGCCCGCTCGGAGCCCTGTCCAGGTGGTCGGGATTGCTTCTCCTAACCACTCCTGCAGGGCGAGTTTCTCAGGTACACCATCCCGATTGGTCTTTGGAGTCTTTACAAATTACCGAGGGCTGGTGACACGCGCGCGGATCCAGCAACGAGAAGAAGCCATAGTTGTGCTATCCGTTCTGCCTGAACACCACCTTCTTTCAAGATCGGCGACTTGAGTGCGAGCTTTCCCCCTTCTTTATACGAACCAATACCTAGAGCCGACCACATTCAGGCGCGCGTTGGACAGGCCTCATTGGGCACCGTCACTTGCAGCTCGGCTCGACGCGACTCGAACTCGGTCCCGCCCCTCTCGCCCTCCCCTCGACCCCGGCGTCTCATCGTCTCATCCAATCCCAGGCTCGCGTGTTTTCTCTCCACCTCCGCTTCCTCCTCTTTTTTCCCCTCCCTCTTCCCCCGAATCCCCCCGCTCTCTACCTTGTCGCTTTCCTTCTTGTCTTGTCCCCGTCCGTGGCACGTGTGGGACAGAAAAACAAAAATACCCCGAGCCTCTTCTCACTCGCCCCCCAGCCTCCTGTGCCCCTTTCCCCCCCTCTGCTCAACATTACCCCGAGGTTCCCAAGCTTCTCCCGAATCCGCACGTTGGCATATCGCACAAACGCCTGCGACTCCAGCGCAATCGCTCTCCTTGCGCGCGCGCGCGCTCTGCCCGTCCCTCTCACCTTGCGTCCCTCTGCGTCACACTCGCTCCCTGGATCATTCTTCTCGGGACTGATTTACCCTTTGCCCGCCATCGCCCGGAGACTGCCACACCGAGGATGCAGCACAACGGCCATTCCCTCAGCAGCCGGTCACCGCCTGCACCTAATACCAAGTCTACCCAGCAGCAGATCCAACATCAGAACCATGACCGGGACCAGACGCATAGCCAGAATGACCAGGACTCTGACGACGGTAACCAGCTGCATAGCGCCGACGAAAACGACCTTGACCAGGACGATCAGGATGTCACCCGTCTTGGGAAGCGCAAGAGACCCATATCTGTTTCGTACGTCGTTCGGTTCCCTAGTCCATCCAGTACAGTACAATCCACTTCACTCAACCCTACAACTCCATTCGCGTCTCACCCGACTCAACACCGACTGTTTGGATACCTCAGCATCAATCACCCCCCACACCTCACTGCTTCTTTCCTATCTGCCTGCTTGTTTCTGATATGCCCCTGGTGCTTCGCTCCTTTCTTCCCCATGTCACCATCTCCCGAGCCTGTGCCTTCCGAGCAGAATCTTGAAACTAACAATCCAATCCCAAGATGCGAGTTGTGCAAGCAGAGAAAGGTATTTGTTGCCCTCAATTTTTATTTCCGTCCCCCCCACCCCCCAAATCCTCTCTCTCTCTCTCTCTCTCTTCGTAAAGTGGTTCATCCTGGCCCAGCTGACCCTGCACCTCTTTCTCTACCTTCTCAATCTTCATCATTTATTACACATGGCCCTCTCTGGTGCTCATCTTTAACCTCTCCGCTTTCTCTCTACAACTAGCCTTGTCCTCAAAGCTCCCCTTGTCTCTGAGTTGCATGTGCAAAAACAGTGGCTGACTCGCTACAACTCTCAGGTAAAATGTGACCGAGGCCAACCCTCCTGCGGTTGGTGTAGTCGCAACGGGGCACTGTGCGAATACAAGGAACGCAAGAAGCCCGGTCTCCGCGCCGGCTATGGGCGCGAGCTGGAGCAGCGTTTGGACAAGCTTGAGGAGATACTCAGAGCCCATGCCGAGATCCTCCAGGCCACTTTGGCCTCCAACCAACACCACGGCACGGCACCAAGCATACGAAATAGCAACCCAAGTCTGCCGAGTGACCACGGCACACCGCGGGAAACCAATGCTTTGTTTCGGCCGTCCGAATCGATTCGGACCCCCCAGGCTGAGACGGCCCTGTTCCTTCAAAAACCGTCCTCCTATCCGTCGACCACACAGTCCATGGAGTTTGGAATGCCACCTCCAACTCCATCTATGCACGAGTTCCAAGGGCAGATGCCCATGACCAGCATGCCCGCGCCAACTAGTCACGTCTCTGCCATGTCGCACCCTAGCAGCGCCGCTCAGGAATACTATGGGACAAACCAAACGCAACTCCATTCTCCGGACGTCGCCATGACGCAGAGCCAGGCCTCGACAACACCCGACCAGGAGCTGCCACCCTACGATCTGCTCTATGCCCTGGTCGACCTGTACTTTAAACACATCAACACTTGGTGTCCTATCCTCCACAGGAAGACAACACTGGACTCTTTGTTCGGGCCTTCGACCTTGGAGGAGAGCGATCGCATCCTCCTCCACGCCATCGTGGCTACGACGCTGAGGTATTCGACGGATTCGAGACTTACCGAGGAGAGCAGGCAACACTATCACTCCATCTCTAAGCAAAGAGTCCTACTCTATGGCATGGAAAACTCTTCAGTCAAAGCCTTGCAAGCCTTAGTAATCCTTGCTCTGGATCTGGTTGGTAACAGTAACGGCCCTCCTGGATGGAACATCATGGCCTTGATCACGAGATCGGTGGTGCAACTCGGGTTGGCCGTCGAGAGCACGTCTTTCTCGGTCTCGCCTAACTTCACCTCCATTTATACACTCAGGGCCATGATTCTGCCAGAGCCCAAAGACTTCATCGAGGAGGAATCCAGGCGGCGGCTTTTCTGGATGATTTATCTCCTGGATCGGTACGCCACGCTGGCAACTGCCTTTGAATTCGCACTGGACGATAAGGAAATCGACAGAACTCTGCCATGTCGAGATGATCTATGGATCAAAAACCAAAAAGTCGAGACACGGTGGTTCCGGACCCATGACCATCCTGAGGACGCGAATCCGGAGTACGACATTAACAAGCCAGAGAATCTAGGGGCTTTCTCGTACTACATAGAGATTCTAGCGATACTGTCCAAGATCCACAAGTTCTTGAAGCAGCCCGTTGACATCAGCGCTTTGAGCGATGTGGAGCAATGGCAGATGCGGTATAAGGAGCTTGACAACATGCTGACTTCATGGAAGTTCGGTCTTCCTGGTGAATACGGCAATATGGCCAAGTTGTTTCAGCCCGGAAACAAGACCCTCAACTGCGGGTGGGTGATGTTGCATGCCACCTACCACACAGCCGTCATACGGCTGCATTCCTCAGCTGCGTATCCCACCACTCGGTCACCGATATTCACACCTTCGTACAGCGCTTCGCAGCGCTGTCACGGCGCAGTCGAGAACATTGCGGCGCTGGGCGAGTTTGTTGTCAACAACGGGCTTTTGGCAAAGCTGGGTCCACCTTTCGCCTTCACTCTCTGGGTAGCCTCGCGTTTACTGCTCGTCCACGGTTCTACCGTAGAGCACAAGCTATCCCCCCAGATCCAGTTCTTCGTGGAGACACTACGAGAGATGGGACGCTATTGGCCAGTGGCAGCGCGCTACTGCATTCTTCTGCAACGCGTCCTTGATGAACATCGCGATAGTGAGCGGCAAGGCGATGGTGTCACGCCCAGTTCGGTCAAGATACTGGCTGACATGCGGCGCACGGCGTTTGACCTCGATTTTCTCATTTCTCGACAACCACGTGCGAACGGTATGCCTAACCATAGCCGCCTACCAAGCGTTACGCCAGCGAGGACGCCGGCGCCAAATGAGCTTGAATATCTGGACGTGTTTGATTTCTTCAACGTGCCACGGTTGCCGGTGGGCAATGAGAACATTGTCGGCATCCAGCACGCCATGAGCAACGCCAACGGGCAGAACGGAGCTCCGTCAGGGATGGAGGGCAACAGTGAAAACGACAGCTCGAATGCCCCAGCTCCGCAGGGTAACGAGTTCAACATTACAAACTTTATGGTCGATGCTAATAGCGACTGGCTGTTTAAGCAGGAGGGTGCCAAGTTCCTCTCATAAGCCACGATTCATGGCGAGGATGATTATGTATGTTCAGCGGTAACGACGAATGGTGTTGGCAGACGTGCAGCTTTCTCGGGTTGTTTTGACAACCTGTTTATGCATGAACCGAGTAATGTCTCAATATCTTTCTTGTTTCCGCCCGATGCCCTTCCATCGGGATTGCCTAGGTCACCAGGCCACTCTTTTGGCGTTTGCTTTGCATGATCATGATCATGACGGACTTCCCATCGATCAGATATGCACGAGGGGGAGCGCTGGTCAAACAGGGGGGGATCTGAATGGGGGTTTAGTTATTTGTTTATTTTTTTCAAGCATAACAAAATGGAGTGGGACGACATGGCAGCATTGGAAGAAACAAATGAAAAGGAAGGAGTCCTCCCGCCAAATATGTATGAAATAGCCCCAACGAGTCTTGCCCAGGGCTTTGTCGTTCTGTCTGTTCTGGGGACCGAACAGCAGGTGTGTAATACTGCACATGGCGGATGGAACGCAGTATCATGCGTGAGTCTTGTAAATGCTGTTCCATGGATAGATGGTTTCCTGGCTATCTGAGAAGACAGGTGTGTGAAACAAGGTTCGCTTGAGAATCCGGCACAGCCTTACCACCGTCGCATCGATATTCAACGAGATGACGAAGTTAATGGCGAACAGCGACGGCCAAATTCTCGATCGCCACGACTGGTACGAACGAAGAGTGCTCAGTGTAAGCAAAGAAGGTCAGCAGGAGGCCCAGCCCCCGTGCTAAATGCCTCCACCTTTGCGATATGGCTTGAAATGTTGAGATGCACAAAATGAAGGGTATATATTCATTATATGAAGAGCCGTCAGGCAACTTGTTCTGAGGGTCTCGCCTTTGCTCTCCACTTAATCGGAGCGATCAAGGTCATACAATGCAATAGTGATGAACCGTCCCAGCGCACCAACGCCAGGTCATAATGCAAACCAAAACGCCCAAGCAGCACAAGCAGCAACATTTCATATACATCCATTCAGCATCTACAGATTCTCAACCGCAGCAGACACTCGGCTCTTCAATGCCGGAAACATTGGTGTTTGATGCCGTAGGGGCTTCCAAGACGACGCGGACCACAAGCCAGTCGCACAGGAACTTGCCTAGGCCAGCACCAATGATGATCGAGATGATGAGGTATCCATTGAAGTACATGGCCAACAGCATAATAACGTAGGCTAGACCAAAAGTGGCGGCGTGGATTATGGATCGGATGAGCTGCTGCAACGGCGATGCGCGGAAGACGAGAGACTGCGGCGCCACAACGGCCGGAGGCTCGCAGCAGTTGGTTTCCTTGGGTATGCGAGCCTGGAGTTCCGCGGCGCGAGCCTGGAACTGGCGCTGGATCAGAGCATCGTACTCTTTACCGAGGCGGCGGAAAACCTCGAGGAAGACGGTGAGCAGGCTGACTCCGATACAGCTGGCGGCGAACATTCCGGCATTTTTAATCTGCCATGATTCGGACAGGAAACCTGAAAGCGGCCGATCAGCATAGATTCGCTTGGGAATGATGTATACCCCGAGCCTGTGCTACTATCGGGGACACTTTTATTCGTTGTACGTACAAGCATCAATGGTATACCAGTTCCACAGCATCTAACGGCATATTGTTAGATTATTCTAGTTTGTTTTACAGGTACGAACAAGGAGAACGACATACCGACATCTTGCAGTCGGCCGTGGAACTGCTCATCGAGCCGTGATCCATGATGGGCTAATCCGGAATTAAAGATGCTCAATTGCAAGGTGAGGTATTACGTCGCTCCGCGAGGTAGACGACAACGTCGAAAGAAGCTATTCGGAAGGCTGGATATAATCGACCAAGGTGCAGCAGTTCGAGGAGGTATCGGAGCAGGCACGAGTTGTTCCAAAGCGGATGTATTATATATAGCGCCGCAGAGTAGCCAGAATTCGGAAGAATTGCGTGAGCCACGAGACCGTTGACTGAGTGTGATTATGGTGGTTGTAGAGTGCCGCGGGTTAAGTGAGGTTAGATCGAGTCGATATCTGCCGACGAGGAAGACCAAGCAAGTAGCAGTTGGAGGGGGACGTCGCGTGCGGTGTGAGGGTCGTCGGGGCCTGATTTAGTTGATATCTATACGGGAATGGCCGAACCCTCGTCTGGGTGTCGGGGTCAGCAAGTGCAGGAGAGCAGAGAATCAGGAGCCCCGCAATTTCAGCACGGACGGCACCGGTAGTAGTTGCGATGTTCTGGCAATGACAGAGAGGGAGACAGTCGGGATTGTGTGTAGTGGCAGTGGTGATGAGAGAGTTTAGAGCTAGTTTGGCGCAAGGGCCAAGGAAGCGGTTGGCAGATCCTAGTCGGTTAAAAGGTGGTGCTGCGCGAGTTTCAAGAGGGGCAAGATGGAGGGCATATGCATGGGCAAGGGTTGTTGAGTTGGGTAAGGCTTCGAAGAGGGGAGGAGGAGAGAGTTGCGAGAGTGGAGAGTCTATCACTCGAGAATGATGATGGAGAGGCAAGAGGATAGGGTGACACTGACATTGACATTGGATGACTGGGCATTGGACGACGGGGACGCCAAGTGCCATAAGTTGCCACCATGGCCGGTGCCGTGAGCACGAATTGCGCAAGAGGCCCCTCTATCTTGCTCACGCTAAACTGGGTTTAGATTCGAGTTGGACGAAGGATTATTGAATATGCTGAATTGAGTTGATTCGCCGTCAGAGACAAAAAAGACTTGACGAGCCAAAAGCATTGGCGAGGTTGTATTCTCCACTTCCTCTCACGACTCGCGATACTTGCACTGCTTTGCCGATATCTCGGCCGTCTTAGCGCACGTAATAACTTGCGCATCTGCCAGGTGACTCGAAAACACAGCATGTTGCTATGTGCTAAGAAACGCATTCCTTTCAGGGTTCCTACTAGGACCCTTACATTTAGAACAGAACACTGGAGTGTAGACGTACATCGTAAAGCTCACCTGGGGCACCGCCGGCCGCTGAAACCAAAGCGAAATACATACTTCGTACATACTAGTAAGGACGGCCTCCACATCTTAGTGTATCAGACTCTACCAGTGAAAGCGGCCATTCAAGATTTTCACGCTTAACGGGGCATGTGTTTCCTTGTCCAAGTAATTATGTCAGCACCCGACTTGAAGAGGGACGGGAAAAAGGGAAGGACCTTGACGGCCCCAAGAGCCTCAACGCTCGTGCCAACCCCTTGTGGACCCCGTTTCCCACGAGTGACCCCGGTCTAGCCCCGTTTTCCGGCAGAAACTTGCTCAAAGATGCTCAACTTGCTCATTCGGCCGCCTCGCACTCATGCCATTCACTCACTACGTTGCTTGGAGAGTCTTACTCGTCTTTCCTCTGCCCAAGATTCAAAGCCCCTTGCCCAATCGCAGCCTTTACTTTTTCCCAACTTTCCCGGTTGCACATCACTCTCGATATCAAACTAGTGTAGCCTGTTTCTACTCGCTTGCAGACCCAGACCCAGACCCAGACCCAAGACCCCGTCTCCCAATTCCAATGCGATATCCAGACCAGATGTGCCCTAGGCAAGCCCGCTGGGCCTGGGTCCGGTCTGGCTCATCACATCTCGGCCATTCTCAATGACACACAAACTTGCTCAAAAAGAAGGGCAACAAGCGGGTAGCCAACCCGGACAAAATGCCCAGTCACGCACTGTCACGAGTGAACTTACAGTTAAACCCGTGTAAACGTGTCCACCGTGGCCCTCCCGGTTCATCAACCGGATCCAAACATCACGGAGCCGCCACCCCAAACCGGAAACATACCAAGACCCCTACATTGACTAGCCACCCATCGGAAACTCCAGACACAACCGCAGCTTGCATTTGCGTCCTGGAAACCTTCTCAACTCCATCCTCGTCCCATTTTTCTCCTGCAAAAGGATGCGACAATTACTACTTCGTCGGTGCCACACCGTCCGTCTAGCCTTAAGAGTCTCCGCGTCGCCAGCCGCCGCCTCTTCTTGATCCCTCCTGTCCTGTCCCATCTCATCTCCTCGCATCTCTCTGGCTGCTAATATACCTTTGACAATATTGCCGGTCACTCACATTCCTGCATTATCCATCCGGCTGTTGTCGACACCATCTTACCTCGACTGGGACGCAGCGAACTTGGACGGCACGTCGGTCACAGGCACCGACTTATACGAACTCTAGATCGTCTGTTGTCATCCCCCTCTTGACGACACATTCAGCGAAGACGGTGGCGCTGAGCGCTGTTATATCTACGTCTTCTCCTCGCGACCCCGACTCGTCGCACCCCATTGCGATTACCAGAAAGCCTGGTTATCCTGACGACCCCCGTCATCCAGCAACATGGACTCTCATCTCAAGAGCCAGCTGGCGGCTCGCCATATTCAGAACATGAGCGAGGCCGCCTCATTAGAACCCCACTGGGGCTACGCTGACCGAGCGATTCCCTGCACAAACGATGCAGGATCCTGCGCCTACCTCGACGTCGTTTACGGCTCCCATGATCTGGGTATGTTGTACGTTGGCATTCTATGGGCCATCATTGGTGGTATCTTGTTGGTGTGGGCGGTTAGTCGACGGGCGCTACCATCCATCTCGGAGGAAGACGTGCTCCGCGCCTCTCTTCTCGAGGATACTCGCACAAGCAAGAGCTTCCTCAATCGTCTGCGCCAAACAATCTCATCGGCCATGAACCGATACCTGCTGCCCGACTGCATCCGTCCCGTTTTCGGCCGAACCACCCGCCTTCAGGTCTTGATTCTGTCTGTCTTGGCGGGATACCTTCTCATCTTCTCGTTCATTGGTATTGTGTACAACACTTGGATCACCCCAGTCAAGAAGATGCCCGGCGTTTACAATACAAGAGTCAGTCTTGGTCCTTGGTCTGACCGTATCGGAGTCCTCGCCTACGCCCTCACGCCATTGTCCGTTCTCTTCGCCACCCGGGAGTCCGTCCTGTCCCTTCTCACTGGCGTTCCTTACCAGAACTTCAATTTCCTTCACCGTTGGGTTGGATACATCATCGTCGTTCAATCTGTTCTGCACACCATTGGTTGGCTGGTAATCGAGGTCCGCTTGTATCAGCCTCAACCCAGTGTTGCTCAAGAGTGGATATCTCAGCTTTACATGATCTGGGGCTGCATCGCGTTGTTCTTCCTCATGGCGCTTTACGTTCTTAGCTTGCCTCCCGTCATCCGTCTGACCGGCTACGAGTTCTTCCGCAAGTCTCATTACATTCTTGCTATGCTGTACGTTGGCGCCTGCATTGGCCATTGGAAGAATCTGGAGTGCTTCATGATCCCTGCTCTTGTCATCTGGTTCCTGGATCGTGCCGCTCGCGCTGTCAGAACCGCTCTGATGCATCACAACTTCATCGAGGGCAAGGGTATGGGTTTCTCCGCCGCTCAAGCTGCTATGGCCATCTTCCCGGATTCTGAAAATGGCGACGTCGTCCGTCTTGACTTTTCTCACCCCCACGATGCCTGGAATATCGGTCAGCACTTCTATTTGTGCTTTACGGAGAGCAGCATCTGGCAGTCACACCCCTTTACTCCACTGAACGCTCCCGTTACGGTAAACGGCAGGACAAAGCACTCTTACATATTCCGTGCCAAGGGTGGCGAGACCAAGAAGGTTGCTGAGATTGCTACCCGCAAGTTGGCGGCCGCCTCGAGAGAAAAACCTGAGGTCATACCCACGACCTCGGTTATCTTGACAGGACCTTATGGCGATCCAATTCTTCGCAATGTCACATCGGATGTCAACATCCTCTGTGTTGCAGGTGGAACCGGCGTCACATATGTTCTCCCCGCCTTGATGAGCCTGAAGAAGCACTCTGGAGCAACGCGGCAGCTTGAGCTCGTCTGGGTCGTGCGTCACATGAAGGATGTCGAGTGGATCAGGCCTGAGCTAGATGCTTTGGAGGCCGAGGAGGGACCAAAGGTTACTGTGCGCATCTTCGCAACACGCGATGCTTGCAATGATATTCCGCCATCTGAAAAATCTAACAAGCTGTCCGAGTCTGGGTCGACATCCGATGCTGGCGAGGGACCTGGAGAAAAGCAAGTCCAGGTATCGGCTAGAGCGACGGGCGAGCTGACCTCCAGCGAGACGCCTCGACATCCCGACATGGCCACGATTGTGCGACAGTTTGTGGATGCAACCGTCTCAGGAAGAACAGCAGTGTTCGCCAGTGGCCCTGGGGGGTTGATGTCCGACATTCGCGTTGCCGTGGCGCAGTGTAACTCGGCAAGCAAGGTGTGGCAAGGGGAGGAGCGCTACAATGTGTCTCTCATTCACGACGAGCGAATGGAGCGATAATGTTAAAGAGGCGGCCTGTTTTCTGTTGTTTATATTTAAAGAGATACCATTTTCTAGCCTAAACGGCTTAATATACCCCTTTTTTTTAACATAAGGTTTCTAAAAGGGAATTAATATACAGGCATGACAAATTGATATACAGGCATGAGTCTTACACAGGCATGGCTTTTACTTCCTTTGATTAGTTTAAAAAAATATTATTAGTATAATTAGATTCTGCTAGATCCCTACAAAGTATCTTAACCCTTTTTACCTCTTTACTTCTTTTACCATAAGGTTACATTATTAAGCCTCTAAGTCTTACTTATGCTTTTTACCTATAATAGCTTCTCTAACTAAAGCTAGAGATGTTTTATAAGGCTAATCTTAAAGTAACACCTTTACTAATAAGCCTTCTATTTTTTATAAGTAAATATTAATTAATTATAGCCTTTTACTGTTGTCTAGCTAACTACTATTATCTCTCTTTTTTAAAAGTAGCTGCCCTAGCGTTAGTTAATTCTATAGACTTAGTAACCCTTAAGGGTAGTATAACCTTATTATAAAGCTTTTAGCTAACATACTATAAAATATATAACTTTTTATAAATAATTACCTTAGTATAAAGCCTATACTATATCTTACTTACTATTTTTCTAAAGAAATAAGGATAACCTAGAGAACTACTTTTTTATAACTTTCTCTAGAGTGTAGCCTTTCTTTTTTTAGTAAATAGTCCTAGTAACCTTCTTATTCTACTATAAAATAGTTTAATAATGCTCTTTAGCTTATTTTATAAGTTATTAAGACTAATTAATAACTTATAATAGTACTTCTTTATTAATAAGACTATATTTATTAATAATAAGAAATATAAGGTCCTTAAGTTAACTTACTACCTTATTCTTTTTTATAGTAATCTTTTTTTTAAAGTAAAGTATCTTTTTAAACTACAGCCTCTTACTATACCTTAAGTAACTAATTATTTTTTTCTTTTATAACTAAAATCCTAAACTTACTAATTCTTAGTAATCTAAAGTAAACCTATAATGCCCTCTTTAACTAAGTTAATACTTTTATAAAAGCTAATAAATTTAGTATTATAAAGCAGTATTAATATTAATCTTAAGGCTAAATTATATAATATATATTTTAATATAATTACTTTAGTAATCTTAGGCCTATAGAAAGTATAAAAATTTAATAATATAAATCTTAGAAGTATAGCTACTAATAGTAAATTATTATAAAGGCCTAAGAAAAAGATAGGTAGCTATTATGTTATTATTAAGACTTTTAGTATAGTTAGTATAACTATAGCCTTACTTTTAAAGTATCTACTTATTCTTTTTACTATAGGCTTATCTAGCTTATAATAAATATAATTAATATAATAAGCTAATAAGTTAGTATTTAGGTATATAATATATATACTATTATTTAAAAGTAGTTTCTAAAGTCCTTTTTTATTTAGTAAGATATTTATAATGCTAAGGCTTACGTAAACTAAGAGAAACTAGCTAGATATTTACTAACTATAGCGTTAATTAAGCTATTTAATAAATAAGATATCTTATATATAGTAAAATAGGTAGATAATAAGCTAGACTGCCTTATTAGCCTTATCTAGACCTTTTCTTACTATCTCTAAATATAGAAGTAATTCTCTAAGGTAATAAGTTTTAATAACATTTATAATACTAATTACTTTAAGCTCTCTCTCTTTTAAGCTACTAAGTAGACCTATCTTAGATCTATTTATAATACTACGTTTAGCCTTATTAATAATAAGAGACTAAAGGGTTTTTAGTTTTTTTTAGTAAGTATTTACTAACTTATAAACTAATACTTAGTTTGTTACCTTATTATTATTATTATAGACTATAATAAGTAAATAAAGGCTATACTAAATAAGTAGTTTCTAAATATTTAGTAATAACTTTATATTTACTATATTAATTCTAATGTTATACTTAAGGCTAAGTAAAAGTAAGTTAAAAACTAAAGCTATAGTAGTAATAGTAGTAAATTTAATAATAAAGGTTACTAGCTACTAATATAAGTAATAGCTATACTTAGTAATAAGAATAAGGCTTATATTAATATACTTATTAATTAGCCTTATTTTTATATATATTATAAGGTCTTTATAATATAAAAGCTTATTATTTTTACTAAGACTAAGTATGCTTTTAAGAAAGCCTAAATAAAGCTTTATAATAAGTTTAATAACTAATGCCTAATTCTTTAGTACCTCTATATAATATACCTACCTTTAAAAGTATAATAGGCCTATTACTTTATCTAAAAGTACTAAAACTTTAGTATTTATATTATCTTTAGTATAAAGTTAAGTAATAATAATATTAAAGGCTATTTCTTAAATAGTCTTAGTTACCTATATTAACTTATTAATATTATATAAAATATAATTAGTAATTAGAAGCTATACTTTAGGTAAGCTTATACTAAAAATAAAGTACTTATAAGCTAAAAGTATATAGGTACTTACTTTAAGTACCTAAGTAAACTTTAGATAATGCTTTTTTTAAAGTATCTTACGTTAATTAAGAAGTAATACTGCTTAGTAAGAAAGGTAATGCCTTTTAGTAAAAGGCTATTTTTTACTTCTCTTAGAGAATATAGCCTAGACTACACTATTTTAATTAAGCTAGGTATTTTATGCTACTATAAGATTTACTTTAAAATACTAGATTTAGCTACTTTTAGTAAGTAAAAGGTATATCTTTAGTAGTATCTTTAAGGGACATCTTTATTTAATTTATACTACTAGATTCTTAACCTAAAGATTACTATATCTCTTTATAGTAAGCTAAAGAATATAGTATAGCTAGTCTTATTATAACTAGTCTTACCTAAAGAGGGCTAGTTAGCTAGTTAAACCTATATTACTAATAGTAGCTAAGGTATAAGTAGAAAAAAGTAAGGCTACCTTTTTAAAAGTAAGAATAAGTTAATAATAGCTAGGCTTACGTAAGAGGTAAGTTAGCTAAGTTAGAGCTAGATATTAACCTTATCTTAGTAATAAATAAGAAGCTAGTCTAGCCTTCTTAGTAAGAAGAGAATAATAAGGAATTATATAAGTAGATAGCTAATGTAGCCTAGTATTTAGAGAAAGTAAAGTTAGTAATAAATAGTATATAATAATAATAAATCTTTATAACTATATTATAAAAGGTAGTTAGGTAATAGGCCTTTTTATTTACTATATAGTCTTTATTTAAGATTTATAAAACTATAGTATAAGTAGGCTGTAATAAGTACTTTTATAAATCTTAAATTAAAGCTTAGGTTAGAAAAGATAGTAAGAATAGCTATGTTAGTATAGTTACTTTTACTACCTTTATAAAGAGGTACAGTTTTTTTAAACTAATTAGAGAAAGTAAAAGCTATGCCTGTATAAGACTTATGCCTGTGTATTAATTTGTTATGCCTATATATTAATTTCCTTTTAAAAACAAAGTGTTTATTTCTATAGTACTATAGTAGGATTAGGTAGATTAGCTACTAAAGCGCCTAAAGTTATATTTTATCTAGTAGCTAGGTATAAGATAGGCAGAAGGATATTACAGTTACTAGAGGAGGGAAGGCATTACTATTTATAAGACTAACAGAAGGGGGAAATAAAGAGGTTAAATAGATAGGTAGGTTAAAAGGTGGCTTTATTGTTGTTAAGTGTAAAAGTAATGATTTCTAACTATTTAGAAGAGAGAAAATACAGCCTATATATACTTCTAGATATCTAATACCTTTAGTACTTAGACCTTATAATAAGGTTATTAACAGGCATATACTAAAGCGTTAAAGCGCTAATAGTTACTTTAGTTATCTAAGCTTTTGTAGTAGTTAACTAACGCTTAGATAATGCTTAGATAATTATATCTAAGCTTTACAGTAGTTAACTAACGCTTAGATAATTATACCTAAGCTTTACAGTAGTTAGTTAACGCTTAGATAGTCTGTGCGTATATATTATATACCGTTATAATACTAATAACTTAAGGATTCTAAATCTTTAGTTTATTTACTTATAATATTAATATTACTAGCATAATATTAAATAAATCCTTTTAGTATAACCTTTTAGGTTTATTAAGATATCTTAGATTTTAACCTATTATTACTTTATCTAAGTAATAGTAATTAATTAATTAGATTATAATACTTTTAATACTTATACTATTACCTTAATAGACATATAACTACTGTCATTATTAGATCTGTTTTATTAGTTATTTAGTTACTTTAGCAGAATATATATAGTTATTACTATACTTTATTTTCTAGCTATTATTATAATTACTAAAATTACTTTTTTTATAATTTCTTTATTAATATTTAACTATTTTTAATTTTATAATAGATTAAGTCTAAGAATTACTAAGCCTATCTAACTATATATATATTACCTTACTTAGATAGCATTAGAGGTAGTTATAGTTTCTATATCCTTTTTCTTTTTACTTCTAGCTAGTAGTTATAACGCTTTCTTAGTAATACCTAAAGATAAATCTTTTTATTTTTATAAGACTTTTATAAGTCTAAGAAAGAATAGTTAGACCTTTTTATATAGCCTAAATAAATTAATAATAAAAACATAATATAACGTATTATCTATAGACTAAAAGATAAAGCTATATCTATAGTAAAAAAGGTAGGCTTTAGAAGACCATCTAGAAATCTTATTATTTAAAAAGACAGTATAAAAGCTATGTACTTATATAAATTAAGATATAGAAATATAAAAACCCTAAAAGCCTCTCTTACTTATAAAAAGCTTATAACTAGCTTAGCTAGGTATCTTATATCTTATTACTAAGTCTGTTATCTTAGTTTTCTAAGTAACTTAATAAGTTAGTCTATAACTATTACTAATTACCTCTACTTAGTATAATTAATTAATAAATAACTAATTATTATGCTTATAACCTCTTATTTAGCTAGAGCTTTAAAGTTTAAGAAAAGAAATTTTAACTTTATAAAGAAATATAATAACCTTTTACTACTTATTAAAAAGAATTTCTTTAGTAAAATTAAAGAAATCTATATATGTTATATATCTAACTATACTAAAGCTATTAAATCTATTATAGCTAACTAAACCTTACAAGATATTATAAAAAACTACTTAAAAAAGATCTTTAGATTAATAAACCTAAAGACTTATTAAAATCTTAATAAGAAACTATAAAACCTTATGATAATGTATAGTTATATTAGGCTACGGTTATTAAGGGCCTAAGGTTACCCCTATGGTCCTAAGCTCACCCAGTAGATACAGTTTCTTAATACGTTATACTTAGTAAGCCAGACTGCTGGGAACCTTTTAAGAAAAAAACCCAGGCTCTAGTGTATAAAAAACCCCAGTAGGGAAAACATACGGATCTCAGTATCTCAATGCGGTAATGTACCTAGTGCAATAACCTAATAAGAACCCAGAGGTAGACCCACCCGCCCGGCCATAGGCTGATTAGGTGGCTCTGTAGTTACCCTATTGTGCATGTAGGTCCCAGCTGGGTTACTAATCTAGCTAGTTACATACGCCTAAAAGAGGGTTCCTGCGGTTAGGATTAAACCGACCGTCTGTACAAAAAACGCATAGACGCTACTAGACGCTTAACCACTGCGTCACACAGGTCTATAAAACCTTATAGTTAGCTTTTATACTAAAATTAAAAATCTTAGTAATATAAACACTTTTCTTTTTACTATTTAAATACTATAATATAAGGCTAAGGCTTAAGGTAATACTATACTAGTAGACTTAGAACTTATTTATATTACTTTTTAGTAGTTTTTATAAAAAGTAATAAAGGCTATTATTAAGAATTAAGGTTATAATATTATAAAGGTTTTTCTTAAGTTATAAACTAAAGTAAAAGATACTTTAGTAGTTTAGTTAAAAGCCTAGCTAGCCTTATAATAGTTATATAGTAAAGTTAAATTAAAGCTTACTATTCTTCTACTTCCTACTAAAAAAAAGATACTATTAATAAGAATTCTTAAGAATAAGACTAATAGTTTTATTAGCTAAGTAATTACCTTTATAGTTAATACTTTTATAAATAACTTTTAAGACTTATTTATTTATAAAGCTAGTGTTTAAGCTAAAATATAGATAGATAGTAATTAACTAAGTACTTAACGCTAATAAAACTATAATTATTAATATTAAGAATTTTAACCTATCTATATAAAAATATTAGTTATAAAACTACTTATAAACCTATAATAGTAATAGCTTTAGCTATAGTTATAAATATAATAATAAAGAAAGCTATAGCTTTAGTAATAAAAAAAGAAAAGCTTATTAAAAAACTTAGTAATACTTTTATAATTACTTTTATATTAAAAGTACTTATTAGTTTTATAAATTAATAGTATATATAGTACTTAGTTATAAATTTACTTATTATTATACTACTAAGGATATATACTACTATAAAACTTTTTATTAGTATTTTAGTATAATTAATAACCTTAAGACTATAGTTAAGCTTAGTATTATTAATAAAGAATACTTAAAAGAATAACTAGATAGTAAAACTATATTCTATTATATTTTAACTTATAAAGATACTTTTACTGTTCTATTAAACATAACATAAATCTTAGTATATAATATACTTTTTAGCCTTAAAAATAACTTATAAAAATATTAAGCTTATTATTTAGAAGCCTTTTTATAAAATAAATATACAAATTATACCTTAGTTAAAAAGGTTATGTTTATTAAGAACTATTTAGGCTTTTTTTTACTTAGCTATAGTTTTAGGTTAAATAGAGAGTATTTATACTACTAAAAACATAAAAGTATTAGATTATTAATAATAACTATTTTAAACTAAAGTATTTAAGGCGTCTTACCTTATTAAAGTTTTAAATATATACTAACTACCTATTAACGTTATAAATTAAGTAACTAAGCTAAAAGAAGATTAAATTTAAGAAAGGCTTATTATTTTAACTTAGACTAAGGTCTTAAATATTATTATAAATATCTTTAAAAAAGAAAATATATCTAAGAATTATAGTCTTTTTAAAGAATTTATAAATTAGAAAAGTTAAGCCTTTACCTAAAAGCTTTTATATAAAAGAATTAATAATAAAATCTTAGTTTCTAAAGACTTTTTATAATAAGCCTAGCTAAAATATAGTAACACTATCTATAGATAAGCTAAAGCTATAGTAGTAAACTATAAATCTTAACTAGCTAAAAAGATATATAACGTTTTTATTTTTATAGATAAGTACTTATTATAATACTTTAATAAAGTTAGTAACTAGGATAGGCTTATTAAAAAGTATATATAAAAATAAAATAAAGTAAAAGAATTACATTTTAACTAATAATAATAGTTATTACCTTAGCTAATTTATAAATCTATTTTATTAACTTTAGAGTTAATTTTATTAATACTATTTTTAAAAAAAATAAACACTATTAAGCTATACTTAGGTTAAAACATTTTTTAGTAATCTTAAATAAATTATAGTTTATAATTATATTATTATACATTAGTAGCTTACTATTACTTTAGAAAATCTAAGTAACACCTTTATCTAAAGTATTTTTAATAGTAGCTTAGCTATTAACTTAATTAGTAAAACTTTTATTTAATAAATAGGCCTTAAGAATAATATAGTTAAGACTAACCTTAGGATTAAAAGTATTACTAATTAAATATACTATATTTTATTTTTAGGCATAATTATAAAAGATATCTATATAAGTAATAGTTATATAAAAGATATAGGCTTCTTTACTTTCTAAATAGTATTAATAATAAGGATTTACTACTTAGTTATCTTTCTATTTCTAAGACTTATATATCTTTAGAGTACTTTTAAAACTAAATTATTAGTCTGTTTTAGTTTATAAATATAAAGATATATATCCTATTCTTATTTTATATTAAAGAATCTACTACTTACTTTTTATACTTTGTTATAAATATAAAATACTTTCTTTAGGTTTAGTAGTCTTAATTACTTTTTATTAAAAAAAAGAAATAGAGGCTACTATTATGGATTATGACATAATAGCTAGCTTTATCTTTCTAAAAACCTATTAGATTACTAAGTAATAAAAATATAAAAAGGAAATATATGTAACCTTTAAAAGTATTTAAATAAAAAAGTGTATAGCTAAAAGCTATAACTAAGAAAGGTATAAAATATAAGTTTATTATTATAGCTAGACTTTAAGTTAGAGATTATAAAAATTCTCTTTTATAACCCCTTATTTTATATAATTATACTTAATAACGTTTTACTAACTATTAGCTAATCTTTTTCTATATACCTAAGCTACCTTAGTAAGCTATCTATATATTACCTTTTTTATAATTACCTTTCTTTCTAAGATTTTAGTCTCTAAGACTTAGCTTATACGTTAGTTAATAAGTAGTTACTAAGCTATTATTATAGTATAAAGTTTCTTTATCTTATTTTATAGCTAGACTATAACATTATTAGCCTTTTAGGTTTACACTAGTGTTATAAACTCTAGTTACTAGCTTTATAATCTTTTACTAAGTCTTACTTAGTTTAAAAAATAAAATAATTATTATCTTTATTTAGAAGTTTCTTATATTCTTACTATATTCTTTATAGTAAGGCCTACTTTATTATTATATCTTTATTATAAATATAAATAGTTATTATAAATATGTTTATTACTAGGTATCTTTTTTCTAGTAATAGTTCTTTATACTTTTATTATTATATAGCTTTACTATTAACTTAGTTTTCTTAATAATATAAAGTTATTTAATCTTCTTTATAGTCTTTAATTAAACCTCTCTTTAGCTATATTTTTATTACTAAGCCTTTATTACGTTTTTATTATATTAAGTACTACTTTTTTAATATTTATTACTTACTTTTTATATCTTAGTTTTTTACTAATACTACTTATTATAAATAAAATAAGGTTTTTTATTTCTTATTTTTTACCTTTTTATTATTAAGCTTTTTATAAAGCCCTAAGTCTCTTTTTATATCTCTTTTTTTAACTTTTTATTACTTAGCGTTTTATAATAATAAGCATTATTATCTAAATTACCTTAGTTATTAAAAAAGACTATATTAATAAGAATAAGTTTATAAACCTTAATAGCCTTCTCTATATTACCTACCTTAGTTACTTTTATTATAACGTAATAAAGCTTATTTATTATTAAGGTTAGTATATTATAAAGTATTATACCTATATAATTAAGAAGAAAAAGTATACTATAGTTTATTACTAATTCTTTATTAAACTTTTAGTAATCTTACTAACTCTTTTTAGGTCCTTATTAAGCTTAAGAGTATAGCTTAAAAGACTTAGAATAGCTTTTATAATATTTATTTTAAAAAAATAAATAGTAACATTAGTTTAGTTAAGTATTAGTAGTATTACTAAGTATTACGTTATATAGCTACTACTTAGAAGCATATTACTAACTATATTACTAACCTTTTACTAAGTATTAGTAAGACTAAAACTAACTAGTTAGTTATTTAAAAGCTTACTTTTAACTATAAGTATTTTAGCTTATTAATCTTTATTTAAGTAAGTAATTTTAGTAAGACTTTACTAACTATTTATTATTAATCTTATTTTCTTAGGTTAGTATACTTATTAATAAAATAGTAATTATTAAGTATATAAATTCCTTTTAGCCTACCTATAATTATAATAATAGCTAAGCTATTACTTTTTACTTTAATATCTATTTTTTTATTAATTAGAACTATACTATATAATATTATAGTAACATTAGTTATAAGATAGATAAGTTTCTTAAGTAAAGTAAGTATTACTAGTCTCTTAATAAGTACTTAGTAAACTTAGTTTCTACCTATACTATAACTATTACTAGGTTTACGCTAGTTACTTATAATACTAATACTACTAGTCTTACTAAGAAGCATACTATACCTATTACTTTTTAATAGTATAGGTATTAGTATTACTATTCTAAAGTACTTTAGAATAAATTTTAGTAAAAGTTATAGAATTTTAGAAAGACTTATATCTCTCTATATAAAGTAAGCACTTTTTACTTAGTAACTAATTATACTTAGCCTTTCTTTATTAAGATACTCTCTATAGATATTAAATACCTTAGAAGCTTTATACTTTATTAGTAAAATTAATACTTACTTAGTTTTATATATAACTAGAATCTTTATAGCTTGTAAGAAACTTTCTTAAGATTCTCTATATACTATTTCTTTATAGTTTAGTAAACTATAATGTTATCTATATATATAATATAATATATATTAAGAAGTTTAGTAAGTACTTAGTAAATATATACCTAAAAGGTAGCTAGAGTATTAGTAAGGCTAAATAGTGTAATTATATATTTAAAGTATTTATAATATATAAGGCATAATATAACTATTTATTTAGTTTATTATAATATATTAATAAAGCTTTTTAAGTTATTATAAGTTTAAAAAGTAAAATAGTATATATATTAGTTTTATACCTTCTTAAAGATTAATAGTATATTCTACCTCTTTAAGGACTAAGAAGTTCTTTACTACTTATTTATTAAACGTTTCTTTTTTAAATTCTAGTTTAGAAGATATAATATCTTCTTTATCTTCTTTATTCTTATTAAGGCTAGCTATTACTAGGTTATTCTTTTATTACTTTATAAATACATAAAATATAGGCCTTCTCTTTATTCTTTATAACCTCTTAAGTAAATAATAAAGGCTTTATAATAAATATCTTATTATACTTTTAGGTATTTATTTTTATATAAATAATAAGTCTCTTTATTTTTATAAACTATTAAAATAAAAGTAAGTCTAAAGCGCTTTTTAGATAATCTACCTTAATAAACAGTTACTAAATCTTCTGTAGCTACCTATTTAAGTTAATTAAAAAGAATATTACTTAATATACTACTTTTAAGGTACCTTTACTTTTATTATATCTTATTTAAAGTAAAAAAGTAGTATTTACTTTCTTAAGCCCTAAGTACTTTATTAAGTATAAGCTAATAATGTTAACTTATAAGCATAAGTCTATATTAACCTAAACCTTTTTCTTAATAACTTTTTATAAAATAATTACCTTACTAACTACTATGTCTTTAATAAAGACTAAATTAATAGTTATAAAGTAGCTTAAAGTACTTTTTTTATTTACTTACTTTTTAATAAACTCTTAATTTCATAATACCTTAATTTTATTTAGATTATGTTAACTACTACTTTTAGTAATTTTAGCTACTAAGTTATTAGTATAATGTTTACCTTACTTTATACTTTATAAAGATATAATCTACCTTTTTATAAGTATAATACTTAACCTAACTTAGGCTTTAATACTAGCTACTTTTTACCTAGCTATTTACTAACTAGTCTATACTTCTTATTCTTTTTCTAAATTCTTTTTTAAATAAAGGTCTTAAGAAGAGTATTAATAATATATTATTATAAAGTAGTTATTACTAGAAAGAAGATAGATAGTAAGATAACTTAATATTATCTTTTAGTTATTTATAACTATTATTTTATAACTAGTTATTATAAGGCCTATTTATAAGGTTTTAGTATATTTCTACCTCTTAGGCTACCTTTTTTAGAATGTTAATATCTACTTTTTACTAAATTATTTCTTTTTATAGCCTCTTTAGTAAACTAAAAAAGAAATTATAGACTTTTTTCTTATTATCTTTAACACTATTTCTTAAGCTACTATATATTATTAATATACTTTAGAAAAGCCTTACTTAAAAAGTAAAATATTTAGGGTAATTAAATTATCTACCTGCGTGACGCAGTAGTTAAGCATCTGGCAGCGTCTATGCGTTTTTTTATACAGACGGTTGGTTTAATCCTGACCGCAGGAACCCTCTTTTAGGCGTGTGTAACTAGCTAGATTAGCAACCCAGCTGGGACCTACATACACAATAGGGCAACTACAGAGCCACCTAATCAGCCTATAGCCGGGCGGGTGGGTCTACCTCTAGGTTCTTATTAGGTATTATTACACTAGGTACATTACCGCATTAAGATACTAAGATCCGTATGTTTTCCCTACTAGGGTTTTTTACACACCAGAGCCTGGGTTTTTTCCTTAAAAGGTTCCTAGCAGTCTGGCTTACTAGATATAACGTATTAAGAAACTGTATCTACTAGGTAAGCTTAGGACTATAGGGGTAACCTTAGGCCCTTAATAACTGTAGCCTAATATAACTACACATTATTATTAAATTATCTTAAAAAAGAATGCCCTTTTAACTATCTAATAGCTATAGGTTTATTTATAAGTAGTCTACTAGAATAGCTACTAGAATAGTCTAGAAATAGCCTGTTATCTAGCTATTAGTTAGCTACTAGTTAGCTAGTAGTTAGCTAAAGGTTTAGCTGTTTCTATAGCTAATAAAGGTGCTAGAAAATAACCTAGGCTATAGCTATTAGGTAGCCCTCTGTCTAGCCTTATAAGAACTATAAAGTTAGCTATTAAAAGCATATTAAATACTACTAATAAAGAAAAAGTTATTATTCTTAATAATAGCTAGAAATAGGTAAATATAAAATGCTAAACTTACTTTATCTATAGTAAATAAGTAACTAAAATAAACATTATTTTAAAAGTTTCTTTATTATAATTTCTTATGCTTACTAATATTTATTCTTCTTTTTATTATTACTTATTATATTAGTCTTTTACTTACTTTAACATCTTAAAGTAAGCTATAGCTATTTTTTACTAATAGTACTTAGGTATAGCTAAGATATTTAGTAATAGTAATAATAGCCTAGTTAGACTGTTATTAGTTTTTATAGATTTCTAAATAGAAATAGTAATATTTAGTATCTTAGCTTTAGCCTTATTTATATTCTTTAGGATAACTAAAGAAAGGCCTTTTCTAAAGTTTAAAAGACTAATAATACTATTAGATAATAGCTTTATAGTAACTATGCTTATAATACTATACTTTATATAAATAGTTACTTACTAGCTAATATTATATTTAAGATATATAAACTAGCTTTAGTAACTAGCTAGGTAGATAACTATATTCTTAATTTTATAAAGGTTAACAGTAGTACCTATAGTTTTATCTAAAGAAAGGCTATTATTACTAGTTTAGTTAAGGCAGTATAGTTTCTTAGTAAGGCTTATAGCGTTAGCTATAGTTAGGTTATAAGTAATAGCTTAATCTTAGTTAATAGTAATAGTTATTAAGGTATCTTAGTTAAAAGAGATTTTAAGTATTTTTATAAGTAAAGTAAGGCCTAAGCAGTTTAAACTATTCTTTTTAAAGTAGTAATTAAGTATACTAATAAATTCCTTAGTTATAGCATTAAGTATAACATAGGTAGTATTTTTATAAATAGTAAAAAGCTAGTTATTAATTTCTTTAATAGTTTATAACTAAACTAAAGTAAGGTTACTAATAAGAGATCTAAGTACTTAAGTAACTACTTACTAAAAGGTAATAGTGTTAAAAGTGTATTTATACTAAGGAGTACTATAGATCTAGGTAATTAATAATCTTACGTTATTTCTCTATAGGCCTATAGGCCTCTTAGTACTAATAACTTAGCTAATATAAAAGTACTAGGCATAAGCTAGTATAAGTAAAAGCATAGTTATATTACTAGTTGTTAAAATAGTAAGCATAAGGTTATAAATAGCTAGTATAGTATTAAAAGAAAAAGTAGCTAAAGTAGGCATACTACTAGCTAATATAGTAAAAAAGTCTAGTAGGTTAGATCTTTATTAGTTATTAGCTAAGAATAAGTTACATAAGGTAATAGACTTAGGCTTAGTCTTACTAAAGTTATTAGTTATAAAGGTGCTTTTATATAAGGTAGGGTTAAGGTAGGTAGAAAAGGCTAAAGGCTTAACTATTTTAGTATTCTTATTAGTAATAGTCTGCTTAGTATAAGTATAAATATAGGCCTTTTAGTTAGCTATTTCTTTATAAAAATTATTTTTTAAAATAGTATTATTTCTAGTTACCTTATAAATATAGTGTATAGTAATAATTATAATAGCTAAATTAACAAGCTTATAGTTAGTAGGCTAGTCTTTAGGCTGCTTAGACTTCTTTATAGGACTATTATTAGTTAGGTTAATAGTAGTTTAAATCCTTTTAAATAAAGACTTTAGGATAGCTATTAGCTTAGCCTAAATACTATTCTTTATTAAGGCTAATAGCTTCTTTATTACCTTAGTGTTAATCTTACTATTAAAGTTACTATCTATATCTTTAAGATACTAGACCTTACTAAGGCCTAAGGTTTAGTAAATATTTCTTTTTATTCTTTTATAAGTCTTTACTTTATTTTATATATTAGTATCTAGGTAATAGCTATTTAGAAGGTAGACTTTACTATCCTAAGTAAGCTAGTAGTTAAAGGTTATAAGACTAGCTACGTTTTTATTCTACTTATAGTTAGAATTCTTTATAATAAGTATATAATTACCTTTTTTATTAGTAATAGGTTCTATAGGTATAGCATCTTTAGCTTATTTACTAGCTAAAGTATTCTAGCTATTACTAGATTACTTAGGTATAGTAATAGTAATATACTAGATAGTTAATAAGTATAGAAATAGTTAGAAAAATAGTAAATTACTAACATAAGTAAAGTAATAATCTTAGTAGTACTTAAAAAATAAAAGACCTTTTTATAAGCTAAAGAAAGGTGAAAGGTTAGCTTAAAAATAAAGAAAAGAAAGTTAATTAAGAAGGCTAGGAAAAAGGTAAAAAGAATAAGAAAGTTATAAAGAAATAAAAAAAAAGTATAGCTTTAGCTATAGGTAAAAAGTTTACTAAAAGAAAGTAAAGTACTAAATAAAAAACTAGTCTATAGAGAGGTAAATTAATAGCCTTAAGAATTTTAGTTTTTTTTAGTACTTTTTATTAGTTATTATAATTACTATAAAGTTATATATAAAAAGTATGCCTTTTATAGCCTTATGTTTACTTTTTATTAAAGCTATTATTATTTATTTATATTTAGTATAGTTTTACTTATTATAAATAGTATATTTATAATAGTTATTATCTTCTTTAGTAAGTATCTATAGTATTTAAAAATAATTTCTTATTTTAGGTTAGTTCTTTAGCTTATTATTATGTCTTTAATTTACCTAGTTAACCTAAGTAGAACTAGTATCTGTTATAATAGCTTTATAACTAGCCTTTAGTTAGAGATCTCTTTAGGCTTTAAGGTTTTCTTTAGTTAATTTTTATTTATTAGTTAGTTTATTACTTTATCCTAATTAATAGCCTTATTCTTAATTTTTAATGACTTTTTTTTTTAAGGCTTTAAAGTCTTATAATACTTTAGGCGCTATAATAGCTATTACGTCTATCTATATATTATTATATACTAGATAGCCTTTCTATTTAACTAAATACTTAGTATAGATCTTTCTATATCTACCTTTATATATTTATTATTTATTTAGTATCTTTTTAATCTTATAGTGTTTATATAGCTTTACCTATTTATTTTATTCTTTTTAGCTTTTTAATACTTAGACTAAGCTAAGGTAAGTGTTATTCTTTTAAAAAGGGTTTAAGCCTAGTAAATTAGTAAAAGTAAGATAGGTTATAAATATAACTAGGTATATATTTATAGTTTATAGTAGCTTTAGTTTATAAGCTAGTTTTCTAACTTATTTTAAACCTTAAAAGGTTTTATTTACTACTAGCTATATTTAACTATAGGTTTACTTAGTAGTTAGTATTTTACTTTTAGGTATAAGTATATATATTACCTTAGAGAATACTATTTATTAATGTTTTTTATTATATTAGGCTTTAGAGTATATTTAGGCTAACGTAATAAAAAGTTTTACTTCTCTCTAAAGTATTTCTTTATTTAATTAAGAGCTTATATCTCTAAGTAGTTAGAGCGTTAAGTTAGTCTGTATTCTGTATAATAGCTTATTTAGTAATACGTTTATAATGCTTAAGTAAGCGTTATTTAGGTTTAACTAGAGACTAGGTAAGACTTAGGTTTATAGTAAGTCTGTATATAATCTAAAGAATATTCTAATTACTATTTTAATAGTCTAGTTCTTTTTTTTAAATAGGCTATTAGTTTATAGGTAGTATATAGTTAAGTAGAAAAGCTTAGTACTAAGCTCTTTTTATAAGGCTTTTTATATAGCTAAGATAAACTTAACATCTTAGTTAGATATAATAGCTTTAGGTATTCTTTGGTTTAAGAGTTAAAGCTATTAAAGTAAAACCTTAGCTTACTATATAGCTAAGTAGGTTATATACCTTAGTATAAGTATACTGCTTTTAGTAAATTTATCTATTACTATTAAGAAGCTATTAGAAATTAAGAATTCTTTAGTTTTTTATAAAGTAAACCTAGTAGCTACTTTTAGTAATTTAATAATAAAGTCTATAGCTATAGTATAAAAAAGTATTCTTAGTATTTCTAGTAGCTATTAAGCCTCTAGCTTTTAAAAGTATAGCGTAGTATATATTAAGTAGGTAGAATAGTTAAAGATATATTAGTATATCTTTTAGCTAAGATTCTTAATCTAGAACTAGTATACTAAAGTATAAAATATATACTTTTAACCTTAGTAGTAGTATTAGTTATAAGTATCTATAATAAAAAGGTAATTAACTAAAGGTAGTATATAAGGCCTTTTTTTACTATTTAGTTTCTAAAAATATAAAAGGCTGTTTTTTTTAGTAAAAAGTATATATAAATTATTAACTTAGTTCTTAATTATGTTTAGTATACCTAACTATCTTTAATCTAAGTAATACCTAGTAGTTATCTTTTACTTAGTCTTTAGGCTAATAGTTACTTTAGTATACATATTAATAGCTTAGTTATTTTATATTTTATCTAATTCTTTTTAATTTTTATATAGCTTATAAGTATTTAGAAGTTATAATAAAGTATTAGCTACTATATTAGTTTTCTAGAAATATAGAAATAATTTAGTTAGAATTAGCTAAGGTATTTAGAGGCTAGTACTAGTTATAAGTTAGCTTTTCTCTTATTAGTAGTAAAAAGTAAGACTTATTTTATAATAATAAAAGTAACTATATAGTTTATTAGTACTATAGTTAGGTTAATAAAAGCTAACTAGACTAGTGTTTTAGTCTTATAAATAAACTAAACTAGGTATATAATCTTAAGCTTTATTAGCTAGTACTTACGTTTTACGTTATTAATAAGCTTACTTAGGTATATTACTAAGAAAATGCTAGTCTAAGGTATTAGTTTATTTTTAGTCTATATTATGTTACTTTTTAGTTAGAATAGTATTACTTTAAACCTTAGGTTATAAAAGGCGTCTAGTTATATAAATAGCATTTTATTTAGATTATAATAATAAATTATAGTATTTATTATAAAGGCTAATTTTATATCTTTAAATATTTCTATTTCTACTTATATTAAAAGAAAAGTACTATTTCTTAAGAAGTATTTTTATACTAATCCTAAGTGCTTTTCTACTACTTTTATACTAGTAAGTAGTTTAGTTTTTTATTATTATAATAAGGCTATTTAGCTTACATACTAAGGAATTATGTATTATAGGTATCTAGTTACTTCTATCTAGTACTTAAGGTTCTTTATATTAGTAGGCATCTTAATTACTACTAAGGATTCTGTTTACTCTTAGGTATTTATAAGTAATAATATGTTTACTCTAAAGCCTAATAATTAAACTAATAAAAACCTTAGGAATAACTTAGTAGCTAATAATAATAGTTCTACCTTTAAGAAAAGCTTAAAAACGTTTTAAAAGTATAATAAGTATTCTTTTTATATATCTAAAGTAATAACTATATTATTTATAAACGTCTTAGCGTAGTTATTATATAGGTATAATAGGTTATCTATATAGTATTATATATATACTAAAGAATTTTAAAATCTTATTAAAGCTATCTTTAATTACTTTTATCTATAGTAACTTATAATAGTAAAGTATTCTTAATATAGTTTATATATACTAAATTAGTAAAAGAAAGATTTAGTGTTTACTATAGAGATAAATTTCTTTTTATATAGCTAGTATATTACTTTAGACTAAAGAAGCATTAGGTAGGTATTTAGTATAGTAACCTTATTTAAGGCTTTTAAATTAATTACTATTCTTTTTTTTTTTTTACTATTAACTATTTACTATATAATAAATACTAGTATTCTAAAGGCTATTAGTTATATTAAAAATTTAGCTTTATTTTACTTATAAAGATTATTTATTATTTTATTTATAATTTTTTAGTCTTTTATACTTACTAAGTATAGTTTCTACCTAATGTTTTTATAGTAAAAGTCTTTTATAAAATATATCTATATATAGTCTTTTAGGTCTATCTTAATTATACCTTAGTCTTTTTATACTGCTAAGTATTAAGATACTAAGGCTTATATTTACTATATAAGTAAGAGGTCTTTATTATAAATATAGACTTCTTTAGTAGTTTTTATAGTATTATATACGTTATCTTACTTAATTTTAATCTTAAAGTTAGTATTTAGTATGCCTTTAAATATATCTTACTACCTTTTGTAATTTTCTTTTATATTATCTATTTTTTATTAGTTAGTAGTAGTTTAGCTTTTTATTAGCCTAGGTACTACGTTATAAACCTTATCTACTTTAAAAGTAGTAAGATAGCCTAGCTTAGATATTTAGCTAATATATATTAGCTAGCTAGATATATTATTAATAATTATATATAGTTAGTAACCTAAAATAGCTAATACTAGTTTTTTCTATATAAGTCTAAACAGAAGGAAGTATAGTTTAAACCTTTTATAGTATAAATAGAAACCTTAGTAGCTATCCTTAGTAGTATAGTAATATTACTAGTAGTCCTAGCTATATATATTCTTATAGTCTTTATAGTATAAATAATAGTAAGTATATATATATTATTATAGGCTTTAATAGTAACTAGTTCTTTAGAGTTAAGGATGTCTACTTTATTAAAGATATTAAATTCTTACTTAAGTAAGAAACCTATGTCTAACCTTTAGACTACTTATATACTAAGGTGTAATTAAGCTGTTATCTTAACTTTATTTACTCTTTTTTATATATTTAATATAAATATAGTTTATTCTTTAGCCTCTTACCTACCTATTCCTTATAAGTAGGCTTTAGTAAATTTATTTACTTAGTAATTTAGAATAGTCTATAGAAAGGTAGCGTTAATAATGTAGTATTATACTTCTAGATTAATATACCTAGTAAGTATATTAGATATTACTATAGCTTTAAAATAGATTTTTATATAGGTAACTATATATAGTTAGGTTATAAGAGTGTAGATTTTCTATAGTAAGCTATTAACCTTTAGTTCTTTTTATTATAATTCTAGGTAGTTAGGTTTAGGTTATCTATAGGTAGATATCTTATATTAATAAGCCTAGTTTACTATATAAGCTATATACCTATAGTTATAATAGGCTTCTAATACTTTATACTAGTTCTTATGTTTATTAATATACTAGGTATTACCTATAATTTCTTATTTATTACTAATAAAGTTATACTAGTCTTTTATTTTAGACTATTTAACTTCTTCTTCTTTTACCTTATTATTAAAGAGAGAGTCTGTTTCTTTTTTAGCGTTTATAAGGAAGGTTTTTAATATTTTATATTTATTATTTTTAATAGTCTAAAGTATAAATATATTTATTTATCTTTTGTTATCTTTAGTAAGTATAATAATATCTTTTTATTTATTTATACCTTTATAAGGTATATATTAGTAAAAAAGTTTATTATTTAGGCTGTAGAATTTAAAGTTCTACTTATTATACTATAATAAGGTTTTTCTATCTACTTCTTTTACTAGGTAAGTTAGTAGCTTTTAGCCTTTTTTATTAGTTAGGCTAATAGCTAGTCTAGGTTTTATAAGTAGCCTGTTGCTACTCTGTATACTATTACTATATTACATTTTAGCTACTAAGCGTATGTTTCTAGGTTAGATTGCCTATTATATATTACTAATAAGTTTACTAATAGGTAGTTATCTAGCCCTTTATTAGCTAGCAGTTTAGTAATTCTAGTAGACTATATCTTTTTATAATCTATATATATAGTTATACTACTATTCTTTACTTTTATAATAAAGTATATTAACAAACGACTTTTTATCTTTATAAAGGCTAAGGCGCTTTATTTTAGTAATAAGCATAGTATCTATTTTGTTATACATAATAGCTAGAAAATTAGCTTTCTAGCTTATTAGTAGCTTTAGTAAGTCTTATAACTTTTACTATCTATATTTAGATATCTTATTAGTTAACTATATCTTCTAAAGTATAATGTTACTTTTATAGCTATAATTTAGCTTTTTTTCTTAGTATCTTAAAGTATTTAATAAGAAGTATTCTTTATATTTTAAAAGTATTAGGATAAAATTAAAGGTATTCTCTTATTTTTTAACTAAGGTCTTTACTATATTATTAAGTTATAAAGCTAAGTAAGTATTATTAAAGGTTATATACTAAAAGATCTTTATAGCTATTACTAAGGCTTACGTATTACTTTATAGTATTAATAAACATTAATACTTCTTACTATACTACTTTAGTACTTTTAGTTTATTAGTAGTTTTTATCTTTAGTATATTTTAGTAAATTAAACTATTTAACGTCTTTTATATATAAATAAAGATTAAATATACTATTATAATCTTTAGTTACTTTTACTTTTAATAATTAATTAAGCTACGCTAGGTCTAATATAATAAACTAGTTATTACTAGTAGTAAGCTAAGATATATATTAGTCTTTATAACTATTACTTAGGTTATAGTAAAGGTTATTTAGTAAGCTAGAACTACTAGCATTCTATAGCTTAATAAAAAGTATTAGCTATATATTTAGGTACTATCCTTAGAAAAATAGTTAGATATTACTTACCTAGGTATCTTTAGTTTTTAGATTCTCTTTAGTAGTTACTAATAGATCTCTTTATTTAGGATTACAGAATACTTTCTTAGTAGTTTTTATTTCTTATTCTAGGTCTTTTTTTTTAGCTAAGGTTAGTAGTCTTTTAGTCTTAGCCTCTAATTAAGGTTAATTAGATAGCCTAGATTAAGAGATACTTTTTACTTTAAAATAGTCTAATAAGTTTATACCTAAAGGGTTTAGTAATTCTTTTATAGTAAGTAGCTTTAGTTTACTAAAGATAGAAATAGTTAATTTAGTTACTAAGTTTAGTATATAACTAGTATTACTATTACCTTTATTTAGCTTTTTATTTATTACTACTTATAATACTTAAAATCTAGATATAGATATAGCTTTATTATAAAATTAAATAAATATATTATTATTTATAAGCTATTAGTTAAGTTTATTTAATAACTAGATTAGTATTACTAGCTATCTTAATTTAGGCTAAGTAAGGTTACTTAGCTTTCTATATATATTACATTTTACTTTTCTTATTAGTAATCTAAAAGACTAGTCTTTTTTAGTGTTAATAAGCTAGTTAAGAAATTAGTTATTTATGTTTCTATAGAACGTTTTTATTAAAGTATAACTAAGATAGTCTAATTTTAGACTAAAGAGCTCTAGGTAGAAGTCTAAGGCGTTTAATATCCTAAGAAAGGTAAGTAGGTCTAGTAGGTTACTAACCTTATAAGCTATAAAGTAAAGCTTATATATAATAAGTAATTTATTTATATTTTATAATATTTAATAAACATAGTAATAATAGTATCTCTTATTTAGGTTAGAAATATAGTTTAGGTTAAAGACCTAGTTTAAGTTAAAGACCTTAATCTAGGTTAAAGATTATAATTTAGGTTAAAGATTATAATCTAGGTTAAAGATTATAAGTCTAGGTTAAAGACTTTACCTTAGGTTAAAAGGTACTTCTTAGGTTAAAAAGACTTCTTAGGTTAAAAAGACTTAAAGTTTAAAACCTTAAGGTTATACTACTATTTAATATACTTTAGAAAAGCCTTACTTAAAAAGCAAAATATTTAGAGTAATTAAATTATATTAAAAAAGGATGCCTTTTAAACTATTTAATAGCTATAGGTTTGTTTATAAGTAGTCTACTAGAATAGCCACTAGAATGGTCTAGGAATAGCCTGTTATCTAGCTGTTATTTAGCCACTAGTTAGCTAGCGGTTAGCTAAAGGTTTAGCCGTTCCTATAGCTAATAAAGGTGCTAGAAAATAACCTAGGCTATAGCCATTAGGTAGCCCTCTATCTAGCCTTACAATAACTACAAAGTTAGCTATTAAAAGCGTATTAATTATACTTTATTTAGTAAAAAATGTTATTAAGAAATCTCTTACTTTATTTCTTATGCTTTATAAAGTATAATAGTATTCTTAATAACATTTTTTACTAAATAAAAGCTAGAAAGATATCTTATAATATATCTCTATTTAGACTTATTTAGTAATTATGCTATTTTATTTAAATAAGTAATATAATCTTTAATAATACCTATTTAATTCTAAAGTTTACTAAGGCTTTTATATAAAGGTTATTTACCTTTTTAACAGCTTTTATTTAGTTATTAATCTAAGTAATAGTTACTTTTTTACTTAGGATATAATAGTTATAATTAGGTAGCTTTTTATACTTTTATTATTATTTTCTTATTACTAAGTACTTAGTAAGAGCTTAAAGTGTTTATTAGTATTATTAGTGTATTTTAGTTTATTATTACTATATATTAATTTACTATTACTATAAAAGCTTTACTATCTTAGCTAGAACTACTACTTAACTAAATAAAGCCTTTAATAAGTCTCTCTAAGTTAGTAAGGTTTCTAACTAGTAGTTATATCTTTAATTATTTCTAAGGTCTTTATATAAACCTTATTAGTCTCTAAAGATGTAGTCTTACCTGTTTACTAGTAAGTATTTAGTATACCTACTTTCTTTATAAATAAGGTTCTTTAACTTATTATTAAATAGCTAAGATAGGTAGTATAGTATACATAATTATAGTTTTATAGTTATTATAGGTTTACCTAGTATATTCCTAAGTATTAAAGCCTATAGCTTACTAATACTGTTATCTATATCTCTTATTAGTAGCTAGTTACTAGTAAGTTAGTAATTAGATATCTTATTTTATAATAGTTATTTTAGTCTATAGAACTTAAAGAATTATAAAGGTATATAGCTAAAGGCTATAACTAGATAGGATATAAAATATAGGTTTATTATTATAACTAGACTTTAAGTTAGAGATTATAAGAATTCTCTGTTATAACCTCTTATTCTGTATAGTTATACTTAACAAAGTTTTACTAACTATTAGCTAATCTTTTCTTATGCACCTAAGCTGCCTAAGCAGGCTGTCTATATATTACCCCTTTTATATTTAATACTTTAGAAGATTAATACTATTTAAGCTAACTATATTAAATCTTTTTAACTAATATAATTAAATATTATAAATTAATTAGAAAGAAATATAGAGATTATTACAGTTTTTAAGAAATACATAAGTATCTTTAATAATATCTTAAAATTTGTAATTAAAGCTATATTATAACTAAAACTATACTAAATTTTAAAAGTAATCTTAAAACCGTTTAAATACATAAAGACTTATAATAATTACTTTCTTAGTTTATAATTTTATATTTATAAACCTAATTTAAGATTTAAATAAAAAAGAAATACTTAGAGAATATTAAAAAAATAAAACGCTACATAAAAAAGGTCTTAAGATCTTAGTATATATAGATATAGTTCTAACGCTTTATACTTCTTTATTAACTATAATAAGTTACTTTTAAATCTAACTTAATTATTAAGAACTAACTAAATAAGTATACATAATATATAAAACTAAAGATAAAAATGTTATTTTAGTAAATAATATATTATTAGATAGTTTAATCTTTAAGAAAAACCTATAATAAAGACTTAAGGCTTAAGAGAAAGTAAAATTAAACCTTTAGCCTAACCTAAACAGCCTATTTATAAATCTAATTATACTAAAGTTTTTAGATATTAAGAAGGGTTCTTACTTAATAAAGAAATACCTAAAAGTAGTTCTTAGTATAGTTAACTATTTATAACTATAAAAAAAGAAGTTTTTAGCTACTATTTTAATAGTAAGAAAAAAGTTTTAGCCTAAGAATTTATATATTATAGCTTAGTATACCCTTTTATTATACTACTACAAGTTATTAAAATAATTCTATATAAAGCTTAGTAAGTAAGAAGTATCTTTATTTTATAAGCCTTAAAGTAAGAAGTTATTAAGATTCTTAAGAACTAGCTTAACAAAGGTGCCTTAGAACTAAGCTATACTATATACTATAATTTCTTTTTTACAAGAAAAAAAAAGATAATAAGATAAGGCTTATTAATTTAGTAACTTAAGTTAATAGTATAACTATATATAATAGTAGCCTTTTTTATAGTTAATAACCTTTTAAAGAATTTTACTATATACTAACTTTTATTACTTATTAATATTTTCTTAAGATATAATTAAGTCTCTCTAGCTATTTATAGTAAGAATTTAACTACTTTTATAAGCCTTTTTAGACTTCTTTAGTATTATATACTACCTTAAGAAGCTATAAACTTAGTAACCTAGTTTATATATATTATAATCTAAATTTTATATAACCTTATCTCTATATACTATAAGACTTTTCTTAATAATATTACTATTTAAGAACTTACTTTTAAGTATAATAATAAAAAGCTTTTAACTTATTAAGGTATTTTTATAATAATGTATAATAATATATAGTTATATTAGGCTATAGTTATTAAGGGCCTAAGGTTACCTTTATAGTCCTAAGCTTACCTAGTAGATATAGTTTCTTAATACGTTATACCTAGTAAGCCAGACTGCTAGGAACCTTTTAAGAAAAAAACCTAGGCTTTAGTATATAAAAAACCCTAGTAGAGAAAACGCATAGATCTTAGTATCTTAATACAGTAATATACCTAGTGTAATAATACCTAATAAGAACCTAGAGGTAGACCTACCTGCCTAGCTATAGGCTAATTAGGTAGCTCTATAGTTACCTTATTATATATATAGGTTCTAGCTAGGTTACTAATCTAGCTAGTTACATATGCTTAAAAGAGGCTTCCTATGGTTAGGATTAAACTAACTGTCTATATAAAAAAACGTATAGATACTACTAGATACTTAACTACTATGTTACATAGGTCTTATTAAGGTATTTATAAATTTATTTTTAAATATTTAGTTAACATTGATAAGGTTTTAGTAAACCTAAAGCTTACTAGCTATACTACTACTATTATTAAGTTAGAATAAGTATAAATAGCTATTATAATAGTTAGATATATTTATAGTATAATAAGTTATAACCTAACTAAAAAAGGATTATTAAGATTTATAAATAGCTTAACTATAAAGATATTCTAAAGGTTAGGTCTTTTCTAAGTATTATATTATTTTACTAAATCTAAGTTAAAGACTTTTTAACTATTACTAAACCTCTTATAACCTTATTATAAAAAAAGTCTTAATTTATATAGATAGTAAAGTAACAAAAAGCTATAAATGCTCTTGAGAAAAAGCTTACTACTATATCTATCTTTATCTTAATTAACTATAGGTTTAAAAGTAGGTAAGTCTACCTTACTATTAATACTAATTATAAGAGTTAAAGTAAAGTACTTAGTTAATTTATTAGTAATAAGAGAGCAGTCTTAAGATTTAAAAGTAAAATATAGTCTAGTATAAAGCTAACCTATAATACTAAAAAAAGAAGCTTTATAAAGCTTTTAAAGCCCTAAAGTATATATATAACTACCTTTATAGTTAATAGTTTATTTTAGAAACTAATACTTAAATACTAGTTACCTAGCTTAATAAGGCTACTATAGATATTTCTAAAGCCTTTATTATTTAATAAATTCCTTAGATTTAGGTATTTAACTTTAAGGTTTACTATATTAAAGAATTAAAAGATACTACTATTAAGAGCTTATCTAGAAAGCCTTAAGGACTATCTAACGTAAATAATAAATAAGTAGAAAGTAAAATTAATAATTAGATTAATTCTTAGATCTTCTCTATTAATATAAAAGTAAAATATTATTTAAAAATAGCTTAGTTATATAGAAATACTAAATAAATAAAGAAGGTATATGTAAATAACAAAAGCTTCTTAGACTATTTACTTTTAATCTTATTTTCTATCTTAAATAATCTTTAGACCTATTTAATAAAATCTTAGTAAATTATGTATTACCTTTTAACTTAGTAAAGACCTTAAGGTATTTATCTAGCTAGATACAAAAGCTTTAAAACTAAAGTACTTTTATATATCTTATATAAGTACCCTTTTTTTATATAACCTATAGTAGCTAAGCCAATATCTAGAAGGATAGTAAATAACTCTAAAGAATAATAAAACCTAATTAAGAATGCTTATTAAGAAAGTAGCTACTAAGAAAGAGAAGCTATAGCTAAGTACTTAACTAATTATTATACTTAGAATAGCTTTTATCTTAAAGTTATAAAAGCTATCTAAAGCTACCCTAACTACTAACTATAAAGAGGATAAATAATAAATAATAAAAGAACCTATATAGTATCTAAAGGTCTACCTTTTATAGAAATCTTTTTAAATATATAAAAAGTCAATAAGTACTACTTAGTTAAAGTAAAAGACTATTTAAAAGGATAGCTAGAAGCTAGGTAGCTATAAAGGCTACTTTAAAAAAAAGTTACTAAATCTATATAAAATAATTATTTACTACTATAGTCTATATAGTAAATTAATTACTAATAAAAGGCCTAAAAATAAGAAGTATATTATTACCTTTAATAAGAAATATAAAATAAAGAGATAGCTTACTTTAGCCTATAACCCTTAAGTAAATAAAGCTATTAAAACTAAATATTAACCTATTACTTATATACTTTTAACTTTAATAAAGAAGACTAGGCTTAACCTTTAGCTTTACCTTAATACTATCTTATTTACAAACTAAACTAGTATTTATACTTTTATTAGCTTTAGCCTCTTTTGTTTAATCTATAGGTATAAAGCTATTACTTTAATAAAAACCCTAATTTTTACTTAGAGGGTCTTAGACTAAGTAATAATATTTACTAAAGATAACAAGATATAAATATAGCTTTAAGTATTCTTATAACTTAATAAGAATAAAGAAAAAGTAAAAATAATAATAAAGAGCTAAGATAAGAAAGTAATAGAATACTATAATAAGTAAAATAAAAAAACCTAATAAAATAAGTAACTAGAAGTTAGTAAGCTTATACTTATATTTAATATTAAGAATTAATTAATAAGTCTGTAATTATAAAGCTTAACTATAGATAGTAAAGACTATTTAAAATTCTATTTTAAACTTTTAATTTACTATTTTATAAGTTAGCTACTATATCTAAAAGTAGCATTGTTAATTAAATATATAGTAGTAACTAAATATAGAAATTTATTTAGGTACTAAAAGGATATTAAGAACTTATTAGCTTATTAATTATTAAATATAATCTAAAAGAAAATATTTTAAAAGTCTTTTTAGCTTTTAGTTATTTATTAATAAAATATAGTAGTATAAAGAAAAAAGATTCTAAAGAGCCTTTAATATAAAAATTCTTTTTTAAAACTTAATTCTTCTAAGTAATTATAACATAGTCTAAGTAGTATTTTATAAATTTATAAAAGGCTTATAATAAGTTATAAACCTAGACTTTAGAAGTTATAATATTATAAATAGATCTAGAGAAAAGTAAGAATTATATCTAAATATAGAAACCTAATAATGTATAATTTTCTTTATTATAAATAATTTCTTTTACTATAAACCCTTTTTTTTATAATTTATACCCCTATTTTTATATTTTTCTTAGCTTATCTATATTTGTTATATTTCTTTTTTTAGTTCTCTTTATTTACCTATATAAATACCTATTTCTCTAGGTCTTCTTAACTAAAGTTAGCCTTAGTAAAGTAGCTACATACTTAGTAGTAAATCTTATAAGCATTTATAATATAAATACATAATAAGTATAGTAAAAAAAGGCTTTAGGCTTAAGTTTAGTAGATTAAGTAGAATACTTATTTTTATAAAGCTAGTTAAAGTTAAATTAGTTAGTACCTTAGATACTAACTATAGTTAGAATTCTAAAAGCTAAAATAATGTAAGAGGGCTAACGTACAGATAGCCTGTGTAGGCAGCTTAGGTGCGTGGGAAAAGATTAGCTAATAGTTAGTAAAACTTTAATAAGCATAACTATAGAAACAGGAGATTGCAAGAGAGAATTCTTATAATCTCTAACTTAAAGTCTAAAAGTAATAATAAACCTATATTCTATATCTTTCTTAGTTATAGCTCTTAGCTACACACTCTTATAATTCTTTAAGTTCTACAGACTAAGATAACTAGTGTAAGATAGAATGTTAGGCTATTAAAACGCTAGTAACTATATGCTAATAGGTAAGATTAATGATAGTGTTAATAAACTTTAGGCCTTAATGCTTAAAGATATAGTAAGATATTTTACTATAATTATTAGGCTATAACTATATACTATACATTCTACCTATTTAATATAAAACTAAAGAAACTTATATATAAAGGTTATAAGTGTACTAAATAGTTACTAAGAGGTATATATAACTAAGAACTAAAGAACTATAAAGAATAAAGTTAAAGAAGCTAATTAGGACCTTATAAGGACTATTAGGATAACTAATAGTATAGTAATTAGTTAATTTTCTTCTTAAGCTAAAGAAACTATTTTAAGGCTTTAATAAGCTAGATAGCGGTCTTAATAAAAACAGTAAGATTGCTATAATACTAATAAGTTTATATATAATAATAATAGGCTAAGATATACTAGTAACAGTAAGAAACACTTTAAGTACTTACTAACTACTTAGTAATAAAAGAAAGGCAGAAGAAGTATAAGAAACTACTAAACTATAACTACTAAGTCCTTAATAAAGAGGTAACTATAGCCTAAATTAATAATTAGACCTATGTAACACAGTAGTTAAGTGTTTAGTAGCGTCTATACGTTTTTTTATATAGATAGTTAGTTTAATTCTAACTATAGAAACCCTCTTTTAGGTATATATAACTAGCTAGATTAGTAACCTAGCTAGAACCTATATATATAATAAGGTAACTATAGAGCTACCTAATTAGCCTATAGCTAGGTAGGTAGGTCTACCTTTAGGTTCTTATTAGGTATTATTACACTAGGTATATTACTATATTAAGATACTAAGATCTGTATATTTTTCTTACTAAGGTTTTTTATATACTAAAGCCTAGGTTTTTTTCTTAAAAGGTTTCTAGCAGTCTGGCTTACTAGGTATAACGTATTAAGAAACTATATCTACTAGGTAAGCTTAAGACTATAGAGGTAACCTTAGGCCCTTAATAACTATAGCTAAATATAACTAGACATTATTATTATTATTATAAATTAATAATTAAATAAAGGCTATTAAGAAAGTAAACAATCTTTATAAAGAAGCCTTTATAAACTATTAAATAGAATAAGCTTTATTAAAAGTTACCTTTTCTTTATAAATAAAGTAGTAGAATTACTATATAGGCTTAAATAGAGAAGCTATATAAAATATATTTCTTATGTTTATTTACTAAAGGCATATTAACCTAAAGGCATAAAAGTAAAAGTACTATTACGCCTTATAAAAGATAAAAAAGAAGGTAAAAGACTTTTTAATAACCTTTTTTACTAAATAAAGCATAATCTTTAGTAGCCTTAGAGATAAGATTAAGAATAGTAAGAAAAAAGTATATAACTTCTTTTTTAGCCTACCTAAAGGACTATAAAAAGAAATAATTTACTAAAAGATAGATATAAATATCCTATAGAAAGTAGCCTAAAAGGCAGAGTAATACTGAAACCTTATAAATAAGCCTTATAGTAAACCTTTATAAAATAAAGGCTAAAAAAGACTAAAAAGAAGATAGAGATATCTTAGTACTTATTCTTATTTAGATAGTAATAATTAGGCTATAGTATGTCTTTATTCTTTTTACCTAGGTTTCTCTTAAGAAGAAGGTTCTAAGTAAGAAAAAGAAGCACTAATAAATTAATAAATAGATAGAAAAAAAAGTAATAGTTAGCTAAACCTAATAAAAGTTACATACTATAACTATAAAAAGATAGGCTATATCTCTATAGAGTACCTAAGTAAGATAAATAGTTTACTAATTACTTAGTAACTAAAACTATAGAAAGCCTTTATAAAAGTAATTTAAATAAAGTAGTAATACTATAAGATTAATAGTCTATTAAAAAATAAGTAGTTATAAATAATACTCTAAGTTAGTTTATTTAGTATAAGTAATTGTTTTAGCCCTCTATAAGCGGTCTAGTATAGCTTACCCTATAGAAAAGGAAATTATAGTATACATAACCTAATAATGTAATACCTCTAGCTTATGCTAGATCTTAATATCTTAATATAGTATAAAGTACCTAATAGTGTAGATTAACTACTAGTTTAGACCTTATATTAACTATAGCTATAGATAGCTTTAGCTACAGCCTTAATAATAGTAGCTTAGTTAAAGTAACTACTAAAGTTATAAAAACCTTACAGCTTAAGTAACCTATGTAATAATAGTTTTACTAAACCTACTACTAAGGTTATAAAAACCTTATAGCTTAAGTAACTAATAATAGCTTTACTAAACCTACTACTAAGGTTATAAAAACCTTAGAGCTTAAGTTACCTACATAACATATAAAGCTAGAGCCTGTAAGCTATACTTTTATCTTATACCTTATGTTTAATTCTAGATTAAACTTAATCTTTATTTTATAATATTAACTATTCTACCTACTCTAAGATATCTTTAAGAACTACTATCTTTAACTTATAGTCTCTGCTGTAGCCTAGAGATTACTATGCTTTACATACTACCTATAGAGATCTGTTATATACAGGCGCCTTTACAGAATTAATTAGCCTTAGGACTGTTAATAAGGAGACCTCTTTCTTCTATCTAACAGCTAATATAAAGCTTAACGTAGCTATCTTTAGTCTAAGGCTTTTTATAATAGACAAAAATAACTAAAGAATAAGCTTAAAGAGACATAAATATTAAGCTAATCCTAAGTTATTAAAGACTATTAATAAGATTAATAGCTTTACCTAGCCTAACAACCTATAGTACTTTAGAGATATTATAAATACAGTAGCCTAGGTAATTAAGCTAATAAATAAAATAAAGGTGTAAAAATAGGTAGGTTATATAAGGCTAAGCTAATGTAATAGGATTTTACTAATAGTAGCAGAAAGCTTTTAGACTAAATTAGTAGATGTTAATCTTAGAGGTTAGTAGTTATAGTAAGTAAATTAGAACTTAGAAGGTAGCAGTATGCCTAAGCATAGGTGTAACTAGGCTGTTATAGTCTTATAGCTAAAAGGTAATTAGCTAATAATATAATAAGCTAAAATAATAATTATTTCTAATAATGGTTCTATAAGCATAATATAAGGCTAAAGGCCCCTAAGTTAGTTTATAACTATAGACTTAGTTCTTATTAATAAAATAATACTTAGAAAGGTAATTATCTTATAAGGCATTATTAAAAAGAAAGCATAAGTAGATATAGACTTATATTCTTAGGTTTACGTTATAAGCTTCTAACTAGTTAAGAGGCTATAGCTAAAGAAAGTATATATAACGTTTCTAACGTTAGTAAGATTTAATAAGACTAAAGAAACACTAAAAGCAGCTTACTAGCTAACCTTTTTCTTAATTAATTTATATAGATAGCTAAGAAAGATTTACTAACTATTTATTAAGGTAAAACGCCTTAAGGGCGCCTTAGATTTATTATTATTCTAACGCTTTATAAAATAAAAGGAAATTGTTATTAACACAAGAATAAATTTATAAAAATATAATAAGATAGTAATTACTAAGCTATTATTATTTATCTAGAAAATTATAAAGAATAGTAAGTAGGCATACGTCTTATATATATATAGTATAACTACTAAAAACAAACTACCTATACTAATTCTTAATAAAGATAAAGAATATAAAAAGGGAATTCTACCTATAGAACTAAAGTTTAAAAAAGAAACCTTTAATAAATAAGTAGTAAAAGGCCCTTTAGTACTAAAGAAGGCAGAATATACTATTAACCTATAAAAAGAAATAAAACCCCTATATAAACTACTGTATTTTCTAAATAAATAATAACTTAAGAAGCTTTACTAATACTTTACTAAAAACTAAGTAAATAGTTACATTATATCTTTAGTTAGTAAAGCAGAAGTATTTATCCTTTTTATCTTTAAAAATAAAAGTATACTAAGACTTTATATAGACTATAGAAAGCTTAATAAAGTTACTATTAAGAATTAATATCTACTACTACTAATTAGTAAGCATTTAAATAGGCTCTTAGAGGCTAGTTAGATCTTAAAGGTTAACATTAGAGATACCTAGTACTAAATTAGAATTAAGCTAAGTAATTAATAAAAGATAGCCTTTAGGACCTAATATAGCTACTTTAAATATATAGTTATATTATTTAGGCTTATAAATACCTTAGTATTATTTTAGGTATATATTTACTAAGTACTTACTTAGTTACTAAATACTTACTATATTATATATATAAATAACATTATAGTCTATTTAGTAATAAAAAAGTAATAAATAAAGAATCTTAAGATAGTCTTCTATAGACTATAAGAATTATAGCTATATATAAAGCTAAGTAAGTACTAATTTTATTAATAAAGTATTAAATTCCTAAGGTATATAATCTCTTTAGAAAGAATATTAATAAAGAATAACTAAGTATAACTAGTTACTAACTAGAAACTGCCTACCTTATACTAAGAGATTTAAGTCTTTTAAGATTTTATAACTTTTATAAAAAGTTTATCTTAAAATACTTTAGAATAATAGTACTAATAATAGTATTTCTAAAGAGTAGTAAGTTAGAAAAGAAATATAGTAAATTTATATAGCTAGAGAATATATAGAATGTATTTAATAAGCTAAAAGTTACTTTTTACTTAGTAATAATTCTATAGTACTAAGATTTAATAAGAGATACTAAGGTAAAAATAAATATGTTTCTAAAGGTAATCTTAGGTATTTTGTTATAAAAAGTTAAAGGTTAATAGTAACCTATTATATACTTTTTATAAAAGCTAAGTATTGGCACAATAGGTTTATTATCTCTCTTAAAGATATAAAGAGATAATAATATATATAAGGAATATAACCTTATATAAAGATATATCTTATAGAAGCAAGAATATAAGATATATAGAGGTAGAGTAATAATATAGATATAAGGATATATGAGAAGTAAAGAGAGTATAATAGTTGGATTATAACTATAGGAGTTGCTTGCTTAGAGAGAGAAGAAACAGAAGATAGAACTAGACTAAACAGTCCCTTATATAACCGTATCCAGCTTACTAGAATATTCCATACTTGCGTAAGCTGCTTATAAATCAGAATATCATGCGTAACCCTTAGTTGCGTAAGATAATAACCCTAACTTAACGAGTTAACCTAGATAGAAGAAGAGGGGAGAAATAAAGCTAATCTTGCTCCTCTAACTATCTTCTAGAATTTTCAGTTAATTACGTAATCAGTATGATTACGTAATCAATATATATATTAATCTACTAAACTAGTAGATAATATATATATATATATATTACGTAATACTCCTTATAATAAAGGAAATATAACGTAAAGTAGAAGTATTAAGAGTTAGAATAACTCTTACTTCTAACACTCCCTCTTTTCCTTTATTATAAGTAGTTTAGAGGAAAAGAATTACCCTAGAGTAGAAATAAGTACTCTAGAGATAAAAATAGAATAAGCTATCTTTTTAGATAACTTATTTGAAATAATTCCTAATAATATTAGTAAAAATATACCTTAAATATAGGTATATTATATAGGCTTATTTTCATTACATAGGCCTATAAGCTTAACAAATTGTTGAAATTTAACCCTATTTAAGGGTTTTGTTAAGCCGTCTGCAGGCATAGAAGAAGTAGGGATATATTCTACTTCTATATTGCCATTTTCAACCTCTTGCCGGGTATAGTAATAATATATGGCTGTATGCTTAGTCCTTTGATGAAATTCTGGGTTATAGGCTAAGCTTAAGGCTCCGTTATTATCTGTTTTAATAGTTATAGGGGTTATATTAAACCCTATTTCAGATAATAAGCCTTTTAACCATATGGATTCTCTAATGGCTTCTTGTAGACCATTAAATTCGGCTTCTGTGGTTGATAAAGATATAGTTGACTGTTTTTTTGATTTCTAGCTAATAGGACCTCCGTTTAAGGTAAAAAGATAACCAGAAGTAGATTTTCTAGTTTCTTTACAACTAGCCCAGTCAGAATCAGTATATCCTACTAATATAGGTATATAAGGACTATTATTATTACCCTTATAGGTAATATTATAGTTAATTGTCCCTTTTAAGTATTTTAATATACCTATACCTTGTTTAAGTAGGAATTCTGAGGGGTTATGTAGGTAACGAGAGGTATAAGATACGCTATAGGCAATATCTGGCCTAGTCATAAACATAGCGTATATAAGGGAACCTATAAGGCGTTGATATTGCTTTATAAGCTCTTTAGAAGGCTTATATCCTTCTATTTCGTTCCCTTTCTTAGCGTTTAATATACCTGTTAATATAGGTATATTATTAATAGAGGTATCTTTAAGATTAAACCTCTCTAATAGTTGCTGGATATAATGGGCTTGTGATATAGTTATAGACCTATTAGGTCTATTTCTAGTTATATAAAGCCCTAGAAACTTAGAAACTTCGCCTAAGTCTTGTATCTCTATATATTTAGAGATTTTACCCTTTATATTTTCTATATACTTAATGTCTTTATTAAGTATAAGAAAATCATCAACGTGGGTAATAATATAACAAGGATTATTTTTATCCTGGTTATAATAAGTGGCTTCGTCTGACTTTAAAGATATAAAACCTATTTCTTTTAATATAGATTTTATCTTTAACTGCCACTGCCTAGGACTCTGTTTTAGTCCATATAAGGCTTTTAATAATAATATAATCTGATTTTCTTTATTATCCCAACCTATAGTATTTAAATCGGGATTTTTAATAAAGAATTCAGTTAAAGGGATATTAGAAGGGTCTATAAAGACTTCTTCTTCTAAATCACCATATAAAAAGGCTCCAACAATATCTATTTGTTAGATTTCCCAGTCTAAGGCAGCTGCTATAGAAAGAAGTACCCTATAGGTAGTAGGGTTACTTCCAGCTGCAAAGGTCTAGAAATAATCAAGGCCGTATTTTTGTTCAAAGCCTCTAACAACCAGTCTAGCCTTATATTTATCAATATTACCGTTAATATTGATTTTTCTCTTAAAGACCCATTTAACAGTTAAAGGTACCCTAGAGGTAGACTTTAATACTGTTACTGGTTTGGCTTGAAAAGTACCCCTTTTTATAATAGTGGTTATTTCTTTAAATATAGCTTCTTTCCACTGTTCTTTTTCAGGGCTTTCTAGAGCCTGTTTTAAGGTAGTAGGCTCTTTAGGTAAAATACTATAGTTATAATCTATAGTATTATTATAGGCCTTATATTTTTCCTTTTCTTCTTTACTTATAGAAGGTATATTAACCTCTATAGTAGTTTTAGAAGGTAAAGGTTTTAAAGAGGGATTTATAGAAGTACTAGAAGGACTAGGTAATTCTCCCTCTCTTATAGTACTTTCTATAAACTTAATATAAGAAGTCCTTATTATAGAGGACTTATAGGGCCTAGAGGGTATATATATTATATATATATTACTACCCTCTTTTCCTAGGTAAATACCTTTTTCAGTATAGGTATTTAACTTATCTGATTGTATACGCTTTTCTTTAGGCTTATAGATAAAGACTTTAGAGCCTATTTTACGTATATTAGATAAGTCTGGTTTATTATCCTTATTAGGATAATAATAGTCTAGAAAAGCCTCTATAGGGGTCTTTTCTAGGCGTTTTATAGCAGTATAATTTAATAACTTAGTGGTTTCTTTTAGGATAATATCCCATAAGAACTTAGGTAAGTTATTTGCTGCTATAATAGTCCTAGATTTATCTAGGATAGCCCTATTTGTTCTTTCTGCTATACCGTTTTGTTCTGGTGTATAAGGCGTAGAAGGCTCTAGTATAATGCCTTTTTCTTTAATATAGGAGGTTAATTCCCCTATATTAAATTCAGTGCCGTTATCTAGGCGTAGTTTTCTAGGGTAACAAAAACCCTGATTTTTATAGTATTCTAGCTTATTAATAAGGATATTAATTATATCCTCTTTATTCTTAGAGAATTCAATATCTCTAAAGCTAGAATAATCGTCTGTAAAAGGTATAGCGTAGTTATTTCCGTTAATAGAAGTAGGGGTTATTTTAAGAGTATCTATACAGATTCTCTCTAACGGAAAATTAGCTCTATTATAGTTAACTTTAGGCTGTTGCCTAGTTAACTTAGAGCTTATACAGTTAGGACAATATAGGTCCTCTTCCTTTAGTTTTTCTAAAGGAATACCCTTAGTTAACTTAGCGGTTTTAACTAAGTAAGGGTAAGAAGGATGGCCTAATTTTTGATGCCATTCTTCTGTTATAGTAGTAAAAACCTCTCCCTCTTTAGAGGTATTATCTACTATATTAGAAGATATATTATCTTCTATATTATCTTCTATAATTTCTTCTATAATAGAAGTAGAAGATAAATTATCTTTAGATTCTTCTAAAGATAAAGCCTTTATATCCTCTTTTAAATTAAGAGGTTTTCTTATAGGCTTTGTATTTATAGCAATATTAAGGTAAAACCCCCTTTTTGCTATATCAATATTAGCAAAGGGTTCCTTATTGCTATCACATAGATTCCAGTTAATTAGGAATCCTCCGCCTTTATAGTGTAAAAGGCCTGAAAATATAGAGATAGGAAAATTAGGTATATATAAGGTATTATTTAGCCTTATATAGTTAATTTCCTCTCTAAAATAGATAGGAAGTAATATAGTTCCTATTCCCTTAGGTATAACAGGACCAGCTCCTGTATTAACTATAGGTATATCTTTATCTATAGTTAATTGTATAAAATAGTCCTTATTATTAGCAATATGGACTGTAGAACCAGTGTCATAAAGCCATTTATCCCTTTGATTATTAAAGGGTTGAGAATAAGCCTTATAAGTATAAAGGTCTGTTGATTTTTCAGCCTTTAGAGGCTTGTTGGCTTGGTGGTTTATTACAAAAGTTGCCTTAGGCTTTTGTAAGTGCTGTGGGTTCAATTCTGGGTTATAGACCTTAACTTTAGGTCTTTTAGGTCCTTTATTAGACCATTTATAGGGTTTATCCTTATTAAAAGGACTTTTAACCTCTTTAGTAGAGTTACCCTTATTTTGAGGGTTATTTCTACTATAATTAGACATAGGGGTATCGTTTTCCCGCCTATTTTCGTCTAATATATCGTTTATAAGGGCTTCTAAAGAAGGAGGTTCTTTAGTTCTTAAGGCACTTCTTTGCCTTTTAGCTTATACTGGAAAATAACTGCTTAAGGCAGCTATAAAGACCGTTTTTTGGTCTATATCTTCTATTTTAGCCCCTACGTTATTTAACTTAGAGATATAACCTTTAAAAGAGCTAATAAACTCGTTTAAAGTGTTATAAGACTCTAGTTTAATAGCGTGAAATTCTAAGTATAACTGTTGCCTTAGAACAGGGCCAGTACCCTCATAGGAAGACTTTAAAATAGTTAAAGTCTGTTTTGGATCTTTTAAGTCAAAGACTAAAGATAAGGGTTCTTTTAGAAGATTCTGCCTTATAATTAATAAGGCTTGAGTTTTTTGGTCTTCAGATATATCCTTATATTTCTCTTCTTTTTCAAAATAGATATCTAGCTTTAAAAGCTTAAAGAAGAGATAAATAGAAGTAATCCAGGAATTCCAGTTTTTAGAACCCTGGAGTTTCTGTTCGTTAGGCATTAAACAGCCTATAGTAGCCTTAATAAGATCTGCCATTTTACTAGATATCTTTTAACTAGTAAAGATAATATAAAGCAGATAAAAAGAGGATTTATAACTGCCTTTTTAGGACTTAAGTTACCTCTTATAGGTAGAGGACTTATAGATGCTTTTAAGACTTATACTGCCTCTTAGATAAAGGATCTTATGTAGCCTTATATTTAAGGACTTATACTGCCTTTATCTAAGTAGATATTATTACTACCTTTAAGTATAGAGAATAATAAGGGCTTACTCTTTCTGCCTTAATATTTCTATAAGTAAAGATAGTATAATAGAGCTACTATAAAGATAGATAAAATAGGCTACTAATAAAGTAGTTAAACTACAGGTTAACAACCTGGGCTTATAACCTATTAGCACAATAGGTTTATTATCTCTCTTAAAGATATAAAGAGATAATAATATATATAAGGAATATAACCTTATATAAAGATATATCTTATAGAAGCAAGAATATAAGATATATAGAGGTAGAGTAATAATATAGATATAAGGATATATGAGAAGTAAAGAGAGTATAATAGTTGGATTATAACTATAGGAGTTGCTTGCTTAGAGAGAGAAGAAACAGAAGATAGAACTAGACTAAACAGTCCCTTATATAACCGTATCCAGCTTACTAGAATATTCCATACTTGCGTAAGCTGCTTATAAATCAGAATATCATGCGTAACCCTTAGTTGCGTAAGATAATAACCCTAACTTAACGAGTTAACCTAGATAGAAGAAGAGGGGAGAAATAAAGCTAATCTTGCTCCTCTAACTATCTTCTAGAATTTTCAGTTAATTACGTAATCAGTATGATTACGTAATCAATATATATATTAATCTACTAAACTAGTAGATAATATATATATATATATATTACGTAATACTCCTTATAATAAAGGAAATATAACGTAAAGTAGAAGTATTAAGAGTTAGAATAACTCTTACTTCTAACACTAAGTATTATAATATAAAAGTAAAAAGCAAAATAATAAGAGCTTTTAGTAATTATTAAGAGCCTAGACTATTAGGTATATTACCTTTAGAGAATATTATAAAGATTTATAGTCTTAATAAACTATTAAGCCTTAAAAGGCGTAGTAAGTACCTTAGCATAAGACCTTTATAAAAAGCTTACTAAATAGATTTATAAGTTATTAGCTTTTAACTTTAATATTTAGTATAAACTAAAGGTAATAAACCTAGTAAATAGCCTATCTAAAAGGCTAGACTATATAGAAAGAAAAGTAATATATAATAACGTCTTTTTAACTTTCTTAAATAAGCTAAAGCTAGCTAAAAAGCTATTACTAAATACTTAATAAAGTATTATACCTTTAGAAAAAAGAAGTAAAGTAGTAAAAGTATATATTAACGTTATTAAGGTAAAGCTACTAGGTCTTAGCTTAATAGCTAGCTCTTATAATAGGGTTTTCTTACCCTAAGGCTATAAGAGAACTAATAAGTTTTATAGTAAAACTATAATATTTATAGCTATAGAAACCTAAAGCTATAAGGATAGAAAAGTATTAGAGAATACTTAGTAAGAACTTATAAAAAAAAGGAAAATATCTAAAGCTAAGGTTATTATTTTAAAGTAATACATTCTATATATAGTTATAAAAGAGTTTATAAAGTATAAAATAGTACTTTTAATATAGTTATTAAATACATTAGAAGATCTTATCTAAGGACTATAGGCTAAAGATAAAATTTACTAAACCTAGGTAATAAAAGTATATAAAATAGCTAGAAAACAAAAGAGCTACTACTTAGATTAAAAAGAAACCTTATTTTTTAAGAAAAGACTAGTAATTCTTAGAAAAGAGTTTTTATATTTAAAGATTATTTACTAACATTATAATAACCTTAGAATAAGCTATATAAGTATAAATAAGATAATAGACTTAATTATAAAAAGTTTTTATTAGATAAATACTCTTAAGAATATTAGAAAATATATTAGTAGCTATTAAGCTTACTAAAAAGTAAATATCTTATATTATAAGCTATATAGAAAGCTATAAATACTACTATTATTAGTATATTTATTTTTAAAAGTAAGTATAAACTTTATCTTAAGGTTATTATTAAGTAATTATAATAATAATAGTAAATATAATTATATTCTTATTATTATTTACTATATAATAAAGTTTATAATATGTATACTAACTTATAAGATAGTTATAGCTATAGAACTAGCTAGAATACTATATAAGTAAATAAAATTTTATTTTAAAAACTTTAAAAAGTATTCTAAGTAATAAAGATAAGCTTCTTACTAGCTAGTTTTAAAAAGAATTTATAAAAAAATAAGTAATTTATTACTAACTATTTACTATATACTATCTTTAGATAGATAGGTAGATAAAATAAACATATTAAATACTAAAGAAGTATCTATAAATATATACTAATAAATTATTAAATAGATAGGCAGTCTAATTTCTAAAAGCAGAATTTACTTATAATAATAGTTACTATTTAACTACTAGTATCTCCTTAATAAAGTCCTTATATAGGTACTACCCTTAATATGTTAAGTATGTCTTTACTTTAGTAAGAGTTATAGTATAAGAAGTTTAAAAGTAAGTTAGCTATATTATAAAATTAAGGGCAGATGCTTATGCATACTAGCAAAAGGTAACTTAGGCCTAAGTAAAAAGGTATAATGCCTAATGCACTCTAAAGAAGTTTATTAATAATAAATTGTTAGACTATTAATAAAGAACTTCTAATTTAAGAATAAGAAGCTAGCGCTATAGTATATCTAAGTAGCTATTACTAAATAAATTAAAAAATAAGTATACTATATATACCTTCTAAAGTAATACTAGTATATATATAATGTGTTTTTAGTTACTATATTAGAACTATAAAATAATTACTAAGCAGACGTTAAGAAATAGGTAATTCTTCTTAAACTAAAGAAAGAACTAAATAAATAAGAAGTAAAAGAAGTTATTAAGAAGTAAGATGTAGTAAATAAAAGATAATACCTTATTAAATAAAAAGAATAGCTAGTTAAGTATAATACATAGGAACCTTTAGAATACTTATAAAATACTTAAGAAAAGGTAAAAAGCTATAAAAGGCATATTAAAAAAGTATACTAAAAGTAAGATAATAAGTAATTAATTACTACTAAATAGTTACCTTACCTAAAGTAAAAAAAAACTTGTTATTATTAATAAGTAGGCTAAGACTACCTAAATATTATAGTAAAATAATAAAAGAAAGTAACTAAGTAAATAATAAATAATTACTAAATAAATACTAACTACTTATTATTCTTACTATTAATAAAACTTTCTAAGTTAGTTTAGTATTATCCTAAGGTAGCTATCTTATTATATACCTTCTTTTTCTTAATTATATAAGCCTAAAGAAGAGCTTAGTTAGTATAGCTTACTAAAAGTATAATAACATGCTACTTAATAAAGAGGTATATATTAGAAGCTTAAGTTACTAAAGCCTTATAAAGTTAGTAGTAAATACTATAGATTTAGGCTTAGTCTTAAGTATTATAAAGGTAGAAAAATACATTATAAATAGGCTTAGTAAATAAAGTATGCTTTTTAGTAGCCTTTTTATAAATAGGTATAAAAATAAGCATAGCCTTCTTATTACTACTATTATTAAAGTCTTTAGTAGTATCTCTTTATAAAGCAGCAGGTAAACTAAATAAAAAAGTAATAAAAAGATTATTATTATTATTAACATTATTATCTAACTTACTTAATTTAATAATAATAGCTAGAGCTAATTTTTTCTTTTTAGTAATACCCTTAGGCTTTAGTATAAGAGTAGTAATAGCTTAGTAATTATTACTTTTATTATTAGTATTATCTCTTTTTAAACCCTTACTAATAACTATAATAAAGACTAACTTTATCTTTTTAGCTTTAGTAATAACCTTATAACGCTTTAATAAGAAAGAAGCAGTAGGCATAGTATACTTTTTAGTAAGGCTAGCAGTATTAGTATTATAAATAACTAGTATAGACCTAATAATAGTAATAGCATAAGTAGAAACTAGGTTTACTAAGTACTTATTAAGAAACTAATAATACTTACTTTACTTAGGAAACTTATCTATTTTATAACTAATATTACTATAATAATATATAGTATAGTTCTTACTAGTAAGAAAATAGATAATAGTTTAAAAAGTAATAGCTTAGCTATTATTATAAATATAGGTAGGCTAAAAGAAATCTATATACTTAATAATTACCTTTTTATTAGTAAGTATACTAGCTTAAAGAATTAAGATTAATAATAAATAGTTAGTAAAGTCTTACTAAAATAGCTTACCTAAATAAGAATTAATAAGTTAAAATACTTATAGTTAGAAGTAAGCTTTTAAATAACTAGTAAGTTAGTATTAGCCTTACTAATACTTAGTAAAAGGTTAGTAATATACTTCTAAGTAGTAGCTATATAACCTAATGCCTAGTAGTACTACTAACGCTTAACTAAACTAAGGTTACTATTTATCTTTTAAGAATAAATATTATAAAAGCTATTTTAAGTCTTCTAAGCTACACTCTAAAGCTTAATAAAGACCTAAGGAGAGTTAGTAAAGTTACTAAAAGTTTAATAAAGAATTAGTAATAAACTATAGTATACTTCTTCTTTTTTATTATATAAGCATAGTACTTTATAATATACTAACCTTAATAATAAATAAGCTTTATTACGTTGTAATAAAATTAACTAAGGTAGTTAATATAGAGAAGGCTATTAAGGTTTATAAACTTATTCTTACTAATATAGTCTTCTTTAATAACTAAGGTAATTTAGATAATAACGCTTATTATTACAGAATGCTTAGCAAAAGAAGGGTAAAAAAGAGAATATAATAAGGGACTTAGGGGCTTTAGGAAAGACTTAATAATAAAAAGGTAAAGAAAGAGAAATAAAGAGAACTTATTTTGTTTATAATAAATAGTGTTAGTAAAAGACTAAGACAGACTTACTAAAAGCCTAATCTTATTACTATAGGTAACTTGTTAGGCTATATATAAGAGATAAAGGTAACTTTAAAGTATTTATTTTATAAGATATCTAGTAGTATCTACATAAGAAAAACAGTAGCCTATATCTTATTAGTAATAATTATAGCTAATATGTTTCTTAAAGAAATAAACCTAAAGCTAGTTATTACTATATCAGACGTACTTTAGTAAGTTATTAAGCTTTATAGTTAGTAAAAAACAAGTATTAGCTTTTAGTAACTAGAGAATATAATAACTAAGTAATTCTTAAGTAGAATTAAGTAAATAAGATATAACAGGATTAGTTATATAGTAATACCTACTATAGTCTAAAAACTAAGACTACTTAGCCTAAGGGCCCTGCTTCTTTATAACAGTTAGGCTGTTAACAAAAGTAATAAGCGCTTAGTGTAATTTAACTACTTTCTTTTTTCTTTATCTTTTCTTTTGTTTCTTTATTTAAATACTTTAGGCCTTTAGCTACATTATTATTAAATAACTCCTAAGAGGTCTCAAGAAGTTATTTAAGGGGATAATTATAGGATTAGGTAGATTAGCTACTAAAGCGCCTAAAGTTACATTTTATCTAGTAGCTAGGTAAATAATAGGCAGAAGGATATTATAGTTACTAGAGAAAGATAGGGATTACTATTACCTTAATAAATATATAACTACTATTATTATTAAATCTATTTTATTATTTATTTAGTTACTATAGTAAAATATATATAGTTATTATAATACTTTATTCTCTAGTTATAATTTTAATTACTAGAATTACTCTTTTTATAATTTCTTTATTAATACCTAACTATTTTTAATTTTTATTACAGATTAGGTCTTAGAATTATTAGGTCTATCTAACTATATATATATTACCCTGCTTAGATAGCGTTATAGGTAGTTATAGTTTCTATGTCTTTTTCCTTCTTACTTGTAGCTAGTAGTCTTAGCACTAGGTTATTAGTCTTTATATAGTAATAAAGATAACTTAATTAATAGTTAGAATTACCTTTATAAACCTTTAATGTTATATAATAGGTTTTAGTTAGTTTAGTAAAGTTTTAAGGAAATGTTATAAATTAAGTAACTAGGAAATCTTTATAAGATTCTAGCTAAATCTTCTTATACATTACTAGAGATTATACTAAGACTTTAATAAAAGATTACTATAGTTTGTTTATAAATTAGACTAATAAGTATGTAAAGAAACTTTTTATTTAGTAAATAATGTACTAATATAAAAAGATTTAAAAGGAAATCTTATGTTTATTTTATTTATATAATAATATAATAAATCGTAGTAATATAAATATATAACAAGCTGTATATTATAGTAAGTTATATATATCTACTGTCGTTCTATATTTTTAACCTTTATATTTACTTTTCTTTATATATAAGCATAAATACTTTTTATAAAGATAGCTAAATAATTCTTACTTTATATAGATATTTTTAACTCTTTTTAGATACCTTATAAAGAGCTATCTGTATCTTTTAGGTTTCTTATTTAGTATAAATAATTATTCTAGCCCTCTATAAGCAGTCTAGTATAGCTTACCCTATAGAAAAAGAAATTATAGTATGTATAACCTAACAATGCGGCACCTCTAGCCTATGCTAGATCTTAATGTCTTAATATAGTATAAAGTACCTAATAGTGTAAATTAACTACTAGTTTAGATCTTACATTAACTATAGCTATAGATAGCTTTAGCTATAGCTAATAATAGCTTAGTTAAAGTAGCTACTAAGGTTATAAAAATCTTATAGCTTAAGTAACCTATGTAATAATAGCTTTACTAAACCTACTACTAAGGTTATAAAAACCTTATAGCTTAAGTTACCTACACAATATATAAAGCTAGAGCCTGTAAGCTATACTTTTATCTTATGCCTTATGTTTAATTCTAGATTCATCTTAATCTTTATTTTATAATATTAACTATTCTACCTGTTACTTATGCTTTAAGATGTCTTTAAGGACTACTGTCCTTAACCTATAGTCTTTACTACAGCCTAGAGATTACTATACTTTACATACTACCTATAGAGATCTATTATATACAGGCGTCTTTATAGAATTAATTAGCCTTAGGGATCTTAATAAGGAGACCTCTTTTTCCTACCTAATAGCTAATATAAAGCTTAACGTAGCTATCTTTAGTCTAAAGCTTTTTATAATAGACAGAAATAACTAAAGAACAGGCTTAAAGAAATGTAAATATTAAGCTAATCCTAAGTTATTAAAGACTATTAATAAGAGTAACAGCTTTACCTAGCCTAATAATCTATAGTACTTTAGAGACATTATAAATATAGCAGCCTAGGTAATTAAGCTAATAGATATAATAAAGGCTTAGTAAAAATAGGTAGGTTATATAAGGCTAAGCTAATATACTAGGATTTTACTAATAGTAGTAGAAAGTTTTTAAACTAGATTAGTAAACGTTAATCTTAAAGGTTAGTAGTTATAGTAAATTAATTAGAACTTAGAGAGTAATAGTATGCCTAAGTATAGGTATAACTAAGCTGCCTTATACAGTAGTTTAAGATCTTAGTAGTTATAGTTATATAGCTAAAAGGTAATTAGCTAACAATATAATAAGCTAAAATAATAATTATTTCTAATAATAGTTTTATAAGCATAATATAAGGCTAGAGGCCTTTATAAAACTTATTAGTCTGTTTATAATTTAAAAATAAAAGAACTTTAATTTAAAAGTTAGTTATTAAGCTAAAACTTAGTAGCTTTACCTTAATAATGTTAATATATACTTTTACTACTTATAGTAATGTAGTTATATTAGGCTATAGTTATTAAGAACTTAAGGTTACCTCTATAGTCTTAAGCTTACCTAGTAGATATATTTAATTTAGTATGTTATACTTTATACGCTAGGCTTCTAGAAACCTTTAGAGAAATAAACCTAAGCCTTACTATAAAAAAACCTTAGTAAGAAAAGCTGATAAATCTTAATATCTTAATTTAGTAATATACCTAATAAGAGCCTAATAATATCTAGAGGTAGACCTACCTACCTAGCTATAGGTAAATTAGGTAGCTCTATAGTTACCTTATTATGTATATAGGTTCTAGCTAGGTTACTAATCTAGCTAGTTATATATACCTAAAAGACGGTTCCTATAGTTAAGATTAAACTAACCGTTTATGTAAAAAAACGTATAGATGCTATTAGACGCTTAACTACTGTGTTATAAAGGTAAATAACTTTTATTAAGTTAAAGAAAGTATATAGTTAGCCTTAGAATTTATCTTTAATACTTATTAAGTATTAGCTATACTTAAATCTTTTTAAGTAGTTAAATAGGTTTTATAAAATTCTATAGAATAAGTAAGTTATTTATTTTTTAGATTTTTATCTAGAGATTACTTAAGTTATATAAGTAATAGTATAGTACTAGTACTTAAGTTAAGCAGATTCTTTGGTTTTTACTTTCTAAGTATATAATATGAGTTATTTAAGCACCTTAAGTATAAGATAACTAGATTATAGATACTATATTACTACTATATTACTTTACTTAGTAAGTTTATTATGTATACTTTATTTTATAATACTTATTACTATTACTAAGCTTGTAGTATTTATAATTATAGTATTACTTACTTAGATATTATTCTATAGGTAAAGTAAATCTATCTTATGTTTAAAAAAGTAATATTTACTTTATAAGTATTTGTAAGACTAACAGAAGGGGGAAATAAAGAGGTTAAATAGATAGGTAGGTTAAAAGGTGGCTTTATTATTGTTTTATGTAAAAGTGATAATTTCTTTTTTCTTTAGAAGAGAGAAAATACAGCCTATATATACTTCTAGATATCTAATACCTTTTAGTACTTAGACCTTTTAATAAGGTTATTAACAAGCATATACTAAAGCGTTAAAGCGCTAATAGTTACTTTAGTTATCTAAGCTTTTATAGTAATTAACTAACGCTTAGATAACGCTTAGATAATTATATCTAAGCTTTACAGTAGTTAGTTAACGCTTAGATAATCATATCTAAGCTTTACAGTAGTTAACTAACGCTTAGATAACGCTTAGATAATTATATCTAAGCTTTATAGTAGTTAGTTAACGCTTAGATAGTCTGTGCGTATATATTATATACCGTTATAATACTAATAACTTAAGGATTCTAAATCTTTAGTTTATTTACTTATAATATTAATATTACTAGTATAATACTAGATAAATCCTTTTAGTATAACCTTTTTAGGTTTATTAAGATATCTTAGATTTTAACCACTTATTACTTTATCTAAGTAATAGTATTTTATTAATTAGATTATAATACTTTTAATGCTTATAGTATGTTACTTAACTATAAAGCTATTTAAGTAAGGTCTTCTATATAAAGTATACTATTTAAACTTATATACTATATCTTTATATATTATACTAATACGTTTAAGATAATACTTTTATATAATTCTTCTAAATATCTTATTTTTAAACGTAGAAGATTCTATAGTTCTTAAGATTTATTTAATACTTTTTTAATTACTTTAATGTTTAATAGCTAGAATTAGGTAATCTAATATATTAAATATAATATACCTACCTTAAGCTAAGTAGATTAAACTTAGTTTTAGTAAGTCTAGGTTATTAATATAGTAAACTTCTTTATAGTTATTAAGTATTATACTATATAATAAAAAGTATAGGCTATTTATAAAAGTTAAGAAGACCTAAAGGCTATTTACCTTAATGATAGTATTAAAGTTAAGTTCTTAGATTATCTTTTTACTAATTATAAGTATAATATACTTAACTAGATAGGTTACTTTAAAACTAGGTTTCAAGGCGTTTTTACTTAGCTTTATAGCCTGCTTTAGGTATTTCTTCTTCTACTTACTATAACAAAAACCTAAGTTAAACGTAACTACTTTAATCTAGCCTTTCTAAGTAAGCTTACCTTAGATACAAATGTACTTTTTATTATTAACTTTATCTTATATAATGTAGTAATCTTTACCTAAAACCTTACTTTTTTAAAGATTTAGACTTTTTAGTTGTAATACACTTAAATTAAAATTATATAGTTAGATTTTAGTAATACTTTTACTTATATAGGCATAAGTTAGAACCTAACCTCTTTTTAGTTATCTAAATCTTTAATCTTCCACCTACTAATATTATAAAAGCTTTAGTTACTTAATTTCTTTTTTTTATAAATAGTATCTTTATATAACCTAGTTTTTAAAATATTAGTATAATAATCTATACCTTAAATCTACTTACTATTACGTTCTTACTTGATAACCTATATAGTTTAAAACTAGCCTAAACTAAAGTAAATATTTATTTAGTAATATAAAAATAAGCCTTAACTATAATTATTTTATATATATTTAAGAAACTAATATAGTTTACCTAAAGATAAGTAAAGTAAAGGTCTATAATTTAGGTCTATAAATTAAGTAAATCATTTATATATCTATTAATAATTATGTATAGTTTTTATATACTTATGTAATTTATTACGTTACTTAAAATAAAGTTATTATAAAGTATGTAGATAAAGATATATACTATATAGTTTTCTAGGTCTAGTAACTTTATTTATACTAAAGTAAAGACTTATTTAGATACTAAATCTTTTATCTATTTATCTAAGGCTTTATATTTACATTTTTATTTAGGTTACTTAAAATTATAAGTAAATTTAGATAAAAGGTACTAACTATTTTATTTTAGTGTTCTAGTGCTTTACTTTATTAAAATCTTTAAAAGCCTAAAAAGTTAATTACTGTAAGTTATTTTATCTAAAGTAAGTTAATTTAGTTATTAAAAAGATACATTAAAAGCTTAACTTATATCTTATTATAAGCTATACGTTTTAAGCTTTATAGGTTTTTTACTACTTTATATTAATTTAGGTAATTTAGTTTAACGTACCTATCTAGTAAGTTACTTATTAAAGCTAGTTACCTACTTCCTTATTTAGTATAAGTAATTATTCTAGCCTCTTATAAGCAGTCTAGTATAGCTTACTCTATAGAAAAGGAAACTATAGTATGTATAACCTAATAATATAGTATATCTAGCCTATACTAGATCTTAATATCTTAATATAGTATAAAGTACTTAATAGTATAAATTAATTACTACTTTAGACCTTACATTAATTATATCTATAAATAGCTTTAGCTATAGCTAACAATAGTATAGTTAAATTAATTATTAAGGTTATAAAACCCTTATAGCTTAAGTTACCTATATAAAATATAAAGCTAAAGTAAGATAGCTTTTATCTTATACCTTATATTTAATTCTAAATTAATCTTAATCTTTATTTTATAATATTAACTATTCTAGCTACTTTAAGATGTCTTTAAGAACTACTATCTTTAACCTATAGTCTTTACTAAAGCCTAAAGATTATTATACTTTTTAGACTACCTACTAAGATTTACTAAAAACAGAAGTATATACTAAATAGCTAAGTCTTAAGGTTATTAGTAAAAAGATACTATTTTTCTTACTACTAGGTAATCTAAAGTGTAATATAGCTCTCTTTAGCTTAGCACTTTTATCTAAAAATTAAGCTAATTAAGAAGTATACCTTAAGATTAAGTTATATAGTTAGATATTAAAGGCAGACTTTATAAAGAAGCTTAGTTTATATATCTAGCCTAGTAACTTAGAATTATTTTAAAAATATTATAAATTTAAAAGCCTAGGCTATTAAGTAGATAGATAAAATAAAGGTATAAAAACAGGTAGGTTATATAAAGCTAAGATATACTAGGATTTTACTACTAGTAGTAAAGTAATAGCTTTTAGACTAAATTAGTAAATATTAATTTTAAAGAAGCTTAGTAAGGTAAATAAATTAAAACTTAGAGGGTAGTAGTATACCTAAGCATAGGTATAACTAGGCTGTTTATAATTATTAAAGTATTGTAATCTAATTAATTAAATACTATTACTTAGATAAAGTAATAATAGCTTAAAAATCTAAGATACTCTAAAATAAACCTAAAGGGTTTTACTAAAAGAATTTATTTAATATTATACTAGTAACATTAATGTTATAAAATAATAAACTAAAGACTTAGAATCCTTAAGTTGTTAGTATTATAACGGTATGTAATATATGTATACAGACTATTTAAGCGTTAGTTAACTACTGTAAAGCTTAGATACTAAAGTAAGTATTAGCGCTTTAGCGTCTTAATATATACCTGTTAATAACCTTATTATAAGGTCTAAGTACTAAAGGTATTAGATATCTAGAAGTATATATAGCCTGTATTTTCCCTCTTCTAATAAGTTAGAAATTATTACTTTTATACTTAATAATATTAAAGCCACCTTTTAACCTACCTATCTTTTTAACCTTTTTATTTTCTCTTTTTATTAGTCTTACAGAACCTTCTTACTTAGGTACCTACTTTCTAGAGAATAAGCTAGAGGCTGTTACTTACCCTTAGACCCACCTTTATATAATATTTTAAATATTAAAGAAAGCTTTAAGATATTATATAGGCTTATACTTAGTTAGATAATTACCTAATCTATATAATTACCCATAATATATAATTATTATATAACTACTAAAGAAATTAAAAAATAAATTTGTTAAGAATATACTTTTCTATATTATAAAACTATTATATAGCTTAGTAAAATTATGACTTTATTAGTATAAGACTTACTTAAAGTATTATAAAAATAACCTAAGTATAATAAAGTCTATATATAACTTATGTTTACTATATATAATAAACATACTAAATAACTTTAGTATTATAGCTATATAGATAGATACTACTCTTAGTTTTATAATATTAACTTTTTAAAAAAAATTAAAAAGCTTATATAAAAAGGGCTTTATATAAAGCTAAAGACTATTATATTATAAAGTTAAAATGTTAACTTTAATAATAGTTATATTTACTTATATAATAAGGAAATTACTTTTACTTAGAAAGACTAAGTTAAATAACTTTATCTTATTAATACTAATATATATAATATATATTAATAGTATATCTTATAAAAGGTAAGAGATATATATACCTTATATTTACTTACTAGCCTAAAGTATTAGATAACTTATTGGTTACCACTTAGACTAAGTAGCTAGAAAAAAGAATATTAAAGCTTTAAATATATAACTTTAATAGTAAATTAACTACCTAAACAGAGGTCTTAAATACATCTTACTAAATCTTAGTTATATAAGGATAGCCTATATAATATTCTAAAGTTCTTCTTAGTGTTTAAAATCTTATATAAGGGTACGTCTAAAGGTAAGTAAAACCCTCTAGCTTATTCTTTAGAGAATAAATACCTAGGTAAAAAGGTTATCTTTTTTTTAGTTTTTATACCTCTAGATTATAAATATAAACTTTTTATATAGCTTAGTTAAGATATTCTTTATCTTACGTACTATATATATATATAATAAATTTATATATTATTATATTTTTAAGAGTTATATTATAGAAAGCTAAATATTCTTTATGAAATTAAAGTATTTATTTTAATACTTTCTAATTCTTTATATAGTACCTTTAAGGTGTTAATAACATAATTTAGAAATAGCTTAATAGCTAAGTCTTAATAGCCTTTTCTTTTAGATTAATATATAGTATATCTATATTGTAACTATTATATAGTAATTCTTTAGCTTTTCTTAGGCGTTTCTCTTTTTTTTATAGCTACTATTATAGTATTAGTTATATAATATAAAAGTACTAAAGCTAGAAGTATAATAATTACTAATAATAGGTCTTATTTTTTAAAAAGCTAAATCTTAAGAAAGATTTCTCTATAATTCTCTAGAGAGACGCTATCTTAAATAGACCTTATACCCTAAGATACTTAGCTAATATTAATAGTAGGGTCTAGTAATAAACTACACCTATACTATAAAGTATTTATAATAATTTTACTTTTTTTTAGGCTACTTAAAAATAAGTAGCCTAAAGTATTAGTAAGTTTTAGCTAGGATTAGTAAGAGTTTTCTAAATAAGTTAGTAGTAAGATAATAGTAATTTTAGTAAGCATACTAGTCTGTATATTTACTATAACCTTACTCTTTCTATCTTTAAAAACTTTTTTTACTTTTTTAATATTTATTTTATTATAATACTTATTACTAAGGTCACTTTACTTCTTTTTACTTATTACTATAGTATAAATTTACTATTTTACTTTTATAATACTAGCTTTATTAATTTATTTTATAATCTTTTATTTTTTTAGATATTATTAGGTTTTACTTATATATTACTATCTTTTTTATACTAATACTATAGTAAGATCTTTTAGAAAGTATTATAGTAAGAATATAAATACTATTTATACTTATATAAGTAAAGCTATTATAACTTATACTTATAATAAATACTATTATAAGTATTATAACGTAAGTAAGCTATTAAATACTAAGGTTAATAAGATATACCTTTTTTTTAGTATTTTACTAACTTTTCTAACTTATTTTAATTACTTATTTTAATTACTTATTTTAATTACTTATTTTAATTACTTATTTTAATTACTTATTTTAATTACTTATTTTAATTACTTATTTTAATTACTTTAGTCTTATTATTTAGTATAATTAAGTAAGCATAAGTTTTATATTAGTATGTACTTAAGTAAGCATAAGTCTTATACTAGTATGTCTTCTTTTTCTAAGTATAATAAAGGTAAGGCTACCTTTTTCTTACTACTTTATAATAAAGTAATTATTATTTCTTTAGAAAATAATAACTTTAATATATTTAGTATTAAGAGTAATTTAAAAACTAACAGCTTACTTTTTTCTTTTTTTAGTATCTCTTTTAACCTAAAGAAGAAACCTAAGTAAATCCTTAGTCTTATTCTTAAGATACTATACTACCCTTTTTAGCCTTATATATACTATATTTATACTATTATTAAGAAGTAGTTTAAGAAGTAAGTAAACCTTTACTAATAATACTCTACTTATTAACTATATTTATATACTAAATAAATTAATACGTTATACTTAATATACTAATTATAAAAATAGCTATACCTTAGTAAGTAGTAGAGAGGTTTTACTTTATTTTTACTAATATTTAAACTTAGGCTACTACTACTATTCTGGCTAATTACTAAGACATACTTTACTTTTATAATAACTTAAAGTATTTTATTATTACTAAGAATACTAAAAATATTATAAAGCCTTTTGCTAATATCTTAGCTACCTTAATAAAGGCTTTTATTAACCTTAATATTAATTATTATTATAACTTTTACTAGCCTACTTCTAAGTAGCTTAATATAGTATAAGAAGTTCTAGCTATTTTAATATAATTATACTAACCTTTTAGTATAAAAAGACTTTTAAAAGCATAAGGATTTAGTTTATAGTTATTATATTTATAATACTACTTATACTACTTAGGCCTAAGTTAACTAGGCTAATTATTTCTTTTTTATCTTAGTAAAGTACTTAGTTTTACTAGTAAAGCCTTAGCTGATATTTAAGAGAATTACTACTAAAACTATTACCTTATTTCTAAACATTAAGAATATATTACTTAGTAGTTATATAAGTAAACAGTATGTAATAATATTATTAATACTATATATAAGTATACGTTTTAGTTTATAACTTAGGATAATCTTATTAAGTTCTTAGGTAGTCTTTATTACTATATTAATCTTTTTTATTTATAAAAGCTAAAAAGATTAGCTAAAGTAAAAAATGTTCTTTTTTAAACTTAGGTTATATTTATACTATAGTTTAAAATTAGTAACCTTTTTATAGCGTTTTACTTAGCTTTTCTTTATATAAAACCTTTTTCTTTTTACTTATACTTATAATAATAGTTACATAGTATTTTATATTATTTAGCTAGGGCCTCTAGCCTTATATTATGCTTATAGAACTATTATTAGAAATAATTATTATTCTAGCTTATTATATTATTAGCTAGTTACCTTTTAGCTATATAACTATAACTACTAAGATCTTAGACTACTGTATAAGGCCTTCTGCTACCTTAATCTTCTAAAGCCTAGTTATACTTATGCTTAGGCGCGCTACCACCCTCTAAGTTCTAATTTATTTACCTTACTAACCTCTAAGATTAACGTCTACTAATCTAGTCTAAAAGCTGTTACTCTACTACTATTAGTAAAGTCTTAGTATATTTTATAGCTTAGCCTTATATAACCTACCTATTTTTACGCCTTTATTTTATCTATCTACTTAATAGCCTAGGCTGCTGTATTTATAACGTCTCTAAAATATTCTAAGTTACTAGGCTAAATATACAGATTAAGCTTCTTTATAAAGTCTATCTTTAATATCTAACTATATAACTTAATCTTAAGGCGTACTTCTTAATTAGCTTAATCTTTAGATAAAAGCGTAAGGCTAAAGAGAGCTATGTTACACCTTAGATTGCCTAGTAGGAAGAAAAATAGCGTCTCTCTACTAATAGCCTTAAGACTAAGCCGTTTAGCATATGCTTTTGTTTTTAGTAGATCTTAGTAGGTAGTCTAAGGGGCATAATAATCTCTAGGCTGTAGTAAAGACTATAGGTTAAAGATAGTGGTTCTTAAAGATATCTTAGAGTAAATAGGATAGTTAATGTTAATAAAGATTAAGATTAATCTAGGATTAAACATAAGGTATAAGATAAAAGTATAGCTTATAGGCTTTAGCTTTATATATTATGTAGGTAACTTAAGCTATAAGGTTTTTATAACCTTAGTAGTAGGTTTAGTAAAGCTATTGTTACATAGGTTGCTTAAGCTATAAGGTTTTTATAACCTTAGTAGTAGGTTTAGTAAAGCTATTGTTAGCTATAGCTAAAGCTATCTATAGCTATAGTTAATGTAAGGTCTAAACTAGTAGTTAATTTACACTATTAAGTACTTTATACTATATTAAGATATTAAGATCTAGCATAGGCTAGAGGTACTACATTATTAGGCTATACGTACTATAATTTTCTTTTTTATAAGGTAAGCTATACTAGACTGCTTATAGAGGGCTAGAATAATTACTTATACTAAATATTATTTAGCTAAGTTAGCTAGTACCTTTTAGTACCTAAGTAGTTAGGTTTTATAAGACTAACAGAAGGAGGAAATAAAGAGGTTAAATAGATAGGTAGGTTAAAAGGTAGCTTTATTATTATTATGTATAAAAGTAATAATTTCTAACTCTTTAGAAAAAAGAAAATACAGCCTATATATACTTCTAAACATCTAATACCTTTAGTACTTAGACCTTATAATAAGGTTATTACTAGGCATATACTAAAGCGTTAAAGCGCTAATAGTTACTTTAGTTATCTAAGCTTTTACAGTAGTTAGTTAACGCTTAGATAATGCTTAGATAATTATACCTAAGCTTTACAGTAGTTAACTAACGCTTAGATAGTCTATGTATATATATTATATACCGTTATAAGGGCCTCTGGCCTTATATCGTGCTTGTAGAACCGTTGTTAGGAACAATTATTATTTCAGCTTGTCGCATTATTAGCTAATCGCCTTTTGGCTACATAACTATAACAGCCTAGTTACACCCACGCTTAGGCGCGCCGCCACCCTCTAAGTTCTAATTCATTTGCCCCGCTAACCTCTAAGATTGACGTCTGCCGATCTAGTCCAAAAGCTGTCACTCTACCGCTGTTAGCAAAATCCTAGTATATTTTACTTAGCCTTACATAACCTACCTATTTTTGCGCCTATATTTTATCTATCTACTTAATAGCCTGGGCTGCTGCATCTATAACGTCCCTAAAATATTCTAAGTTGCCAGGCTAGATATACAGATTAAGCTTCTTTATAAAGTCTGCCTCTAATATCTAACTATATAACTTAATCTTAAGGCGTGCTTCTTAATTAGCTTGATCTTTAGATAAAAGCGCTAGGCTAAAGAGAGCTACGTTACGCCTTAGATTGCCTAGTAGTAAGAGGAATAGTGTCTCTCTGCTGACGGCCCTAAGACTAAGCCGTTCGGCATATGCTCCTGTTTTTAGTAGATCTCGGCAGGCAGTCCGAGGGGCATAATGATCTCTAGGCTGCGGCAGAGACCATGGGTTAAGGACAGTGGTCCTTAAAGACATCTTGGAGCAGATAGGACGGTTAATGTTAATAAAGATTAGGATTAATCTAGGATTAAACATGAGGCATGAGACAAAAGCACAGCTTGCAGGCTCCGGCTTTATGCATCGGCAACTTAAGCTACAAGGTTTTCACGACCTTAGTGGTAGGTTCAGTGAAGCCATTGTTGGTACGTCAGTCGCACCGCCACGCAGGTCGCTTGAGCTACAAGGTTTTTGCAACCTTAGTGGTAGGTTTAGTAAAGCCATTGTTGTTAAGGCTGTGGCTGAAGCTGTCTACGGCCGTGGTTAATGTGAGGTCTGAACCAGCAGTCGATCCACACTATTAAGTACTTTGTACTGCATTAAGACATTAAGATCTAGCACAGGCCAGAGGTGCTGCATTATTAGGTTATACGTACTGTGATTTCCTTTTCTACAGGGTAAGCTATACTAGACCGCTTATAGGGGGCTAGAACAATTACTTATACTAAATATACCGTTATAATACTAACAACTTAATAATTTTAAATCTTTAGTTTATTTACTTATAATATTAATATTACTAGTATAATATTAAATAAATCCTTTTAGTATAACCTTTTAGGTTTATTAAGATATCTTAGATTTTAACCTATTATTATTTTTATCTAAGTAATAGTATTTAATTAATTAGATTATAATACTTTTAATACTTATAGTTCTTAAGTTAACTATTTAGTTTAGTTCTTATTGTAAATTATTAATATTTAAGTTAAGTATTAGTAGTAGATTTTTATCTTTCTTATTAAAGATCTAAGGTTTTAGTAAGCTAATATAAAATATAATATATACTTTAGAATATCTAACTAGAAGCACTAGTTAATAAGCTTACTAGCTAACCTTTTATAAAATATAAAATAGGCTAATAAACCTTAGTACTAACTTTCTCTTAGTAGCTTTAAAGTATAAATTTTAAGTTAATAATATAACTAATTAACCTTAGTTAAAACTTATAGCTTTTAAATAGTTATTATATTCTTTTACCTATCTTTCTAAAGCCTTTTACTACTATTATACTAACTAATTTCTAACTAATGTAAGTTTCTTTAGGTATACTTTTATGCCTTAGATCTCTTTTTATTAAACCTTATTCTTAAGGCCTATATAAATTTTAAGGTAATATCTTAATAACGCCTTAAATAATAAAAACCTTATTAATACTTTTTTATATTTCTACACTCTAAGTTCTAATTTATCTACTATAACTACTAACCTTTCAAAATTAACGTTTACTAATCTAGTCTAAAAGCTATTATAGCTTTATTACTATTAGCAAAATCTTATTATATTAGCTTAGTCTTATATAACCTATCTATTTTTACTAGTATTAAAGCAGGCCTTTATTTTATCTATTAGCTTAATTACCTAGGCTACTGTATTTATAACGTCTCTAAAGTACTATAGGTTGTTAGGCTAGATAAAGCTGTTAACATTATTAATAGTCTTTAATAACTTAGGATTAACTTAATATTTATGTCTCTTTAAGCCTGTTCTTTAATTATTTCTATTTATTATAAGAAGCCTTAGACTAAAGATGGCTACGTTAAGCTTTATATTAGCTATTAGGAGGCCTCTAGCCTTATATTGTGCTTATAGAACTATTGTTAGAAATAATTATTATTTTGGCTTATTACATTATTAGCTAATTACCTTTTAGCTATATAACTATAACAGCCTAGTTATACCTATGCTTAGGCGCGCTGCCACCCTCTAAGTTCTAATTTATTTACTTTACTAACCTCTAAGATTAACGTCTGCTAATCTAGTCTAAAAGCTGTTACTCTACTGCTATTAGTAAAATCCTATTATATCTTAGCCTTATATAACCTACCTATTTTTACGCCTTTATTTTATTTATTAGCTTAATTACCTAGGCTACTGCATTTATAACGTCTCTAAAGTACTATAGGTTGTTAGGCTAAGTAAAGCTGTTAATCTTATTAATAGTCTTTAATAACTTAGGATTAGCTTAATATTTATGTCTCTTTAAGCCTGTTCTTTAGTTATTTCTATCTATTATAAGAAGCCTTAGACTAAAGATAGCTACGTTAAGCTTTATATTAGTCGTTAGGTAGAGAAAAGAGGTCCTCTTGTTAACAGCCCTAAGGCTAATTAATTCTGTAAAAGCGCCTGTATGTAATAGATCTCTGTAGGTAGTACGTAGAGCATAGTAATCTCTAGGCTGCAGTAGAGACTATAGGTTAAGGATAGTAGTTCTTAAAGATATCTTAGAGTAGGTAGAATAGTTAATGTTATAAAATAAAGATTAAGATTAATATAGAATTAAACATAAGGCATAAGATAAAAGCATAGCTTACAGGCTCTAGCTTTATATATTAGTAACTTAAGCTATAAGGTTTTTACAACCTTAGTAGTAGGTTTAGTAAAGCTATTGTTATTATGTTAGCTATACTACTACGTAGGTTACTTAAGCTATAAGGTTTTTACAACCTTAGTAGTAGGTTTAGTAAAGCTATCGTTAGTTACTTAAGCTATAAGGTTTTTGCAACCTTAGTAGTAGGTTTAGTAAAGCTATTGTTACATAGGTTGCTTAAGCTGTAAGGTTTTTACAACCTTAGTAGTTACTTTAACTAAGCCATTATTGTTAAGGCTGTAGCTAAAGCTATCTACAGCTATAGTTAATATAAGATCTAAACCAGTAGTTAATCTACACTATTAGGTACTTTATACTGCATTAAGACATTAAGATCTAGCATAGGCCAGAGGTACTGCATTATTAGGTTATACATACTATGATTTCCTTTTCTATAGGGTAAGCTATACTAAACTGCTTATAGGGGGCTAGAATAATTACTTATACTAAATATTAGCTATTAGGTAGAGAAAAGAGGTCTCTTTATTAATAGCCCTAAGGCTAATTAATTTTGTAAAGGCGCCTGTATGTAATAGATCTCTATAGATAGTATGTAAAGCATAGTAATCTCTAGGCTGTAGTAGAAACTATAGGTTAAGGATAGTAGTCTTTAAAGATATCTTAAAGTAAGTAAGATAATTAATATTATAAAATAAAGATTAAAATTTATCTAGAATTAAACATAAGGCATAAGATAAAAGTATAGCTTACTTTAGCTTTATATATTATGTAAGTAACTTAAGCTGTAAGGTTTTTATAACCTTAGTAGTAGGTTTAGTAAAGCTATTATTACATAGGGTACTTAAGCTGTAAGGTTTTTATAACCTTAGTAGTAGGTTTAGTAAAGCTATTGTTAGTTACTTAAGCTATAAGGTTTTTATAACCTTAGTAGTTATTTTAACTAAGCTATTGTTAGCTATAGCTAAAGCTATCTATAGCTATAGTTAATATAAGGTCTAAACTAATAGTTAATTTATACTATTAGGCACTTTATACTATATTAAGATATTAAGATTTAGTATAGGCTAGATATACTACATTATTAAGTTATATATACTATAATTTCTTTCTATATAAAGTAAGCTACACTAGACTACTTATAAAAGGCTAGAATAATTACTTATACTAAATATTTTTTATATTATTTATAGTAAACTTTACTAATTATAGTAGTAATAGCTAGTAGCCTTATTAGCTTATTATAAAATATCTTAAATACTATTTTACTACCTTATTTACTATCTTTATTTACCTATCTATTTATAAGTAAAAGCTTATTAATAACCTTTACTTTATTTTAAAGTAAAAGTATAAAGATAACTAAAATTTACTAGTAAATATTAATTCTTTATTTAAGATAATACTATTAAAGACTTTAAAGTAAAGTTTTACTTTATTATAAACTAATTCTATAACTTTTATAGGAGCTATTTTAGTACTAACTACTATATATATATAAAACTTAGTAAATTAATTTATAATTACTAATATTATGTTATCTTCTTAGTTTTAAAACTATACTAAAGATAGCTTAATAATAAAATCTATTAAGATTTTTATAAATAGTCTTAAAAAAATAAAAAGTAACTATAATATTTTATAAGATTTATAAAGCTTAGACTTTATACCTAACTAAATACTATAAGTCTTAATATATATTATTATATCTTTAGATAACGTTTCTTACTAAAAAATGGTTTAAACTAATTTAGTAGTTTTATTTTTTTTGAATATTTTATTAATAAGTTATTATAGTATAAAGAGAGTATTTTCTATCTAACGGTAGCTTTTTAAAAAGAAAAATTTAAAATATAGTAAACTACTTACTAATAAAGACTACTTTAATAAAGTTATCTATAGCTTTAGCTTTTTTTAGACTTATTTTATCTTATTATTAGTTTACTATAGCTAATAAAGTATTTTAATAAGCCTTATTAAGAGCTTTACTACATATACTTTTTTATTACTAATAGCTTTTTTAGCTTACTAATTATTATAACTTAAATATAACTTATACTATAAATTAAGTATATCTCTTTATAAAGAAGTTTTAGATTTAATTATACTAATAAGGTCTATATTTATTAGCCTTTTAGTAAAATAATTTAGCTATTTTAATAGCCTATTTGTAAAGTTAAACTTACCTTTTTTATACTAAATAGTAAAATTATAAAATACTAAAAATATATACTAGTAAGCTTATTTACTATTTAACTTAGGCTATAATATAAGCTATCTAAGTTTTAATAATTAGTTAGAACTTTTATAAGTATTACTACCTTATTAATATAGTATTACTAGGCTTTAGATTGTAAGACTAATAAAAAAGGGAAATAAAGAGGTAAAATAGAGAAGTAGGGTAAATAGGTTAAATAGGTAGTCTTATTGTTATTATGTATAAATAGTAGTAGTAAGCGTAATAATGATAGAATATCTAAGTCCTAAGGTAGAGAAAAAGGTCCCCTATACATAGATAAAATTCCCTTAAGTTACTATTATATCTAGTTTAGGAAACTAGTTATAGTTTAACTAGAAACTATCTTAAACCGTATTTTAGGTTAAGTTTAAAGGGATTTAACAGATCCAGTTTTATCTTAACTTATAGTTAAAGGAATTCTTAATTTCGGTTTTATCTTATTAAGGTTAAGGGATTCTTTAGGTCTGGTTTTATCTTTAACTTTAATTAGGTTAAAGAGGTTATTTAACCTTTAGGTAGTTGTTTTAAGCTTATTTAAGCATAATAACGTTATTTACTTAACTTTTAACCTTATTATCCTTTTAACCTATCGTTATTATTACTTAATTAAGTAATAGTAGCAAATTTCTATATTTTATACTTATTAATTAGAATCTAGTATTTTATATTACAGAGTACTTTGTTATTAGTTACCTTATAAGTATAATAGTAAGTACTCTATAGGTATTATATTACTTTAGAGCTTATATAGATAACTAAACTATTACTAGTATCTATTTATCTAAAGTACTATAGTTAAGTTTAGTCTTATTAAATTTTTATAACTAAAAAGCTATAAAATACTAGTAACCTAACTTATCTTTTTATAAAAGAATACTAGCTATTATATATTAAAAAGTATTTATCTTTATTTTAATAGTATTTTTAAGTTAAAATAGTATAAAAAGAGCTAATTAAAAAGTAAAATATAAATACCTAAATATTACATACTTTTTTAAACTAAATTCTAGCTTTTATTTTTTCTTTTGCTTTATTCTTTTTTTTAATAGTTTAATAATAAACTTATTATTTAGAAGTACTTATAAATAAATTTATAATAAAAGTTATAAAAGCTTAAAAATACCTATATATTTTAAAATATATAAGGTTCTAGCTATAACATAATAGTGTTAACTTAGTAAAAGTCTATAGAAACCCTTTTAATTAATAAATAAAAACCTAAGAAATTAATTTTTATTTTATAAAATTTATACTTAGAGAGGTTAATATATAAACTAGTAGTCTATATATAACCTAGTACTTTTACTATATACCTAGTATACCTTTCTTTATTTTTAAACTAAATTAAGATATTATTTAGGTATACTATATAAAAGTTATTAACTAGGTTATCTAACGCTAAGTTAATATAGCTTTAAAATATAGCTAAAGTGTTAGTAAGACTAAAAAAGAAAATTAAAAATTTATATAGCCTATATCTTATTTTAAAAGCTGTTTTTTACTTATAGTCTTTAGCTATTTAGATATAATAATATGCCTTTTTAATATTAATTATTAAGTATAACCTTACCTTTTATACTTAGTTTAATATTTTTAAAATAAAAAGTAAAAAGTAGTAATTCTTAATTATAACCTTATTAAGTCTTTAGTAATTAATATATAGTTAAAAAGTATTATTCTTTTTTAAAATAAAAATAATAAGTATACTTACTATATTTTAAAAGTATTAAGTATACTTTATTTATAAATTCTTTTTTAAGAAATCTTTAAGAGTCTATAGTTTTCTTAGTAATAAAAAGTAGATTAGCTTATAAAAAGGTAATATCCTTTTTACTAAACTAACTTTATAATTTATTTTTTTAGTATAATAGTAAAATAATATATTAAAAATATTTAAGTTATTTATTATTAATATAAATTCTAAAAAAATAAAAAGTTTCCTTTTTACTAAAGGCTAATTTTTATTTAAAAAAAAAAGGTTAAAAAAAGTAATAATAAAGAAAATTCTTAAAGTAAACTATGATTTCTTAGTAAATTAGTAACTCTTTATAGTTTTCCAAATTCTTTAAGATATTACTTTAAACTACTATATTTTATTACTATTTTTTAAAAAGATATTAAGATTTTAAATTATTATTATTAAAAAAAACTAAGATTACTAGTTAGCCTTAGATCTTAGTTAATAGTAACATAAGGCTTAGTAAATAACTTAGTTATCTTTCTATAATTAGTAATATTTAAAAGTATATTATATACTTTATAAGTAAGTATATATTACTACTTTATAGCCTTAAGTAATAATTCTTAAGCTTTTACTTATTTAAGTAAATAATACTTAATATACTTATAAAATAATATTATATTTTATATAAGTATTAAGGTTTATAAATATATTTATAATATTTAATTAATTTCTACTTAAAATTTAGTATAAAAATATAAGGTTGTTTTTATTATTAATAAAAGTAAAAAATATAAAAATTACTTTATTTTATAGTTTTTATTTTTTAAAAAAAAGCCTTTTAAAATTTAATAATAAGTTATTTCTTAAAAGTTTTTTTTTATTTAAGGTTTAAGGTAGTAAGAAAAAATATACTTATTTTTATAATAGTTATAACATACTATATTATCTTAATTAAAATAGTTACTTTATAGCTTTTTAGTATTAAAACTCTCTATAGTAAAGTCTTATTTTTATAAGTATTTTAACTTATGTTAGTAAGACTTTACTTAATTTAAAAAGGTCTTTTACTTTATAAAAAAGTTTTCTAAATTTACTAAGTAAGCTTAAATATACTATTCTTTATATTTAAAAAGGTAAAAAAGCTTTTTTAAATTATACTTTATAAGCTATTAAAAAGATAATAAAAAAACTTTAAGATTTACCTTTTTCTTTTAGTTTTAAAGTAAATTCTTTCTTAAGAAAGTTAAAATAAGTATAAAACTATTTTAAATTTTAGTATTTTTATTATTATACTATAATAATAAATTTAATAATATTTAGCTTTTTATAAATAATACTTTAAAGTAAACTTTTTATTTATTTAATAAAGTATTTATAGGTTTTTACTTTTAACTTATTAAGTATTAGTAATAAATTAATATAGTAGCCTTAATAAACCTTATACTTATTATCTATATTTATATAAGCTAAAAAGACTTACCTATATAGCTTTTTAAACTTTTTTATAGTAGCCTTAATAATAGCCTATAGGTTATTAATTTATACTTTTTATTATTATAATTCTAAATAAAGTTATAGTTTATAAATTTATTTAGAAGTAAAGTCTTTATTAAAACTTAACTATAAACTAGTAATAAATTAATAAGGTTTATCTTACTTAAGAAAAAGCTTTTTTAAAAGTGTATTTACCTTATTAGTTATATCTAATTATACTTATATTTTTAGTTTCTTTATATACTATAGTAAAGTAGCCTTTATTACTATTATTAACTTTACTAGCTAAAAGCTAAAGACTTACTTAGTAGTAAGTATTAAAACCTAAAGATTAGGTAGTTTTTTTTCTAAGAAATCTCTACCTTATTTATTATTTATAAAAACTATATTATTATTAGCTATAATAATACTAGTAACTTAAAAAAGATTTAGAATTATAAGAGTACTAAAGTTAGAAATATAATAATTACTAATAATAAGTCTTATATTCTTTAAACCTAAATCTTAGGAAAGATTTCTTTATAATTCTCTAGAGAAACGCTATCTTAAATAGATCTTATACCTTAAGACACTTTAATAACCTTAACAGTAGGGTCTAGTAATAAACTATACTTATACTATAAAGTACCTATAACATTATAAAAGTATAAAGATATCCTAATAGTTATATAATATAAACTAACTTAAATATATACTTAAATTTATTAATATAAATTAATTACCATAATAGGTTTTTTATTATAGTTATATATATATATATATTTACATTAGTTCTTTTTATCTTTATATAAATTTCTAGTTTTAGTTTTACTATTTCTTAAAGTTATTTATCTAACTCTATATCTTATTAATATTAATACTGTATTTTATACATCCTACTTTACATAGTTAGGGTGTATTACTTATTACTTCTCAGGCTATAGCACTTAACTACTTAGTTTACTTTTAAAGTACGTTTAGAGCCTTGATCTTAGACTTTCAACCTGCACTGACATGCAGGTGCTGTCCGTGCCTGCCTGCACGGGTGAATGAGAAACTTGACTGGTTTATCAGCACCCACCGCCTTTCCCTCCTTAGTTAGTCCTTACCAAAAAAGTAGTGACATGATGGATCCCTCTCCCTTGCTTCCCCTTTCCCCCCTTTCCTACTGCCCCGACCCCTGGATCTAACCGGTCCTTTGCTGAGCCGTGACACCTCCAATGCGGCCGAAGTGGCAGCAGCGGGCTAGTTTTGGTTGATCAGGTTGAGACGTCTCTGGGCAGACTTTTGGTTACCTGAGTAGGGTCGCCTTTACCCATTCCACGTAGAAGGTGCACAGGATGCCCTCACCTCATACCAGCACCTCGGCCACCTTCTCGAACGCAGGCACGTCGCGGTCGCAGTCGCACAACCACCATCATCCGGACCGGGACCAGGATCAGGACCAGGATCACCGATACCTGCCCCAGCAGACCCGTCAGTTCCATCGGTCTCATCCCTTGTGGACGCAGCAACAGCAACAGCAACAGCAACAGCAGTCATACCAGAAGCAGCACAGACTGTCCAGATCGTTTCCCTCGTCAACGAACCAACTGGCTGCCCCTCATTTCCAGACCGGCACACGCTCCGACCGACCGCAGGCTCCGGTCTCATCTTCGCTTGGTAACCGTCTCGACGTAGGCACAGGCACAAGCATTGGCACAGGCGCATATTTTTCGCGAAGGACACCCTCACCACTTCCTCGAACTTCCTCGCTCCTCCCGCCACCACAACCTCCCGCATCATTTTCGACGACGACAGCATTCGATGCTGTAACCCAAGAGAGCACCATCGCCTACTCTGAATTCAACTCTGAAGCTCCGTCATACCTCAGACCTTCCACTACGCACTCACGATCAAGTAGCACCGGGTTGTCGGCCGAGGGAGTCCGAAACCTCCATCGCTGGTCTGCTTCTACAACTTCGAGTCGAACATCAACCCAGAACCAACGCGCGACCAGCTCTCATGCACGCCGCTTGAGCGTAGATGCTTCCGCGCTATTTGCATCCAGCAGCACCTTCGCAAAGAACCAGTCGCCACAAAGGCTGCCGAGCAATAGGAGACGGTCAAACTCTAGCGAGGCTTCTTGGGGGACATACAGCGGAGGTAGTAGGTTGCGCAACTACTCACCCGCTGGACCAACTCGCGCTGAAGGCTTGTCCACCGTTTTTGCGCCGCACCAGCTTGGCTATTCTTTGGGTACCGAACCATCGCTTTCTGAAAACGTCACGAGGGCGCCGCCAGGTGCGTCTCGAGCTTTCAAGGGCGGCTCAGCAACCGAGCAAAATCAAGCCTGGGATGCATTCTCCGGCCCTGGCCGGAGAGGAACAGTCGAACCGGACCCACAGCAGCTACCTCGCACAGCTATGCCGTCCGATCAAAATGGGGAGGCCTCTCAGATGAGAGGCCACTCCCGTAACCGGTCTCAGACCGCCAAGGGGAGTACTGACACTACTGGATCTTCGCGTGGAAGGGACAGAGGAAATAGGCCACCGTCCCAGAAAGCCATGCTTTCGCGGGCACTCCAAAAAGCAAACACAGCGGTTCAGTTGGACAACGCGCAGAACTTTGAAGGCGCTAGACATGCTTACGCAGAAGCATGCGATCTTTTGCACCAGGTGTTGGCTCGGACCTCAACCGATGAGGATCGACGTAAACTCGAGGCGATTGTGAGTGAATCAACTGCTGTAGGTGTGGATTGCTTGGGAACACCAGGCTGACTAGCCACTAGCGCCGAACATACACTAGCCGCATCGAAGAACTGGACCAGATGGCTCCCATTCAGCCAGTGTCAGAAGGAAAAGCACTGCCAGCAAGACCTGAAAGCCTGGGTCTGCGCTTGAACCCTAGTTTGCAATTTGATGACGACGATCTAGAGGAGTCTGATGGTCTAGAAACTGCAGCCCTCTCTAGGATTTTGAGGGAGGGAAGTCGGAGTTCGCCGAATTACGGTGGCCCCGGGTTGCCTATCTCGCGGATGCAAACCCTCGGAGAGTCCTCGAGAAGTTCGTCCGCAAGGTCTCCAGAGCAGTATCCTTTGCAGTCCTCATTTTCGAGGTCACCGCTCCATGATCGTGCATCGGACGATCAACTCATCTTCCAATTACCCACCGAGGATGCCTATATGCCTCCGCCGCTTTCACCGCGAAGACCTCCGTCTCCCAAACTTGATGGCCGAAGCAGCCCAGACGGACCTGTGAGATCGGACTTTTCTCTCACCTCAAGGCGGACTAGCCAGAGCCCTCGTCACATCCGAGACTCGAGCCGAGAATCCAACTCCTGGTTAGATCCTATCGATGAATCTGGTGGTTCCACCGCCTCTTCCGTCCATTCCCGATCATCTTCAGCCTTTGTGAGGCGGAAGCATATTCGCGCTCCGAGCGGCGCTACTGAAGCCGAGTTTGATGCAGCATTGGATGCAGCCGTTGAAGCAGCCTATGACGATGGCTACGAGCCCATGGGACTTTCGGAGCCGGAAAATTATGGACTGGACGATCCTGTCATAGCGAAAGCGTTGCGCAAAGTCGAGCTCGCCAAGGAACGTGTCCGACAAACCGAAAGGGAAACCCTCGAGCAAGCAAATGGGAGAGAAAAACGGACACGGAGTCAAAAAGAACAACAATCTGACAGAGATGTCGTACATGAAGATTTCTATGACGATGGGTCTTCTGACGAGGAGGAGCGCATTCTGGAGGAGATGACGCGTGACTACTCGGTTGACGAGTTTGCTTTCAACCTGGCATCTCACCAAGTTGCCGCCAGGAATTCGGGCTCAAGCGACTTGGCCGAATCGTCTTGGCAAGCAAATGCGGTATCAACAGATGCAGTAAGCGCGGAGATTTCCACATCACCGCCTGATCCTATTGCCCCCTCTAATTTTCCTGGGGCCGGAAGCCCGAAAGCACCGCCACCAGTACAAGCCCTACCGGAACTGCCTGTCAAAAAGTCCTTCTCAGCGACAACACCATCCCCAGGGCCCGGGCCGAGTGTGCGGAGTAGACGAATGTCTGGGCAAAACCCCAAGCAACTCAAGATTGAGACTTCCAAGCTGTCGCAGTTTGGCGACCCTGGGCGGCGGTACAGTGTTGCTCAGGCATCAAGCGGAACTCATGGGATCGAATTCGATACTCCCGACATGAACGGCCCCGCCGACATGAACGACTCGGTGGGTCGGCCATATTCGCCCCCGGAAGGCATAAGTCCGACTCAGCCAGTACCTCCCACGCCGCCACTTGGTCATTCTAGAAGCCGAGACAGCGAGGACTTTACTGAGAGCCATTCCGGCTCACCGTCCTTTAGGCCCCCTCTGAGGAAGAACTTCTCATCTTCGAGTTTAAGAAGCATGAAGAACCGAAACCTGTCATTGTCCAACTTGGATGACGCTTCGGACATGTCACCTGGCACTCCATTAAGCACCAGCTTTGGCATTAACAGCAGGTATCCGGCAATGCCAACATTGCCCACACCATTGGCGGCGGCTTTTAGGGACAAATTTACGTCCAGCTCTGCCGGTGGCTTATACCTCTTTGATGATAGTCTCCATTCCCCGCAGAGCCCGGGTTCGCCAAATCAGCTCCAAGCCGATGCCCCAGTCCCGCTCGAGCCCTGTCCTACAGACTACCTGCTAAGGCCATTTTGGTTAATGCGATGCTTGTATCAGACACTCGCTCACCCTCGTGGCGGTTATTTGAGCAATAAGCTTTTTGTTCCAAGGGATGTGTGGAAGGTGAAAGGTGTCAAGATCCGAAATGTGGAGGACAAGGTGGCAACGTGTGACTATCTCACGGCGGCGCTCCTTAAGTTGGCGAGGGTCGACACGTGCGATGCCGATGCTGTACTCGAGGAGATGCAGTCTTTGGAGGGCATCCTGGAACAAGTCCAAGCCAGTTTGACGCGAAAATTGGGAACCGATGTCGGTGTTCAAAATTCCAGCATGCTCTTTCGAGATGCATCCAATTCGGCCGAGATTGAAGCGGCAATCAGCGTGCCACGCTCAGCCAGTGTTTCGGGGAAATCTTCGTCCTTTTCGTGGCGGAGATTAAGATCCAAGAATTCGGCAGCGGGCTTAAACAACTCGTTCAACACCAAAGGGAATGGGCTAGAAGGTGGTAAGGAATCTCCTGGTCCGGAGACGCTACCCATGACGGATCATCCAACGAGCCGCCCGTCAAAGAGAGATCCGGGCAATGCGCAATTCACAGGACCGAACGCACATTATATGGGATCCCTCGCCCGACTGTTCGACGCTGCTCAGACAATTGGTAGGAGCTCTCATGTCGCCTTTACTTGTCTTTCAAGAGACCATCGGTCAACTAACAACCCCATGCAGATCAAATCGCCCGCCAGGTCGAAGATCCTGGCCTGAGGCATGCCGATAAAACACAGGTTGGCCTTGAACTTTGCACTCGACACGCGGCAGAGTTCTTTGGTTTCTTCATTTGCAGATTTGTACTATCCGACCTGAGTCTGTTGTTGGACAAGTTTATCAAGAGGGGGAGCGAGTGGGTTCTTGCATGAGATGATGGAGCATCTATTTCGTTCAATAAAGCGACTATGCGTGGTATCATATCGGGGTTACTTGTTAGTACCAATGAAAGTCGGGGGGGAAAGGGGTCCAAAGGAGAAGGCCGGAAAAACGGAACGGGATGGAGACAACTCCACAGGGGGCTTTTATGGCTTAAACTAGATACCACATGATAAACAAATCTTATTTGCATTTGATCAATAACTGGATAGATGAAATGAAGCTGGCACCTTGAACAGTGCACCTAGCTGACGACGAACTGATGTTCAACAGCCGACCCGGATTGAAGGATATTGACTAATCAAAGAGCCGGCGAGAGCCAGTATGTATTGAACCTGGGTACCCCACATGAGTTTGAATTGTTAGTGGTCCCTATGTTTAATCAACATCGAGACTGGATCTTACCTTCGCACCTTGTCATCTCCTCCGTCATTGGGCCATTTGAACAGCGAGTTTGAGTCTGCTCAATGCTGAAAAGTACACCTTGATGCGCGGCCCCCCAGCGACGAGCGTGCGCTTTACGCGGGACCGGTTGGTCAGTATTCCACGCCAATTGCGACGGCATCTTCATTCGCCTAGCCAAACCTCGACGTCGCATACTGTTCCTTGCGGCAACATCTCTGGGCAACGGCAACAGCACCGCCCGCTGCAACACAAGACGTCGATATGGAGTTGCTATGGACATACCCGGCTCTTCCATTGCGGCTTGCCGAATTATGCAAAGCCTGCAGCGCCTTCACGTTCCGCCCTTGAAGAACGAATTCTTGCCATTCCCATTGAACGGTACCGAAACTTTTGTATCGTAGCCCACATCGACCACGGCAAGAGTACGCTTAGCGACCGCCTACTGGAGCTCACCGGCACCATCTCCGCCAGCGATGCAAACAAACAGATTCTCGTGAGTGGTGGCCTGTGGCTGCGGTGCCATACCTGCATGGTATTGAGGCTAAGAAGCTGACTGAAGCATCTCTCCATAGGACAAGCTAGACGTCGAACGTGAGCGAGGCATTACAGTCAAGGCCCAGACCTGCACCATGATATACAACTACAAAGGAGAAGACTACTTGTTGCACCTCGTCGACACTCCAGGTCATGTCGATTTTCGAGCCGAGGTAACGCGGTCCTACGCCAGTTGCGGTGGTGCGCTGCTGTTGGTCGATGCAAGCCAGGGTATACAGGCCCAAACCGTGTCCAACTTTCATCTTGCGTTTGCCCAGGACCTAGCTCTTATCCCTGTTGTCAACAAGATAGACATGCCCTCTGCTGATGTGCCCCGAGTTCTCGAGCAGATGCAAACATCGTTCGAGCTGGAACCGTCTTCGGCCGTCCTCGTCTCAGCTAAGACTGGCAAAAATGTGGCCAACATCTTGCCCGTGGTCGTAGAACAGGTACCGCACCCCGTTGGCGAGATCTCCAAGCCCCTGCGGATACTACTGGTGGATTCTTGGTACGACAATTTCCGAGGTGTCATTCTTCTCGTCCGTGTCTTTGATGGCCAGGTCAAGGCCGGTGACAACCTCATCTCGTTCGCAACTGGCCACAAATACATCGTCGGCGAGGTTGGTATACAATATCCGAACGCTGTTCCACAAAGTGTTCTTCGAGCTGGACAGGTCGGCTACATCTACTTCAATCCGGGCATGAAGCGCATTCAGGATGCGAAACTTGGTGACACATTTACAACTGTTGGATCGGAGGATATAGTCAAGGCGTATTCAGGCTTTGAAGAACCTAAGCCAATGGTTTTTGTCGCAGCGTTCCCCACTGATCAAGGCGATTACACACGCCTCGCAGACAGTATAAGCCAGTTGGTTCTTAACGACAGAAGTGTTACCCTGCAGAAAGACTATTCTGAGGCACTGGGGGCGGGTTGGCGACTGGGATTTCTCGGTAGCTTGCATTGTTCTGTATTCCAGGATCGGCTGAAGCAGGAACACGGCGCAAGCATCATTATCACCGACCCGACTGTGCCAACCAGAGTCGAATGGGCCGATGGGTCAGAGACGATATACCAAAATCCGGCTGAGTTTCCCAGCCAGGATGAACACCGGATGCGTGGCGCAACTGTATACGAGCCGTACGTTCACTGATCCTCTCTCATCACTTCTCCCGTTTCTCTCGCCACTAACTCCATATAGCTTCGTAACAGCCACAATAACTCTTCCGGAAGAGTATTTGGGCCGGGTGATAGAGCTCTGTGAAAGCGTGCGTGGAGAGCAGATAAGTTTCGAGTTTTTCCACGCCACACAGGTCATTCTGAAGTACGATATACCTGCGGCTCAATTGGTTGACGATCTATTTGGTAAATTGAAGGGTGCCACGTGAGTTATCGTTGAACGGCTGCAGGCATTGCGCTGACAACTAGGGCAGCAAGGGGTATGCAACTCTAGATTACGAGGATTCTGGATGGCGAGCGAGCCAGCTTACAAAACTGCAACTTCTCGTCAATAAACAGCCCGTCGATGCGATCTGCCGTGTCATCCACACATCTCAGGCCGAGCGCCTTGGCAGGCAATGGGTAAGCAAGTTTAAGGAACATGTCGACCGGCAAATGTTTGGTAAGTACCGTTCCATTGTATTTTGCGACTTGCATAGCGGTGGCCTGACACGTGTGTCTCTTCAGAGGTCGTCATTCAGGCGGTAGCTGGAAAACGGATTGTTGCCCGCGAAACAATCAAACCATTCCGAAAGGACGTGCTCGCGAAGCTTCATGCTGCCGACATCACGCGTCGAAAGAAACTGCTGGAGAAGCAGAAGGCTGGCCGCAAGCGTCTGCGTGCCGTTGGAAATGTGGTCATTGACCAGTCAGCCTTCCAAAGCTTCCTCTCGAAGTGAGGTACATGTCATTTTAGGGACTGACTAGCCTAGGGATTTTGTTCAATGTCAGCAGTTATGTGGTTATGGGTTGCGAAAGCGTCTCTGTTGTATTAAATCCATGTAGAATTTCGATGTAGTATAGTTACGACCCTCACAACAGTGCCGCTTGTCGCGTTGTCATCATCCTTCAACTTTGCCACGCAACACGACAACACACCTGATGCTTGCTGGCTTTGGTGTTCCGGCTTTTGGTACTGGGTAGTCCCCTTAAACTTCATATAACTGTCGCGTTTAAAGGAAGACGACCAAAGTCTAGATAGGCGGTCTTCTTCACGGCAGCCCGTTACTTGACATCCATGACGTTACACACTAGCTGCTGGCTTTGTCCTCGGAAGATGCCTCAGGGACCGGCAACTCAAAACCGATAACTACGGCATCCGTCCGAGACTTGCCAAGCCCGCCGCGGAGTGTTGATTCTAGCTGCCTAAGCTTTGGCGGCTGGCCTGCCCGTTCGTCCTCATCCAGCTCGAACATTCTATAGTCGCCGTTGAAGAACCAGTATCCCGTTACACCAAGGCGCAAGAAGCCGGAATGGGAGACGACAAAGACAAGCTTTTCCTTGCGCTCACAAAGGCTATGAACACCCGCCCGAGCGCGTCTCAAGATGGCCTCCCTCGTAAACGCATACTCGGCTCCAGCAAGAGACGTCTTCTCTGGGTACACAGGGTCTACGGTGGAAAAGTCGATGTTGGGAAACTCAGCTTTAAGGTTGGCGATGCTGCTGCCCGTGTCACAAGGTTTCGCCGAGTTCTCTGGTGGAGGTTAGCAATGTGGCTTCTGAGCCCCTTTATCCTTCTCGCGGTAATTCCCTCGGCTTATCAATGATACCTTGCCATCGGGCATCAGCTTGGATGCGCACGCCCTTTTTGATCAACCAGTCCAGCGACAAGAGAGCGGTTTGGATCGTCCGCCTCATTGGGCTAACGATGATGAGAGCATCTGTCTCATTGCCGAAGCGCTGCAACAAATGCTCCTTCAACTCCAGGCACTGCTCCAAGCCTAGAGACGATAGGTCGGGGTCATGAATATTCCAGTCCTGTGTTGGTATATTAGATTATTGCACGTTCAAGAGCGAGAAGACGGCAGGGTGACTCATGATCAACGTTATGCATGGCTTGAGCATGGCGGATGAGTACTACGGTCTGAGGCATCTTGCCGACTTAAGTGTAGCAGGCAAAGGAGAAACTCGAGTTTTTTTCCCCTCTTTTTTCCTTTTCAAGGGTGAACAAGTGGTAGTATGTTTTGATTGAGTGCTTTATTGAGACAGATACTAAATCACCTTATGGGTAAGAACTAAGCCAGCAGCAGTACATGGACGAGCGAGGAAGTAAGTCGTAGAAACTTTTCCGAAAACAGAACGTATCATCTACTCCGAGGTCGGAACAGCCACCGAAGCATGAGCAATTAGAGTAAACCGATACTTGAATATATGATGTATATACATAATGATGTACCAAGGCACTAAGCCGCCTTTAGCGACGCACAGTCCAGGTACAGTTTTCTTACGAAGAACGTACCTGCTAGCACAATCAAAGAGCCGACCACAAGAAGCTGCATAGATGGGCCTTAAGCTAAGTCAGTCGATGCGACGCGTGAGCTCTGAGAAGTACCCGAAAAAGCCTCTTGTCGTCCAAGGATCAGGAGCTGCTGTGCCAGTCACATGGCGTATCAACAACACCAAACTTTACCCTCCCTCGAACCAGCCAACCTCTTCCCCGAGGTCTGACAAACGCCAACATGTCCGACGTCACCGAATTGTTCAAGGTGAGTCCAATACCCAGTCTGCGGTTGCAATTTTTTGCTGATCAGGCGCATAAGGCTGGCAGCGCTGGAAAGAGGAAGCTTGACGTAGTACGGGATCCCAGTGAGTTCCTCCCTTGCCATTGTGGCGATGTCCTGGCACAGCAACAGTCATATTAACAGAACAAAGATGAAATATACAAATCAGCTAAGCTGAGCGCAGCTGATGCCGTCAGTCGACATGCGAGCGCAGAAGATGCAACAGAGGACGATGACAATATCCCTGCTGGACCACCACTTGCACCTGGAGATGGCGAAGACGATAATTACGGACCCGAGATACCCCCCGATGACGAAGAAGGCCGATTTTTCGGTGGAGGAATAACGAAGCAGGAGTCTGACATTCTCGACTACGTAGACGGCCGCGGTGAGGAATCTGCGGCCCCCGAAAAGATCGATGCTGGCTGGATTCGGAAAACGGCATTGAACTTCGAAAAGCGCATCACTAAAAACGCCGAGCTACGCGCAAAGTTCGCCGACGACCCTCAAAAGTTCATTGAGAGTGAAGCCGATCTGGATACCGCTATCAAGGACCTCTCTATCTTGGCAGAACACCCCGACTTGTACCCCCAGTTCGTTAAGCTGGGATGTGTTGAGAGCCTCGTTGGCTTGCTGGCCCACGAAAACACAGATATAGCTATCGACGCTGTCGAAATCATCGGTGAGCTCATTGACGAGGACGTCAATGCAGCGGACGAAGACTGGGACTCGCTGGTCGATGCACTCCTGAATGCAGATTTGATCGGCCTACTTGTCTCAAACTTCTCCCGCCTGAACGAGGATGACGAATCCGATCGCAGTGGCGTCTACCACGCTCTTGGTGTCATAGAAAATCTGCTTTCCAAAACGTCAAACGCGGAAAAGGTGGGACAGGACACAACACTGGTCAAATGGCTCTTGGAAAGGGCACAACGCAAGGAATACCCAGTGTCCCAGAACAAGCAGTACTCTACGGAGCTCCTGGACATTATTGCGAACGCTTCGCCGGTGACACGGCAGAGGTTAGCTGAGATGGATGCAGTTGACGTCCTGTTGCAGCTGGTGTCGGCGTATCGCAAACGCGACCCCGAGAAAGGAGGCGAAGAGGAAGAGTACATGGAGAACCTCTTCAACACGCTCGTTTGCATTGTAGACGAACCGGAAGGCAAAAGCAAGTTCCTCGAGGCCGAAGGCATTGAGCTGTGCCTGATCATACTCAGGGAAGGAAAGATGAGCAAGCAGCCAGCGATGCGTCTTCTTGTGCATAGCGTCAACGACGACATGAACGGTGACCTCTGCCGAAAAGTGGTGGATTCCGGTGGTTTGAAGGTGCTTTTCTCCCTGTTCAAAAAGACAACGCAATACCAGCGGGTGATGATGGAGAGCCTTTTCGACATATTCAGGTCTTTGTTACGTTTTCTGCCTGCTAATTCTGCCGAGAGGATCCGTACATTGGCCAAGTTTGTCGAAAAGGACTACGAAAAACTGGATCGACTCTACGAGTACAGAATAAGGTACAGATCCATGCTCGATATGCAGGACAAGAAGATCCAGCAAGAGCGAAGTCGCATGAGTGCTCAAGAGGCTGAGGTCTCTGAGAGCGAGTGGTTTCTGAAGAGGATAGATGAAGGTCTTTACAGCGTCTGGAATATTGACGTTATTTTGGCGTGGCTCATCGCCGAGGATGCCGGCGCGAAGAAGAAGGTACAGAGACTGTTGGCCGCAGATGGCAAGGATCTGGCGGACATCAAGACTACACTGGAAGAGTACCGACGTGACCTTGATATAGATAGACCCGAGCATGCAGATCTGGCTGATATGCTCACGACACTCATGAGCTTTTTGCGCTAGAGAACAGGAATTTAAAAGGGGCGCAGGTTAGCTAGGTGTAATTCTACTGCTGCTACTATAATTACCACTGGATCAAAGTGAGGTGCACCGCTGCGGAAGCCTCGAGCATGCGGGTTGGTAAAGCCATCGTCGCATCGAGTTTCTTCACTGTTTCTTACGATCGTTTCAGCCTTTACGTGTCTGCAGCCCCTCCGCGAGACCACCGACTTTCGTTCGTGTTTGTTCTGGATGTATACCGCAATTCAGGCCACGCACTATAAAAGCATGTTTGGATGTCGTGCGGCAGGTCGACGTTTGTTCATGCGGCACTTGGCGCAACAGGCTTGACCTCGAAAACGGCCTTCAAGAGATCAGCGACGACCTTGTCCTGGCTCTTCTTTCCAGCATCCTTAATCTCCTTGATCTTTCCCTCAGCCTCCTTATTCGCCTCGTCCTCGGCCGCCTTGTTTCCTTGAGAGTGCTACAGGGACCCGTTAGTATGTCATCTTCATTGCCGCCGTTTGCAACATGAATGCCGTACCTCGGACTCAAACTTCTTGAACTCTTCCTCCTTGGAGTTGCGGTATGCCTCAATTTCCTTCTTGGCTTCGTCGCGGGCTTCCTTTACCCTCTTTGTGCGAACTGAAAGAACACGGCGTGAGTATGTAGCAACAATATGTTATCGGGTTGCGTCAAGTCGGGTGGCCTACACTCTCGGGCTATAGTTAAGGTTGTTAGCATGGGTAGGTTTGAGCCAATGTTTCCGAGTACAACGTACCTTTCTGGACAATCTTGGAGGCTTCTCTCTCCGCCTGTATCTCTCGCATTAACAATAAGACCCATAGCATGATCTGTGACAAGGTGCACGTACGTCTAGAAGAGTCTGGATACCGGCCGAGTTCTGAGCCGACTGTAGAGCATCTGGTCAGCATGCTGCCCGCTAGAAGGATGACGTTTCGCGTTCGCATCAGGCCTCCTGACCATTGTATAGTATCGTCGTGGATGAAGCTGGCGAGCGTAAAGGAGAAATTAACGTAAGGGGGAGAGGGAGGTCTCAAGATGTTGGCCGTTGGATGTCGCGAGGAGAACTAAGCGAATTGGAGAGAGGTGTTGATAGCTGAAAGTGTCGATAACCACCAGTAGTGGGAGAGGCAGCTCCAGTATGAGGTGCGTCGGCGCCCATACGTAAGGCAAGGTAGAGAACGGTACGTAGCCGAGATCACAGTGCACTACGGACTCGCACTGAGCACTGTAAAGAGGTACTTACAGAATGAAGTATACTTTCGACTCACGCCTGCAGCAGAGTGGAACAGGAATTGGATAGGACCCGCCAAAAGCACCTGGTTTTTGTAGCTGCCCTGGAGAAACGTACTACACTGGTTATGCTGCTAACCGTCTCAGAGACACCAATAGTGATCCTGACCTAATCAGTGCGTTGGGTACATCCTCAAAAGTACCTCGTAGCCTCATAGTGTCCACCGGTCTGCGCGGCGGGCGGCTGCTCTCTGGGAACGAGGCTCAAATCCCGATGTAAGACCACTTCGACCACAGATTCAAGGTCACCGCCCTTGAATTGCGCCAACATTGAACCGTCACCAGCTTTGTGGATTAGAAATAAGTACAGTTGTAGCTGGCTATCATGTCCCGGGCCTCGAAACTCACCCTTGCGGCGACGTCGTTCTTTGCTGCCAGCACCATCGTCGTCGTTCACTTTCAGCAAAATTTCGAGAAAGAGGCACGTACTTCTTCCTGCGAAGGACCAAACCCCCTCGAAAAACTAGCTGACCACAAATCACTTGCAGGCCATGCACCAAGGTGTTGTTCGCGACATTGAGCAGCAGCGCATCAAGCGAGAGCGTCAACTCGACTTCGATATGCAGCGCGCTCTCGAAGAAGAGTACAAACGAGAGCAGACGGTCCGAGATGCGACTGCGCCCATACCACCCGACGGCACAGGCCGATAGCGCCAGCTTCGACAGGCAACCTGACCTCACTCTGGTAACGACGCTGGCGTGTTGACTGGTAGCAACCCCGGCCTGTAAAACAGACGGCATGTTATAGGACATAGAAATTGGAGGATCCGAAGGAGGAATAAAAAGCAGGATACGGGTATACCCCAATAAGTCGACCTAAGCCAAGCTAGGAGAGAAGCTGGGCATACTGACCGGCATCGACTCCAAACATAAACGCTGTTGCCTTGTTCTGGCGTTACCATTCAAGGCCACATACATCGCAACCTGCTTGGGTTACTGTCGTGATGGCTTCAGGCACTCCACGCACTAGGGGCGATCAATTTGTAGGCCGGTCATATAGTTGGGTATCGTAATGTCTATGTATATCCCCATTTGTACAAATAATGCATCAAAAGTTTAGGCATCTTGTTCGTATTGAATGCATATGCTATGTATCCTTTTTTGCTTTTTGTGATGGTACGTGCCATTAGTGCATGACACATAGAGGCGTCCATCTGCCATTCTACCGCCCGCCGATACTATGGCTCGGATGGCCAGAACTGTTTCCCAGCCTCTAAGACGCCAAATGCAATCACCCAGAAGACTCCTATCGCAGTTTTCTCAACCCCGTCTGACTTCACAAGACGCGACCTTCCTCGTGAGAACCCGTTTTCAGTGCTTAATCCCCTTGTGCCACGGTCCACTTTATCTGATGGAAACTCCAGATCTGTTGGTGAACATGCGAGCTGCAATGTTCATCGACTGCAGCTCCTGGAAGAGAAGTTTCGCAGCGTACGGAATGTGGATTTGCGCAATCTTCGTCTTGTTCTTGCATGGCCGGCACTCAAATGACTGCTTCGAGAGGTTTCTGCTCTCTGGTTAGCACATGCTCTATTTCATTGCAGTGAGTGTGGGGGGGGAAGCTTACGCAATAGGCGTCATCAAACCGCAAATCTCGCAAACGTGCACTCGGAATGCATCCGAAACTTCGAAGAGTCTCTCCTTGAGGAAGGATGCAGCACCGTGGGCAATCATGCAATCACGCTCCATCTCACCGAAACGCAGACCACCGTCACGGGCACGACCCTCGACGGGCTGTCTGGTCATGATTTGAACAGGGCCACGAGCACGAGCGTGAATCTTGTCATCGACCATGTGACGCAGGCGCTGGTAGTACGTCGGCCCAAAAAAGACTTGGGCTCGCAGCTTGCGCCCAGTATGGCCGTTGTACATGATCTCAAAGCCTCTTGACTGATATCCCTGGTCTCGGAGGAGTTGTGAGACTGAATCAACTGTCACGTCCGTGAAGGGGGTGGCATCACCTTCCATGCCTTTCAAGGTCGAGACCTTACTGAGCAGACACTCGATCAAGTGAGCAATGGTCATACGAGACGGAATGGCGTGGGGATTGATGATGATATCCGGCGTGATGCCCTCGGCGGTGAAGGGCATGTCTTCCTGTCGGTAGGTAACACCAATAGTACCCTTCTGACCGTGACGCGACGCGAATTTGTCACCAATCTGCGGAATTTTGGTTGTCCTGACACGGACCTTGACGTAACGGAGACCGTCTTGATTAGTGGTGACAATGACCTGGTCCACGATACCATTTTCGGTACTTCTGAGAGGAGTAGACGCGTCACGCTTGACGTGTTGAGTTGTCCGCTGGCCCAGTTCCGCATTGTCTGGGCTGATAGGCGACGTCTTTCCGATAATGATGTCTTCTCCTGAGACACGAACACCAGGGGCCACGATACCATCGTCGTCCAGCTTGTCATATGTGCCATGTTTCAGGCGCAACGTGTCACTCCTGAACGGCTTCTCAAACTGCTCGACCAGGTTGATTCCTACACGCTTCTCGCAGTCCGTGTAGGATCGGAAGAACAGACTTCTAAATAGTCCACGATCGATGCTGCTCTGATTCATAATCACAGAATCTTCCTGGTTGTAGCCCGAGTAACAGGCAATAGCGACGATAGCGTTCTGACCGGCTGGCAGTTCTCTGAATTTCAGAAACTCCATGGATCGGGTAGTAGCAAGTGGTTTTTGAGGGTAGTAGAGAATGTTGGCCATGGTGTCCATTCTGCGCGAATAGTTGGTCAGGAAGAAGCCCATGGCTTGCTTGCCCATGGCAGACTGGTAAGTGTTACGAGGAGACTAGAGTCATCGTTAGCCAGGGCAATGGTGGAAGGCATTGAGATGATTACGTACCTGGTTATGATCGGGAAAGGGAATGATACTAGCGCAGATGCCCAGCAGCATACTGGGGTGGATTTCGCAATGGGTATACATGTGCGTTGTAGGATTGATCTTCGTCTTCAAACGACTGTTGGGACCATCTGTGTTGTCCTCGACCACTTGGCCTTGTTTTTGCAGGCGGTAGATCTCCAGGTCCTCGGGCGTCATGCAAATCATGGCCGTCTCCTCCTCTTCGGCGTCGAGGTACTCGATGACTCCACTGTGAGCAAGTGATTCCCATGTTATCTTGTCGGCTGGGTTGTCCGGCGGGTTCTCTTGCTGGTCGCGCATCTCGTTGACCGTCGCTTTTTGCAGCACAAGCGAGCCCTGGGGTACTATGCCATTTGCGCCTTGCTCCACGACGAACACCGGTCTCATGACTCTGCCGGCATCGGAGAAGATCTTGAATTCACGGTCTCGGATGTCACGGACTAGAGATACCTCATGAGAGATGACGTTTCGTCGACGGGTACCCTGAACGTCAGGTACCAAGATTCTCGGGTCTTGATGAACACCGACCCAGACGCCATTGAGAAAGACCTTGGTAGCATTGGGATATCTCAGCGGTTCGTACTCCTCGAGCACTTCCATGCCTCGTTGAATCATGTAGTCAATGATAGGCTCGGCGGGCGTGCCTACACTGACGTAGCACATGAGCGACAAGTTCTTAACGAGACCACAAGCCTGGCCTTCCGGGGTTTCAGCAGGGCACACCAAGCCCCAGTGGGTATTGTGTAGCTGTCGGGGCTTCGCCAGCTTGCCGTCACGACCGATAGGCGTGTTTGTACGACGAAGATGGGACAGGGTGGACGCGAAAGTGTAACGGTTCAACACCTGGGACACACCAGCTGTTGAACTCATGGCCTTCTTCTGGTCTCCCCAGTTACCTGTGGCCAAAGAGTACTTCAAACCGTTCGAAAGGGTCTGGGGCTTGACGCCAAGGGTCAAACTGAACTGCCGGTTTGACTCGACGCAGCGCTTGAGATGGCCAGACAGCTCCTGGTTCATGCGGCGAACAATGTTGCGGAAGAGCTTGGCAAGTAGAGGACCAGCAAGATCGAGACGCTTTTTGCCAAAGTGATCACGATCGTCGGTATCGCGTCGGCCCAACGCGCACTGAAGCAGCTTGTGAACCATATACCCGAGGAAAAATGCTTTCCGCGTCTCACTACCTTCGCTCTGCGAAATATGCGGCAGAGTTTCTTTCTGGAGAATGTCCTTAGCTGTCCTGACGCGCTTTTCTCTTGGAATGTTGTGGTTGCTGCCTCGCTTGCCAATGAAGTCGAGAGCCACCTCTCTGTCTTGGATGCAGAAGGCCTCTTCGATGCATGGTCGCAACATCTCGAGCATCTGGCTGTCATTTCGGTCGTAGCAGATATGATTGAGAATATCCTCATCAGAAACCACGCCGAGCGCTCGGAAGACGATGGCAATCGGCAAGTCGGCCTTGACGTAGGGCAGACTGCAGTGAATGGTCTGGCCATACCCGCCTTTCGCTGCGTCGCCCTTGCTATAAAGCTTCAGCATCATGCTGGAGATCAGTCGCGAGCCCTTCTCAAGAGCACTGCGAATCTCGGCTGTGTAGGAATAAGGGCTTGGTTGAGCCTTCTTGAAGACCTGAACGATGTTGGCGGCTGATCGCTCCTGGGCGATGAGAACCTTCTCACTGCCGTTGATAATAAAGTAGCCTCCCTGGTCGTACGGACATTCGTTCAACATGAACAAATCATCTTCCTGCTCACTGCTCAGGTGGCAAATTTTGGACTTGACCATGATGGGCATTCTTCCGATGAAGATCATGTCCTTCATGTCGTCCGACTTGTTCTTATCGGCGCCATAGTCCTCGCCACTTTCCTCCTCTTCCCACTCAAGCTTGGTAGGATGCTCGCCAGTGTTGGCAAGCTCGTCTTGCTGTTCCTCGTCGAGTTCGTTCAATGGGATAGGCTTCTCTACCGCAATCGAGACTTTCTTGGTGATCTTAACGTAGAGGGGACTCGCGTAGGTGAGATTTCGATCGCGACATTCGTAAGGGAGTAGCGTTGTGACTTTTCCATCAGCCTCTGTAATGGAGGGTCGGGAGACCATGACAGTGCCGAACTTGACTTCATATCGACGGAGGGCGATTACCTTGTCGCTGTCGGACATGGGATTCGGTTGGTCTAGAGTGATTTGGGAATACTCGTCAATGAGCTCCTGGACGGTAGAAGAGGTAAACTCGTCGAAAGAGTCAACCTGCTGAGAAACCAGGCCCTTGGACTCGAAGAAGGAGGAGATGACAGTCCAGCAGTCCTCGGGCGTGATGCTGGTGTCATCTTCTTCGACGTAGCCATCGTAGTCGTATTCGTCGTAGACGTCGGCCATTTTTACAGTTAGAGGCAGGGGCGCGCGTATGTACGTTATGTGGTGTACGACACAAAAAGTTTTGCCAGTTGATTCGTCTTCGAATAATTTGAAGTCTGCCTTCCGCGTGTCGATAACGAAGGCGCGACTAGAGGCGGGGGTTGCGATCGATTGGGGTGGGTGGCAAGAGGTGGAAAACCACGATGATGATTAACAATCACGACGCAGAGCCCAGGCGGTTTTGCCTCTTCAGCTCGGTCGGAGCATTCGCAAGGGGGGAAGAAACAAAGCTAGCCGTGAAGTTTGGATGCCGGTCGGTAGGGCAATGTCAATCGAAGATGTGACGGTGGTAGGTGGTGGTGGTGGGTAGGCAAGACAATTGATCAGCCTCGTTGGTGTTTTTTTTCCTGCTCTCCAATTCCCGTCCAGAGGCAGAAGGCAGGCGCAAGGGATGGGCCGGGAGGCTCGAGTGAACTCAGAACGCGACAAGGGGGCGACGCGCTAGTCTCTACCTGGGCTCCTGGCGCTGAGCGCACATTGCTTGCCAATGGGAGCCGCGCTTAGACCGGTATGAGCCCCACACGAGCTCCATCATCACGTGGTGTGCTGACTGTGCCAATTCGATGGTAATGACCTTGAGACAAGAACCGTTACTGGAAACCACATCCGCGGGTCGTTGTATACCAGGTATGGCATCTCCTTTGGGAGCATCGGCACCATCATCCTCCGTCCCAAGACCAGGATGCATCTGAGATAGTTCGCGGTGTCAGGTCATCCTGGAAAAATGTGCTCACTGCACACTCTCATTCATCCCAATCCTCACACGCCCGTTTTCGATCCATATCAGTTGGGACCACCGTGATCAAGTGATCAACCATATCAGGCACCGGAGCCGGATGGGATCCGCTCTCGTCTTAATATTCCCTCAAGAACTCCCAAAGCACGCCGGCTATACTATCCGAGCGCCCGGTTCATGGCCTTGGGCTAGCCGTCTGGATTATGTTCAGGTTGCACCGGCACCCTCGGTACACTACTGGGCGGGTGCTCGACGCCTGCTTTTTTGGCGGCTTGCTGGCCGAAGCTCGTTATGATCTAAACTACGTTAGATGGTCCCATGGACGCGCAGCGCCGACGTGCGCGATGTCCCAAAGGCTTTCTGCGAAATTGGATTTGGCCTAGTTCGATGAACCTGTTCCGAATACGCTCAACGGAACTGTGCTGCCGTATTTCCCTTCTCACCGATCGGGGCCGTCTCTCGAATCCGTCTCTATTTAGCAGGGGTGTTGAGAACTGAGTGGACATTAACAGACGTGGCGATACGGCAGCCGTTCTACATCAAAGACCTATATAAATATACGGCACCTACGAGCTTTCATGAGAAATGGCTAAACCAGCTGCCTATTGACATTCGTTTAGAGGCTCTTGACCTACATCATGCGTATTGTTGACTCATCCAGCCTCGCTGCGGCCATGGGACTGTTTGCGGTTGCCATGGCTGTGTCAGGTACTGGCAAATCCACAAGGTTGGCTGCCAATCTCATTATTTTGCTTGAAAGAGCCCGCTCATACACCCTACAGATACTGGGACTGCTGCAAGCCATCTTGTGCATGGCCCGGAAAGGCATCCGTCAATCAACCAGTCCTGACCTGCGACAAGAACGACTCCTCTTTGGATCCTGATGCAAAGAGTGGCTGCGTGAGCGGCGGCTCTGCCTACACATGCACCAACCAAGCCCCCTGGGCCGTCAATGACCTTGTGTCCTTTGGGTTTGCAGCTACAGCCATCAATGGCGGGACCGAGGCCAGTTGGTGCTGTGGCTGCTACGCGTGAGACCAAATAGTGTGCCCTCGATCATTCTCATGTACTGATATTCAGACCAGCATTACATTCACATCCGGTAAGAACAAGGGCAAGATCATGGTAGTGCAGTCGACCAATACAGGTACGGAGGTGACACAAAAGTGGGTTCTGGAGAGGTGTTAACGCAGCGTCCAGGCGGTGACTTGGGCAGTAACCACTTCGACATCATGATGCCTGGCGGTGGTTTAGGGATATTTGACGGCTGCACGAGCGAGTTCGGGTTCCAGTTTCCTGGCACTCGTTACGGAGGTGTCTCGAGCCGCAGCGAATGCTCTGCCCTGCCTGCGAAGCTACAGGGCGGATGCCAATGGAGGTTCGACTGGTTCATGAACGCGGACAATCCGAACTTGTCCTTTACCCAAGTCCAGTGCCCAGCAGACCTAGTGGCCCGATCGGGTTGTCGCCGTTCTGACGATGCCAGCTTCCCTGCCTTTCAAACGCCGACCAATACAAAGTGGGACCCGCCGCAGTCCACGGAGGCGGCGGGGCCGAACGAGCAGTGTGACAGTATTACGTGGGATGCCCAAAAGAAGGTCCGGCGTTCCCTACCATTGTCTGACAGCAGATCTTAACTAATCCGTCTCAAAGTGTCCCTCTGGATATTACTGCAAATATGTGACCGATTGTAAGCTTGGTGGATAGCCATATTACCTAGGAAAGTTTGCTCACAGGCTGGCGCAGATTATTGGCAATGCGTTCAAGGCACCAATCCCACGGCATCAGTTTCTTCGTCAAGTTCGAGGACATCTTCCACAACAATCGCGAGCACCAGTTTGCGAACATCGACGGTGTCGGCTCCCCAACCAACCTCAACAAACATCCCCACATCTACGACGTTGATTGCATCCACAACAACTCCCTTCCCAGTGGGAGGAACGGTGCCTGTTTGGGCTCAATGTAACGCCAACTCCTGGCCCACGGCTTCCGCATGTGCCGCTGGTGCTGCCTGTGTCTCCTTGAACCCGTTCTATTGGCAGTGCCAGCCCACGGGAATATGACCTGACGAAAAATGTCGGTCATGGTAACATAATCCGCTTCAGTTCCCATCATCAGTCGTGTAATCAGGGGCACGTACCCGAGGACATAAGACACGATCAGGGCATTATCACGTATCTTTCCGACCATTCGTGCAGAAAAAAGGACGAGCTTTCCAGTATCAGATAAATGGCATTGTCTATTGTAAATCAAGGTCCTACAGAGATACCAAAATGCATCCGGCTCTAGTGCACGTTTTGTCTCAAGCCAACAGGCCCCCTCCGCGGCCATCCCAATATCCTCGTCATTGCATTAGTAATGACAAATTCCGCCTACATCATCGTCGATAGTCCAAGTGCCAGCTAAGCCACTGACCTCAACTTCAACGTTGTGGCTGGGCTGATCGGGTTTACCCAGGAAGAAGTCACCCTTGCCCTCAGATTTGACGGTTCTGCTCATGAAGCGGCGGGTCCACTCCTCGACAGCGGGCTCGCCAGTCTCATCTCGCGCCTGTTTCAAGAAAGGGATGAGGGCGGTCCCGCCGGTGCCCTTCAGATTCTTCTTGCCTCCGGCAGTATCAATATTGCTACCCTGCACAGATTGGCGCTGTCGCGAGGCAGTGGCCAAGTTGAGACGCTGACGTGCCGCCTTGGGGCTTCTCGACCTGCTGCGGGCGCGCACCTCGCGCGAGGGCAATATGATGTAGCGAGTGACAATGGCGATGTGCTTGTCGCGAAATGCACTGAGCATGGCGAGACAAGCATCATAGGCCAGGCACAAGTTGCGATCGTCCTTGCGAGACTCGACAAACTCGCGAATGTTGGCGACGCTGGAAACATCCTTGAGGAACCGGGCATGGGGGCCGGGCATGTACCGACGCATCTCCATGATGAAATTGTGGCGCGGCACCGGGGCCCGAGATTCTCGTTCCGACTCGGTGGAAGGATCCCGCTTCTCTCCGGTTGGCCGATGGTCGATGCCAAGAATGACGTCAAAGAACTGAATCAGACTGCTCTGGGCATTGCTGCCGCCGCTATACTGACGGTAATCCTCTTTTCCAGACCCATTGTCGTAGTTGACGCCATCAGGTAGACCGGCTTCGGCCATATTCTTACTCCCAGCGAGGAAGGTGCGGATGCGATTGTAGAAGATGTTGGGGTCGCAACTCTCGTGCATGCGCTGCAGAATGTTGGTCAAGTCGGTGAGGCGCTCGGCAAAAGTACGCAAACAACGTGTAACCGTCACAGCATCTCCTTGGCGAGCGGCGGCCACGGCCGTCAGCATCAGGGGAATAATGGGACCGCCGCGGGCCTCGATAGCCACGGAGACAAGATAGAACCAAGACTCATCAAGAGACCCAGTGAAGGTATTGAGAGTGGCCAGGTTTTCAAGGTTGTCGATGTCCTCATCGACAAACAGAGGCTTGAAGTTCCAAAGACACAAAGCGGCATAGGTGGCAACCGGAGGCAGCTCAAGGTGGTTGGAAATCTTCAAGAGAGGAATGGTGATGGCGGGCGGCAACTGATCACATGGCTCATCGCCGCCCCAGATATAGGCGTGTGCCATGAAGCACAACAGGGAGTACGCTCTCCGCCATTCTGCGTCGTGTTCCAGACCGATGGTGGAGAGGACAGGCAACCGGTCGACAACTGGGCGAAGCCGACGGCTGAGGACAAGTGCCTGGAGGTTGGCAACGACGGCCTCCCACTTGTTATAGTAGGGATCTGGCAGTCGGGTCAACGGGAGAACGTCTGGCAGGAATCCATGGGTCGGGGAGATTCCATATTCGGACAGAACGGGGATAGGAGGGAGCATAATGGGTATGCCGTTGCCTGTGTAAGCGGGTTTGCTTTTGGTCGAGGCGAGGTCTTGTTGGAAGGGAGTTGGTTGCAGACAGTGAGTCTTGCTGTGGTAAGAGTTGATTTGCGATGCAATAGACAGTATTCAATAAGGTCCTGACGCAAGGAGTATCCAGATGTAGCTGGAATACTCCTCAGCCGTGCGGAAAATCCTTGAAACTGCGAGCATTCAATGGGAAAGATGCGAGATGAGTTGGAAAGACTCTTGCTTTGTATTGCCAGAAACGATGATGACGGTGATAAGAGAGCGACAGCGGCAGCGGAGGCGGCGGCGTTGATGAGAGGGTGTGTGGTTTATTAATGCGCGCAACGGTCCCATTCGGCTAAGCGGGACCGGACAGAAAAAGTTTCCGGGGTCTTCCTTCGAGTGAAATTCCGCACTTGAAAAGGGCACGTACACAGCGGACGACTTTGACACTGCGGAAACTGGGCCGTACCGAGCTAGCAGAGCTGAGTGGTCGCGCCGCATGTTTGGAGGGGTTGGACCGCGCAATTCGAAACATACGTTGAGGCGCCTTCAGCCAGCGGTACACGTTCTGGATTAGTGGGGTACATGTCTTTGAAGGAACCTTGGTTTGCTAGATGTTTCGCATTGGCCTTTGCAACCAGATTACCGAGTGCTATAACCCATCTGGGCATAAAATGGTTGTAGAATGGGCGCCAATTTGAGTTGGACGCAAGTGGCAAGCCACATGCCTTACATATGTATATATGCGAGCCAGACAAAATGAAAGAAACCTACAGTAACTAGGCTGTCAAGTATCTTTGGAACAAAGGTACTTAGCTGGCAGTTGCTGGCAAAGCAGCGCAGGGCCATAGAGCGGGAGAAATACGACAAGGGTTGAAGCAAAACGCTGATTTCTCAGCCGCTTCTTGCATGACTTACTCTCCTTGCTGACCCGATGAGCCCGATTCAAGCCCTCTGCCACTCTGCCAACTTCTCGGCTGGTACTTGATCAGCAGATGCCAGGGGGCGACTGTCTGGGTTTGGCCGACCTTCAGTCAGCAAGAATTCAAAGAGCCAGTTTGTTCTCCGTCTTCTCACCATTTCTCAATCATAGTCACCGAAGATGGGTTGACGATGAGAAAAGTAAGGTGGGTTGCAGCTCCGACGCCGGCCGGATCAGCAGCAATGCAGCAGTCAAGTGCAGCAGACAAACGAACGGCCTTGGGGCTTCGGCGGGAAGACGGCCAGAAGGTTACACTACGACGGGTAAATCGCCCCATGCAAGGTACTGACAACCTGCCACTCAGTGCTTCCATCACAACCACGAGAGCCCCATCTTGTTGCGCAGTCATATGGCCCTTTTGGAGATTCATCTAACGCCTATTACCTGTGGGGTTCGGTCATCTTTGCTGCTCGGCTTCTATAGTTCGCCTTCGTTCTTCAGAAGCCACTCGCAGCAGCCAGCCAATCTGACATGGAGCTTTCTAGGTTATCTACCTGCTTCTGTAAAACACGCATCGGTTTGCAGACCATTATCTCAGTGGATAATCATGATTTCGAGTGCAGTCTGAGAGGTTGCAGGTTTGGCAACGATCTGAACCCTATTCCCATGGCCTGGTTCAACAAGACGAACGAATGACTGCTCGTGCCACTCACGACTCCCTGTGGATTGTGCAGCTAATGCCCCACTTTGGCCAGAGCTACCAATGCGTCATCTGTCGATGGACGTGGATGCGCCGGTACCCAACCACCGATCCCCGAGCTCCAACATCCACCTACCTCCATGCCCGCCCGTCCGCCCGTGCTTCAGCTACACCAAGCGACGATGGAAGGTGATTGACGCCGCTCCCTCCCCCGCTATCCGATCTCTGTTGTTGCCGCCTTCCGACCGATTCGATCGGCCGTTCGTCACCGTCGCGCTCTCCGCTGAACGACACCATACCGAGCCTCGGGTCCCTGCGACATGCATTCATAACTTGAGCTTTGCTCGTCGCATCCCCGCATCCGCTTAGCCCTCGGTGCCGCTCCCACCTCCACCTCCATCCCTCCTCAGACCTGAGCACTGCTCTGCCTTGGCTCCTACGTCGTCACCACAATGCCCGTTCCGCAACACGTCTTGAATTGGCTTTACAGCGTTCTCACCAGCGTAGCTATTCCCCCTTCCTGCTTGCGGCATCATTCGTTCTCCAACTAATGCGCCACCTTTGCCAGGAATACCACGATGTAAACCGCACCTACAACGATGTCGCGCAGGTGCTCTCCCACTACCCTTCTCTATCGCCGCGCACCGATGTCCACAGTATGTGCTCTAGCAGAAATTGGGTCATGATCTCGTCTATAATCACTGCTGATGCTGTACTTAGCCTTCGACAATGGCGTCTCTGCTCTCCTCGTCCACCTCTCTGGCACCATACCCGTTATCTTCAGAGGCACAACTTACCGCTTCCCCATCTCAATATGGGTTCCTCATGCCTATCCTCGAGATGCTCCGCTGGTCTACGTGACTCCCACCGAAACCATGATGGTGCGACCCGGTCAGCATGTAGACCCCCAAGGGCAGGTCTACCACCCATATCTTGTAGGATGGGCTGCCTTTTGGGATGTACGTCCTCCCTGCCACTAAATCTTCCGCCGCAGCTCGTATCTGACTGTTTTTAATACAGAAATCCACCATTCTAGACTTCCTTGCCATCTTGAGGGACATCTTCGCCAAAGAGCCACCCGTCATCGCCCGACAGCCAGGTCAACAGCCGCCCCCTCCCCCTGCTGCTCCTCCTTCACAATCACACGGCCAAATGCCTCCTCCCGTCCCGCCTCTACCTCCTGACCTGGCTCCTCGTCCAGCCAGCCGCCCATCCACAGGGTCTCCACGGCCTCCGCCTCCGCCGCCGAAAACCTCCGGCGCTGAGCCTCCATACCGGAGCCCGCCACCCCCGATCGATGCGAGACACGGCCCCTCTCTGCCGCCTTTACCCCAGGGTGCCGAACGTGCAAGCTCTCACGGAGATTATAGCGCCCATAATCCACCTCGGCCTCAAAGCCAAAGCTACTCCCGTTACGACTCGGCGCCACCTTTACCTCCGACACCTGCCTCTCATCCTCCCCCGCCATCATCGACCTTGTCCCCACGCTCTACGGGAGACTTCCAGCAGCAGCAGAAGCAGCAATTTCACCATGACGCTGCTTCCCAACCACGGATTGCCTCGGCAGGCTCACGCCGTTCTGCTACATTCTTACCCCATCAGCAAAATGCGCCTCAGCATGGCGGTCCCCCTCCCGGATGGCAACCAGCCGGGCAATATCAAGCACAGCTACAGCAGCAAGAACAGCAACGGCAGCACCAGGTACCACCGCAACAACAAATAACAAAGCCAGCTCCACCTCCAGATTTGCTCGACGAGCCTCTTACCCTGAGCATCCCTTCACCATCCTCCGTCCCTGCTCCACCAATACCTCCAAACCCTGAGAAAGACGCCTTGCTTCACCAGCTTGCGCAAACGCTCCACTCCCTTCGTCAACGTAGCCGGCAACAGAACGAATCCAGTATGGCAGGCTTACAGGCGCAGCGTACAGCCATGATATCCGCCTTCTCGACATTACAGTCTGAGATGGGTACCCTTGGTCAAACATCGGCCTTGCTTCAGTCCAACGCCAATATCCTGGTGGAAGCACTACGAAAGGCCGATTCTGTCATTGAGGGGTCAGCACGCCAGACTGCCCCTGATATCGATGAACTGCTAGTGGCGCCTACAGTCGTCGCTAATCAGCTTTATGCACTGGTAGCTGAGGAAAAAGCAATGGGAGATACTATTTTCGTGCTGGGTCGGGCTGTGGAACGAGGCAGAATCTCACCTGCCGTCTTTGCCAAGACGACACGTTCTCTTGCTCGTGAATGGTACTTGAAGAAGGCATTGGTTCGCAAGATAGGGAAAGGGATGGGACTGACGGCATAGCAGTACAAGCCCTGTTCTTCGGCTTACGCATAGAACTCAGTATCTTGTGCACTCATGCACAAATGAAATGTCATTTAGCTATCTAACTTCACTCATGCCTGATACTCTTCTCTGTCTCTCTCTCTCTCTCTCTGTCAGCTGGCTGCGCAGTGTATACTATACAAAAGTGCGTATGATCTTCGGCCTCCTTATCCAGATAGGCTACATGTATCATTTTATTTTGAGCCAATACGCCAAAGCCCGATTCGTAGTAGACTCGGACCTTCCGTGAATCAGGACCTGTTGTCTCTTTCGCTATCCTGGCTGGTCACTTTTCTCATCTCGCTCAACTGCACCGACGCCAAAGGTTAGGGATGGTGAGTTCTGCACTCAGCCCTGGCGAATAAGAAACTTCGAGATGTTTGCCATCACCCTTAGTAGAATCCCCGAGCCTTTTCTGATGGGTCATTTTTCTTCATTTTGTGAGCTAGGTCGGATGATCCGACCTTGAATTGCTGCAGCCTAGACCCAATAATTGAACTTTTCGTTTTGTAAGGCGGATTTCTCTCTTGTCGCTCATGAGCATTATCGAAAATGGAACGTTCGTCCCGACGGGTCTGTAGTACGGCGGATATGCTTCTCTGTGCTAGTATATAATTGTTTCCGACTGTTGCGAATAGGATAGAGGTACGGTGAGATGAATTCTCCAAAAAAAAAAAGGGGGGGGGGGGGGGGGGGGGGGGGGGGGGGGGGGGGGGGGGGGGGGGGTTGTCCATCCCGCGGAGGGCTCTGTTCATAGCCATAAGCTATGTTCCTTTTCGGCACGCAAACAATACCCTCACCAGACACATAGTCATCTAGGGTTGTCTTTTGTATGTTGTTTGCGACTGTTTCATCTCTGTCGCTAGCATTGTGACCGCCTCATTTGCTCTTATCGCTCAAAACTGGCGAAGCCCTCCAGGCCCTACTCTATTTATTAAGAGGAATATGTATCAAGATAGATAGGCTGACCGCGTGGGCGCCCTTTGCCACCATATTGGATACCACGGCGTTAAATAACACTACTACTACTACTTATCGCTCAAATCCTAAGCTACCGGACTGACTTCCAACGCGACTCTTCTCTACGTTCACTATGCGTTATTGCCGAGGTTGACAAAGACGATAGGTTAAAGCTTTTTGTATGCGTCAGTGTAATACTTATGATACTCGTTTGGCATATAGACTAGTAGGTGTTCATATGCCCCTTCACTGATGAACAAGCTGGCTCTCTCGATGCACGGATGGTGGTCAACGATGGGAAAGAATACCATTCTGTAGTAATCTCTGAGGATCGTCTCGTCTGAGGACGTCAAGTCACAGCTGGGACAGAATGCTCCCTTGACGTCATTACTGGCCGGCGTCTCGGGCGCGAGCCACCTTCCGAGCCGTCACCTTTGGAGCCCCTATCGAACCTCTCCCGCAATTGTGGTACTCTGGTTTGGGTTTCTTTGCTCTCGGTCATGGCCGGCAAGAGAGAGAGCTCGAGAACTTTCTTAGCAACCTTCCCGTGTGTGAGCTCGTGTTCGACCAGAGGGAACTGTCTGTTTTTAGTGTTTGCGGTCGTCTACTCTGACTTGTCGAGGAAAGTGGTTTACTTTGATGCCCCGTTTCTACAATTAGGTTTTCTTTTCCGGAACGACTCTAGCAATTCTGGCGATTCAGAGCCCGGCAAGTCTCGCGGGTGGAGTGCATCCATGGCTGAAGGCCATAGCCCAAGCATCTTTGCTTTATTTCTGCGTGCCTCCAAGACCACAAGCTTCTCCCTTTACGAGTGTTCCACGGCGGAAACAACAATACGATCAAGCCTATTCCAACTGCCTTGGAAATTCTGCGAACCCAAGCCATCGGGCTAGGTTAGTATAGCCCCGCATGACAAGTCTTCGGTCTATAAGGTGTTTTGGGTGGTGGTGCATGAGAGTATTAGAACGCTGTAGTACGTCGACAGCGGCATACTTGCCGACTTGGCAGGAAACTCACAGATATCTGCGTAGAACGAACAAGAATAGAGGTGAGGAAAGTATCTTTGTATCCCTTGAATAGGGAACAGTTGATTATCTGTCCTCGTTGAGTATCTGGGCCTGGAGAGAAAGGACCGTCTTGATGTCACTACAATGCCTCTCGTTGTCCCCACCTATGCACCCCCGCGTAAATGAATTTGGAAGGCAAGTTGGGTCTCACAGCTTCTGTGTATTCCACGGAGACACTTGGCACCTGCTCTACTTGGTACAGTGTTAGATACATTTGGAAAGCCATTCGGAAGCAGGGAGTCAATACTGTCACCATATGTGTATTTATCAGATTCGCTCAATTGTGTTGCACATCCAGACTGGTCAGCTACTGTATTGATTTCGGGATGTTATCGAATGATAAATTCGGGTTGCGTGGTTGTGATGAGTATACAGTACATGGTGAACGAGGTCGTTCGAGACTGAATTGTCGGAATCAAACATAAGAACTGTAATGGAGCAGAGTCTATTCACCTACCTGGCAAAATGAGATGCTCCTGAAGGTATAGACCGCGAAGAAAAGGCGATGATCAAGGAAAGATGACAGAGCGGAGACGCTTGAAACCCTGACAGGTCGTGGTGGCGCCGTTGGAGTTCTTCCACTAGTGTTCGTCATGTTGAGAATAAGCCCTGCGAGGAATCAAGTCGAATAGCGGAACTTTAGGTTTCTCCCCCGTAAAGCGCTATCTCCAGGGTTACTAGAACGAACCGCTGCTTGGGATGTATGCCGTCGATGCCGTACAGCCCAGCATCGATCCAGCCAACAAGGTTGATCCGATCGCAGAAATCCATCTAAGACGATTCAATGAGCGACATATTGGCGCCTTGTATGCTTACGCAGGCGTGGTCACTCGGTCGTCTGGTCAGATCTACTTTGACAGGCGTGCTGGAATGGGCTATGTATCAACTCCGCTACAGTTCCGCTTGTGATGTGCTCGACCAGACGTGAGAAGCGACCGGGGTTCCCAACGGCAAGAAGATGATGATCGAAGTGTAGGTTAATTAAGGAGCCCGACTTGAAGTTGGTTGAGTCGCCCCATTGCATGACAGCGAATACGACCGACCGGTCCCAATTGGCCCTGCCGAATAAAATAGTCGACGAACACGGTAACACAGACCAGGCATGATCACCAAGAGTCCATTGGTAATGATGAGTACTTCCACAGCACTCAGCCCCTGCCTCGAAGGAAGGATACCCGATTTATGACAAGGTGTATCTGGAGCTTAATATTGAACAAGTCGCAGTAGCAGGTGGAGATTGTTCCAACAAGGCCGCTCCCCTGGCATAAACAAAGTGAACCAGCAGGCGACACAGATATGATGACCTGGGTATTTATGACGCTACGCCAGATGCGCAGACATATGGCGGGTGTCGGAATGAAGTAAGAAAGCCTAGTAAAGAACCACTTCCAGAGACCCGGCAGGAGGTTGACCAGAAACCGCGCCTGTATGCCGAGCGAATTCCGGACCAGGATTTGCAGAATTACGCAGATAGCTTCCGTCACGGCACTGCGGTAGTAGTCTTCCGGTGTGATACAGGAGTAGTCTGCTGCCCAGAGACAGTATATATTGGCCCTGTTAGAGGGGAAGCGAACCGCCAGCAGCGTCATGCGGGTGATGTTGAGCACGAGGCGGATAACCTGAATCCATAATACGAGTTTCATAAGCTTGACGGGGGGGGGGTAGCACTTTTACAGTGATAAGGAACAGCATGCAGGCCACGCCGATCTGAGAGCCGTAGTCGACACTTGTACTGGTGAATTTTTTTTTGGTACAGTACGTTCACTTCCGCCAGGTCCAGTTCCAAATTTTCGTTGTTGACCATCTTGATAGAGAAGGGCTGTTGGAAAGGATCAAAGTAGGCCATGTTTTCAGCGGTGCTGAAGCGACGGCGCATGGAGCGTCGGTCCGCCAGCAAGCCAACCGTTGGTGAATGACAAAGAATCACTTGATCGAGTAATGCGTAAAGCCAACAGAACATTTTATCCTATAAAAAGGTGGTGAGAGGTGCAGTTGCTCCGGCGATGAACGAAAGAAGCTTGTATGTTACACGAAAGTGGCATCATTGCGATGCCTATAGATCTTTAGAAACCATTCACGTCGTTTCTCAGAAACCAACCCGTCTGAGATGATAAATTGGGTTGATGATGCTCAATTTTACATTACCACGAGAAACAATGATGAAAGCATTTGACAGACCGCTTCGATCTCAAGAATCATCCTTTCGACAGGTCAAATGTCGCATCGCACGCTTTGTACGACCAAAGAGAAGTCTGGATGATCGATAAACTCTAGCCAGAGGCAGAAAATTTTGGCAGCCCAGACAAGAATGGACACAAGAGGGCAAGAGACCAGGCTGCAGCTTCGTGCTGCTATACCGGCGCTTGAAACTGATTCCATGTAGTCCCCGTTCGGTTCGGAAACGGGAACAAATGTTTGACTTAGTACCACTCAGTGGACAGTCACCACGTAGTCGTGGTAATCCTCATAGCAACATGCCACTAGAGTTTCTCCTTCGCTGCCAATCTTCTCAATGAGCCCAGACCAGAAGAGGATCATAGGCTTTTCATGCTTCATTGGCACAGCAGGTCACCAGTCACACTCTTCTAGTGCCAGCTTTATATTTTCACGGTCCCTCGGCGGGTAAATGTTGCCGAGCGAGATCTATCTTATGGTCTGGAGGGCACAGCGTTGAAATGTTGAAGAATGGGTACAGTGCGAAGGATTACATGTCGACCGGCCCTAGAACGATCAAGAGGCTCGTGCCGTGGGATTAAGCGTTGGCCGTTCACAAAAGCCTGTAGCTGGGCTAGCTAGGAGATAGACCGTGGCAAGTGGGACATTGACGGACGAGGCGCACGGGAAGAGTTGGGAAAACAAGCCGCCACCTCGCCGTCAGGTCCAGAAGTCAACAAGGGGGGATGGTGATGGCAAGACAATCATAGATGGCAGCTCCGGTTCCGTTAAGATCCACTTATACTGCCGATCCTGTCGGCCCATAACCCCGTAACTTCACGTCTGACCCGGAGGTGTAAACCAAGGTGCTCCGACGCAACGGGTCTCTTCCCACTTTTCGGTAGACCGGGCACTATTCTAGAACTAAACTATGTATTCATTTCGATGTGAGTGCGGGGAGAGGACCGTATCTTCCTGGCTTACCAAACCCCCAAGCTGTTAGGCCTATATTACATGTCAACGCTAGGAGATAAGGAGGGATAGGGACGAAAACATTCCTCAGCCGTGAGAAAGGTTGTTCCGGGAACAGATGACAGGTGGAGGCGTAAAATTCCATGTGAGACAAGGAGACAACTTACCGAGACCACAGCAGCTAATTTCTCAGAGCAAGAGCTGTGAGAGGTCTGGCCCTCTCCATGTCTCGCGTTGCTGGCAGTCCACTTGCCACATGCCCGCCTGACATCCCTTGCTTCCTAGTCTCCTACTGATAACTAGCCCGGGCCCACTTTCTCACGAGGCACACATTGACAGCACTCCGTTTGACTTGGACTGAAACCCAAATGCCAATTCCGGTGGCCATGGCACGATGGCTTACAAACGCGACGCGCCTCCCATCCAAAGGCCAACGAGGCGACAGATGCTTGCGTGGAGAGAAAAAGAAGCGAGTCAAATAGAGCCCCTCTTCATGTCTTCCAATGCCCGTCATGTCTAAGACAGCCAACCCTGAAGCTCCAAGTTTCTGCTGGTGCTGGTCTCGCCTCGCGAGACCCATTCGTTGGCCGTGACCGGATCAGACCTCCTCGCTCATAGAGGATCTCGACATGCGTCAGATCTTGTCTGGTGAAACCTATCTTTCAACTTTGCTTTTTGCGTTACCAGCTTCGCGGAATAGAGTAGAGACACTGTTGTCATGTCTGACCTGGAGGCTGGAATGGAATGGAACACACTTTTCTTTCGGGTACGAAGCTTTGCCCGGGAGCTTCATTTGCAGCCCGCCCTCTATTTGTGCCACCGCTCGGAGCCGCCTCCGATGAACGCCGCCGTCCAGCTGAGCTTCCCCAATGGGCGACGCCATCTTGGCCTTGGATGGCCGAGTTGGGAATGTTTTTGGTCTAGCCTCAGCCAACTCGTCATTTTTCTCCGCTTGCCAGTCCCCTTGTTCTCCCATAGCAGCCCGAGTTCACAATAATGGCTTGTCTGCGGGCCATTGTCACGGCCGCAATGATGGAGAGCCTCCTTCACCTTCGGTCTGGATCGTGGCCCATGGTGGATGCTGCGGGATTTGGTGACGATGAGGAAGAAGCCGAAAGGCGAAGAATAAAAAACCTCGTTGCATCCCGCCTCACCTTTGCTACCCTTGCCATGGTCGCCATTGGTACTCCTGAATTGCGCCCATATTTCTTCCTGTTCAGCTCATCCCTTGGAGCCTTCAGCTCTTGGCTCTATTCAAGCACTCCACTTTGCTGGCAAACCTTGAATACTCCCAGCCAGGTTCCGCGACGTTGTGAGCTGATTGCCAGCTTCTCTGGAGTTGCCTGGGCTGCTCCTTTTTATCTCCCCCGATACTTCCCTCATCTCGACTCTGTTGTTGCCATCCGTTACAACATCCGTCTCTGCCCACAATGAGAGCAACTGGAAGACTCTTCGTCGGGCTTTGGGCAGTTAGCCATGCCGCTGGCTTCTTCATCATGCCTTGCTCTAAGCCAGTAGTCGTCGAACGCGCTGATCCAATCGTCAACCCAGGAGCCCTTGCAGGCCATGTTCACACTATCATGGGCGGCAATGGTTTCGACCTGAGCATGACCTATGAGCAGGCCCGCGCCGCAAGTTGTTCGACTTGCAAGGTCACTGCCGACTTAAGCAATTATTGGATTCCGACTCTTTATTACCAAGGGCAAGACGGTAAATTCACTAGCGTTTCTCAATCAGGAGGCATGCTGGCTTACTACCTGTAAGTGGGCTATCTGGTGCAGAAAACGATGAAGCGACAGAGACTGACCAAAGTTTCTAGGTTTCGTCAAGACGCAAAAGACCCCGAGTACAACAAGGGGCTGATAGCATTCCCACAAGGCTTTCGTATGCTAGCTGGCGATTCCAAGCTCCGAAGCTTCAGTGATGCACTTGAGCAACGAGCAATCACATATGTGTGTCTGGGAAATGGTGGTCCCCAGACCAACGGATTCCCCACCCGCAACTGCCCCAATGGACTTCGCCTCCAAGTATTGTTTCCTTCGTGCTGGGACGGCGTTAACTTGGATTCTCCCGATCATAAAAGTCACATGGCTTACCCAGATCGGTTGGATAACGGCAAATGCCCATCAACACATCCCAAAAGATTTGCAACGTGAGCCATATCCCATAAGCTATTACTTGAATACTGCTAATGCTCCTGCCAGTCTGTTCTACGAGGTCATCTTCAACGTCAACGATTTCAAGGACAAGTGGTATGGCGAGAATGATACCCAACCTTTTGTCTTGTCCAATGGGTAAGTCTCTCGTCCTAGTTGGCAAGGAACACTATCGCTGACGCTGTGCAGCGACCCGACTGGATATGGTCTACACGGCGATTTCGTCAATGGGTGGGATGTCAATGTGCTTCAGGCTGCCATCACGCAATGCAAGGATGGTGGCGGCAGCATTGAGAAATGTCCTGTATTCCAGTTCTTTGACGACGAGACAAGAAGAGGCTGTCAAGTTCCAGTCAAGGTTGACGAGCAAGTCCAGGGCCAACTAGACAAGTTGCCGGGCTGCAACAGCATTCAGCGTGGCCCTAGCAATGCTCAGTCAGAATCAGGTTGTGGTGCAACCACGGAGATTTCGCAGCCTCAGTGGGGATACAAGGACGTAACAAGTACGCTGAATTACAAGTATCTCGGCTGTGCCCGCGATCCGTCGGGCCAGGGTCGAACTCTCCCGAGCGCGAAGACGTCGGGCGACAGCATGACAGTTGATACCTGCATCAAGCACTGCGACGGAAAAGGCTTCGCATATGCAGGTCTGGAGTACGCCAAAGAATGCTGGTGCGGTAACTCAGTAGCTGATGATCGCAAGCCCAAAAAGGGACTGTGGGGTGGCTGTAACATGCCTTGTTCAGGTAGCCAGAGCGAGATGTGTGGTGGATGGGCTGCTCTCTCACTCTACCAGAAGTGTAACGGAACTTGCCAAAACGCGGAGTTGATTTGAGGTTGAAATCCAGCGGGATTACAGGGGCGAGGGCTTTCTGTGTTTAATCAGTTCTTAGTGCTAGTTGCACCTCCCAGTCAAGCGTCACAAAGTATTTCATTTACTTCTTGCGGCAGTCAGCGTGAACACTGGGGTATGTCTACCGTTGCCCCACCTAAACCTGACTGTTGTCAACACTGTATACGCGCAGCCTGCCGTATTCTGATAGACTCCTCATCACCCTTTGGCACTGGTGCGTTTTGGGAAACGGCAAAGGTGTTATTGCCGACCGACCCAATGAACACCAGCAAAAGTAGCATCCGGTATGATCAAGATATGTAGTGCATGAGATTGAGATTCATTAACCTAAAAGGTGTAGGCCGATATTCGAGACAACGCCAGGCCTCGGATGCCATTCCCTGTAGCCTCGAGGCTACTCGTCTTTGGACTATTGTACAGCCAGCTTTTCTTTCGCGGCAACAAGGACGTGATTATACATGGACCGTCATTCGGCAATAGAAGAATCGTTTATTGACTGCGGGAGGATGTTAGCAACGGTTACAGGCAACGGGGGGTTGTCAGAATGCTCACGGAGGAAGAAGGAACTCGCCCCAGGAGCTCGAGAGGAAGGTCACAGCAGCCTAAGAACTGATGTTAGAAAGGCTGACCAGAAGAAAGCGCATAGATTGCAGGATGACTCACTCCGAAGATGGCGATACTGCGGACGATGGGCGCATTCTCGGAGGAGGTCAGAGCATCGTAGGTTGATCTGAAGTAGCCCTTGGGCTGGCGGGAGCGTGGGCTGGCCCTCTCGACGACGATTCTCTTGGGAGGCATACTGATTATTCGCTGTGAGTCGGAGAAGAGCAAAAACCGTGGGTCGAACTTCGAATGGTGGAGAGCGTTGCCGTGATGGAAGGGAATGAACGGATCTTCACTTGGTTGCGATGCGAGGTTGAAGTCGGGCCAGCTGCACGTAGGAAGCTCAGATCGTAGGAAGCCGAAATTTTTGACTGAGCCGGACGTCACACACGCAAGCCACGGTTCGGTCGCTATATGTGGCTCATATATGCTTATGTAATGAGTATGTGGTCCCAAGCAAGCCTGGTCAGCGTTGCTCAGTAAGGTGCTTGCAGGAAGTACCTCTTCCCCTACACCTATCGGCTCCTGGCAAGCTGTAAGGTGAGAGGTACCTGGGGAGCTTGGAGGGGCAAGTGCTCGACATTCCTCTTTCCCCTCAACACCTCGCAAGCCAAAGGGCGAAAGTCCAAGAAAAATCATCACGCTGACGATGCGAAAGGCATCCTCACCACTGCATCAATCGGCAGATACGCGTCAAGACAATGGCTAACACTCCGCAACCGCCGGAACCAGGCGGTTTCTTCCCCTCTCAAACTCTCCCATCGCCCGCCCCCAGCAGCGCCTCCGCCCGCTCCAGCGCAGCTCTTCCACATCCTCGCGCCAGATCGCTCCGACCCGGATCAAACAAGGAAGAAACGGTGCGTAGATATGTCGAGGAACGCCTGGCTATAGTCAACCGTCGCTATGTGAAGAAGCACGGGAACCCGGAGCCTGGTGATCAAGTCGTTGGCTACAAGACCTTTGCCGAGCTCTGCAAGGACCTTCACGGCGTCATTGACATCCTGTGGCTATCTGGAACTCGTGAGGAACCCATGCCCCCAAGCCCAATGGACAAAAGCGTTTTGCAACCTTTCGAACACCAGCTCTGACTTGGTCCTGCAGCGAGCATACAGATTCCATTCCTCCTAAACATAGCCAGTGACTTTACGCAATGGATTGACGCATTTCCACCTTCTCCTAAAGCTACCTTTTCAGTCTTGAAGAAGCTCGATCACTGTTTTGCAAGTATTCTTACCGGCCGCGACATGGAGACAAACGACACGCTACCCGGCTTCGAGAACGGCATGAGAGCAGGCATGTCCACGACGGATATGGTCCGTTGCCGGAGCTCCGTGGAACAGACCAGGTTGGTCATTGTCGAGGTCCTTAGCAAGGAGCCAGACGAGGGCGACGAAACGGAAGAGGACGAGAATGAGACGGACGCCACAAGGGGCAACGACACTGAGTACGAAGATGCAAGCGGCTCGGTATGGGATGAGGACGATGACGGATTTTACATGGACGCAGCACGAGTCTACGAGCATACCATTGTCCAGTTGGGCGAGAAGCTGGGAGATGTCTTTGGACCCGCGGTCCCGGGCGCGAGCGATAATACTCTCTGCTCTGCGGGCTCATAATAGCCTACGATTGACTGGGAGGTCCTGGATTGTGAATTCGTATGCAACGACATCATGTCCGGCCCCCAAGAAACCAAGCCGCAGCAAGGCTTGACCTGTCCTAGACCTATAGCCGGCTTGCACCCCGTTATTAATAGGAATGTCAACGAAGGGCGCAATATCTCAGCGTGGCGCTTGCCACTTCTATTACAAATAAGAAAGTAGGCTTGCCTTCTCTCGCAAACAACAGAGATGAAGATGATGGCATGATTTCTGTCCAGGCACGATGTTTTACGGATTGAGTAGCGACCAGAGGTATGCAGCGGGTCTGAATACGGTCCATTGCGCAGCTACGGCGTTCACATCGTCATCAGAGGCGCAGTTGTTGGTCGCTTTACTTTCACACATGCTTTGATGCGACGGGGCAGAGGTTGGAAATGTGTCACAGTCATATAGCGGATCACATTGGTGTTGACTTTGCGACTTTGCGACTTTGCGACTTTGCGACTTTGCGACTTTGCGACTTTGCGACTTTGCGACTTTGCGACTTTGCGACTTTGCGACTTTGCGACTTTGCGACTTTGCGACTTTGCGACCGGGCCACGCGACTGGGTATATGGCATGTGCAAGATGATGAAAAGGGTAATAATTGCAAATAGACGCGGCGCGGCCAGCCTTTTTATTTTATTCTACATCACCTGATGGGCGGTTCGTCCGAGAATGACAGAGCAGCTCCCGTTAGTGGGCGCTTCGGTTTCAAGGACAAAGGCCATGTCTCACTGGTGGAGGTAGGAAACGATTCCTGACATCAGCAAACGAGGTGAGGTGAGTACAAGCGTCAGCCCGATTGAGGCATCCATTCGCTCACCTTGAGTGCTGTTAAGCCGTAAAGCTTTTGCCGCCTGATTCTTCCAAGTTCGAGACGTCCACCGCGATACATGAACTTGATCAAGATTCTTGACAAGGTAGGAATTTTCTGCGGATACAGACAGATACACATTTCAAGCGATCTGTCAACGGTGGAGGCCGACCAACCTGTAACTGACATTTCCATGACCCCTGAAGCGGCGCAGGACACGTTCGTGGATTTGTGCCGGGCAGGCCCTGCCGGGACCTTGTCGGGACCCTGTCATCTGGTGTCTCAGAACATGCAATGCCAGTCCAACATCAGAGCGATGCGCTTCTGCGTGAACAAGTTTTTATTTATTTACCATCTTTCAGGGGCAGTTGGCGATCCCATCTTGACGGAGGCCGGAGTCCTGGTTGCTTTGCACGAAAATCCCACGCTCACGGGTTTCAAACGAGCTCAAAGCTCCCTCACTTGCCTCGGAGGGAACAGGAGAAGCACTGCGTTTCGTCATGTGAACGAAATGGTCAACGTCAATCTCAAATCCCTGCCGAGACTAGAGATATCTTCGTGTCTTTGCACTCAAATATATATATATATCAGAACGTGCAGTAGTCCCCATTTCGGCTTTCGAGAGACTACTTGATGGGGCAGACCCTTTTCACATCTGACAAGAGCCCTACTTGATTCTTGATCTCTCTTATCAGCCACCTCAAAACTCATCTTCTTTCAAAAATTTCTCTCGTTCGTCTTCCCAACTGAATTGTCAAGAACCAATCCTCGGCTGCTGGTGGAGACGGTGCCCCTGAATGAACATTATGCGCTTGACGCTCTATAGATGAACTGCCAGTGACAACGGCTGGCCAATGCAGCATCGGGAGTAGATCCTTGGCCCGGATGTGCCGCCGCATTTGGGTCCCGTCCCATCTAAAATCCACGCAGCCGAGCCCCTATCATCCCCTCCCATGTCGATATTATGCATCCATGAGCCTAACCTCGTACCTGAGCCTCTTTTCGCATTTTCCTCTTACACCCTTGCTTGCAGATACAAGACAGTCTTCCCGGTCAACATCTTGGCTTGCCCTCGACCTTTGCCGACCCCTATCTCTGGCGGCGGCTGTGGCCATGTCCGATGCAGATCAGGACTCCCTAGCATCCCCTTCAGCCACTTCCAGCAACGCCCCTCCCTCCTCCCAAATCGCCACCGTTCCAACCTCAACCCACCTGCGCCCTTCTCAGCCATTCTTGAGTCTCCGTCTGTACTGTAATAGGGCATGGAGTTGACCCAAGCAGCCTGTGCCAAGTTGCCGGGCAGCCTGTCGTCACCGCCCACCTGGAGTGTTCCTCCCAGCTTCTGGGCGTTTCATCCTTCGCTCTCCACGTCAATCGCTACCCTCCGCCTTACTGTTCTTGGACTCGAGCATGGTGGCCAAGGCTTTGCCGTGAACTTTTCCTTGCCCATGACCGTCCGTCCTCGGCAGACATCCCTTGCTGCCCTGTCTTCTTGTGGTGGGCAAGGGGCGTTCTATCCATACGGGCTGGTCCAGGCCGCCCCCATCCGGCCCAGGTCCTATCTGCATTCTGGTATATATGTTGAGCCCAGCCTCGCGACCCATTGGTCAGAATGTGCTTTCGCCGCTCCTCTCGTTCTATACCACACTCACGTTCACTCACTAGGCCAAGTGCCGTTTCATTCCTTTCCTGGTGATTGCAGTCAATTTAGATATCATCGTCCATTCTTTTGCTCTTTTGCTCTTTTGAACACTCGCAAGTAGCCGATCCTTACTACTCTGGTAGACGAGACTTATACAAGCGTTCTTCATTATCCATTCTTTCACTACACCAGTGGTCGCAGACAGCTTTCCTACAAAATGCTTTCCACAACGGCTAACCTTATCCTGGCTCTCTTGCCTGCTGCCATGGCCCTCGTGCCTCCTGCGGCAGACGGCATGAACATTATCTGGGCAGAGACATTCCAAGGAAACGCCGGTTCACCGCCTCGACGCGACACCTGGGATGTGGCCTTGGCCATTGACACGAACAACGAGGTTCAGACCTACACCGAATCATCCTGGAACGTCCAAATATCTGGCGGCGAAACCATCCAGCTCATCCCCCGCAAATCAGCAAGCGGCGTCTGGACATCTGCGCGCATCGAAACCAAGGCAGCATGGACCCCTCAGCCGGGAGGAAGAATGAGAGTGCAGTCCATGTTCAGGATGGGTGAGAACGCAAACAAGCAGGGTATGTGGCCCGCGTTTTGGATGCTGGGCGATGCTGTCCGCAACGGAGTCGAGTGGCCTCTCTGCGGCGAGCTCGACATATTTGAGCAGATCAACGGCCAGCTCTCCGCGACGAGTACCGTCCACTGCCAACAGGAGGTCGGCGGCATCTGCAACGAGCCCGCCGGCCGTGGCGTGGCCACTTCCATCCCCGACAACGGTTGGCACACTTGGGCTTTGGAATGGGACCGCACTTCGAACAACTGGGCCACGGAGACCATCACATGGACGCGCGATGGTGTCGTATTCAACCAGCTCAGGGGTAGTGATATTGGAGATGAGGGTATTTGGGCGACGCTCGCCCACATGCCCTACTACGTGCTCATGAACGTGGCAGTTGGTATGTTTTTTCCCTGCCGTGTATTTTCTCTTGACAGCTGCTAACCGTACACCAGGCGGTACATTGCCGGGTCCTCCTACCGATGCCACGCAAGACGGCTATGGTAGCATGATGGAGGTTGGCTATCTTGCCGTCTACCAGTCCCCATGATGGCCATTATCCTCATCTTACCGCAACACTTGGCATTCCCATCGTCAATCTGGAGCACCAGGTGTTCTTGATGCCGCAGCTGCCGTGCGGCTTCTCAATCCCGACAATGCACCAGGCTGATTGCCGCCATAATCTCAGGTGCACGTACCCAATTCCCTTGGCATAACTCTCTTTCCCAAATCACGGGGCGAACTTCTTTTGCCCCTTAGTATATACCCTTTCAATAGCGATGTATTACGGCTGCTCTTCATCTTTGCATTCGAGCCTCGACGTAGACGCGCGTGAAAGACGGCGCTTCTGGATGAAACAAAGGGAAACTACGTAATCCCGCAAGTCAATGTTAAAACATAACAACACCTGATTACATTCATTCCCTGAGGCCCAGTCTTGAGAGAGCAGCAGTGACAGAAAACATGGCGTGATCATAAACCCGTGACCCGTTCTCATGAGTCTCGTCGTCCTTCAAGTAACTGGACATGATGGCATTCCCTGCCCGAGCACAGCCATACGTCGAAGATCTTGCGGCATCGACAGAATCCTCAAGGTTGAGCATCGACTGAGGACTCCTAGTATGCAAAGTGGCTAACAACCACCACCGCAACTACAGATCTTCAGTTCCGCCGCAAATATGGCGCCAGTCGATCACCCGGGCGTAGTGAGCTGCCCGCGCTGATCAGCTTGGTTGTGTATTGGTCGGAGTTCATGTCCGACGCGCCCCGGGTCGGGGCCGCCATGCCGGGGCCATTTTGATTTTAGCTTGCCCCCACGTCCGAGGAAACGTTTCGTACATCGCAAAGCTGACCATCTATTCGCCAACTGAACGTCTGACACTCTTTGTATGACCAGTCCTTACAAAGGGTAGGTGAAACTCGAAAACCGAGCTGTTTCGCTTGCGATTGTGAAATGAAAAAAAAAAGCTGGATTGAATCTCGTAAGCCAATACCGTACTACGCCACAGTATAATCTGACAAGACCCACGGTAAACGACGATGGCTGGATGACACGGGTGTAAAAAGTGTCCCTAGCCCTCTAGTAAATACAATGCTCCTCACACATCCACCGTCGATACAACTGCCCCTTTTTGGACTCTTCCTCACATCTCTTTTGCATAAGTCAACACCCATGGGTTGGTAGGCCTCCCCATTTTCCAAATAAAATCCGGGCTCCGCAGTCTCACATCGTATGCCGCATATAATCAATGATTTCGCCCACTTGTTCGATAGGAAGAGGGCACCCGACAAAAACTTGCGAAACCGACCCCTAGAACTCCAGAACCTATGATCCAAGGGCCCCAACGAGCGGTCCGTCCACCAACGACCAACTCAAAGTAAGCCCCATCAAGTTGTTATGCGCGTGACCCCAGGCAGATGCACGCAAAAGATTAGATCGCCGTCGACGACGCTGTAGTGAACGATGACAAGGCCCGCCAAGTGTGCCGTTAACCAGACAATAAATAGTAGTATTGTCATGAACGGACACCATCGTTGGGCGACAGGTAAAAAAAAAAGCGTAGGAAATAGGAGAGTAGCAGGCTCAGCAGCCATGGGAACTGAACCTAATGGACAACGAAAAGCCTGCAGGCATCAGCTACAGGGTCCCGAGGCCAGTAGTTGGCAAATGGAGCAGTCGATGGCAGAGTCAATTCTGACATGAAGTAACCGAGGTAAGCTTTTTTTGGTATTCTGTGCGCATTCATAAAACAAGTGGAAATTGCCGTACTTCGCAAGTAGCCTGCTGCTCGGCTGCACCGATGTGTAGACTCGGGGCGGTCGAGTGAGGGGAATCGTAACAACGCCTTAACACATGACTGAAGCCTGACGGGAAACTGGAAGAACCGGACGCCTGCGCAAAGCCAGATTCAGACAGCGTCTAGTCTGCACCAATTTCGTTGCCGCCTTCCATGCCGAATGACCCAGTATTGAAGTCAAAGGCCTGGTTATCGCCGTCTTCATGCAGGAAGGAGTCGAAGTCGAAATCGTTGAGCACGTTGTCCGAGACCAAGGGGTCGGCGAAGGTCATGGCATTGAAGTCGACCATTCCGTTCGAGGTGTCCATGCCGAAGGATCCGTTTTGGTTGTTGTCCGTGTGAGGCTGAGGAGGAACCTGAGCTGGGGGAGCTGGCGCAGGAGCACCCTGTTGACCGTTGGGCACAGTGGGAACAGCAGCATTTTGCCCGTTCTTGTTGAAGCTGACTGTGTTGACAGGGGTGATGGGGGTTGCTGGTGTTGGCGGCTCGGCATCCTGCGCACTGTCTGCGGCAGGAGTAGTGCCGCTGTTGAGATTCGTGTTGGACTTCTTTTGAGTCGCAGCCTACACTGGTGTCAGCTCACGGACCGATGTCGTCGGCTCAATCGATGTGCTTTGCTTACCTTGGTCTTGGTGTTCTTGTTGTCCTTCTTCTTCGGGGCAGCCTTGTTGGACTGCGAAGGAGTAGGCGGTGCTGCTGTCGCCTGTTGAGGCGAGGACGTGCTTGTCCGGTTGGCGTTGGCACCAGTTGGTGCAGACGGGGGCGGCATTGACCGTTGCTGCGGTGTGCCCTGAACCGGACCCTGAGGGCCTTGAGGCACCATCTGGTTGCCGTTCGGCCCGCCTTGCTGCCACTGCACCGGCTGGTTGCCCTGGCCAGCCTGTTGAGGCTGTTGCTGCTGCTGGGGCGGCTGTTGCTGTTGCTGTTGCGCTTGTTGTTGTTGCTGCTGCTGCTGCTGTTGTCGGGCGGCCATCATTTGTTGCGGGTTCATCTGGCCATTGAATTGCTGACCAGGATGCGAGCTTGGGGGGCGCATGCCGCCATTCATCTGAGGGTTGGGAACCATGTTGCCGTCCATCTGGTTGCCCATGCCTTTGAAAAAGTGAGGTGCCATGTTGGGGTCCATTTGGCTATTCATAAAGTTCATGGGGTTGGGGGAACCGCGGGACTGCGCGCCCTCAGGCAATGGCGATGGGATACCGGCGTTGTTCATTTGTGGCGTGCCTCGCTTCATCTGCTCCGTCGGGTTGGGCGACGCTCCGGTTCTGCCTCCTTGGGGAGACGTCTCTGGGAACGGCTGCCCGTTGGGGCCAGGAGGACCGCCCGGGCCGCCTGGGCCAGCCGGTCCATCTCCTCTGGGCATAGCACCGCCCATGCTATCCTGCTCCTGTCGAGCCATCATAAGTCTCTTCTTATTCTGCTGCTCTAGAAGCATTAGCTGCATTTGATAGTCTTGCAGAGCGTGGTTACTTCCACCACCGGCTTGGGCACCACCAGGGCCAGGCCTGATACCGCCGGGACCCATCTCCCCAGCATTGTAGTATGCAGCCAGCCCGGCGCCATCAGGACCTTGCGCCATCATGGGTGAGCCCTGACCCTGAGGGCCGGACGCGTTAGGCATGGGCTTGTTAGGCATTTGGCTAGCTTGATGTTGTTGGAGGTTTGCCGCGTATGTGGCAATAGACTTAGCTTGGACAGCAGGTGGTTGATTTGAGAATGTCGTAAACTGCTGCTGGGTCAGCGATGCCGGGTTAATGCCGTTGGTGATGAGCATTTGCTGGGCTTGAGCTACGTTTGGGGTGGTCCCCACCTGCTGGCCCGGCATGCCCTGTTGTGGTCTTCCGTTCGGCATCATTCCGGGTTGGTTGGGGAAGTTGGGTGTTCCATCTAGGCGAGGTCTCTTGGAAGGCGAGGGGGCGTTGTCACCGGAACCTGGCGACGAAGGGCGTTGGCGATTTCCATCCATGTCCGAGGGGTCTCGTTGCATTTGGGTTTGCTTTGCATGCTGAAGCATCTGCATTGCTTGGGGGCTACGTGGGATAAGGTTAGCAAACCGGAAAAGCGGTGAGTGGGCGTGGGAAGTTGTAGCGGCTCACTTGTTTTGGTTGTTGGCCATGGCCGTCCGCACAAGTTGGTTCTTTTGCATGTTCATGGCCATGCCTCCGTTTTGCATGTTGCGCATCATCTGGGAATGGTATTGCTGCTGCTGAGTGGCCAAGCCATCGGGGCGCATCTGGCGGAGGAGCTCCTGCTGCTGGTTCTGTCGCATGCGGGATTGCTGCTACAGAGCTTAGTTAGCGGTCATACTCATGGTGCCTAGATAGACCGGACGTACCTGGGTGTGGCTGACGTATTGATTGACAGGGCCATTGCCGCCTTTGGTGCGTTGCGCATGGAAAATGTCCCAGAATAAGCAGAACCACTCGTATAAGAAGGAGGATTCCGAGGCGGGCATGGGCAGCTTAGGGGCGGGCAGGTCGTCAGGCAACTTGGCATCGATATCATCCTTAGAGTCGGTGTCCATAGGGTCATCGCCGAGGCCGTTGCCCAGGAGGTTGCCGTTCTCGTCCCTCCGCCGGTTTGAGCCGTCCTTCATGACGTTTACTTGGTTGTCTCCATTGAGGAGGGTTCGGGCGCAATCAAACATTTGATGGCGGAGGAAGTACTCGTAGATGTAGGTATTGAGCAGGGTACGCTGGCTCTCGGTGGGAACTGGCATCTGTCGTGGACCGCCGGGGACTTGAGGCGCGACTGCGCCATTATTCATCATGGGGACGGGGGCGCCGACAGGGCCGCCCATGGCGTTCATGTTGGCCATGTTGGGATTGACGTTGACGTTCATGGTGGCGGGCTGGGCTGCAGACAGTCGTCTGCCCAGCAGGGTAGGGTGAGGTCGATACAGTGAAGAAAGAAAAAAGGTTGGTTCAAAGATGAAAGATGGTCGGAGGCGAGGAGAGAGAGCGTCGCGGTCGTTAAAAACTTTCCGAATCAGCGACCGTCGGATTGGCGCTGAGGGCGTGGCTACGCGGTGCGCTAAAAAGCCGACTGGCAGGCAGGCGTGTCGGGTTCAGCGGCAGGGCACCAGAGGGTCAGGTAGCCGTGAGTGTTGGTGCAGTAGTTGAAGGAGAGGAGAGAATGGGTGTGGGTTGAATAGGCGCGACGGAAGGATGAGTATGCGCGACTCGTGATGGTGGCAGTATGCGATGGTACAAATGAAGAAGGGGGGAAAGAGTCGAAGGACGTGCAGCGACAAAGGCTGGATTGGATGGTTGATGAGGGCGATGGCGAAGAAGGCGGCGAAGGCAAAAGCAGGGCCAAATGCAGATGCAGGTGTGGGTTGAGGAGTGGAAATGGGATTGGAAGTAAGAGTGGAAAGGCAACCTGGGAAGAGGAGAAGGAGGAGGAGAAGCAGCGCGGCGGCTCGGGGGTCGGGGGTAAAGGTGGTTTGGCTTTTGGGATTTGATTTGATTTTGGCTTTGGGGTTTGGCCGGGCTGGCTGCTGGTGCAGGTTGCAGCTGCTATTGCTGCTCTCCACGTCTCTCGAGTCTCTCGGTGCGGTGCGGTACGATGCAATGCTCTGGCCAGGCGACGTCGTCGATCCTAACAGCTAAGGGTATTATCCCGTAGCAGGTCGGGTTCCCTCTTCTCTCTCCCGCAAGCGCTAGGCCGATAAGGCGACGTCGAGGACGAAGTCGACGATTGTCTCGGGGGGCGCGAAGGCGGGTGACCATCAACGAAGGAGTAGACGCGTATTCAAGGCCAAGTTGAGATTGAATGTGTTGGACATGCAAGGCCACCAGGGGTGGTTTTTTTTGGTTGTTGGAAATGGGGAGGAAGGGGGAGGGAGTCGTCGAGGAGCAGCAGGAGAGAGAGTAGGAGGAGGAGAGAAAGAGAGGGGCGCTTGGTCGACGGGACGGAGGAGATGACGGGACAAGGCAAGGCAAATGGAAGGGAAGAGAGAGTGTCGGAGAGTGGACGTGGATGCGGACGTGGGAAAGGATGGGGTTGGGATTTTCCTAATTTTCGACTGGGACGCTTGGGCAGATTTCGGGGGTGGGAAGTCTGGAGACCTGGAACTGCGACTTTGCTCCCAGCACGTTGGCTGCTCGTGGCAGGAGCTCGCTATTGACGCGGGTACACCTCAGAATGCGACGCGAACATTTGAGAACACATGTTGCCTGAGGCCAGATGTCGTTATGTCAAAGGCAAAGGGGGGCGAGGCAAGGCCTCAAAAGGCTCAAAGAAGGGGTGGAAGGGGCACCACCTACCGCCTACCGCCTGGGCGCCTTAGCTAACTAGCCAAAGGCCCCTCAGTGCTATTCCAACGCTGGGCTCTGCCCAAAGTGCTGCGTCGGTACCGCGTTGCTGATTATGCCCTGCCCTGTCAGGTGCTGTAGGGCCAATTTTCCAGCATCAAGTGCCTCCCCAGTTCTGAGATATGCTGAGATGCTTACGTCACGCATCAAGACATTGAAACCTTGCTGGCCGTCGCCAGATGGAAAAACGTCAAGCTTGTGCCCCGGTACTTTGCTTTGGTCAGGCTGCGCGACTCCCCTGTCGGCCCATGTTACTTCATTGATGCGTGTCGCACCGCATCGCATCGCATCTTTAAATGGAGCTCACATCACCCGGCGCGCTTCCTTGTCTCAGCCAACGCGACCGCGCTGCAAGTGTCGACGCGTCATGTCACGCTGGATGACAGTTCCAGCCAACGTTGATCAACATCTCTTTCTTCGACTCGCATAATTCCGAGCAGAGCGTCCCATTGCTCTTCCGACCTTCTTTTTCCAATTATCGCGTGACTGCAGCCGTGAATACGACTGGGCGTGGGCGCAGATACAGACGCAAATGCTCCTGCAGGCCCAGACAGGCGCCCACCAACCACAGCGTCGCAACGTTTCCGTGGGTTGGCTGATGGAGGGGCCCACTCCGACTCATGCGCCTACCCATCGCGAATCGAAGCCCTACCGTGAGATCAGCCATCTATGCTTTCAAAATACGTGGCATCGCAGGTGATAGCCCCTCAAGCCGCCAAATGCCTTGCGTTGTGATGTGCTTCCACTCAAGGGAGTTCGCTCTTTGAAGCTCTTCATTGCAAAGGGACCTCGTTTAATAAGCTCAAGGTCTATCCACAGTCGAAATTAAAGGCGACCTATCCGGCCACCGCTGGGCCATCGCACGGACCCGCGCAATAGTCCAACAGCTTCACGCTCCTGTCATGACAATCCAAGCCGAGATTGAAGCCATACCCAATGTATATGCAGTACCCAATATTGTTGATGAGTACCTAGGAACAATCAGTACACTGCCAATATTGAGGAGCTTGGATGTCGCTCACTTGCTGTTTGCCTGTCGATCCTTCCACGGCCGGGGCGACGCCGCCACCCCGACTCACCGGCTCCCACTGCTTCTTACCCCCCCCCCCCCCCACATTTGCCGAAACCGGCCGACAACCTTGAGGCACACGGGGAACTTCGCGCTTGCGACCTGTAATGAACCAAGACGCGCTGTCCGATTAGGCGCACCACCAGACGAGCACAAGGAGTTTTGTTTAGAATTCTAGATGAATTGAAACTTGGTTGTTTGTTAGTTTGATCAACTACTTTGCTGCCACACAGGCGCCCTACTGGCAAAGCAGGAACGCCACGCCTCGTCGTCAAAATTAACTCGCCTTACCGGCCGCGTGGATACGGACCGGGGCCAGACCCAACGTTGGGCATGCAGAATCCGTCGCCGCAAACATGGCTCACGCGCGCCAAGGTACGAATACCAACACCGCGGACTGTGCAGCCGCCCATTACCTTCCACGTTCTTCACTACTTGCTTTCATACACGCATATCGCTGTCAGAGCAGCCCTCATCAGTATTATCGCTAGGAATCAACAACTAGCGTGGACAACTGTTGTACGCATGAGTCTCCTTAGTATTGTGAACGATATGTCCCGCAGCCCAGTCGCCTTTTCTAGTAGTGTGCGCCCTACTGCACGGGCCAGAGACTTCCCGGCTCGGTCCTCTTCAACGCAACTTTTTCACGACATCTGACCCCGGCGAGTCGCAGAGGGCGATGAGGCTGAGATCGACCAATCCAGCTGATAAGTGAGACTGCACCATATTATCGTTGCCCATCGACAGCAGACCCTTGCATGCAGTGCGGGATAAACAGACAAGCTCGAGTTTGTACCGAGGACAGACAACGCTGTATTGCGGGGACAATGCGATGCCACTTAGTCGTCTTCCGGTGGGAGTTCGTCATCAATGTACCGTACTAATGACACCCTCATCTCCGTCGTATCATGACCTCGTAGCAAGTCGCTGATGAAATGCGCCTCAACTTGCATCTGCACCATCTCCAGTGCTCCTCGCAGCACGCCGCAAAATATGTTAGAGTACCATAGCTCATCCTGAGCTCGCTCGTCGTCAGGCAGCTCGACGAAGTCCGCCAGAGGATTCTCGTCAAAAACAAGTGAGAACTGCTTATTGTCTGTCGTCCAGTTTGTCACCTGCGGCGTGATGTTCAGAAAAATTTTGAAGCCGACCTGATTTGGTTGATCGTCAGTATAGAGCCTTTCTGCGAGACACTATGGCGGTATCCTACCCTGGCAATCATGTCTGCCGTCTCGCGAAAGTTTGCGCATCTCTTCATCGTGTTGGATTTGGCCAAGTAGTCCTCAATAAGACGGAGGCCGATATTGTACCCCATCTTGTCCAGCTGCTTGTTGACCTCGGCATAGTCGCTGTCGTAGTCCTTGCACAGTTGCGCAACAATCGTTCCGTAAGTGAGGGTGACGAGTTCGGCGTTAACTTTGTCTATCCGAGTTCTGCAATCATAAGTGTCAGACTTGTTCGTTCCTAGGCATACGTGGACCATAAGATGTACTTCCAGATCCTGCCAGGTGGTTAGCTCCTGTCATCTACGCACGCACGGCGGGGAAACGCACTCCTCGCCCAGGCGGGTTGCCTTGCTTGCAGCCATGATTGAAGTAGCAGCCTTCGAGGTCTGCTGTTGAGTTCGATAACCTCTCTGGTAGCGCCGAGTATGAAGAAAGCCGGGGGAATCCTAAAACACGCTTGCTTGTCAAGTCGCAATCGCGTCGTTATCGTCGTGTCTTGGTCGTCTCTGTCGCCGTTTTCGCCGCAGTACCGAAGTCGTCACAGATAGTCTGTTAGATAAAGGCTTGGGGTCAGAATAGCTGCCGTCAGGCCGCTGCTGTCGCAATAATTCGGTGTTTGATGTTGACCGTTTACCGTCGACGGTGAGGTGGGTATTGGGAGGGTGGAAGTGCAGGGGTTGTCTATCTACATATTGGGAGAGGGAGGACAGTGGACAGTGGATACTGGTGCACCCCAAGGTCGAAGCTCCACCTTCCATTTTCCCTTGGAGCTCGGGGATCGGCAGAAGCAAGCTCCGTTCCGCCCCCGACCTCGCGTGGGCCAATGACAGGCGCAACACATTTTCTTTGGTTTGCAGTTGAACCGCGTCCAGCAGCCTTGACCATCTTCAACTCGCCTTGACACCAAACGCCTGCCACTTTCTCACCGACACAACTTCCCTGACCCCACTACCATCATCAATTTGATATTTCGATTCGAACACTGTCAGCATGTCTTCCGAAAAAAGACCGGCCTCTGACGAGCCTGGCGCGGGCCAGTTAATCGTGAAGCGCCAGAACGTGGGATCGTCAACAGGAGCGCTGGCTCGACTCAATGCCTCGGGAAAGAGCAGCGCATTAGTCCAAACCGTAAGCAGATCATGCGTTACGTGCAATTGGCACTGTATTGACAACACCATGACCAGACTCCCCGGACAAGCAATCTACAAGCACCGGTCATGGAACTCTCCGGCCACTCGGGCGAGGTCTTCGCCGCCAAATTCGACCCTACTGGCAACTTCATCGCTTCCGGATCGATGGATAGGAGTATCTGTACGTTCAATATTTCGGGACCTCCCAGGAAACGGTACGCTAATACTCAGTAGTGTTGTGGCGGACATATGGTGACTGTGAAAACTACGGCATTCTCACTGGCCATCGCGGCGCTGTCCTTGACCTGCAGTGGTCTAGAGACTCCAAGATTGTCTACTCGGCTTCAGCCGACACACACCTGGCAAGCTGGGATCTCGAGAACGGCACAAGGATACGAAGGTACATCGGCCATGACGAAATTGTGAACACAATGGACATCAGCAAACGAGGTGAGGGTATGCTGGTGAGCGGTAGTGACGACGGCACGATAGGACTTTGGGACCCAAGATCGAAGCACGCGGTTGATCACATCGAGACAGAGTTTCCCATCACTGCCATTGCCATGTCGGAGGCTGGAAACGAGGTCTACTCGGGTGGCATCGACAACGACATCAAGGTCTGGGACCTGCGCAAGAAGTCGGTCGTGTACTCCATGCTTGGACACCAGGATACGGTCACGTCACTCCGAGTATCGCCGGACTCACAATCACTGCTTTCGTTTGCCATGGACTCTACGGTGAGAACATGGGATATCCGTCCGTTCGCCCCAACGGACAGGCACATCAGAACATTTGACGGCGCCTCCGTGGGCCTCGAGAAGAATCTCATTCGAGCCAGCTGGGACTCTGAGGGCAAGAAGGTGGCAGTTGGTTCAGGCGACGGCACTGCCACTATTTGGTCCAGTGAGACTGGCAAGCTCATGTACAAGCTTCCTGGGCACAAAGGGACTGTGAACTGTGTCGAGTTTGCGCCAGGCACGGAACCCATTGGTGAGTCTTGTGGTTCTTGTATTTATGTGAGGATTCTGAGCTAACGGATCATCAAAGTACTTTCTGCATCATCTGATCGCAACATGCTTCTTGGAGAGCTGCGATGATGACGAGCCTCGTTAGAAGCCGGTTCCTTTATTAATGGGATTCCTCAGAGCGCTCTTTTGTCGATGTGGTCATCTATGCCATAGCTGCACGCGGCTTACCGCCAGTCCACCGATGATTCGGACTGAGATAGGCGATAATAGGGGAAACTGCCTTTGCATGGAACGAAGAGCACGCATCGTCAACGCACAGTGTACGATGGGTCGAGCCCGCTGAAGTCAAAGCCGAATCTTTGCGGCTCAGCAACCGTGGCATATCTGCATGGCACGATGGGATGTATAGATAAGACGATTCAAGACCAGAAATGTCTGGCGCTTGTTCTTGGTAAAGGAGGCGTTTACCTTGTAGGGACTGTTGCAACAACATGTCGGTGGACAAAATGAGGCAACAGCCGCCTTGATACCCTAGGAATACCGATGTCGGCAAGTTGCTAAGAGGCGTCGTTGGAGATGGCGTACGTAGTCTCAAGAGAGGACGTTTGCCGGCGAGTGACACGGCCCAGAAATGTCCTTCTGGTGTGTCTGCATTGGCTCTCGGGAACTACCCTGAGACCACCTCGCATGGTTCCCCGTGTCGTGAAAAACGTGGCGTTGGTAATGTGATCTCGCCGAGGAACGATTTTTGTGCAGACGAGGTCCAGTGGAATAACGTTTGACATCTGATGAGTCCCTTTGGTATGTGCGCACATAGATTAGGCCCCCTCCACGTTAGCGGGCTTCCGTCAATCAGCCTCGGTACGAGACTGCAGCAACGAGTTGGGCAAGAATGCTACTGTGTAGTGAGGGGGTTGCCATCAATCACTGGACAGGGGCAAATGTCACTTAAAGCCGATCTGAGGTGGACCGAGTATTTCTGTCTTTCTACACTTCGCTTCCGAAGCAAAGCATGGTGACCTTAGGAAATGTTCTAATATGCGCCTTGATAAAGACAGAATAGTTCGCCAGACTTTATCAGCTTTGAGAGGAGGTATGAGATTGCTAGCAGCCGTAGATACGCGCCATCTTACAGCCCAAAGGGCTATTCATGGACTGCAGGCGTGACGACGGCAGAAGTCGGACGGACGGGTGTGCAACTTTGGACGGCGGTGATGACACCGAGGTCAAGTAGCGATGTGATGTGGACGTGATGCATCTATCTCGCAAAGGAAGCGTTGCGGTTTCTCGCAAGAAAGACTTGTACGTGGCTTGCAGCATCGCATCTGGAGGAGGCAGGGCGACCCCCCCGTTGTGAATTTTGTGTAAGCGTAATCTTGTCGTCCCGAATGAATGTATCCGCACCTTATCTGAATGCAATTAATGACAGGCCCTGTTCTTTATTGGGGGGTTCTCGATCCTGGGTTTGCAAAGAGGCATCTCTAATTACGAGTGGAGGCCGGAGCACATCGGTCCCCACGCAAGACTGCGAAATGAAGATTGACTCGTCTTCAACAGGCCGGGCGGCAGCAGCAACAACAAGAGTTCGCCTGGGCCGGGGCAAGAAACATGCAGAAGCCCCTTTCTGGCACGGGGGGCTGGAGCACAAGTGGCTGCTATTCTTGCCGTCAATGTTAAGAGTACAGTATCTGTTTCTCTGACGGTTCAGGTGAGCCATTGGGGGACTCGCAGCTACCTTCAGACGCCAAACGCCAAACGCCAGCCAAGACTGTTGGTGGCTTGCGTCTCCAGAACGCGACCACGACGTCGGTAGACCGGATTCGGACTAGGCCCCCCAAAGGCAACCAGGGGTCAAGAGAATCCGAAACACGTTGCTTCTCCAGCCTACCCCTGGGCCGGTGCCTCTTGTGCGTCCTTGCCGTCCGGGGTTAACTCGTTGGGCGGATTCCATTGGGTCCCGCGCTCCCAAAAACAACCCCCTTGACAATTGTGCAACACCCGAGCTGTCACAGAAATCAACAAATGACGGTGAATCCATTCCATCCCACTGCCGCTCTCTGCGCTCTTCCCTGCTCTTCCAACCTTCCAACCCTCCAACTTTCCAAGAGGCACAGACAGGAAACGCTGCTCCTTGCCGTATCCTTGCTGCCCTCGACCTGGTTTCATTGGACACCTCTCGTCTATTTGTGCGCGCGTGAGATAGTACCCGGACTTTGCTCCCTCGCCCTTTCTCTCGACTCTGAGGGAGCAGCAACTCAACCCCAGTGCTTTTCTCGGCGGGCCCTTGCGACAGCAGTGTGCATGGGTTTAATGCAGATGCAACATGTTCCCGTTGTCGATGCCGCAGAAACTGCACGTTTCCTCCTCTTGTCATCCTCATCCCGGCCTTGTCCCGTCTTTGCGATCTCTCCCACCCTGTCCTTTTTCTGTCCCCTCGTATCCTCCCTTGCCTCCGTGCCTCCTCCTTCTCCCCCAGAGTCGCAGCGTCACAGGATCCCAGATACACTGGGCTGAGACTGGCGTCTGTGTGACCGAGCCCGCCGCTTCTTTTTCTGTCCTGTCCAGTGATACGGTACGCTACGCGATACCGGTCCAATCCCCTCGCACGCCGCAGACGCCAGACTGCAAAGTCTCCTTCATCCCGCATCTCCCTCCTTACCTTAACCCACCCGGCTCGACTCCTCCTAGCCTAACTTCGCCTTGGACCATCTCAGCGAACCGAACTGCTGGCTAGCGGACGGACGCCGACGACGCTCGGAAACGGCGGCTTACCGACCTATAGTTATTCTAGCCTATTGTGCCTTATTCCCTTCCCTCGATTCCTTTCTCTTGCAGACCCATCCTCTCTTTCTTCTCGCCAATCTATCCCGCCCAGCGTCATGTTGGCGCCAGCTGCCTCTTTGGCGTCTTCTTCATCGTCTGCTCCTTGCTAGCTTCTGTATTTTCTCCCCCTTGTTATTGCTCCTAGTTCTACATTCAACCGTCATAGAACGGTGCTGCTTGTTGATTTTCACTTTTACGGCTCTGGGAGTCTAGTGCATTACATTGATTTCTTCTCGATACCCTCTCTCCCTGCTGTTTTCATCGGTCGCGAGTATCCCTCCCTTCAACCGTCGGCTCCCTTCTTGGCCATTCATAGGCCTCGTTCCTATCCCTTAGGGGCCTTCGACCGTCCAACGGCTTCAATTCATTGCCCTTCGGCTCTCCCTCTGTCTTATTACACTGTTCCCCGGTCGTTGCCAGCGCCCAGCCATCCCGCGCAGCGAGACGGCAACCTTTGTTCCTCCCACCATTGCTGACTCGCCGGCCACCTCGATCCGACCGAGAAGGCTCATCCTCGCTGCCTTCTACGCCTTCGGCGCCGTCGACGGCCTCTGCGGGGAAACTACGAAACACTCGGCGGTGACTCGCGCTTGTCCGATAGACGCATACTTCAAAGCATGACAGAACCTTGAACGGCCATATCTACAGCTCATCTGCCAACTCCCCATACGTGGAGTGCCCGATCAACCGACTTAGGCCATTCGCCATGGAATTCCTGCGCCGAGGACGGTCCTCCCACGGGGAGGATATCGAGCAGCAGGCCTTGGCGGGATCATCTACGCAGCCGGAAATGGAGGAAGGATCACGACCCCGATCGAGACGCTTGCCTGGAACACGGCCTTCACTATCAAGACGGCGTCCCGGTAACGGGATGCAGAGGCTTGACGATGAAGAAGGCGACACTCCCAAAACTCCTCGGTTCAACCTTGGTCTCCCGACACTACCAGGGACCCGTCTCAATTTGCCACATCTCACGAGGACATGGACTGGCGGCTCCAACGATCCAGGTTCGCGGCCCAATTCAATCCAACAACCCCTAAACCGAGTAAACGAAGCCTCACCCGAACCCTCCCTAACCCGGGCTGGGGGACCACCGGCTGCCCCAGTAGCGATGCCGGCCCCTGTGACCCAAGTGTACCATTCCGAAACCACTGGCAGGACGAGGAGGTTCACCGGGCCAGATCCGGCAGAGATGCATCTGGCGCAGATGGCTCAGGAAGGGCGGCGGCGGAGACGGCGTGCACAACACCGTCAACAACCTCCCAGCGATGAGGGGCACCCGAAACGGTTTCTCCTTTGTATCCCATGGCCAAAGTCGCGACGTACGAGGTCGCAGATTCTTCGTTGCTTCATATCGGGCTCTTTCCTAACCTTACTTCTGGCAGTTTGTAAGTGCAACTCCTCTGTCTGGCTAGGTCCTTTCATGTGAAACGTGCGACTGACGACATGACCAGACTTAGCCTTATCCCTGACACAGAACATTCGCAGTAGCGAGTTCACGGTGCTGCTGATACTTATCATCTTGTTTGTCACCATCTTCTTCTGCCATGGCTTGATTCGGCTTTGCATGATTATCATCCGGCCACGACCCGACGGCGAGCCCAGGGCGCCGATGCCGCAACTTCTCGCCCCCGGTGGCTATGCTGTGCCTCGAGAACCTATCCGGGTCGTGCTGGCACGCGATGAAGAGGAGCAGGGGGAGGTCAGCGAGGCGGCATTGGCCAAGCCGCCTGCCTATGGCCTTTGGCGAGAGAGCGTAGTATGTATTCGCAGGCGGAACGCAAGTTTATGGACAGGGTACTAATACGGAGCTCACACAGAGGGTTGACCCCAACCGTATATACTGGCAGCGTAATCCGAATGCCGCACCGAACGTTGGGCCGTCCACTTCGGGGCAGAGCAGCAATGGGCCTCGCCCGCCCTCATATGCTTCGGAAGACGGTGTGAGCTACGTCGTTGACGCCCGACCCCGTTCGATGGCACCGGCTGTGACGGAGATCCCAATGCCGCCACACCCCTCGGAGATCGGGCGCATGGGTGCCCGGGTCCCGGTATGAGTCGAGGGCGCCAGTATCGTTTTCGTGGGATGGGTACGGGACCTGCTACATTAATGTGATTGAACATTCGGCGGCGGCGTTGGGGTAGGTTTGTACTGGGAGTAGGTAATGCGCGGCACGCAGATGACAGCACCGGCATGGGTGTGGGCCAAGACAGTGGAGAGTAACAGAGTAATATCACGGGGATACACGCGTCTATAGTCCGGTTGTGTTGACGAGCGTCTCGTTCATCGTGGCCGTTGATTTGGATTTGGCGCGTTGTGTTAAATGTGGCATTTGCAATAGCGCGAAAATGTAGTATACATGGAGTATATATCGGATGGGCCAGCCCCGACGGGCCGACAAAGAGACATGATTAAAGAGTTCACCTGCTTCGACCACTATGTACTTACAATCTGGCTATGCCGGGGAAAAGTAGCTACGGTGTCTTGGGACTTGGTACACATGTTCACCAAGCATGATGATTATGAGCTGCGAGGTGTCCTGTGGGAGTGGTTCCACAGCAAGGGCGCTTATATCTCCGCTGGCAGTCGGTCCCGGACGTGCGGCTCTGCAACGATGAGTTGGGCCATTGTGTCCTTGGCTGCTAGACAGATACATCCAGCGGTAGTGACTTCCATCTTTTCCAGATCAGGCGTACAATACTGCACGCATAGCTTGTAAGACGTCACGAAGGATGGACTAGGTGGCGATATGTATCCCGGCGTATATGAACGAGGGCCCTGAAGATGGGTGCGGACCTTCAGAGAAGCTATGTTAATTTGGTTGCTGCAATGCTGGCCATCCGTGCCTAAGACATGGTGGTGACCGTCTTTCGAGACGTGTGCGTGTATAAACCCAATTGTTGCGCACATGCAGAGGCCACGCAATCGGTTCATCGCAAAACAGACGTCCGTGGGTGCTTGGGGCCCTGCAGAAGCGGGGACGAACGAAATAAAGAGAGTTCCTCACGCGCGATCCTGCCTTCAACCCTGCAGGACACTTGCAGCAGCAGCAGCAGCAGCAATATGGCACGAAGCAGGTGGGCGAGGTGAGATTGAGGCATGTTGAGTGTTGGCGACACGGACAATGACATGGACTCGGGTCAGGCACCACCACATGGGAGCGGGGGCTATTGATTCGGGGGGTCTGTAAGTACATGAGGTAGCATCTGTAGGTGAAAAGGCAGGCCTTACCGATATGAGGTTTTTGGTCCGGATGGTTCGCTTAGGTGGTGGTTTAGCGTGCAAAATTTCGAGGGGCTGGTGAGAGGGGGGAGACTCGGAGAGGAGAAGAGCACGTCGCGTGGGAACTGAAGTGGCTCCAGCGGGGGCGAAGAACCCACCCGCTCGTCATCTCACGGGGATGCTCTGCAGCGGAAGTCGAATGGGTTGCAAAGGAGCTGTGGTGGAATGTTTGTGCGCTCGTATTTGATCTGGAATAAGTCGAGGACAAGAGCCTCCCGTTCGTCAGGAATCCGGTCGATGCCGAGTGGTTGGCTTATCGCTTGCGAGCTTGGCCGCGACAGAGAAGGGCACAGCTGTATGCAGAGAAGAGTGTGGCATATAGATCAAGGTTTGAAGAGAGCAAGGCATGAAACCTGCACGGCTCAGCCTTTCTCGGAATGGTCTGGAAGTAGGAGAGCTGAGCTGAGTACGATAGGGCCAAACTCTGCTCCCGTTCTCTTCCAAACTGGATCGTTCGCGGCGTTTCCAATGGGCTAGGTGAGGGACGGAGAGGACATTTGAGAGAGGTGAAGCGAAGAAGGTGAGATGGGACAGGGTTGCGAATGCAGTTAGTTAGCGGTGGCTCTGAACAGGCGAGAGACTGAAAGAGACTTGTCGGGGTACCGCTGCGATACTTGGCCCCGGTGCCATGTACGTACTGCATACCAGGCATAGACTCTCTCTCTTCTTGGTGAGGTACCTAGAACCCAGGGCACCATTGTTTCCCCCGCCCTCCTACCTTTTTTGACGTCGTTGTGAATGATGGAAGGGCCCTCGGTGGTCCGTGCATCTCCCGAAGTCCCTGCCGTATGTATGCCTGGGAACCCATATTAGGCCAACTCGGTGGTGCAGCGGAGTGAAAGCTGAGACAAACTGACAGAGTCGCTTCTGACTTGGGCCGTTTCTTCACGTCAAAGTTGCCCTTGGACATACATGGGTTGGAAGGAACCGTGCATCTCGTCAGGCGCGGATGAGGGCAGTTGGAAACTCGAGTTGAAATGTGGTGTATCTCCCTGCCTTGCCCTGCCCTGCCCTGCCGGTTGGCGTCAAAGACCAGTCGTCAGCCCTCGTCGGTGGCCACTCACTTTCTTGACATTGGCCTCGAGGAGCGGGTGAATGGGAAAGCGGGCTGGCGCGGGCCAAACGCAGAATCTGGAGAGTGTAGCTGAAGGGCTCGAATGCATGTCAATAGCAACTCGGGCCTCTCCCATCCTTCCTTCCCGCGGCGGAACTCGAAGCATGGAAGGAAAGCATGCCTGTCAGTGTCAGTGTGCCGACGGGCAGGAGCCTGTCGCCTGTTCCAGGGTGCCCGCGCTACGCCGGTTCGAGCTCCCAAGGCCCACACGCACCTTGCTTGCCTCGTCGCCTGCCTCACGCGCTTCCCCAAGCCAGTCGGGCCCAGCCCAGCCCGCTCAGAGCACCTGAATCCAGCCCAGTCCGGGCCCGTCCTTTCCTCTTCCTCTCTGGACGTGTTCAGGACGGGGGTTGTACCTCGAATCGCCCCTCCCACACCCGACACTACTGCGGTGACTGGCCGACGAGGGAGGGAAAGTCAGTGACTGGCACCGCGAGGAAGACGGACGAGGGAGAGGAGGAGCAGGCGAGAGCTGCTCTGGCTGAGCAGGTCTAGTTGCATTACTGGATGGAGGCGAGGGCAAAGGGGAAGGGAAGGGTGAACGAGGGTGAAAGGACCATTGCCCCAGGCTCGGGTTCATACTTTGCTGTGGTGTTTTCCTGCTTCTTCCGCCATTCATCGTCTTACATACACACGCACGCTGGCGCGCCCGCACACACATTACTCACTGCCTTACTCCTGAAAATTTTCCCCCTGGTCAAGTCCGATCGGATCGTCTTTGGGTTGAATCCTTCTCATCTGCAAAGTCGGATTTCTCTGGTGAAAAGAAACAAGAGGGAAGGGAAGGGGAAAAAAAGAAGATTACTCGGAAGCAAGTTTCCTCGCCTCCGTTCCTTTTTCCCCCCCCATCCACCCCCGCTACAGTCACTAGACCCCTCTTCCTTCACAAACCATTTATTTTTTTGTCCCTTTCCCTCCCCCTCCCGCCTTATCAACCACAACTCTCTTCGCAACGGACTCGAGTTTCCTGATTTCCCAAAGGCAATTTTTCGCGAAAAGGTGAGTTTCGTCCTCGACTGTTTTTGCACTTGTCGTTGCACACAATTGCTTCGATCCCCCTTCCACCTCTGCCCTCCACCCTCTTTGTCCCTCTACCTCTCTCCCTCTGCCTCTCTGTCCTTCCCAGTCATCCCACCACCCCCCTCGTCTGCTCCCTGCTTTCCATGCGGCACCGCGGCCTTCCCTTCGCCCTGCCGTCGCATCAAGTGTATGTGATGCACCGAGGGCCATCCAGCCCAGCCCGTTCCAGCAACGCAATCGCTCCGGCCGCAGGCACCGCCAGCACATACAGTAGTTCGCACCGCATCGCGACAACACAATCTAGCGCAACCCAACAAGACGTCGGCTTCTTCCCCCATCGAGTCGCCGTGTCGCCAGCGACCGGGCTAACGACATCTGCCGCGTTCGAGACGGCTCGACCGTTGCGTCCTTGTCGGTATTGTGCGATGCGGCCGCCGCCGGTGATGCGCCAACCCCGCCTATTGGTCTGATTGTAAATCCACACACCGTTGCTGGGTTTCGCGCATCACGGTCGTCTGCCCTAGTAACAGCACAACACGGCCTTCCAACTCTCTCCGTCTCGCCCTGAAAAGGTCCCCCGCAGCTGCACATATCGCCTGCACTTTACCACTCCGAATTCGAAGACTCAATCGGCCCTCCGTCGGAACTGAACCACAGCTGCGCCGTCTTGCTTGCTTTCCCCCCATCCCTGCGCGCTCGGCCCCGCGCTCTCGATCTCGAGCCGATGCGCCGCTCTCATCAAAAGCCCTTGGTGGATCATCTGCGATAATCCCTCAACCGCATTCCGACCACCATATTGCCAATACCAAGTAACGAACTTCATACGTCACGGGCCCTACAGAAATTCTGCCCTTAGATCAGAAGCAACAACTGCTTGCACAGCCTGTCGCTGCGAGCGCCAGGTCACTTGCCCATCCTCCGCAAGACCCGCACGCCCAATCGTTGTCGACTGCAGCCATGTGTCCTTGAGGGAAGAACAGCCATCATGGGCTACTCGATTGCGCTGTTGCCGACTGGGACTCCGCTGCGGTGCCGCTGCTACTAAAGTTCCTGAAACGATGCTGTGAGCTGGGCTGAGCTGCGCGAAAGTTGGCTCTTGATTTGGACACGGCGAGTGTCGTGTGGACTGGACGTCGCCGTTGCGTAGTGTGTGGCACGCATCAGATGCATGAAACTAAGCGCTCTCGGCACTCAAGCTAACATGAACGATCTCAGTCACATATCCGTCAAAATGTCTTCTCTCTCTCGTCGCGCCTGCTACAAGTGTGGCAACGTGGGCCACTACGCCGAGGTTTGCTCCTCTGCCGAGCGTCTCTGCTACAACTGTAAGCTTTGCGCTTTCCCCAGGGCTCCCAAGTAGACTGCTGACTGTATAATGTAGGCAAGCAGCCCGGCCACGAGTCCAACGGCTGCCCTTTGCCCCGCACCACCGAGGCTAAGCAGTGCTATCACTGCCAGGGCCTTGGCCATGTGCAGGCTGACTGCCCTACCCTGCGCTTGAGCGGCGCTGGCACGAGCGGCCGCTGCTACAACTGTGGCCAGCCCGGCCACCTCGCTGTAAGAACATCTGTATTCCTAGTACCCACGGCTTGGATTGTTAACGTTTGAGAAGCGTGCTTGCCCCAGCCCTGCCGGTGTCAACATGGGTCGCGGCGGCCCCGTTCCCCGCGGCGCATACGGCGGTTACGGCCGTGGCGGCTTCGCCGGTGGTCCCCGCCCCGCTACCTGCTATAAGTGCGGTGGCCCCAACCACTTTGCCAGAGATTGTCAGGCTCAGGCTATGAAATGCTATGCCTGCGGCAAGCTCGGTCACATCTCACGCGACTGCACGGCGCCCAACGGCGGCCCCCTCAACACTGCTGGCAAGACCTGCTACCAGTGCGGCGAGGCTGGCCACATCTCTCGGGACTGCCCCCAGAAGAACACCAACGGCGAGATCCCCAATGATGTTGACCTGACGGCCGCTCCTGGCATCCCTCAGCCCGCTGTTGCGCCCATCGCCCCCGTCGCTTAGGTGGCAATTGCGGCCAAGTCCACTCCCAGATGAGGCGACTTCCTGGCCTCGGCCAGCAAAACTAGTCTGCAATTTGTGCAGCTAGTCCTCCCCCTTTGCGGCGTTACTCGTGTGACGCCGCTTGCTCATGTTTTCAGTACGACCATTCACGCCTCTCGAACTTATCTACTACTACTGCACCTTCCCCTTTTCATTCTAGTTATTACTTCAATTTCTGCACAAAATGGGCTTGTCGCCAGCCGGCATCCTTTGCTTTACACGGCGTCTACATGGATTCCCCTTCGTCAACACGATTCATTTTCTGGAACAAAACGGGAAAGGCTTCCTTTCTTCATAGTACCCTTGGTTCTTTGCAACGACTCTCACGACGGACGGTCTCAACGTATTTGAAATGCATCTTCGTTCCATCAGTTGGAAACAAAAAGTTCAAGGCCCTTTCAGCCACCTACGGTCCAGTTGGACTCGACTTGGCTACTTGCGGTTGGATGTCGCAGCAAGTAGTGCAGGCAGCGATGCCAGTAAGCACGTTGTGCGAGACTGGGCGCAAGACGACGACGGCAAGGAGAATATACCACAGGGCGGCGGTGACGAGGTAGCTTGTGGCTGGGGATTTGAACTATCGTCATGCATCGGTCCACAGGAGCCCGGATGGACAGCTTATGCTGGCCTTGGGCGATTGGCGACTGAACGTGACGGATTCGGAAAGATTCTTGGAATGGAAGACGGGGCTTGGGGGGAGAGGTGAGAGATCCGAGTATCTTTTGAAGAAGAAGAGTTTTGGGGCGGTGGAAGTGGTTGTTGAGTAGAAGACCCTTTCGAAGGGAGAAATGGTGGACACCCCGGCAAAGTTGTTGTGGCGTGACGCACAAAAAAAGAAGCTGTTGTCGCTTGAGTTGTCCGAGTGTCTTTTGGAGGAGGGGCGTTGCTGTTGTGACGGGTGATCTGAACTGGACGATGTTGTGGTGGGTAGGACGCAGCTGAGTGGATGGCCGAGGATCCGTATGCTGAAGCCACGCCGCAGCATCGGGATTGAAGGACACGCCTACATGTTTTATGACTTTCTACGGATCACGATGGCGCGGATGTTGCGCAAGCTGCTGGCACAAGGTAGATATGACAAACCTCGGAAACACGACATCGGAGGAGAGCCTAGGGCATGCATTGGGCCCGATGCAGCCAGCCCTGGCATGAGTTGATCTGGAGCTGAATATTGTTTGAAATTTGAGCTTGGCCCGGGGCTCGACCTAGCGCCCACAGTCGGCGGCGGCCATTTTATTTCCGATGACCAGGGTTGGGCGTGGCCTCTGATGTCGCCGTATGCCTCGTCGGTCATCGGTTGTTGAAATTGTTGACGATGATGGGACAAAGATGAAGTGCGGTCCTAGGCCTCCGGCGTAACTGTGCGTAAGTGGGGCACGGCGCCGCGGTAGAAGCTCTGACCATCCGTCCCGTGATCTCCTCTTGGGGGCTTGCAGTCCGGGTCCAAACTTTCTTGCTGTGTCTCACCACGTAATGCCAACAGGCCCATCGCACATCATAATTATTGCTCCCATGACCTGAGGCAGATTTCTCATGCACAGGCTGCGACGGCAACTCGATGAGGAACACCACATGTGCGACTCCTCAACCCTTCTTCACTGCATCTTATCTTACCCGATGCTCTGGGTCAGGCATGGATGGCTCAGACGTCCGAAGTGGGGTAAAATGTCGACAGCCCGCCTCAGGCGCTAATCAACTCTCGGGCAACCCGACACAGGAGGGGTCTTGCATACTGCAGCCTGCGGCGCCGACGCCATCTTACGGATAACTGTCGCGCGCTACAGCCCTGGTGTTGGGGAAGCCGTCAGCTTAGCCCACCCTTTCTGCCCGTCTCTGCCTATCTGCCTGATGACACGAGACGGCCTGGCTGTACAACAAGTCGCGGAGTGTAGCACAACTTGAAGGCCATCGCACCTTGCCTGCTCTCCATGCAGCTGACTTGCACATTGAGCGACAGCGTTCGTCCGAGGTTACTGTCGTAAGCCGACGTGTTTTTTAGTCCAACACAGAGCCTCATCTCGCCAGGCTAGGCCTGCAGGGTACTTTAGGCCTTCTCCGCTAGGTGTATATATGAAAGACGCCGCCCCCAATCTGTACTCCGTCGCCAGAGAAGCTGTTCTTGTGTTGTTGCAGCCTTTTCTCCTGTTTCGGTCTGGTCCTTCTTGTCCTGGCACTCCTGTGCGGCTCTTGCTTCTCTGGACGTTGCCTTGCACTTCCCCCCAAGTTTTATAGTGGTCCAGCTGAGGCCGCCTGCCTCGCTCGTTAGTACCACAAATCGAACAACGCAGCCCAGCTGAGGCTACTAAAGTAGCTCCGGTCAGCTGAACGAGCATAAGCAAGCGCGATACCCATCATCAGCCACCAGGCCTGTAATCGCATTCCCATGCAATCTGTGGGATGTTTCCCACCATGTCGTCTAGCGACAGCGACAGCTCCGACACGGATTCCAGTTCCTCATCTGTGGTGCAATACAATATCAACCACCCACACCACCGAACATACTTAGCCAACATGCCCGTAGCCGCCAGCAAACCCCGAAAGGTGAAGCAACAGCCTCCCCAGGAAATCATTGACGAGTTCTGGGCCAAGTTTACTACCAAGACCCCGGGCAAAGGTTGGTTGTCTCTCTGATGCAAATCGTTTCCACCGGTCGCTTCGATGCCAGTACGAGTCTAATCGACGTGACCAGCCACAACTGTCATTCCCCAGAACGCATATGCGGAGAGGGTTGCGAAGCGATCTGCTACTGCCATAGGCATCGGCACTCAAACTTCGTACGATGAGGCTGCAACTGTCTGCAAAGCCAAGGTCGAGAAGATTGTGCAAGAATGCCGGAGGGTGAACCAACGATATAGAGATCCTCACTATGACATCGAATTTGACTTGAAGTTTGGGCGGCGAGACTGTCTCGAGTCACTCTGGAATACCAAGGGTAAAGAGCCGCCGCAATCCTCATTTCACCCGAAAGCCGTTAAGCGAGTTGTCGATATCTTCGACAACCCGCAGTTCTACATCGACGGACCTACTGCCAATGATGTACGCCAAGGTCGGGACGGTGACTGCTGGCTCATGGCTGCGTTGTGCAACCTCAGCAACAAGCCTGGTCTGATCGAGAGGGTTTGCGTTGCCCACGACCAAGATGTCGGCGTGTATGGATTTGTCTTTCACCGCGACGGGGAATGGTTCAGCGAGATCATTGACGACAAGGTACGCCGCTCCATATTCACCTTATCCTATGGTCAAGCCGGCTCAGCCGGCAGTGGGGGGGGAGGGGGCAGGAGGCGGTGTCTGCCATTCTTGCTGACCTGTATCGTAGCTATATCTCACAAAACCTGACTACGACGAAGGCTATCTCGAACGTATTCTTTGGGAAGACCGAGAGCGTGTCAACTCAGAGGAGGCATACAGGCGCATCTACCAGACAAACAGCGGTGCGTTGTACTTTGCGCAATGCGAGAATCCAAATGAGACATGGCTGCCTCTCCTCGAAAAGGCCTACGCAAAGGCACACGGCGACTACACATCTATCGAGGGTGGTTTTACTGGTGAGGCCATTGAAGACCTCACCGGAGGCGTCACTTCTGAAATATATACGACCGACATTCTTGATAAAGAGTACTTTTGGAACGAGAAGCTCCTCAAAGTCAACCAAGACTGGCTTCTTGGCTGCTCCACGGGATTTGCATCGAGGGGCTGGGGCGAACGAAAGGGCATCATAGAGATGCATGCCTATAGTGTCATGAAAGCAGTCGAGATGGATGGCCAGAGACTGGTCTTGCTGAAGAATCCTTGGGGCAAGGGAGAATGGAAAGGCGCTTGGAGTGGGTGATGTCTTGGAATCCCGCTTCATATTGCTGTTACTTTCTGCTAACCAGAAGCAGGTGACGGCTCTAAGGAATGGACCCCGGAGTGGTTGCAAAAACTCCAACATACATTTGGCGATGATGGAGCTTTCTGGATCTCATACAGCGACCTCCTCAAGAAGTACAACATATTCGATGCGACTCGGCTGTTTGGACCTGACTGGGAGGTCACGTCCATCTGGACAACTCTTTCGGTGCCGTGGACCCTGGATTACCACGATACATACTTCGCCTTCACAATCTCAAAGTCAGGCCCCGTTGTTATCGTTCTGGCACAATTGGACGAGCGATACTTCCGAGGGCTTGAAGGACAGTACAGGTTCGACTTGCAATTTCGTCTGCATAAAGCCGGCCAGGAGAACTATGTCGTACGGAGTCAAGCATCGTACCGCATGAACCGGTCTGTCAACGTTGAGCTCGATCTTGAAGCTGGTAGCTACGAAGTTCTCGTCAAGCTGGATGCGGTTCGAAACGATCAGGTTCTTCCCATCGAACAGGTCATCCGGAACAACGCCAAGGGCCGCCGCGAGAAGCTGATCCGAATAGGATTGGCATACGACCTTGCTCACAGCAAAGGGAAAATAGTAGAGTCGCCCAAAGAGAAGGCAGCCAGAGAAGCTCACAAGAAGAAACAGCGGGAAAAGAAACGCGCCGAAATCAAACACAAGATTCTCGAGAAACGAGAGCAACAACATTGCCTCAAGGTCAAAGCCGTCAAAAGGAGACAGAAGGAAGAGGCAAAGCGCAAAGCACGGCACAAGGCTAGAGTTGAGAAACTCAAGGGCGCCAAAGGAACGTTGTCCATGCCAGGAGGGGTTCGCTTCATGCCACCAAAGCAATCAGAAATACATAATGAGGCCCCAGAAGCCCTAGAGTCACCAAAACACACAGCGAGAAAGCATATACAGGTTCAAGAAACTGACTCTGCAGACCTTGAGTTTGCGACCAATAACCTGAAAATATCAAAAGAAGAGCAAGTTCATGGGAAGTCCGCTGGCCATGCAGAAATCGCCGCGTCTGGCGAATTTCCGGCCTCTCTGTACACCCGAGATGGGGTAAGACCACCCATAGAAAAGCAAGCTGATATAATCGCTCGTTTCTCCAAAGGATTATCCAAAGAACTAACAGATCCCATTCTCGAGGCTCGAAAGTCGAAAGGTGACGCGCGGGAGATCGGCAGTGTCAGGAGTGAGGGCCATGGAGCCACTCCGCAAGAGAGCGAAGCGGGCAAAAGCGAAGCAACAGCTCCTTCGGAAGTCTCCGAACCTTTGCTATGCGAATCAGACGACGATGAATTCGCAAGTGTCTCCAGTTTGTCCGAGCTCTCTGAGCGGGAACTGGAACTCGAGATTGATGCAGTAGAGGCACAAGAACGCACTGCTGTCGGCCGAATGCCACCGCAGCCAGCCACCACCGCACCCGCAGACGACCAGGATGAGTTTGAGAGGGACCCTTGGAATGCCGTGGCTGTTGTTGGCCTTCGAATATACTACAAAACATCAGAAGATTACCAAAATGATGTTATCGTCGAACTGCGAGCCGTGCGACCAAGCCCCTACACGGAAGAGGAAGAAGAGACACAGAAAGCCTCGAACCCAAGCGACAAGAAGTCGAAAGGCCTCGATGTGGACGATAGCGCCAAAGATGCTACCCTGGAGGGCGAGATTAAACAACGAAAGAAGAGCATCAGACCTACCAGTGAGGATCTCAGCGATGCCTCGGTGGTGGTTCACTGTGATGCTGGCAGAAGAACGTGGGCCGCGCCGGGAGCCGACTTACTGGCGAGGGCAAAGTTCAACTTTTGAGGCTGACAGTATTCTGACAAGACTTTGGCAGGGATCGGAAGGAACAGCTTGCTTTTTATTGATTGCGGGGTATCCTCAGAACCTAGAACCTAACGCCTCTCTTCAATTGGTATTTAATACACTCTCATGGCCCTAATAATACGGGCGTTTCCTCCTTCGTTGTCACGTTTGCAACCACTGAAGAGCCCGTCAGAAACTGTCGAGTAGGTCGTCCAGCTTTCGTTTCTCTCCTGTGGCCACAGGTTCCACGACGAGGGACTCATCTTCCCTAAATAAGCTTCCAGATTCCGTGGATTCAGGCAGAAGGCTGACGCGACCACCGACGCGTGCCAAGAGAGCTCGCATCTTCTCCATCTCCTTTTCGACCTCACCGTCGCGGGTGACAAGATTCTCCTGCACGCCCATGCCATCATCGTCGGAGCGAAAGGGGTCAAGTAGAGCCTTCATGCGCCGCACCCGCTCAACGCGGGCTTTGACCTGCTGCCTCCTTTCGGCGAGCGACTTGAGGCGATCCACTTGTTCTGCATACCGCTTGGCTTCCATGGGATACATGGTCACATCGCGGTCAGCCGGCCATGCCGAAGAAAGGGACTTAACGACAACCTCGTCGGCTTTTGTGCCCTTCTGTTAGTCATCGCGCTCAGAATAGTTATGACAAAAGTCTGTGTGTCGCATCAGAAGCACCACTTACTCAAGTCAGAAGAGAGAGGCAATCCCTCGGTTGGTTCGTCGTCCTGCGCTGTGGGCGATTGAGACAGGTAAAGAGCATCGATCTGCTCGGCGACGTGGCGGCTCGCCTGATGCGAGTAGGCGCGTCGCGAATGCTGGAGCACGGCAGTGTTGAAGCGGGCGACGACATGCTCGACGACGGGGTCCGGGATTGGGAATTCGGCGGCCTCATTTGCGGCGAGCCAGGAGCGGGATGGTTGGAGGGGCTGCGAGAGGAGACGGGTCTGGGCTGCGAGGAAGGCTTGTTTTTGGGCAATTACTGTCGGGGGAGGGGCTTGTGTTGATGCCATCTTAATGCGCGGGGACACACGGCTGTTTTACATCAACTGTCCGTTTAGCAGATGCTTGGATGGGAGCCGAACAGAGTCCGGATGGAACGGGAGGTGATGTGAGAGGGACGGAGATGCGGCCGGGCGCTGGGGACGGGGAGGGGCGGTGATGGTGGAAGCGAGAAGCGGCAGCTGGACGCGTCAGGAAGGCGGCCCACACCATTCGAGGGCCCTGCACAGATACGTATCTGTTCCCACCTCCTAGTTAGGCTCTTTCGGCCTCACATCACATCTAGATCCTGACCGAAGGCATCAAGCGCCAGTCACTGGCCCCAATTCATTGTTTCTTTTTCCATGAGAAATTTTCTTCTCTCCCTCTCATAGTAGCTGGTGCCGCCGCCGCCCGCCACCTTGGCTCTGCGCCCGGAGTTCTCAAAAGTTCTCCAACCTCTACCGGCACAGCGGCGCGAGAGAGATGTATGCGCAAGCAACGGCACGAAGTGAGACGAGATGCCGTGTGCGGCGCGGTGCAGTGTTCACAGCCCAACTTTCTGTCGACACATTCCGCTGTTCACCACCCAGCAATACCGCCGGCGGCCGCTCGAGCTTGCGTTTCCTTTCCCGGTGCCCGGCATCCGCGTATGCGGCCGTGCTGATGGATGTGACGAACCTCGTCGAGGCACAGGCACACCGCTACGGGGCGCATCGAGCCACCTCCCTCTTCCTTGCCCGGCCCCGCTGTTCATATCGACACTAATGCGGTCTGCATGTACTCGATCCATCCCGTACGGCCGCATGGACTGAGGCGTTCATTCGGCTCACTCGCCATCTGCACGTCAGGCCTTTCCACCTCACTCTGAGTGGCCGGGGGATGGAAGAAAAGCTCTTCTCTTGGAACATTTCACGCAGTCGAGTCTACTGGAATCCTTCCCCTGGCTTCTCACTGGCCCCCTTTACCGCTGGCCGGTGGCCCTACAGGTGAGCATTCACGTTCGGGTCCCGCAACGCCTTCCCGAGCGTCACTCTTCCATGGGTAGTCTCCATGTCTAGAGCCCTTTGGATGCTAGCCGCCTCGTCAAGGAGCAGCGCCCCCTCACCAGCCTGGAAGCATGCCCTGGTTCTCGAGGGGCATATTCCCACCTACTCGGCCGACGCGAAGGCGTTGCGCAACGTCTTGTGGAGGAAGTCCTCGCCAAGCTCAGCCTATCCAGCATGTCATGGTGCCATGAAACTCGTGAGAGACATGGCTTCGGTGTGCTGTCAAAACGGCTAATCCTGCGTGCCTAGCTTCCGTGATGCGTCTTTTGGCACAGGACCCAGCCCTTCGTTCCCAGCCCTGCCCCGACCTAGCCTCCTTGGTGCTCGTGTGCTTGGACGAGAGAAGCCATCGACCGTTGCCCCTCATACTCGTGCCTTCTTTTCTATCTGGCCCCGCGCTAACACTTACTGCCAGTTTGAGACCAGAGTCCAAGACCCTGGGAAGTCGCCAATGCTCTGCCTGGGCTTTTCACTTATATGAAGGTCCCTCCCCCTTCTCTCTCGATGCTCTGCTACGCTGTTCGTGTCTGCGACTGTGCCGATTCATCTCCCCGTTCTTCAACAGACAAGAAGCAAGCGAGAAAAGCGAAGGCGTTGTCTCACTTCCCATTTCAGCACAACTTTGCGTCGTCCCAAGCCTCTCCGAGCACCGTCCTAATGTCTTCTACCTCTCCTCGCTCGAAGCCTCCCGCCAACGGCTTCGTCGCCCTTGCGCGCAAGGTTTATAACCCCATTGGTTTCAAAAAGGGATACAACTTTACCCTGTTCGTCATTACGGTGGGAGGCATGATGGGTTTCGCCCTTGCCCGCATGATGTATTTCAATATCGATGGCGTCTTTTGCAACCCGGACCACAAACAGCGGACTCTTCCGGGAGAGTGCTACTTTTACCAGTCCGGCACGGGGCGGGCTGGTATTATAATGCACCTCGTCGGCATGGTCCCGGGTGGTTTCCTCGCCTGCCTGCAGTTCGTACCCGTCATCCGCCACAAGGCCCTGCTGTTCCACCGCATCAATGGGTACCTCGTCCTCCTCCTCAGCGTCGTGGGCATCACTGGCGTCCTGATGATTGTCCGTCGTACTTTTGGCGGGGGCGTGAGCATGCAGACTGTGATGGGCGCCGGGAGCATCATGTTCCTCGGCGCGCTGGGCCTTTCTATCTATAACATCAAGAAGCTCCAGATCGAGCAGCACCGTGCCTGGATGCTGAGAGCCTGGGTCTACGTAAGACAATTCACTGCGCATCTTGTTTCTTTGACAGTGTAGAAGACTAACAAAACACGCTTCATAGGCCGGCTTCATCATCACCATGCGCATCATCAGCTTCCTGGCCGTCATGATTACGGCCGACTCAGGCTACTACCAGGTCAAGCAGTGCGCCGTGCTGGACTTCATCTTTCGCCACAACCAGACGAAGGTCCTCGATCTCTACCCGGGCTGTGGCGGCTACTATTCAGGCGAGAGCCCAGGTCTCAACGTCATCGTCCATAGCAACTACCACGCCCATCAGCCCGCCGAGATCGCGGCTGGTTTCACGTCTGTCTTCGATGCCGGGTCTTGGCTGGCTCTTGCTATCCATGCTATCCTTGTCGAACTCTACGTACGTTTGACCCCCGTCCGTATCTTGTCTCTACAATGTTTCCCTTCTCTCGTTCGATCGATACACCACTGCGAGAAATCGGGTGCTGACGAGACCACCAGCTCCATCTAACCCCTGCGGAATCCGAACGCCTCCGCTGCATCTCGTATCAACGCCAGCTCGAAGCGGGGATGAAGAACGCTGGAAACGCGGGCCTGACCGTCCAGAGGTTGGGAGATGCAGAGCCCTGGTTGCCACCGGTGGAGCTGCAGCGGTTAGAACATAGCAGGACACCAAGCTCCGACGACGAGATGAGAGAAAAGAGCGTGAGCGCTGCATGACAAGCGAAGCTCTCCTGTACGATTTTCACGGCGTGGAATATGCGACCTATGAACGAAGTCGCCCCGATGGGCGTTTGACGACCACGAATTATGACGCACCATGAATTGAGCTGACTATATTGGGACCTCTTATGTTGCATGGCTCACTCGCGTAGCCAATCGATCATCTGGTCATATGTAGATATTATTTGTTTCATTCGTTATTCATACCAAGACTAAAGAACGGCTCATTAAACCAAGCACCATTTTTTGCCCTATGCAATGACACATGACCACTTTTACAGACCGGACCACCAGAAGGTCTCGCCGACCTTGAAGCTGCCCTTGACGGCCTTATCCGTCAAGACACTGCTGTCACTGACAATGACCTCGTACTCTCCCCCTTCGGCGCACCACTGGTGGCGCTCCTCGTCAAAGTAGCTGGCGGCGTACTTGGTCTCGATGTCGACCGTGACGTTCTTGCTCTCGCCCGGTGCAAGCGACACCTTGGCGAAGCCCTTGAGCTCCTTGAGGGGCCGGTTGATCTTGGCCTTCTGTTTGGGCGCGACATAGACCTGCACAACCTCAGCGCCCTGCACCTTGCCCGTATTCTTGACGGTGACGTCGACGGCGATCTTGCCGTCCTTCTCTGTGACCTTGAGTTTGCTGAAGCCGAAGCTCGTGTAGGACAGGCCATGGCCGAAGGGGAAGAGAACGGGGCGGTCGATGTACTCGTAGTAGCGGTAGCCGATGTAAACGTCCTCGCCATACAGCGTGCGGCTGGCCTCGGCGCGGTAGTTGAGGTAGGCTGGGTTGTCCTGGACACGCTCGGGGAAGCTGAGGGAGAGCTTGGCCGAGGGGTTGACGTCGCCGAAGAGCACGTCGGCGATGGCGTTGCCTGTCTCGTTGCCGCCGTACCATGCTTGGACGAGAGCTTTGACGTCCTTAACCCATGGCATGCGCACGGGGGTTCCCGACTGGTTGACGACGACGGTGTTGGGGTTCGCCTGGGCGACGGCCGAGATGAGCTTGTTGAGGTAGCCCGGCAGGTCCATGTCGGCGCGGTCGTTGCCCTCTGTCTCCCAGTCGGCATTGAGGCCGGAGCAGATGATGACCTGGTCAGCGTCCTTGGCGAGGGCAGCGGCCTTGGCGATCTCGGCCTTGTCATCAATGACCTTGCAGCCGCCGATGCGCAGGGCGCCGCCGCCGAATACGACATTGTCGCCCTGCAGCTTGGACGACGGGGCCGAGGCAAACTCGACCTTAAAGGTGTACGTCTCACCCTTCTTAAGCTCAACGCGGCCCTTCTCCTCGAGGGTCGCGGCACCGAAGAAGGCGTCGCCCTGGCGCTGCTTGGTGCTGTTGTCGATGACCAACTTGTCGTTGACAAAGAGGTTGGCCGTGCCGCAGACGATGAGACCGAGCTCGTAGGTGCAGTCCTCCTCAGCAACGAAGGAGCCTTCAAAGTCGGCGTACCAGAGGTTGGACTTGAACTTGGGGTTGTAATAGTCGACAAGCAGCAGCTCCGTCTTGGTCAGGATGAGCTCGTCGAGGCATTCGCGGTTGTGGTCCGTCGGGGGCTCGTTGTAGGCACGCATCGTCATACCGGGCTTGCCGTCGGCCGACTTGCAGACGTTGCCGAGTAGGGGAAGGAGCTTGTGGGAGTAGGCGCCCTCGGTATACTCTGGGGGCGAATCGAGCTTCTTGCTGATACCGTCGAAAGGGGTGACGGCGTAGTAGGCAGCCAGGGAGGCGGAACCACCTCCGTGGTAGGTGGCAATCTTGGCGTTGGGGCCGATGACGACTGTCTGCAGTTGTGAGAGTCAGCGGTTACCATCATTTCTCATATCCCGCAGGTGCTTGCTTACCTTCTTGTCCTTTTTAAGGGGAAGTACATTATCATCGTTCTTGAGAAGGACGATACTCTCACCGCCAATGCGTCTCAGCAACTCGGCTGTCTCGGGAGTGTCTCCCGTCTTCTCAGGGGCACCCTCGGGAATACCGGTGGCCACAGCTTTCTTGATGAATTTGAGCATGGCGCGAGCTCTCTCATCAAGCACGTGTTGGCGGACCTTATCCGTCGACACGTTGAACTTGAGAGGCTCTCCGCGGAAGCGAGGGGGACCGGGCATCTCGAGGTCGAGACCCGCGTTGGCCGCCTCCGTGGTGCTGTAGGTTCCATACCAATCGCTCATGATCATTCCGTCCCAGCCCCACTCCTTACGAACCAGCTTGTCCAGCAGATCGGGATTCTCACTGCAGTAGGTGCCGTTGACGCCGTTGTAGGCCGTCATGAGGGCTCCAGGCGTGGAGTCGCGGAAGGTCAGCTGGAAGGGAAGGGCGTAGATCTCACGCAGCGCGCGCTCCGTCACAATGCTCTGAACGGCATTGCGCCTATGCTCCTGGTCGTTGCATACAAAGTGCTTAGGTGTCGCCTGGATGCCGGTGCTCTCAATGCCTCTCACGATGGCAGCGGAGCCGAGACCGGCGAGGACCGGGTCTTCACCAATGGACTCAAAACCTCGGCCGCCGAGCGGGGATCGTTGCATGTTGATAGTGGGTCCCAGAATGCAGTGGGCTCCCTTGAGCTTGGCCTCCTCGCCCATTTTCTTGCCGGCCTCTTCGAGGAGCTCAGTGTTGAAGGTGGCGCCGAGGGCCGTACCACAGGGGAAGCAGGCGGCCTTGATGCCATTGAAAAACTTGGTACCACGAACACCATTGGGGCCATCGGAGAGTCGGATGGAGGGGACGTTGTGCTTGGGAAGGGCCTTGGTGTGCCAGAAGTCGATACCTTGAGGAATTTGGCGGTTAGCTTGCCATTGACACATTGTCATTCATATCGGAGACTTTATCTGGGAGCGATTGGGTGGAATGTAGGGGGGCTTACCCGCGAGAAGGTCAACCTTCTCTGAGACGGTGAGCTTCTTGAGCACATCTTCCACGTCAAAGTCGGCCATTGTGAGTTCTAGGAAGCGGTGAGCAATGCGAATGGCCTGTGTATCTAGAGCAGCAGCTTCAATAACCAACACTGCCGGCTTCAAACGGGAACAAGCAACGAGGAGGATCAGGCGAGAAGGGAGAGTGTGGAATGGGCAAGAAAAGCAGTGAGGATGGCCGAGAGCTTTCCCGGCGGGTCATGCTGTTAAATAGATTGGTGACAAACTCGAGAAGCGGGACAGCTCCAGACACGGCGGGGATTTGTTTGATTCTGAGCTGGAGCTTGCCAGCTTCCCCCGTCCCGTGTCCTACGTAGCATGGACTAATCGGATAGAGCAACCGGCATCGTTGCCGGGAAACTACAGGCAAGCAGGGCATGTTTGCATGCAGCAAGAGTTGGCAACAAGAGTATTTCCCCAGTCATGTCATGGTTGCCCCTCCGCGCTGTTCAGCCGATGGGCGGAAAGGTGGAGAGCTCTCTTACTCCGGAACTGGAACTAATGAACTGGCTTGGGCTCATATCGAGCCAAGACCTTGAAAGGCGAGAGACGCGGTCAGGTGCGTCAACGTCGACATCCAATGCCTCGTAACAACGCAATCTACCCCACGTTGTGAGAGGATTCTGCCCCTCTCTTGCCGGGTGAAGCTCGGATGGGTCTCCGCCGCAGTATTTTGGTCTGCACCGGCTCCGGTTTTAGACCACGTCAACGACAGCGGATTGGCCGGTTCAATTTAGACGTGATGCTGAACCTCGTCCCGAAATCCCGTCAGACGACGTGATGGTGGGGCCAGGCGATGCATCAATGTCTTCGCGCCGGCTGAAGTTCGGTTGGTATCGTTGGCGTCAGATGACGTCTCATCTTAGCCGATAATTGGCCGGAGATTGGCCTGAGAACTAACGAGAATTCGGCGAGATTCAGCCGAAGGTTTGGACAGTGTCAAGGTTGCCGGCCGGACGGTGACGACAATCCAGGCCAGCCCACCAGCCCTCTCGGTCAAAACGACCCAAGATTGGTTCCGGCTCGGGAGGCGAGGACGGTGATTGTGATACCGATACTCCCCGGCCAGTAAGAAGGGCATAAACAGACAACGAAAAGGTCTCGGCGGTGGGTTTCAAGTCCCGTCATAGTCCCGCACTCCGGTGACTACGCGTCTCTGACAAATGGAAGCTGACTATCATCACGGCCAGGACACAGTAGGTACACGAACTCCGTGGCATTCACGGATGCGGAGGCTTACAAAGCTGTAGGCTTCATTTGGACCCTCTCGACGTTTTGTTCGTAAGCAGTAGATCGCCGTGGGGTCGCAGCGAAACGATCATTTGCCATCTGCCGCCAGTTAACCTTTCGAGAAAATGTCTTTCCGCGCGAAGCAGCCAAGCCAGGGAATACAGCTTGATGGCGGCCGGAACACGAATCTGATAAAAGCCTTCCCCGGCAGAAAATGCAGCCCGGGCGGCCAACCGCCCGTCATACCCGGTGCCCCATCTACCGTCCCTCTTTATACGACGACTCTGCGCGGCTGGTCCACGGAGCTATGCCGCGTCCCGACCCCCTAAATCAGTGGGCCGAGTTAACCCCTCCGGTCCATCAGCTTCGGCATCACAGCCCCGTCCAACTGGCCATTTGCGGGTGATCTCTCTCCCAAATATTTCCTTCCGCCGGAAAGCTCCACTCACTTCCCATCGCCCGGCCCCATGTGTCCGTATTTCCCATCTTGGTGAGTGACAGTAAACTGGGCGAATCGAAGGTACTCTAGCCAAGACCACTTCCGGGGGCGTCCGCCTCACTTCAGGTCCCAGAGAGGGGCTTCCCGCACCGAGTAGGCAAACACGACATGACGCGCTGTCACCCACACACCCGGCTTAGCTCGTCAAGCGAAAGAGTGCGAATGGACCACACGCTCGCCGGGTCCCGATGCCTATGACATCCTACTAGATACTGATTCGTTGAACATGTTGTGCTTCTTCCCAGATCTGACTTGATCATCACCGACTCTGCTTGAAAGGCGGGGGGATGGGTTCCCCATTGTTACTGGGATGGCCCACATGCTCGGCGAGGTTTCTGATACCTGCGACAATCAACCGAGACCTCATTTGTCGGACCACGTTTGCGTTTCCCGGTTCGTTCTTGATGGTCATTAACTCGAAGCAAACTCCATCCGACGTGCGTCTGCGAGGTGATTGACGCAAGGTTCTCTCCTGATATATGATCAAGAACTGTGGTTCGCCGAGCAGTGGCGAACATTGGCGGCACCTATGGTCTGGAGATCAGCTCTGATCATTAACAGGGTTCTCCAGTTGGCAACGGGCACTTATTCAAAAGGGGACGGATCGCCAGGGGTGGTCATCGATCTTTATTCTGACTTCAAATGACCAACCAAGGCCGTATCGTGACAGTCTCGTGCCTATAGCATAGCACACGCCGCTTCCAGATGTTTCCAAAATGGTGTTGTTCATCGTCCAGCGCCGTTGCACATGTTATAATCGACTTTTGGCGTGCAGCTTCGAGTCTCGCGTTATCTATACCGGCAGAAGAGACTCTCAATGTCCCTATCTTGAATTCCTTCACCAGTCTGTTCCTCGACTGCGATCAAGTGAGGACACAATCACCCTACTATCATGCGCTTTTTTGAAGGAGTAATTTGAATTCTTTTTGTCATAGCCCCTGTTGCGCGGTGGAATTACAATACCAGCGTAGAGGGCAGTCATCTATGATTGTCGCCAGTCCAGAGACTGAAGCAAACTGAAGCAAACTGAAGCAAACTGAAGCACCCGGTCTTAGCCCGATCGCACGGTTCCAAGTGCTGTTTTTTTCATGCAGAGATTGCCCAGTATAACCACCAGTCACGATAGGGAGTTGTTCAGAGACTGAAGCACAATTAAGCAGATCAAAGACAGGATTCTCGGCAATGTTGAAATGGGCTCCGTGCTAACTCGGTGGCCATGTGAGAATCAATAGCCGCGACACGAGGAACACAGCGGCTGAAGCATAGTGGAGAGAGTCGACTAAAGTTCGATTCTTCAATCACTGTGAGATGGACGGATTGCTCACTCGGTGACCCCCTGATTGACATAGTCACGACGCGAACGACACTGGAAGGCTTGAGCACAATTCAGGGGACCAACGTCCCTTTCCCTAGCTCCCTACCTCACGATGGTCTCATGCTCACTCGATGGTCCCTGAGATACATACAGGACAGGTCCGAGAAAGAGAAGGCCAAGACTGGCTAACGAGCGAACTTACGCCGGATCTTCTTGCTCGGACGCAGACCCGTTGATTTGAAAGAATTATGTACTGTGTGAGATATCAAGGCGGAGGACATTGTTTGGAAGATCGCGCCGTCAAAGTCCTAGTGGTCACCGTCCATGTTCAAAAGGGGGTGATGGGCACAGTCTGGCGGCGCACGTGGTCGCGCAGCGTAGACGCCCCATTCCCACAACATCCTTGGCATCTATGGACTTGAAGAGCGCGTCATAATCCACGTTCCGGATTTTCTCACGATGAGGTTGGTATCTCACGATGCCTGTGACCCTTGACGACCGTAGAACATCCTTTACAAGATCCCGGCCCAATCGGCCGAGTGGTTCTTTGTCTGCAGCTGCCGGCCAGGACGCCAAACAGGTTTGAACTTGCTCCATCTCCTGATCCTGACAGAATTTCCGTTACCCACCCTCCAAGGGCGGCACCGTTGGGCGGAGGCCAAGTCCGAAGCGGCCTTGCGCATTGGGAAAAGAGCCTCGGGCAGCCCGGACAGGGACCGAGCTAACCCATACACCAATATTCCCAAACCCGAGCATATTCCGCCCAGCGGAATCCGGAAACCCCCCATCAGCACATGTTTTCCGGCTGACGGGAGCAAATGAGGCATAGAACCGCTTGGCTGGCACATATGCATTCCTCAAAGGGATAGTTCAAGGAAATTCAGTCTAAGCCGTCCAACATGTTGGCTGCAAGTGCGCCGGGGTTTTGGGTATGAAAGGGAGAGAAAGGGAGTGAGGAGTAAGAGGAAGATGAGGGGGCGGGTCATTGGTTGAAGAATGGCCGGGGAGATGCCCGAGAGGATGAGGGAGTAGGGAGGGGAGAATACCGAGCGTTGTGGGCGTACCCGATGCCGAAAAGGGCGGCAGGAGCGGTGGTGTCTGTCCGGTCTACAGAAACAAAACAACCAAAGACCGAACAGACCAATTACTAACTAGTTCAATCCAGTCGCATACAGGAAGCGCAGGAGGAGTGTAACATGTATAGATACATGCAGCGGTTCCTTTGTCCCCCCTCGCCTTCTAGAAGGGGGGTGGTAGAACCAGGTTGGCTCGGGCGGTAAGTTGCTTTCCCTCCTCACCCCGATCGCGATCTTTGCCAGTCTGAGGCAAACGTAGGCGTATCACTGGCCGATTGTGCAATTGCCGTCGGGGGCGTGGAAGGCTGCGCGTGCGTTTGCAGAACTACCGTACCTAATCCTCCGGCCGCCCACGTCCGTGATGGGAAGGCCCACTGACGGGTAAACAGTCTTCTCGATGATCGTTGATACACGGAAGTGCCTTATTGGGGGTGCCGGTCCAAAGAACAGACCCGAAGCTGGGCAACGGCGCAAAGTGTAAATCCTTCTTCGAATATTGGAAGCTTCGGCAATGCTTCGATGGTGCTTCGATGGCCAGATTTCGGATGCACAGAAACGGAAACACACCGCCACTGCCGCATGGACTCTCGCAGCAGCAGCTCCAAGCGCAAGGTTGCCACGTTCTACCCAGCCCTTCACACCATCCGTGGCGTCGGATGACGGTCGTGCGGATGGCGACGGGTAGCGCAGCACATGGCAAGCCGCGATGGTAAGCCGCAATGGTAAGCCGCAATGGTAAGCCGCGATGGCGAGGTACTCGGCAATGGCGATGGCATGATGGTGGTGTAGTGTAAGTGACAACAGACCGAACATTTTCAAAGTGACAACACGCCGGGTCATGAATCGAGTCGTCTTCGTCTCTCGGACATCATCTCATTGAAGCGGTGTGGCATTTGCATGAGGTAGCACTGACCATTTGGCGATGAGCTCGTGGCGACCAACGATGACTGCCTGAAGAAACGCGCCGGTCAAACATGAACCGGAGCTAGCTTGTCGGCGGAGGCTTTAATGCTCGTTAGATACCCTCCTTCGTTCTTGTTAGCTCACAAACGAAGGTAGGCAAGAGGCGTACGAGGTGATGATCCAACGCGTGGCAGCGTTGTAGGGCTCGAGATACGCTTTTGCCTTGACATGAGGCGTGCATTATAGCCACGTGTCGTAGGCAGTGCTATCTGTCAAAAGTCTATATTGAGGCCATCACACGAACCCGAGCCGCCTGTCTCAGATGGTTCCATGCATCAGATTCTGCGGGGGCTGACTCGCAAGCAGAAGGGGCGTTCTATCTCGCGCCTTTGCAGGTGTGTGCGCGCGGGCGTGGAGGGGCGTGTAAGGTGTTGCGCATGAACCAAGTAGAAGTGTCCGGGCGCGTTTCTCAACGTTGTCCAACGTTGGCAATACATTGCCTCGCAATTAGACCGCGAAGGAGAAAGATGGGCAGCAAGACAATCGCTTGTGTGTCCGTCGTCGTACTGTCGGCGATGCTGGCGTCAGTGGAGTCGGGCATCAAGGCAACCTACGTAGTGCTGCAACAAAGCCATCACACCTTGTGATACAGCTAGCACGTGGACTTGAGCAAATATTCCAATCCGTATGAAGCCAACCAGGGGTTGTCCTCCCATCGCTCGGTGGTGTTGAGGCGGTCCCTGGTCGCTCGTAAATTGAAATTGCGCTGTGACAGACTAGAACAAATAAATGGGCAAAGCGACGGAGCCACAAGAAAAGGACAGTGTGGTGCCTCCAGGCCTATTCGCAGTTTCGCAATTTAGGTATGACCGTCGCGGTCATCGTTGTCGATGGCCTGTATCGGACGGTCAGAGGGAGGGGACCGCGCTTTGGTGAATCGTCCTAGGGTCCACTTGGAGGTGAGGCGGGGGTTGGATGGCATAGCTTGAAAGGACAACTCGGGGCGAAGGGGGTGGGGGCGCGCATTGGGCGTGATGAACGGTAGCAGGCCCTACGGAAGGCCCGTCGAAGAAAGGCCCGGTTGACGCTAGGATGGAGGGATGTCGGGCGAACGATCTGAAGTGAGGTGAAGTGATGGCGGCGGCGGCAAGGTGAGGCTGTGTTACCACCAGGGAGCCAAGGTGCGGTTCCGGGATGACCTGGGACCGCGACGATGCAACAACGGAGTGCTTGGATAATGAAGCTAAAACGGTCCGTGTTAGGTAAAGTTCGTCAAGATAAGGCAGGCAAGGCAGGAACGGCAGGGGGGGGGGGGGGGGATACGAACGTCTGAATCCGTAGCACGTGTTGGTGGTAGAGTTTGTGTAGGGACCTAGGAGTACCGAAGTAGGTGTGTGGCGGCCGGCAAAGGATCCGATGGTGATAGGCTGGGTGAGGCGCTCCGACGAAACGTTCCCATCCGCGCCCACGTCCCTGGCCACGTCCAGGGTCAAGGAAAAGCAGATCCCGGGCACGGGCGACTGGAGGCTGCCGTCGATGTTGTTCGTCATGGAGCCCGCTCGAGGAGACAAGGAAAGCACGGTGAGCAAAGTAATGAATGTCTCGAAGCCTGTCGACGATGCAATGACATGCAAGATCCATTTGGCTTTGGCGACGAGCTGCAAGATGGTGTAATCGGGACGGACGCCAAGACCGGTCAACCTCGCCTGGGGAGGGGACTAAAGAACGGATGCTTAAGTGCAAGACGGGACGGGAATGGCGGGAGAAGCGCAGCGAGGAGTGACCCGGGTAGGATCAGGTTGAAGGAAAGCTTCCGTCCCTTTGAGTTGCAGTGGAAGCTAAGCTAGGGGCAATGATGTGAGTTGAGATGAGATAATGTGAGGTGATGAGGGAAATCTCGGACATGGGACACCCGGGCTGGATCATGTTGAAGATACGAGGATAGGAAGAGGGGCAGGATAGACAGCTCAGGGTAGCAATACAGACTTCTTTGGGGCAGGCAAGTCGGGAAAGGAGGGGAGGACAAGGCAAGGGAAGCGGAGAGAAAGGTAAGCAGGTGGCAGGCATAACCATCGACAGCACTCTGAGGCCAGGCAGAGCAGGGCGTAGTGTGTAGTGTGCACGTAGCAGACTGCTTTGGTATGGATCTCCCTACTATGAGCAGTACCACCTGGACAGGACCGGACAGGCAGCAGGCAAGAAGCAAGACGGAGAAGGCAATGATGAACTGGCTCTCTCCCGGCCCAGCTAGGGAGAGCTGGCTCGGAGCGGAACATGCGGATTAGACCACTCTCGCCGCGTTCCACGCCTTCCAACGCTTGATGCTCCTTCCGAGGGAGAGAGAGATGCACCGTAGAGAGGAGGCAAGCACGGCAGGCAAAGGTACCTACCTACCTGTCCCCCCTGTGATTAATCGCATTGCTGACCAATGTCTGTCGTGCTTCACGACACACAATGTGTGGTACCTTGCCTACAGTGGTGGAAGGTGGGAGGAGGAGGAAGGCGGGACGGAGAGGGTCATCTACTTTCTCGAGAACCTCTCGTCCGGGGGGGAAAGAGCTTTATCGCCTACTTTCTCCCGCGGCCGTATATCCAGTGTACCAAGTACCACCGTCTATCGAGACTCGATTCGACTCCACGATGGGGGACCCTCAAGTTTCCTGCAGAGGTATACCTTGCCGAGTACTATGTATATGTCCCGGCGTCACAATTTGGAGGACGAGCCAAAGAGGTGTCCGCCCACGTACAGGTAAAATACCTCACTTGGAAGCCGCCGAGGAGATCAAACACTGCAATGGGCCCTAGGACTTGGAAACCGCCGATGGTCGTTGACGTTGGTGCCCCTCCCATCTCTTCACGCATGGCATGTATGGCTGCATCTTCAAATCTAACTCTCCAATCAGAGTCATGGCACAATCCACTTGTCATGTCGTGTCAGTCAACGAAAGACAGGACGCACCTGCCAGGCACGTGATTCCCGGTCGGTGTTACTGCCCGCTAGGTAGGTACGACACCGGAGATGGGTGATGCTCTTGGATGCTAGATGGGCGGGGCATTTCGTCGACAGACGCTTGGCTGCATGTTGAGACACCTGCATCTGCACTCAAGCCCATTCGCGCTTTGCGAGAAAAGCATACTATGTACAGCGCTCCATGTCCCAAATCCTAACTGGTTCCAGCTTCCCGATGTGATGTGTGGTGATGCTCCCCCGGTCGCCCTCCCACAAGGACTGGCGCAAGTGAAGTGTGTGTACATAGTGAAGTATAGTACTCTGTGTAGTGAGTAGGCAAGCCCATGGGACCCATTCTTCCATTAGCGTGCTGACACCGGGGGAAGGATCTCTCCGGCTTTCGCCTGGCACCAGCAGCCAGCTCCTTCCCCACTTGTCGTCAGAGTACCGATTGCAAGTACCTCGCCCGGACAGATACATCCTCCTGCTAGAATGACGCCCCGCCCCCTTCGCTGCAAGGGAAGGCCGTCAGCCAAGACCCTGAGGTACGAAATCCCGGCAAGCATGTGGTGATCGCCCGTGCATGGACGTCGGGACAGGGAGCACCCCCCCCTCTTTCCTTTTTCGAAGCTCTCCCAGAAAACGGCAGAATGGGGCTAAATGCTCTAAGAGGAAAAAGAAAAAAACATGGGGGGGGCAACTGTAGCCCTGCACCGTCAACCGCGACTTTGCAGCATTTGCAGAGTGTGGACCCCTGTCCGTTTGTCCGCTCGTGTGCCCCTCCCCCTCCGCTCTACGCCCTCCCCTGTGCCCCTCTCATCCCCGCTCTAGCCATGCACATCTGGCGATTGGATTGGACCCCAGAACGCCCGTTTAAAAACAAAAAAGTACCCATGGACTCTCGCTCACGACTTGATCCGTGTGACAGACATGAAAAACAGCGAGAAATGGCCCACGACAGGCATCATGGCCTCCTGCCCGCGGATGCTTTGTGCCGCTGTTGCTCATCCACACCATCAAATCAGGCGGCATAAATGTACTTTACATGATCGTCGCCGCATGGTAAGTCCTGTTCTAGCTTGATGGACTATCTATCTCCTTCATGGTCTAAGCTTTCTCTCCAACTGCCTCACCTCACCTCACCTCACCTCACTCGTTCACGGAAAAGGGATGCCCGCCTGCATCGACTTGTTGATGTACCCTGCTCCCTACCTGACCTGTCGCATAGATAGCTGAACTCGAGCTCCCTGTTACCTTCGGTTGCAGACTTCCTCATCTTAGCATTGCGTAGCTCGTGGCGATCCTATCTCTCTCCTTGTTTCCCATTCGGGATCCCGAGTTACACGTGTCTCCTGGCCTCCAAATCCTAGCTCAACATGGGTCGATGCCGAGTACGGTGATTGTTTAGACGACGACGGGACGTTGACACGCCGAGCCAACGAAATAACAAGACGAGGGAGAGGACATTGAAGCAACCTAGACTGTCGCCATCAACCCCTTCGTCCTCCACCACCCGACCCCCGGCCACGGAGTCAAGGCAGGTCAACCAACGTTGTCAGGTCATACACCCATCACAATATGTCCTCCACGTGCCCCCCTCACCCTGGGCCGGAGCATGAACTGAAATGAAGTTGCTGCGATTGGCCTACTCTTCACCAGTTCAGCAGTGCCACGGTCCCTTTCTGTCGGATAGCGTCTTCCTCCTCTTTGCCAACGAGTGAGGCCTCGGTGCATCCATTCCCCCTTCTACCAGCGACGTTCATACCATGTGATTGCCACGATCTGACACCATTTGTCAAACACGCACCAGCCCCAATTTGACAACCTTCCATGATGCTTCTTTTGATCTTCGCAACGTCTTGCCACAAACTTAACCCATCTACTGAGTGTATATAAACCCTATTGTTGGACGACGGGCTCGCCGAGCCTGGAGAGTTCAGGCGAGACAGTCGGCTTTTTGGCTTCAAAGCACGAGATGGGCGGAATTGATGTCTCGTTCCCGGCTCCGATAGGCTGGATGCGTTGTGTCGGGTGATGAGAAGAAGGTGGCGAAACACCAACAACGTGGCTTTGGAGCAACGTTCGCATTGACGATGAACATAACCTTTCCAGGTGGAGGTGTCATTTGGAGATTACGGGCTTCCCCCTAACGCTTGTTCAGACGGTTGGCTTGCGGATTGTTGTCCATCCATCTCGCCCACCAATGCCCACGCATGTCTTGGTGTTGTTGGCTGGAGCTGCAGCCGCTGCCTTCGTGGATGTGCCATATTTTCATCTCGGGTTGCTTTGTCTCCATGCAACGACGAGCTCAGGTATCCGTATCGAATGCACACGCAAGAGGCTCGTTTCCCAAGGCCTGCTTCCACCCGCCAACCTCTGCCTTTTCTTCTTCGGGATTCCCTCCAAGGCATATACGGATATCCCGACCCCATCATGTCCGACTTGACGTCTGACCCCAGCAACAGGGCCCGGGCCCCGGTTCGGCATCGGAGCGGTCGATGGAGGGGGAAAGCGGATGGAAAGCCAAGGTTCACTGGTGAGGAGGAGCAACGGCGGATGACGGAAGATGGGACGGGCGAGACCAGCAAGGTGTCTGATCTGGCCCGCCTGGTCTCCTCCTCTTTTGCATATTGGCCTTATCTTCATTTGCCCATGCCCATGCCCATGCCCATGCCCATGCCCCCGGTTTATCTCTTTACCGCCGGAAGAGCAACGATGTGCTCTTGGGAAACGAGGAGAGCAGGGTTACGCATACGGGGAGAGAGTGTGAGAGTGGCAGAGAAAGAGGAAGAGCGGGCCGGGATGGCTGGGATTTGCTCGGAGCAATTGAATGGGTGAAAACGAGGTAACAGCGTCGGGTGTCCAGGTCCAAGTCGGCTTGCAGCTGGACCATAAGACTTGAGCAAGCGTGAGTATGAGGTGTGGTTTTGGCCCCCCACCCCTCGGTTGGTTCTGAAAGGGTGATGAGTGTGTCAAAGCACAACTTCACATTTGACCTCCAGCCCGTCGCGCTGGTGGGCTGGCGACTGCCCACGCTGCCGGCGGTGTTCGTGGCTGGCTGGGGTTCAATTTCGAGGTCGAGCGGGGCAGGTGACGGTGGGAAAGCAGAGAGTACGTACCGTGCAGCCTACTACCAGGGCATCAGGAGAGACGTACCGTACCGTCCCTTGCCGTAAAAGGAACAGACGGCGGGAGACCGCCTCACCTCAAGGAAAATTCCATCGTCGGCGCTAGAACAACTCTCCTGCACATCGGGGCTGCACCAGTGCTGTAACGCCCAGGAGGCTAGATTCCCTCCCGCTTGGATACCTTGGCCGCCCGCGAAATCGCACTTCTTCTAGTCGATTCGGCGGTTTTTGCATGCAGTAGGTTTGAGACACGCTGTTCCCATACGTTCATGATACAGGACACCAACCTACGATGGATGTGGAGGTGAGCGAGCCAACCCCTTAACCTTTCACTTTACATATCCGTGCTTTGCTGAGCGGAGTAACGCACTGGAAAGACGGATAAGGTGCACCTTGATCCATCAAGGGGGCGATATACAGTCCGTGCCTCTCGTCGACTCCATTGAACCAACCCATCCATCCTTGATCACGATCACCCCAGCCTTTTCAGCGTTTGCGGCTTGGTCTGCCTTCTCACCCACCCGGACCGGTGCTGCTCTCGCGCTTCGCACTTCGTCCATAGTCGACAGGGCATGGCGTCTCGAGACACCCTGGCCATCGTGTCCGAGGAAACAGCACGCTTTGCCTTACAAGGCCAACAGCATCATGGGAGGGGCCAGAGGGAGGGGGAGACTGCCAGTCTGTCACAGATGCCCTGCAAGCGCATAACCACCCTGGCAAACCCAATTCAATTCCAAAAACCTCGCCCAGCCCGGTCATACCGCAAGAGGAAACATGCCGCTTGGCAAGGTAAGGCACGGGTAAGGAGAGTTAACCGGCCGGTAAATTTGCAACTGGACCAAGTGGGCAAGACCCAGAGACCAGGACTCCAGAAGGGACTCATCTTCACCCAAGTGAATATATGTGTGTGTGGAACGCTGATCTTCCAAACCACTGGCAGTTGCTCGGCACTTTCCGGCCCATCGCCCGGCTTCTTACTCTTCGGGGCAGTGAACTCCGGCGCTTTTACATCATTGCAGAAACGCCGGATGCTGAAAGCCTCCGGTGCAGTGAATGCAGAGTGAGATCCCCGGGGCTTGTCCGCACCCCGGTCCTGGTCCCAGATGCTAGACTCCCAGTCCGTAAAAAGGCCAGGACCAGCTCCCAGCCGCCGGCTCCCAGTCCTAGCCAGCGGGGCAGCAAGACGCTGGGCTGGGACTCGATTGGATTGGCTGAAATGCTCGCTGCCTTGAAATCCCGAGTCCTCTCTGCCTGCTCTTCCGACCTTGACTCTCAATCTCAATCCTCGACCGGAGCAGCGGACAGCAACAAGTGCACAGCACTGCACAGCACACTAGCCGACGCAGGCGCAGCAGGCGCAGCAGGCGCAGCCACGACGATATCATGCCCAGGCATAGATAGATGCAAAATCCTGATCAATGCCCATAACCCGGGGTTTCCCTCCAGGTTGAAAGCTGAACGGTGCTACACCATCAGCGAACAGTGACAAGGTAGCTCAAAGTAGCTGCTGCTACTCGACGATGCCGAAGCCAAAGGCAGACAACATATCCGCAAAAACAGTCCATCCGTGTGAACTTACTACATCCTCTCGGCAGGCAGGTTCTCGGTGGAGCGGGGGGGGGAGGGTTCAGGACCGAATCAATGTCAATCTCCAGCAGAGCTCCAAAGGGGAAAAGCTCACCTGAAGCTGTGCAACCTTCACTTCACCCACATCACACATTACCCTGCGACCTTCCAGAGTACCTTGCAGTGGTCTCCGTTTTATCCACGGTTCCGGATGCAGAGACTCGAACGCAAACCTTGAACCATTGTCGTCGGGTCGGGTCAGCTCGACCTCTCCCCCGGTTTCTAGCGTTGCATTTCGCCCATTTCCTGTTGCGGAACGAAGTGGGCGACGCGCCAGCCCTCCGGCAATATCCTCAACTCTCACCCCATCCCGACCAAGGGGCCCTGAATGTGGATTGACCGGTGACGAGGGACCAGAAAACCCAAATAAACCAGCTGTCAGCCGAATGCACCAAACAAGACGGCAAAATGAAACTTTGTCCTTCTGGCAGGGAGACGGCCCAATGGTCCGCCCGCACCAGGCGTCCACTCTTCCCGAGCCCACGGGGCGTCTTGGTGCCGTTTAACTCTGGTGCATCGGTGCGTCCCCGGTTCGTACATGGCCAGGCCTGGTAACGTCGGGCCTGTCCCGGCCTTGTCTTCAGCGCCTGCGGGCACCGTTTTCCCTTGCGACCCAGTCGGCGAGCAACCACAAACTTCGACTGCAAGGCGGTTTGCGGCCGCTGAAGCAGCTTCCAATCGTACATACAGCCAGCCATACAGCCAGCCCTTCAGTGATCCCATCCCGGCAGAGACCATCCCGGCAGAGAGCAGCCCGTGCCTGAGGTTGTCCGTGTCGGACGCACAGCACATGCTTCCAGGCGGCCTTAGCTCTCCCGAGCGGACAAAATCCGCAAGCCAAGCCTCGAAGCAGGACAAGGCCCCTTGACAGAGCCGGTACGGTACGTATCCCGGTTGTTCATCTCGCCGTGTCGCCGTGTCCCCCTGCGACGGGCGACTTGCGACTCCTCCTTGCCGCTGACGGTTCACGCCTTAATCTATCCTTAGCGTGCGCGTGTACATCACTTACGTATTCACGGAAGCATGCCTTGGAACCTGCCAAACTCTAACCGACTTCTCATCAGGTTTTCGATCGTCTGATGCATCCCGTACGGATACCGATGTGCAAACTCCGGGTACGCTATCATCATACGTGCGAGAGAGGGGATGCCGATGTATTCTACGCAGGCCCATCGCGCCATGTCTCGACTCTTGCGAAGCGAAGGAGCCGGTGGAGGAGCCTTTGAATAGTTCGCGGGACGCGCCCAGCCAGCTAGTGAGGCCCAAGTCAAGTCTCGATGTGAGACCCTCCAAGACACCAGATCTCGACTTTGCCCAACCGACGCTACTCTCCATTCGTCCCCGCCCGCCGCTTGACGAGAGATCGGCCAAGGCGGCGATGACCAAACGATCTCTCTAGGGCAGAAGCTGTGGAGAGGTGGATCGGAGCACCGAGGGCATTGCCAGACGCTGCCAACCAGTCAATCGCACTTCACTTGACTTACTTGTCTTGCCTCTCCGGAGTCCGGACCTCTTGTTCTGCGGACACCATGGCACCCAGACCCCAGAGGCTGACGTCCAACGAACTGGTAATTGGACTCCTCGTCAGATGGGTACCATCCATTGCCTATTGGCATGGCCCCGCCTCGTTCTTTCTCCGCCTCCATCTCGTTCTCGTTCTGCCACCCGCGAGGACCGCATGGACTCAGACATGCACGCGCATTCGCCGGGACGCATTGGTAGCTAACAACATCGAGTGGCACGTTCGTGGCTCGTGGCTCGTGGCCACAGAGCACAAGTCCAAAGGGGTCGACGATGGAGCCTGACCAAAGGCGAATGGCACGCCAGTCCAGGAATGGCGGTCAATTCGTCGTCATTACGACCTTGAATTGATTGATTGCCCAAAAGGCTCCGCAGCATCTCAAGTCTGCTGGGACAATCCACCTTTTGCAAGTCGCAACGGGGACAGCAAATGGGGGGGAGCACTGGAGCACGCCCAGATAGATATGGAGGGCCCAGGATGTGGTGCGAGGGAGGCTTAACTCGTCAAAGTGGAGGTGTCATTCTATGCAGCTGTACCCACTCAACGTCACGGCATATCCCATGTCATTCCTCTCCTCAGCCATCCGAGTCCAAAACACGCTCACCTCACACTTCACTCTTTTTGCTCCAATTCCCACTATACAAGGGCGGAACACGTCAAGGGGTAGAGGGAGGGGGGATGGGGCGTCAGTGGGATGACCCATATTCAGATCGGCGTCGACGAGGCACTCCTGGGTCAATACCACCTTTCTCCGGGTGTGTGCGTGGGCGCGCGCGCGCGCGCGCGAGCGTGTGCGCAGCATCTGACCACTGCCCTCTCTCTGTGCCTCTTCATTCTGACAATATCGCATGTTCGCTCTCAAATTAGAATAAGAATGCTGCTAGTGTAGCAGACAGCAGCCGCCAACGAGCAGCCCGACGCCAATGCCCTGGTCCATTTACCACCTAGACCAACGGCATGTGGTTGGCTTCCTGTTGTTCTGCTACGCGGGAGCGGTTTCTGTCGCCTCGTGCCCGTCGGCTATCCATCGCTTACGATAGCAGCAGCAAGCATTGCGCCTAAAAGATCCATGCCCGAGACGAATGAGAGAGAAGCGAGTGGGAGTGAGGCTCTGGGCCTTCTCTTGGTCATTTTTGATACGGGGACCGCGACCAGGGAACAGGGGACGGCTGCACAATTTGGGAAATCGGGGGGTTGATTGCAGCAATTGACTGATTTATTAGCTGCCAAGGGATCACGCAGTTTCCCCCCTCTCTTGTCTCCCTCCGACCCTCTCTTTCTCTCTCTCTCTCCCTCTCTCTTTTTCCTTTTCGTCTCCCCGCAGCGTTTACGTGGGACGACAGCTGCTCTCTTCATACCCCAGTCCCCATTTTCTTGTCCCATTTGGACGGGAACGGGGACGGCAAGGGGGTCCAAGCAACATCGGCGGTGACGGCAGGCGGGTGATGGACATTGCGGCCTTCTCTTCCCAGTTCTTTGACACGGCGCGATGATTTGAGCCTTGGCCTTCACCTTTGCCTTGCCCTAGGGCGTTGCTATCGTGTTGCCTGCCGAGTGGATACGCCTGATTTCTTTTCACATTATAGTTGGATACTGAATAAAGGGAGATTATGATGGGGAAATTAGAGGCAGAAAATGAGGCAAGCAGGCGGATTGATGAATTACGAGGAGGGCCGTAGAGACTGAGAAAGGCAGAGAGAGAGAGAGAGGGAAAGAGAGAGGCAGGGCGGACGTTTACGCGGTATGTGCGTCTACCAAGCGGCAAGGGCGCCTCCCCTTGTCTCGGCCCCATGTCTCTCTATCTCACTCCCACACACACACACTCTCTCTCACTCTCTCTCTCTCTCGCGTGCGCTTTCTGTTTCTCATTTCGCTCTCGCACTCCGTTCCTGGCGGGTTCTGTCTCTGCCATTTTAGGTCTTGCTTTTGTCTTGTCTGAAGGTCGATGATCTCCGGCCACTTTCCCCTCGCCTTCCCTTGTTTGGCCGTCCGGTCTGGGCCAAGCCTGCCCTGGACCCCCTGCTCCGTCGTTGCGCTGTGTTGTGTTGTGTTCGGTCCGGCTCGGCTAAGCTGTAACTGAGGTACTTGGGAAATGTGTGTGTGTGTGTGTGTGTGTGTGTGTGGGCATGTCTGTGTGTCTCTCTTCCTCTCCCTCCCTCTCCTCTCTCCTCTCTCTGGGGGAGGGTGTGTGGGCTGTCCCATTTTCTAGACGACATGCGGGCAGAAGACGGTCAACTGGGCTCCCGTGATTGGATCACCTCGTCTTTTCCCTGGTCGGGCCAGACCCAGAAAAGACACTTCCCGTGGTTTTCTCATCGCAAGTCTACTTACTGGCTTCTTGTCTGCTGTCCTGGATCTTGAATCTTGCATGTTGAAGTCTGACAGGGAACTCGGCTCACGCGATATCCTCGCTGGTCAGTTTCCTCAAGAACGTCATGTCGCGTGAAAGAAACTCGAGGAGTGCAGCTGGTGCCGACTTGCGTAATGGAGGGTGTTGGGGTGGGTGTTTGTCTGAGGTTTTCTGGAACCCATCAACACCCAGCAACAGGGGGGAGGAAACATAGAGTTTACAACAGTCGTGCCGTCTCTTCCAAAGTTGTCTTAGTATGCTTGGTATGCTTGGTATGGGAACCTCGACTGATGTGTCTGTCAGTCAGCCTATCTCTTGAAGGTGAGAAGCGCGACTCGACACGACTGATCGGCGGTCCCTATGCTGTCATAGTCCGTCCTCCCCCAAAGTCCCTCAGTCTCACATCTCACCCTCCATCGCGCCCTCTCATACAACAACTCAAGTCGACCAAACCAACCCCATAAGTTAGATCTTTGTTTGCGCATAACGTATCAAAGCAAGATTCTGTCCGGCGATCACGAGTCAAACGGGAAAGCTTGTTCTTGAAATGGTCGTCATTTTTTTGTTTCTGCGTGCCTGGATAGGATTCTCCCTTTGCCGGCTACGTAACTATGGTTAAACATCAAAAGTCCATATTCACATTCTTTTAATTCCATCCCAGAATGTGTTGTGTGTATCATCCCTCCTCTCTCCAAAAGAGTCTAAAACCGCCCAATGGTTTGGTGTGCCCAGGATAAATGACGAAAAGTAAAAAGTAAAAATATCCTCCCAAATTCCTATACAGCGCCTCTCTTTCTCCAGGTTTCCCCGTAAATCGAACGTAAAAACAAGAAACAAGAAACAATCATGGTTGAGTTTTAAGTGCAAGAATCCTCCAGCCTGATTCCCATGCACCAGTGTATGTTGGTTAAAAAAGAGAAGAATAAAAGAAAAGAAAAGAAATCGTGGAAAAGAAGAGGACCCAACCGACGTGCTCCCCGACCGCCTGTGAAATGCCTCGACGACGAACCAACCCCATTTTGTTTTTTTTATCTACTACAAAGACCATCCAGGCAAAACGTGTGATTGTGTTTGGTGAGTTTTTCCAAAAGGTCCCATCCCAATCCAGCTAGAATGAAACTCCATTTCGCAACAAGGGGGGAATGTAAGAATGAAAAGAGCCAAGAAACGAAACGGCAGGTTCGGGGGTTTGAGAGATATAAACAAGTGAGAGCACAACTGCCCTCAAGATCCTTCGACGGCAACACAGCCACGAAGTTCAGGGTAACGTCGAACAAAGTTCTCGTTGAGGCGCCAGTTTTCGACACGCATTGCGTGGGCCGTAAACGTGTCGCTCAGCCACATCTCTCCGGATTGCGGGTCGACTACCAGAGCGTCAATGGGTCGGCACGGCCAATTGATGAGTCTCAGACTGGCCGAGTAGACGGACTGAAACTCTTCATTGGCGTACACCTCCTGCCGCTCGATAAGTGCAGTGCGCAGAGGAGCCCAGAGTACGAGGTCGATCCACTGGGGATGCGGGATGCTGGTTTGGCAAGGCTTTGGCGTGAGTTCCGACACAATGGCCGCATACGCCTCACGCGTTGGGTGTACCAGCCAGGCGATGGCTCTTTGGATGACGGCAAAAACTGCGAGACGCTCAATGACATTTGTGACGCCCGCCGTGTTGACGAGAGCAGTGATTAGCTCAGCAATGGGGTGGTTGATACCTGGTCCCATGACTGTTGTGGAGGCGGCTCGGTCAAGGTCGGCTAACTGGCACCGTGGGGGTTGTGTTGTGGGCGAGGCCGGGTGGTACTCGAGAAAGTTCTTCACGTTGACCCTGGCAGGTCGTAGGAGCGTGTCGAGGGATTTCAGTTGGGCCAGTCGGCGGCAGTCCTGAATAAAGCCGACTATGAGCTGGTCGATTCGACATGTGGGCGGGACGATGAGTGTCGGAATCTCCCAGAGGGTGGTGCCGGGCTGGCGGATCAGTGAGCCGACGGTTGTTGATAGTACACTGGAGTTGGGTACGAGTTCCACGACTGCTGGTGATGAAGATACGACTGATGATGATGAGACATGGGCACTTGTTGGTGGTGGCCCATTGAGTGGTTGTGAGGATATCCAGCGTCTAGGAACTGAGTGGTTAGCGTCTCAGAATTGCGTTGCAACCCAACCACCGCATGCAGGGGAGACCACCCACCAGAGTCGACATCGTCGTAATCCATCTTGGCCGGAATGCTTCGGGCGTCCATCATCGGCGCGGGGACGCTCGTGGGGATGTAGCCAGCACCGTACTCGTCCGTGTTGGCGGAAGACGAGGGGCTAGAGACAGTGGAGGGCACAGAAACGGGGATGCCTGGACCCCATGACTCTGACGCATCAGGCATGGGCACGTACGAGGGGCCGAGTTCTTGCATCACGTTATAGTCGCCGTTGGAAGGGAACGGCGAAGATCGAGGGCTGGGGACGGCCCCGCTGATGGAGCTGAGGTTGTCGTCGTATACTGGAGCCGAGTCAGCACGAACAAGAGGCAACCACGCAGAAGACGAGGCGATTGAGGCAGCCGTACCTGAGTTTGGGTAGGACTGCCCATTGGGAACGCCCATGCTCTCGCGGAGCTTGAACAGTTCCTCTTCAAGGGCCTTGTTCTTGCGCAAAAGCTCCTGGACGGTCTGACTCTGATCGCGGCCACGTTCGCTCTTGAGCTCTTCGAGCTCTCGCTCGAGTCTCTCAATGTGCTCCTTTGTCCTGGCTCTGATGGCCCGCTGAGCTTCTCTGTCATTGGCACGCTTGCGAGCCAGCTGGGAGGGCGTCAAGGTTGAGACGCTTCTGGTGCCTATTGGAGGGAGGCGGCCAAGTCAACATACTGTCCGTACATGGAGCAACGAGGGGAAGGGCAGTGTTGGGGGAGTGGAGGGCTGAGGAGGAAACGTTCAAGGCGGCGACGACAGAGGCGTGCTATGACATGCGCCGTCGCCGTCGAGGTCCCTCGAGGAGTGAAGCTGATCATGCGTACCCTTGCGCTTGGTGGGCTTCGTAGGCTCTGCGGAAGCTGATCGCGTCATGTTGTCGGCGGCGTACTTGTCGTGTTGTGCAACAACGGAGGTGGTGACGGGTCTTGTTCGAGTGTTGGCAACGGCAGTATGGGCCATACTCTGGAGAAGAAGACTGGAGGAGAGTGAAGAAAATATATTGGGCGACGAGTTGTAGTTGTTTTTTGTTCGTGTTACGAAGGCAGGGATCGAATGGAGAGGATTGACTGGCAGCGCATCTGGAGTTATAAGATCTATTGACGACAAGAGCAGACGCAAGAACAGGGCCCCCAATGCCGGCGGCAAAGTAGTTTCAGGGCAGCTGGGAGCGATGGGGTACCAGGACGATGGTACGTACACCCGAGGGGGACATGGGTCTAGGGGAATGAGTGTACACTAGGACGAAAAGAAGGGCCAGTGACTTTTCGCAAAGTGAGGATGAAGAGGCAGGAGTTGGGAGGTGGTGGTGGAGGGTTCGACAAGGCCAAACGAGTACGTACTGGACTGGTCCAAGGGGACTTGCACATAAGGTAGGCAAGTCTGGAGCAGGGGTTCGAGGGATGGCTGCATCCGGGCTAGTGTGGTGGAAAGCAGCCCAGTCGTGAGGGTAAGGACGTGGACCGCAGGGCCTGCGGAAGGTACGGTGGTACGGTGCTCTGGTACGGACCGGAGGTGGTGCAGGGTAGCAAGGGGGTGGGGGAAGAGGGGCAGGTGTACAGCATGTACACCCAGTACTCGAGTACTTTTGGCTGGGAGAAGGGTCAAGTATCGGTGAAGAGACGGAGAAAGAGAGAGAGACGTAACTTGGCACATGACAGTTGCTGTTAGGCGCAGACATGGCGTAAATTACTAACCCACTTTGAGAACACCTTACAGATCTCTCTCAAGGATGCGCTGGGGCGCGATGGGTTTGGGCAGGGGACTGTACTGGAGAGAACAGGACAGACGGTGCAAGGAACATGGGAGGATGAGGACAAGGTGGGGGGGGGGGTGTGTGGAAGGCTAAGGTACGTACTTGATCCTCAAGAAGATGGCATCTCAGTACGTACCTCATCGAGTGTGGCAGTTGATGTACCTCACCATGGTCAGCTACCATCGGCCTCGACGGGGGTGAAGGTGGTTGTGGTTGGATGTGGGGGTGGGGGTGCAATGAAGAGGAAGGCAGGGGGGGCGTGTTTGATCTTTCACATGAGGTACGTTTAGGAGATGCGGAAGACGTATGAGATGCCTTACCTTAGGTAATGGGATGGGCACCTCACGCACGTTTGCCCCAAGTTACGGTGCGTTGGATGCGTCACCTTTTTCTGCGCTGTACGTCCTGCCCAATTGCAAGATGCTGCTGCAAGTTATAGTATATCCGTGGAGCCAACTTGAGCGAAGAAGGACCACATGCGAGCCTGAGGCCTGCTACCGCTGCTCCTCGCAAATTATTCAATGTTGCGTCTTGTGTCTTGTGTGTTTGCGCATGTCTAGCAGCACTCAAGGTGAGTGAACGACTGCCCCCCCGTCCCCGTGACTGTGGCCTTGTTCTGGTTCGAGTTCGATTTGGGCGATGGATTGTTGCTTATCCGCAAGGAAAGACTAATGGTCAAGTAATAAGGCAGGCATAGAGTTGGGGAAAGGTGTGCCGGCCAAGGTGACGGAACGGAGGGCAACTGGGTCAATGGTAAGGCGAAAGAGAAACACAAGGCAGGGCAAGGCAAGCTAAGGTTCCTGCAATGGAAAAGGTACCCAGGTGCCTTGTCGGCTCCTCATCCCGCACTAGATCGCAGCCTTCTTGTTGGCCTGGCCTCTCTCTCTGACCTTCCATGCCCTGCCCGTTTTATCCTTAAGAGCGTGTAATATGGTAAAAAGGTAAAGAGATAAAGAAGAAGAAAAAAGACAGCAGTCTGTCCCGGGGAAAGGGATTGATGAGGGAGCGTGGCCTACACTTTCACTGCAAAACAACAAGCATCAACGAGCAGCGGCAGCAGCAGCAGCAGCAGCAGCGTCGGTCCGGTCTTTGCTCGGAATAGCCATACCCATGACATGGCCTGTGTGGCCCCTGGGACGCCCAGGCCAAACAGTAACGTAAGGTAAGGCCAGGAAGACAGGGTAATCTCCATTGCCCATCTCTCTTGACATCCGTATTGCGTCGACGAGGGGGGCGGTAAAAGACTTGTCCAGGCTGGGGTGGTGTGTGTTATGTTGGTGGTTTACTCGGGTTTGGCCCGCCGACAACACTGCGCCGTAAGCCCGCGCCATGCCCTCCCGTACGGCAAAGCCTTGCCAGGCAGGGCAAAGATCCATGAGCATCAACACTGTTCGAGGCTCAGCAATTCTGCACCGTTTGCTGCATGCCCAGGAGGGTTCGGCCACCCTCCGATGACCGGGGTAGGATCGAATATGACGAAATGAGCCTTCGACTGTCAACCAACCCTTGCGGGGTCTGAAGAAGACCAAGGAGGAAGAGCAGAGCAACGCCGGACGCCACGAACGGTCAGCATTTCGCAGGCGTGTGGTCGTGGTCGGGTAGTGCGTGCGCCTAGGAATGTCGGGGCCATCGCAGATACGGCCCATGTGTGGGTGTGAGTGGTGGTAGGTCAGTGAGGAAGAGGGAGATGAGTTTGGGATGTCCAAGTGGATGTTGGCGCACACGCTGTCCCCTCTCCCTCTTTTTCTCCATCTCCCACTCTCTCTCTCTCTCTCTCTCACTCACGCACACACACACATACACACACTCACACGCCCCAACCCGATGAGTAGAGGCAATCCGATTTTCGTTCGGAGGTGGGTTTCGAGGTGAAGTGAGGTGAGGTGAGGACCGTGTGGTTAGTCGGGGCCCAGGAGCAAACCGTGGGAAAATGAAATGGGTGGAGAAGAAAATACCAGAGAGGGCATACCCACCTTGCGAGAAATAAACTTTGCGCTAATTCCCAATATGGATTAGATCCGTGGGCGCCGATACGCGGCCCAGCAGCAGCAGCAGCAGCAAGCAAAAGTGAGGAGGGGGAAGGGAGGGTGGGAAGTGGGCCTGTATCAACCAGGAAGCAACGATCAGAGAGAAGGGGGGGAAAGGAACGGAAAGAAAAAACAATAGGGTCAAGGCAGGCTTCCGGGATTTGCTCCAGTGTCCCAGTTACCTAGTGCCTCCCACCCTTCCACTCTTTTTTACCCACCGCTGGTACGTACCTGACTGCCGTGAACCATCATCTTAGCACCATGCAAAATGCACGGAAACTTGCTCCCACATTTGCTGCTCCGGCCACGGCGGCCAGCCCGACCGCTACCGTTTCTCCCCCACCACACCCAGCCGTAACACGCTTGTCCATACAGAGAGGCACGAAGTCCAACATGGTTGGATGGCTGGAAAGGGGTGTGGTGTGCGAACAGGACGTGGGTGGTGCGCGACGGCCTCATCCTTTGCACTTTGGTGCTAAACCCAAGGTCGGAGGTACACCTGGAGGACCCTCTCGACTTGTCCGTCTTGCAACTCGAAATGAGGAGAGGCAGCAAATTCAATCGGCGTTTTGGCGCCATGTGGTGTAAGCATCCAGAGTGACGCCCGTCGCGGCCGGCCCTTCTTCGCAAGGACAGGAAGAGTGGGAGCGAGTGGTGCGATGGAACAATGTCAGTTTGCAAGACCATGAGAACCGTTTGCCAAATGGAGTATCCCGGATCGGAAACCCCTACCTAATCTCTCCTAGTCCAACAACAACCTCCATTGAGTTGGCGGACGAGGTTGGCAACAAGGCATACGACTGCTAGTGTGCTTCATCGCTTCCTGTTCTGAGGCCTTCTAGCACGTAGAGGAAGACTGTGACGGCGGCGGCGGCGGCGGCGGCGGCGGCGGTTTCATTGGCATGTTCGGCGTGACGATGAGCCCTTCTAGCTTGCTGACCAGAAACACGGCAAGAAACATTGAGTGCTAGTCTCTGTGTGGTGCCCCGGTGCCCATGCCGGAGCCACTGCCAGGGACTACTTGGGTCATCCGCTCACTTGTCTGACTGCTTAAACTCCTTGGGGAGCCACGCCGTGATGACAATGCATCAACGCTCGAGATTGTCTTTGCAGCTAGAACGCCAAAGTATCGGACCCAAGCCGCGCATGGCCTAGACTTCCCAACGGCTCGGCCGCATCGTCAGCGAAGGCTCCGATGTTTCGCTCCACGTATGCGTTGAAGAGGATAATAAGGGAACCAAAATAAAAATGAAAACCAACTGAAAACCACGCCGAAACGGCATCCTCGGAATCCGTTGACCTTAGGTACGCAAGATATGATCCAAATTTGCGCAATGGCCGGCATGGAAACGGCCGTGATATGCGCTGCTTGTGCGACCACTGTCATTGTCAATCTTTTTCCTCCTGTTTCCTTTTCTATTTTCCCTCGTCGGAATGCAGGCGGATCAAGGGTTATGCATATCGCACCCTGGTGCCTCTCTTGCTGCCTCCTGTCACCGTCAGGAGAACCAGCGGGACAGGAGAAACCAAAGTCGGGCTTTGCGTCTTGTTCTCCCTGCTGCGGGATGAATTCGGCACACTGTCTCACTTCTAGCTCACCACACACACACACAAACACACACACACACACCCCCCTCTCTGACCGAGCCAACTCTGGTTCAGCGCAGTCAGCGGTCGGCAGCTCGCAAAAACATTCGCTTAAGGTGTGGTTGGTAGGTCTCCGTAACACACGCACGCACGATTGCAACCAAATGAAGGGCTGGTCTGGTTGCGACCGCGAGATCGCTGCTGTCAAACCCGCATGTGCTGTGCTGCCTCCATCCGTTCTCACACTTTTTCTTCTTTTCGTTTCCCATCCTTGGTTTATCTGAGAATCCTGCGCGATGCGAAGCTTGCACAGGTGCTGGATGGCAATGCGCCGGCATTTGTCTGACAACATGAAGGGCTTCTCGAGAACCCATAGCTCTTCTCTGGTTCTGCAATGCATCGGATGTTCGGATTCACCCTGCCATCGTGTTATGGGCGAGTTGGTTCATGTCCGAGGAAGTAAGAAGTTTGCCCATGACGCATATTGCCACTGAGGCAACCTGCCATCGCAGCATATTGTCATCGCGTCGAGGAGGCGAGAAAAAGGAAGCATTTCTCCGAGCTGAATATGGTTCACACAGTTTCCAGACTGGCGGGATCGTGGCGTCCGGAGGCTCCCTCCTACAATGTCTCTGTTGGTGTGTCTGAGTGGCCGTCCTCGTCAAGTGAGGTCTCAGTTGGTTGTTAGTACGTGTGGCCCCCCGACCTGTCAGCGTCATCCTCGCCCAATGGCGGGGGAAACGTTCCGATCAATAGCCCTCACTCTTAAATTTCCCCTCCTCTTTCGTCCTCGCCCTGCCAATGTCGGTTGCTTCTCTTCCACCGCATAATCATTGTGAATTTCGGTGGTTTGATCGTACAAGGCGCCGTCCTAATAGCGCGATGGTGCACGCATGCAATTTCAGGGGTCGTTGTTCGGTTCGTGGTATGTCATCGACGTTCGGTTCTGGTTGACGAGGGTTTCGGACACGGCGAAAGGCGTCGAGAACATCGACAAAGAGGGCACCCGGAATCAGCGATTTTATGAGTTATTTCGGGGTAGGCTTAGCACCGTCGACCCGGTATATATGAACCCCTGATGAATGCCGTCTCATCGGAGCAATATCCTGTTCGGATTTCTGTTTTGTCAGTTTTTGTCAGTTCTGACTCAGAGAGCCGGACATTGTCTGTTTCGTTTCCTCCCGTACCTCCCCTCAAGGGGGGGGGATACAGCAAGACGATTGAGGCCCCATAAGAGAAGGGCCTGCAGCAGGGCCCGTCGTGAAGGCCGGCGCAGTGCCAGGCCTGTGCCAGGCCTGTGCTGGAACAATCCATCCTCGACCTCAAGGCGGGCCAGCTGGTCAGATCAGGGTAAGGCGGACCAGCTGAGGGGAATGAGGGGAGCGGTCTGGCACTGCGTTGGAAAAGGGTGGGACGCCCTTCGGTATCTCCAGGACATGGCACACCGGTACTCGTGCCCGCACCCACTTTAATTGGCACTCGCACAACTCCCACCCACTAAAGTGGGTGCTGACCACCCATACGATCAATTCATCCATACGATCAATAAATCCCTCAACTTCACCAACTTCATCACCACTACTGCCAACAGCCACCACAATGGTCAAATTCGACAAGCTTACAGAAGCACGTATTCAAGAAGCAATGGAATCGATTCGTCAAGATCCGGAATTGTCAATTACAAAGGCGGCTGAACTATACAATGTACCACGCCAACGTCTGTATCGACGTATTCGAGGCAGAGTTCCTATTACCGAGAGAAGCCCACAAGGCAGGAAGTTAACCTGGGACCAAGAAAAGGCTCTCTGTAACTATATTGATCGTGTGGATCGAATGAACCTTGCTTTGAGGCGAGAGCTTCTTGTGAATGCTGCCAACACGCTGTTAGCAGCATCATACACTCCTCCAGACCCCGCCAACCCTGGGCTGCCTCCAACTGTTGGAATATCATGGGCCACTTGATTTATTAAGAGGCACGGATATTTCTACGTTAAGGAGAAGACCCTAGATATGGAGAGGAAGAAGTCTGAAGACATCAATACGATTAACTCTTGGTTTCTTATGCTTCACAAGGTTATCCAGAAGTATAGGATCCAACCGGCAGATATCTGGAATATGGATGAGACTGGCTTCCAGATTAGTGTAGGCAAGGATAAAATGGTGATTACCAAGCGAAAAAGAGCACATTACTTTGCCATTCTAACCAACCGAGAGTCTGCTACTGTAGTTAAGGCTATTTCTGCTGCTGGCGACTATTTGCCAGCATTCCTTATACTTAGTGGCTCTGTTTATATAAGCAGGTGGTATAGGATTAAAGACCTTAAGGCTGATACAGTAATTAGAGTTTTAACTACTGGATATACTAACGATTAACTGTCTCTTGATTAGATTAAGCACTTTAACAAGCACTCAAAAGCCTGGTCTTAAGGCAAAAAGAGACTGCTTATTATTAATGGATATGGCTCTCATCATACTGTTAAGTTTCTACAGTACTATGAAGAGCAGGATATTATCCCTTTCGGTCTCCTACCATATTCCACCTATATACTCTAACCTCTTGACGTTATAGTATTCCAACCTCTTAAGCATTACCACAGCCTTGCTGTTAATGCTGTTGTTCGAGAGGGTTACACAAATATCACCAAGTTAGAGTTCCTAGGGTTCATCCAGTCAATCCGCAAACAGGCTTTTAAGCAATCCACTATACTTTCTGGTTTCAAGAAGACTGGGATTATTCCATACAACCCACAAGTGGTGTTGGAGAAGCTGGCCTTGCGGAACAAGTCATTATCACCACCAACTACACCACCCAACCAGACGATTAATTCCTCTCCGTTTGGAACTCCAACTACAATAAGAAAGCTCCACCAAGTAGCCAATAGACTAATGGAGGCCTCTGATATTATTAATAAGCAGATCCAGGAACTTACTGGCGAAGAGTCGCCTCTCAACCACAACTTGGAACGATTCATACGTGGAGCCTTGACTCAAGGATCAGAGCTTATTCAGACCAAATACGACCTTTCAAAGACTCAATTGGCTAACAAAGTCCGCAAATCTCGTCGCCAGGCAAGGAATAGTCACTTACAGACAGGAGGAATTATCAGTGTCTCAGAAGGGCGACGTATGGTACAGCAGAAGCAGGAGAGCGAGTACCTCAAGGCATTGGAGGTGGTTAGAGCAGCAGACCAGAAGATCCGCCAGACTGTCAAAAAGGGGGGTTTTGAAGCAGCAAAAAAAGCCAGGAAGATGAGGATTGATGGCAAATTGAACCAGCTGTATGTAATTGACGGCGAGGGTAATGGGCGGTGGTTAAAGAGAGTCTAGAAGTAGGAATAGTGGCAATATTGATCGTATGGATGAATTGATCGTATGGGTGGTCAGCACCCACTTTAGTGGGTGGGAGTTGTGCGAGTGCCAATTAAAGTGGGTGCGGGCACGAGTAGGTACCTGAGCTGCTGAGGTACTTTACACCCTACGGGACTGGAGCTAGTTGCGCCTCGTCGACACTAACATCCAGGCGATAGACACGCTAGCAGCCCAGCGATGACCGCCTTTCCATACGAACCGACCAATCGTTGGACGTTCCGGCCAGGGCGGATCTCGCTCCGTATGAGACGCAGAGCCTGTATCTTGGCACATCCGGGCCTGTGGTCTGAGTGTGGTGTCGGTCGCGGGAGAACCCTCAGTGACCCCTAGACAGAGTAAATCCTTCCAAGCCTAGGGACGGTGGGCGGCCATTCCGTGCGAGATCCGCCATGGATCGATCTCTTGGACATCATTGCGCGTTTCTGTAACCTTGTATGTCTGTCACAACCGGCCTTTGAGAACTTTTGTTTTTGGCAGTCCTCCTACTGTGGTATGGAATGCAGCGCAAACAAATGTTTATTTGTTGACACAAAAAAGAAAAGAAAAAATGTCGCAAATGCCGCAATCCAGGGTATCATATCGTCGTCCCAAACCCAAGAGAATTGGATTGGTGGAGTCAATCGGTCCGCCCGGAACCGTTGTAAGTCAAGGTACGTAGTGTCATCGCTCAGCCGTAAACCTCAAGATATTTCAGGGTTCTCTTCTTTGACAGCCTCCACTAGTTCCTCCAACCCACCGACCTCTGTCGGTCCGTCAATGCCATCGGGGGGAAGGGCCCATCCGGGCATCGGGCTGGTGTAGCCCCATGCGCCTCCGGCGTCTTCATATCGAAGGCTGTGAAGCCAAAGCGACAGCTCATGCAGGCCGGGATCCGTGTAAAGCGGCGTATCGCAAATATCGCAGTTTTCACCCGACAGCTTCTCGGCCCGTCTCTTCGCGTACAAGTCCACCATCTCGTCGTGATATGCGACCGCGTCAGCAATGTCCTGCTTGCCCATCCGTTCCAGGCGCGACATGATGTCTTCGTCCGTGTTTTCAACTGCATCAGAGTCGTTGCATCCCAAATTGATGCCCCAGACTCGCTGGTTTGCATACAGAGGGTCATTCTGAATTGGGTGCCCAACAAATTGCAGGTGCACGCGGATCTGATGCGTTCTGCCTGTCAAAGGCAAGCAGCGAACAATGGAGTAACCTTCCTTCTTGATCCAAGGCCGACGTTCCTCTTCTACAAGTTGTTCAGCGGTTTTCGGTTGCTCCAGTTCCAAGCCATTCCGGTTCTCCGGCGGATAGTAAGCCAAACGCTTGAAGACGGTACGGGCCGACTTTCCATTGGCGCGCACTCTGTTGAGTCCTAGTCGTGGGGATATCTGCAGAATAGGTTGATCGCAGACAACTTCGCCATCAGGGAACTTTCCAGCAACGCGAGCCAGGTATTCCTTGCGCACCGTGTGAGCTCTGATTTGCGCAGTGAGCTTTACGGCAGCCTGCGGCGTCTTGCCGATGAAGAGAATGCCGCTTGTAAGGCGGTCCAGGCGGTGGCACGGGTACGGCAGGAAGTGCTCGCCCCTCTCAGCTTTCATGATTTCGATGAGCGAATTATACTTGTATCTGCCGGCAGGGTGCACAGGCACGCCAGATGGCTTGTTCACCACAATCATCTCGTCGTCTTCGTGGATGATTCGAATAGGCTCCCCAGTGACAGGGGGCTCATGGCGATGAATGGTGTGATTCACCAGGTCCCCGTTCTTGACCACATGGTCCGGGCCGACGATCTTCCCGTTAACGACAATGGCTCCGGTTTCCATGGCATGGCGATAGTACTCAAGGGTACGGTCCCGGAACTCGTCCTCAAAGATTTCGATTAGCTTCCGGCCGCGCCATCGCTCCTTGGCCCAGGTGTGGTAGGTAAAATGGTAGGGAGCGACTCTACGCAGGCCGTCCTCGAAATAGTAAGGGCGTGGCCACATGTCGCCAGTGGGTGTCGTCAGCACGTCAGGGAGCTTCTCGGAAGCCTCAGAGGGTTGAATATCTGACGGCTTGGTCGCAGCAATACGGGCGGCAGTCGGCACCGAAGCCGGTTCCGAAACCGACGTTGTTATTTCAGAAGCCATGGTAGACGTGAGAGATTCCAATCGGAGTGGTAGTCGTGCCAGAGGCGTGACCGCGCGCCTGAGGGTAGCCAGGGTTGATGCGCAAGTCGGGAGAGGAAAGACCGGGTGTGAAGGCGCAGAGGGGGTGGGTGGTTGTATTGAAGGACACTTTGATTAGCGGTAGAACTGTCGTGGTTTGATAGTTCGCTTCCTGGTTGTTCCTTCGGCCCTAGGAATCCAAATGTTGTCGGGATCCGCGAGATTGGTGACTGATCTTGAAAAGAGGCACAAAATTGATGGCGGTCAGACCTGGCAGAACTTTGCTGAGGTTGTTGTGGTTTGGCCAAGCGCAAGATGAGGGTGGGTCGGCAACACTGTGATTGGTTCCTACTGGACTTCACCTTTCTGCCTGTGTAGACTTCCTGCTATCGTGCTTACATAAGTTGAGCAGCATGGGCTCTCTCGACACTCAATTGACCGTTGTCTTTGTGTAAGGTGTGTAAGGTACATGGTACTGACTGATCCGGCATAAGCCCAATCATGTCTACCGACGGAACCAACCCATTCAGCGTCGGCAGCAACACGTCTCTCTCTGTGCCTCGGTTTAGGTGTGGGATTTACGTCGGCCAACCCAGTTTCTCGGCCAATTTCTCCGCACAGCTTAGTGCCGAAGCTGTGAGAGCTTCCTTTGCTAGAGGCCTCGCTTCCAAGGTTTAAAGGAAGGCGTTAAGCCGTAATTCCAACGAGAATTGCGGCGACTACGACGCACCGGATTGCTGTTGTTGCAGACAAGCACACCTCTCGCTGTTTGCCGTCCTGGACCAGGACATCGTCGACTGCGACTGCGACTGCGACAGGCTCCCCGGGCACCCGACCCCTCGTTTTCGTTGCGTTCATCACATCAGGACGTCGCCATGACGGGCTACGCAGAGCTAAAGAAGCGTCGGAGGGAGGACTATCGCTACATGCTGGACTACCGGACGCGATGGTGAGTATCCCCTCTCCCCAGTGGCCGTCGCGGCTTGCTATCATGGCTGCTGCCTCTCGGTATCATTTGCCTTTCCCCTCTACCGACCTCGAAATGGATGGACCGAGCTTGTTTCTTTGCACAAAGGTTCAAGGGGATTGGCCGCCACTGCAACCGGACGTGTCCTCCGCCTAACCTCTCCCCATCCAGAAATGCATCTCACGCCATCAGCTCGCCGCTGTTGGTCAGGGGTGGGGGTGGGCATGCTCCCATGTGTGCTCGTCATCTTCCCATCATCATATTGCACTTTTCTACAGTCCCATTCGCATTCCTCTCGTTGGGTTTGCTGCTGGGCAAGTCGTTAACAAGGTTTCTTAGGGCCGACAATGATATGTACCAGCACATGAACAACAGCATCTACAACTTTTTGTATGCTTTCTCTCAGCCCATCCAATTTGCGTGCGCTGCGTCTGACAATAGGTCTTCTGCAGATACGATTCGGTCGTCAATACCTACCTGATCGAGTATTGCAATCTATTACCCGCAGGGTCCGAGCAGCACGGCGTGGTGGTACACTCGCACAGCGACTACTTTGCTTCCATCTCCTTCCCTGCAGTTGCCGAGCTGGCGCTCCGAGTCAACAAGTTGGGCAAGTCCAGTGTGACATACGAGATTGGTCTATTCGAGAAAGGAGTTGGCCCGGTGAGAGCAGTCGGGGAGTTTGTCCAGGTCTTTGTCGAGAGATCTACCGGTCGCCCAACCGCAACTGGCATGACCGACGAAATGCGGAGGGGGCTGGAGCGAATTCAGGTGGTGGAGGCCAGGGAAAACAAACTCTGAAATTGAACTCTATCACCCACCCACAGGGCAGATTGGAGCTTATCTCTTGGTTATCAATGTCTCACTGCTGCAACTGCAGCTTCTGGATCGCACCGTCCTGTTCACCACTCTTGAAAATCGTCTCAAGGAACTCCAAGTCGGCCAACGCCTCCTCAGGAGACTGCAAGGGGTTCGGCCTCCCTGCCACCAAACCTTCCGCCCATGCCTTGACCTCCTCCTTGACACCACTCGTCTGCTCGAACTGGGTTGTCTGTGATTCGCCGCCAAAGGGCTTGACAGTCAGGTCATGGCCCGACAAGGTGACGCTGCCTTTCTCGCCCGCCACCTGGAAGTCGAAAGCGCTCAAGGACGAGCCGACGCTCACGGCGAAGGAGCCCGTGGCACCCGACCTGGTCTTGACGACGGCATTGATGGTGTCGATGGGGGGCAGGTGCTCCTGGGTCAGGTCCGAGAATGCCGCAACCGACTCCGGCGCCGCCTCCTTGCCCAGCAGCAGCCGGAGAGCGGCAGCAAAGTGGACGCCACCGTCGAGGAGGAACCCACCCTGGTAGTCTGGCTTTTTGCGCCATGCCGTCTCGATGTACTTACCGCCCAGCTGCACGAAGAAGAAAACCCTCACGTTGAAGCCGGTGATTTTGCCCAGTTTCTGCACTTCATCCCGCGCCGTAGTGTAGCGGGGCTGGAAACGGTAGTTCTCGGCGACAGCGAAGGTAACGCCCTTTTCAGCAGAGACCTTGTTGTAGTAGTCGATCAGCTGCTGAGCTCGAGCGACGTCGGCGGCAATGGGCTTCTCAGCCAGGACGTGCTTGCCGGCGGCGAGTGCTTGCTCAATGTATTCGGGTTGGTTGACAATGGGCAGGGCCAGGATGAGGGCCTGGATGTCGTCGCGGGCAAGGAGGTCCTTGAATGACTTGCCGTCGCCCGAGTCGTCGGAGTACAGGTCGGGCGACGCGGAATGGGTGACAAGCTTCGCCGTGTCCTCGGCGGACTTACGGGACCGCGAATAGATGGCCTTGAGTGTGAGTTGGTCGCTTGCTTCCACAGCAGGCTGTTTGGATTGGCATCAGTGAGTTTGAGGGTTCCGGACACCTTGGTACTTGGCTGTGATGACGCCCGTAGGATTTCTCACCAGATGCTGTTCCTTGGCAAAGATGCCACCGCCAACAATAGCTACTCCGATGGGGGCCATGATGCTTGACTTTTGGGTGTGATGTCGACCTGGTGGCGTACGGGGTTGGGCGATGCTCCGCGTTGAGCGAGACTCTTAGGTGTTGGGTTCCTTGGGCGCGTTGCAAAATCCAAGTTGGTCTTGGACTGATCGTGTGGCAGGTGAAGAGATATCCTTAATGACGGTTTGTCCATATATGGCGCCATATGCAGTATCTTGAGCCACGCACTTCATGCCATCACCGTCACTTTCCTCCAATGCCTGGTGAGGTTTTGCAGTCACAGTGGGGTTTGATGGCGGGGATGCAGCATTCCAGTGACACAACTGCCCCGCAACTGGCCGGATCGTGCTGCGTCACTAACGGGAATCTTGCCTGAAAGGCAGGGTTTTTGTTAGTGCTCCGTCATGTCAAATGGGTATAGAGCTCTCATCTTCGACTACCGCCAAACTCTTCTGGGAAAGTTTAACAGTTGGAATGCCCAGAACCCACAGACGCAGAGAGATGGGAGCTAGCTTGCATCGCGCGTTCTGCATTCCGGCCATGGTCTACTTAGTCTTTACCCCATCTCGATCATACGGATTTTTTGTCTTCTACTCGTTGCTGAATTATCTTGGATTACAGAGGTCACAACAGTCTTGCCATCTAAGGCAAGGCAGCTGGGCTGCAATACCGCTGAGTGCTGGAGTACAGCAAGGGCGGCCGGCAAACGAAGACCTACTATTCTTCACAACATTCCGCCTCGCTCTAGGAACCATATCTCGACATCGCCCCTTCTCAGTTGCAATCCTGGCCACGATTCTATTTCTCCTGTGCGCTTCTACGGGCTTTTTTTCTATCTTTTTTTCTGTCTTTTTTTTTTTCGCCAACGCCGTGCTCGGATCAGTTCGCACCAAGCAAGCAAGCCCTTGTACCCTTTCATGGCCAATAAGCTCTCCAAGCACAGATACATCGAATGCATATGCTGCCGCGAAACGCTTCTTTCTTGCCAGTCAATGGCTGTTAATGCGTCGTCTACCACCTCGAGTTTTCCCACCCATTAGTCGTCTAACTACTTTATGCATCTCGCTCGTCGAAAAGTTGCTCCTTGCCGAATTGCAGTAGCTCAATCGGGGGTGAGCATCTCACCTCGACCACCCCGTGTTGTCTCCAATGCATGGACATCGTGGCATTGCAGCTCCGAAGACAAGCCCGTCGCCCCCCTGTCCTTTCCGCTAGACCTCACCGCTGGCCGTCCTTTCTGCTTCAACTTCCCCATCGCTGCTGGTGTCGTCCAGTCGATCCAGAGCCCGCTGGCATTCCTTGTCCCATTTGCTAAATCCAACAATCACCCATTCCAGCGCTCCGACCAAATACAGAGCAACGCATTGCCCAACCCACAAGCCTGCAAGACCCCAGCCGTTGAAGGCGAGGTAGATCCCGGCCGGGAGAGCTCCGCCGTAGTAGCTGACAAGATTCACCACAGCCCCAACCCACTGGCGGCCCATGCCTCGAAGCGCACCGCCACACGATCCGTTCAACCCGTCCGCTATCTGGAACAAAGCGACGTACGGCATCACCTCGCCCACGAGCCGGACCACGCGCTCGTCGTCGTTGAAGATTTTGCCAAACACATCCTTCGTTGCCATGAGAACAATGAGCACGACGCTTCCGAGTATCACGGAGAGAATCGCCGCCGAATGGGCTGCTATAGCGGCATCCCGCGGTCGCTGCGCACCCAGCAAGTTCCCTAGTCTTGCCGACGCGGCCACGCCGAGACCAAAGGGGATAGTGTTGATGATTTGATCCGCAGTCATGATAACTGACTGTGCTGCCAGGGGGATCGTACCAAGTCGTCCGGCAGCCAGAGCGACAATCTCGAAAGCCCACCACTCAGTGCCGACGTGGACAACGCCCAAAATCGCCAGCTTGGCGAAGGGTCCGATATTCCTTGCAGCTTTACGCAACTCCAGACCACCCCAACACTCCCTGCCTTGGATGAAGACGGCATACGCCACGAGGAGCAAGAATGAGACCCAGTACGAGATGCCCGTGGCGATGGGAGCCCCGTACAAGCCGAGGCCGAATGTGTGGATGAATAGATAGTTAAGTCCTGCATTCAGCGGTGACGTGATGAGGAGTACGTAGGTGCCCGGCCGATAGATTGCTGTCATAACCCGACATTAGTTTCGACTTCGTCTTTCGTTCTTGTTTCTTTTGTCCCTAAACTTCCGGGGCCCTTGACTTACCCTGCGCCTGCAAATACTTCTTCATCGCTTCGAACCACACATACCCCAAACCGCCTGGGATCAGGCATCGCAAAAATGCCGAGCTTTGCACACAGATGAACTCCTCTTGGCCCAAGGCCCGGAACACCGGCTCAGAGAACCACCACAGCACTGCCACCATGACGTAGAATGCCGACAAGACGATTATTCCTCGCTGCAGGAGTATGCCCAAGTCGTGCTTGTTCGAGGATCCGGTGAAGCTACTTGATGCAAGTGTGTCGAGGGCCGTTGTTCCGCCCAGGGCTATGAGCCAAGCTGTTGCCATGGCGAACATGTAACTAAACGCGGCAGTAGCAAGGGCTTCGGGGCTCAGTCTGCCAACAATGAGCACGCTGAGGGTCTGCAAGCTGTTCTGCAGCGTGTACGCTAGGATAACGGGAACAGCGGCTTTGGCGAGGAGCAGGATCTCGGCCAGCCATTGCCGGATTGGGTATGATTCATCGGAGGTTGACGCCGGAGGCTTCGGTAGCAACGCCGTGGTCTCGGACGGTACCTGCACGGCCAACGGGCCCAGCGTGTCGGACGACGACAATTCCGCCATTCTGGTCGGTGTTGGAACTACAGCCGCCTCGCCTTACTGCTCGTTCCCGACTCGGAACCGACGCCTTTGCAAGTTCTTTCGTTGTCGAATGTCTTGCGAGAAATGGTCGAGTCGGCCGAGAGCACGAGTCAAGGGAGCTTTTGCACGGGACGGATGAGACACACAGAGGTCGTTTGCTGTATCCGAGCTCTAGTTCTGTTGCTGACGAATCTCGGGAGCCTTTTTGGGGAATGTGGTGGAGGAAAAGGAAGGCTCGGACGGTCAATTATGGACGAAGAGCTGCGAGACATGAAGCAGCAATGTATAGAACTTTTTGAAATCACCATCTCCAGGAACCCCCCTTCCGATGCTCGTCTCGAATCTTCAGGCACGAGATAGCTGACAAGAGCCAATTGCCACATGCAAATTGTCAACTCGGCAACTCCATGACCAACAATTGACTTTGGCCACAGCTTGCGAGGCGTGCCCGGCTCTTTCTGCGCGAGGAGGTTCCCTCAATCGACGACACAAGATTGGACAGCGATAAGTGTGCAGTTCGGCCTACATGATTTTATTTTTCCACGCTTGCGAGGGTTAGACGTGCGAGAAGGACGTTGGACACCCGATGGTTGGCTCTGAGTGGCTGCATCATGTGGCGCACGGCAAGCGGCCCATCCGAACTGACGCAGTACATGAGGTCCAACTGCTCGAACAAGCAGGCGCTTGACATCTTGCGCAGTTGCTGCTCCTCCATCTGCTCTGGCATGATGGTTGGAAATGCGGCGACCGCCTTTAAGATAAGAAAAAGTCGTGCCCCAGAGTCTCGGAAATACCAGTGTCGGCTGTTGGAATCTTCAGCGCTAGGCCAAGAATAGGAGCCGATACGCAACCGCTGCAGAATCCTTATCGGGCCATCTATCTTATCCATGGGCCGAAGGCATCAAGGATGCGAAGCTCAGAGCCTGTGGCAGCGGCAGCGGCGCGCAAGCCTACAGTGCCCAGGCGGTCAACGGCCGACACCGGCTTCGGGTCCAGGTGGCCGGCCGAGTGGAGAGTTGGAGGGGGAAGTGGGAGGGGGTGTTGCCTTATCGGCCAGTCGCATTGCTTGCAATACACATCGCTTCGCAACAGCATTGGCTGGTTGTGTACTCACCTCTCGTCAGGGACTTGTTGGCGTTCCAGAGCGCAAGTACCGACCCCGCTCTGAGCTCATCCGAAGACGATCAGAAGACGGACGGACAGACGACGGCCCAGCACATGCGACAGGCAGCAAATGGAAGGGAAACAGACTGTCAACTCGCATTGACGCAAGGTGCAAGAGTGGGAATAGAACGAATGGGCCAGCGCCAGAAGCCCCTCGAGAAGAACCTTGGTCCAGAAGAGGGCAAACGCGAGTTAATCGCTTGATCATCATAGCGCAATGGTGAGGGGGATGGACGAGTCACTGGAGGGGCAAGGTCATGGATCCTCGCGTGCCACCGTCATCTCACCACGGCAGAAGGGAGTCTCTGAGCCAACGACAAAGCTCCGGCTACGGAAGCTTCTCGAAAATCACCGGAACGGTCCTAGTCATTGGCGAAGCTGGCACCAAGCACATGCTCAACGTCCGTCGTGTTCGTCTTGGCCAATGGAAGGGAGGAGCCCGACTAAGGAAGAGCAATGCCATGTGCTTCTCATGAGTCGAAGCTCGGGCAAAGATGCCAGGAACGATGGCTCAATCTCATGCGGCACGAGGCGAGTTGAGTTGAGTTGAGTTCAACTCTCCTCAACCGACCGGATTCGATTCGATCACGGCTGGGTACGCGAGTCGAGCTGAAGGCAAACCTGGGCCGGTGAATTGCGACGAGGAGGCAAGGTAGAGAGTACCGTTACGGATGATGCACGGTAGCGTCATCCGGATCTCATGTCTGCGGTATATAAAAACTAACAAGTGCTGCAAGGCGAAGGCCAAACTCTAAATAGACGAACCCTGGCCGGTCTGCGCCCGCCACACATTCCCACTGAGCGATCACATCTTGAAGGGATCACGCAAGGAACGCTCCCTACCATTGCGCAAGGTACAAGCCAACCCAAGGGAGAGAGTCGGCCGTGACGCGGGCAGGACGTGGCAGGTCACTGCTGTTCTGCGCGTACCCGTCTTTTCCCATCCATTGGGGGGAGGAACTCGTTCGAAACATCATGTGGAACGTGGCCCCAAACTTTAAACCTTCGTCTGGGGACCCTCGCCTGCCCGGGACTGGACCGTGACGGAGGGAACACCACCCGTCCCATCCCAATACCCCGCTTGGTAGTGTACGAATATCGGGCTATATCAGCGAGTACAAATGTTGCCGTGTAGCTTGCCCGGGCAGCGTTGTACGTACAAGCCGCCCCTACAATACATTGTCTTTCTTGTCTTCGCCATCTTCCCTGTTCTGGGACTCGTTGCGCCCGCCTGCATCCACCACGTAGTTGGTGGACACACACGGAACGACGCCTCCAGCGTTCTGCAACACACATTTCTCATGTACTAGTATTCATTGGCCTGCATCTTACTCTATCTACCATACACCCTCCCTTTCCGAGAGCGCGACGCTTTCGGATCTCAGATCTTGCGCAGGCTTTCCTGGCAGAGGTTTTCAGCGGACGTTCGGGATCGACGCCGCCATACCTTAAGTTCTTGAACTCTGGACCCCCAGGCCAACGTCACTGCGGGCTTTGAAGTCGGACAACCAAAGGCGGGAAGCCCACAGTACGGTTCCAGGTTAACCCGTTAACGGTGCAAAGGCGGGCGGAAGTGCGGATGCCAGGTACGGACGGGGTCGGGAGGGCCCCATGTAAAAACCACCGTTCCAACATTGGTAGTCTGCATCCGTACGGATTGCCAAGCTCGTCGAGGACGAGGGAAGACGAGTCCGCTCTCCTGAACGTGGTACCATCCGTTGTTGCCGCATATGGCCTGCAGCGCGTTGCCGATGGCACGTTGTCGCACTGGATTCTGAATGGCGTACGTGTGTGGTCTCCCGGGAGAGCGGTTGCAGAAACGGCGTCAAACGGTTTAGGGTTCTTTGGCATATCCACGTGGCCGACGCAGGCAACGGACGACAGCCGGCCTCCCTCCCCCCTTCCGTTTCACGGGACTCCGGACGCTGCCCATCCCAGCCGCGGCGAGTTACATGTCGCCGTCAAAAACGTGGACAGCGTCGCATCGTCCTGAGGTGTCAGGGAGGAGCATCGTCTGCTGGGTGCCCGCTCCTGGGGCGGTTTCCACACGCTGGAACAACAACACACCCATTGACCAGCCAGGGGCGAGGGGGGCTGACAAAAGTGACAAGAGAGAGGGGGGAGAGGGGAGCGGGGGCATATCGTCTCCCACTCTTTAGAGTTCAGTGTTGCAGCAATACCATGGGTCGGTCTCCCTCGATCCCCCTTCACACTCCCACTAACCCATCGACACCCTCGTGTGCTGTTGAACTTTGCCAGCGGAAGGTGGAAGCGCTTTCCCCAGGAGTAATTTCGGAAGTCGGATCGTAGGGATGCTGAGGGGGGTGGAAATGACGACGTTATGGCAAGATACTGTTTCTGGCACCACAACATCGTGGTCCCAAAGAGACACTTCCCCTGCCCCCCCTGCAGCACAATACCCCCCTTTCCTCCCCTGCTTCGCCCTGCCCTTCTCCCTCCCCGCCCCTGCTTGCTCTCTTCCCTCCAGTGCCACCTTTATGCAGTAGCTCCCAGTAGCAAGCTAGCCCCTGGACGAAACCGTTGCGCTATCTACGGTGTTGCCGCCGGCAGCGTCTCTTCTTCAGCGCCTCGTGGCAAGCCAACTGCTACCATCCCAGAACGAACCTCTTGGTGAAAAGGCTGCAGGCAGACCTGTCGGGGATTCCGCATGCACGAGGACGTCATGCTGGGCGTAACAGCCTGCTCATCACGACGGGAGCGGTGGCACTGCCAAGGGAGTATCTTTCCCCTTCTTCGTTTTTGCCTCTCCAAGACGAAAGGCAAGTGCTTACCCTCGTTGTCGGTTTGCGTGACCAGCGAATGTGCGGCGGTGGACCGGCCGTCTTGGCTAGCCATACCCATGACATTGCAGAACGGAGCCAAACCCACACCGGATGAGTCGTCTCATTCAAGAGTTTGATTCTTGGGCACACGCCCGCTCACCGCTCCTCGAGGCTGGACTGCAGCCCTCCCGCTGCTGGCCCTCCTCCCCCTCCTCTCGTCGCTGTCGATGTGGCCGCTGCTCCATCTCTTTCGTCCATTCCTTTCACGTCTTGGCTTCCGAGCCAGTGCTGCAACCTCATGCCGGCCCTAGCGGCGCCCATGGCCATGGCCCAGTTCTCTACGCCGAGTGTCAGCGTACTGATCGTCGTCATGTTCTTGACGAAGCGCGCGTGCGGCGTGCGGTGACACGCCGGCGCGATGGCCAGCATGATCCAATGGAAGACACCCACGGCGCCGTTCCACGTCGACAGGGGCACGCGCCACGTCGTCGTCCAGATCTGCAGGAATTCCGATTCCGTGCATGCGCCGCTCAAGGGGGTGCTGGTCGCGATAGCCCGCGAGTAAATGATGGCTGTCATCCGGATAACCTGGTACATGAAGTCCGGGCTCTGCTGCTGATGGTGATGGAGATGTTGCATCGATCGAGGGCTCGTCGGAGAATCGCTAGCGTCTCGGGTTTGCGGCCATTCGGGTGTCGTCATGGAGTCGGAAGCTGGTCCCGATGGCGATCGGCCCGCGCCAGCGGAGCCGCGTCCCGCTGTGCCTGTACTGGAAATGCTCCCGCTTCGTTCGGATACCTCGTCGGCGACGGCAGCGAAATAGTTGCTACTGTTCGGTGGTGGGCTCGTCCTGTTCGATGCTTCCGGCGTTGAAGCTTGTCGGCCACCTGGGATCGTAGAATGGAGGCCCGAGAGGTGCTCATGCATGTACTTGCCCGTGAGCTGGGCCTTTCGGGAGGCCTGTATCGACGTCGGCGTCGGTGTTGGCGTCTGCATTGTCGTCGTTCCCATGGTCGTGCTCGTGGACGGATTCGTTTCGTTTGGCGCGGCGTAAATCGCCTCGACGGCGCCGAATAGATACCTCACATTGTCGAGGATGGAGGCCGTCGCCGGGTGCATGCCAAGGCTCGCGGCACAGTCGGCAAAGGACGGGAGCAGGCCGACGGACGAAGGCAGGTAGCTGATGAGGGGCGACATGTGTGCCATGCGAAGGGGGACGTCTTTTATAGGGTCGACGAAGACGTATCCCGTAAGGCCCCATGGATCGGGTGCCGTTGCCGATGTTGCTGGCGCTCCTCCTTGACTGCGTCGTGCTTGACTCTGGGTTCCTTGGCTCCTGTCGCCTCCTCCGCGGTCGCCGTCTGAGGACGACAGAGTCAGTAGCAGTGGACTCTTCTCGTGTGCGAGGGATATGGAGACATCGTGACTACGTGTACGTATATGAGTCAGTTTTCGGTAAGGTCTGGACGAGCGGACAAATGCCGAACGGGCATATCGTGTGTAAGCCGGTAAAGTGAGACCCATTTACGAGTCAAGGCTCTGGGTGAAAACCGAGCGAAAACAACATAAGAGGGTCGGACGGACAAATGGAAACATGGTATTAAGAGCGGGATATACTCCGTGGCCAAGGAAACATGGGAAAAAAAGGTTGATTGAAAGGATTGGGAAAAAAGCAAAACCGAGAATACGGGAAGTCAAATAAAGAGTCGTTTGCACACCGGAAGGGTTGCCAGCTTCGACAGTAACATCAAGGAAACAAATACCGCGAGAGAAATAACGGCGCAGCCAAGTGATGATGTGAATCTTCGTCGATGTGACAAAGGGGCCCGAGCCTACGTACATGATCGCATTTTTTGCCAAGAGGCCGTTCATACCGAGCTCGTTGAAGCCGCCGCGTAATCGGACCATGCCTCGCAAGCCCCTAAGGTGATATCGCAGGTCATCCTCCGACTCGCCCCAATACCACTCGGCCACGGTGAGTTGGATGACGCCGGCGATGGCGGCGTCGCTGGGATGCTCTGGCCTCCCGCTGCCGCTGTCGTCGGTCATCGTCGTCGCGAGCGCGGTTGCGGTGATGTCCTGGCTGCTCTGATGTCGACGACGGTCAACACTGTGGGGTCTAAGGCTGTCATTGAGCATGTGGATGGCGTGGCCCTTGAGGGTTCGCAGGGCTGTAGTCCGGACGTGGCCCGTTTCGTGGAGGAAGCAAGCCGAGGTGTAAAGAATGATTCGCACGACGAGAGGGTCTTGGAGGCAGAACGGCGAGTAATAACGGATGAAGGGATTATTGGGATCCGGATCGCCGTTGAGGGAGGCCTTGAAGCGGGATAGGACTGTGAAGTCTAACACAGAACATGTCAGATTTAGTGTACCCTTGTCTCACGAGTAGCTAGACGGGCCAGAGGGAGCTGCTTACAGATTCGAAGGAGTTTCTTGTTCAATGTCGTATGGGCTACCGGGAGATGCGCGATCTGCTCGTCCACCCCGCTGACGGGGCGTTCCGGATGTTGGATCCTGGGCTCTGCAGCATGACGCCAGGCTCGGGGAGCCAGATCGTCTGCGGAAGGTTGTTCGCCGTCGTCCTCGTTGACTTTGTCGGCGATGTCAAGAACTAGGCCCGGCAGCGCGAGACGGTATGTGAGCACCTGCTGCGACGCTTGTGATGTGTCCGAGTCCAGTCTGCTGCGTTTCGGATCGGCCAGCAGAAGCCATGGTGCCGCTGCCGCTGCTGGTGCTGCCGACGATGCTCTTGCCGCTTTGCTGCTCCAATCGAGGGGATCCGTCACCGGCCACGACGCGTCGTTAACTGACGGGTCTGTTGAGCAATCTGTCCCGGGACTCGAGTGTGATGTGGTGTTTCCTGACACGGCCCAACCGGCGACGCTGACGGGCGAGTGCCCCGCCGTCCTGGGAGACTGAGATGCTTGGAGCAGGGGAGAGTTTACCCCTGGGAGAGGGGGATGGAGGGGGACCCGACCTCCTGCTCGCGCTGGTGTCAAGAACGTAGATGTCCCCGGTATCCGACTAGGAGAGCACTGTCAGATCATGGGCGGCATCAAGAAAACATTCGCAGAACAAGCGATAGAGGAGGTTGTGGTCCAGTAAACAAGACTTACTTGCCTGCGCGGTATTCGCATACCGGCACGGGGAATCGACGGAGGCAGTTGCCGCAGGGCTGTTCCTGATCGCACTGTATCCAGGTTAGTCACACGACACGCTTGAGGCGTCACTAAGGGCATGCGAAGGCTCGGGATAGCGTTCCACGTCCCTCAAGATATTTTGTATGGCAAAAACACACAAAGGTATCGAAAGACAGGGGAGCGGGGGCGGTCATCAAGACACGCGGGGTGTACATGCCTTTTGTTTCCTCCTCCTACACTCCCCGCACGACGTCGTCGTCCTTTCGGCGCGCACCGTGTTGCGCGCTGCCCGCTGCTGCGACCCTTCGGACATGATCTCAAAGCGGCAGCGGCGGTGTTGAGCCCTCTTCGTCGTCCCCGGAGCATCCGTTCCTGCGGTTCCTGTTGTCCTGCAGCAGATGACGGCACAGCATCAAACATGACGTGTGACCCGGGAGTCTGGTTTCGGGAGTTGAGGTGGTTTTGGTAAGGCTGAACTTATAAGCAAATCGGAGATAAACAGGAAAAAAGGTCAAACTCAGGCCAGGGGAAGAAGTGATTGGGGGGTTAAAGTGCAGACAGGTGGCTTTGTTGTTTCTTTGAGGCTGCATGTCGTCGGATTTCGACATGTTTGGTCTAGCGTCGTGGATTTGCCTGGCCTGGCTGGGCTGAGGCGCGAGAGGGGAGACGGGGAACCCCTCCAGGAAGCCACAAAGCAGGCCTCCTTTTTCCGGGGGTTGTGGTGATCTGCATTAGCTGCGTCGCTAGTGCCTAGGTCCGAACCTTTTGATGAACAAGGTTCAGATGTTTGGATTGGCCCATCCGTCGTATGAGAGCCAGCGGCCTCGACGAAAAGTTGTGTGAAAAGGGATACCGAGACATGGAAAAGTGTTGTTGGAGCAGAGAAAAGGCTGAAAATGTTGAAGTAACGAGTCTCGAGGAGTGGTTGACGTACGAAACGCGGACGATGGAACCTTTCATCACATATCTCGGCCAGGCTTGCGAATGCCTGCTCTTTGAAATCAACTACTCCCGGAGACGGGCTCCAACTCCGACGAGTTTAGCAGTATACGGACGAATCACCACTTGGTGAAAGAGTTCCAGCCTCTACGCCCTCTTCTGGGCAGGGCAACAGCACTATCAGCCGCAGACTAACTGCGAAACGGTGTAGGCCTGGTAGCGTAAGCCGCATCGTTTGATGGCGCACTCGTAGTCGAACCCGCCTACTGAAGAAGGCCGGGAACTTGTCTCTGCGCCATTGCCCCAAAATTGGTCGTCGAATGGCCCGTCCGTTCCGATCTCAATATCTTCGATCCCGCGATCTGGCGTTGTGGGATGTAGTCTGCGGGCTTAAATCAGTGGTCCCGGTTGGGCTGCTTAAATGACCTGCCATCGGTGAAGGCCGACTGAGTTCCTGGAGCATAGGAAGTGAAGGAATGAAGAGCAGGAGTCAACGGTGGTTCGTCCATGTGCGAGCGATGACTTGCACCACATTGGCGTTCTGAGACCACGACGAAGCTTGAAGAGCATGCCCCTCTGTGAGGAATGCAAGGAACTTCGAGGTTGACAGAATAGACTGAGAAGTGCACTAGCACATGGGTATGTTCAGATACAAAGGCCCAAAGTAAGTTCACGATCCTTGGCTACTGAACGATATCGTATGCTTCAGTAGTCAATTCCAATCGACTGGACAGGGGGCCAAGGGGGTTAGGGGGATATGCCATTAAGGCAACCTCTAGTGTGACTGGACTGGTGCGGCATCATCTCCTGCGGAATTCGTCAGCCCTGTCTTGTGGCGCTCTGGGGGAGGGAAAAGCAAGAAACAGGACAAGACTTCGTAAAACGCCCCTATAGAAGCCCTCAGCGGCCCCCAAATGTCTTGGATCCTCGAGGTCCTGGTTCACTTGAGACAGGGTAGTATTCCGGGAGAGCAAACTCATTGGAAGATTCCATTGCTGGCTGCTGTGATGCATTGCTCGATTGCGACCACGGGAGGAGAAGCAAAGGGGGGGTGAGAGCGTCGAGACATTGCTATGCCCCTCGAGGCAACTGGAGTTTGCTCCAGTGCCATATGTTGCGGAGGTGGCTTGTGCATGTAAATTTCAAGCCACGATGGCCAGCTGAATATCTCAATAACGCTATCGTCACTAGGGCGCGTCAGGTTAATTTCGTGTCAACGGTTGAGGGCTTTTGTGTAGTGTGGTGGTTTGGCTTAAGCACTCTGGGAAGGAAGCGAAGCAACAGAAAATAAATGGAACAGTCGGGAACCAAGGAGGTAAATGGAATTAACGACTGATCCGGAAATACAATGGGAGTAGGAGAGTTCGGGCAGCTCAGGGAACCTTGTGATTTAAGCTTAAGGTCGAGTCGTCGTGATCAGCAGGGACAACTCGCCGTGACGTAGTGCCCCACTACCCGACCAAATTCTCGGGTTGTTGCCACCGGCCGCGAAGCGGAAGTGCCCCGGGCGATGAAGTCACAGCTTACGGGAATTACCAGGAGATATACAACGCAGTCAAGGAATCAGGTCATATCAAGCTGGAGAAAAATGGCATCATCTCATTAAGGTGGCAGGCTTCTTTGCCGCCACAGCACGTCTCCAAATGAAACACATGTGCTAAGAATGGTATCTTTAAGGAATCCCTAAACCCAATATCACCTTCCAATAGAAACTCCTGTGATCGTGTCGCTGCCCAACCCAACCACGACTCCCATCGAACCTTTGTTCATCGCTCATCACGGAGGAGAGTGCTCCAGGCCCAGCTGCTTGCAAGGAAGCGGTGCGTACCCGAATCGTATCACCTCCCGCGGTAATCCGGCTTTCTAGCCATATTCACTGGTGGAGGCTCGTCATCAACGGGGTAAGGCAGGGGTGATGAGCTGATAGGGCGACGGCCGCCGGCTGCCTGATGTTCCGGCAGTGGCGTCTTGGGAGGCAGCGGCGGTGGAATTCGTTGCGGCTGTTGCGATTGCTGTGTAGAACCGTTGTTGTATTGTTGATTCTGCCATCGCGGGTGCTCGTCAGGGCTCATAATGGCAATCTTATCGGCACCGGCTGCATAGCGGTACTGAGAAGGCGTGGGCGCAGTAACAACCAGTCGGTCAATTTCATCGTCTTTTGGTGGAGGCGGGGGACGCTGCTCTGTTCTTGGAGCTGGCGATGGTTGAAGTCGCTCGCCAGAGCTTCTGGGCGAAGGACTCATCGGCGAAGGTATATGCAGATGTTCCGTGCCAGATTCGTATGACTGGCGACTTGGTGGTGTGTTGTGCGGCGGCCACGATGTGGGCATGTCGCCCGGCAACTCCACAGCAAACGACAGCGGCTCGGTGGTCTCGGAGTTCGATTTGACCAGTTCAGGAACATCTGGCAGGCGGGAAAACCTAATGTTTGCCTTGTGAATCTTGGCCATCTTCGCGGAAGCTCCTTGGATCATCTTTTGCTCGACTTCCCGCCTCAGGTATTGTCGCGTGCTCGTGCTGATCTCGGCCAGGCGGTGCCATTCGTTCATACCAAACTCGCCGACGCCAACCTCCACATTAAGGCGATAGTAGTTCTCGACGTTGACGTTTCGCTTGAGGAGGTGCTCCTTTCTCATCTGCTCGTGAATCACCTCACAACCCTCAATCTTGGAGATGAGCTTCCGGCGGGCCTCTGCAAACTCTCCCAGAAAGCCCTCATACCACATCTGCGAATTCGCATCGCTCCCTTTGGGCCGTCTCCCCGTGCCGACGCTGAGAAACACTCCAACTTCGCGGCCGGGCCACTCGTTCACCACCGCCTCGTCCAGAGCTTCGGGCGCAGGGTTGAAGGTTCCGCCACCGTCATCATGGAAGACAGACTGTCCGATTTGGATCGGTTTGAAAGCGAGGCCAATCGCACACGTGGCGCGGCCGGCTTGCCAGATCTTGCAGTCGAACTCTGGTGGGGGTTCTCTTCTCGAGTCATAGGATCGCAAAATAGCGGCAGGAGTGCCCTTGCGGGAGCCTTTGTACATTGCCAAGACGGCGCTTTGAGGTTGTCAACTGGATGAGCTTCTTGATTGAAGTCTTAGGAGCGCGTGTACTTACGTCTTGGTCCTATTCTCCCGGGCATCATAGAGTCGTGCATTTGGATCGCCGTATCTTGAGTTGAAAGCAGGCCGTGCCATCTGGGCTTGAGGACTGCGTGCGCTGAAGCTGACGGTGCTGGCGTTGCTGGCATGCCTCCTCGGGTTTGAATTGTTGTATCCACTGAGGGGGCTCATCATGTCGTTCTCGGTGCCATCGTTGCCCTCTTTTTGGTACACGGTGTGTTCTCTGACGGCCTCCTTGATAGCCTCCTCAAGCTTGGAGGCTTTGAAAAGTGTTGATCGGTAGGGAATGCCGGCGATGGTCTTGTCGGTCTCGAAAACCATGCGCGTCAACCTCACGTAAAGTTCCTTGCACTGTTCCAAGTCCAGGCGCAATCTACCGAGCATCAAGGCGATGAGACCGCCGGTACCGGTTCCAACAATTAGATCGAAATGGTCGCATGGCCTGGGGATTTCGTTTCGGCGGGGGGCTCTACCCTCGATCTCGACGAAGGTGCGGTGCATGAGTTCTTGGAGAATGATGAACATGGAGTAACCGCGAACTCCTCCGCCATCTGCCGAAGAGCATGTTAGTCAAGTGCATCGTTGGTTGGGGCCTGTTTGCTGGATTATGTGCGCGGAATGGAGATTGGGCGCGCCGTAGGTTGGAGAGACTTCACGTACCTAGCGATAGGATGCGGAGGGGAGGGCCCTTGGTGGTGTCCCTCCTCTTGACCCCATTGAGGTCCATGACTGGCGCGGGTTCCCGAGGGTAAGCCAGCTTGGTTGCGATCCACCAGGATTCCTAGTTTCTGTTTGTAGTCGTCGTTTATGTAAAGGGTTCGGTTCGGGCGGTCGCAAAATGTCGATTCGCAGGTGGGTGGTGTTTGATTATTATTTTTTTATTGCGGGATGCGTAAATTGAAAGGGTCGGAGAAATTAGACTAACAGCAAGTGCAAATGTGTAAGTAGGCAAGGCAAGGCGAAGAAGGATGTACGGGTAAGGCAAAGTGCAGATGGTCATAATCTAAGGTCTGATCACGAGTGGGAGGGTGACGCAAGAAAACGGCTTGCGCCCTGGACCGCCCACTCAGATGGAGCCCGTTTTCCTCGACCCTGCCACTTGCCCACTTCGCGGAGGGACTCACTCACTTGTCAGTGCCACTCCTGTGGGTGAGCCAGTGCGTTTTGCAGATGCCGCGCCCGTCGCCCAGGCGAAGAACAAAATGAACCAGAAATGGCACAGAGCAGCTGCTGGCAGCGACTGCGATTGCGACGGGGGCAAAGTGTGCGCGCCAGAAGAGACCGAAGAACTGGCAGTGACGCCACAGCAGCTACTTCGCAATGGCCAAATGGGCCGGGGCGGTTAAGCGACTTGTGAATGGGCGCGAATGGCAGGCCGCCGTTTCTACCAGGTCCGATGTCTCGGTTCCCTCTTTGGTGTCCTTGGAGCGAGCCCGAGACGGGAAAGGTATCTAAACTGGGGCAAGATCTTCTCTCCAGTGAAGGCGTTGAGGGGCAGGGCTCCGGCAGAGAGTGTGTTGTGCAAGATGATGGCGAGAAAGGGTTGGCGATTTGTTCATGAGGGTGTCGGCGTACGTTTTTGACCAAGGAGTCGGGAGCACCGGGAGGAGCATCTGGTAGTTGTGGCAGGCAAAGGTAGACGTTGGATACCTTGAGCATGTACCTTGACCAGCGACGGCGATGGACGACGTTTGTCTAGGCTGACTCCAATAACCATGCAATCAGGGAGGAGGGAGCGAATGACCAATCCGACTTTCTTAGCACATGCCCGAGGCAGTATGTAGACAAGGCGGGCAGGCAGGTCAGGCAGGTACGAACGGATGCCAGATGACAATGTTGATGGGAATCAGCAAGAAGAGCAAGGCGCCGCGACGGCCCTTTTTGCACGCCTCTTCCCTGTCGTGGCACCGGCCGGACCGCTCGTTCTCCATCATCGTTGAGCATCTACCTTGTTCGCAGGCGGCCTCATCCACTACCAGGCTTGCTTGCTTGCCTGTATTTCTTACCATGCAGCAGTTAGTTCAGCTTCTGACATACTTTTACCTCACAACTTTGCCGAGCCCACAGGTTTTTTCCGCACAACTCCTCGCCCTCCCTTGTCGCCATCTCGTACAGGCCTCCAACATGGGCGTGAAGGAACCGCCCAGCATGGCAGAGGATCCAAATACAGGCATCTGCAGACGCAACTTCACCGGCGCCCTCTTCTTTCATTCCGATAAAATCAGCACTACATCAAGAGACACCCCGAGGCATGCCGCAAGGCAGAGAGGGACAGCCCGCTTGCCGTCGATAGGCTGCACAACGCAGACGGCAATCTCGCAGCACCTTACCCGAAACTGGTCCGCAGGGACGCACAATGTTTCCTACTCTGCGCAACCCCTCGCGACCTCGCCCAATCGTGGCCTATGTAAGCGCCCCTCTCCTCATGACAGCTCGGGGAGCAGCGAGCCTGTCGATTTTGAGGCCGTGTTCCTTGCTGGAGGATCCCGGGGACCTGCACTAGAACCGCGCTTCTCGCTGGGTGACGAGTCCAATCGAGGCCGTCAAACCTACCAGTCCAGCAGTAAGTGCTACGGAGACCGCCTCTGCTCGATGCCCCGCTCTCCATCAGGATGGTTCCCATCCTTGCCATCCCTCTTCCATCCCGCCGGTCCTTCGCAACTCCGGCTCCTGGGTCTCGAACCTAACGCTGGCGTCTGATATACACTACGAGTCCGAATCCACTTTCTGCGGCCTGGTCGAATTCAAAGACTTGAATCCCCGTGCTCCGAGGCCCGCATCCCTACCAACAACCTCAATTCATCCAGAGAGGTACGGAAATACCCCACCAGATCCTCGGCGACTTGAGCCGTGATGACACATGGCCGCGGCAGCACGGCCATGGCCTGTTTCTGACCTCAGCAGCCAGAGCGCCTGCGTTGTGTCTCCCGCATCTGAATCCACAAAGACTCGAGCCGTGCTCCGGGAAATTGTACCGTACAGACCGTTTTTTCAACGCAGTGGGCATTCCAAAGGGAAGTTAATCCCTTGGGCTGGCTGCTTTCTGCGGCCTCCCACGAAGCAGCTGTCATCACGTCTACCACCGTAAGTAGGTGGAAGTATCCTAATACCTCGGTCATCTCCCTCACCTGCCCAGTAGGATACAGGCCAGGGGACCCTTTCTGGTGACAACACCTGCACGTCAGCAGCACCTTCATTGTTTAGCTCGACTTGGGCCGTTGCTACGCTAGCTCCCACCTCCAGCGTCGAGAAAGGCCATCGATCCGGGGCCTTGATTGGCTACGATGCTTTCTTCGCACTGGACCAGAAGGCTCGAAACCTCTCGTCCCGTGTGGCTGTGCAAGGCTTGGGCGGCTCGATGGCACTCCCTCGCTAACCATCTTCACCGGTACCAGTGTCGCCACTGACGAGCGCTCGCGTGACAGAGACACGTTCCCTTTGCTCACAGTTTCTCGCACCGTCCTTCTTAGTCCTTCTTGGCAAGAAACATGCAACTCAGTCAAGTTGACGGATCTCGAATATACACGCATCTCAATCACTAGGCCAAAAGACTGGATTAGTGGCTCCGTTCGTGCCCGACGAGCTGTTGAGCCCGGCTAAGAGGCCCCACACACCGGGCTCCGCCGACGCGGCCCTTTTTTTCCTTTGGGTCTCCGCGCCACACTACTGGCACTCACTCGCCTTGTATCCGCCATCATGGAACACCCCGGACAGTTCAATGCTGCCTTGGATCAGCAACTTCGAGAAGATGGTTCTCTGCATCCCGGAGTTTAGAAGTTGGCCGAACCAGTGACTTGGCGCCGGAAGATGCGGATACAGAACGCCTGCTTGAGAAACAAGTGGTGGATGATTGTGACCCGACGACATATCGAGCGAGGCCTGCGACACGGGACATCAACGCCCTACTGTTTGCCGGAGCACACGCTTATGGTGGCGTCCGGGAATCCACTGCGTCGAGTGTTCGGCGTTCCGGCTTGCTGCCCACCGGATCGGTGTCCAAGACCCAGCAGGAGGTGGAAGGCAGTTAAAAAGCCCGGAGGTGACGGATCGACAGATACTGGTTGCCTCCCTGCCCGGAGACCCACCTCCCGACTTGGGGCATGATACCATCGGGAGCTCCCATAACTCTTGATCCAGATCTATTTTTGCGCCGAGTAAGGTTGAGAACGCAGAGGCGACCTGCAGCCGGGATTTGCACTGCACTACCTATGATCGTCGGTTCGCGCATCACTGCTCCACCGAGCGATTGCCTTTGCAAGTGTCACAGACGTGATGTGTGGTAAATCAGAAAGTCAGAAGAGGTGTTGCTTCCTCAAGCAAATCAAACCACCGAACAATTTAACTGCTTACCGCGTTTTGGAGGAACACATCATGTGCTCGTCAATCCGTCTGAGTTCGCCGACCACATACGCAGCTATTACGGGCGCTGCCGCAGGACAGAAGGGTTCCTAGCTCTGCTCGCGCTCATAGGGCATGCATCTTGGTTCTGACAACGCATGATGGCTGGGCTTGCCTGTGTGCACCACAACACCCGGCACGTCCCCAAGCTCCCAAAGCTTTGTCCCCGCGACCGGGAAGGACCCTTCATCCAAATCATCAGCGCCCCCGACCGAGGCAAAGCAAACATGGAGTGCCAGCTTTTTAAAGGGTCGTGGTCCAGGCGCGAGGGCATCAACCCCCCAAACTTCACCGAAACTTTCAATTTCAATGGCTTGGTTGTTTGGTTAGTCGGGCTTGATCGGCGAACTAGCTCATGCCGCAACAAGTCGGCCACAAGACAACAGGCGATAGCATATCACCAAATGGGGGCGTGAACATCAATGCAGCTAGCGCATCGCGTCGCTTTGGAGGCTGCGACTGACGGAGCAAAACCCGACAGGAAGGCGGACGCGCTGGAAGCTGATGAGACTGGATCGTGCAGCCTTAATTGGCCCGCGACAAAACAGATGGAGTGTGAGAGAGGTTGTGGTGTTGGATGGTGTGGGACCGCACATCTGCAGCCATGCCTTGCCGACGTGGGCAGAAAGTGTAACCCGTCAGGTCAGCCAAGCAGGAGGAGTGTCGTCTCTCGCCATTGTTATGCTCCCAGTCGGTCAACAAGTCAGATAATTCTCTCACCTCGCAGTGCCATTGCCAGTTCGCCGTCAGACTGCGAATCCCTTGCGCTACCCGACTGCGCCGCCACATCCTGTGTGTCCCGGCTAAGACGGACGGTTGGGACTGCACTGCATTGTACACTGCATTACGAACAAAAAAAGGCGCTCACTTCGACGGGCATGGACGACGATTGATAAGTGATGGGTGACAGGTGGCAGGCGTCAGCCAGTCCCAGGAACACGTCAAACTCAGTGTTATCAAAGCTTATCCGTATCGATACTCGAGTACGGATGCCGCGGTGTAATGATGAAGGAGTGAAGGAACAAACTGGCGTGGCCTCTTGGATCTCCGAAGCATGCCCAATGGAGCTAACAGAAGCTGCCTTGCAGCATGACTTGGACCAAGGTCGTACATGTGGCACCAGTGGGAGACAGAGAAAAAGGCAGCTGGCTGCATGATGGCCGGCCAGTCGTCAGGCTCCAGACACCCCAGACGGCAAGGTATGGGACTCGGCGGTCGAGGCAAAGGCGGAGGAGGGGCAAGGCCTTGAGCTGCATGAGAAGGGCGAGGGGCGCCCAAAGGATGAGCGGAGAAGGGGAGTGGTGAGAAGGTGACTGCATCAAACCTGACAGTGTAGTTCGGTTTGTGGAATTGGCCCGACAGAGTGTTGAAAAGAAAGACCGGCAAAGGTGACGATGAAGCCAATGAACGTAGATGCGGCAGAGATAGAGAGAAAGCAAGGACCCTTTCCCACGTCGAGACACCTCTCACGGTGCCCTCCCGCCTTCCCCATTTCTCATGCGTGGGTCCACAAAAACACCACCATCAGGCGACCCTATCGTCCAATCAAAGCCTAGCCCAGGTGAGGAAAGTCCAAATTCCCCCAAAGGGCAACCACAGCCTCGCAGCCTCACAGCGCTCCCGCCATTCTTCCCGTGCTGTGCTCCTCGGTTCTTCACCATCCCCCATCTCCTCATCGCCGTCATCCCCAAATTCCCGTACGATTGCCCGTTCCCTCAGTCATTGGCGCTTCCATGAATGCAACGCAACTCAATCCCAAATTTCAACCTCACAAATTGTCTTCTCATTGACCCAAACCGCAGATGGAAGAGTCTCAACCAGCGAAACGGCGAAAGCTTCTCCCGCGCCAACCCTCAACCAGCACCACACAGGCGGCCCCATTTCCCCATGAACTGGTGAGCATGCTGAATGAACGCAACCGTTCCGATGCTTGAACTGACGTCTGCAACCTTCCAGCCTCAGCAACATCCGGTCCAAGAGGCCCCTCCAGCCGAACGACATGACTTCGAGTCCTTCGCGAGGCATCTGCAAGATGCCGCTATGTTAATACAACGCCAGACGGAACGCGCGCCGTACGACAATGTCTCTGTTCTCCTTCTGCGGTGGGAAGAGGACACCTCTGTTGAAGCCGACCTCACAGCCATGGAAAACATACTTCGGTCAGCCTACAATTTTCGGACCGACCGATGGGTCATTCCGACGGTGCCCAACCCCAGCATCAAGCTTGGTGTGCAGATGGCTTCGTTTCTCGAGCAAGCTAGAGCCAATCACTTGCTCATCATCTACTACGCCGGCTACGGTTACGTTGGATCCGACAACCAACTTTACTGGGCTTGGTGAGTTGAGGATATGCCTCGAGAGCAACCCACGCACCGTTCTGACCGCTCTTCCATAGCAATACCCGAGAAGATGCCGCAAAGCTCAAGTGGGACGGCGTACGCTGCTTGTTCGAAGACGCCCAGTCCGACATTCTTCTGCTACTCGACACCTGCTCAGTTCGAGATGTTCCTGTCTCTGGAAGCCACGGCATCAAGCAAGCTATCGCGGCGTGCGGTCCCGAGCAGAACCCCCGAGAAGCTGCAGGCAAATCCTTCACCTATCACTTAATTGAAGCGCTACACAAGATGAGCACAGCGGGTAGGCCCTTCAGTGTGCCAAGATTGCACGAAGAGGTCGTCCAGCTCAAGCAACAGGAAAGCGCTCAGGCGGTCAAGCTCACAAATGGTGCCAGTAAAACACCGCCACCGTCAACCCAGCTTCCCATATGTTTCACTCTCACGCCCAGCAAGGGACAAAGTCTGAGCTTGGCCCCATTACCTGCTCGGTCACTTCAACAGCAGTCACCACGCAACGGTACTGAAGGGGACGCCCAAACAAGGACATCGCGGGAAGACCAGCTGATCGACCCTGAATCTGTCACTGACCTCCGATTCGACGAGGCGAGAGTCCTTGTGTGTACGACATTCGTTGGGGATGCCAGTCCAGACATGTCGTTCTTCAATAGCTGGCTCCACAACACACCGCCCCTGGCCGCCAAGATTGAAGTCGAGGGAATGTTTCTTGGCCCCCCAACCATGCTTCTAATATCGATGCCTCACTCGATCTGGAATGTCGTACAGCATGATAAGGTCTGCTGTTTCCTGGGATACATTACATCGCATAACATGATTCAATTGTATCAGAAGCTGAAGGGCTCCACGGGCATCCCCAAAGCCACGGCAAAGGAAGTTGAGGACGGGCGAATATTGTTGGAGGCGCGGGAACTAGCAGCAAGCACGCCAGCTTTGCATCGACGCTCATTAGACAGCAAAGACGCTTCGTACCTTGAGGCGGCCAGCCGTGTAGATACCACTCCTTCCGGCGTGTCATTCGCCGCTGCCGCCGCCGCCGCTGCAGCGGTGGATGGCAAAGATGATGTCGAGGATTCAGCCGAAATGCAGGAAGCGGCGGAACAGCTAAAGGCACTGAGTCATGTGCGCCATCTGAGCGACGAGGCCCCGCCAGCCGTAGAACGACAACGTACAACCCTTCCTGACGGTGTGATACCCGCCAACCACGAAGACACGGGTTCATCTCATGATGCGAATGAATCAGGCGCAGACGACACGATGCATTCCATCGACATGAGCACACCGAACGCAAGGACCAAACAGCGGCGATCCCTACAAAAAGCGACTCCCAAGCAAGAGACAAGATGTACGCTATGTAGTCACGCTCCCTTCAAGGACTCATCATCGTTGCGCAAACACATCGCGGCTGCACACACCAGGCCATTCCCTTGCGCCTTTTCGTTCGCGGGATGCACCAGCACATTTGGGTCGAAGAACGAGTGGAAGCGGCACATCGCTTCTCAACATCTCTGCCTACAGTATTACCGTTGCTCGTCATGCCCACAGAGTACTGTGGAAGGCAAGGGGAACGAGTTCAACCGGAAAGACCTTTTCACCCAGCACCTGCGGCGCATGCATGCACCATTCGCCATCAAGAAGGCCATTGCCAAGGGGGACAGCAAATTGCAAGTGGAGTGGGAGGGTCATGTCAAGGAGATGCAAACGACTTGTCTTGTCACGCGCCGGTCACCGCCTCAGAAGTCAGCTTGCCCAAAACCGGATTGCCAAAGCGTATTTGAGGGTCCTGGCTCTTGGGATGAGTGGACAGAGCATGTCGGTAGACACATGGAGAAAGGTGAGGGCCAGCGACTCGGGGTTGATCGACTGTTGGCAAAATGGGCTCTTGACGAAGGCATCATCGAGCGAAAGGAAGATGGTGAATATCGCCTTTGTGCTGGCAATGGCCCTGGCCCTGGCGGCGGCGTCTCAGTCGGCGGAGACGCGAAAGATTCAATATCGGTGATGTATCCAGAGTCGAAACAAGAAGTCGAGGCAGAAGTCGAGGCAGACAACACCGAGGACAAAATGGAAGTGGACAGTTAGTCTATCGGCACCATCTCCCGACGTCGTCCTTCATTGTCGGAGGGACGATGAAGGCCAAAGGCGAGGGCGGTGACAAGGATGAAGATGAGAGGGCGAAGACAAGTACGAGGGGTGTAGGACTGTTCAACTTTTAGCGGAAGTTGGCGCGGCGCTGTGGATTTCCGTCAACCTTATATACTACGGCGTCACCATTGATCGGAAGGAGTTATTGGGTACGATTGACATGAGATACATGAACGACTTTCACTCTCTTCGACAAAGTTCGCTTCCTGCTGGCTAGCTCGGGAACCCTGGGCAGCCATTATGGTTCAAGTCGAGAAGCGCAGGTTCAAGGCCGCGCGATTGGGAAAGAAAATGGAGGACGGACTGGGAAACATAAAAAGCAAACAGTAGTCAAGACAAAATCAGAGATCACCTTGATGTCCTTGCATGGCGCAAATTTTGCCTTCCGTAGTCGTATACCAAGCTTTCACGATGCCGGACCGGCTTCGGCAATCGACCCCGGGTGAGTCGCTTGGCTGCCAACCCTGCAGATCCCCCGATGCCCGGTGCGCCCCGGGAAGTCGTTCAGGGGTCTAGACCTGGTACCGACGTCCTCTCTACGTTGCAGTAGATTGCGGGGATGGTGAAGTTGGTGCCCGTCACTGCGCCTCGAACCCCCCGCCCAAGCAGCAGTCTCAATCTCAACATAGCATGGCTTCATGGTGGTTGTGGTCGGTTGCAACCTCGGAGACGGAGCTTTGGGGCTTTCTGTCCCTGAGACCAAAAACGGTTGCTGATGGTTGGGCACGTGGGCACATGACACGAGCACATCCACACAGCATCCAACCTCCGCTCCGGTTTAGTAAACGAGCCACTGAGGGTGTTCGGACGGGGAAGAAGCGCCGACAGTCGATTGAAGGAACTACTATGGCGTCTGTCTGCCAGGTGTAAGTGTGAAATCCTTGCCAGGCCGTGACAGGATACATCCCACCAATCCCACTGGGGGCTGCGACGGTCGGTGGCCAAAAAGTAGTCGGAGCTCACTAGGATCGCGTAGTATCGCTGCTGGGCTGGTGGGGTGCAGCTCAAGCCATATATACCCGACGAAGGAGGGGGGGATTTTGCCTGGGACCGCAGCATTCACTCCCCGGCCGACTGGACCGGTCGTTCGCTGTGCACTAAGCCGTTGTAGGCTGGAGGAAAGCTTAACGTGTGGACCGCGAGATGAGCTGGTGGGAGGACTAACATGGGGATGCCGGAGCCGGAAGGGAGGTTCGCTACGTGGGAGATTGGCGATTGGTTTGATCCGGTCAGCCGGGCTTCCAGGGAGATATATAATGGCCCATGTCTTCACGATGTTGTGTTTGGGGAATGGCTGGCTGGGTAGGGTGTGCTTCATCTGCTGCCTTTGCGTGATTGCCAAATCTGCCTCGGGATTGTAATACAACGTTGGCCTACACGACGATTCGCCCGCCAGCATGCGCCTCTACAGCCGTCTTGCCTCCCTTCTAGCGGGAGCGGGCCTTGCGCAGGCCACGCTTCAAGTCGTCCCAGGCGGGACATGGACGGCGGTAAGCAAGTCTCGGGCCTTCCCCTTCTTCACTCTAGCCCATGCCTCTCGACTCAGAGCACACTCGGTGTGAACCGGCGAACCTGACAACACCCCCCCAGATAAACACAGGCCGTCACATCCAAGCCCACGGCGCCGGCATCACAAAAGTCGGCTCGACGTACTACCTCATCGGCGAGGACAAGACAGAGGGCTCCGCGTTCCAGAACGTCAATTGCTACGTCTCGACCAACCTCGTCGAGTGGAACTACGTCGGCGCCCTGCTCTCGCGGACGTCGGAGGCGGGCGATCTCGGCCCGAGCAGGGTCGTCGAGCGGCCGAAGGTCATCTACAACAGCAGCACTAGGAAGTATGTCATGTATCTGCACATTGACAGCAGCAACTACGGCGAGGCCAAGATCGGCGTGGCGACGTCTGACAGCGTGTGCGGGAGGTACACGTACCTGGGTAGTTGGAGACCGCTGGGGTTCGAGAGTCGGGATATAGGGCTGTTTCAGGACGACGACGGAGCCGCGTATCTCCTGACCGAGGACGTGAGTTTGTTTCCCGTGTCATTGCTTGACGAAGCATGGAGATATGTTGCTGACGGCGTTGACCACAGCGACCCAATGGCCTGCGCATCGACGCCCTGACGTCGGACTACCTCAATGTCACACGAAACGTCTACCTCTGGGACGAGAACATCGAGTCGCCCGCCGTCCTGAAGAAGAACGGGTACTACTTCATGTTCGGGAGCAGGCTGACTGGCTGGGACCCAAACGATAACGTACGTCCTCCGGCTCCCCTCTCGGTTCCCTCTCGTGCTTGACCCGCCTTCTGACATCCATCAGGTCTACTCTTACGCAACCTCACTCTCCGGCCCCTGGTCCGCCTGGAAAACCTTCGCGCCCACCGGCTCCAAGACCTTCACCTCGCAAACGTCATACATCCTCCCCCTCGGCGACACGGCAATCTACATGGGTGACCGCTGGGTCAGCACGAACCTCATGCGGAGCACCTACGTCTGGCTGCCCCTCACAATCTCCGGCACCACCATCACCCTCGCGGACCGCGTGAACTGGGTCCCCAATGTCGGCGCGGGCACCTGGGCTGCGGCGCCGACGGAGACGTCGTACGAGGGTGAAGCGGCCGCGCTCTCGGGCGGCGCGAGGGCGGTGTCGTGTACGGGCTGCAGCGGGGCCTCGGCGGCCGGGTACGTCGGCGGATCTGCGGGCGGCAGGGTGCAGTTTTCGGGCGTGAGCGTGCAGACGTCCGGCAGGACGACGTTGAGGGTAAAGCATTTGAACGGGGATAAGAGCCAGCGGTGGGGGACGGTGACGTGTAACGGCGTCTCGCAGACGGTTGGGTTTTTGCCAACTGCGGACGGGAACACGCCGGGCAGTAGCTCGGTGTTTTGCAACCTGAATGCCGGGTCAGGGAACACAATTTCGATTGCGAGTGGCGATTCGTCGTGGGTTGCTGATATTGACAGGGTTTTTGTTCCTGTCAGTTAGGGGGGGGGGGGGTTGATGGACATTCGGATCGCACAGTCATTGGAGTACGAGGGAGCGAATACAATGAGAACGATGCTTTCTTGTTATCCATTACATATACACGTATCCGAAGAAAAGAAGGAGTGAAGAAAAAGCCTCGAGGCATAAAACTAGTTGATGTCGATTATGAAAGGCCCAGTCAGAGGCTTGTCAACCTCAATCGTCTTGACAGCCTCCTGCCTCTTTCCGGTCTGTCCCCCGCTCAGAAGCGTGACCTTGGAGACCTTGAGCGGGGTCTCGTAGCCAAACTCGCCATCAACGGACACCTTACCGTCCTTGTAGTCGAAGGTGACGAGGGTGACGCCTGCCTGCTCCAGACTGACGCCGTCGTCGAGGTACAGCTTCCCCTTCGCAGTACCATCCCGTCCCACGGCAATCAACAGCTCAAAATTCTCCTCGCGGAGTTTCTTCGTTGTCATGGCGCTGTTGGCGCGCAGGGGCAGCACAGAGCCGCCGCGGATGAAGAGCGGGATCGTGGTGTAGTCCTGCTCTGTCAGGGTGACCGTTGCGCCGGCGCCCTGGATCGCCTCATGGGTGTACCAGTCGTAGAAGACGTCATCGGGAAGGTAGACATCGACCGAGGTCGAGTTCTCCTCGGTGACGGGCGCGACGAGAACGGCGTCGCCGTAGAAGTATTGCAGGTCGAGGCCGAAGGTCTTCTCATCTTCCGGGTACAGGTAGAAGAGTGGGTTGATGAGCGGGGTCCCGTCGACAGTCTGCTGGTGCAACGCCGTGTAGATGTAGTCGAGAAGGCGATAGCGGATGGTGATTGCCTTGCGGGCGCTATCCGCCACGGTATCCCAGAGGTAGAACTCCTGCGAGATGCTATCGAGGGAGTTGTGGTTGCGGTAAAAAGACGAGAAGGCGGCAAGGGCGGCCCAGCGCGCGCATAGTTCCTCGGTTGTGTTGTCGCCGAAGCCGCAGGCATCGGAGCCGACCATGGGCACCTGGTAGACGGAGGCAAACTGCAGCAACTGGGAGATAGAGACGCGGTACTGCTGCCAATTGGAAAGATTGTCGCCGAGCCAGTGGCCGACGGATGTTCCGGCGCCGGCGAAGGTCGAGCGCGTGATAATGAGAGGGCGGAGGCCGGGGCGGCGGGCCTGCATCGCGACCCTGGAGGCTGTCGACATCATGGACCCATAGAGGTTGTGAGTGTCGTACATGGTGAGACCGTTCTGGTGGATGACGTCCGTGTTTACCGTCTTGTTCGAGATACCGCCGCCAGCCGCGTTCGAAGCCGTATCCCAAGCGGCCTTGTTGTGAATGGCGTACTTGGGAAAGAGGAGGTCGCGGTCCGGAAGGCCCTTTTGATTGCCGGATGTTTGCCTCTCGGCAATGACCAGGTTGTCAAAGTTCTGGTTGGTGGGGAGCGTCCTGGGAGAGATCTCCTTGCGAACCAAGACGTCAGATCGCTTGGTTTGGTTGTTGCCACAGTCGGTTCCTGGAGGTTGGAAATCGCAAGGCCAGCCAGGGAGGGGACGAGGGTTCTCGCGGACCGGTGGCGGCTCAGGGGGAAAGCCGACAGCGGAGCCGTAGGGGTCGTCGCAGGGGAAGTAGCAGGGGAAGTTAGAGGGCTCGTTCATGTCAATCCACAAGGCATCAATGTCGACACCGTCGTCGGCTGAGAAGAAGTCGGCGAATTCGTTGTTCCAATACTTCGTGATGTTCTCGGCAAACCAGTCAGGAAAGACAGTCACACCAGGCCAGACGACGCCGATCCAGACGGAGCCATTGCTGCGGAGAAGCCAGATGTTGTCGTCGATACCGCGTTGCAAAGTGGGGGATTCGACGTAGGCCACTGCAGGGTCTACCATGACGATGTAGTGCTGGTCGTTCTCATGGAGCTTGTCGACGAGCTGGCGCACCTTTGCGAGGGGGTAGCGCTCCTGGTCGAGGGAAAAGACTCTGTATGCTGTTAGTGTGCGCCCACGGGGATGAGATTAGGTACGGATGAGACGGACCTTCGTCTGTCCATGTAGTCGATGTCTGTCCACATGGTCTCGAGAGGAATCTCGGCGATGCTGTAGTTGTAGACAACCTCAGCAACGTTGAAGACATCACGGTATCCGTAGCGGCACTGATGGTAGCCCAGGCCCCAGTATGGCATCATGGCGGGCAGTCCGGTGATCTGAGCATACTGCTGAGTCACCTCGATGGGAGAGGGACCAGCCACGAAGTAAAAGTCCAGAACTCCGCCAAGCGTGTTGTACTCCAGGTACTGGCCAGACTCTTCCGTCTTATTAATGAAGACGTCTATGCCGTTGGAGTTGAGGAAGAAGACTCCGTGGGTGCCATTCTTGCGGTGCTCGTAGTAGACAGGATGGTTTCCGTACAGGTTAGCCCCGGAGGGAATTCCGTATGAGTCCTGAGACCACAGCGTGCGGATGTAATCTGTGGTGTTGAGACGGAAAGGATCGGAATGCTCGCCCAGGCCGTAGAGGTTGGGGTTCTCGGGCAGCTTGGTGCGGAGGCGCAGGTACTGGCTCTCGAAAACGATGTTGGCGCCCGAGGTGTCGAAGAGGACTTCGCCCGTGTCGGACCGTGTCACGGTGAAGGAGAATGGGCTCTCGGTGTAGTTGAAGCGGAGCTTGGATCCCTCCGTGCTATTGCCGCCAGCATCGGGGCGGGGAAATACGGACTCAGGGATCTGGTAGACCTGGTTCTCTGCATCTTGGATCTTGATGTGGAGGCGAGTGTCTGTGATGTGTCTCAGCATCTGTTCACGCGGACGCTTCCAAGGGGGCTAGGGTGTTAGAATGCTCACCAGTCTGATACTCAACAGTCAGAGTCAGGTCGGTCAAGTCAGTGCCATACGCGTCACAGGCCTCGCCGGCAAGGGAAAGGTCTGCGGTTAGGCCGGTAGCGGAGGTCTGGACGTTGGAAGCTCGGTAGCCCGGGCATGTCGAGAGGGCGTCGTCGCTGGGGTAGTCTCTGCGGATAACAGCAGCCGAAACTACCACCGTAAGCAGCCCAAGGACAGAAAGGGTTCTCGCCATGGTCGATGACAAGGCTTTCGTTTCTGACCTGTGTTGGCGAGGGTAGCCAAACTGGTGAAAGAACGTGAGAGCTTCGAAGACAGGTTCAGAGCATGGCCCCGTGGCAGACTTTATACTTGATTGTCCTTTGCAGATCCGAGAACCGTATAGTTACATCGGCAAGAGGCATGAAGGGCAATTGGAACCCCGCCGGTGTTGGGAGGGAAGGGGGGTTGGCGGCGACTGCTCACCAACCGTTCATCCCGAAGGCCAGGACATAATTATGCATGGGCTTATTTTGCTTTACGTATGGCTGGCGCTTGTTGTGCAGTAGGCAATGGTAGCGAATGGACCAGTGGTCCATTGGGTTGCAGGGTCCGGCGCGAACGTCATCCAGTCTTTCATCTGCGCGGGTCCGCGGCTCTATGGATGCTTCGTGGGTGGTGCCTGTCGTATCCTGGCGCCCGACTTGCCAAGGGGCCAGAGTTTAATACCGGTCATTTTCCTGTGGAAGTCTATTTGATTGAGCGGCTCGAGCGAGCAATGGAGCGAGGTAAGGCCGGCCCATGATTTACGAGGCCGAAGAAAACCATGCCTCGGCGCATTGGAGAGCGGCAAACATCTTTCTTTCCCCCTTTGCTTCCCCGCATCCTCGCTTTCGAGCCTGAGGGAAGCTCAGTAGTGTGATGACGATGATGATGTGCAGCTGTGCAGATGTGCAGATTGAGCTGGGGAAAAGGCCGAGATGGAGAAAAGCCCGCGTAATACTAAGGCGCAATTAAGAGTACCTGGTGCCATAAGTAAGCTGTATCATTGGTGAAGGTGATGTCAAGGTGGGGGGAGAATCATGGAAACAACAGAAAATGTCCAATGTTTTTTCATGTTCGGTTCTAGCCTCTGCAGTTGGGATGAACAAGGGACTGGGGACTGGCTCGGGTGCAGCCAACGGCCCGACTGGTGGCTTGACCTGATGGCGGGGAAGCACCTCAAAGAGGCACAACACCTACCTCCAGGACCTCGCCAGCCCCGCATCCCGCATCACCCCGCACCCGCTAAACACCCGGTGCGCCCCCGTGACTCCCGGTAAACTTGGCCCGACGGCGGAGTCTCCGCAAGCCTATTCCCTGCCATCTTGTCATTCCTCTTGTTGTCGCTGCTTCGAATGCCTGTCACCACTTTGTGTTACCTGCTGTGTACCACCTGCAGTCTGTACCCCGGTCGATTCCGGGGCAGCTTGGAGCTTGGAGCAGACAACGCGCGATGCTGTAACTTGCCAAAGCATGGATGGCCTCGGCCAAACCATCGGGATGATCTCCTGCATTCAACGGACGCGTTTTCTCGGAAGGGTTAGGTAGAAAGGGGAGATGAATCACAAGGTGCCGAGTTGGGTTGCTTGACGATCATCACTCCATCCAAACATCTGATGATGGTTTGGGAGACTGTAGTTGTTCGTGGCCACAGTATGGGGCCACGATTGCCTCCGTATGCGCCACCCCAGCTAACTGCTCACGGCTATCTTATCAGAGTACGCCGATGACTTTCTAAAAGTTTCGGCTGACTTGGACACAATGCGTCCATGCCATCTAATAATCGGTTGGTTGCAGGTGGTACAAGATGTCATGTTTCTAGGTTCGCCAATAATACAATCCGTGTTGTATGCCTATCAATAAATAGATAAAAGGGCCCTAACGCAAGATGTTAGGGTGTTGAAGCATTGGGAAGTTGATTGAGTTGTCGTGGGACGTGCTCTTGTGCGCCAACAAGTTTGCTTGCTTTTAAATGATCCCAGAATGCTATCCATGCCCGAGAAGCCTGGATTTGACTATGACTATAAGGCCATAAGATGGGCGGGAAGACACTGTCCTCGTGAAGGCATCTTGCAAAGCTTTCCAGGCCACTCGGTCTGCAGTCCCCTCCCATTGCAACCTTTTGTTAACTCCTTTGGTGACTATGGCAGTCTCTACTAATCTTCGAACCTTAGGCTGTAGCCAAGGCCGTTTTCAGTAATTCACAGTGTCATCGCCGTATCCGAAGGTGTGTTATGTAGGAGACATATAGGCCCACCACCTCCCGGAGAACACACTCTTCACTATAGCGTTACTTACTCATATCACCAACTCCCGGAATACAAAAATAATGAGTCCAGGCAGCGGAGGAAACGCAAAACCTCAACGACATGCCCCTCTAACGCACAATGAGCTTGGGCCGTCGAGCGCCCGATATCTCTCTGCAACCCTTTGGGACCATTAGGAGGGCAGCAGCTTCACGTCAAAAATGAGGAAAAACAAACCTCTTCGTGTCTTACCTCAGTCTTTTCTTTCTTCTTCCACCTCATCTCAGCTCAAGGATATCAGGGACTGGCAAAGTTCGACGTCTGGCATATCTCGCTTTCAACTACTGAAAGACGCACCTTTCTTGCTCGCTTGAGCTTCCCTATTCATTGATAACCTTTCTTCCTGCTCTTCTCGACGTGGAAAAAGCGAATCCCTCTCACTCCGAGCTTTGGACCCTCGTTGACCTTTGCTGGCAGATCATCTCTTCATCAAACCAAGCTCCTGCTGCCACAAGGCAGCCACTCGGTACTCATTTGAGCTCTCCTTTCCGCCGACCAACTTTCTTCTCCTTACCTTTCTCATACTAGGCGAAGCACACCTGCCAAGAGGTGAGCTTTGCGCTGTTAGCCTCCTTTGTCCTCGCTGACCCTTTGCCTAGGCAGAAGCAGAAAACAGCCCTAGCCACTTTCCGTCATCTTCTCGAAGGAAGTAACAAAAATGGCTTCTCAGGACACCAACAAGAACAGGGACCGCGAGAGCGTCCGACGAACCCTTTGGCCCGCAGTCGACCCTATGACGCATATTAGCGAGAAGAACAACCGGCAGAAGAACCTCGCCGATGACATCCAGAAGCAGCAGACCAAGGCTTCGTCCCCAGCTGAAGACGAGCGTCATGAATCCTTCTTCGCTAGCACCGAGAAGACCATCAGAGATATGAAGCCCGCCGGTGGCTTTCAGAACCAGAACGCCATCTGCTCGGGCCTTACTGATGAGGAGCGCCGCCAGGCCTTCCTCGCTGATCTCTACGAAGGCCCCTATGTCAACATTGGCCGACCCATTCTCGTGCCCGTCTCCCGCTTGGGTCGCACCAACTTTCCTGGAGCCAACGCTCGCATAGTTGGTGGCTCGTCGGACGACGAGCCTTTGCCCAATGGCTTTCGCAATAAGTCGTCTGGCATCCTTGGCGGCCCCGCAACTCCCGACAGCACCCATGCTTCGTCGACCCTTACCCACCCCCACCCCTTGTCTGTTGGTGAAGCCCTCAGATCCAACAAGATTGTCTGTCTCGACAAGAAAATGAACAGTGGCATAGATTTCGATCCCAAGAAGCCTAGTACCAGCGGCGTCAACCCCGTCATCATCGACCCGAGCCCCAAGAACCTCTTAGCTCTCGGCATGAAGAACAAGACCATTGACAGCGCCCACACCGACTCGGCCATGGAAATCGACAAGAATGAGGCTAAACTTGCCCTCTCTATCCCGGACACTCCCCCTCGTAGCTTCCAATGGGAGGACGATCCGCATGGCGCTACCCCTGACCGCCCTCGCACCGCCAAGACGGCCCTGGCGGCAATGTCCGCCCACGATGGCATGGAGGCGGATGAGTCGCCTTGCCTCCGCCGCCAGATGGAGCGTCTCCGCATCACTTCGGCTGGCGCATTCAACTCGCGTCAGACCACCAGTCCCGGCTCCATGGACCGTCCTACCAACCACCCCCAAGGCCCTCGCCCGTATTTCTTCGGCTCCCCGGTTCCGCGTACGCCAACAAAGGGTAAGAGAGCCCGGTGTGAGTTTGAAAAAACAACCACCCTCTCAGGCAGAGACGTCGCGCGCGAGCGCGAGATCCTAGCTCGCTTCGCCGCAGCCACCAAAGACGAGGACGAGGACGAGGAAGAGGGAACGGAAGGTGAGGTGGACGACGACGACGAGGACACGCCCAAGGCGTCGGTTCTCAACCGCCGCATGGATGTTGACGAGGAATAAGTGGCTACATGGCTAAGTCCAGAATCAAAAGCTTTATACAGGACCTCTATTTACTGTCCCTTTGCCGTCCCTAGAGTGTTATATCAGTATTCTTCTGTGGTAACCGTCGTTGATTGTGCTGGTATTTCTCCCGTTGGTGTACAGAGTCGAGTGGAATGTCGGGTGGCGAGAATAAAGACCAGCTTGATTCATTTATTCTGCTCAGTGCCTCTGTCCTGTGCGGGCATAATTTCGGCATTCCTCCCAGTATTATGTGTTGGTTCGATCGTCCCCTGTGCATTCTGTTGACGTTCAGGTCACTGCAGAGAGGCGATTGCCAATTCAGAACATATAAGCCTGTGTGGAAAAGCACAGAAGAAAACAAATCAATGCTGAAAATACTCTAGATATCACCGGAAGAGTTGGTGGTTCTGGCAAGTGAACGTATGATTGGATCAAGGGTGGTTGGTCGTCGCTTCCTACGTAGGCGCTTTATGCATATGCCGCAAAACTGGATATCGCTGTTGCTAGCGCCTTTGTCCTTACACCTGATACAATAATATCACAACCACAAAGTGTGTCTTGCAGCAATCACACCCCCTTCTGCCCCTTCCACCCTCCTCCACCACTCCAAACCCGAAACGGTACTGCCAGAGTAATTAAGGTACCTTTGACGAGGCCTCTCGCACACACAGATAAGCTCCACACCCAAGTGCCAGTCACTCAATCGCTTCTCTTTTCCGGCAGTGCCAGCTTGTCTTGTCCCGGTTCACCTCCGGGGAAAAGTCCCATCCATCTCCCACAGCTGCCTGCCAGTTGTTGCAACCCGGCCCCCCCCAAGAGCGGGTAGAACACGAAGGGCCATGAACTTTCCCACTTCATCCTCCAACGACTTCACCTTCAACCCCAACGCCAGCTCCAACGCCCAGTCGCAGCAGCAGTACCAACAGCAGCAGAACCATTACCCCCAGCAGCAGGTTCATTTCTCCTCTCGCCAGTTGCAGCAGCAACAGCAACAGCAGCACCCACTGCCGCCGCCGCCGTCTCCTCCACCCGCGTCGTCTGCCACCGCGCAATCCCTCTCCGCCGCCCAGCAGGCCCTTGCACACGCGCAGTACCAACAGTTCGTCCTTATGAACGGGATGAACGGCGGCAACGTGCCCAACGGCATGGGCGGCGTGCCCACTCCGGCCGGCCAGCAGGCCGAGCTTAACTACATCTATGGCATGGTCGAGGAGCTCAGTCGACAGCTTGCAGAGAATCGTCGAGTTACCGAGGACATCGTGTCTGGTCTTGGAAGAGTGCGCAGTCGCGCGAGGACCCAGGGGATGAGCAACGATGACCTCATCCACAACGCCGCCGATGACATTCACGGTATGGAGTGACGTTCCATCCGATCGCTTCATATCAATATGCTGACATGGTCTTAGCACAAGAACAGAACCTCGACACCCTCATCTCCATCCTCTCCGAATCCCTTGAAAAAGCGAAGTATAGTCGCGACGCCAACGCGACCCTCCTGACCCAATACGCGACAGTCCTCGCCGCGATGCTCAAGCAATTCCACGAGTACAAGGCAAAACACGTCACGGACGTTGCTGCATGGCATCGCTCCTACCGCTCTCAGCTCGCCGAAGCACGCGCCGAGAATAGCAGACTCCGGGAACAAATCTGGGAGATGCAGGAACGCGCCGGAAAAGCCAACGAGGCGCTGCGCAAATTCCGCCGCAAGTACGACGAGAACGAGACAAGATGGGACCGGCGCGTGGAGGAGATTGCCGCACGTCAGGAGCTACGTTTCTGGAAGCGGATGGCCATGCCCGAAGTTAGCGACGAGGATCCCTGCTGGAGCGACGACGATGACCTTATCGACTCTGCGGAGAAGGAGCGGCTGAAGGAGCTGGAGAAGAGGGCCGCTCAGGAGCAACTTGCTGGGAGTCAGCAGATGGGTGACGAGTACTCGCGTCCACAGTCACCGGAATCTAGCATGATGGGCGGCGTTCCCATGCAGCGAGATCTGGGTATTCCCATGGGTATGCCCATACCTCCCCCACGGCCCTCAAGTGCGACGTCCAGCACCGGTTCTTCTGGCCAATGATCGAACAAAGCGTTTGGAATTTTCTGAAGCATGCTATCGGGCATCATCGGCGCAAGGGGCATCTCGGGTAAAAGAAGTATTCGGCGTTGGGTATCGGGTCTGGGATGGGAGGAGCGCTTGAAGACGAGCGATCGCATTATACCTCATGTTACACTTGTCAAGCAGCCTGCCTCTGGCTAGCTTTGTCACGAATACCTTAACGGTTTGTTGGAACAGACGAATTTTAATGATCCAGCCTCAAATTCACACTACGGCCACCGCACTGGGGGACACAATGACAAAAACTGACCATTTTCTGACCGGGACGCCTCTCATTATCATACATAAACCCTAACCTTGTACTTCGTCATCCTTGTCCGTCCTTCCCCCCGTGTATACACACGTCGATGACAGGGAAATTACTTCTTCTTGACGGTCACAACACTGTGTACCTCCAGGTCGTCCGAGCTAGAGCTGTCCACATGAAGGCGGATGCCCGTCCGCACGTCGACCTGGTCTAGAGGAATAAGGACGGGCTGCTTCAGCTTTTTGACCATGGATTGCCAGAGGCGGTAGCCAAAGTACAGGACAACCGGGATCACGGTACCAATGTTGTCACGAATGACGGCCTGAGCATCATGGCCGCTGACGGGCCAAATCGCCGTCAGCATGTTTGCGGACAGTCCTACGACGCAAATTATAACCCCAACCCAGGCACCCCAAGCACCGAAGGGGCTGTTCCAGAGGAGCATTTTGTGGTCATGTCCTTGGGCGGCCCACGCCTTGCGGAAGCGAATGTGGCTTACGCAGATGGAGGCCGACGTGTAGTAGTTGCTCGCCCCTGAGAGGCTCAGCAACCAGTCAAAGATTGCACCGCCACCTGGCGCCAGGTTGGCAAACGCAATCAGACCAAAGATGAAGGTGATCAAGAAGGCGTACACTGGCACACCCCACTTGACCGTGGCGCCCCAGCGGGGACCCATGCCCTTCTCGCAGAGAGCTTGGAATGCACGGCTAGCGGCAAAGATACTGGTGTTGGCCATGGAGACGATGGCGACAACAATCAGGGCGTTGAAGAAGCTCGGCAGATGCTGAATGTTGGCGAGCTGGGCGGCCAGCGTGAAAGGACTGTACTTTGCGCCGTGGCCGGTCGAGGCCAGGCCCGGATCGTCTGAGGGCACGACAAAGCCAAGGAGGAGGAGCGAGACGATGTAGAAGAAGAAGATGCGGGCGAAGACGACCTTTGTGGCAAGAGGGAGGGCCTTTTGCGGGTTCTTGCACTCGGCTGCCGTCATCCCTAGGAGCTCCGTGCCTCCGTACGACATACCGGCCACGCGGAAGACCATAAGAAAGCCTGAAAGGCCGTTCTTCACAGCGCCGGGATCGTGCCAGAACTTCGCGCCTGTTCCGTGTCTGCAACGAGTTAGCTATGTATGGCCGACTGAATTGAAGAGGGATGTTCGGAGACGTACCGAGGATCCGATGGCACGGCACCAGTGATGATGAAGATGGCCATGAAGATAAAGACGGTGATGGCGACGACCTTGCCGATGCCGAAGGCATGCTCGATCTCGCCGAACCACCTGGAGCCGAGGAATGAGGTACCCGTCAGAGTGATGAGGATGGGCATGACGATGTAGGCCGGCTGCAGGTTCGGGACCCAATACTTCATCTGTGCGGCGATAACGGTGAGCTCGAAGGGGAAGACGATGAGCCAGTTGAAGACAAAGTTCCAGCCCATGGCGAAGCCCCAGGGCTCGGATATCATGCGTCTGGAATATTCGTAAAAGGCACCGGCGACGGGGAACGCAGCTGTGTATACATTGTCAGCAACAACATTGGTCATCGGTGTCCGTCACTCTAGGCCTGCGACGATATAGATAGATGTATATTCATGGGGAGTTGCCGGGCAGTAAAAATAAATAGATAAAGCGGGAAGATGACTTACCTGCCAGCTCTCCAAGACACCCCATCGTGCAAGTAACACCAAAACCGACGATTGCAAAGTTGGTAACTAGAGACAACGGTCCGCCAGAACTTAGGGCGGCGCCAGATCCAACGAATAGGCCGGCACCGATAGAACCTCCCAGCGCCATGAATACCATGTGTCGAATGCTGATGTTTCGTTTCAACTTGTCGCCCTCGGTGGTAGGGGCAACCTCAACGCTGCCAGCCCCGCTGGGCGTCCTCGAGCCTACGGCCTTGGCCTCGATCGTCATAATCGTCACCTTTGCAGACTTACCACCGTCGGCTTGCAAGAACGACATATCGGTAGGACGAAGATATACTTTATAGAGGACAAGAGTACTACGATGGAGAAGGGGAGTATAAGTGTCGAAAGACCGACGGGGCAGATATATGGTTTCAAGGGGAAAAGAGACTTTTCGTGAATGTGAAAGAAATGGTTTCTATAGAGAGACGGATGCATATAGTGGCTTTGGAGGGAACAAGATGACCTTGGAATTAAGATAAGGAAATGCTGATGTTGAGGAGGCGCTATGAGGGTCAGACCATGGCACGGCCATTTTTGGATGCGCTCGAATAGTTCACGATAGGAGGCGTGGGACCGGATTGTCTGGCCACGAGGTTGGAGGCGTCTTCGAGCATATAAGGTTCGAAAGGCGTGTTCTGGCCATCGCCGTCATCGTATCACGGTGGCAACGATAGGCTCGTCCCTTCCCATTTCAGTATTTACTCATCCTCCTTGCTTTCTTGTCGTTTCTTCAAGTATGGTTCAATGTGGTATTACAGAGAAGAAAAGGAAAAGGGGGAACAGTGCCCCCTGAGCAAACGAAAGTAGAAAGGAAGACAATCACAAGACATTGCACCGGTAAATGCAGTCACCATGTTGAGCAACGCTCCTCCACCCGGTTCGCATTCGTATTTGTATCGCCCGAATACCGCCGTGATGCTTTCGGAGCGTATCTTGACTTCCAGGTCCTCGAGCCAATGTAGCCCCAGATATCGTTCTATCTATGCCGGGCAAGGTGAAGATAGGCAAGGGTCTCACTCTATGATGGCGAAAGCAGGACAGTGTTTGAGACGCTGTCCCTCGAAAGTTGCAACAGGTACGCAACCGACTTTCCGGACGAGTTTCGGGACCCCAAGTCTTCGCAACAATACAGAGTCGGGTTCGGTGGTAAGTAAACCTGAGAACAATGACTCCCTGTTAAGTGTATTTATATACGCGTTTCGATGCCCTGCTGAGGACCTTCGGTGATGCCATTCGAACTTGTAATCACGTCAGTGAAGGGTACGAAAAGTGCCAATCCCAGCTCAGAGTCACGGCTCTATCAAGGTTGATGCGCTCCGGATATTGTCGGCACGGATTGGCCGCCATGGCCTTGAAGAAATCCTTTTTCTCAGTTTAGCTCCTCTTCAAACATGGAACTGGCACCTGTTTGGTAATGCTTCTACGGCACCTAGACGGCTTAGTTGAAATAAAGTTGCGAGGTAGGCTGAACTATGATGTCTAGCTATGGCTGGCGCAGTTGTGGATGGAGGGGTGTGGGTGCTTCAATGTTTCGTGGATTTAGCTGCTCTCGCCTCCCGAAATGTTGCCAATGTCGGGCGGCCCACAAACTCGAGTTGCCCCCGGGTCAGGAGCTCGGCATCAGGACGAATGCCAAAGTCTCAAAACAACAAGTGTCAATTTCCAGAGCCAGATGGGCTCAACATACCGGCAAGCCTGATCGAAGGCTCACAAACCATAAGAACTAGAACCCCATGAGCCAAGTCGTTTGGGCAGGTCTTTTACCCAGTTATCGACAAATCCCGCCCCTGTTTACCCAACCCAACAGCCATAATATTGTACAAGTGCGGACCCAGATCAAGAATGGGTGCCTTAGGCTCCAAGGGAGCCAGATTCGAGGAGCCTCAATATCCACTCTGTTCCTTACGCTGATCATCTTCATCGTCCTTCGAGCCATTGGCTGCCTCTCCGGCGTCCCTGATGGCTTGCTCGTCGCCTCTGAGCTTGGCAAAGTAAGACTTGATGTCCTCTGCACCGATCGCTTGGCCGCTTTCCGCAAATTGCTGGAAGAATGGCTTCAGCTGCTCCTTGAGGTGATTGTAAGCCATAACACCCTCAATCGCACGAACGCGGTCAACGTTCCGTAGAGCACTCTCGCCACGCTCGAGCAGACTGCCGCTGCCGTTAGTCGATCCGCCGTGCTCCGAGTTTGCACCGTTTGAAAGCGGTGGTTCGTACGTCTCCTCCTCCTCCAGCAGCTGAGGATGCGGGTCCAGGTTGTGGTAGCATGACGAGCAACGGCAGAAGCTGTTACGGAAATCCTCCTTCATGAAGAGCGAGAACTCTTCCTTCGGCGGAGGTGGAAGTGTTGCCCACTTGCAAGCAGACGCGGCTTCGTTCGGCTCTTCTTTGACTTCCGTAGCACTGCTGGCAGGCTGGTTCTCCGACGGCTCGGCGTCACCCTTCAGTCGCTTAACCTCCGGTTCAGCACCGTCATCATCCGCCTTGCGTTTCTTAGTAGTTTCCTCCGTGATTGGAGCGTCCTCTTTCTTTTGACTTGAGAAAACGGCAGGTAAGAATCCCTCGGCACCGGCGTATTTCCTGATCCATGGATTGGCGTTAACACACTTGTAGCAGAGGAACGCCTCGAAGTCGTCTTCGCCTGGGAAGCCGGGTGGCATCGGCGGGTCGTCGTCATCGTCGTCTTCCTCCTCTTCCACGGTCTCAGCAGCTGTCGCACCCTCTGCCGGGCGCGCCTCTGAATCTTCTGAAATTGTCGGCAAAGCTGCTGCTTCTCTAGTCTCATCCTTGGGTTTGGCTGCCTTCTCCTTCTTCATGCCCTCGAACCAGTTGGGGCCTAGACCAACCAAGCAGCCGGGGTGGTACCAATCTTCGCCACAGCCGCCAATCTCAGCTGTTCCCAAACCCAGGCACTGGAACATGGTGCCCTTCTGCTGAAATGGGTCATAATCACACTCGCACGCACAGAACCTGTTCCTAAAGTTCTGGTTGTACTTGTTGTTCGCATCCGGTTCCTCTGAATGAACGCCGCCCTTGGTGTTGGTGGCGGGATTGATCCGCAGGCTACAGGGACTCGTAGATGAATATCGCTTCGTACCGCAATCGCATGTGAAGTTTCTCTTGGTGAAGATCTCGACAAGGGTGTGTTCACCGTGACACTGGACCGAGCAGGCATAGCAGACACCTGCGCCATCGTAGGGGTCCTTCGGGTTCGCGGGCGGCGGGTTGCAAGTTAAGCAGGCGAAGACACTTTGACGAAGGGATCCGAGGATCTTGGTGCAGTTCTCGATGCTCTATGCATAGTCAGATTGGTAGTTCCTTGGGTAGATGGAATATGAAGGACGAACGTAGGGAAGAGCTTCGCGTGCGTCAGCTTCCAATTGCATCTGATCGCGGATGAATCTGGAAAAGTGTAGAGTTAGCTTGTGACAACCCTTGATGATGTTGGGATGTTGACGCACTCAGCAGCGGTTTGGGAGTCGTTGGATTTGTGCGACGAGAAGCTCTCGCTGCGCGCCGCTTTTGGCGCGCCGGCAGGGGCAGCGACATCAGCGTCGCCAGACGCAGCTGGTGGAGGGGGGTCCATTGACATTGTGACAATAAATAACGTTGTAATGGGCTCGAGTGGTCAAGATCCGATCACAGGCTGTCTTTCTGGTCGCAAGAGAAAACTGGTGGAGTGGAAAGATAACAAGTTTGTTGGATAAGACAGCAGGCGTTCCGGGTCTCCAAGAACATCGAGGCGTCGCGTTTGGGGAAGTACGTCAGATACGTACCGCAGCTTCCACTTTCCATTGCAGCTGCCCACAATTGCCCATTTACGCGTCGCCCGCATCAGGAAAAGTGCCACTTTACGCGCTCACCCCTGACGCGGTTCCCCCTGGCGACGCGGATGGGTCCTCGTTCTAATTTCGCACTCCTGCCCCCTCCAAGTTCTCCCCATTTCTGCATTGTCCCCTCTCCTTTACAACCACTTTTCGACGATTTCGTCGCCAACTTTCACAACTTCAAAAGAGGGTTAATCTGCTGCTTTGAAGTGCCTCTTTTCTAACCCGCAATCATGAGGTAAGACTTTTGAAACTTCTCGTCTGGCCTTCAACCCGAGTCGCTCCACCGATGCGTGAGAAAAACACTTCAGTGCTGACCGTCAACTCAGTTCTCCTCTCAGAAGCAACCCCAGTTCCGCCAACAGAGGGACACCCGCTCGACCGAGTCGCAAGCGCGGTCGTGCAAATGGCGACGATGGGTCATCGGTTGCTCCGGGATCAAGTCCCATGCCCTCGTCTCCCCCGGCACCCTTCATGGCGCACGGCGGTGACGATGATGAGGACATCGAGGACGAGGCTGAGATCCAGGACGACGACCTGGACGAAATGGATGAGATGGCTGAAGACGAAGTCGACCTTTTCAGAGAGGGGTTCGAGCAAGATTACAGAGCCAAGGAAGACGATGGATACGAAGGCATTGATATCGATGACGAGGGCGAGTTTGGCGACATGAACCTTGCTGAGAGACGAAAGCTCGAAGCCCAGCTCAACCGCAGAGACAGAGAGGTTGCTCGTCGCCAACGAGTCCCTGCTGCTTTCCTTCCAGGCGAAGACGATGAGGGCGACATTGATCTCTCGGCTCAGCCTCGGCGTCGCCGTCACCACTACGATGAAGACCCCGACGAGGACATGGATGCCGATATCATGGATGAAGAGCTTTCTCTCGAGGCTCTCCAAGATGTCAAGGCCGCCAGTCTGACCGAATGGGTATCTCAACCCTTTGTGCAACGAACCATCAAGAGAGAGTTCAAAGCTTTCTTGACCGAGTACACCGACGAGCATGGCTCCTCGGTCTACGGCAACCGTATTCGAACCCTCGGTGAAATCAACGCCGAATCTCTCGAGGTTTCCTATGAACATCTCTCCACATCCAAGGCCATTCTGGCTTACTTTTTGGCCAACGCACCGGCTGAGATGCTGAAACTCTTCGACGAAGTTGCCATGGATGTTGTGCTCCTTCACTACCCCGATTACGAACGCATCCACGCTGAAATCCATGTCCGCATTTTCGACCTTCCCGTCCACTACACCCTGAGACAGCTTCGTCAATCACACTTGAACTGTTTGGTGCGCGTCAGTGGTGTCGTAACAAAAAGAACAGGTGTCTTCCCTCAGCTCAAGTATGTCAAGTTTGACTGCACCAAGTGCGGAATCACTCTCGGGCCTTTCCAACAGGAGTCGAACGTTGAAGTCAAGATCTCGTACTGCCAGGCCTGCCAGTCTCGGGGTCCTTTCACACTCAACTCGGAGAAGACCGTGTACCGTAACTACCAGAAGCTCACCCTTCAAGAGTCCCCTGGCACGGTTCCGGCTGGTCGCCTGCCTCGCCACAGGGATGTTATCCTCCTTTGGGACCTGATCGACAAGGCTAAGCCAGGTGAAGAGATCGAAGTGACTGGTGTTTACCGAAACAACTACGACGCTCAGCTGAACAACAGAAACGGCTTCCCTGTTTTCGCCACTATCCTCGAAGCAAATAATGTCATCAAGTCCCACGACCAGCTGGCAGGTTTCCGCATGACAGAGGAGGATGAGAACGAGATTCGCAAGCTTTCGAGAGAGCCCGGCATTATCGACAAGATCATCAACTCCATGGCTCCAAGTATCTATGGCCACACGGATATCAAGACGGCCGTAGCGCTGTCCTTGTTTGGAGGAGTTGCCAAGGTAGGACGGGGTTCTCACCAGGTTCGTGGTGACATCAACGTTCTGCTTCTGGGTGACCCTGGTACCGCCAAATCTCAGGTTCTCAAGTATGTCGAAAAGACAGCTCATAGGGCCGTCTTTGCAACGGGCCAAGGAGCCAGTGCTGTTGGTTTGACGGCCAGTGTCCGACGAGACCCTTTGACCAGCGAGTGGACTCTGGAAGGTGGTGCTTTAGTGCTGGCGGATAAGGGCACGTGCCTGATCGACGAGTTCGACAAGATGAACGACCAGGACCGTACATCTATCCACGAAGCCATGGAGCAACAGACCATTTCCATTTCCAAAGCCGGTATTGTGACGACTCTCCAGGCTCGTTGCGGTATCATCGCTGCTGCCAACCCAATTGGTGGACGGTACAACTCGACGATCCCCTTTTCCGCCAACGTCGAACTCACGGAGCCTATTCTTTCTCGTTTTGATATTCTGTGCGTAGTCCGAGACACCGTTGAGCCTGAGGAAGATGAGCGCCTTGCTCGCTTCATCGTTGGCTCGCACAGCCGCAGCCACCCTTCATCATCGCAACCTGGGGAGGACTCGATGGAGGTCGAGCACGAGTCAGAGAGCCGGGAAACACAAGCCGAATCGCAGAGAAAAGAGGGCGAAATTCCTCAGGAACTTGTCCGCAAGTACATCTTGTATGCGCGCGACCGCGTCAGTCCGAAGTTGTACAACATGGATGAGGACAAGGTCGCTCGCCTGTTTGCTGATATGAGAAGAGAGTCTCTGGCCACTGGTGCATACCCCATCACGGTAAGTTTCCCCTGAATGAAGTTCTACTATGTTCAAAGGCACTAATCCAATTTCAGGTACGTCATCTCGAGGCCATCATCCGCATTAGCGAAGCCTTTGCGAAGATGAGACTCTCGGAGTACTGCAAGGCGGAGGATATCGACAGAGCCATTGCTGTGACCGTTGAGAGTTTCGTCGGCAGTCAAAAGGTTAGCTGCAAGAAGGCGCTGGCACGAGCTTTCGCCAAGTACACATTGAACAAGCCGAGCGGAAACTGGCAAAGGAGGGCTGGGGCCAGTCAGGCATCGAGACGCGCAGGCGTCATGCGAGCTTGAATTGGTTGGTCTGTTTCTTTAGTATTGCGGTTCTTTGCGTTTTTACAACTGGGGCGGAACTTTGATGTACCGGCAAAACAGGCTGGCGGCGATTGGCGCAGAGGCGAAGCGCACATGTCCGGGATGGATATTTGATGGATGATATCAGGGTAATGCGAACAATACCTGTTTTTATTACACGGCATGATGGCCGGGAATGAGTTTTGACGAGCATGGTCAGTCGTAGCTGGTGGTGCAAGAAGCCATTCGTTGAGTGATGCACATTTTTTCCCTAATGCCAACCCTTGGCCGGCCATTTACTCCCACCACAGTGACCGACAGGCCCTCATGTGAACTATTGAAATAACAGATGACAATCAATGTATCGAAAGCGCGGAGGGGCTATGTGGCTACTTGCTGACATGCAGTTCGCCGTAGTATACAAGCTTGGATTAAAAACGAAGAGGAGGATGCAAGTAATGGGAACGCATGTTTAAAAAAAATATGAGCATCACAGCGAGCCGCAATCTAAGACTCCATTCATCCGCATTGAGCGGCCCCTGTAAAATTGCTGTATCACGCCCAATCAGATTATGAAAGTAGATGGGGCGTATGAGAAGTATGTCCCTGGGCCGCTTATGTGATGGGTGACTTTGGGCCAAGTCTTGGTTGATCTCGGGTGCTGTTGGCGTTCGAACGTGATCCATCCATACTTTGACTTTAAGAAATATGTCTTCGGTGCTTTTTGCCTGTTCGAAGTGTTGTTTTCTGCCGACATCCTCAAGAAGGTCTAGGCCTGTCGGGGTTCGAGGGTGGCTAACCTTGGTCGTGGACGAAATCTTTGCCCAGACAAGAAATAAACCTATCCGGGCCAGGGTTTCTCGTCTTGGGCCTAACCCAATCACGAACGAAGTGTCTTGGGTGATTTCATTCTTAGCAGAAGTAGCCCTTCAGATTGTTCAACCAAAGTAGCAGGTCTTGACTCATTCAGAAGAAGAAGACGCTCATCAGGCACGACCCCGGCTGCCAGGGTTATTACTCGAACCGAAACTGCAACCGGCAGCCGCTCTGCAACGACTGCGGTAAACCTGCAGACTCGCATGAGACTTGGCCCTGTACAGCCAGACCGAAGTGTGCAAACTACTGCGGTCTCTTCCAAGCTAGCTACAATGATTGCTCAGCAAAGCCATTGCCGATTGACGGAAGGCCTACTCTCCTAGGTCGGAAGGAGCGGGCTCGGAAATGCAGGGCTGGACAGAAGGCCTACAATATGCTCTATAAGGCCGGTCTCAGCGCCTCTCAAAGCAGAACTCAGCAGTCTGGGGATCCCATCCGTCCAATTAGAATCAGATGGCCAGCCCCAAGCGATCACGCACAAGGACGCCTTCGAAGAGCTCAATTGTGTACCTCGGCAATGGGTATACTGATAGTAACAGTATAAATGAAGACGAGTCTGAGGACGCCGAGGGCCTGTCCCAGACTAACCGCGCCATCCTACCTCTCTCAATTAGGAGCCAGAGGGTAGCCCAACAGCTGAATTACAACGTTGCTAATGCCTACACTCACCTGGAACTCGACTCGGAGACCTAGGCCGAAGACGGCCTCTCCACGGACGCTACCCGTAGCCCAGTGCAACGTCACCGGCACATACAGCTCTCCTAGAGCTCTGCTGGGCGGACCAGATCGATATGTTACTTGTTCACGAACCCTAGATAGGCTATGTCGACAGAATGTATATGAACACACACCTAGGCTTCGATTCGCACGTCCCAGTAGACTTATAGAACGATAGGGACACCGGGCCTAGGGTCATAACCCAGATACGGAAAGGAATGAGGTGGTAGGCTCAGCAGCAACAGCCCGGCCAGATGAACGACATACTGTAGCTCACAGTAAACAACTCAATTGCTGTAGTCAAGGTACACAGGCCACGAGGAGACCCCCATAACCATACGACTACGACCCTCCTAGACTACAAGCCGCCAGGAAGAGCCCTCGTAGACTAGCCTAGGTCCTCCAGGGTAACGCAGTCAATATATCAAAATCGAGCGAGAGTGCGAGCTGCCCCACCGTCGATCGCAGCTGCACATGATCGCCAACTAACACGGCCTTCCTGGACCGCCATGCCTGGAGCCTGGAGCTCCCTGGTACGGATCCGAGAACCTCATCCGGAGCGCCTCATCTTGTCTAGAGAACAAGCAATGGAAGCCGCAAAGGACAGAAGTTCAAGGAAAGCTATATCGAAAGCTTCATCAACGCCGGTAAGATTCGAGCTATCGTTACCTTGTGGGTCATGCTAACATTGCACTCTGTTAAGCATTCCCTAGGCCCAACTTGGGAATGCTCCCAGTCACCCCTCAGCATCGAACCCAGACGATCATCGATGTCTCAATGATCGAGACAAAGGATATTACCACACTTAGATGTTAGCCAGACGAATTATTGTCTGAAGGCTAGTATTAGATAGAACTGGTTTGGGGCTTTGGAGCCTGCAAGGATGGCGAGGCGTACTGTGTCTGCTTGTTTGAACAGGCAGTATACGATGGAAAGCATCGAAGACAAATAGTAACAGACTTACATTTTAGGTAGTAGCTTAGAAAGGAACAGGCTCATCGACCACGAAACGTACTATGTGCTGCGAAAGGACTTGGCTGGCTCATTAGGTTTGCATGTACGTTGGTACAACTCAACTGGCAAGGAGGCCTATTTGCCGAGTGAGCCATACCTACTGCACCACGAACTCTTTTCACACACGTAATCTTGATGTCTCTCATGAGTCTACTGTACGAATACCAACCCCTCACCCCCGTTCTCCCTCCCGGATTCTTGATCTCTTATACTACATAGACATCAGTAACATCCGCTCAGTACACTCAATATTGTATTTTCCCCCGACAACGAGACATCTATAATGCAGCCACAATTTCAGACACTCAAAACCATTGAGCCAAGATCAAGGCCCCGATGATTCTCATTTATATCACGCGAGGTGCTCTTCATAATTGCAGGCCAGCTACCAACACCATCACAGGTAGCCTTTGCGTTAACCTGCAAGTACTTCTTTACAACACTCTGCCCAGCTCACCAATTCCCACCATCAAATAAGGACGATCTACTTGCTATTCTCCTACTTTTAGGGAGAGATATGCCGAATTGGTTCCTATGCTTTGGATGCAAACGGCTGCGGCCCTTGAAGCGAAATAACGAGGGTAATTTGCAAGGACAGCTTCACACACAATGTGATTCCAAGCTTCAAATTGTCCGCGAGTTCCGTTACAAACCCCCACTGAGGTTGCATCCTATTAAAAGCTGCGGTGGAGCTATTCCCGTTCATGACTGGATCGAGAGCCTAAGTCTTGTGACTTGGAGACCAGCGGTTAATGGGCTGGAACGCGGTGTTCCTAAATTTACTTTCACTGAGGGTCATCTTATCATGAACCGGTATTTTTACGGAGCAGCTCATGGATTACCTACTCAATATCTCGAAAGTATATTCGCGTTCGAAAGATTCGTCCACTTAAACAACGGAGAGATCAAAACACGCCACTTCCCAATTGAAGCCTATCTCCGTCGCAAGAGATACAACTTGCGGCCGCTGCGTCAAAACACCTTACAAGCTGCCACACGTTGGAAGTTTACCCACGAAACCTCTGCGAAGGTGCTAGATGACGAACTGTATGTTTGCCGTCGCCACGATATAAACGGGCCCCCGTGCTCCATGGTCGACTTCTCTAGGGTTATTGATAGTCTCGAGCTCCCCGTATGTCGACACATTCTTGGCTCCAGCAAGATGCCTAGCCTGCGTTTCTGGGAAGGAGGCAATACTTGTATCCCTGAGCTCCAAAGCATACGGATATCTGCAACCGAGCCTCAATTTGATATACATCCGGACAACCCAATTGGCTCATGTAGGATGTACTTTACCGACTATGAAATAGCCATTGAAAGAGGCGGGGACCAGAGAAAATGGAGTTTGAAGCTCACCACATATCACAAGCTTGGAAGTTTCCGCACGCTCAAAGATGACGCCTGGCTTGGGATGATACAAACCACCCGTCCAAGAGTTCTTCCGGAATACCATAGGAAGTCTCCTGCAGCAGGAGTTCGCCAAAAATGGCTTCAAGACCGGGGAAAGACCTCAACAGCAGCGAGAGAGCGCAGCAATTCGGAAACCAACACATATGCTGGCCCACTCCCAAATTGGATTCTTCCTTTTAGTTACATGATTGCACAGCGCTATTCTCGCTTTAAAGGCCCGAGTTTTGATTCAAAGCTGGTATATCACAAAGCTGTCAGCATGTGCTATTCAGGGCAAAGTAGAGAGGAAAGACCAGGCTCGGTTACTTATAGAGGAAGAAAATCCATAGGGGAGATTTTAGACTAATGAGCCCTTGAGGATTTCCGATTGGGGCAACGGGACGAGATCCATATACATGTTGCTTGAAACGAGACGAGGATTTTGATCCACTTGGATTAGCCTGAAGACTAGTGTGCGTGTGTGCGTTCATAAGGCTCGATTGAGGCTTTGGGGTAGTCATTAGAACTTAAGAAGGGCAACAATAGCTTGATTTGTATACCTAATGCCTGAGACCTGGTTGAATGATCAGAGCAAGCTGCGGACACTTCAGTTTGTTGTGTAAGGGATGCCCACAGTGAAAAGGGGTCTCACCGAAAACAATGCTGCCGGATCAAGGAGTGGCTTCGCGGGCCCTCGGGAGGAGTATGCTCGTAGAGATACGACCTTCACAAAAGATCCAGCTCTGCAACAAATCCAGCTCTTGGAGTGAGTTTCTTCGTTGGCAGAGGCACTACACACATAGCACAAGGCCAGAGGCACGCGTTTAAGATACCATTTAGATAGCTTACCTACATACAAGACTATTCTTTCCATACTTTCATAAAATTAAGTCTTTCTTAAACCTGTTCTTATACACCCTGCTGTACACTCTGACTTATAATATATTTCCTATTGTGAATGTAACGACCTTCTCTATTATTATTGAAAGATGAGTCTATGTCCTATTACTATACCAACTTAACTGTGCTTCTTTCTGCATCTGCCATAAAGATACTGGATCAACTACACCCGACGGTAAGTCCAGGAGCTCAATCGCATGGGCATGAGACTCAACGTCTGTTGAAATTCTAGGTTCTTGGATCACTTGAAGGTTATGCTGAACACCTTGCCAATCTTGCTTTATGTCAGACCCCAACTCGAACTCCCATGTTCCACGCCATCCTATACAGGCGTAACCAGATGTTGTTGCATGGTAGAAAAACTTGAAAGCTTCTCCCTTGCGACCGTTCCATAGCACCATTGTATGTAAATGCGGCATTGAAAGTGCAGTCTTTGCGGCTGATCTTAAGACAACTGTTATCTCGAGGTTTTGTGCTTGGGTAAGTTTCCTTGATGTAAGTATCAAGGATTTTAAATGCTTCCAAACCCAATATCGCTTGCATGACGAAAAGAAGTCTGAAGCTTCTACTAGAGATGCAACAGATAACTGCGTAAGGCTAAGACTCCTTTTTGCAAAGGCAGCACTAACTGCAGACGATGCAGCTCGTATGCTTTCTGGGGGGTCAAACCGTAGCTTTCGAAATACAGCTACATATGCTTCATTTGTCTCTTCAAATAATAATATGTGCTCGACAGTTTCTGGTAAGTGGGATTCAATTAAGGAGAGGTATTCTAGAGACCCACTAGTTAGTAAATATGATCGAACAGGCCTGGTTCAATGTTGTATGCTACCCACCGAGATCCCGGGAGTATTCTAGATGACTCTTCCAGCTTCGCCATGGCTCATACACCAGTGATTGGAGCCGAGGAAGTTTGTCAAAGATAGAACCCAAGACTTTAGGTTTAATCTGTCTTCGACATTGTCGACGAATAATGAAATGCGTTACTGCCTTAACCTGAGGGACGTCCTGGAATTTGAAACTGAGGGGCGAGAAGATTCGTAAGATAGCCATAGAATCAGGGCTACCAACCTGGCGACCGTTATTCCAACCGTGGTTGTCGGGATATTCATGAGTCCAGTCGGAAGTACATATCCGACGACCAGTTAAAGTGGTTTCATACTTAATATCATCTCCAAAGCAGAGATTCTTAAAGCAATGCTCCCTATCGCTAGGAGACTGGATGCTGAGCTCCAGTGTCAGCCCAGCATCCTCTGGCCATTTGGACAGAATAGAAAAAAGCTTCGTGATTGCTTCTCTAACCACTTTGTTGTTCCCGCAAGCCCACGGATCGCTTTCAGAGTACGGACAACATCGGCATGTATATGGTTTCAGCGCGACGTTCAGCCAAATCTGTTTAACAAGCTTCACTTGCTCTAGACCGATCATGGCTCCCATATCATCCAAGCATGAAACCTGCAGCTTTAGCTGGCGAAAGCTTTCCTTTTCCAGTATAGCCCGCCACTCCTTGCAAACGGAGGCGCAGGCGCCCCAGCCCAGCGTCGTTTGTCTAGCAAGGGCTTTGAGGATCATCTGACGAAGTTCTAATGGCAGAACGCCCCAGCCCGGCGTGTACTTTGTCGTGGTGTTACCGGGCATGGAACTCATCGTCAGAGCTGGCTGTATTTGCACCGTCGTTGGAGATATCTAGAAACCGCCAGAGATTACGTCGTTAGGCAACCAGAACTTATGCCAAAACAAAATTTGACAAGGGGAAATTCCTACCGAGACTGATAAAAAGCATAGAAAACGACTGCATATGTTGATCTGGCTTCTTCGGTGCAGGTGTAATTGGAATGAAGATTTGAGGATCTTATATGGGGGCAGATGCACTTAAACTGGGGTTGAGTTGTTTTTCTAACAAGGGTCCATAGAGGAGGATGCAGAGCTCTCATTATATACACGAAGGAGAATTGTTGTATGGGTTCGTGAGTAGGAGAAAAGGTCTGCAGTTAACCAGTAAGGTAAGTACCATCCAGGTGTTCCACCTGATTCCTTTAAAAAAGCCAAACCTTACGGACTGGTATTTAAATTGAGGGCTGCAGAGCTCTTGTACCATCAAATAGAGTTCTCGAAGTGCGTTTGTGGCTTATATATTGTCGGTAGCAGAAAAACAAGGGAACATGAAGTCTTTTTTCTTTCTTCGCGGAGGACTTGGAGAGCTCATTGACATTTCTGGGAAGCATAATCCATCAGGCGCACCGCTGGGACGTCCACCGCGTAAGTGACCGGGCGTTTTAACATACCCCCCAGAAAGAGGAGTCTCTGTTACGCTTTCTACCTCATATCTATCAATTCAAAGGCCTTGTCGGGTCTTTAAGTACTAATACATCGGTTCCCATTACCCCTTCCAAAAAGTAACTCTGTTCCTCCTCTAGCTAAAATGGCTTGGAACAATTAACTAATAAATAATCGGTGCTTTTTGAGTCCCTCCGCTACCAGTTGATTTCAGCGAGTGTGAACGATTTCGATACGGTTGGGTGAGACTGCTTGACAGAGCCAGTTCTTGTGAATCTGGAGCTAGGATAACTTCATTCGTGACTATAAGAGTTCGTCTGTAACCATACGGGTAACCTGCTTCCTTGAAAAGAGGGCTTTGCTGGTTTGTCCTGCGGTTGCATCTTTCTGGTCAACCTCCCTGACCTTGATGGCTTTGGGGGGCTTCTTCAATCCGGCAAGAAAATTGTCCGACCCGATGTCTCGAATTGAGCCAGGTTGGACTGGATGCTCCTGAGGACCTGATGAATCTTCATCTGGTTTCTTGTCCGTCGGTCCCGGATTGATGACCATGTCGGGTAGGTCCTTAATTGCGTTCGTAAAGAAGTTGAAAGTGCTATACGCTGCCTGCAATGTGGCAAGAGCGCTTGCTGTGATGTCCATGGTGATTGTCTTGATATCTGTCTGGACAACGAAACCTCCATTGTTGCCAAAATAACATTTGACCCTGAGGTTGATGAAGCTGAGTCTGGGCTCCAGTGGATCCAAAAGGCTGGCCCCGTCTGTGAAAGCTCCGGTGACAACGGGGCTGTCAGTCTTCGCGGGTGTCTTGTTTGTCATTTCCACCTTGAAGTTGACCTAAGTCCCCACTTGGACGGCGGGCGGAACGTTGCGGACATTTGAATCAAGATGATTGCAAGTGGATAGCGACCAAAGCCAGGGTTTGCCGGCGGCCATGGCAAGCTTCTGGAGCTCACGTACGAAGAACTCACCCGACAGCGAGTTCTCCGCAATCGCCTCGACACGGATCTCGTAGTCGGCCCCAGCTGGCTCGCGTCCATCGACATTGCCGAAATAGTAGTCCTTGCGGTCCTTTCGACGCCGTTTGAAAATTTACCAGACATTGCAAATAGCGCTAAGATACATACACCCCCTCTGTCCTTCTGTTTTAATACAGTACCAAATACCTAATAACGTGGAGTAACTACCAAATTAGACTTTGCTTTAACTATGGCCTGGAGCGAATGACCCCGTGCTGCCTGTACGTTAGTGATAGTGATTACGGTCTGGTAATAATGGTACCGTTGAACCTACTATCAAGGTCTTCCTCTCTCTCAGGCACCAGGTAACAGCGAGCTTAAAACCGAACTTCGTTGGATCAATACCTCCAGCTCAATAGTAAGCACGCAACACATCCACGCTTTCAATACGTCGCAAACCCTTACATTAACCAGGCGCACAAGACACTATCTATCTCCTTCGCCCACCTCAAGCAAAGATCACCAAACACCACAGACTTAGCTATACACAGCTTCAACAATGGAACGATTTAATAACCGTATAAGGCAATACCTTGCTGCACTTATCCGTATCACCAGCGTCAAGAGGGAAAAGCCAAAACACAACACCAACGATGACTGCTGTAGCCAAGCCTATACAGCTCCTGAGCATAAATCGACAGCGGCTAAAAAGGGATGGGAGTATTGCCCAAATGCTGAGTTCCCCTGGAGACTTGAGCAGGTGGTTGACAAGGAAGAGAACTGGCGTGGAACCTGGGTCCTGGAAGTAAAGGACCTGCAGGCGATGGACTGGGGTACTATCTGCGTGCCCAAGGCCAAGGCCGATGGTAACAGACAAGGAGGGCGGTATCAGAGGCAGCCAACGCGCCATCTGCCTTTTCTGGCTGATGGAGGAGATAGCTACCGAGAGACGTTGCCTGGAGGCCAGGACGATCTGATGGTGCAGCTTGGGAAGCGATAGGGGCTAGGATATATGTCACGAGTTAGAGCACACAGCAGGGCATAGTAAATTTAAAATCAGAACGGCTTAATCCTGCAAAAAGGAGAGTGTATAAATTGAGTCTTTCCAGCCAAGACGCGGGAAAACAGGCAAATACATCGGCGGATGCCTTTTACGGGCCTCTATTAAGCCTGCCACCAAGGTGATTAAATACTCACAATGTGAGTCACACCAAGCGTGAGTAATATACTGGAGACACGACTTCCCTCAAGGTCTTCAACGAAAACATGCATACAGCTAACGCGGGAATATAAGAAAGCGGCTACTGCACTAGGCTCCAGCCATTCCTCTTCTTCACCTCCATATCAACACGATCCTCCGGCTTCAAGTCCAACAGAAGAACACCATCAACATAAAGCTCGTTCCTCCCCCAGATTCGGAGCTCCCCCCGTCAATATCCCCTTAACGATCCATCGCATGCTGCAGTATACTCGGTCAGTTGGCGTCCTGCCTTGGTGGTTTGATAATCTTAACGTCGAAGGTCTGCGACCATGTTTGGAAGAATTTCGCAACTGACTTCTTCCCGGGTAGTGAAGGCTGGTAGAAGGCCCTACTGTGAATGATGCTGATTAATCGTGGATATTGTAATGCCAGCGAGCTTTGGGGCTCTGGATGGTGAATACTAGATGGGTAGAGGTTTGTAAACACGAAAATCCCGAGGGCAGCAAGTTGCCAGTTGGCTAAGGTAAAGGCAAAGGCGAAGGCGAAAACTGGCAGAATTTCCCGTTGCGAAAGGTGTCGATGAAGTGTGAAGATTGTGAGACCAGCGAACGTCGGGGCTCTGGATGGTTAGGGTTAGATGAATGGAGGCCCCTTTGTCTGTTGAATTTGGGGGGGGGGGGGGGTCTTACGAGTAATGTAGACGAGTATTGCTGATGAGGTTGTTAGGCTTGAGTTGTCCCTGTGCCCTTGGAGAACCGCTAGGCTGACTCCTTTGAAGTGGAAGTGAATGAGGCTCGTGTACAAGATCCAGATCGTTGCTTGGCGCTTTGAGAAAGTGGCGTAAGTCCTGTATTCATGGAAAGATGTGGGTTGGAGGACTCGGTCTGAGGTGAGGGCCTCGTGAAAGAAGACTCGCGGTGATGGAATGTGAAGGCAGTGAAGGTATGACAGCGATGCTTCTGCCGGAGCGTGTTTACCTGCTAAGTCAGTTATTTTTAAAAGTGAGAACCGTATGGAGGCATACTTACTAAGTTCATTGGGATGTTTCTGGAGAGCTCTCGCCCGTAGCGAACGAATTCCCATGTTCCATGTCCTCCTGTTTAAGCCATGGAATAGGGAAAGCAACGCTGAATAGGGAATGCAACGCTAAGAACAAAACAAAAATAAACAAAAAAATGCTGGGGAAAAAATAATAGAAAACGAAGGGATGGCGGCTTCGTTGAGGAGAGTAGGGGGGGGCGGCCTACTCGGAATCGTCGGTGATGTAGGGGGGGAGGAGATCGGAGGAGTAGCGAGGGGGGGAGGGGAGGAGGGAGAAAAGAGAAGAGGCGGAGGAGGGGGCGGTAGGGGGGGGAGGGCGCGAAGGCGGGTGCCCTGCGCGGGCGCGGGCGCAGCCAGCCCAAGGCGCGGCGCAGAGTTGTCCGAAGCTTTTTAAACATTATTATTATCTGCACCCAGTCAGTCAGTAATCTCAATGCATAGTGTTGTGGTGATCTAGTGGCATAGGTTCCGGAAGACGGGTCGAGACTAGGGGAGCGAGGGGGCTTCTGGGAGGCATGGTGTTCCATGGAGTATGCCGACATCTGGGGGCATAATGACCAAAGGAGCGGGCCGTTGTGTGTAAAGTGTTCCGGTAAGCTTGATGTTCTTGGAGGTATTTTGTTCCGGGAGGCATGGTGATCTCGGAATCGCAGTCTGAGGGCATGGCGTTGGGCGGAAGGTCGTGCTCGGTCGGACGGGGCATGGAGATATAATCCAATGGCTGTCCGAAGGAAGACTGATGCCAATCCGGGGAGTTCACGGTGAGGTTTTAACGACAGAGAGAGGGGCAGATGGGTTCATGTACCTATGTGTAGAATTTGATGATGAAGAAGAAGAGGAAAAGGAGAAAGGAGGGTGTCAGGACAACGGGGACATCAAACAGCACTCTGCTCGACCACATCGGAATCATTCATGGTCATTCTTTCTACTTTCTACGTTAAGCTGCCGTTCTATCAAGAGAACTGACCAGGAAGTCACGACTTTTGCGGCAGCTCCTCCCCCTAGACCCATGTCGCTCCGTGGTCTTTATTCTGTCTACCCACAAAGTAAAGATCGCAGACGCTGACTAGTGCTGACCGGAAGAGAATCTCTGTCCGCGCTGTCGTAAGACAACTAAGGAAGCGTCACTGGATCGTATCCTCGTTTCAGAGTGCTGAGATTACCTACAATGGTTGAGCGATAATGAAGCATCTTCTCAGCGAAATGAATGTAGCTGCGTTACCCCTTGGAAGGAGGTATGGCGCGCTGCTACTGCCTCCTGTTTTAAAAAGGATGACCTCTTCTCTCATGACTGGCAGTGTCACTCACTCTGTGGTATAATTGATGTAACTTAGAAGGCTCTTTCCTATGTGAGAGGAAGCAATGACCTGCTCCGTCCCAGCCTGAAGCAGCAAGAAAGCTGAGCAAGGTTCCTGCCAGCTTCAGTTGTCACAGCACCTAGGTACCAAGAAGCGCCTTTGGCCGACTGCGTATGAGGTGGTCAACGAGGAGATCGTCATTTCGACCGACCTACTGCAGAGATGCAGTCGACCTGCTGGACCAGTAGAAACTAAGGTATCTAGAGCGCAAGATGACATCTGTCCCGCAAACCAAGGGCAATTAATGACTGGACGCCTTGGGTATATCGGGCTGAGTGGTAGGCAGCAGCGAAGCGGATGGAGGCGTAGCTGGCTTCTGCCGCCGAAAATCATACAGCAGCATATGAAAGGTGGCGTTAGCTTTGTGGGCTGATTGGGGTTCGGCACCATCCGAGATTAACCAGCTTGCCAGACCATGCCCTGGCAGCGACAATGACTTGATCGACGGTGATGACGGTCCCATCTTGCACAGGCAATGCCTGTGCAGCGGCCGTCGACGGTGATAGTGGTGGTGATAGTGGTGATGTTAGTTGTTCAGATATGGGGGTTATTTATAAGTAGGGTAGGGTGGTTACGCTATGCAGGCGTAGTTTTGGAGGAATGCATCGTTGTTAGGTAAAGGTTGCAGTCGTTACATTTGAGGAACATAGTTAAAAGAGGTGTTAATCAAGATAGAGAAGAATAAAAGCAAAGATTGTGTGGATTAAAAAGGGAGAGGAAGAGAAGAGGGAAATAATAAAGGACAAGCGGAGTTATCACCTGAAGTCATACTTCGGCGTCATCCCACCCACGGTTGCAGCGGACGCGGCCCCGCTGGCGCGTACATCTAAGCCGGGTAGGGGGTGTGATCCGGGTTGGAAAACGGCAGCAAAACCCGGTCTTGGCAGACGGATGGAAAGGTGGGTCTCCGTTCCGTTCTGATAATGATTAATCTGCCACCCGCTCTTCACGATAAGAAAGCGCTTGTTAACCTTAATAAGGTTAATGTCAAAAAACTTACTACACCCGGTATTTGCTGGTTGTTACTGACCTAACTACTAATCCGGCCCTCACTGGCTTGGTGGGTGACGATGAGAAAACACCACCACTACTACTGTCTATATCCATTTGTGCGAACGTCGAGTGCAACATTACTCCAGCAACGGGTGTTCTCGTTGAGAATAACCCCAAGAAGTCTTCATCTGTTACTTTGAAGTCGTACCTGACCCTGAGGGGCTCGAAGACTTGTTCTGCATCAGAGTAAAGATATGTTACCCGTCTCTCAGCGATCGAGGTATTTGAAGGAGACGTATAAAGGGTTCTCTTCTGACCCCCAAGTTCGCAGCAATGGCCGCATAGCTTGGCTGTAGATTCAATATCGCTGCATAGCAGCAGACATGTCTGGCATCGATCAACCACCCCAAGGCATAGATTCACTACGCGAACCGATCAATAGTCATGGTATCTGCACCTTAATCTAGGCCTCAATAACTCAGCGGGCATTTTGCGTATTGTGGCGGGGGTGCTCGTCGTCTCTCCTGTTCAACCCTACCCTCCTGATCACTCTTACCATCACTTTAGCAGCCCAACTTCTCCGCCCAAAGACGGGGATAGCTGATTAAAACGAATATAATCCTGGCCAAGGCCAACCACTCAGTTTTTGAGACCGACGCCGACTAGAATCATACCGCTTTCTAACACCGTCTTCACAGAGAATCATCCAGGACCAAGAAAAGTCTTCGATGCGATGGACGAAGCGACGTTCGTGGAGAAGGAATTGTCTGCCGCCAACCGGCAGAAAAGTTGGCACAGATGGATCAGCCACGCAGCCTAGACATAGCCTCCTTTCTTACTTCTCTCCTTACTTCCCGCCTGAGTTTCACAAGCATCACATAGTCTCATTTACCCCCGCGCAGTTCCTTTTTCTTCGTGCCAAGTTTGGCCCTCCCTGTGTAACTGTTTGCCCCTCCGGATTCGGAAAGCTGCCCCTTCGATCTATATTTGGTCTGCCGCAGGAAACGTGACTGAGCCAGAGCAAACGTTTCCAGATATCGGTTCGCAAGCTTCATTTCTAGCCCCACGTACAAGATGTGTCTGCTTTGTTTGCTCTCGTAGCACGTCTGTGCCACGTACCACCAGAAGCATCTCGCCATGCGCGACGCCGTAACGGGTTCAACGAGCGTCCGCGCACATGCCTTGAAGAGGATTTTCTTCATCCCTTAGCCTCCGCAGCATTCCTCAACTGACTACCGGCGCCGCCGACGTGCCCTCAACTTTAGAACCAGTACATCCTCTCGGAATGTATTCCCCCATTCAGGGTCCCTCTCCCGAATATCAGATAATGCAGCCATTCTTTTCCGCCTCCCGCTCTCAATCAGTGCCTTGATAGATAATCAGTCCGCAATGCTTGTCCGGTAGTAACCACACCGTCCTTGATCTTCTTTGATACCCACACCGTGGTAAAAAGCCACCATGGCCACATGCCTTTCTCCCCTCACCCCAGTCGCTGAGCTGGTGGGAGAACCTCACCTGTCCAACGTGCAAACAACGGATGGCAAGTTTTCGCCTTCAAATAAGTTTCTTTCGTGCTCCGACCCCCAACGACATGGTTATGAACGAACGCCCTCCGGCGCCGGCATCAACCTTTCAACGTTTAGTAGCGCTGCACACAACCAAAATACACCTCAAGCCGCGACCTCGAACTCTCATCAAAGAGAAACTCCCGGAATCTCATTGATGAGCATCATGAACCGCATGTCCCTGACACGCGTCCCCGTCGGTGCTAAAAGCAGCTCACCCGCATCACCTCCTCATTCTAACCACGGCCTCTTCAGCACAGGCGAGTCCAACTATACATCCCCAAGAGAGGAAGAGTCTGTGTGGCCGCCAGACCCAGATGACGACCTTGTATCACCGCTAGAATCAAACCCACCCTCCCCCGGTGTAGTGAAAACAGCAACACCAAAACAGAAACACTCGATGGCTTGGGACGACCCGCCAAAGTCGTCCGCTCCATGGCACGATACCAGAACTGAAGCTATGGGGGACCTGGGGTGCGCGGTACCGAGCAAAGACGACAGCCGACACGAAAGCAGACCGATGGGATGGGCAAGTATGCAGAGTCCACCAAGACGAGGTGACCACCCTGTCGAGGAGCCTGATCAGCTGGATGACGATGACATGCTATACAAAAGATTCAGTGAGTTTTCACACGTTCCTTGACCACAGTCACCACCTTCTAACAGAGGAATCCAGGCCGGCCGCCAACTTACTGCGACTCGCAGAAGGATGTCCACAGAAAGAAGCACAATTGGCTCTCCCTCTCGATCCTGGCTCTGTCGGTCTACTCCACTAGTCTCAGCTGCCTCTGGTTCATCGTGGCCATCGTGCAGCCGCGATGGGGTCCACAAATCTCATCAAGCGGTGGCATCCTCCCGTCGACGGCGTCCCTAGTGTGCGCCATGTTTGCGAAGACGATTGAGATATCCTTCGTAACTGTGTTTGTGACCTTCATCGGCCAGGTCCTGACGCGCTGTGCGTTCGTGAGGAAGTCCAAGGGCATGACACTGGCCGAGATGACGATGAGAAACTGGGTCATTGTGAGTTCAAGTGTAGCTCTTCTGGTGTAGGCCTGGATTGACTCGACAAAGCAACCTGGGTTCCTGATTACGCACTCAGAGACGCTGCCGTACGCTGGAACAACATTGCTCGGGATGCTTTCGCTCATCGCGACGGTCGCTTCGACGTTCTACACGACCGCGTCTGATGCCATGGTCGCTCCCAAGCTCAAATACGGTAGCTGGGAGAGTAAAACATTGAGTGGTTACGTCTTGGCTTCCTACGCGAACCCCCCCTTTGCTCGCGAGAGCTGCCAGACACCACTGCGGGACGACGATCCTGCGGGCGTTGACACTGCTGGACGTGCCTGTCTCGAAGTGCAGTACGCAGGACAATGTAAGTCGCTTTACGGAGTACGTCGTGTGAAGGAGTAAGTGCTAATCGTCTTTCCAGCTTACCGAAATTTGATGTCCTTCTTGGGCGACTGGGACGCCATCAACAGAAACGGGACAAGCGCCACCGTCGACATTTCGCATCGCCCCGTAGGAACGGCCCTTTTGTATGACAACACGACGCTGACATCGGCATGGATCGAGGTCGAGTTCGGCAACACAACCAAGAACTTTGAGGACCATGGCAGGATCGTCAACAACGTCACGCTCGCAATGCCACACCCAAGTGTATACGACGCGGCCACAAACCCGGCGAACAAGATCCTCCAGCCGAACGACTTATCGGGTGTAGGAGAGTACGCCATCAAGGCGACCGTCGTTTCTCCTGCGCTCAACGTCATGTGTGTCAACATGTCGCCGGGTGAACTAGCGCCTTTGGTCTATACGGAGTGGCCTCTGGGAAAGATCATTTCCAACGACACGTTGGTTCCGGGCCAGAGAATTGGCCCGCTGAACTGGGAGCAATATGTGCCAGGGCCGTCAGAGACGGAGTGGTTAAACCGAACGGCAGTGGACGATGTCTTCCGCTGGGGAGAACAATATAATCGGCGACCGCCCGTGTTCCAGCTTGTGAGTGTTTCTGGCAGACAAGTGGATGATGCGGATGCTAATGGTCGCCTCCCAGTACCCCGCCGACTTCAACATGGTGACCAACACCACAGCGATGAACGATGCCATCTACATCTTGAGCAAATCGGCGTCCGTGACGAACTACACCCTTTGCGAAATGCGGTCGTGGGTGTCGCCGCTCTGCTCGACGCAATTCAACATCTCCGGCACGGCGGGAGCGCACATGCAAGCCCACTGCGAGGACCCGGAGGACAAGGACAGCTACAATCATGTCCACCCAGAAATCACGTTTTCCATGCCTGTGGCCGACTGGAAGGTAAGAGCCACTACACCCGCTTGACACACGCATGTGGACGCTCACTCGCCCCCGTCCTAGAATATCGCAGACCAATGGCGCCTCTCGATGGACATCAACGGCGGCGCCCAAAACAACAACGCCTCCAACGCCCGCATCCTCACGCAATTCGTGCTCCAGGAACCGCAACTGAACCCGCTCCTCCCCTCCATGGCCGAAGCCCTCGCCGTCTACGCCTCCTCGACACTCATCATCGGCGGACACGGTACGCCCTTCGAGCACTACTGGCGACACGAAAAGATGCGGCTCGGCGCTCCGGGAAGCCTGGACCCGTTCCAGGCCTCGATCCGCACGCAGGAGTACACCTCTGGCCACGTGGCGGAATGGCAAAAGGCGTTTTACCTGGTCCTCGTCCTCGTCGTGGTCATCAACGTCGTCTGCCTCGCCTACTTCCTCGCGCGGTCCGGGCTGGTCACCGACTTCACCGAGCCGCAGAACCTCTTCGCCTTGGCCGTCAACTCGCCGCCCAGCGAGCAGCTCAAAGGCAGCTGCGGCGGCGGGCCGGTGAAGCGCGACCTCGTGGTGCCGTGGCGCGTGGCCTACGCGAGCGCCGCGAACCACTACTTCTTCGAGGAGGCGAGCGACCGGCCGTGGCGGGGCAAGTATGCTGGGCAGGGCCTGTTGTCGGCGGACACGGCATACCGCGGGCGGCAGCGGAGCAGTTACCACAGGCTGAGCACAAGCAATTCGTGGTTGTCACATTTATGGTGAACAGATCTGTCTAATCCGGGTTAACTAGTGTTCTTGCCGCCCTGTATGAATCCCAAGCTCGCTTCAGCGTTGGTTTTCGTGTGCCTCGGTCACAAGGACTCCTATGTAGCCGTTTCGTGTAACAGCAAGCCCGCCCGCTTGTTAACTATGTCACACGGGGAGAAACAGTGTAGCCCAGTGTAATAGAGAAGCTTCGGCGTCTTTTTCACCAGGACTATCTCGAAAGGACGGGACTTTGTGCTCTAGATGTGACACAATATCTCATCTCGGCTCCTAGTAGCACCTGATAACTAACGATTGCATGGAGCAGGTGCACAAGAGGACCTTATGCACACATCTCGGGCCATGGACGACAAACGCCCAATTTTCGAGCCTGGGGTGTGGCGTGAGACACTTACCGTCATTCCGTCTTGTGTTTCTGCTTGGCGACTATAGCGGACGGCGGCAAGTACAGACACCATCTCTTAGTTGACACCCGACGTGGGACTGTTACCGTGTGCGGCCCAATGATTGCGGCCTCATCGATTTTTCTTTAACAGGTGAGTCCGGAGCAATAGTCACCATGGAGGCTTCGTCGCTGATAGAAAATCCGCATCAGACCTTGTCCCAGGAGCCTGAGCACGAAAGGATGGTGGGAGGCAGTACGCAACCTATCCAGTAGTTGAACTGTTGGAGATGCCGAAGGCCAGATTCTGTGGCTTCAGACTGGTCAGTATCTTCCCTTGTATTGGACTCTATCGACCCAGGGCCAATGCCAAGTCGAGTCAACCAGACGTAGTTGGCCTGCAGTCGGGGAACGGCCACGATGCTGAGAGGTAAGGAAGGTGGAGGCATATCAAGCAGACTTGTGAAGAGGGCAACCTCTCCCCAGAGGCATGCGGCAAGGAAAAACGCATGAACAGGGTCGAAGAGTTTGGATTCTATGGCTGAAGGGGTCTAAAATACAGTCTACTACCATCAGTCTGCTCCACAGGACAGTCCAACCGTTGAAGAAAACTCGGTGGGCGAAACAGTGTGGAAAAAACCACACGTACGATGTCGCACTTTTGGCGAGTTCAGCGAGCAAGAACATGTGAACTAGAACGTCTTTCCACAAGTACCTGTCTTCTCTAGTCTACCATGAGGACAGCTCGTCTCGTACTTGTGTTCCGAGGCGCATCACGTGCCATACTTATGTAGGCTACCGCGCGGTTTTTCAGAACCACACTCTCAGAAGAATCAGCTTTGTTTTAGTATCACGACCCCATGACAATGGGAAAATTGATACACGAGACACCGCATATGGCAGCGGCATAAGCAGGTCCAACGCACCCAGGTCAGCCTTCAGACATCAGGCTAGACTCTATCGGGTTACGCCAATGTCTGTGACCGTGCCGAAGCGAGCGCAAGTGTGGACGGTGCCCATCCCCCCGCCTTTCGACCATTGCAGCGGGTACGGTGCCGAGCCCGGTCGTGGCGGATGACCGGGCATCAGCACTAGCCATCGTTGGCTCCACGCTCTGATGCACCGAGGGGGTTTTGAGCTCTTGGATTGGAACCTCGGGCATCACGACGCGTCCACGGCGGAGAGCTCGCGGGTGAACCCACTATTGTAGCCTGACAATAGCACAGCTGAGGATAGCGAGCGTAAGGACAACGATACCATTGCCCGGTCGGTCGCCTTGACGGATGGTACCTGTCTAACATAACTGCCTTCCTGGAGGAGCGCATAGCCTCTACCCTAGGAACGATGTCTAGTGGTCAGCAAGGGTTGTAAGGCTGGCCTGGATGGTTGTAGGTGGGCTCTGGTGTTGGGGGTTGAGGCTTAGGTCATCAAAGGGCTGGTTTGAACTGCCAACGACGTCCAAGTCGGGAGGGAAGCCCATGGCGGTTTGACCCGGACGGACACTTTGTTTGGAGTTTCAAATGATACCAATGAGTTCAGCTGGTTGCACCCCAACCCGCACACATGAACAGACATACACAGTCTCCCACCCCCACACATACACGCGCACACTATCACGGCCTTGCATCAGTATCGTCGAACAGAAGCACGGGGCAGACAAAGCGTGTAGTATGGCGACTCGAGGTCGGCGGCTCTCAGGCCTGTGCTCACCCTCAGCTTTTCCCCGGCCCTTGCATGAACCGAAGCCAGAACACGGCAATAGAAAGGGGCGAAAAACGACAAAGTAAAACAAAAAAGACGGAGAAAAAAGGGGGGCATCAATCGGCACGCTCACAACGGGGTTGGACAAGGTGGTCCCCGGCAGCCAACGTGTTCGAGAAAAGGAGGCTGTGCAAATGGTCCCTCAAACTTTATACCGGCGTGCCTGTTGCGAGATGGATGTCTTCTTTACCTAACCCGGCAGATCGAGCCATGTGGCCAACTGGCACGATTCCACCGTCTAAACATTGCTCTGCTGTTTTGACGTGCCTGGTGTCGGAATGCCTTGCTGTCCGCCCTCCCACTCCGCTTCGCCCAGAGACACCGGCTCGTTCTTGGCTTATATCACCGCCAGCCTCGCTCATTCGCCCATCGCATCCCCCGTCTGTCTCACGCGGGGAGGGGACGGTCAGCTGTGGCTTGTATCCATCTCGCCAGGTCATTAAACCACTGGAACACCGGCATTCTAAGCCTCGAGGGGTCCTTTAGTGGCCAAACTCAAAAAAGCGTAGGCTCCGTCCAGCAACCACCCGACCACGACCACGGCCACGGCCACGACGGCAACGAAGACCGCCTCCGCCAAGTTTCCTCGACGCTTGCAGCGGCATCTGTGCGGATCGGCCTAGCTGCATACACGTTCCTCTCTGTTTTGATTTCTTGGCACCGGCCAAGCCTCTCGCTTCTCGCTGTCCCTCTGCCACTGCCACTCTCTCTCCTCTCGTCAACCTCGCTTCCTCTCCTAACCCACAATAATTTTTCATCGCGTCTTTCTTTCGCACGTCTGCTGCATCGTCTCCCTCGTCTGGTCTATTCGGCGGAGCGTTGCATCCTGCATCCCGCATCCGCACCCGCATCTGCACCGCCCATTCCCACACTCCACCCCCGTCGCTCTCCCACACCGGCCCAACACTCAGACCTTCAACGCCAGTCTTGGCATCCTCAGCACCAAACATTGGCATCCCATCCCGCCCCATTCAGCCCGCTCGCCTTCGATCACGAGGGTGTGGGCGGCCTTTCAGGTCCTCCCGATCGACTCCAGATCCGATTTCGAGAGGAAAGGCCCAAGCCTTGCTGGCTCATTTCATCCGCTGCCCCAGCCGCCGCCGACTGCAACGCTGTTTTGGCGGGCAAGCCGGCTTTCCAGATAAACCAGCAGACGAAAGAGGGGCAAAGGGCGGACACCACAATCTACGAGACTCGTGAACCGAACCAATCTCCCATTCCGCCTCTCCCCGCTGAACCGGTTCCCTCTCCCTTTATTGAGGAATGCAACCCCTTCCACTCTGGATTCGACATTTGCATCCGGGCCCTCGCGATTGAACTCTTCACCGCCTCCCCAAAGGAACAGTCCAAGAGTCACCACGGAACCCTCCGAGCTCGAGGACGACATTTTGACGCGTGTGAGAGACCAAGGGAAGTGAGAGGGAGAGACCACCAAGACCGTGACCATGCGTATGTCCCCTTCACCGCCGTCGCACCCGAACACCGTTCCCTTCTGCCTGCCCGGCAGTCACGGAAAACCACATGCTAACCCCGACGAACAGCCTACTATGCCAGAACCAAGGGCCGGACGCAGGAAATCCCCCCCGACGGCAGCCGGACTCCTCTCTCGGCGTCCGGCGCCCGGTCACCGCTGCCGCCCCGGACACCCCTCGGTGAGTCTCCGGTGCCGACCTCCACCCACCTTCCTAATCCTCTCATCCCCATTGCATCGTCCCCGTCCCCGTCCTCCACTTGCCCCGTCCGCACTCGCCCACCCACCTCCCTCCTCCAAGTCTCCACCGTCTCACCCACAACCCGCCCATTCGCTCATCGTCCTTTTCCCTCATCTCTACCCTTACCCACACCCTCACCTCGACGACCCCCCTCACGCAGCACCACTAACAACCACCAAGGCCACCAAGCCTCGTCACGCTCCCTCCCCGACCTGAGCGCCGACGTCCGTGCCGCCCTCGGGGCGCCCAAGCACGACGACGTCGCCTACCGCCACAGCATCTGGACCCGCTGCCGGTGCTGCCGCCCCGGGCGCGGCCCCTTGGCGCTGCTGCGCCGCATCGTCCTCGTCCCGCTCGCCGACGTCCTGCAGTTCCTCGAGGAGGCGTCCGGGTCCGTGCCGCCCCTCGTCCCCGCGCTGCTGGCCGCGCTGTTCCTGCTGGTGGCGCTGCCGCTGCTGATTGCGTGGGACTTCCTGTGAGCCGGCGCCGGACGCGCAGAGGCGAGCGGGGAGCGTCGTGGGGGGGTGCAGGCGATCCGGCGAGGGCCAGAGGGCTCGGGGCAAGACCGAGGGGCCTCGGGAGTGAGTCCGGACGGGCGTGATGCCCGGTTGTTACGATAGACTGTACGCGACTGACCTTTTCCTTCTTCTACCACGGCGCAACGAGCCAGCGAACGCACCGTCTCCGGGACGCTAAGAGCTTTGCTGTATTCCCATTCCTAGTTTCCATAGACATACCCGGCGCGATGAATCAATGGATCGTGTCCCATCGTGCCTCGTCCTTCTTCCCACCTCGGCCCCGTCGACGGCTCGGATGCCATCACAGCTGCACCCAGCCGGATTTGGTAGCTCTCGCGGACAAAACCCGCCGACATTCTCCCGCTCGCCCTCGGCAGCCCGCCGCAACGGCCTCGCCGCCCCCCCGCATGCGCTGACGCCCTCCCGAGTGCGGACCGGACGTGCTGCAGCATCTGTCCACTGGTTCGTGGGGTCGGGCAAGAAAGGCGGCACGTCGCAGACGGGGACGCGATGCTGATCTCCCATCGCCTTTCGCCGGGGTTGAGAGGCGTGTCGTGGGGGTACTGTCGGGAGAAGACGACTCCTTCGCCACAAGATGGACTACGAGGTTCGACATCCCCCCCAGCCCAACCCGAGTCCCGCAACACACTTCAACTTACCACGGGTCGCCGGGTAAAGGCACCCCGGCCACGCGGGCCGTGCCATCGAGAGCGTGATGTCGTGCCCGGGTGAAGGGGATGTTGTGAGCGAAGCAGACGGTCGTCGGTGCCTAGGGACAGCAGGGTTGATATCGCAGGACGGAGACGGCGTGGTGGGGGTTACGAGCACAAAGGACGGGAGGTTGGGCGTCATTGGCGCAGAAGCCGGCGGGGATGCAGGAGCGCAGAGCCGCGTTGGGTCGAAAGGAGGCGTGTTCCAACGTGCCATTTGCTTGGGTCCTCGTGCGCGTGAGAGCAAGGCCGTGTCGAATCCGGAGTCGCGCTTCCCCGGTTGCGATAGACCCCGTCTGGCGCTTGTCCAGCGTGACGGCGGCAAGACCCCCTTCGCCAACGTAGGCACACGACTGCATGCGCGCACCAGTCGGGCCCCCAGCCCATCACGTCTCGTCGCAGCCACCACCCAGGCGCGAGACCGACTGCATCTACTCCTACATCATCGTCCACGGAGTAGGATGCGCGTCGCCAACAGCCGAACCGCCTGGGTCTCGCCGTAGCCGCGCAATCGACCCCCCAGCCAGCCGCATTCCTCCACGACACCGGCCTTTCGTCCTGAAAGCAGCCCGCCTCCGGGACCAAAACCCCAGCCGAAACCCCATACCTGCGTAATTACATACACGGGCCAAAAAGGCGCCGCAACTGCCAACGGGCAGGCCCGCATGCACGGCGCGGCGGGTGGACTGCCGGGTCCCGTTCGGGCGGCAGGGTTGATCCATGGAGCAGCCCAACCTAAACCCACCGGCTTCCTCGACGTTTCGTTTGATGGACTCGGCAGGGAACGAGGGAAGCGCGGTTCTCTTCGACGTTGTTGCGAGATGGGGGAGGGTTTCCCGGGCGCGGTGACGGCGCGGTCGCGCTCACGTCTCAATCATTCAGCACGACATGGCGTACACCGCATGTAGCCGCAAACGCGAGTGTAAAGGGGCTCCAATCACCTAGACACACACGCTGGTCAACCAAGCGGTTGTATCACAAGATGGGGCTGCGAGGCCGTCATTGCTGACGAATTCGAGTCTGATAAGCCGCTCCGGACTAGGATGCTGTGCTTTGAGATCACACAAGCGAAGAAGCATGCGGCAGAGGTGCCGGTAGCATGTGTCAAAAACCTTGCGAGTTGGCTGGCACAAGTGATGGCTCTCGACACGAGGGAAGCGTGCAGGCCTGGCGTGGGAACGGAACAAGCCCCCGTCGCGCAACACTTGTCCGCCGTTGCCGACCAGAGTCCCGCGCGGAGGCAAGACATGCTGCGACAATGCCAAGCCTCTGGGATGAATTTCTTGTGAGGGGGTTGGTTTCTAGGCCGAGAGAAGGTTGCTGACAGTCGTGGCCGTCTGATGTGTGCGTTTGATTGCAGCTAGCGCGAGCAAAACAAAACAAACGGACCACTTTTCTGTTGGAAAAAAGAAAACAAAACGCCCGGCTTTCCGTGTTATTGCGACCCAGGGCCAGGAATGCCCGTGTTGCTAGGGGGGGAAAGTCAGATAATCAAAGGCGAACATCACGACAACGGCGAGCAGGAAGCGGCAATGGCAAACGGGAAGGGCTTGCGCAACGTGAAATAGGTATCATTAAGAAATTGGTGTAGGATGTGTTTTGCGGCGTCGCGATTGACATGTGGCCGCTCCCACGCATTATCCGGCTAGTCGTGATGCCGGTATGTACAGCCCGGACGTCTCCCTCATAACCACGTCTCTCGTGAGACTCGAATCCTGCAGACGCCGACGTGGGTCGAGAATCGAAATCGAAGGTCGGGCGGTTTGTGATCCGTGATGGTGTAAACACGAACAATGTCGACACATTGAGGCTGGCTCTTCCGCCTGTGCCAGCCACGACCCTCTCGTGCGTAGGTTGAGGGAGGGCCGTCTATCCCGACTTCAAAGCGCGCCCAGTTTGAAGCCATTCATTACGTTCGTCTCAGTTCCTCCTCATGCTCCGGGGGGTGGTTGTCGCGTTTACACATGGGACGAAGCTTGGCGCTTGGCCTTGCGGCGCGAAAGGCAGCGGGAAACCAAGAGACCGATGACGCCGACGGCGACGATGAAGACGATGCAGAAGACGACGATGACACCGGCCTCTTGCGAGGCCCAGTTCTGGCGCTTGGCGAGCTGGTGAACAGCGTCGCGGGCGACAAGAGAGGTGATGGCGGGCATTTTGAACGGGAGGGTGTGAGTGGAAAGCCGGCTGGGAGGAGAAAAGGCTTGTCAGCGGATGAGTGAAGAGGAGGAGGAGGAGGAGGAGGAGAGAAAGCGGCCGAGTGAACAGGCGATGACGGGCAAGTGAGTTATGTATGAGAGAGCGGTCGTGGCGACCTGTTTGCGATGGGCGTGGCGTCCCCAAAGCGGCCAGGGTCGAGGAAAACATGCCCATGGGTTGGGGGCGTGTAAGCGTGTAAGCTTGTCCCTTTGAGGCATTTTATGGAGACGCCGGTCCGTCGCCTTTAGGGAGCCGACCCTGGGAGCTCGGTGCCCATCGTCATTCCCGGGGTATCCGGCGTTCGCGCAGAGGGAAAATCTCCGTTGGTTTTCCTCTTGCGGCCCCGTCTTGCCAGCTTGGGCGTCCTCACTCGGGCGCGCAGCTCGGGCGCACAATGGCGACGAGCAATTGAGAGGCCGGGGCAATTGTCGCACGGGAACAGAGACATTGGGGAGGGGAGCAAATTACCTTTTGGTTAGGCTGAAGGTTCGGCGTCGAACGACAGAGGAGGTGGGGAAAGAAAGCTGGTGGACCGATGGCTAGAATCGCAGGGCGCGGTTTGTCAGCGCGCTTGAAACGAAAACCGGGGGCGGCTTGGCATCCGAAGCTCACCTCACGTTGGTCGGGGAACAGCACGCAGGGCGAGGCGAGCGAGCAAGTCGGCGCGAAGCAGGCGTGAGGGATGGATTGATGGGTCGTCGAGCGGGTTGGGAGCAGAAGAATGGGAAGACGAGGGCGGGACGTCGAGAGCAGGAATGACGAGGGCGGGCGGAGGTGGGAAATAGCTGGTCAAATAGTCGGCCGATTGGCAGGCGCGGGCGTCGCTCTCCTGCTCTTTGGGTTCCTCTGCTCCATTGCGACCTGGCACCCGCACGCAGGACGTCGTACTTACATCGTAGTACATCCTACACCACCGTCCACGGCGATTGCCTAGGACGAGAGGCCAGGGCAGGTACAGATACAGCGGCCGGTACCTTGGCGCCAGGCGCTCGCCCGGCCCAGGGGGGGGCTAGAGTTCAGGCCATGGGCAAGTCGCGATCCGTACTCGTGAGGTGGCATCGGAGGTCGCGTTATGTCAGAGGGGCGGCGCCAAGCGAGCAGGATGAAAAGCTTGTCTCCATGGATGCCGGGAACACGGCAGGGTCGCTCAGGCCTACTATGTACTACATAGTATGTAGCCTGCCGCTGTGGGGAACCGGGCTTGCTAGGCCCTGCAAACCCCTTCTAAGCTTCAAAGAGAGTTGGACAGGGAGAGGGAGAGAGTGAGAGAGTCACCACTCACACCAGCGAGCCAGCCAGTAGCGCGGCACCTGCAGGCCTACTTACACTGCAAGTCTGTAGCGGCGTGTGCCACCGGGCGACTTTCAACCCCACTTCGCGACACTCCTCGCGACGTCTCCGTCCTCGACCACGGCCCATGGTGTGTGTACTGCAGGTGTGTAGGCGTGTTGGTGTGGGTGTGCATCTCCGCCAGGGCGCGCTTTCACGCCCAGAGCCCGATGCGCACAGGGACGAGACGGGACGGGGGACCATTGGATGGCATGGGTGATCTGGTGGGGCCGGAGCCGGGATGGGCGCCGGGCCCCAGCACACTTTTCCGGTGGGCTCGCAGGGCCACTGGTTCGTCCAGGTCCGCTCTACCTCGTGGCAGTAGGGGCTGTCGGTGCCCGTCTCATGTACCAACAACAACGGCAACAGAGACGTGCAGCCTGGCCTGTCATGTCATGATGGGCGTTTTGCGTAGTCATTCCACCGGCACCGACCACCGGGCAACCAACCTTGTGCTGGCCTCGATTGGGCCGCTGCTCTTGTGGTCGCTGGATCCATCCTCGCCCGCCGCCGTCACCGACGGGCGTTGGCCATGGGGGAGATTTCTCGGGAATACCTTGCCTTGCTTGCCTCATGTTTCGTACTACGAAGTATGTAGCTCTTTGTTGTTGTTTCTCTGGAGCATACCCTACGTAGCCCCCTCTGTCAGCGACAGATTCCGATGGCCATGCCTCCTCCCTATCTCTTCCTCGGCCTGGTCTCGACTCGCCGTGCTCCTCGTCGACCGCGCATCCACTTAGTAAGGAACACTCATGTCCGGTCCCGTCTCATTTTCTTCCCATCCGCAACTCGCCTCTTGCTGCTGCCAACCCCCCCCCTGCTACCGCCTTCCAATGCGCCCTCCTTGGCGAATTGCATCGCCTACAACACCACAAGCCTTGGCACACGGACCACAGCATTGGCTTCACCTCGACGAGGGCAAGGCACATCACAGGAGCTCTGCCAGAGCTCATTGCAGATTATCCCGCAACACCCGCATCCTGGTTAGCTGGCCCTGGGCTTGCCCCGAGCTGCGCCCAGCCAAGCTGCTGCGGAAGGGTTGGCAAAGCATTGGCAGTCTCTCCAGAAAGACCAAAGCTGGCCAAGGAAAAATACCATGTATGCTTGGACCGGTCATCTGACTGAGCCTCGGCCAAGTAGAGGCGAAAGTCACGGCGCTGAGCAACGCGGGGTCGGCCAATCCAGGCAATTCTTCGTGCAAATCAAACACTGAATAAATGAACAAACTACCACCCCGATGGACGATTACACACCGGGCAGGACAAGCACAGGCAGACACGGGGGGGGGACTCAATGGCCCCGCTCTCTTCTGTACGCCCAGAGCAAAGGAGGACGGGCCATCACGTCGCATCACATCACAACCCCCATCGCCATCGGATCGAGTGTGCCTGGTCCTCGCGATTCCTGCCCGGTGCCCACCGCTCGTCCCCGTCAAACTCTGGCCTGATCAGTCATCCCGCGCCAGATCCCGCCCTGCCTGTCTCTCGAAACGGCGCGTCGTTCCCTGGCAGCGTCGCAGCGGCAGCTTCTCTCGTGTCCACCGCCATCGCTCCGATTTGGTAAGAAAAACCTCATCGCCCGTCTCCAGCCTAATAGTACACACGTAAGATATTGTCGCTGTAAACAACCTCGGAGCTCCACACACGGCGCAAGTGAGGCCAGGGCCAATTGGGTAACCCGCACAGTCCGAATCCCGCCGCCCGCCCGTTCCGCCGCCCCAGTTCGATTTTTTTTTCTTTTTCTTTCTCTTCTTCCCTCTTCCCCTGGGTCTGTTCCAGTGCGGGTTCCAGTCCGGCGCTTGTTTCTCATCAAAAGAATCGGCCCTGCAAACTGGCATTGATGACCCCCGGCCTCGCCGGCCTTCGCCCGCTATTGGCCATTAGATGGCACCGCTTCGAGCTCGTGGTTGGGTTGCCAGCCACCTCGGATCACCTGGGCTTCGCGCCCAGTGGCTCCCTTCCCACCGCTGACTTCGCCCTGCCTTATGTAATGTCGCCAACGGCCGGGGACGCTAGGTGAATGATCAGGTCATGCACGCAGCACGGCGTTTGTCTGGATCGGGACCCGCTCGTCCCATCCTATGACGACATGGATTCTCAGCCCATAACGGCTTATCTGCCCGCCTACAGTCGGAGGTCGAGTGGCCAATCACCGCCGTGCTCGTCCCGGCCGAGGAGTTCCTTTCTCCGGCCCCAGTAGATTCTCGGACGCGGCCGCCTTGCTGCGCTACACTTTGGTCGGGCGCTTGGCCGTAGCACCAGTCCTGTGGCATCACGAGGGCGTCGTCATCCACCACCAGACACTTGAAAAGACACGTTTGGCTTCGTGTGCTTACCAGCCCTGATCAAAGCTGGTCCCGGTCCTCGTCACCTCTGGGAACGGGTCACCTCGTCCTCCTTTTCTTTCGCAATCGCAATCAGAAAAAAAAACATTATTTGCGCCCTACCATCGACTTCCCCGCATCATGACGGTTCTAAGCCATCTGAAGCGAGTCCAGCACCACAATGTTGCGACTCTGCGCCGGGCTCCCCTCGCCGAGATCTCTGGCGCCCTGGGCGACCTGGGCACCCTCCTGCCCTTGATGATTGCCCTGGCGGTCCAAGGCTCCATCTATCTCGACAGCACCCTGGTGTTCTCCGGCATCTTCAATGTGGTGACCGGCGCCGTCTTCGGCATCCCGCTCCCCGTGCAGCCGATGAAGGTAAGCACCCATGTGGAACACCGCGTCTCCCTGAACGTGCCAGCTCAGCCAACCTAGGCCATCGCCGCCGCCGCCATCTCACGGCCCGAGTACGGCGGCATCCAAACCGTCATGGCCGCCGGCCAGTGGGTCAGCCTGGCCGTGCTCGTCATGAGCCTCACGGGCTTGATCCGCTGGGTCACCAAGAACGTCCCCGTCCCCGTGGTCAAGGGCATCCAGCTCGGCGCCGGCCTCTCCCTCGTCATGGCCGCCGGCTCCGGCCTGCTCCGGGACCTGCACTGGACGCACCCCGTCGTCGACAACAGGCTCTGGGCCCTGGCCGCCTTCCTCGTGCTCATCTTCACCCAGAGGCTGCCGCGCTTCCCGTACGCGCTGTGCGTCTTCGTCCTGTCCCTCGTCTTCGCCTCCATCGCCATCCTCGCCGGACGCGACGGCGTGCACATCCTCCGCGTGCCCGACGTCTGGGAGCCTCGCTGGTTCCACTGGGACCTCGACTGGTTCAAGTACAAGCCGCTGTCCATGGCCATCGGCCAGCTGCCGCTCACCACCCTCAACTCCGTCATCGCCGTCAGCGCCCTCGCCGCCGACCTGCTGCCGGACATGCCCACGCCGTCGGTGACCGCCATGGGGGTCAGCGTCGGCCTCATGAACCTCGTCGGCACGTGGTGGGGCGCCATGCCCGTGTGCCACGGCGCGGGCGGGCTCGCGGCGCAGTACCGCTTCGGAGCGCGCAGCGGCGCGAGCGTCATCGTACTCGGCCTGTTCAAGATCCTCCTGGGCGTCGTCTTCGGGAACTCCCTCATCAGCCTGCTCAACCACTACCCCAAGAGCCTGCTGGGCGTCATGGTCATCGCCGCGGGCCTTGAGCTGGCCAAGGTCGGGCACAGCCTGAACCACGGCGCTTCGGATCTCTGGGAGAGCTCCGTCGGCGATGGGGGGAGCGGGATCATGAGGCAGCACCGCGCCCTCTCGGACGACGAGAGGGCCGAGAGGTGGACGGTCATGCTGATGACCACGGCGGGCATTCTCGCGTTCCGCAATGACGCCATTGGCTTTGTTGCGGGCATGTTGTGTTTCTGGGCGTACCGGCTCTCGGACAGGACGCAGAAGTGGTGGGAGAGCAGGAGGTCTCTGGCCGGTGGCGAGACTGCGCCGCTTCTCAGCTAGAAGCTTCCTGGGCCTGCCTTGAGAACGCTTTCGCAGAGTTTGCCATGTAATTCTCTATCGGATACCTGCATGTCGTAGCAATGATTACACACAGTGTCGTCCACGAAACTCATGCCAGAGTCTGCGCCGAGGCAGGCGGTTGATAACCGCTCTTTTCGATGGTGCTCTCATCAAATGCCGGCAGTAAAGCTTTGCCAACAATATATAGGGGTATTACATACACAGACTGAGGATAGCAGTCGTGCCTTGCACAGCTCGAACCGGGTGAACTCACTCAGTGTCTTCGAAGCACCCTTACCCACTTCGCATCAAACCTACCGGTTATAAGAACAAGATAACCCTCAGACCTTCATGTAGAGTACCCTACAAGGTTCTCAATTGTGCAAGAGACCCGTTCGTTTTCTGCGCCTGCTCAAGGGCGACCAAGGATTTCTTCTCACAGAAGGGAGCCTTCACATCAGTAGGCATGTTCTACCGAGCCTCTTCTTTCGAGTGACTGTGGTCACGTGACATATCATTGTGCTCAATTTGCTTTCGGAAACCTTCATATCTGTTCGCTTGGTCGGTGTAGACTGCGGTAGCCCGGCAGACTTGTTGGATGCATCGGTTCAAAAATGACGCATCAGACCGACGACATGCAGACGTGAACAAGGAAAACTCAAAAGCACGCAAACGGCAATTCCGCCGTCTCAGATGAACAATCCCCTTCGTGTGCCAGGTTCTGCGCTGTCGGTGGCCGGCGAGAAAGCACCGCAACCACTGGGTTGTCGGCATCCCGGGAGACAGAGAACAGCATGCGGGAGGATGCCTCAAACATTTCCCTCACCGACAGTCCACCCGCTATTGGATCTTGACCGAGAGAAGTGGGAACCGAGGTCGGAAAGTTTGGGCGATCTACGCAGGGTGGTGTGCGCGACATTCGCCCATCCCCCTCCGAGTCGGCTGGAGGTGTTTCGGACCTTGACCGAGATGCATCGTGAACAGCCTACCGCTCACCGCAAGACACCTGAGCAAACCACAGCGCTGGGTCCAAGGCTGAGCAGTTGAAACTGGTTGCGGAGGTGCATGGAGGCTCCATAACAGGATGAGTCATCAATTGAAGTGGACTGAGGAGGTGGCCATGATGGGAAGCTGCGTTGGTGAATGGGCGTTGATCAATGGGAAAGAGCAAGTGTGCCCGTTGTTGCTGGTTCCCGTGGCCGGTCGTTGCTTCCCCAATTGGAATTGGCAGGCACCCGGAAGGAAAGCAGGAGGCAGGGACGCTTGCTGAGAAGGGGGAAGGGGGAAAGGGAACGGGCAGAGTCAAGGGGCTGGCTGGGTCGGGCTGGGCTGGCCTCTCCTCCTTCAAAGGGAAGGGACAGAAAAAGGTACCTGGGTACTTGCGCAGCGCGGGGAAAGGCTGGTCCATAATCCAGGTGAATCCCACCGAGCGGCCAATCAGCGTCGCGACTTCCTCCACCGACCTTGCAATCGCGGCAAGAATGACTTGTAATTTTTTTGGCATCTCTCGCATCGTTCGCAGCCTCATCAGGTCCATCCTTGTCGCGACTGACCAAAACGCCTCTCTTGGCTTGCCGACGGCGAAGGAGCTGATCTGTCCGACTACAGAGCAGCGATGACTTCGTCCAACGCCGGCCAAAATGGCCTGGCGCCTGTGCCGACCACGCCGCCGCCCAAGACCAAGACGACACCAACACCCGGCCGACCTGACCCCGACGACCACAACACGACAACGAACACCACCGCGACCGCCGCCGCCGCCGACCAGCAGCAGCCGCGTGCCGACGCATCCAACACCGCCCAGCAATCCAACGACGACACGTCGACCAAACGCCAATCAACACCGGGAGCCGCCGACACCGTGATGACCGACGCCGACGCCCATAGCGCTCCGCCCGCGACAATGTCGCACCCGGCTTCAGCCGCTCAGATGGACGCCGACCCTTTCGCCGCCTCCTCCTTCCCACACACCCCTATGCCGAACATGGACCACGCCTACATGATGATGGCCCTCGCGCACATGGCCGGCAATCAGATGTCCAACCAGATGTCACCGCCCCCGACCGTCACGCCAGCCCAGGTCACCCTCCCCAGCACGATGGGCAACGGCAGCGACCCCCTCGTCGCAAGCACACATAACCTCGCCGCCGCGACGCAAGGCCTGGAATCCTTCGCGCGAATAGAGTTCGCCGACAGTGTCTTCCAGATGACCACCTACGCCGTCATCATCGGTCGCGATCAAAAGGCTCTGATGCAGGCGAAGAGGGACGAGAAGTATCGGAAGAAGGCCGAAGAGTACGAACGCGACGGACTGCCGCCTCCGGAACCCTTCAACCAGAGGAAATTCAGCAAGTCGTACGTCAGTGAAGAGGGAGGCATGCTGGGACCCGAATCCGACAGCGAAGGAGACGGCCGACCGGCCAAGCGCCGTAAGACCACTAGCACCGGCTCTTCGCAGAAGCCCGAAGAAGACGAGGCAGACGAGAATTTCATTTCCAATCGTCAATATGTCTCGCATACGCCCGGCGCTGCGGCCGTGGACCTGGCTTCGTTGCGACCCTCTCCTCATCACGTTCCGTTCATCGGCATCCACTCGCCAGGACCCGACATAGCGAAAAAGACGAAGGCCATCTCGAGGGAACACTTGAAGATCCAGTTCAACAAGGAACAGGGGGTCTTCGAGGCCATCCCGCTTCACAAGAACGGTTTCTTCATCGACGACGTACACCACAAGGAGGGCGTCGCCGTGCTGCGCAGTGGCGATCAACTCCAGATCAAAGACGTCGACTTTCGCTTCGTGATCAACGGCGTGCCAGAAGGCCGCACGGGAGCTGAAGAGTACCTGGAGGAGGACAGACTCAAGAAGAAGAAACCCACAGGTGGAAAGGAGATGAGCTTCGAGTTTGAGGCGTCACACGGCAATGGTCTGGATGACACAAGCGACTCATCTCTCAGCTCGCCAGCGCCCTCCGATGCAGGGCTGTCTGACCTCGAAATGGAAGGCGATGAAGCAGAAGCAGAGGCTGAAGCCGAAGCAGAGGCTGAGGCCGAACGGGCAGAAGCAGAGGCAGAGGAGGCAGAAGAGGCGGCCGAGGCCGAGGCTGAAGCTGCAGAGGCGGCAGCAGAGGCAGCCGAGGCAGCAGAAGCAGAAGCAGCAGAAGCAGAGGCCGATGCGGATGCGGACGCGGACGCGGATGCCGATGCTGATGCCGACGACGATGCCGACGCTGAAGGAGAAGTGCACCAAGAGTATGGCGAGGAAGTGGAGGACATCCAACCAACCACAGAAGTCAAATCAGAGGAACAAGAGATGGCGCATCTTCTGATGGGAGCGGGAGCACCACTGGGCTACCCCAACAAGAAGCGGGGGCCTGGTAGACCGCCCAAGAACGGTTTCATGTCCAAGCGAGAGCAGCGGCTGCTCAAAAAGGCACAGCAGGAGATGGCGAAGAAGACGTTACCACAGCCGACTCCCGGAGAGCCGCCCATCAAGAGGAAGGTCGGGCGCCCACGCAAACACCCCTTACCAGAAGAAGGGGGCGATCGGCCAGAGAAGCGCAAGTACAAGCCCCGGAAGCCCAAGGGCGAAGATGGCGCAGAAGGGTCAGACGCCGAAAGACGGGCCAAGGAGAAGAAGGAAAAGAAGGTCCGGCCCAAGTCGCCGCCCCTGGAGCTCAAGATCGAGGATTACACAGAGGAACAGCTGCAGAAGCCGAACAAGAACTACGGAGTACTCATCGACGAGACCCTCACTGCGGCAGGGCCCGATGGCCTCACGCTCAAACAGATCTACAAACGGATTACACAAAGGTACCCCTGGTTCTACTTCCACACAGAGACGAAGGGCTGGGAATCCAGTGTACGGCACAACCTCATTGGGAACGAGGCTTTCAAGAAGGACGACACGACAGGCTTGTGGTCCAGAGTGCCCGGCGTCGAGCTCGACGCCGGCAAGAAACGCAAGGCCTCCTCGCCAGACCGATCCGTGAGTGCGGGCTATGGGCACTACAACCACCCGATGTACACTCAGTACGCCCAGCAGCAAGGCCACATGCCCCCCGGCTATCAACACCTGCCGCACAATTACCATGCGCAAGCCTACGCCGGGCAACAAGCTCAAGCAGCAGCAGCAGCAGCAAGAACGCCTCAGTACTCGCCCCCAGGCGCCACGCCGACCCCTGGTCAGCCCGCACCGCCAGTGGCCTCGCAACCAGTTGCGCCGGCGACACTCCCTGGCTACGGGGCTGCCGCTGCCATCGCTCGGCCTCAAGGCGTCGCAGGACAACCGTCTACATACAGTTCACCATATGCGTCAAGGCCGCCTCCTACCCACCCCGCCGTCAAGACCGAAGACGGCGGCGCCTCAACATCAGTACCGCCCACAACACAACCTGCTCCGGCCGCCATCCCTGGAGCGCAACCACCACAGATACCCGCTGCTGCACCACAGCAAGCTCGACCCACTCCCACACCACCAGCGCAAGCCGAACCCCGACCCGTCATTCAGCCTAGACTGCTATCTGCCGTCAACGGACTAAAGAATGGCCTCATCGAAAATCTGAAAAAGGCGAAGAACCCCAAGGCAGAAGCTATCGTCATGTCCGCCCTCAACCGTTGTCTGGGACTCAAGAACGCTGCCACAGAAAACCAGACCATGGAGGATATCTGCATGAAGGGCATACAGAAACTCCTGGACGGCTTCTCCACGCGGAGCAACACACCTGGATCAGGAGGGACACCAACTCCGACCGGACCTAATAACGTATTCGACCCCAAGGTCTTCAACGCGCTGGTCGGCTTCAAGAACGTCTCGTCCAACGCCCTCAAGGTTAGAATTGGCGAGGGCAAGGCCGAAGCCGTCACTCTGTCTGCCATTGACCGGGTACTGGGCCTGGCAGACGCGAGCATCGTACCGCCGCCCGCTGAGGCCAGCACCTCGGGATCGCCAGCGGCGGGCTTTGACGGGATCGAGACGCACTTGATGAACTCGGTGAAGCAACTCTTATTGGGTCTTAACCAGAAGTTACACGGAACATAGATTACCGAAGGCACATAACATTATGTATGGGCAAAGAAGGTGTGAGGAGGATTAGGAAGCGTTACATACCAGCGTCTGCTCTGTCGGCGCTCGGCCCTCCGATAGGAAAGGGACTGGTTGATTTCGGAAGGATATGATCATGAATCAGCGAAAAAGTGCGTCTACTCATAGCACAGCTACGTGTCGTCGTTTAGCACCTAAGAATACAAAAATTCGTTTTCAGATACGTTGGGTGATGGGGATCGAGATTTCGGTTGGTGTTTATGCGGTTGGTATGATGACCACCCACAGGCCGAAAGGCTTGACGGAGATGAAGACTCGCGCTTCGCGTAGACAGCGTGGGTATTTCCAAGCAGATTGTGCAGGTCATGTGTTCTGGGACGAACAACCGTCGAATTCTTGCCTTGCCATTCTAGGTACACATCTGTATTCGCTTCGTAGTCGATCGGAAGCCAACCTGATGGGAATGTCAACCCATCTACCGGAGCTCATCCATGTCCTGGCAAGCACCAAGCCATCAAAACTGACCCGGGTATCCCGTCGTCCGCTGAAACATGCTATTGAGAGTATCAAATTCACGCATCTGGACACACCTACCGTCAAGCGCAACCAGACAGTCTGATTTCACCATCTTTGTAATCAGGGAGCGTTCGTGGGGACTCATAGACTCCACGAAGTGGTAGGGAGCGAGGACGCAGAAGAATCCGAAAAGATTGACTTGCGTCGTTACCTCGGTTTGTTCAATTCGGACTGGTCTCAAGACGGGGAAACGGCACACCTGATGCCAAATCGAGTTCCGCTGCTCCCAGAAAAAAAGTACACCCAGAGGCGCTGGACGAGTTGCCCAGGCTAACGGGATATGTGACCGCACAGCTAGAATTGCGGTGAGGCCATCCAAGGCACCTATGCGGAGGCTTCAAACATCACGCTGTCCGAGAACAAGGCTTGGGGGAAAAGAACAGTTTTAAACACTGGGTATTATCATACGAGATCGGCATGCAGTTCGCACACCTACTCTAGCCCCTGGTTCCAGGGCTCCCACGTCTGCTTATCGTAACTGGCAATGCACCTGACCTTCTCGGGCGGATCGGCCTTCCAGTCGATCTTGAAGCCCTCGACCTCGTCTTCGCCCCCGACCCACTGGCTGGTGTACCCCTTGGCCGCCTTGATCTTCCTCCCGGCCTCGTCACTGTATTCCAAGTTGACGCTCGGCACCGCCGCAATCTTGCCGAAGCCGGCGTTCCACAAGTCTTTGCAGAACAGCTGCGGCTCCCCCTGGAAACACTCCCCCGGGCCGGGGGCCCGGAAGCGCACGAGGCGGTCCAGCAGCGGGCGCGCCGTCACGGCCACGGCGCCGTTCCAGCACGAAAAGACCTGCAGCGGCTTGTGCTCGGCGAAGCGCCGGCGCGACGCCGGCTCGTTCCAGAAGATGTTCCACGCCGAGTTCCAGTTGCCGTCGGGCGGGATCTCGAAGAAGGAGTCGCCGGCGATGGTGCGACTGATCCAGACGTCGTAAAAGGTCGGGTCCGGGCCGACGTAGGTCCAGTCGAAGGCGCAGGCCATGTCGGCCCCGAGGTACAGGCGCTGGTGGGCGAGCTCGAGGATGTCCTCGGGGCAGGCGGCGACGTCGTTGAGGAAGAGGACCACGGCGTCGGCGGCGTAGCGCGAGGGGTCCGAGACGAGCGGCGCGAGGGCCATGTTGCGCAGCTCGGCGAGCTTCGCGATGCGGTCGCCCGCGCCGGGGTCGAGGTCGCTGCGGGCGAAGTGGTACTCGGCGCCGAGCCTCTCGAGCTCCGGGCGGAGGAGGTGGAGGATCTCGTACGTGCCGTCGCGGGAGTTGCCCTCGACGACGGAGAGGACGCAGTTCTCCGGGCCGAGGAAGCGGAGGGCCTCGACGACGGAGCCCATGAGCCGCGGCAGGAGGTCGGCCTTTTGCCGGATGTTGAGGGCGATGAAGAACTTGGGCTTCTTCCGTGACGACGAGGAGGGGGGTTTGAGGTATTGGTAGCGGGCGACGTCCGGGCGAGGGCAGTCGAGACGGGGCATGGACTTGTCGTCCGGGTCGAGGATCGCGGCGATGTACTTGGGTGCGTTCTTGAGGTGTTCCGGGTCGCCGTCCGGTAGTGTGGAGGTGGCGCCATCGGCGTCGCCGGCTGGCGGTGGTATCGGCGTCGGCGTTGGCGTCCGAGTTGAAGTCGGGGTTGGAGTCCGGGTGGAGCGGAATATGACGGTGGAGGTTGGAACGTGGATGGCATGGCTGACGTTGCGATGCGTGTCGGTGAAGTGGACGGGGCCTGAGGACCATTAGCATTTTCAACATTTGGGCCGGTGATCGAAAAAAAGATTGACGGCATGGACTCACGAAGAGGCTTGTACGCGGCATCGAGATATGCACCTTCGGTGAAGAGATCATAGCCGACAAGCAATCCGACCAGCGCCAGACAAGCAGCAATGGCCTGGAGACCGTAGGCAAAAAACCGCCTCATGTTGAACCAAGATGAACCCGTGCCCAGCTCATGTCGCGATACTACAATGACAGGCGGCCGCCGGGTAGGAAGCGTCGAGGCGGCAGAGGGGAGTAAACGAAAGACACAAAGGCCACGGCTCGGCCGTCTTTGTGCGCGACCTTCTCGATTCATATCTGCGCCTGCCTCCGCGGCACCCCCGTCCCCATGCGTTCCAACAAACAGTTCACGCCCATGTTCTCGAGCAAGCGATGATCAGCTTAATTACGGAAGGTAGGGTCACATCAAAGCGTTCGCCCCCATTCTAGCCGTGGAGTGCTCCACACTCGTGCCAGGGGTATGAATCGAGGTCTCGAGAGCCAACCGGGGCCTTTGTTCTTGCATATGTGAGGACAGTTCCGTCCGGCGAGCCGATCGACTCCGAGTTCGTTCAATGTCACAACAGAAAACCTATTCGAATTTGATGCTAGGATGGGATATAAGCATGCGAATAGCTTCACTCTTCGACAGCCAGTAGTTGTCTCTGACACCGCTGACCAGCGAGCCTGCGCCGTTGAGCCATCCGTCGCTTTCCAAGACATGCCGGCGAGCGGCGCAGCGGGAGGTCCACTTATGCCGGCCGAAATTAGACCCATAGCTATGTTTGCCGCGCGAGTACGCCATTCACGGACCAATGAACGACGCCATCTAAACGCTCACATTTGCGATTTTGTTGGTTTGTTTGCCGTACACAAGCTGTTCTGCCCTTGAAAGCCTGCCGACAGCACACATGGCCTCGGGGCTCGAAGCGACAGTTGCGCGAATCCAGTGTGTTTTTATCCTTAGCCCAGCAGATTAGGTATCGTCGACTAATCATGTCATGTTATTCGGGCCAGCAGGGGCGGGTAGAGCGTTTGAGTTGGCACATTCGCTATCCGAGTTTTCGGAACCATGGAAAGATGGCGGTAGAAATTGTTTGGTGAGGAGTGTCACTTGGTGCTGTTTAAAACAGTTGTGTCGGCCTATTCTTGGACCAACATAGCCGTTGCCAGCATTCTGCTGTTGGAGACGTCCACTTCGTACCCTTCCAAACCATCAGTCTTTTTTATTGTTCTTCACTTTCTCTTTCTTTTTGGCTGTCTCTCCTTTCAGTAGTTGAATCCGCCTGGCAGCGTCAACTACCCCCAACCCTCTAATGACACTTCACGACTTCTTTTTCATCATCCTCTGCCATGGCGCTTTCACGGCTACCGCCACTCCATGGCCAGTTGCACGGGGAGGAGGCTCACAGTCCATACCTCGACCAACTCCACCACCACATCCGGTACAAGCGAAGGACAGACTACTGAGGCGGCAACTCGAAATGGACCTCACGACGTGTGGTTACTCTGATGGAAATCCGACGTTGCCATTCACAGCACTCAAAGGTCTCCAGTGCCGGGTCGATATGGAAAAGGGTCTATGGGGACTCTGCAGTTCCGGCGTGCAGGCAGTCTCGGACTGTAATTTTCCAGGCCATTGCTTCGACACATATACTTGCGAACGAGGCTGTGGAAAGACAGACCGGAGCTCCAGTGTCATCTCTACAACATGGTAAGTCTAGCAAGGCTCTCGATTGCCAAGGTCATTTCGTTCATGTACCCGCCTATCTACCTGTATTTCGAGCGAAGCTTGTCTTGACGCATAGTATTGACATGTTTGCACGAGTAGCTAACTCGGCTATAGCACCCAGTCCAGGCAGTACTGTCAAACTAATCTGCTTGCTTTTGCGGCGGACATGACATTTACCGAGATTGGTTGCGGTCCAGTTGCAAAGACCTACAACTTCTTGTTGACTACTACCGAATCAGAGGAGACCAGTGTGACGCCCACTACGTCCAAATCCTCAGCATCTCCAACCTCGACAAGTATCCCAATAACCACAGAAATATCGACGAGTACCGCAGATTCCAGCTCGAACAGTGCGCTGGCGTCGACGCCCAGCGCGGCTAATACAGCCTCCCAGCCTTCAGCATCATCTCCCTCCAACGGCAATGGCTCAAAGGGCTCAAAGCTCAACATAAGCGCCATAATAGGAGGCGTTCTCGCATGCCTGGCCCTCATATGCATCACCATACTCACGGTGATATACATTGTACGCAAACACAGACGAGAGGAATCAAGCAGACAGAAGCGAAGAATCTTCGAGCTTCCCAGGAAGAGTTCAAAGAGCTCCAAGTCCTCTACCGACAGCACCGTCACTACCTTACAGGAAACCCAGTACCCGGACCCTCCGGATGATAGGGTCCATCCGGAAGCAGGCTGGGGTCCCTCTGAGGCGTACGGCAGCGAAGTTCAGCCAAATCCTCACGGTCCCTGGGAAGTGCTCAACGAGGAGATACCAGTAGAGCTTTCGGACGACAACAGGCCCGCCGAATTGCCTGATCATAACTTCCTTGAGACATTACCGACAGTGGCGCAAGCTCCGACGAGGCAAGACTCGTGGCGGCCGAACGATGATGGCGCCGCATGGGGAGACCTGAGAGCGCCCCCAAGGCTGAGAGATAGACTGCGCTGGACAGATAATGCGGCTGCTTCCCGAGGTGTAGAATCGGATTCTGGCTCTCGTGTCGCCATAAATGACATGCTTGGAGAAAGGGGCAAGACAATCATGGTACCTGACGACGACAGGGTGCGTGGCCGGCCCGGGATGGTTTCCTCCAACTTTGCATCTTCATCATGGCCGGATCAGAATGTGAATACGAAATCCCATTTAACGGCCAACGCAAAAGCTATGGTAGCGTCATCCTTATGCGTCAATGCAGAGGGAGCAGAAAGACGGAACACGGCCAGCTCACAGTCTTCTCAGCACGACATGTATCGGACACATTCGACGGCTGCCAGTGTTGCATCGAGCGGCGAGATCTATACGAGCTCCCCAAGAGCTTTGCGATCTCTTATGGGGCGACCAGAGAATCAAGCTTCTTGAATGGCATTGCAGTGGGTTTCTCATGTAAGGGCGTGTGGACAGTTAAGCTTGATGTTAGCGGCGAAGAGGGAAGTTTACATAGCGACGGGTCATGATTTAGAACGGGCCCTTCCCACTTGCATATCCAAATTATTATATACTGATCACTCATCAATTTCCCACTCTCCACTTTCACTTACGTCTCCTATTATTTCCTTCTGACCGGGAATGAGGGCCTTACTCATTTCGTTCCATTGTCAACCAGTCGCCAGTCCAACTGGCTATCAGGGTGAACCGCAGTCATTGTAGCGATTGAGTAGATGGACTGAACATGGAAGAGCACGCTGTTTGAATTAAGGACACGGATATCAAATCTATGAGCCCTGTCCTTACTTTATACGTCTTCTAATTATCGTGTTGCATTTATTCTAATCTTCAGTATCGTTCCATGTCAAACCCTAGCTAAACTCACCTGAATCTGCCATGAAAATGCGCTCTGAAGAGAGTTGATCAACAAGCAATTTTTTCTGTTCTTTTCACTTCATATAATCATTTTGGGTTTGTCGGAGGCCGTCCGGCTCTTGACTATCGACTATGATGTCGAAAACCCACAAAGTTCTCACTCTGGGGCCTTCCAGCACTACAAAGACTGAGCAACGGTTATCTGTCTTCTGACATCACCATTCAAATCGAGGGCATCGGTCTATATCTTATGGGTGTGAAGAGTCCTACATTGACCTCATGGCTACCTAACTAGCTAGCCTCCTGTCTGAAGAGACAAACATGAATTTTTTTGGTCTTTCCCATTTCCCATTCTGTACGTGTTCTGTGTGTCCGATGTCCATTTCTCGCCCTCAATGGGTATGTCATACATGAAAGAGCCATGCCATTGAAAATAACTGCGGCTGTGATGATGACGGGTTCTTTCCAAGGTGGAAAGATCCAAGTCGTACTCTGAACATCAAAAGGTAGAGTTGCAGGAGAGAAGAGGCATAGTCTATGCCAGGCTAGAAAAGGCTTCCATCTCTCTCAACTCTAAACAAGAAGGCTAAGTAAGGAAAACAGAACCCAAGGGTATTCATTTCCTAAGTACCAAATTGTTCTTCTTGGGGTGCCTTTTCCAAACCTCACGAGGCCCAAATTCGAGGCATAGCGTTCTGAAAAGGCGGCAAGTCCATGCCTAAGAGCTGGAAGCAAGAAGGAAACAGGGTTCATGCAACTTTTTGTCGGTGCGATGCTTCGACGACGAGGCCAGTTTTGTTTTTGTTTTTTAAATGACATTTGCAAAGGAAAGTCGATGGCCAGCAAGCGTGAAGCCATGAGAAAGGCGGCATTTCGGTTCATAATCGTTCGTCGGTCCTCAATCGTTGGTCACTCGTCAGAACCAGTCAGCGTCGTAGCCAGGGGCAGGGCTGGCGGGAGCAGGCGCAGGGGGAGCCGTAGCAGCGCGCCGGAAGCGACGGTGCTTGCGCAGACTCTGGGCGGGAGCTCCACCGTCGGCGCTGAGTCGACCGACGCCATTGCCGGTTTCATTGCCGCTGCTTTGGGCACTGAGAGTCGCGGAGACAACAGGAGCCGGGCGGGTAGGGCAGGGAGGCACGTTGGATCCAATGTCCGGGCCGGGAGGGTTGGGATAGCCATCCGGAGGGGCGGGGTACTCGGCCTCGGACATACCATAGCTCTCAAGGACCTGGCGGCGCTGGTCACGAGTAAGGGGTACCGGGTTCATGGTGTCTGGAAGAGTGTGGTAGTTTGTTTGCTTGTAGGCGTAACCGTACGAGAGAGCATCCTCGTGGTAGTTGGTGTCGTTCCAGGCCTGATCCTGAACCTGGCCCTGGAAGCCGGTGCCTGCTCCATTGCCAGAGTTTGAACCGTAGCTTGAGCCGGGGTTGGTGCGAGTAGTCGTGTACAGGTGGTCATTCTGCTCAGAGAAGAAGTCGTCCAGCTCAGTCATTATCTCGCTGGTGGTCATGGGGACTTGAGAGGTGGTCGGAGTAGGCGGCAGGGCCGTAGTGCCGGGCAAACGAACGGTCGGCCGCTGATGATGAGCGGGAACGACCACGGTCTGGCGAGTGATATTCGAAGTGGCTTCAGTGGTGCTCATCGCGGAGCCGGTATTTAGAGCGGACATGGCATTCTCAAATCCCTTCTGCTTCTTCTCAGGCGACTCTTTGGCGAAGGCATCGTAGTCATCCTGAATGAGTGTTTGGTACTCGTTCGCGGTGAAGCTGCGACGTTGAGTCTCCTCGCTGCTGCCCTTAGCGGAGGTGTTCGGCTGGGTAGATATGTGCGACTGATTCTGAGCACATTCATGAGCCTGAGCGGCAGCAGAACTCGTGGAGTCGGGGTGCCTGGCAGTCGACTTGTTGCCAAAGGTGTCAGCATCCTCTAACGTCCCATGAGCGTAGCTTTTACCACTTACATTGCGGGACAGGGCTGGAGCCGGGTCCGACGAGCAAACATCGGTGCTAAGCTGGCCAGGAAGATCGTTGGTCTTCTTCTCGTCGAGCTCGTAATCCGAGTCATCCTCATCGTTGAACTCGTACTTGTTCTTGATACCGGCACGCTGGGCCTTGGGCCAGCTGAAGTTAACGGCGCTACGGCTGCTATGAGTAGAAGAACCACTGGCAGTTCTGCTGCTGCTTCTGCCGATATCAACGTTGAGAGCCGTGAAGTCGCCAGTGGCCATGCGGTACTTATTGGAGTTGATCGTAAGAGCACCGGGTGGGAGAGGGGCCTTGGCCTGAGTCAGAGCAGTGCTCTTGACGTTGGCCTTCTTGTCGCTGCCAGTGACGGGCTGCTTCATGCGGGAGGGAATTCGAAGCGGAGCGGGCTTCATAGTATGAGAAGCGATTGAGCGTGCGGCGTAGGCATCCTCGTCAAAGTCGAGAACAGGCTGCTTGTTCTTCTGGCCAAAGCCAGGGACGATGTCCTCTTTCTTGATGGTCGTCGCTACGGCGTCACGACGAGACTTGGCATTTTCGAGATGGACGATCTTGCCCTCAGCGTGGGCGGCGTTGACACGCTCGTGGGCACGCTTGTTGAGCTCATCACTGTAACTCTGAGCCTCAGTAGCCTTGGACTTCCTGATCTCCTCTGAATCGGAAAGCTCATCGTCGGAGACATGGAGGGCGGTTCGCACGCCTTTCTAGAACGTGCCGACCTCCTTCGGGTCTCTCTGAATGAATGTGAACGATTCCTCGCCATCCGTGGCCACGGCACTAGCTGCCTGAACAGTCGACTCGGCAGCTGAATGAGCGGCGGGCTGCGAAGGAGTCAGCTGAGTGGGGTTCTTTTTATCGAAATCCTCCAGGAAGACTTTGGTAGCAGCTTGGTAAGACGGCGTGAGGTATTTGTTCAGATAGAACGGATCGCCATTCGATGAACCGGTGCTCCAGTCGTCACTCTCCGACGAATCATCAGCAAATGTCTTGTCGTTGCCGATCTTGATTGATCGATTCCGGTGATGCTGGCTTGTGATCGATTGACTCTGGTGAACGACAGACGGAGAAATGGGCTGAGCAGTCAACTGAGAAAACTCGATTCCGGTCCCCGGGGTATTCTTTTCATAAGTACCGGCCGGCGCGTCGGGATCTGGAAGAGATCTCCAGTAGTCGATCTTCGCAAAGATATCGGGGTACTTCTCACGAAGTGAAGGCTCATTTGGCGGGTCTTGTTGAGTTTTGGACGACGAAGCAGCTGAGGAAGCGCTGGCGACGGGGTCCTCGCGCTTGGCAGCCTTCTGCGCCTTCTTGTCGGCTTTCTTCTGCGCCTTCTTCTCAGCTCTCCGAGAGGCTTTGCTGCTGTTCTGTGGCATCTCTCCCTTGGCTCCTTGCTTAGATGGCTCTCCAAGAGCCTCATCGAGGTAAGCGGCCGCGGCAGTAATTACAGCCTGTTTGGCCTCACGCTCCTCCTTGACAGATGGATACTGCTCCTCCAGCGCGTCAGTGAGAGAAGCCAATCTGTTCCACAGCTCAATCTTGGCGGCCTTCACCATAGACTTTCCTCCATCCTTCTCGAGAGGAAGGACCTTCATCTCCATGTCGACCTGGGTAGGGGGGTTGTAGTTGTCGAGACAATGAGCAAGAGGCTCATCCTTGAAGAACTCCTGCATTTGGAGGAGGTCGAGATCTATATCATCCTTGGCGGACTTCTTGTCATCGAGATGAGAGGCCTGGCCAGTCGGGAAAGAGGCAGCGGTGGTATCGGTAGACTCGGCGAAGGAAGCTTTATCCTTTCCCTTGTCGACAACGGGCGAAGAAAGAATGAGGCTGTGATCCTCGTGATCCGCCATCTTGTCAGCCTTTTCGGGTGTGTTTCCGGCGCCCTCGAATTTAGCCACCATAGCCTTTACCGAAGAAGCTGCTGATAACTGACGATTTCGAGATAGAGGAGAAGGAGAAGGCAAGCCAGGAATGACGTCTCGTCTGCGATGGATAACGCTCTTGTTTTCAGGAAGGGGAGAAGGAGAAAAAGGATTTTTTTCAACTCCAGGAGCAGAACCTTCTTGACGGAAGAAGGAAGAAGCTTTGCGGCCGAGATTTGCAGAGAATGCATCAGGAAAGCGGGCAACAGGCCTCTTTCGATCGATGACACAAGGCTCCGAGCTGCCTTTGAGGCTGTCGGAGTCTCCCTCACGCAGCTCAAGCGGGTCCATATTGTTGGATCGTCGTAGCAACCGGTCGAACAGGTGTCGTGAAGCGCGTGATACTTCAGTTGCGATGAAAGTTAAGAGGGCGTTGAGGGCGGTCTTCTCGAAAGAGATAGGCAAGAAGGTCCAGAACGAGTTGGCGGGAGATAGCAATGAACAGGATGAAATGCACCCACACCCACAGAGGGATTCTCATGGGGAATACTGATGAGTGAAATAAATTGTTCCCTTGCGACAAAGAGTGGTTCAAGGAGGCTTGTGAATGTGAGAAAGTAGTGCTTCTGTGAATATGAGAGGGGCCAGAAGGGAGTGATGCGAGATGGGCTTGAGAGCGTTGTCTGCCTTCCTAAGACGGGGTGGAGAGCGTACTTCGAGAGGAAGGAGCTAGATAGTAGAGATTTGGTTTCCATGGTGTATTCTTCATGGTATATGAGATTCCATCTGAAAAATCCGGTCTGTCTACTCAGCAGGACGACCGACTGCTAGAGCATGGTCAACCCCGGAATGTCACAAGCACTCTCTCATCGTGGAGGGCTTCACAATCCGGAAAGGATCACCAACATTTATCTATCTCTATATAACTGTCATCGAAACAGACTACCGTAACTCATCAGGATCTATGCTGACCTGTTCATCCAGCTTGGAATTGAGATGAAAATAATTCAAGGAGGGTCGACACCGGCCCGCATCTAGCCCCTCCAGTGACCCCTCTCCTCATTATAATTGAACTACAAATTCGTGTTGACTTTGTGAACTGCAATAGAAAACGTCGATTCTGTCGGAACTACTAATGTTCGGCCGCTTATCCACAACAGCATGCTGAGTACCGTGCAAACAAAGGGTTCAGGAAGGAGCGGCATTGGGGAGAACACAAAACCACTTGCTGCCAACGCGGCACAATGAAGACTCTGTCAATGACAGTGCGGGTTCCAAAAAATTAATACTCATGATGCTCAAAATATGTCTAGACCTTTATCCTGACGAAAGCTCATGTTAACAGGCTGTAATCATGAGGTGTTGTCTGGATGGTGTTGTTGGTATGGCTGAACGTCGAAAATGCACGGACCATCGACTGGGTCCACCTTCCCGGCCGGCATCCTCCGTGCCTTCTCAGGGTTCCACGTTGCTCAAAGTTCCCCCACACCAGTTTAGTGGTCAAGGGGAACACATCGCAGCTGGCTGTCATTTGGCATCAACAATCAACAACGAACCAACAGTCCCAACGAAACCGCCAAAATGGACCCCTACTCTGCCGAAGGCGAACTGATCAACATCCACAACCACTTCCACCAGGGCCAGTACCAGGAGGTCATCGACTACGACACCTCCGCCCTGTCCCCCGAAAATGAGCTTCCCGCTCGCGTCCTAGTCCTTCGCGCTCGCATTGCCCTCGGCCAAGCCGAGGATGTCCTCGCCGATGTCCAGGGAGAGAAGGAGCCGGAATTGGTAGCCCTCGGTGCCCTCGCCGAGAGCGCGCTCGGCAAGACGGATTCCGCCGTGAAGACGATCGAGAAGCTCGCCGCTTCCGAGGGAGAGAACACCACAGTCCAAATCGTTGGAGGCACAGTTCTGCAGGCTGCTGGCAAGTCAGAGGAGGCGCTTGCGCTGCTGTCGCAGCACCAGGGAAGCCGTACGTTTGGCATATACAGCTGATGGGGTGACTGGTGCTAATCTGTGGTATGTAGTTGATGCCGTCGCCCTGATCGTCCAGATCCACCTCCAACAGAACCGCAACGACCTCGCTCTCAAGGAGGTCATCGCTGCCAGAAGATGGGCACAGGACAGCTTGCTCGTCAACTTGGCCGAGTCTTGGGTCGGGTTGCGACAGGTACGATAACTCCTCTCCGAGTCTAAGGGCAATACTAAGGGGCAACAGGGCGGAGACAAGTACCAACAGGCTTTCTACGTGTTCGAAGAGCTCGCGCAGGCGCCAGCGACATCGTCAATCGCGACTCTTGTTTCCCAGGCCGTTGCAGAGCTGCACCTTGGCCGGACAGAGGAGGCACAGGCTGCGTTGGACCAGGCCATTGCGAAGGATGCCAACTACGCCCAGGCCATTGCTAACCTGCTGGTGTTGACGGTTATTTCGGGCAAGGATCCCAAGGAGTTCACGGAGTAAGTCCCGATGCCTTCCCCAAAGAGTCGCTGAGACGACTGGCTAACCACGCGGACACAGAAAACTGAAGGCGGCGGACCCCCAGCACCAGTTCCTTGTGGACCTGGAGGAGAAGAGTGCGCTTTTCGACAAGGCGGCGACCAAGTACAGCGCCAAGGTGTCGGCGTAGGCTGTGGAGTTGATGTACTGCTGATGAGGCATAATGTTAGGCGTACGGTTTAGAGGAACTCAAATGGATACAACGGCTCGGAAAAGCGCAACGAGACCACCCGAATTACTACTTTCCGCTTGAAGATACCCATCCCTTCGTCCTCGCTAGAAGTCGATTCTTTACCATTTGCGCGCGACCCCGCCCACGCCATCAGTGATCGGCAGGGCTCGAAGGGTCCATTGTTTCGCCGGCCTCATCTGGCCAGCTGTTCGTTCCAGGGCGCGCATAATTAACCATGCGGAGCGATAGGAGGCCGGGCTTGGACAGGCCGGTTGACCGAAGCCGCACGGGGTGACGGATCGATGGCTTTGAACATCGGCAGATTGACATCATTGCCTTCCCATTGTTCACTAGTACCAGACGCCAGCCGGATGGCGGTGCCTTTCTGCCTGAGTCAGGGCTCGCTCTCACTATTCCAAGTACAAGTTCGTAGCCAGGCATCGTTGGCTAGGGCTTACCCGCTGGACTACCCAAATGGATGTGCAGTCTGAGTTGTTGCTGACGGAGCAGGTTGTCCGGCAGGGATTAAGTCGGAGCGATGAAGACAGCCAAAAAGTCGCCACTCTCTTCCGCATTGCACAACATCGAATTTCGTCTCGCCGGTCTGGCGTTGCGGAGCCGAGACGCGGCGTTGAGGTTCACTCAGGGTCTTGCGTCGATTCGCGGGACTTGGAGTATTGGAGATCCAAGACGGCACGATGCAGATAGTTTGACACGGCATGACGAACCCTCAGGAAAAGGCCTCGATTGTCCCGCTCGCACATGCAAATACTCTTCCGAGGGGTCAGGTAGATCCTTCATCGTCATCGGTCACGATATGTTGACAATGACCGCCAGGGCTTTGAGCCAGCGAGGGGTTCGACGTGGTTAACATCGACGATAAGAGGCCCCTCACGTTGGATTCGGGACCCTATTGGTCTGGTTCACTTTTGCGCAGTGTACGAAGTATGCCTTTCTGTTCACCGCCGAAGCGGGCATGGGTGTGGAAGGACTAGGAGAGGGATGCCTCTCATGCAGCCATTGGCAAGGTTTCTTCTGGTGAGGCTGCGAGGCCAGCGAGAGACCAGACGAAGACAAATGGAAAGCCTGGGCCGCTGCAGATGGGATGGGTTCCTTGGAGGCTGCTTTGCCTCCCAGCATCCCCGGCCTGGACTGTTTCGATCTGGGTACTCAAGCCCCTTTTGCAATGCATATGCGGTCTCCATGGACCTTGGGCTAGACGAGCTGGAGTGCAGCAACAGAGCAGCAAGACGACTCGGACGAAACGACAAAGGCAGCTAGCGAAGCATGGTAGACTGCAGCGTGCTGCTTTCGCGTTACGACGAAGCTACTGGACTAGCGCGCCTTGAAGGTTAAGTGCATGTACCGCGAACCGCAGGTTGGACGTAACTATGGGCGTTTCTCAGCAAGAAGAAGGCGAAGAGCCCCACCGAGGACGGAATGACATCATCGGACGCCGTAGCTCGAATTTGGCCATTTTCTTCGATTCCTCAATTTTCCCCCCATCTACCAACCAAATGGCCACATGCTTTGCCCCCTCGCCAAAGACGGTGGGCAAAGGACCTGGAATGACGGGGTCCCATTCTTGTTCATCCTTGCACGCATCATGGAAACGCCGCCGGTTCGTCTACACTACATGCAGCAAGTCTCTGGCATCCTCATTTTAGACTTTCTTTCGATCCTTTGCTTGCTCACCCAGCTTGGCGCACGCAGTGGAGGGGCTCGATGGGAACTCCGCCCTCGGTGGCATGTCGTCAGGCCCCAATGGCCAACTTTGCCCTACCATACCCCCTTGTGTACCGATGCGGCCAGGCTTATGGAATAGTGGTCGTCCGGGGCTGGAATGTTCTGCTCGGTCGGCAACTTTAGATGCATGTATCATGTCGCCTCCCGATCCCTCGTATGAGTGGGCGCGCCGACCGAAACATCGGATTCAGCGGCCATCTATCGGCCGGGATGATGGATGTCTCGAACAGTCGGAAACGGTTCGATTTGGCCACATTGTTTCTGATTGCTAGCATTTGGGCTGGATGCTAACAGCCAGATCCGTTCCGTGTCCGGGATGTTTGGAGCAGTTTCTCCTGGCGATCAGCAGCAAGAGGCTCTGCGAGACTATGGGACTCTGCTGTTGGGAGGCTCCGAGTGGCCAGTGCCACGTTGGACACGGCTCAATGTCGAGACACTGCCGGCCGTCTTTCCGGAGGGTGTGGGAGCGTGGCGACGCAGTCTACTAACCTTCCTACCCTCCAGACGTCTAGCTGCGCTGAAAGCTCAGAGCCGAGAGGAGGCGGGAGGCGGGAGACACAAAGCCACCCAATTATCCTGGTGCACCGGGACCCGTCTCTTTGATCGCGCTAACTCCCCTAATTGGGCATGGTCCGGAAAAGGCCAGATGCCTACGAGTGCTGCGAGACGCCGTCATCGTATGTAGCCTCCGTCGGCGACTGGCAGTCTGCAGTGCGCCCGTTTGACGCCGTCCGAGTCGGCGGCTTTCGGCCGCTTGCTATTGTACATTGAAGCATCCCGGAAGCGGCTTTCCCATCCCCTCGAGAGCGGAGTCGTGTCGCGGGCGGGCTGGCTGGCTGGCCTTGGCCTTGGCCTGGTTGTTCTTTTCTTCCCATGGTCGTTTTTGCCCATGCACATGCAGGCTGGCGCACCCTGACGTCCCTACCGTATTTTGCGGAGAGGACGGGGGCAGGGGGGTGAGCAAAACCACCACTTTACTGTCAGGGCGTCATCGTGAAAGGACCGGATGGCTGGCTTTGCGCATTTTTTCCTCTTTGCCGCTACCGCTCCCGGGTCGAGAGTTTGGTGGTATCGTGCGTGTGCATGTGTGGGCATTGACTTGTATTAAAGCTGAACATCTCCCGTTGAAACTGGTTCGTGGCAACTCTAATCACCCGGCACTCTTACTTTTACTACAATCACGATCCTATATAAACTGTTTACATACAAAACCTCATCGCCATCCCGCTTATACCCCTACAACCACCCATCTACCACCGAGAAAGAAAGAAAAAAATCTCACAACAAACCCTCACAATGCCTATCGCCATCTCCCCTGCCACGGTCAAGGCTGCCGCAGAGTCCGGCCTGCCGTCCGTCACCGAGAACAAGAAGCGCAAGATCATCTGCTTCTCGGGTACGATCGACGATCTTTGACCCCGCCACCTGCCCCTCACCATCCACTAACAAACCATACCTCTAGACTTTGACGGCACCATCTTCATGCAGGACACCGGTCACATCCTCTTCGACAACCATGGCTGCGGCTCCAAGCAGCGCGAGATCCTGGACGAGCAGATCAAGACTGGCGAGCGTTCCTTCCGCGACGTCTCGGAAGAGATGTGGGGGTCCCTCAACGTTCCCTTTGACGACGGCTTCGAGGTCATGGAGAAGACGCTCGAGATTGACCCGGCCTTCCAGGAGTTCCACAAGTTCTGCATCGACAACGAGATCCCCTTCAACGTCATCTCGGCCGGTCTGAAGCCTATCCTCCGCCGCGTGCTCGACACCTTCCTTGGCGAGGACGCCTCGTCGCACATCGACATCGTCGCCAACGAGGCCGAGATCACCGACGACGGGTCCGCGTGGAAGCCCATCTGGCGCCACGACAACGAGCTCGGCCACGACAAGGCGCTCTCCATGGGCGAGGCGCGCGAGCAGGCCGAGATGGCGTGCGAGGACGGCACGATCCCGCTCATCGTCTTCATCGGCGACGGCGTCTCCGACCTCCCCGCGGCGCGCCAGGCCGACGTGCTCTTCGCCCGCAGGGGCCTGCGGCTCGAGGAGTACTGCGTCGAGAACGACATCAAGTACACCCCGTTCGACACCTTCGCCGACATCCAGAAGGAGATCCAGCGCATCCGCGCCGAGGACGACAAGAAGACGGGCGGCAAGGGCATGCCCGCGGCCTTCAACCCGCGCGCCAACATGTGGCGCCGCGTCTCGAGCAAGAGCGCCATCCCCAGGATGGTAGCCATCACCCCTGCCGAGGAGAAGATGTTCCTGTGGCCCGACATCTTCAGCGTTGCGTCGCCGAGCATCGAGAAGGCCAACGTCGCCCCCGTCTTCGCCTAGACGTCTCGTCGACTGTTCCTTTTGACTCTTGTTTTCTCTGTGGGGTTTCAATGTATACGATGGGGTGCATAGCGTGCGCGTGTCAATTTAATGGGGCCTGGATTTGATGGCTTGAGGCGTCTTGGGTTCTGGACAATCGGGGGGCATTGAGGGTTTTTACACAAGATTCGGAGGAGCCTATAAACGTTCTATACATCCTACAATAGAGGATCAAGAGAAATACAGCCTGTCGTTTCAAGATACATTCGCCTATTTGATGCAGCTCTTTGGTAAGCGGGACGGACTGAAAAGTACAGATGCGCTGTTGGCCGAGGCGGAGAACCCCTTCAACAGACAGAACAAGCTTCGACAGTCACGCTTCGATGCCATTCGTCGACGCAATGTGAGACGCTCTCCTCCCCGTGGCAACAACCTCGATTCGCTACTGTATATAGTCGACATGGTTGACTGTAAGACAATATTCCCAGACATGGAAAACCCCAGAGACCGTCTTATGGATCCCGTGTCGCAGCAGCATGTTGAATGAAGGCATCGGCCCATTACCTCTGCGAATTCCCCGCAACAGCTCGGTAGTTACTACTCGACAGACCCAGATACCACCGACCGGCGAGAGACATACCTGAACGTCTGCGGAGAGACTTGCAATCTCAAAAAGCAATGTCCAAGAAAACACCGGTCGACAACATAACGGTTTTCGAGTTCGTGCCGTGACAAGCATCTCGTCAAACATTTCCATTCATTGAAACCCCCATCCAGAGGGTCGTCTGTATCTGTGTGTCTGTTTCCCCTGACCAGCCAAGCAAAACACTAGGGTATAAACGTACTACAATATCCGTAACCGTCCGTCACCCGTATCCATGCCATACCATACCATACCATTCCATTCCGTATCATCAACCCCTTCCCTTTACCAATCCCAATATCCATCTATATGTACGTAAACCTGGCCAACTGCCGAGTGGTCTTGCCTGCCGCTTCGATCCGTATGTGTCCCACCCCACCCCCTCATCATTGAGAAAAAAGAAGAAAAAAAACCACTACTGAACACCAGCACCAACCCCTTATTAACACCATTACAATGCTTCCCAGATGCAAACTTTTAGATGCCGAGGTATGTACAACTGAGGAGTGAAAACGGAAAAAGATCATGGGCCGTAGAAGCGAGAAGCGCCCGAGGAGCAGCAGCTAACGCAGCGGACGCCGTGGGCAAGGAACGCGGACGGCGTCTAGGCGTACCCCTTGGCGGGGTCCAGCACGCTCACAGCCTGGCTGGAAAACGTGGCGTGCCCAAAGGTCGTCTCAAAATCCTGATCGACGACGCCCCACGCGACTTTTTTGTACGCCGCGCCCACGTCCCTCGCGGGGCGGTGACACCGCGCGCTGATGACAGCGGAACAGCTCCCGCCCCTCAACACGAGCGGGTTGCCCGCCTTCTCGCCGTCGACGCTCGTCGGCGAGGGGTCCGCGCGCCGGAGGCCGAGGCCGAGGACCAGCCCCGCGACGAAGACCATTAGGGCCAAAAAAGCGAGGAGCCCGTCGCCGCTGAAGCCGATGCCGTTGATCGGGGCGGGGAACTTCTCGTTCTTGACGGCCGGGAGGACTTCGACCGAGACCATGACGACGGCGTTGCTCAGTACGAAGCCCGCGGCGGCAAAGAGACCCAGGAGAAGCCAGGAGTACGGGCGCGGGAGGGTGAGGTAGAGAGAGGTCGTCTGGGCGCCGCGGGGGCGGCCGGAGCTGACCCGGAGGGGGAGGGAGATGCCCGGCAACGCGTACTGACTCATCTCGTGGGAGAGGAAGTAGGACGACAGCAGGGCGTTGGTGGATAGGTAAAGGACCGCAAGGAGGAGGTGGGGAAGGGCGGCAAGGATGGCGACGCCTGCGCGGGCGCCGCTGTTGGGGAGGGTGTACACCTCGTGAGGGCGGGCGCTGCCGAAGGGGCTGAGAGTCGATGACGAGCCTTGGGCGAGGGTTACGCCGAGGGCTGCGGCCGCGAGGCCTGTGGGTGTGGCCCAGGTGAGGAACCAGCATGCCCAGGTGGACAGGCTGGGGGTTTGGAGCCAGAAGTGATCCCGGGAGGTCCAGTATTTTGCCTCGCGGTACCCCCATCGCCCTTGCTTGACGTCCTTCTTGTCGAGGAGGCAGATGCCGCGGGTGGTATGGTCAGGCTGTGTGATAAAGGAGGCGAGGGCGTCCCCAAGGGTGACGATGGGCTCGAAGCCGGTGAAGAAGTAGACGGCGCCGATGGCGGAAACGGAGACGAGGTTGAGAATGGCAATGACGCCAAGGAGTGAGCCATTGAGGATCACGTTGCACGGCTGGGAGGACTCGGGGCGCGCAAGGCAGTAGTCCACCGAGGAGCCGTTGATCCTGATCCGCGAGGGGTCGGAGGGATCGATGAATTGCGCGAGGGAGGAGCCGGGCTTTTGCGTCTGCACGAGAGAGTTTGCGGGGGCGACAACGTCTGTGACGAGGACGACGGCGCTGAAGTCGGCCTGGAAAATACCACCAAACTGCGCCGAGCAGGCGGCGTTTGACAGGTTTGTCAGGTCGCCGCGCGAGGCCTGGTCTTGGAGGACGAGGATGTCGGTCCGCGAAAGGCCGCCGGCGTTCGTCTCCGACGCGTTGCTGAACTGGCCAGACGTGAGGAAGTCTCGGGTGACGAAGACGACCTGGTGGTCGAAGGCGGGTTGCGTCGAGAAGATTACGGCATTATAACTGATGGAAGGTCAGTGGTGAGGCCCATCAAAGAGAATATACTGGACGACGGACGGGGCCACAACGTACATTACTTGAGTACTGACGGCCGCCAGCATAATGATGACCGTCATGATGACCCGGGGTTTCGAGATGAAACGCAGGTTCCTGAAAGAAGGGATCCCAATGTCGAGCCACCGCCTCCCGTCGTGTGCCATCTCGACCTCGATGCGCGTGGGGCTGCTCAGCACCTGAAACACGTAGTTGGCCGCGGACAGCAGCACGATGGTGACGACGTTGATGGCGACGAAGACACCGATCTTGACCTTCCTCGCGGCCGCGCAGTCGCCCTCGAAGATGCGGCTCTCGCCCCTGATCATGCCGACGACCACGAGAGCCAGCACCAGGCACACGATGGCGACGATGAGGATGACGAAGCCGATGACAATGTTCAACGCGATGCCTGCCCTCCACCCCGACTTCATCCTGCTGAACGTGCTCCCCGAGCCCCTCTTCTCGTCCGGCGGCAGCATCCGCTCCAGGTCGTCGTTGACCTCGGCCGTCGAGACGGTGTCTGTCGTGGCCTCTTCATAAAATCCCTGTGCGCTACTTTCATTCACGGCCCCGGGTGCATTCGCCTCGAGCGTTTCGGGGCTCTGCGTCTGTCTCTGACGCTCCTCTCTCCTGCGCGCCATGGTTTCGGGCGTCTCTCCCCTGATGTAGTTGATGATGTAGTCTGGGACGATGTTCTCCAGAATGGTAGCCGTCGAGTTGCGTTTTCCGGGCGCCCAGGTCGCTCGTCTCGGGGGGTCCTTTGGCGGAAAACTCTGCGGGTCCGGGAAGCTCCCCGTGAAGCCAGTGAAGGGTCGCGACGACGCGACATCGGAAGCGGAGCCCTGGTGTCGGAGAAAGGGCCATTGCACCGTCTGTCTGCTCACCGTGCTCTCCCTCTGGTGTGATGCCTGCTGCTCGGGGACTCTGGTGGCTGTTAGTTTTCGCCGAAAAGCCAAAGGCAGAGTACGGAAGAGCGCGGAGCTGAACGCACCTTTCTATCCTTTCGACGGCGCCGTCGTCGTCCCAAACATATCTGTAGGACGGCCCATGATCTCGGGGTGGAATGACAACCTCCATGACCTCACGGAGGACAGCAGCGCAGGATCGCTCGCGCGGCACATAGACATGAAGAGATTAAAAAGAAGAAGAAAAAAGTAGAAGAGGGCGGTGATGGTATTGTCGCAATATGGATAAGGGGTGGTATGGTATAGTTCCGGAGGCCGGTCAATGCAGGGCAGGCGGGCAGCAACAAGAGCCGAAAGAGTGTAGGCCTCGAAGCGTGTATGTCTGCAACAGTCTTCTTTTTTCGTCTCGTCTAGAACAGCCAAAAAAGACAAAACAGAATAGAGTTTTGGAGTGACGTGCAACTGACACGTTTGGTGAAGGAGGCGGAAGGAGGAAGGGAAAGGGAAAAGGGCTTCCCATGGCCGAGCGCAAGGGTTTACGATCGTCTTGTATATGTCAGAGGGTTTCGTCCGACCTCTCAGACGGCTGGCCTGGGCGCGGGAGAGGCGGCCGTGACAGGGGCGTAGAAGACGGATTGTTGGGCTAAGGGCATGGGCAGATCATGAACAGGGGAGGGGCCATGTCTGTTTGGAAGGGGAGGGTGACCTTGTTTCGCTGCAGCGAAGGATTCGAGACTTGCGAAGGGCTCTCTCTCTCTCTCTTTTGATGCGGACGGGATGGGTGAGTGAGCCACAGTGCAGTCCAAGGATGACCAGGCAGTAGGGAAGGAAGAGGTAACATGGGGCCTCTGGATAATGCCCGATGATGGAGGAGGGAGGGGTGACGACGCCGGGACGCAGCGAAGGGGAACCAGGGATGTTGGCGGCATGTGCTTTGAGATGCAAGATGAGATGGCAGCCATTTCGGCGCTTGGTGAACGACTCAGCCCGGTCCGCTTTCTTCACTTCTGGGTACTCTGATGGATCGGACGAGATGAAAAGAAGGGAGGGGGAAGGGCCCGTCTCGGTGCCAGAACCAGAACGGTGACCGTGCTGGCTAGCAGCGGTGGGAAAAGGGTGGCTGAGCCGTTGATGAGATGGGTGAGATGAGGTCTCGGGATCGAGTCCAGGTCTGAGTCGAGGGTCGAGCCCGTGGGCGATTCGATAATCGGCGAGTTGGAGACGACAGCACGGGTGGAGGGAAAGGTGGACGCATCGATATCTTTGACATGCGTGCTGTCTGTCCCGTTTGTCGGACAATGTCTGACAATGTCATTGTTTCCTTTTCGACGTTTGAGAAGAAGGGAATCCGAACATCGGTCAATGCCTGGTTGTCAGCCACGGCGACTCACTGGCGGTACCATCTGACGGCAAGGCCCGAGCGTTTCTTCTTCTTTCGCTTTTGGAATGAGGAGCGAGGCCAAGCGGCCAGACTGCCACCGCCGCCACCAAGAGCGTCAGGACATGGGAGGTGGACGATCCGGGAACTATGGCGGGTTGGTTGACGAGAGGGCCCGTTGTGTGGGAATCAGACTCGGGCTTGGCCACCTTGGGACGCAACATCTGGACCGCGGCCAGCATGGAAGCCCTCCGTTGCCGTTTCAGGCCAAAGAGCTCAAATTACTTGCCCACAGGACTCGCTCGCTACTAGTGTCCGGGCAGGCATGGATGCAGGCTCCAACTGCCGGCATGTCCTGGGAGGAAACAGCGGAACAACGGACGATGGGACGGGGGGACATGGCATGTCTGCGCATGCTTCCCTCGAGGGCTTCCTTCGTGCAGGGGGTTAAAGCACCCAGCATCCACAACCGGGGCGAGTGCAAGGGGCCGTGGTGCTGGTGGATGGCTCGCCCTGTTACAGATGCGACCAATCAGGCGTCGCCGTGCCACTGTGCATTTTCCATCTTGAGAAGTCGGGTTTGCTCCTCTCCTGTCGACGGTCTCATCGAAATGTCTCTGGCATGTCTTTTGACATGGGCGACCAGAGAGCCAGCGAGCAAATCACGGATTCTCGGCTCTGGCGACTATTGGTGGGCAAGTCAAGAGCAAGAGCAGGACCGCAGCTGTTCCAGAGCCACCCACAATAGGGGGCACCGTCTCCCTCCAGATCAAGCCTCTTTGTCCCGCCCTTGGAAGCATGATCGAGTCCAGCTTGGCAGCACCCAGCAAGAAAACCTCGATCGTTCATGCAAAACCACAAAAGCCACAGAAACCACAAGAGCCTGGAACCCGGCCCCCCCATCAACCATCTCACTCGAGTCCAACCATCCCTACCGCATATCCCCCTCATCCCTCCATCGCAACCCCCGTCAAGAGCCCATAAAGACCATGATTCGGCCGGGCATGCGAAGGCAGGCGAGTGAAAAGAGAGAACAGCACCACCCACACCTTCATGCGCGCAACCCACCACCACATCCAGGGCTTTGCTTGTTTCATCGGGTCTCAAGACAACCGGCCTCGCTGCTCGACAGAAATGCAATTTGGGAAAATTGTCCGTCGAACCATATGTCGGGGCACCTATAACCAAACCAACAGGTCACGCTCCCTCCCCTCCCCCGGCCCAGGCCTTGCTGTGCTCTAGAAAGGCGAAACTTTCTCGCAGCCTCACTCCGCGCGCATTGAGTTCTTGACCAGAGGCTCATTAAAATCGTTAAAAGACGAACACTTCCCTTCCCTTCCCCTTCCCTCGCCCGAAAGGACCGGAAATGCTTGGGGGGACCCGTTCGAGCGTCGACGGCCCCAGATTCAATCAAACGACCAAGTCGTGCGAACCCGACTAGCAGAGAGGCGCCCGCACGTTCGCGGCGCCAGTGTCGTAATGGCATGGAATCGGTTCGCTTCTTTCTCAATCCTCAAATCTCCTCCTATCTCCACCCGTCGCGAGCGTCACCGCCGTCCCAGACTTTGCTCACCCGGGTGGAAACGTTCACGGATGGGAATGGATGGCCAAAGGTCTCCGCAAGACATGGACGTTCGCTACGCTGGCCGATTTGGAAGGTTTGCGGCCAAGGTCCGCTCAGAACGGCCGATGCTGCCACCTCACCAACAGGACGGGCTTCGTCGACGGACCACTCGTGCAACGGTGAGTCGTCAGCGATGAGGGGAGGGCAGAGCTGACGACTCACCGACGCAATCTCTCGATAACACGGCCGCGATATACCGTCGCCAAGGCGTGAGTGTTTCTCTCCCCTCCTTGCCGTGACTGTCACGTCCGTCAACACTGGGGTAGGAGGGCTAGTGGTCCATCATGAAACGACGGCAGCCGTCAAGTGCGTCCTTCGGGACCTGTTAAGCTATGGGCATCTTGTATCACTCCCACGACATCTTACCTGCCAACCCGTCAGCTTGATGATCGGCGGCGCCCTCGGCCTACCTGAACTATGCGGTGACACGTGAACTAAGAAGTTGACGGACTGCGAGGGTTGATGACGGGAGGTATGTGCACTTTGACGTATGGGTGCTAGCAATGATTGCCATGTGCAGATTGCTTCTTAGCCGACATGTTAGTCTGCTGGTCTGTTCGCAGACGCGGGCGTGCCACGACGGCAACAAAAGCAGTCGAGAAGCTCCGGGTTGAACCGTAAGGTCAAGTTCATTTTTGATGGGGTGTCGGCCTTCTAGAGCTTTCCGAATAAAAGAAGAGCAGTAATTCAGTGTCAATCAATCGATAAGTCGAAGGAAAGCAAGGAAATGTTTGGAAGACTGCATAGGAGACTGTCGAAAAAACCAAAAGTGAATGTTCCGAAACCGAGAATCGAACTCGGGGCTATGCCTAACCTCTCACTAAGATGAGAGGGCATCATGTTGGCCACTACACCATATCGGATGTTCATGCATTTGGATCCGGATTAAGGATATAAGTAGGGCAGGCTACTATTTTCAGCCACCACGATGAGAGCACTGCACCACCAATGCTCTCACCCTTCCAACACCAATCGCCCCGTCATCACATCTTTCCCAACCGTTGCAATACTTTCGGTGGGAAGAGGCCAATCATACAGTTGAGTCACTGGGTAGGCAGATTCGGCCAACCATCGATCAAATCGGATTTGACAGAGCCCACAGTCAGCCTGTCTTGCTGCACATCAAGAACGCCAATGCTGACAATTCAGCACCCTCTGCCTCGCAGACAGTATTGCTCGCGCCTCTGCGATTTTTAATCAAATATTGGCCGAAATGTCAGCATTTCGCAGCCGCTTAGAAACCAACATTGCAGTTCTGGAACGCTCGGAAGCCAGCCCACCTCTCGTCTCCCTCCACTACGAAAGAAACAACGACCTGTCTTGCTAGACACGACCAAAGCCCAGAGTACCGCCCCGTCCGCAGCCGACACCGATGGTGACTCGGGGCGGCTGCTGGGTCCTGCGAGCACCACAGGAGCAAGCAGAGAGAGAGAGTTCGCCAGGTCGCGCGTTGTAGCAGCACCACCAGCCGCAGAGTTTCGGCCCCTACGGCTCGGAACGTGGAGCTCCACGGCTGCCTCGCTCGGCTCTTCGACAAAGTCTCTCTGCCAGTGATGACAGACTGCACCCCGAACGAATCCTTGGAGCTCGAGTACTGCAACCTCCACGCACCCTAACTGCGCCTGGGCAAGAAGAATAAGTCCTATGTCCCCGAACTTGGCAGGTCCTCCTAGGTTCCTTGAGGATCGCGTCGGGAAAGGAAGTCGGGACATGCTCGGGAGGAGCTCCGATCCGAAGCGGCCCCTCCACTCCATGTCTGCCTACTCGGTACCATTCTCAGACACCCTCAGCTCGGGTCCTGCGTCTGCCCTGCGAGTGCAATGTGTCGTCCTGCACGTGGAGCCCAGCTGCCTTGGCTTCGACCCCGGCCATCCGTGAGACTTGCCCTGGCGACCGCCCGCTTGTGGCTGGTGTCGACGCCCCTCCTCCCTCCTCTGGGGTCGGAGCATCGACAGCCTAGTTTGGTTGCTCATTCTCCATCACCAGCACGCAAGCAGTGACGTATCGTTGTAAGAGTCAAACGGGCCCGCTGCCCCTCCACGTCGTCACTTCAGTCGACAACCCCCGGCGCAGCTACGTCGTTGTCGACACGCGCAGGCCTCGTTCACGCCGAACGAGAAAAAGCGGTACTCCAAGTGAGCAGTTTGGCAGCGAAAAGAAACACAGTCTGGGGAGATGCGACGGACGGCAACTTCGCCAACAGCTAACAAACGTTCCACCACCACCCTCCCAACGAAGAACCCCCAATCCCCCGCCAAACCGATCAGTGACCAACCAACCACAACCAGGCAACCTCTGCTAGGCAAGCTCTTCTTCATCTAGATTGCAGACGTTCGGCCGGTGCGCACCAGATGATCTGCCAGGTCAGCCCAGCCGCGGGACCCCTTTCGCCTTTTGCAGGTTCCGGACCACCAACGCCCACCCGTCCGTGGTGCCATTCAGCACAGCCACAGGCCTCGAATCGCACGTTTTCCCTCCCACCATCCTCCCATCAGATTGCACCAGATTCCCCCCTTTGCTTACTTTGCCTTGTTCGCCATTGGCCAGAGACCGCCCGTTTCCGGGATCCGAGCTTCTCATTGGAGGATACCGACTGTGGCGGCTCTCCTCCTCGAGGGCGGAGAAGGGTGGACGCACGCCAGCTGGGCTTGCCCATCGCTCACTGCTCACTGCCCAAGGACGCAAAGGGGGCCCAGTCAACCGGCGGTCTCTCTGCGCGGCGAGTGCAGCGAGTCACACACAATCTCCCCCCATGTCCGCCCTCGTCCGTTTTCTGCCCTTTCTTGACGCCAAATCGCATGTTTCGCAGACCCCCGTCCGTCGATTTGGGCCCAAGTTGACAGGTGTGACGGCCGGATACTTTGTGAATGTACCTGTGGGATTCGTACAGATCGACCTGGAAGTCGAAAGAGGGAGCACAAAGACAAGGACAGGGGAAAAAAAGGGACCCCCCCTGGTGCCTGGTGCCAGTTCGTCTCTTCCCATGGCGTTTCCCAGCCCAAATATAATGCAGCCCGTCTGCCACCCCTCTTGAGTTGCCGTCTCCCAACTCTTGTTTCCCATTCTCCCCTCCAAGGATTCTAATAATAAACCAACAAGGCCATCAACACGTTCTTCTTGTCCCTGCCACCTACAAGACGCGTGTCGAGAACCCCACAGCCAACTTCAACTCAGCTCCCCTCAGCCTCCCTCGGCTCTTATACAAAGAGACACGCGACCATCTTCCGTTGCCAACAACATCGAAGAGAGCTCCCCTTCTCATACAGCCAACAGCCCAGCCCTCGCACTGTAAACCACACGCATCCAACATGTCGCCCACATACACCATGTCCGCACACCTGTGCAAGTCCATCTACGCCTCCTGGCGCGAAACCCGCCGCTCGCCGTCCGACCTGCCCTCGCCCGGCGTCCAGGCCCCCAGCATGACATCCTACTTCCCTCGCAGCCCTTCCCCGAGAAGCGCTCCATGGACAGCGACCGCAGCGACACCACGGTGCCCATGACGCGATCCTCCTCGAGCTCCTCCTGGCGGTCCGGGCCCAAATAGAGGAGAAGCCTGGGCTTTGGGGAAGCTCTGCTGCCTCCCAGACCAAGCTTTACGAGCCCCGGCTAGGGTGCCTCAAGCCTCAAGATTCTGACGACCATCCTCATCGACGTCGCATCTTACACGCATACACACCATTCGGACCGGGCAACCACACAGAAACCAGGGCCGTCGGGGCGTCTGCGAAACCATTTACACGCATTTCACGAATTCACGGACCGGACGGCGTCACGGACATGGTACCCATTGATTTTGGAAGCTCGACTTGCACGCGACCTCCCCCCCCCTTCGCCGCAGATAACCGTCACGCGCCACACCGGCAAAGAGGTCGCAGCCTCGAGAGCCAATGCGCAGTCGACCCTCGTCGGTTTAGGGTTCCGGATTCACACAGCAACGGGGAGTTTACGGCGCACAACGGGAACACACACACACATCGTTGCCTCCCTGCCGCAACTCCATTGAGTTCAGGCTGGCAGCGACGGAGGGAATTCGAGAACCCGCCATCACGCCATCGGGTCGGGCATCACATCGAATCCACTTTTTTCTTCTTTTCTCTACCATCGGCGGCGGGGACCCTCCGACCTGGCTTGACCCCTCGTGAATTGTATCATTGGCGGGGAGGGCCGAGTCTTGGGAAGTGGGATGAGGGGGGGGCATGCGAACGCAAAGCTACGACATGCCGTCTCCAGTCGGCTCCCAGTCGCATACGCCTTCGTTCTCCCATTTGCCGCGCGCCTTGCTTGTTTGTCCCTTTCCTTAGCAGAGCCTCTGCAAGGCGGCTTCGTCCAGACTAGATACCCAAACATATTGTTCCAAAATCCTGCATGCCTCCGACCCCGTGACTCAGTGACGACGCAACTTTTCTTGGGGAGCAGCAGGAAAGCCCCCATCCATCCATGCAGCCGGCGAGCTTTCTCCATCGAGTCCTGGCCTTCCCACGCGCCGTCACCGACTCTTCTCGACCCCGGCCCGGGTGCTCGACTTTATCAATCAGTGATCGGCGCCCCGGCCCCCCTCCCTCCCTACCACGTACGTTATTATCGCGTACCATCAGCAACACGCCTGGGAACAAAAACCAGGGGGGAAGGGAGGGCTCGAGGTCCCCACAGCTAGACACGCAAACAGGAACAAGAAGCGCCCAGCTTCCCGACTGGGGGCGCGACTGCGTAGCAACTCCATTTAAACAACTCCTCCCCCGAAACAGCCTCGGGCTCCACCATGACGCAAGATCGTCGGGTCCTCGAGGGGGGAGAAAAGGACTCGCGGGAGGCTTCGCTGCCACCAAGGAGCCCAGGGCACGTAGAACAGGTGAGAAGAGAGGGGGCCGACTGCACGCAAGGGCGTTGGGACGGATGATTGGGTCCCTCGGGGACCGCGACTGAACATCACACAATCGCGCGTCCACCCCCCGAAACCCGCGGCCCTGCACGCGAGCACGTCCACACCCGCAAACGCAGGATAGGCGGCTTGATCGACCGCCGCCCTCGCCAGCCACTCGTCCCCGGGCGCAGGCACCGCAGCCCGCGATGCACATATCCCCCGCCCTCAGCCAACACACACACACACACACACACAGCTCGTGTGACGTCTTTACAAAACCCGCAGACGACGGGGAAAGGGGAAGACCCGAAGACAACGGCTGAACAATCATCCATCCATACCGGCCGGCACCACCACCCCCTCCCCTCCCCTCCGCTCGCTGCCGTCGCAGCTGCCGCCCCCGACGTGCTCCGTCGCCGGCGCCAGTGGCGGTGTCCGGAGCGGGGGGCGGAGGCGGAGGGTTCATCCCAGCACCCCGCCGGTGCCTCGACCCACCCAGCTCTTTCCACGCGGTAGATGCCCAGCAACCGTCATCTTAACCCCTGAGCTAGAGGGCCGTAGACCGTCCCCCCCCTTCCGCCCTCCTCCTCCATCCCATCCGATCCGGTCCCATGATGAGCGCGGTGGCCGACGCTCCTCGCGCGCCGATGCGCGTTCCAACGCCTCTCCAAAGCCCAGTCGGGAGTGAACCGTCTCCCGTCACTGGTAGGACGACAAACGGCCCCCCTACCCTGCAGACGACGACCGCCGTCCCATCAACGATATGTGTGCTCCTCTCTCTCCCCTCGCGGCTGCTGCAGCACGGCGGCCCCGTCCTCCTCCACCTGCACCACCTCCACCGGGACCCGCCCAGGTCCCCTCCCCGTCTTCCCTCGCCTCGCCCACCACCAAACCCAGCATCCCCATGTCGGCAGACGGCAACATCACGAAAGGCACCCCCGACCCGGCATCCGCCCTGGGCCGCGCACCTTTTTCCAAGACCCAAAGGAGAAGACGACGACGACGAAGAAAAAAATTCAATTAAACCCCCTGCCCGCCTCTCGAAACCTCTTCAATGCTAATAATAGCCACACCTCCCCCCTCCCCCCCGTCTCAACTAGCACTTCATGCCATAATCTTAACCCTCCCCCCCTTTTGACTCGTCTCCCATCCTGACTTCTAGAAGAGTCAGAGAAGGAGGGGCAGGGGGGGAAAAGGCAGTCGTGTTCGTTTTCGCGCTTCCGAATCACATCGCAACCACCCCGTTCCTGTTCTGTTGACTTGCCGTTTGAGAAGGCGCCAACCCCAACGTCTCAGGCCTGCGATGTCGCCATCGGATTCTCTTACCTAACCAAGTCGCCGGGTTGGGGGGCATGAGACCATCGAGAGCCTCGCTGCAGACATTCCTTCCCCTTTCAACCGCGACGCACCTGCTCATTGGACGGCATGCATCACTTTGATCTCTTGCATCGCAGGGTCCAGATACCAAGGTTACCAGAAAACTGACATGTTGCCGCCATTCATTCAAAGCGAGCGAGCGACATTGCTAATCCCCCACCTCGCCAAGCAAGGTCCTCCACACACCAAGCCCCCCCCTTCCCGTTCTCTGTGCTACCTTTTACATAGTGCCTCTTGCATGTTCCGACGGTGCAGACTCCCGCGGCCCGTTTCCCTTGTGCTCGCTATGCCGCTATCGCGTCTGTCGAATTCGTGTGCCTGTTGAGAGCCACCATCGTCGTGTGATTGAAAAAGAGATGAAAGCCCTTCGCGGCCAATGCGAAGGGTGGAAACCCACCCAAAACCCCCCAACACCGTTTTTGTTGTCTACCTGTAACGCGTCCTTCTATCCTGTCCTCTCCGAAGGGTATGCAAATTCGGTCAGGGTACAAAGGCGCCCGTGGCGCCTGACACGCCCACGCGCGACACCGGCTCTACATGGCCGATGCGGCGTGCGTGCCGAGGTCTGCGCTGGCGCCGGGGGTCTCCTCGCCGCTTGACGATTCCTCTCCCCCGATGCTGCCGCCGATGCGGCGCTTGGCGTCCTTCTTCTCGGCGTCCGTCACGTCCTTCGCGTCTTTGCGCATGTCGGGGGCCCACTGCGGCAGGTCGGGTGCGTGTCCAACAGACATGCCAGCGCGGACCTGTTCATGTTAGCGGAGAATTCCAGCCTCCGTCTTGCAAAACTTACCAGAGTCTCGAGGGCTCCGTTTGAGTTATCGACCAGGTCGTCGTCGAATCTCATCTTGCCCGGCTCAAACAATAACACAATGGTGCTGCCGCCGAACTTGAAGTATCCGAGTTCGTCGGCACGATTCACCTGGGCGCCTTCCTTGGCAGTGATGACCGTGCTGCCGACCATCATGGCGCCGACGCAGATGACCATGACGCGACCGTGCACCGGGCTGTCGATGGGGCAGATGACCCTGACGTTCTCGCCGTAGACGTCGAGCGCCGAACGGATGGCCATGGGGTTGACTGTGTAGTATTCTCCCGCAATCGTCTTCGGCTTGTCCATAACACCGTCGACGGGAATGTGGAAGCGGTGGTAGTCTTGCGGTGCTAGGCGGAAGATGCCGAGAGCTCCGTTCTCGAAGCGCTTCACATCGTCGGGGTAGGCGTCCCCGAGCAGGCGCTTGACGGAAAACTCGCGGCCCTTGATCCAGACCTTGGTCGCCTGGCTGACGCTGTTGAAGACGACGCTGCGGCAGTCGGCCGGGGACACGACAACATCGGGACGGTCGGGAGCGGAGCATGGCCGTGCCTCGGGCTTCAGAGCTCGGTAGAAGAACTCGTTGAAGTTCTTGAACTCCTCCACGGGCAACAGCACCTCGGACATGTCGAGGCGGTGGAACTCGATGAACTTGGGGATCTCGGCCTTCGAGGCCGGGTCGTCAAACTTCTTACCCTGCTTGACACTCATGCTCTTGAGCATCTTACGGACTGAAAAGACGCGTGTTAGTCATCGGAAGCAGCCACGAGACGGCCATGGCACTTACTCCTCTTGGTCTCCATGTTGCTAGACTTCAGTCCCTTGTACAAAAGACGGATGCCGAGTCTCACGTAGACGCTCATCTTCTCCTCGTTGATCTGGCCGGTGATTCGATCCTGGACGAGGATGTTGGCCGAGTTGGCGCCAAGCTTGTATCCGCCGTATGAAATCTTCGTAATGACCTTGGAGTACCACTTGCGCTGGGCCTGGCTGGCGGTAACAAAGCCGCCCATGACGAGGTTGTTGACTTGTCGCCAGTCCTGGCTCGCACACGTGGCAATGTGGGTGATGATGTCGGTGTCCTTGCGCTTGTTCAGGCGAGGCTGGTGGCAAATGGGGCATTCCCTGATCTCAACCACATGCTCCTCGCCAGAGCGGTCTTCCGCCAAGTCGTCCCGGTCGAGCAGGTCGCCGTCTTCTCCGGGCGTGCTGAGCTCCGGCACGTTGAGAGTGCCGTCGGAGGAGCTAGACGTCTCCGTCGACAGGCCGCTCGACCCAAGGTTGTTGCCCTGGCCAGAGAGCAAGTTCTTCACCTTTTCGGCGTCTGGCAACATGCCCTTCATCTTCTCCCCCACGCTGAGCTGCGGCCGGCTCTTGGCTTCCAGCTGGTCCTCCAGGCAAATCACGGCCTCGTCGAACGTCAGATCGGACATGTCCTCGCCCTGCACTCTGTGAGGGAACCGCTGGAAGAAGCTGTCAATGGTCGACTCGTGCAGCGTCGATCCCAAGGTGTCCAGCATCGTGGTCAATTCGATCTTGCTGATGCGGCCACTCTCGTCGGTGTCGTATTGCTTGAGCATGGATCTCCAGAACTGCTGGCGGAGAGCCGGGTAAGGCACGTATTTGGCGCGGATGTAAAGCACCGGGTTGTGCTTGTCCTCCCACTTCTTGGCGTCCTTCATCTTCAAGGCGACACTGTATTCGTTGAAGTCGGTATCCTCGGCTTCCAACTCGGCCGTCTGGGCGCCGGCTCCAGCCAGAGCCTGCTCAGGAGACAAGAACTCCGGATTGAGGGTCGAGCTCTGGGCGACGGGCGTCGGGGTCATCGTCCCACTCGGCGGTGCCGTCGTCGTAGAAGCGCTGCTGGCGTTCTTGGACAAGGCGGGTCGGACCTTGCTGAGGCTCTGGGACGACGACGTGCGAGACATGCCGAGCTTCTTGAAGCGGCGCTGCTGCGGGGGCACGTATTCGTGAGGTTCGGGAACGTCGTACAGACCAGTTTCGGGATTTGCCTTGGGGGCCTTCTCGATGAGCTCCCTGATGGGTAGGGTGCAGTCGGCAATGAAGTCGTTTCCGGAGTACTTGTCATGATCCATCACGGTAAAAGAGAATGAGTACGTTTGCTCGTGTCCTTGTACCTGGAAGATCATCTTTTCATTGAAGACGGGGTTGAGGTTGTGCCGCACTCGTTTCGTTCGGTACGTCTTCTTGCCGAGGGATGCGACGACGAAGGGGTCCATGTCGAACGTCAATCGGGTCGAATTGGGCTCGGGGGCAGGTCCGTAATGTTTAAGACCTCGAGGTAGATGATTCCCACAACATCGCTCCCGCTGTTATTGAATTCGTATGCCTGGTCTCTCTTCTTCTTCTTCAACCCCTTGATCCTCAGACGACGCCTGCGCTTTTCGGCGACTTCGGGCTTGCTGGGATCCTCGTCCTCGGGGGTATCGTCTTCGAGATCGAGGTCGTCATCGTCCTCCTCGTCTTGGTCGGCGTCGGTTTGGTTGCGGGACAGCGGCGGTGAGGGGGTGGTTCCGCTGCGCACCCTCATGTTCTGAACGGGCTGGATAAGCGGCGTCATGGTGGGCGTGATCTGCCTGGAGCCTGCAGGAAGCTGGCTGACGAGGGCGTAGAACTTCTCGAAGATCTGCTCGCGGGTGGCGGTGGTGTTGGACTGGTCAAAGAGGGTGAATTGCAGCATGACCTCGCCAGAGACGACACTCGTCTTCTTGCCAGGTCTCTTGCTCCTGAGGGGGTACCACTTCGGAGGTTGCTCGTTCTGTTCGTCGGCGAAGATCTCCTCGAGGGCGAGATCGAACTCGCCGAGGTAGTCTTTGCCGAAGCGGTCCTTGTCCCAGCATATTACGTCGAGGAGGAGGCACTGCGTCGTGTTGACGGGGAGTTCTTCGATGACGTTCCACTCGGGATTGAGAGTCTTGGGCACCTCGTGGGTGGTGACTTTGGCGTCGCCGAGGGTCAGAACAAGGTACTGCGGGTGCTCACGTTAGACAATCGATACCGAAGATGCGCGGGAGAGGGGATTGGATCATCGTACCGGATCGGATGTGCCGCTCCTGTCTTTGGCGGCAAGGTTTCGGGCCTGAAATGCACTCGACCGTCAGCAATCGCACACCGGCAAGTGCCCCATGGACTGGCGCGCATGGGAGCGGCGTGGGCAGCGGCGGCGGGGACAAACCAAACATACCTTCATAATGACGACCTTCAAGGTCAAGCCATTTTCCTTTGGGCTCGGCTCTCCCATCTTGCTGGTAGTGCTGCTGCCGTTGCTGCTGTTTCTCGTCGGACTGCTGCTGCGGCTGTTGCGGAGGGAAGAGCTCGACTTGAGTCGCCCAGGGATGATGCGGACCATGGCGGACGGCGGGTCGGGGGAGTGGCCCCTAAAAAGAGTTGCGGCAAGCCAAGAAGAGGGTTTGGGACGCAGCGACCGACGTGTGGAAGGGCGACAGGCCAGACACCAAGCTGACGGGCAGGCCGGCCAGAATGGGGGGCGGAGTGACGTATCGATTGAGATGCGGAGCGCTGGGGGGCGGGATCCTTCTGGTCGCGTCAGGTAACTTGCGGTACCTTGAGTATCTGGCTTCAGCGGATATCCAATTGTCATGGCCCGCCTGGCGATATTTCCGACTTGGCCCTGGGGTGGGTTACGCAACAAGGCCACCTTCACCTCTCACGCCTCGGCTGGTTGAATGAATAGTGGTGTTGCAGCGGTTCGCTGGAGCTGCCCTGCTGATGGCGGCGGTGCCCCTGAGTGTTGTGGTGGTGGTGGAGTGCGGCAAGCAAACAGGCGCGCGCTCCAAGCGGTAGGTAGCGCAGCTGCAGGACACGACAGGGTCTCGGCAGGGAGCACTCGACGGTTGCCGACTCTGCTGCTGATCCGGGCTTCTCAGTGATTGTGACGCTTCTGTTCCGTCTGCCACGATTTGCGCTCTCCCTGGGCGAATTGCAATGGATGTGTCCGAAAGGACAAGGAACGCGAAGGCGGCGTGTTTGTCTGTGCCAATTCTGGACGGATTGGACGCTGTCTGATGAACCGAACAAACGTGGTCCTAACACTGGCTGTCGGATGTCGTTGGGGTGGCCCAAGATGGCGTGGCGAGCAGGGGCCTCTCTTTCGTTGCGCCAACTCGTCGTGGGTGGGAGGCGGCTTCGGGGCGAGGTTGGGCTTGGTGAAGTCTGGATTGTCAACGACGCTGCGGCGTCGAGGAGTCAATGGCGGGCTTCAACGCTGTCACGTAGGGAAGGGAGTCGAGGTGAAGAAGAACAAAAAAGGGGAAGAGTTGAAATGGAAGCAGACAGAGACGGAGAGGCAGAGGGGGAGAGAGGGAGATGAGGTAGGAGCTCGGGGCCCCTTGGAGCTGGCTGTCTGGATAATAAAACGAAGCCCAGGGTCGATAATGGGAAGTGAAGTGAAGAAATGTACGGATTAATTATGTGGCTTTGGTGCACATCAGCTTGGCGCCACCGCCATGTACAACTGGCACGAAGGAGCAAGCTAGGGAGAATCAGGCCGAGCAGGTAAAAGGCCAGAGGACATAGTAGGGAACGATGGCCAAGACACTCCCGAGCAGACTGAAGCAACGAGGAGAGGAAGAGAGAGAGAGCAGAGAGCGAGAGGCAGCGGCGGCAGGTCGTGCTGTTGTTGGTGTTGCAGACCGCCTCAGAGCGCCCCCGACGCAGGCGCGGGCAGGTGGAAGGCCAGACGGGTGACAAACAACAAGGCAGGGAAGGAAGGGCAAAGGCACGGTACCTCAGTTCGCAATGGGGGAGACGCGGTATTCGGCGTGTTTGTTTCTGACGTCCCCCGGGTGAAGCAATCCCGTCTGGAGAGGATATTCGGGTCGGAAAGGTACTTGGTGGCTTGGGCAGCAAAGTCTCGTCTCGTCTCGTCGTATGTTCCAGCGTATTCGTCCCAGATACGACCGGTGGCCGTTGGCTACGGTATCCAAGGCTTGCGCGGGTGCTTCGGCTCGTCGTCGTCGGCCCCCAACAAGGAAGTGAAATGGTGGCCACTGTGTGGGAGCGGTGCGGTGGGTTCGATTGGGATGTTTGGCCTGGTTTGGGGTGTCGAGGGCGGGAGCCGGACAGGGAACAGAGCTGGAGCTGAAGCTGAGGTGAAGCTGAAGCGTGAACCAAAGTTGGAAACGTCCAGAAGCCGAGGGCAGCAAACACCTTGGGAGCGGCGACCTTTTTTTCTCCTTTTCTCTCTCTCTCTCTCTCGCTCTGTCTCTGCAGAGAAAGTTCCTCAGGTCGAATACCAAGAGGAGAGTTCGGGGAAGAGAACAGACGACAGACACCCAAAGGGGGGAAGGGGCCCGGACAGCTCGACGCCGGCGAGCTTACATCTTTATCTGTGTTCCTTACCGTCTTACCGTGTTCTTTTTCCCTCTCACCGTGTCGTTGTTCTCCGTCCCCGAGCCGTTTACACCTCGCATCCTGTTGGCGAGCGCTGGCATCTTTCCGTAGCGTCAGAGCCCGCCGCACCAAGTACCTGCCTCATCGGCCATCGATGTACCTGGTGTCTCCCGCATGCAGTCGAGCAGTCGAGCAGCCGTTTGGCAGCAGTTTGGCATTGGCGATGCGCGAGCATGCGAGGGATCCTGGGGCGCCTGGGATATGCGGACTGGATACGGACCCCGTGCAGGTGTTGGGAAGGACCCAGGTCCATGTACCTCTCCATATCCAGAAAGCGGGCAGGTACTCGATTCGACCCGGTGCTGGAATTATGGAACACATGCCGTTCTGCTGCCCCGTCCATTTCCACGGGTGAAAAGCGCCTCCATTACATGCCCCTTCTCGAAGGCAGGTGCATCCCGCACAAAGCACAAAGTGCGTGGTGGACTTGTGGCAGGGCAGGGCAGGGAGGCCAGGCCAGAGCCGGCACTCAGGAGTAAGTCCAGAGCACTGACGCCTGGCTGTCCGCCTCCCTCCTGTGTGTGTGCTGCCCTGTGCAACACCAACTGCTCGGCCCCCACGTTGCAGGAAGACGCCAAAAAACCGCTTGCATCGCCAGCCCAGCTCAACGTCCAGAGGAGCAAGCAACCCACGTTGGAGAGGGCGACACCGAGGGAGAGAGAAGGCGCAAGCGGTGTTGGTTTTGCTTTTGTTGTGCGGCTTGTTTCTCAGCTGCATTGCAGCTCCCACCGCCTCTTTGGCGCCCCGTCTCTGTTCTCTATCCCATCCATCCACCATCTCCCCTCACATCGGAGGCATTCGAGGCAAATACTTTCATGCCACACACACACACACGCGCGCACCCTTCACTCGCCCATTGTGCCTCGGACTTGTGCAACACCCCGTCACGACACACCTAGCTTCCGTCCCTGACCATCACCGCGCATCTTATTTGTTCCATCCTATCAACCCGTCTTCATATCCTCATCTCCCCTCCCCCATCAGATGCTGCACCCTGTCGTTGTCGGGGTCCCCATAATTCGCCCCGTCCTAGACCTTTCGCATTTCCCCTTCCCTCTGCAGAGTCGACTATCGTCCGGGACAGACAGCGCCTTTGCCTACACTGCTAGTTTGTTCTGGTCCGCTCGTTGCTCCTCTCTCTCCTCGTCTGTTCTGCCCCGTTGGTCTCGTGCCCCTTCCCTCGGCTGCTTCCCTATTGCTTCCGTATGGCTGGCTCGCCTATCGCCTCGACATATTATCGCGCATCACGAAAGAGACCTCCTTAGTCGAGTTAGTCGGCCCGTATCAGCCAACCCCTCCGACGAGACAGCCGCCCAGTCGCCGGTGCCTGCTATGTAGGGAAATGTTCTTATCCGACCCAGCTCTGTCATCATCATGCCCAAAATCCCGCGTCAATGCTGTCCGAATCCCTGCCGCGCTCTGCGATCCACATGTCTTCAGCCGGCACCGAGACGTAGACATGCCCATGCCAATGCCCAATCTCCTTACCTTCACCTGAGCTGAGGTCCTTTCTTGGGCCGGCCCGCCCGCCTGACGCCGCCCATCCGATACTCGATGCTGTCCCTTGGCCCTGAAGTCCCCCCTCGATGCAACGGCTGTCACCCGATTCTCCCTGGCCTCCCACCCAGCCTGGCCCGACGATCATGATTCGGAAGGGCCAAATAGAAACCAAGTCGCTCGACTGGCACGAGTGCCGTCTCCTTTAATCCAACCCCTTCCCTTGGACCCGTTGCGCGACGGGTCTGGATGCTTCGCACTCGGCGCGTCTTTCCCCCCATCAGCATCCAGATCGTCCATCTCGTCCATCTCCTGCGATGGAAACCCCTCGCCAAAGAACCCGACAGCTCCGCCCTCCCATACAGATACATATCGTCTCTCGTTACGGCGTAGCTTGTCGACGTCGTGGATTCTACGCTACATAGTACGTATCCCCCCTCCCCACGCCCTCGTCTCCCCTCCATCTCCACGAATCCAGTCGGCCGGCGTGCCCCCTCGTCGGCTGCAACTGCACCTGCAGCGCCGCACAACATAGTGCGGTCCATAGAATGCCACAGACGGTTTCCCCATCCTGCTTGCCGCGCTTCCGTCCCCTTCTGCCCTATCCGTACAACTGACGCGGACAAGGGTGCTGAACTGCAGTCTGCAGGCGTGGGAGAGCATTGGCACGAGGGGGCAAGACTGGCGGCTGATGGCTGGCTCCCTCCTCCCTCCTTTACCCATATTCCTGGATGCAATGCATCGGAGGCTCTCTCCGCCAAGGCCTCGTCCTGCTCCAGGAGGTGCTTCCAAGCCTGCGTCCAAGAGTCTTGGTCGATCTCTGTCCGGGCAAATCCAGCGAGGGCCGAGGGAAGCGGCTCGTGCCATCTGAACCTCACCACAACCTAGGGCTCCAGGTCCACCGGGGACCAATGGGCGATGGACCGCCAACCGTTCCCAACTTGGCATAGGCGGGCGGGCCTCGTCATCAAAACACCCTCCATCCTTGCCCGGCTCTGGATAACCGTCTGCCACATCGCCATTCGAGCTCGTCTTCACAAAACAGCCTTCGCGGTTGCCTCTCGAGGCCCTTCTACACTCTAATGCGCATGGCTTGCCCGAGCAAACGCGGTCCAGGAACAGCGCCCAACAGGGGGCTCTGCCATGTCTGTGGTGGTCAGCCAGACAGAGGGTTGCGGTTTGCTGGAATTCAAGGTTGTCGACCACTCAGAGAAGCTGAGGTAATCAGGGGCGTTCCATCGGTACAGTACATCCAGGTACCTCTGCTGGTTGGCGCCTCTCTCCCTCCGCCTCTACCTCCATGAGGGCGACCCAGCAGTCCAAGTACAGACTATTGGGGAGGAGCTAAAAATTGCAGCGCGCTAGAACCTCACTGGCAAACGAGGCGGGGCACGGGCCGTCATTGACGCCCCGGCGATCTAAGCTTCGCATCGCCAGCTCCCACCGCAATTGTGCAGGAAGAATGCCAACGCCTACCGGCCCTGCCATCACGGTCTCACACGCCCACTGCCTCATCAGAGGCCACTCGGGCCCCAGGTCGTCCGTCAGTCAACTCGACTCCGCCGGGTTCGTCCAACTGAAGAGGCCCCGGCCCAAAAACGGCACACTCACGGCCGACAGGCTGACGCTGTTGTTGCCGATGTTGACCAACGGCAGCCAAATGGAGCAGGCCAACTGATTGATCGTCCCTCCGCACTACGAAGGATCGTCCGTCTCTGCAGTGCCACCCGCCCGGCCTGTCCCCCAATCGTCAGAATGACCTCCAGCCGCGACCCTCAATTCGTCCAAATCTGCTCTTTACCAACAAGCAGGGCAACAGAAGCTGCTCGATAATTACGTACCCACTCGCTCCTCCGTTCCAGACCCAGGCAATCAAGCCAAGCATTCCTCGAGGCCTCCGGCAAAGAAAAGAAACCGAAGGCGCACTCCGAGCCCCATTCCGCCCATCTCCAAGGCTCTCAGCCATGCCGTCAAACGTAACCACCCACCCACCTTCGTTCAGGACCCGTCTTGGCCTCGGTGGCTGACCCTGGCTACGTCGGGGCTCCAGCCATGACGCAGGCGCACCGCGTCGCGCCAGTGGAACACGGCTCTTGCCATGCCCTCGCGGCATCCAGCTACGGCGGGGCCAAGCCTCAAGCTACGGCCGGGTATCTGCCGCCTGGAGCTACTGGTCGCTCCCGAGCACCCCGACTCCGGCTACATTGAACTTGTGCTGGCGTAGACCCAGGTAGCGTGCCATCGCGCATTGGCTCGTTCGCATCCCATCCGACGTATCCTGACGTTGATACGATGCGGTTGGCGTGGGCCGACACTCAACCAACAATTTGATGGCCGTCGAGCCATCTCTGGCGTCGCCCTGTTGTTGTAGCCATTGGCAAGACGCCGATGGGGCCGGGTCGCTGTGGCCTCTTGCTGTGACTGGAGACGGTGCGCCTCGGCAGCCGTTTGAGTGAGGCTGTTCGGCAACTTTGGACGAACCATGACGTGTTGAACGTCAGTTCAAGGCCGTATTTTCTCGGCACCAAATACCTTGCCCGCTAAGCCATATTCCATTCGTGCGGCGTCTACAGCTTGTCCCGGAGTCTCGATCGGCCCAGTTTGGCCACGAGTACGTGCAACGGCAGTGAGAATTCGTTCCGGCAGATGCTTTGGCAACAGCTTTCTGGGTCGCAATGGACGCTGTAACCCTATCCTGCGCACCTAGTAACCCGGGGCTCGAGACAGAAAATATAGTCATGTCCGTAGCACAGCGGTCGCAGCACGGGCTCTCGTGTCAACATGGCAAGCTGCGGTCGTATGAAGGCCATGGTCCTTGGTGCGTTGAGGGTATACTCGATAGTGAACCCTTCCGTGATATGATTACGGAGTTGGCGGTAGCTGAAGAGGCTCGCTCGCTTCGTCCAGCTATGCGCAACACGCCCAACGCAAGACACACGAAACCCTCTATCGCTTGGGCAGAGAGACCGCTTGGAGCAGCTTGAACAGCTTCATATCCGCTCGTTCAGGGGGGATGAATGGGCCCATTTCATCGCGGTAGGATTCCCATATACAGCGAAACCCGTTCCTCCCCGCCTTCGCAACGTACCCGCCTACGGTAGTTTGCACACTCGGCGATGGGTAAGACCATTCAGTATGTCATATGCTTCCGACTTACCGACCCCCCTGAGGACCCGGGGCTTCAACCGGTCCGGGGCCGTCGCGATGTTTTCCCTGTGTCGGATGCCCCTTGTATGGACGAGGTGCTATTCTCCTGCGGGCTGTGGAGAAAACAAGCGCAGCATACGCCGATGCCTACATTTCTTGGGACCATCGGCAGCCGACAGAAGGGAGACCGCAGAGGAGATGCCAAACCCTACCGCTCGGGAATCGAGGAGGGCTGGGATTCTATCCGTGGTGTGGAGTAGCCTCCCCAGATCGCCGGGCCCATGCAGTTCATGACTTCCCGTGCCGTCCCATCTCCTTCTCTCTGGGACGCTTCAGAGGTTGGGGGGGACTGGAAAGGGCTCCTATTGTTGACAATTTGCCTGCTTCTGGCTCTCGAGATGGCCCTCACCTGAGCGCATCTCGCCATCGCACCTGCCTCTTTCCTCCACGTGTCTTTGGGCCTTTGCGACTGGGCGTTGTGTCCAAGGACCGTCCGCGACGGCCTCGCTTACACGCCATATCAGGTCCCTGGTTGACTCGGCGGTATGGCCAGCACGGTCGGCGGTGATCCTGGGAGGACGACGTTCACGTTGGGAAGCTCGCCACTACCGTTTTAGGAAATTGTTGATATCCCGAGGTCATTATCATCACTCATCATTACACTGTCCATGAACCCCCGTCATAGGTTGTACGAAGACCCCGTGACGAATGTATGGGAGTACTCCCGACATGAGAAGCTGTACGTCTTTCTTGCCGACAACATCAAATCACCAGCCTCGACAACCCGTCGTGCTCTCCTCAGCCCCTATCGCCCTAATGATCTCCCTGATTCTCATGCTCACACCTCGCCTGCCGCTCCCAGCCCGCGCGGTCTTCAGGCCTTATACCATCGCCCACCACCCTCATCCCCGTGGTCAACGCCTTTGCCGGCCACGCACGAAATCAAGCCCTCCCTTCCCACACCCGGGAACGGCACCCGTCGCGCCGCGCCAGACATTGAGATCGTGGCTGCGCGGCGCCTCGTTCCCTCTTCCCCACGCGTCGTCTTGCTCCCCTCGAAGCGGATCGCTTCACCCACCGCGGCCCGGCAACCAGAGAACCAAACCCCTCCGCGGCTTGCTTGGTCGGAGTGCGGGCCTTCTCTGGCCGTGGCAGTGTGCCCTCCTTCTCTGGCGTCAGGTTTGTGCGTCGACACGTTTCCAAGAAACCGCCCCCTCCCCCAGTCGCGGGGTACATCCACACACCAAGGCTGCAAGTCAAGCGGTGGTCGGCAGGCGCTCGTCTTTGCACGCCGTCTTGATCGTATCCCGATCGTTGCCGTCGTGCTGTATTAAGCGGCCAAGGCAAGACGGCGCGCCCCTCGTTGATTACGCATCGTATCTTGTCCATCCCAGTTTGACAGCGGCACGTCCTCGCCAAAAGGGGTTATGGCTGAACGACATGCGAATGGCACGGTGAGAGGTTCGATACATGAATTGATGTACCCTACCGTAGCCTTCCATCCCTCGACAGGCGGAAGTCGTCCGAGCATGTCTGGCTCTGGAATGGCAGCTTCTTAAAGAGCCGAAGAGGGGATTCTGGGGCCCCTCACAAAGTGTTCACCGGCAACTCTCATCCGGAACGTCCATTGCTAGACCCCATCGAGGTGACGAGTATCGACCAGTCGCACTTCCTTTGATGAAATTCTGCGTAGAGCGGATGTAGAGGGAGCTCGGGATGGCGCTGTGGCGGGCACAATCTACTCACCCAGCCGCCCCCTTCACCAAGCTTGAACTTGCCGGCTATGACAGACTTCACGTATCTTACATCGACGCCACTTTCAAATTTCAGACAAGTCCCGGGTCACGGCCGCCCTGGCCAGAACTCGGGACTACTGTATCACCAACGAGAACACTTTGGCACGTCAAACCCGGCGGCCTCCTCGCCCCAAAGAGGGCGAGAATAGGGGATCATTTCTTTAGGGTAGTGTTGTACAATAGTACAGGAAATACCAGTAGCGACCGTATCCCGTCTCGAAGCCATCTCCTCGCCCCCCTGGCGCAACTTTTCTGTTGCGGTCGCAGCCGATGGAACCGTCCATCTCTGTTGAAAAATGGCATCAAAAGTTGAACCCGGGTGTTCCGAGTGTCCCCTGGAGCATGAAAAGCAAAGTATAAACGATGGACTCCCTTCTCGCGACGCCTGTGCTTGCTTCTCGCTGATTCAAAAATTCCGAATTCAACATTCCATGTTGAGCAAATTATGTGTACAAAAGGCGGTTGTTGTACCGCCGAATTATGAAGACACGTTGAGTTGTGCGGAGTGCCGCACTCAATCTTCAATGGCATTCTCGTCGGCCGACTTGGCACCGTTGCTCATGCCGGCCTTGACGTTGCCTCGGGCCTTCTCCTGACTCTCGACGAATCGGTCCCAGTGGCTGGGATCGAGCGCCCGAAGTCCTTCACGAATCTGGTCCCGGTCCTCGTTAAAGACGCGCATGATGCCGTGCTCCTCAACCTTCTGGGTCAGTTCAGGGTCGTCGATCTCTTCAATCATTTGGTGGAGCATGGCCGTGTGCTTCGGGTCGAGGCCAACCTCGAGCACGCCGCTCAGTAGCCCGTAGTATTCGGGCTTGATGATACCCGAGCGGATCTTGTGGCCAGCCCTGTGAATTCTGCCCTCTTCCTCTGCAAGGGCCTTCGACGTGTGCGACAGCGTGGAGTTGGTGCGCTGCAGACCAGGACGAACCGAGAGACCAGTCTCGTCCTCGGCATCGGACGGGATGCTGTGTTGGTCGGGGTCTTCGGTTGATGACAGTGAGGTTCCGAGCTGGTCGCTCTGACTAGGAAGTGTGGTCTCGGATGCCTCGTCGGTAGGAACACGAGTGTCGGGGAACTCGTCCTCGAAGCGCTTGATAATGTTGGCCAGTGTCGCATCGAGGAACATCAACTTGCGCAGGTTTTGCTCGTCCTCCTCAGCGTTGACTCTAGCCTTGGACAATGCAGGTTGCAACCGCAGGCGAATCTTGCGCGCACTGGCAAGCAGATGCTTCGACATATCCTTGGCCTTTCCTGGAGGAAGCTTCGGCCTCGGGCCTGCCGGCACTGAGACGCCGTCCTCAAAGTCTCTGATGAACTCGCCAGACTGTCTTCTCGATTCGTCGCCTCTGTTCTTGAGACAGCACGTAAGAGCCTTGACAACACCGGTGCCACCAATAACATAGTCGTCGTCGGGAGCGGATTCGTTGTCCGAGTCGTCCCTGAGGACGTCGTGGCCGACAAGGTGGGCGAGGACATCGGGATAAGGTGGGATAGGACCGCCTGGTAATGAATCCTGGGACTCTGCCAAAACGGTCGAAATGACCGAGCTGATGTCGCCGATGGGAAAGCGTTCCATGTTCCTCAAGCAGTATGCCACCACTTGTTTGGCCAGAGCTTTGACAATCTCGCCAGAGCTATCGCTGGGGACATCAATGTCGACGCACACAATGGTCTTGGACACACGCGTGGCAGCCAGGAAAGATGCGTATAAGGCGCAAGCCTCTTCCTGAGCCTCTTCCGTCTTGGCGTCTGCAAGTTTGGCAAGCTCTGGGTTTTCGAGGAAACTAATGTGTGCGAGCATCTTCGCTTCGGGAAGTATCTCGGCCAGTGCAATCGCCTGCTCCGAAGTCATGGCGACATCGGCCAGATGGACGCGCCGCAAACCCTCCAACTTTGGCAAATACCTTGAGATTGTTAGCTTTGGAGCACTGCTCAACGGATTGGTGCTACTAACTTGCGTAAAAGACCAATAGCGCTGGGGTCTGACTTGCACAGATCCTGGTTGTGAGAAAGGTCAATGAAGCGGAAGTCTTTGAGTTGCGCAAGTGCAGGGAAGATCTTGCAGAGAGAGCCCGGCTTCAAGTTGCACTCGGCCAGGCTGAGCGCCCACAAAGAGTCCTTTGCTGAGATTGCATTTGCAATGATGTCCGTGTGATCCCGAATATCATTCCCGCCCAGGTCGAGACCTTCGCATCCACTCTGTGAAAGGTATCTTGCGACATGCTGGAGGCCCTTCTCGTCAATGTTGTTGTGGGCAAGACCCAGTCGCTTGACGCCACACTGAACGATGCCGTCAATTATTACGCCGAGGTCATCCGAATTCAGGTTGGTTTCGCCAAGATTAAGCAATTCCAGTGTTGAGCCGCCCAGTCGCTCGCCAATGGCCTTGGAGAACAATGTCGCGTTGGCGTTTTGGGGCCGCTCCTCGTTCGAGGAATGCCGTAGTAAGTGGTGGCTGTGTCCGTTCTGTGCCGGCTGGGACGGGCGAGGGAAAGAAATCGTAGAGACGTCGAGAAATTTGAGCGTGCGGCAGAGGTAGATGAAGAGACAGATGTGCCTCCAGCCCTCGGGTCCAATCTTGTTGTTTTTGAGAACGAGCCGTTCGATGAACCCCCCTTGCATGGTAAGACCATCGGGTTGAGTGTGTTTCCGTCTTTTTGACTCGGGCTTCTTCGCAGCAAGGAGACCGGCGAGTATCACCCTCAAACCCTCGTCTGTGAGACCACAATTCTCCAGGATAACCTCCTTGACGGGTACAACCGCCAGATAATCGCCAAGGGTGACCAGATCGGCCAGCTGCATCCAGTAGCCTGTCAAATCCAGTTTCTGGACCATGCCGATGTCGGAGGAGCAGTTGGACGGGCTGTTCAGCTGCTCGGTAATCTTTTTGAGGATAGGCGTTTCTCTCAGCTGGCAACACCGGCGGTATATCCTCACTGGGTTCGTTGTGGGAGAGGCTGTTGTCTTTGGTGTCGCGGCCGGGGTGCCTTCGCTGGACGAGTCGCTGTCGTCCATGTGGATTTCCATGGGGATCGTGCCGTTGGCCTCGGCTTGTTTCCTCTTCTTCTCTTTCCTAGCTTTCCTCTCTTCTTCGCTCTTCTTCTTTCTTTCCTTCTTCTTAGTGTCCTTCTCCTTGTCGACAGGAGCGCTTGCATCTTTCGCCTCGCCCTCCTTTGCCTTGCTGGTGTCCGTTCCTTCGCTTTCGGGTTCTTTTGGGACAGATTCGCCGGTCGTGTGGATGATACCATCGCGCTCCTTTTGTTCCTCGAGACACTTGGGGTTCTTGAGCGCCTCGCCCTCTCCCTTCTCTGTCATTTTCTTTGTTTTTGACTTCTCGAGCGGCTTCTTTGCGGGCACGTCTGTGTCGGCGTATTTGGGCATTGGCGCAATTTCAACATCGACGCTGAATGCGACCCTCCGGAGTTTCGCCTGGTGTAAGTCCGAGATCTGACACCGCTCGCGGTTGCGGTCGACGTTCAAGACCTTTCTCTCTACCAAGCCATGGGTTCCTCTTGTGCCTTGCCCCAGAACTCCGCCCGACGCGGACAGTCGGCGGAAGACTCCGAGGAAGCCGGCCTGGCCGCGACCAGGAGGCGCCGGTGTGTAGGGTTGATCGCCATCGTTTTTGGCGGCGTGGGGAAGCACGGCATTTTTGGCAGGAATCGCCTTCGGAGGGGCCGGGCCCGAGTCTTTTGGCGGCGTGCCCTGGGGCTGCTGGTTTGCCTGGGCGTTGTTGCTGTTGGGCGAAGAGGAGAACTTTGACGAGATGTTGGAGAACCACGAGTTGCGGCGCGATGGCGGAGTGCCGTTGGGGCCCGGTTTCTCGTTGGAAGGACTCCTTCCCAAAGGCGGCCGTGATACTGGGATGGGTTTTGTTCCTTCTGTGGGTGCCTTTCCGGGTTCTGTCGCGCCATTGGCGTTGCCGTTTGCATTGCCATTAACGGCAGGCTGGCCGGCGGTCGGAGAGGCGGGCGGCGGTAACTCTTTCGTGGCAGACGTCGACGATCGTCGTACGGTGAGTGCTTTCGGCGGCCTGTCTGTTATGCGCATTTTGTATTAGTGAGGGAGGGGGGAGGCCTGGATACTGAAATGAAGACAAGATGGGCGAAAAAGAGGAAGAACAGAAGGCAGGAGGGAGGTGACGGCTTCCTGGATATATCCACAAGCAAGGAGGCCCAGAGATCCGGTCACCGGTGGCAAGCGCTCGTAGGTCGATTGCCAGTTGCTTATCTGGGTCGACTTGGCTTGGGGTGCGGGTGCCGTGCGACTGGCGACTGGGCGACTGGGCGGGCGACTGGGGGTCTGGAGCAGCCAACTAGCTGCCCTGGGAAATGAGGTCAGATGGGACGTTTTTGCGCACCTTTGGGAGAGCCGCCGTGGGTCATCCAGCTAACATCTACTCCATGAACCTGCTCCATAATGAATGTCGCAGAGATGCCGAGGAAGAGTAGGACGACGGACACCGAAAGCTATGGGCCGCGATGGGCCAAAGAATCGAAACGTCGTCCTGATAAATGAGCGGGAGTAGAAACGAACAAACCAAAAGAGAAAGAAAGAAAAAAGGTTGCTTGGCGAAGGAGGAGAAGTGGTGGTGGTGGTGGTTGGCCTTTGGCGCAGAGGAAGGGAATGGAAATGTTGCGCGCCCCAGGCCCGGCAGAAGGGTGACTTTTGGCTTGATTTCTAAAGAGGACGGCGGGAGGCGGAGGAGGGTACTATGCTATTTCGTCGCCGCGGGCTGTCTCTGCCTTGGGGCACCAGCTTTGGTCCCGTCCGGAACGTTGACTGGACTGCGGACAAGCAGCCGGCAGCTTATTCGATCCGTAGGTCAGATAGGCGTGGGAGGAGGTGGTGACAGGGTGGTGGTAGGGGCCAAGTAGAAACGAGGGTAGGAATACCTCAGGGTCCGGACCAAACGGGCGAGGAGGGGAGGGAAGGGCAGGTATTCGTAGAGATGGCGGCAAGGAAGCATGGCGACTCGAGCACAGTCTGCGCAGAGGGCGAGAGACAGCGGCGTCCGTACCTTGCCGTAAGGAAAGGCCGGACGTGGCAGCTCTAGCGGGGTTCATTAACCTTTTTAGAGGGGAGGCATCTCGTCATTGGCAGGAGATGAGCGACGCCATGGCCCGAATTGGAGACAGACAGAAGGAGCCGGTCTTGGCTGAGGGTGTTGATTGCGCCTGAGGAAACGGGAGCCCACGAGGGGGGGTCGCCGACGCCATGCTCAGTCATCGCTCCTGTCCACAAATCACTCGCCAATTGCCTGAGGGATGGACATGTCTAATGCCTCACGCCTCGCACAGGCAGCCTTCTCCTCGCCGTCGTCAGTCAACTACACACAAGAGACACACCCAGTGACAGTTCCCCCATCAACCCAGACACACTGAACCTTGCCCGACCACATATGCCTTCCTCTTACGTATGTACCTGGTTCAGAGATCCTGGGCCGATGGGAAGTCCCGTGTCGACTGCCATCAGACGGTCGGACATCTTTTGCCGCCAAATTCCCCGGAACCTAGTTCATGCTGCTGCTGCAGCATCGGCCGCTTTTCTCTGATCGACCGTATTTCTTCCGGGATTGCTTGTTCCAAGCTTCCACGCCAACTACCGAGGATTCGACCGAGCAACAAGCTTCTCTCCAAGACGAGGGTGTTTTCTTCTCTGTCGAACTACCCAGTATGACCTCGGCCCCCACGTTGAGACGAGCGCCGATGCGCTGAGAGAGCACTCTCTCGTCAACACTGCTGCGCATGGCCGTGCCGCTTCACCGCACACAGCAGAACCTGACACTCGCCCGGCGCGCAAAGTTCGAAGCACCGGCATTGTGGTCGAACGACTGAAGTACCCATGTACAAGTAGGGGACCTCCGCTGCGCTACTGTCAGCAGGTGGCCAGTGGACTGCTTCAGCTCGTCCCTGGTTGGCTGCCACTACCGCCCGTCTCCACTCGTGGGCGGGGGTCATCAACGTCAGGAAAGGAAGAGAAGGGAGACAAAGGCACGATGGAGGGACGCTCTCATCGGTCTCCTCCCCCTTTCACTTACTTCCATCCAGATGCTGATTCCTGGTTTCTGGTGTCCCTGGTGCTCCCATGTTCCTGCGAGCCTGGCGCCGTCGAAATGGCACGACACGAGACCGCTGTTAACTCCCCTCGGAAGCGGACAAAGTCCCCAGCGCTGCAATCATTCGACTCGCCCCGTTGCACCTCGACTCGCCCGCATCAGTCCCCCTTCTCCGGTCCTGCATTCTGCAACATTCCACTAGGATCGCACACTACTGCACGGGCACAGGAAGCCACGGGCTGCTCTTATTAATCGCGCGCCTCTACAGCAGCAAGCTGACCTCACAGCTCAATATCAGGGCCGGCCAAGTCGCCCGCAGCCTAGAGTTGCTCTACTAAGCAGTATCAGACGCGTTATATACAAATGGGAGCACAAAGTTCACGCTTACCTGTTGCAGCCGCAGTCGTAGGAACTCCCCGTGTCCGCGGGCGGCCGCGAGGGCGATTCAGGGTCCGGAGGCTTCTGACGGTTGCATTAAATAGGGAATTGGTCCCAGGCCCGTTCATGTTTACTTACACACATAACGACCGGCATTGACTCAGGACTAGACAACTGACCGCCCCTGGGCATCGTGAGATCACGAGGGCCCTCATCCAATAGAGGCTGGAGCTGCCCTGGGGGTCTCCCCTGGTTGAATTTCAGCCGTGACAGACACCGCTACGAGGCCAGTCATCCACTTACTCTCTAGCCCTGCGGTGCGACTGGCAGAACGAGGGTGGGACCTTTTTTCTTTTTTTTCCCCCCCTCCCTCTTCTTCCGTTTTCTTTCGCTCGCTTTGCGGCAATGCTCCCCCAGGGCGTCATTCCCTTTCCTGCTGAACGAGATGATGTGCTTCGGAGCGTGGTGAGAAAACCGCCTTCGGGGACCCTCCACCCCCACCGCTGTACCCTCCATCCATCCCGTAATTCCCGCGCGCGACCTGACGAAATGCGACTCTGGCCTCAGGGCCCGCGAAGAGGGTTTCCAAGTCGCCCTACATTCCTCCGAATCGAGGCAGACAGTCAGAGTCCCCTCTATTTTACCTATGTCGCCATCGAAAGCGTTCGGACGCTTTGTGGGACCAGCCCTTGAGAACTCCTCTGCCCTGCAGTAGCAGCGGTACCGGCCAAGGGATACAAAAATTAAGGTAGGAAAAAACAAAAACAAACCATCTCAGATTCACACATCTCCCGGGACTGCGGCCCATCTCGACACCATCGTCAGATCCGTGAGGCTATTGTTGCGTTTGCCCCTTGCGCCATCCCGGTACCCTCCGCGGCTCCAACAGAACCACGGCCGACGCCATTACTTGATTCTCGTAAGGGATCGTCGCTTTCCACCACCGGGAGAGCCTGGCGTGATGTGATCTCATTGGTGCTCCCATGCGGGGGTCTCGTGCCCTCCTGTTTTTTTCGCCTCACCACCACACATTCCTGCCTGCAGATGTGCATCACCTCCCTCCCCCCTAGGTAGATACGCCGAGGCCAAACCTGCCACGCCAGGCGGCAGCGCGATTAGCACGCAATCAAGCATTTTCCGTTGGCACCCGTCTCAATGGGCAGCGCACAGTAGCGCCACAACGCACAATTGACAGCATGGTCACCACCCCCCCAAGCACGGCCAACAGCGCTTACTCGACCGGTGGTTTGCTGTAGCTGCTTTGTCTCAATGTTTTTTTTTTTGGGGGGGGGGGGGGGGGGCGGCTCATTTCATCAGCATCGTGGTGTGTTCAACTTTTTGACGTCTGGCATTTGGGATATCTCATTGAATTGTTAAAGAGGTTCCTTTCCCGTGACCATCATAATCCCCTGCCGGATTTTTGTTTGCCTGATAACTCCCGACTGCGAAAAAGTCATGCCAAAACGTCAAATGCCTGCCCAAGTGCCAGAAACCGCCCTATTGAACCCGCGTCTCTACATACAACAGGAAACAAGCTTACTCGGCGCGGAGCTCGGCAATGCGCTCCCTGACGCGCTGCTCCTTCTGCTCCTTGGTGAGGCGCTGGGTCTTGTACTTCTTGGACTCGGCCTTCCACTCCTCCTTGCTCTTGGTGTTGGAGCGCTCGGGCTTCTTCCAGGGGTCCTCGCGGATGGCGGCGTGGGCCTCGGAGTAGAGCTCCTCGAGGCCGTCGGCCTCGACGTCGTCGTCGATGTACTGCTGGAACTGGGACTTGTAGCGCTCCTCGTCGTCGTCGGCGAGGGTCTCCATGTACTCGGCGACGTGCTGGCCGAAGATGTAGTTCTTGAGGGTGTCGGCGTCGAGCTCCTTGGTCTCCACGTCGTAACCGGGGAAACGCTTCTCGGAGTGGGGGACGAGGATGCCACCGTCGGAGGCACCCTTCATGGCGCCGAAGACACGGGCACCGGTGGAGGTGCGGTGCAGACCGACGTCGAGGTTGGCCTTGAAGGGGCGGCGCTCGCCGTCGTCGGTCTCGGCGGCTTCGGTGAGAGTGTACTCACCGTTGGCCTCCTCGACACCGGTGAAGGTCTTGTCGAGGCCGAGCTTGGAGAGGGCACGGCGGGCGATCAGGAGACCGGTGGCGTAGGCGGCAGCCCAGTTGGTCAGGCCGTGGGTGATGCCGTAGGCGGGCAGCTCGTGGGAGTAGGCGGCGGCGAAGACCTTGTCACCGGTGATCTCGGAGGTGACGATTTGCATGATGATGTCCCGGTTGGTGAAGCGGACCACAAGACGGTACTTGGGGGCACCGTACTTGTTCTTGGCCTGGGTGATCAGGCGCTTGCGGGCATAGTAGTCGGTCTTGCCGGAGCGTCTGCGCTTGTACTTGGTCTGGAAGCGACTGCGGACGAGTTAGCGAGGACCGTCCCCTCGAGAATCGCGAGGCCATCTGGGGCGGTGGGAAGTGCGTGGGAGACTAACCTGTAGTACGCGCTGTTCTTCACCAACTTGTGGAAAGGCTGTCACGATTGAAAATCCCGAGTCAGCAATTTGCGCTTCAGATTTGGCCCATTGATCCGAAGCATCTTGCTTTGACTCCTACGCCCACGAGACATTTCTGCCTGCTATTGGGGGCCAATTGCCATTGCTGGCAGAGGAAGTTTTGGTTTCGCAATTGTCGCGTTCGGCCATGCAGGCTGTCTGGACACTTGACGGTGGTGTTTCAACTTACCATCTTGACGGTATTGGCTGGCGGGCGGTTGGCTCAGCAAATTTGTCGGTTGGTTGTCAAAGGGGTTGTCGAAGAGGAAAAAAATACCCAGCTTTGAGACTCGCGATAATATTCCTGTGGGTAAAGGCAGAGCCCTAGAAAGTGGGGACCCGCCTTTCCCCTGTGGAAACTGTCACCCCAAACAGGTCGGTGACGAGTCACGTGGGTCGTTGTAGTTCGGCCGGGGACGAGCTCAAGGAGGTTGCCGGAAGCAGCTTACTGAGCAAGGACGCCAAGCCTTGTTCCAGTGTCCCCCCGTTCAGATTTGGGCCGAGGTCCACGGCCTGATTCGCCGAGGTGGGGGCAGCCGTCCCCCTTCCCCAGGTTTCGGCTCCCCGACCACCGCAGCTTCTCCGCCTGCGACGGCGACGACGCGCTTGAGTCGTGAGGTTTCCTCCCAGTGGATGACGTAGAACTCTCGAGCCAGTCATGCAGTCGTTGGAAGAATCAGACAACTTCTTGATTGATCATGTGCTGGAAGCTATAGACGACATGACCGATTCCAAGCAGCCCAAGGTGCTTTTGTTCGACATTGGCGGAGTGTGTGTAAGTGGCCGCCCTTGGACTTTTCCAGCTGTTTTTGGCCTCGGCATGTCCAATTCATGATCCCGGTCATGGACGGCAGTCATACCTCACGCTGAGATACCGAGCATCCTCTGACTTTCCAAGGTCGTCTCGCCGTTCCAAGCCATCCTCGACTACGAGCTCAGCCTCGGCATCCCGCCAGGATGGGTCAACTACTCCCTCTCCAAGACCAGCCCCACGGGTTTCTGGCACCGCCTCGAGACGGGCTCGATCCCCATGGACGAGGCCTTCTTCGCGGGCTTCAACGCGGACCTTCATGACCAGGGGCGGTGGGAGGCCTTCTACGCCGCCCAGCGGGCCAAGAACCCGTCCCTCCCTGAGCAGGTCCCGCCCCTGCCCGCCATCGACGGCGAGTACCTCTTCAACACCATGATGACCAACTCCATCCCCCCGGACCCGTGGATGTTTCCCGCGCTGAATAAGCTCAAGGAAAGCGGCAAGTACATCCTCGCGGCGCTGAGCAACACCGTCATCTTTCCCGAGGGCCACAGGCTGTGGAGGAAGGACTTCCTGGACGACCCCGTGCGCAGCCTGTTTGACGTCTTCATCTCGTCGGCGCACGTCGGGCTGAGGAAGCCGGATCCGAGGATGTACCGGCTCGCTCTCAAGGTGCTGAACGAGTACGCCGCAGAGAACGCAGGCTCGGAAAGGGGCCGGGCGTTGAGGTGGGCCGAGGGCATCAAGGCGGACGACGTCGTGTTCCTCGACGACATTGGCGAGAACCTGAAAGAGGCGAGGAAGCAGGGCTTCGGGACGATCAAGGTCCATCTGGGGAGGGCGTACGAGGCTGTCGAGGAGCTGGAGAAGATCACGGGGCTGCCCTTGGAGGGCGACCATCCCAAGATCCCGGTGAAGCCCGGCTCGAAGAGCAGCGGCAAGGCGAGGCTATAGGCAGTGACATAGACGATGGTCCCACTAGACAGGGCCATCTACGCCCTCCGAGCTACGTAGACATACACGGCATCCACGTTCACAATCTTGCCATCGACCGCATCCCGCTCCCACTCCTCGCGGAACAGGGCCCTCGTCTTCCTCTTGAACTCCTCCGTCGCCAGTTTGACGGTCAGCGAGGTGCCCGTGATCCAGTCAAACTGCTCGTCGATCTGGTCCAGGCCGTACGTCGTGTCGCCCTGGCCGGACAGCTTGTCCATCAGCTCGATCCTCTCCAAGGCGTACCCCGCCCCCTCCAGGACCTTCGTGAACGAGTTCCTGTCCGTGATCCAGGACCTGTTGCTGGGGAACCGCGCGCCCAGCCGCCTCGCCGCGCGTTCCAGCAGCAGCCCGATCTTGAGGTTATCCTCGTGCGTGACGTCGACGACCAGCCTGCCCTCCGGCTCCAGGTACTTTCGCCACGACTTGACGACCTCCTCCGGGTCGTCGAAGAGGACGAACGCGCTGGAGCAGAGGATGACGTCAAAGGTCCGCCCGTCGAGCTCCGGCAGCGTCTCCAGTTTCGTCACGTCGTGGTTGAGCAGGCGTATGCTCGCACCGGGCTTGAGGCGCCCTTGCTTCTCTCTCGCCTTGGCCAGCATGGCCTCGGTGACGTCGACGCCGATGATCTCGCCCCTGTCGCCCACTCTCTCGGCGGCGATGAAGACCTCCAGCCCTGTGCCGCAGGCGAGGATGAGGACGCGCTCGCCGGGCTGGACGTCGGCGACGGCCATGAAGCGCTTGGTGTAGCCTGGGTGGAACGAGTTCTCATAGTTGTCGGCTCGCGCGGTGTACATGCGCTGCGATGATGCGGCTTGCGTCTCGTGGTCAAATTCCATGATGCGTGGCTGTCTGATGGCGACGTGTGCTGTATGGTGCTTTTGGGCCGGATACGACTCGTCTCACGTTTTTGTGTACTGTGGTCGGTCGTCAAGATCTCGAGGTACCGTCGGTGGCCAGCCGTCTGAACTTGTATCCTCTAGGTCCAATCTGACTCACCCATCAGCACGCAATCCGAGGATCTGCAACGGACGCATGCAAGTACGCTTTCAAGCACTGGACGAATGCCGGCAATACGAAGTGAGTCACCGTGATGTGTGAACGTGAGCTACATTTCCAGGGTTTTGCACCAGTTCTGACCTGAGCCGATGGGCCCGCTGCTACGGTCTCGTCACGAATTGGCCTCACTGGTATTTTCCAGCTCGCGCCAATCACTTGGTGTACTTCGGCTTTACATCATCATCATCATACTCGTATATGTGCCGCTTATTGCGTCGTCTGCTGCCAAATGAGAGCGACCAAATGACATGGTATCGTTGACCCCGTAACTCCTCGACTCCAAAAGCACCCTCCTGCAGCCAGTCCATCCCAGCCAACGCCATCCCAAGCAACCCCGTCCTCGCCGGTCACTTTGACCCAGCCTTCGTCTTGCCCTTGTCCAAAACGAACGTGTCCCAGCACTCGGCATCGTCAACGTCCAACGCCTTCAGCCTCGCTGTCCAGTACGCCGTGAGCCTCCCCTCCTCGTCGAACGGCCGCAGACTCGCCCACGCCGCCCACATGCCAACCACGGCCTGCGCCCTTTCCGCGTCGACCTCGAAGAACTCCTTGTGGTTCCCGCCGCAGCCGGGACACCCTCGGTCCCACCTCCGCTCGTTGGCGAGGTGCAGGTGGACAACCTCCTCCATCTTGATGTAGTGCGGGGCCTGGCGCCTGAAGACGAGGTCGGGAGTGTAGTGGCATTTCGACGCCCACTCCCGCATGCGTCGTTGGGGGTTGTTTGTGTAGCCGATCTTGATCATCCGGCGGGTGTCGGTCCCCGAGGCTGTGGTGTGGCCTTTGGGGAGCCTGTAGCCGTAGATGTAGCCAGTGTCGGCCGCTTTCAACTCCTCTTTCGTGAAGGGGGCGATGAGCTTCTCAATGATGTCTTTGTTGATTTTGCTGGCAAGTGCGGGAGGGCCGTAAGGGGTGAAGGTATGGGCGGTTGACTTGTAGGGAGGGCTTGGGATACTGGTTGATTTGGCAAGCAGGTGGTTGAAGGGGATGCTGTCGAGTTTGGGCCTGCACTCATCGTCTTCGTCCTTGACGACCTCTTGCTTCACCACGCTGACACGTCGCTTTTCGTCCACGGGCTCTGTCTTAACATCTTCGGCAACGGATGGTCGGCCGGCGTTTGACGGTTTCGCAAGACGGCTCCCCGTCTCCGCCGAACAACTGACCGTCCTCGGTTTCCATCCTTCGGACTTTGGCTCTACCTTCCCATTGGCCTTTTCCTCGCCCCCCTTCGACCCGAGGAAATCCCGTATCCGCCGTTCCCACTCGACGATCTTTTCCACGACCTGCGTCTGATGCCATCTCTTACACAGCACCAGAGACGCGAGACGCTCGAGGTGCCTCGCGGCAGAGGACAGGCTCCCGCTGGCGAGGATGTCGACAACCACCGACGAGATGCTCTTGCGCGATTCCTTGCTGATAGGGTTCATGCAGGAGGGTTTGCTTTTCGAGCGGCCTTGGCATTTTGTGCAGGTGCCGATGGGCGTTGACAGGCAGGTCTGGAGGTCGGCGAGGGTCTTGGGCCACTTGGGCTGAATCAGGACGGCCATAGCTGATATTGGAGAACGGTCTTTCTGGTTATGCTCGAATGAACGGGAATGATGTGCCCTGGAACTGGAGCATCGCGGTCTGCACGTTCACTACATATACCTCGAACGAGGCATCATGGAGGCCTCGACAAGGCATACAGCCTCGGACAGGCGTGGCAGACCGCCCTCCATCACGAAGAAGGCTGTGGCATACATACAGCCACGGGGCCAGCCGGGAAGGAGACCGGGGGCATGATTTTCAGACACGGCCAAGCAATCGGCGTTGGGCCGAATTGGGCCAACTGAACCAACCGTATGGTGTGACTGTACCTGCTCCTACCGGCCCTGCACCATCTCCTTCAACGACGTTCTCAAAAGTCTGTAATACAAGCTTCTTCGTCTTTGGCGGATATGAAGACGTATTTGGTGCATTTGGATTCCGCCTCTAGTCCTTCGCCGCCGACGGGTCTCGGCGTACGATGTCTGTCCCCGGGGATGATGGCACCAACGACTCTGGGAACCGACAATCAAGAACCAACAGCCCATGCACACTCTTGCATGAGAGCCTGGCTGCAGCCCGCACACAGCCAATTTATCTGTGATCGCTGGCAGGCGCAGTCACCCTAAAGGGGCATTCTCCCCCGACGTTGAAACCGTTCGGAACCGCCCCCTCGGGTTCGGAGGATGGCGCAGGGCGTGGGATGGGCCGTACAGCAGAGGGCCCTACCAACGGGGGTGCACACGAGAGAGAGAGAGCTCAGAGGAACACAACTCTGGAGGTGGTCTCGGTATATGTCAACTCTTCTCGAGAGGGAAAGTTGTGAAAAGACTGCCGCGCCGGATATGACGATGCTTTACCGATGACCACAACTCGAGGTGAGTCTGTACGACTCCACCAGCTGAACAGAAAACGTAGGCTCTGCTGAGAGGGGAGAGGGGGGATATCCGTTCATGTAGTTGTGGGTGACTGCGCCCATGCATCCTACCCTCGGCGGCAACGAGACGAACCAGGGGTGGTGCGGCCGCCAAGGGTTCCGCACCATCGCATCATCGCATCATGCCCACCGGGGCGCCTCTTCCGGCCAGGGAGCATATTGCACATGAATAGAAAACGAGGCCTGGAAGTCTTGTGTGGGGGGGAGCTTGAGCCGAAAAAAGTAGGAAAAAAAAAAAAAAAAAGAGGCAGGGTTGGAACCAACGGGCTTTTCCAGCATCCGCCTCATCCAACCATCGGCCGATACGCCCTGTTGGCCTACAGCGCGGGTTATCATGTGTCTGGAAAGCGTCCTGTGCAGCCAACGTTAGCCTCTGTCTTGCGTTGTCAGGAAACAGCCACCTGCTTTGCCGATGGTGACATTTTTTTTTGGCTCTTGACATTGGCTGAGGTTGAGACCGTTGAACACGGAAAACATCAACGTGGGTAAACCAACTGTGCAATCGCTGCCGTTGCTCATCACCCACGAGTCATGAGAGACGGACAACATTCGTAGTCCGGACGGCATCAACATGAGCATCGGTGATCAGGAAAAGTGTCTTCATTATCACCACCTCCTTCTTATCCTCGGCAAACCAGCCAGTGCGGGGATAACAAAGGCCCTCGTGCCAACTCCATTCATCAACGTAGCCTCTAGTGCACGTAAAGGACTCCAAAATTCCCGTCCTCTTTCCTCCCCGTCTCTCGCGTGCGGGCAGCTGCGTACCGTGCCGCCGCCGCCGTGCCACCAACAGTCTTTGGTTTCTACGAGGCCACCACCCCGCGGCTGTAGGAGAGAAAGACAAAGCGAGAAGAGTAAAAAAACAGAGAAAAAAACAAAGGGAATCACTCTTGTGAAAATTATTCGCTCGTACGTCCAGGTCCATCGCCCTTCTGTGCTGGATCGTCTGGCTCTCCTCAAGCAATCCCAAATACGCCGCCCCTATGCGGAATTCGTGTCCCTCATACATGACAAAGGTATATATAGAAAGGTCCATGGTACAAGAAAGGAAGCAAGGAAAGGGGAACCGAACTAGGTGCCGCGAGCACCCTTGCAGGGCCTGCTCCCCTAAGCCCTAAGCGCTCTGTGGTGCTCCGGCTGCGCCATCATTCTCCGATTCAAAAGCCAACTTCCGGGGGTCCGCGCTTTCAACCTTGGGGAAGTTCGGCTTGTCCATGCCGGACACTCCGCTGTCGGTTTCGCCGAATGTGATGCCGAGGGAGTCTGCGTTCTTCTTCGCCTCCTCCGCCCTCCGCTTCTGATCTTCTTGAGCCTCTTCTAGGTTCATCAGCGCAGGAGGGCGGTGCCGCATCTGTCTGGCCTTGGCAAGGGAAATGGTCTTTTGCTGATACGTCGTTGTTATCGCCTGGGTATCATCTCGGTCAATGGTGGCCTTCATGAGGGCCGCCATCCACAGTCTTCCTGACTTGAGGTTGGGAACTGCAAAGTAGTGAACAGTCGGCTTCGTAAAGTTGACGGCACGGGACAGGCCTGCGCGCGGCGGAACAAGCTTGAAGATGAACATGGTGTCATCTCCCTTGTCCGCCGAGGGGTCACCGTCGCGTCCCGTGGCCGTTCCAGCACCGGTAAGTTTGGCGTGGAGGCCAGTCAGCTGTTCGTTGTCGGCAGGGAGAACGCGATGGAAGGAAATGTCGATGAGTCCCTTCTCCTCTTGGTCGTTCTCTGAATAGTAGTACGCTAGCCGGCGGCCCTTGAGCACGAACAGCCGGGGTTTCCAGGTCGTCATCAGGTTGGAGCTCTTCTTTCTCATCCACCCGCTGTAGTCGGCATCCTTGACGGCCTCTACCGGACTGATCTTGAGCAGGCCGCGCTGGTAGGCACTCGTCTCTTTCTTGCCCTTCTTCCTGCTGCCCTTGCTCGCCACGGTCGTCGCGGTGCTGGGGCTCTTTGCTGTATCGGGCGAATCGAGTTCGAAGCTCGGCCCGGCGGAAGGGGTACTCGACCCGGTCCTAGCGGGCGAGGGCAGAGGTGAGTCCTTGAGAGAGGGGTCGACGGGCGAGGCCATCTTGTTGCGGTCTGCCGATACTGAATCCGAAATGGCCCGTAAACCGGTCATCTTGACCGACGGCTTCACGACAGCGGAAAGCCAATCGGCATGGATGCCCTGACGTGATGCCGGCGACTCTGGCACTGGCGAGGCCCGAGCCTTTGCTTCTAGCTTCGTGACGCTGGGCGCTCCAACGTCCTTGACGGGTGGCACTGGCCGCGCGGACTGAGTGGTGCTCGTCGATGCGGTTCTTCTGTGGGGAGCAGATTGCAGGTTGTAGTACTTTTGCGCCGCCGGCGAGGCAACACTGTCACGGTTCGAATCGACGCTTCCAAACCTTGAGTGCCTCGAAATAGCAGTGGCGCTGCGCACTCTTTGCTCGTCGGCGTAGCTGTTCTTCTTGGTGTGGCTGGCGGTGCTGTCGCGTTTCCTCAGCACGTTGCGGCGTCGGCCGTCGACGTCGGTGCCACTGAAGTACCCTCGGTCGTTGTCAATGGCGGACTCCGGAGCGTGTAGGCCAGACTGCTGCATGATGTCTTGGAGTCCGGTAGAAGAAAGGGGCCTGGTCGAGGCGCTGCCAAGGGTCCAGTTCCTGTCGAAGGAAGGCTGCTTTTTATGGGCGCCATCTGTCTGAGGAAACGTTCCACTCGTGGCCAGTTTCGGTGTCACTGCGCTGTTCATGGGCGCCCCCGTCAAACGGAAGTCGGTGGAGGACGAGTGCCTGCGTGAGTGGTGCAGATCCCTGACAGAAGCAGCCGAAGGTCGTTTCATGTGGGATGGTCGGGTCGGGCTGTCAGTAATCGGGGAGACTGGCGAGACGATGGACGCAGTGTCTAGCTTGTGCGTTTGCGAGAAGGAGAGGCGCTTGCTGGAGAACGACATGGCCCTGTCGTCCACGGGCGTCATCCTGGTCAGGGTGTCGGCCCGGCTTCGTGACCGCTTCGCATCTTCTGAGCCAACGTCGCTGCCGTACGTCTGGGTAGTCCTCCTGGTGGCAATGCCCAGGTTGTTGCACTCATCCTGTAGGGATTTGATCTTCTGCCATGTCTTGAGTCGCCTGCCGACGGAGCCCAGCTCGAAAGCTTTGATGAAGAGGGAGCTCTGGTCCATGCCCAAGAGAACTTCACCAGTAATCTCCTGGTCTCGGAAGACCTCGCAGTGCGATTTCTCAACGCCGACCGTGAAGAGGTACTCGGCAACCTGATCCGACGACCACGCCTCCACCTCGGACCGGCTGTGCATGCCCTCCTCCTCTTCGTCCGTCTCTTCGCCATGGATGTAGGACATTCGGTGGTCGAGCTGGGCGCTGTACTCGCTGCCGGAATCGGTGGGAGGTGCTCGCATTGCGCCATTGCTGGGCGTAGAGCGCAGATCGGTGATGTGCTCGTCGATCACGTTGAGCGTCTCGCTCAGTACGTGGTCCTGGTTCGTGTTGAGACGGCCCAGGGCGGCCGAAGGCGGGGGGTTCGGCGTGGGCGGCGCATTTTCGATCGGGGCCGTCTCCTGCTTGATGTTGTTCAGCGGCAGGGTGACGGGAGCGGGCGACCCGGCTGGCGGCGTAGAAGCGGGTGGAGCGGCGGGGGCAGTAATCTCGTCGTTGGGGGCGGCGGTATCCGTCGTGTTTGTTTGTTTAGATTCGTTAACCACCTCGGGCAGTGTCGCCAGTGGTTTCGAAAAGTTGTTGGTCGGAGCGGTCTTGGGGGATGGCCTGGTGTAGACTGAACCACGGACAGTGAGCGTCTTGCCGTCTGCAGATGTCGGGTACCGTATAGACGTACCTTCGGGAAACAGGCCGCTGTTCCCGTTCACCAAGTGCTTGCCCAAAAACCAGCCATCGCCGAATTCATCATCTCGCTCGATCAGCTCGACTCGGTCGCCTTTGGTCAGGCTCAATTCGTCGGAGCTGCGAGCGATAAAGTCGTCTGCGGCAAGGGCACGTCAGCTCAGGGCCCGCGGTCAGGAGGGCAGGTCGTGTCGAGGGCGGGGAGGAGACGAGGTTGCATGACGCGAATACGACGAGCGGGACAAGGTCGGCAGGTGGGCTCGTTGCTCTGGTTAGCGGAGCGAGGGAGTGAACTTACGGATGACCAAGAGGATATCACCAACTTCTGGCTTTGGAGCAGCCATGTTGCCGACGATGCCAGGCGCCGCGACAGATGCGGGTGGCGTTTGCTAGAGAGGGAGAGTTGTGACGGGATCAATACATAGGAGACGAGTTCGCTGGCTGGGCAGCCTGGCCTGGGCTCGACTTTGACTTGGGTGCGACGAGCAGGGGGGGGGGCGGGCGAAGAAGCAGTGCTGTCGAAGCGAAAATTGCAGCAGCGGCCAGGGATGGTGACTTGTTCGGCAGCTGGGACCAGGTAGGTAATGGGTAATGGGCGGATACGGATAAGGTGGTGAGGACCACGAGGGAGGAGTACCGAGTGCACTACGGTGGTGGGAGGAGAGGGCGAGAGACGAGGGTGGTGGAGGTGGTGGTGGTGAATGGGAGATGAATTGCGACCGGGGTGAGGGAATGAAGGAGCAAAGGCAAGCTTCGGCTTTTCGACGATGGGCCTGCCCCAAAGAATTTCCCCCCTTTCCTCGGGTGTCTTTTTCGTGTCTTTTGCGATGTGTCGAACTCGCAGAGGAAAACCAATGGTATGGCTGGCGTTTCTTCTGCCGTGGGATTCTCTGGGCTTCCCTTTGCCTGTCTCTGGGCTGCCACTCGGGGGGTGTTGTTGGGCTGTCGAGCTGACTGCCGGCGAACGTGGCGAGTGGTTGAATAAGGGTCGTTGCCAGTCTGTGGTCGGTGGTTCGCTCGGCGGCAGCTGGCTGGACGGAGGCTGGAGTTGCTCAGGGCCGTGTTGTGAGATGTGATTGGGGGGACACTGGGCTGGGCGTGGAGGGCCGCTATTGGATCATTGCGACGTCGAAGCAGGAAGGCGAGGTGAGGCGCATAGACGACGCTGGGGACGCAACGGCAGTGGAGGAACGGACGAAGTCCGCCTAGGCAGGCAGATGAACGATGGCCCAAGAGCTGCTGTCGCTGAGCCGCTGCACCTAAGATGAGGGAAGGCAAGGGACGGACACCGTACGGATGCACATGCACATGCGCACCGCTTTCTCAGGGTACCGGGATGGCTGGGGGGGAGGGGCGGCAGACCTCAGGGTCCGGTCGATAGATGCGATCCAGCTAATCGTCGGCCCAAGTTACGATGGCGTGGGCGTGCGGATGTGTGTATGTGTGTGTCTGTTTGGTGTGGTCGTGCTAGGGGAATGCGCGGAGGCCCGTACGGGAGAAGTCTGCACTACTGCAATTGGCTTCAGGGCCGTCGGCCGAGAGAAGAGCGTGGGCGGGTGTCTGCAATACGAGAGATGTCTTGGTGTTTGTTGCTGTCCTCTCTCTCTCTCTCTCTCTCAGGCAAAGGGATGGCAGGCTGGATGGATGGGTGGATGGGTGGATGGGCGGATGGACGGATGGATGCAAATAGGGACCGCACGGAGCCCAAAGGTCAGAGGATGGATGGGGCTCCGAGTTGGGACGGAGGAAGGAGCAAGCAGACGATGGTCGGAGAGCAGCCAACCCGCTGACTCGACGGAGCTGTGGCCTAGACAACTCTGCGGAGGTATGTGGATGGATGTGCTTGTGTGTCCTAGGAGACCTGAAGACACCTCGAGCTTGAGCCTGAGCTGAAGCTGCGGGGGGCCTGGAAGGAATGGAAGACGGCCAAAAGAAGGAAGGGCGAGGGCGAGGGGGGTCGTGTGATGATGGCGAAGCCGGTGATGCGCAACGCAAGGGACGGCAGCGCCCGTGAACCCGTCCGTTCCTGTTGTTTGGTTCCTGGAGGGATCTGACCAAAGCTCGGGGTACACTCGAACGACGCTGGTGGTGCCGCCCGGGCAAGGGTTTTTTTTGATTGTGTGGAATATGTAATATGGAATATGGTCTCGACTCGACGTGGAGGAAGACTATGCGATAGGGGATGGCGGACGATGACGCCGCCCGGTAGGGACAGGACAGGGCGTTTAGTTTTTCTACTTATTCTGCGCCGAGGGAGAGGCCAGTGTGAGCGAGCGAGCGAAGCGCGTGTAAGTCTGGGGCCACGCAGCTCGAGAGGCGGTGGGAAAGGGGAGGGAGAGAGATAAGGCTGTGAGGATAAAGAAACGGCCAACTTCACGACATAAACACGCAAAGATGGCGGCAAGAGGCGTCTTAAGCCGGAGCCCAGGAGGGCGGAGGAGCCGCCAGCATGGATCACTAAGGTAGGTACCGTCGAGCGTGGACGGCAAGCTAAAGTAGAGCGGCTGGCTCGACCGGGAGGCAGAACACTACAGCGCCGCCACAGCCCAACCCACGAGCAGAGCGAGGCAGAGAAAGCAGAGGCTGGACGACGGAAGGTGTCCGGTCCAACCCCGCCTGGCCGGACCTATCCCCGTTGGGGAGGGCCCTCAGCAAGACGTGGCATTGGGCTTGACGCTGGACATGTGGACGGTTGCTGGCGGTGGGAAGCGTGTGGAAACGCCAACAGAGTTCGGGGCAGTTGGCGAACGGAGCCACGGACGGGAAGAACACGTTCGCTGCGATCTGACACCAAGCCGTTTTCCTGTCTCGAGACGCAGCATCAGAAACCAAGACACGAACCAAACCAAGCCCCCCCACAAACGGAAAGAGACAGAGCCGCGGCCTCAGCCCGTTCGTTTCTGTCTCGTCCCCCAGCCCGTTTGTCCTCCAGCCCCCAACGCCTCGACAGCACCTCCTCCGCCGGCCTAGCATGATGATGCGCAACGCCAGTTCACCTGGGCAGACGGCCTTCATCACCGCGCCGCGCGCTGGCGAACCCACCGCACCGTTTTCGCCGTCGCTGGGACATGCTTGGCCCCAGGCCCATCCATTGCGTAGACAACCGAACGGACGCCCACGGCCGTCATCACGCCTCGCCCCCCGAAGGACAACTCATCGGCCATCCTGTGCCGTGCCGCCACCAGATTCGCCATTGGCAAAGACCCAAGACCCGAACGCCTGCCAGACCCGGAGCGACTAGGAACTCCCCGTTCACCTCGTGGGCAACAACGGCCAGGGAGGAGGGGGACTGCGAGGAATCAGGACGGACGCCGGCTGCTCTCCCCCGGCGCAGCATGGGTGGCGCGGATGGGTGCTGCGTGTCTGCCGCCCCCAAGCACACCAATTCGTCTCGCCCATGCATGTGGGTTGTTGCAAAAGGACGGCAGGGTTGATGCCGGACCCGCCCAGCGCATCTAATCTGCTTTGCGCGTCCCTTGCCAATGGGCGCGTGCTGATCGAATCACGGCCAACTAGCGAGATTGACAGGCCAGGGCTGGCCGGGAAGTATTCAAACTCACGTGTTGACCTCATCCTCCATTCTTGGGAGAAACCTCCTAGTTGCAGCCCGCGCAATCCCCCAAAGGCACTTTGCCTAGGGACAGTACCGACATTACCCAATCCGACCGCGTGCCTAGGCACAACACCGACCCTAGAATAAGCAATTCGACAATCGAAGCTAGCGAAAGGGACCATCGGAGTTGTTTCCACAACGACATGTGGTCTCCGACTTGGCCGTTGCCAGAATGGCCTCCGGATGGCACCTATCCGGGCACTCGCCCACTTCCAACTGCCTATGGTCTGCGTACTTGTCTCGAGCTCAAACTCACATCATCTCAATCAGCTGACGGGATACGATGGCCATGGCAGTTGACATCGGCTGCCGTGCACCTTCTTCTGCCATGCTGGTGCAGTGCCATTGCTACTCGAAATGCTCAACCCAGAGCGTTGGCAATGGCCCCTTGAGAAAACGTTTGCGACAAATCAAAGAAGACCACATGTCGATTCTGTGCTGTGTATCCAACACTTTGCGGCACTGTGAAGAGTGTTGTAAGGGGACTTTCTATATAGCATTTATTGGTAATGAACAAATGCCCTTCGGAGCATGTGAACAAAGCGGACAAAGGGTTTCCATCCCCGTCCTTGTTTGGCCCCTACGGATACTGGGCCACACTGTCAACGGTGAGCCAAGACCTCGACGCTCTGGAAGCAAGGGCGTCAGCTAGTCGACGACAGGGGGCGACGGTGGTTCCACAGCCAAAGACGACAAGTGTCTGCTGATGAGAAAACGAGGAAACAATCGCAAGCGGACGGTTTGTCGAGGCACCCTGCTGGATACTACGTGTAATGCCGGTCAAGGTGCATCTGCGAGCCAAGGCCACAGTGGCAAAGCATCCGACAGCATGGCTCTTCGATAGACAGTCGTCCGAGAAGCCACAGTCGAGATGGGACGAAATCGTGGTGGATGGATCATGCTTCTTCCAAACGCTGCGTTGACCAATGACCTCTGCGGTTGTTGGAGTCTGTGGTTAGGTTTACACTGTATCTGGGCTCCCGTCGGGAGACAGTCACAGATCTGTTTTATGCTTCCCACATGGCATTTAGAGTTGATCTCAACCGGATGCTCCTCTTACCTGAACTCTGCTGCGAGGCTTCCCTGATACACTTTGCAGAGGTCTGTTTGTCCCATGTGGGCATCCGAGAGAGGGTCATAGACAGCCCAAGAACCAGGCAGCTGTATGCAGGCCTTCCCTCCGCCGTCTTTGGCTGCTGCAAATGCAAATGCAAATGCAGATGCAGATGCAGTCAATGGAGTCACCAAACCCAGAAGAAAACATCACAGATGGCCTGAGCGCGACTCCACCAAACAATTGCAATCCCGGCCACGGAAGCGCGAGCTAAGGCCCGGAATGGCATGGCGTCGACATGTCCGCCAAAGGCCAAGCCAAGAATAGACTAGACCGCATCCACCACCTGCCAAGGCCCCCCGTCGAGGTCTTTCGGCTCCAGCCTTTAGTCTGGCAAACACCTGTTCCATTCCACCCTAAATTGTTCCAGCGTGCTCTTTCGCTCCAATCTTCCACTTTGGCCGTCACCAGTCAGTCCCTGACTCCAGCGCACGTCCCCTGCCGCGGCCATCCACTTCTCGATTTTGTCCATCTGCACCCGGGGCTCAACAGCATCGCCGAAGATTTTCCAGACCCGGATGACGGATTGTCACGTCGGCTGTTGGGAGACTGAGTCGCGAGATCTCCCTCCCCTCGAATCTTCTCGGTCTTTGCTGCACAAACTGCTGCGGCGCCGCCTTCGGTCAGCTGTCGACCGTCGACAACGTCACCGTTTCCGTCGCGCATCGAACAAAACACCCCCCCACATCGCGAGAGAGGCATGCGACACCCTCTGGGCTCGGGGATTGCCGGACACAACACTTGACGAGGCAGCGACGACCGGGTTTAACCTGCCAGCCCATTTGACCAGCGTCTGCCCGAGACCGACAACGCCCTGCCGCCCGATCAGTCTCGCTTTCCGTGCGAGCGACCCTCGCGATACCCTACAGCGCAAGAGGAGGCACGAGGGGTCAACGGTCTTCTCTACCGCTTTCTCCCGCTTCTTTGACCACATACATTAGCACCCCGCGACAGTCTCTCCTTCCGCCGGGCCAACCTTTCCCCCCTCGTATCGGCTTCCCGTTTCGAATTTCGATACTGGCAGGGCGACCTCCTACTTTCTAGCTAGCCGGGACCTCGTCCTCATGGTGCGTTCCCAGCTTCAAACCCGCGCAGCACATCACAGCCGTGCTAACCAACATGGCTGAATCCAGTCTCGCTCAAGGTTCTGGTCCGCCCTCGCCGCGCCGCCGACGCAAAAGTCGTAAAACATCGCACAAACGCAACATGACGCCTCACGAGGCCCAGCATAGCGGGGCCGGAGGCCATGTTTCAGGTGCGCAGGTCGCCGCCTCGAACCAGACACTCAACTTCATGTTGGGCAATCATCGTCAGCCGTCGTGGATGGCTGGGCAGCATCCAAAGGTGTCCGCTGCACCCCAGCGCAACACGGCACCGATATCGAGCATTCATCAGGGAGCCCACGGCCCCTCGAGGCGACTGTCCCCCAGGCCACCGAGCCGTACCTCGACAAACAGCATCTCAGAGACAACTCGTCTGCCACCTGGGAGCGTCGCTGCAGTCACTTCGAACCCGGCGGACGGCCCGCAAGACGAGCCTGCAGCCGTGCCTGAGCATGGCCAACAAATACTGTGATTCCCCTACCCCATTCCATCTTATGGGATGCCTCGATCACATCTGTTTCTAACATCCTTCTCTTGCAGTGACTGCGCAGCCGCTCTTCCTTCTCCAGCTCCGACTGACCAACCTAGTCCGCCCACAGCCAGCGCCAACCAGGGCCCCCACCAGAATCCAGACTCTTGCGTCCAGAGTTCGTCCTCGGGCCTCGACCATTCAGCCAATACATGGAACACCATACCGGCTTCGACTGGTGGAGATTTTACCCAGGATCGACCTCCCGGTGCTTGTCAAGGGATCTCGGGGCCCGTCTCCGAGCCCGCCGTCTCGGGCCCGAGCAAAACCACACTCTTGCCTGAAAACAACCACTCCGGATCGATGCTCGTTCCGTTCGGTCCTAGACACAACCCTATACTCCTTGAGCCTTCAGATGCACCTCAAATCAGGTCCCAAGATCCGGTCTCCGGGACTCGGGTTGTTGCTCCTCTACCCACGCCAGCAGCTGCAACCATTGCGGATCCCCAACGTCAGTCCAGTCAAGCTGCAACGTCACCTCCACTGAACGGACAGCTAGCTGCTCCTGGCCATCACACACAGCACCTCGGTGAAGGTGATAATGCCAGCCGGCAGACTGTCACATCGCCCGAAGCTAATATCCATCCGGCAGAGAGTCTTCGTCCCGGAGTCATGGCCGAGCACCTCGACAGCTTCGTCCGCTTTTGTGGCGGGCTCAACAAGATTCCAGACGACGGTACCTCTAGGCCCAGGATCCTACTTCTCAAAGACGCCATTGAGACGGGCGATTACTTCTACATCGTACTACATCAGATTCTTTGTGTGTGGTCGATTGACAGGGAGGCCGCGCACCGTCTCCTTGGTCTTGCTCCTGACGTAGCGGAGAGTGCGCTCAGCATCATACAGAACACACTCAGAAAGAATGAAAACATGACCCAAAGGCTAGTCCATTTCTTCGCAACCTTCCCAAACACGCGCAGCTCTGGCCTGTGGGAGACCGAGGTTTTCCGCAAGCACGCCAGCGACGTTTCCGTTTTCCTCAACAACCTCCACGAGCAGTGGAACAGAATTCACATGCCGGCCATGAGATCTCGCTCTGGCAGAGGCTACCCTATTCTTGCGGACGAGTTGCATTATCAGCTCAAGCTCCGATCACCATTATTGGAAAGCATCTTCTTCACAGTCACTAGAAGGCACATTGGCGTCCCTGATGGTCGCATCGCGGATCAGATGATGGCGCTGTTCCGACAAGATGCTCAAAACGATCACGCCAGAGTGTCCGAGCAGGAACAGAGGGTATTCCAGCATTCGTTGATATCCAAGTACAAACACCTCGTGCACCAGAGCGACCAAATCCAGCAACAGCAGCAACAGCAATTGCGGCAGCAGACTCATTCTTCGCCGGCCACTCGAGTGCAACAACCCTTACCACAAGCCATGTCCCGACAACAGACCATGCCAGAGCAAGTGAGGAGGCATTCCGCCAGCTTCTCTCCCACACAAGCGAGCGTACCAACTCCGACGCAAAGTTCCCCCGTTGTGAGATTCGACATGTACCCTTCCCCGCCCGTCCAGAACACGCATCAATTCCAACGTAACTTCCCAAACAACCTTGCTCATGTGCCTTCGCAGTTGAGGTTGCGCAGCCACAACTCCAGTCAAACCAACAGTGGAGCGCAACAATCCATGCAGCAGAGCCCGATGCGGATGCCGCAAATGGTCGGGCAGATGAATCAGCCTCTCACCCCAGCAGACTCTCCTCGTTATGCCAACGTACAGTTACCGTATGCTACTAGAATGTCACAAAGTCTTGGCCAAACATCTTCGGTTTTGCAACCACCCTTGGGAGGGCTCTCAATCTCTATTCCGGCCGTTACCTCACCCACGCAGTCTATGACTCCTCGGGACGTAGAAGGTCGTTCGCCAGGCATACCTCAGGACCAACAGCTGCCACAGCTTGGTCCTTTTCACCCTCGAGGGTTCCAGCAAGCTTCAAACGTGAACCCGGACCCGAGATGTCAAACGGCTCATCAAGAATATCAGCAGCGTCAAGTCCAGCATATTACGCAGAGGCAGGTTGCGAGTCTTATGTCGCCACAGGCGCAGCAAATGCCTTCCCTACAACTACAGCATGTGCACCAGGTACCCTCCCAAGGGCGGTCTCCTATAAACGTTGCTAGTCATCTGCAGTTCAATCCACACGTTCCAGGGGCAGTTCCAGGAGTGGCACCAGTGGTTGCGAACCACCAAGTAGCGATGCCATCCACGACTCGGTTCAGAGTAAGTCGTGACGCATCGGGAAGGTTGAGAGGCAATGTGTTCGCGCCACCTCATATGCAAGTCCCTTTGGACCGGCAGCCTCATACACCTTGGGAACCAAAAGCATTGAGCATGGCACTGCACCAAGTTGAAGCTAGGAGCCCAAGACGAGTGCCACGCCATCTTCCTAGCGCAGGCGACCCGACGAGGGCAGATAGGTACTATCAATCTATCAAGAAACTCGCAGTGGGCCCGGTGGCAACGCCGGCCAAGCAAGCGCTGCACCGTCTTGTCTTTAGTGTGCCTCACGAGGACATTGGCAAGCTCTGTCCCAGCCGAGCTCTGGCAGGGGACGGCATTCCCGTGTCGGAGTACTTCAACGAGTCCCTCCGGTACCGTCTTCGTCTTTGCGAGCTGCAAGTCAATCCGGAGAACCCAACGAAGGTCACAGAATCCACTTGGGCAGTGGCACAGACCTATTGGCCTGATCACATCAACATCTTCGTTAACGGCAAAGCCATGACGATCCGTCGCAAACAGCACAACGGACAGCACCAGCCTGTAGAGCTCACCCCTTTCATTTTCGCGGGCACGAATTCGATATCGGTCGCGATTTCGCCGCCGTCCCGCCCTCGAGAACCAAACACGATGTACTACATGGCGGTCGAAATCATTGAAACCCTGAGCCATGAACACATCCTCAATATGGTACTACAACACGGCGCCATTTCGGCTAGTTCAACACGGGAGGCCATCCAGAAGCGTCTGAAGCCTGCCCCTGAGGATGGAGATGACGAGCTGACTGTGGTGGGTAACGATCTCAGCATTGATCTGGCCGACCCGTTCAGTGCCACGATATTCCAGGTCCCAGTCCGGGGTGCGAGCTGTACGCACATGGAATGCTTTGATCTCGTCACTTGGCTGCAAACACGACCGGCCAAGCCCAGGTGCACCATCCATGCGGCTGGCGACGACTGCCGTATTTGTAATCGTGGCCTTGGGGCGAGACCTGAGCCGTCGTTGGTCGACAAATGGAAGTGTCCTCTATGTGACGGAGACGCTCGTCCTTACAGTCTTCGAAAGGATGAGTTCATGGCTGATGTTCGTTCAGCTCTTGAGGTGGAGGGGAAGCTTCACACCAAGACCATATACGTTGCCGCAGACGGAACGTGGAGGCCGAAGGTAGAAGAGGTGGGCGATGAAGACGACGATGAAGCGGAGGATGAGAAGCCGCCTGCGAAGCGGGCTAGAATACAACCGACAGCATCCGAAGCAGCAAACGCTATTGAGATCATCGAGCTGGACTGATCAAATGAGGATGAAGGCGACGGGACAGATGGAACTGGCCCACGACGCCAGCACATGAGGAAGGGCGTTTTGATATTCCCTCGTTGGGGGAGTCACCCTCGGTTCGAGGGGGTTTGCTTGTGCTTGAGCATTGGGATACCGGAATGATACCATCTGCAACATCTGGGCGTTTTGAGGATATGCGACAGAGCCAGAAACCCTGCCCAAAGGCTCGGGTTACCTTGCCCGAGTCGTGGCATTGCACAATTAAGACGTGGGACAGGAAATAGGGCCTTGGTGGTACGGCCGATTGACCATGACCACTAGGACATAGTTATCTTTCGAGACGTTGTGTGTACAAACGCAATAATACCAGAGCTTTTCTGTCTGTTTGAGCCGGGCCTCCTTCGAAGAGGTGCGCCCCGGACACCCGACGACGTGTGTGTACAAACGCAATAATACCAGAGCTTTTCTGTCTGTTTGAGCCGGGCCTCCTTCGAAGAGGTGCGCCCCGGACACCCGACGACGTGTGCGTGCGCGATTCCTTCTCATCCGAAGTGATGCAAGCACCAGCATATCAGACTTTTGAGTGATGGCTCACGTCTTGGCATGTGCGTCTATTTAAGGTGCGACCGACGTCGGGTGTGCCGGCAATGTCAAGAGCCAGGCCCGACAAGGCGACAAACAAGGAGCACCAGGACAGTGAGTGGATGAATGATGATTGGGCCAACCCCCAATGACATCAACCCTGCCAGAGCTTCACTGCGACACAAGCGTACCGACCTTTGCTTCCCTTCATTGCACGTTACGGGATACCTGACTTGCGATCCTGCTTTTTCCCCCCTCTTTTTGCCTTGCCTTGCCTTGCCTTGCCTTGCTAGGTACGATTGGTGGTGGCTTCACAGCTGGAACCATCCGAGCTTGCGTCTCTCGGTCTCGGCTCCGCACAGCGGAAAGCCAGCTCTCGCGACGAGGCTTGGAGAGGGACTCAGCCACGCGTCTACGTCGCCTCTCGACAACCAAGTCAACATCACCTTCACAGGAGAAGCAAGGAGAGAGACCGGACTTTCGCCCGTCTCGCAGCGACGGCGGCCGACGCAGGTCTCGGCTCTTTTTTTTGTTGTTTTTTTGTCCACCTTCTCTTCCCTACTCATCCGAACGATCCTCATTGCAAAACTTCCAAGGGATTCGATGAATTGAATTGAAAAACCTTCCCCTCACTCGTTCTCGATCTTGGCTGATTACCTACGCTTTACACAACACACACCAAGAGCGCATACCCCCCAAAAACACAACCCACCCCACTTCGTCTACTGCCCCTCATCGCAACTTGAGGCTCGCACGGCGTGCGGTACCGCGACGCCCGTGCAAGTGAGGTTGAAGCTGTTTGCGACGTCGGATACGCCCGTCCCTCACCGGCATCTGACCGACAGCCATCTTGGAGGAGAGACAGGGACCGACACAAGCAAACCCACCCACCCAGACACAGGCACATACGACACTACGACTCATCACCCGCCGGCAAAGACGAACCCCAAAAGAAAAGTGGACTGAGCGGAAACACCACGACGCAACCATGTCGATCAGGATAGCGCTCGACAATGCGCCCGAGTTCTACACCAACCTCGACTCCGTCACCGGCCGCGTCGTGCTGCACCTGAGCCGGCCCGAGCAGATTGGCGGCATTGTCGTCAAGCTCGAGGGCGAGTCCAAGACGGCCCTCGGCCTGCCGCAGAGCTACGACGACCGCGCCCCGCGACCCGGCAACGGCCCGGGGAGCATCGCCAGCGAGAACCACAAGATCCTCTACCGCGTCGCCCAAGTCTTTCCCACCTACGAGGAGGACCTCGGGGGCGGGAGCTCCAGCTTCTCCCAGAGCTACGTGATGCAGGGCGGTCAGCACGAGTTCCCCTTCACCTTCAAGCTTCCCATCAACAATGCCTGCAGCGACCCCGTCGCCATGTCCAAGATCGGAGGCATCGGCGGCATGGGGGGGTTCGGCGCCGGGATCGGGCCTTTCGGGCTCGGCGGCGCCAGGGTCATGGACGGGAGCAAACAGCTGTTCCTCCAGCACGTCACCAAGACCCTGCCGCCGTCATTCACCGGGTTCCCCCGCCAGGCCGAGGTCCGGTACTACCTCAAGGTGACGATCCAGCGACCCGGATTCCTAAAGGAGAACTGGCGGTACCAGATCGGCTTCAAGTTCATGCCCATCGAGCCGCCCCGGCCGCCCAAAACGACGCAAGAGGCCTTTGCCCGCCGGCCCTTCACCTTCAAGCCGCGTGCGCAGGGCCTGCAGAAGAAGAAATCCTCCCTCTTCGGCTCGGGCAAGGACGACAGCGCCACCGCCGACTCCGCCGCTGTGCCGCCATCCATCGAGCTCTCGGCGCGCCTTCCACACCCGCCCATCCTCACCTGTAACCAGCCCCTCCCGCTGCGGCTCATCGCCAAGAAGCTCGTCCCCTCACACGAGCAGGTCTTCCTGACCTCGATCCAAATCGAGCTCGTCGGGAAGACGCACGTGCGGTGTCACGACCTCTTCAACACCGAGGTCAGCAAGTGGGTCGTCGTCACGCAGACGGGGCTCAGCGTGCCTATCCTCAAGGACCCGGCCTCGGACGACCTCTCGCTCGAATCCGTCATCCCGGACGACCTGTGGCGGAGCGTCCCGCTGCCCAACACCGTCGCCCCGTCCTTCGTCGCGTGCAACCTCCAGCGCCACTACGAGCTCGACATCCAGCTGGGGCTGTGCTGGGGGAAGCCGCCCAGCCCGCGCGGGTTCCTGAGCTCGTCGAAAGATAACCCGGCGGCGCAGACCATCTTCCTGCCGTTGCACTTCTCCAAGGTCCAGATCTACTCGGGCATCGCGCCGCCGCCGCAGCTGCTGGAGGCGCTGGCCGTGCAGGCGAGCAGGCCCGGCGCGGCGACGCTGAGCGTGCCGCCGAGGCTACCCCCGCGGACGGCGCAGTCCGCGCCCGTGACGCCGACGCAGCAGTATCGTCCTGGACAGCAACGGCCACCGGCGCCGGCGGCGGCGGCAGCGGCGGGACCGGGATCGCAGGCGCCGCAGTATGACCCGCTGTACCCGCCGCAGATCGGCACGCCGGGGGCCGCGGGCTTCGACGAGGCGCCGCCGAGCTACGACGAGGCCATGGCCGCAGACGCGTCGGGACCGGAGGAGAGGCCGGCGTATAGCGGTGTGACGAACGAGAACGCGCCGAGTCAGATCCCGGAGAAGAGTTAGACGGATGCATGGGATGAGAGGGAGGAGCGAGGGTTCTTTGCATTTTGCATGAGAGGTGAGGGGGGGAGGCGGGGATGAGACGGAACCGAGAGGCGTTGCGGCGTGGTTGCATAGATCAACTGGCATGGATTGATGGCATGTAATGAGTCAATGGTGGTACGGACCGCCTGGAAAGCAGGCTGGATGACAGACAGCCGGGAGACGGACATCAGCGTGGCGAGGAGGAACGGCCGCGCGGCTCTGCTTGGAGATTGCAGCCCTGCGTTTATTATACCATGTTCACTTTCGAGGGATGCCCTTGGTCTTCTGTTTGTGATCTTGTCCCTCACCGGTGTCAACGCGACCGAGCTAGCTATTGTGGAAGACAGTGTGTCGAGGTTTTGGATGCGACCTCTCTCAATCAGGTCCGAGGCGTCGTCTCCTCGCCCTGGTCATTCCTCGCCCTGTCTGGCTGTTCTTCCGCCCAAGGGTCTCGAGCCGAGAACAGCTCGATGGCGAGAGGAACTGGCCGGACAGCATCGTACAAAAGTGTGCACGCTACCCGCCCTCGACGTCGTCGGGCCGGGCCATTCTCAGGATGCACATTTTCCTTCGTCTCGCGGGCCGTTCCTTTCCGACCTGCACAGCAGGCTACGGCTCGTCTCGCCCTTGTCACCCCTTTTCTCGTCTGGGCCCGGGGCCGCGCTCGGAAACGCCAACCATGCGCCGCGCCTGGCGTTCCACACAGGCCGGGAAGCAGACGGTCCTGCTCGCAGCGCTCGGGGAGAACGCGAACGAGGAAGAACCGGAGCGGCCGCCTCGACCCTCGCCCCGTTGTTCTCTGTTCCGCCCTTCTGCCCTCCGCCCTTGCGGCTTTCCGCCTCGCGCCTCGCACGCCCGGTGTTCAGAAGAAGACACCCGCGCGGCGTGAACAAAAACAGCAAGACCCGAGCCCGGGCATCAAGGCTCAAGCTCGCTGCCTGGATCCATCACGAAGAGGATTCGACACGTGTGCAGAGGGAAAGAAGCCGGGCTCGTGAAGCCTGGATTCGACGACACAGGTTGGGTCCATGCTGCACTTGTTGCAGCACAATACATTAGAAGCGACACAAAACCATATTCCAAGGGGGAGAAATCCAAAAGGCACGGCCCGAGCAGACCGTTCTGGGATCCAATCCCGACCGACCCAGCCGTGGCCATTCGTCTTTCGGTGTTGCGTCGTCGGCTCATCCGATGCAGAAGAGGCGGTGGGCCGCCTTTCTCTTTTTTGGCCTTTGCGATATTCCATAGTCACATCGAAGACGGGCCCGCGCCTCGGGAGATCCGGGTTGCCTGCGAAGGGGAGACGCAGCTGGTTATCGACAAGAAAACGAGACGGAAAGGGCGGTCAGGGCCAGCCGGGGAACCGGCGTGGTTTCAGCCAACGGTGCCGTCGACCAACAGGCTGTACGTCGGCAGCCGGGCGCGCATGGGCGGCATCTACTATCCCACGACGCACCTCTCACGCTTCTCTCCCCTTGCCCCCTGCTCGCTACGCAAAGACTGCAAGTGTATCTCGGGAATTGACTGTCCATCTTCCCGGCCGTGGCGCCTGGGCTCGCTGTTTTACGCTTTCGTATTCCTACACAATGTCGAGTTGCGCCTTGCGCGCCCTCCCTTCTCCAAGGTGATCTTGTACTTCCCCATGTGCATATGCTACGCCCACCCTTCCATCAACTCCCCTCACAACCCCTCCTTGGCCAACATGTCCGCAATGTCCAGATAGAACGCGACGGCATTGAACGTCCTCGTCTGCCCCATCCACACCTTTCGCAGTGTCCACCTCAACCTGTTGGACCAGTTGATCAGATCCAGATGGCTCACGTCCAGCAGTGTGCCCTGGTACTTCCCCCACCGGCTGCTCGCCACGCTCACCAACCCGTCGTTCGCGCCCTCCGCCTCTTCCAGGATCCGGTGGCTCTGCCGGAACGGGCTCAGCAGCGGCGGCCGGCGCGTGCACGCCCCGTAGCTGAAGTACCTCACCTCGTCGCTGTCCGGCGTCCGCGGGTTGAACTCCTCCTCCATGTACTTCTGCGTCAGCTGCCCAAACGCCCGCGTGCCCAGCCCCGCGCGCTCGATGAGGCCGTACAGGTTCGCGAGCTTGACCGGCCCGCGCTCGTCCAGCAGGAAGTCGGCAAAGGCGCTGCCGCGGTGCGGCGTCGCGACGGTCACGAGGCTCATGACCTTGACGTTGGCGGGCTTGAGGTGGGAGATCATGTAGCGCGCGTCGAGGCCGCCCATGGAGTGCGCGACGATGTTGACGGCGCGGCCGCCAGCCTTGGCGGCGATGTCGGCGCCCAGCTTGGCGGCGCGCTCCTCGATGGAGCCCGAGGGCGGCACCGAGGTCGTGATGATGTTGGACGGGCCCGAGAGCGTGCTCAGCGAGTCCGAGATGCCGCGCCAGTAGTGGATTGGCGGGACGTATGCGCCCAGGCGAAGCTCGGCGAAGCCCATCAGCCCGTGGGCGAGGACGATGGGGTTCTTTGGTGTCTCTGCGCAAGTGTCAGTGTGTGTGGATCACTCGTGTTGGGGACGAGGGTGGGGGGGTTGGGAGGCACACAAGGCACAGCAGGGAAAAGGGAAGGGATCGGATGGAGAGGGGGCGGTGGTACCATAGTGTTCTCTGACCACGGCATACTCGTCCGATATCTGTTTGCCTAGGTCTCTGAACCTCGGGTCGTCGTCGTGGTGCTTTGGCTGCCGGGGCGAGGCGGAAATACACCGGCTGCTGCCCGGCGACGCGAGAGGGCGAAGCAAGCGAGGAGACGCGGTTGGCGCACGAATTAGCCCGGGGGAGGGCGCGCGAGGGCGGCACCTCGTCAGGCATGCGCTGTTCATGGCATGGGAGGGGGGGGCGCTGACGACGGCGAGGAGTCAACAAGGCGGGTTGATACCCAACTCGGGGGTGGTGGGCGAAGACAAGGTCTCCCTGGGTGCTCTCTCTCTCTCTCTCTTTGTGCCCCCTCTTGTCTCCGCGTTGGCTGGTTGTGACGGGTTACCTTGTCAATGGCCTCTCTCTCGCGCGGCCGGCAAGATGGCCAAGACTTTCTTTAACGTCGAAGAGTGGTGTGGGCTGGCGGTCGCCGGTGCATGTGGCCCTGCGGGAACGAAGGAAGAAACGCGCACTGGTGAGCAATGGGATGCGTTTGCCAAGCATGTTTAAGCGCCCGGCTTTTGACGTCACGCAGGGCCGCGGCCGGGAACGGCTTAGCGCGATCGGGGGTCTCTCAGCCGAGGGGTCCGCCGACCGCCGCGGCCGCTAGTGATTAGTGGACGGAAGTGTCCCGCCCGCGCAATCCACCGCGCATGGGCCAGCGCTTCTTCTTCTTCTCCATCCTCCTCCCCTCCTCCTCCTCTTTCTGCCCGTGCGATGCATCCGCCTCTGGACGAGACGACCAGGGTACGGGCAGAACAAGCCTTTTGGAGCTGGGTGCAGCAAGCTATGCAAGTTGCGCCCTGAAAGTTTGTCAATCTCGACCGCGTCGGGATCGGGGCCTGGTCACAGGGGGTTCCGTCCCTCCCCCTCCAACGTCCAACTTCCCACCGGCTAGCCACCCGATGCCAGGTTCATCTTGTTCTCGTCGAGGTGTGAGGGCGGCCGCAGCATGCAACCTGCAGTGCCTGCTGTGCGGTGCGTGCGTGCGCACACAGTTTGTTGCACTGCACCTGCCATGACAGGAGCGGAAATCTCGGCTGCGTCGGCCATCGGGTCCTGGGCGATCTGCCTGCTCTCTTTTCCCTCGCATCCTCCCGTCTTATCTCATCTTGCTTGCTTGCTTGCTGCTCCTGTTGTTCGACACCGGGGCTGCCAACCTCGGCGTCGACAACACGCAAGACAGGAAGCTCGTAACCGGACTCTGATGGCAAAGACGGTCTGGCCCCCTCAAGCGTATTTGCCCTTTCGCAAATGATATGTCGCCGTTGGCAATTTCCCCCGCTCTGCGGGCCACGTCTCCGATTGCCCCCAGCCCCCAACTTGCCCACAGGCTCAAAGTGTTGTGCGGCGTAGCAGCTTCGACCTCAAGGACTGGCTGATAACCAACATGTTCGACACCCTCCCACAGCCAAGCTGTAGGGCAGATGGGCCAACGGCCGCGGCTTCCATTGGACGAGCCCCCCTTGCTCACCGGCCATCATTGACCAACATGGGCTCACTGGATGACCCCCCAATGTAACCTCCTCAATTGCGCCGTCCGTGGATAAACAGGCCGCAACCGCCAGCCGGCCCTGGACGATTGGTTCAGAGCTCCTGCTGAAGGGGGTCCGGATCTGCAAACATTTCGACTGTTGCACCAACGAACCGTTCCGCTGGGACGGCTTCGCCCTCTGGCACCCACCACCCACGCCCGCACTCATACCCGTTTGTTTGCTTGCCTGCCTGCCTGCCTGCCTGGTGGCTTGTCGAGAGGCGTCCACCAGTTGATTCTCCCTTCACGGCAGTTGAACTTTTGTCCAAAAGCCACTCAGCCCTGCTGATTGTCGTCTTACCGTGATGCCAGGTGTCTTTCAAACACCGTCATCGTCGTGCTGTTGGCCAAAGAACAACAGGCCTGGTGAGGCTATTCGGTTGGAGGTTGACTGAAGAAAGTTCTTGTTGGTGCAACGTCTCTTCCGTAGTGGATGTATCCATAACGGATGACACCGCGGAAAGCTGATGGTGTGCCCGTTTGAATCGACCCCGGCCTGGTCCTGCGTGAACCTCCCATCCCCGTCGTGCCGCTCTTGTTCATTGTCCATCCTGCCACCCGCAGTCGTTCATATCCAATTCAACCGCCGCTATTGCGCAAACCAGTTTGCCGGAGAATGGGAATGCTTGACCCATTACTCACCGGGCCTCTGCCGCGTGTATATAGCCCAGCGCCCGGCGCGCTTCTTCCTCTCCCGCTTCCACTCCCGGCATGCCCAGCCATCCGATGGTGAAGCGACGCGACAGTTACTGTCGCCTGTCAAGTGGAACACGAGCACAATGACAGGCGACTGCGGAGACCACATGTGCCCCTACCCGGGGGGCTTTACTCACTACTCGCCCTCGGTCGTCGGCAGTGCCATCTTTCTGGTGGCCTTTGCGCTGCTGGTGCCCCTGGCTCTCTATCAAGGCTTTCGTTTCAAGACGCCTCTATTCGCGTCAACGCTGGCGACTGGTCTTCTTTTGGAGGTCATGGGCTTCGCTGGGAGGCTGAGGCTCCGGGAGAACGCCGCCAGTTCAGCTTCGTTCTTCCTCTGGCTTCTCGGCGCCATCTTGGGCCCAACACTGATCGCCGCGGCCATCTGCCAAATCCTGCCTCACGTCATCGCACTGTACGGCCTCGGGATCGGTTTCACTCGACCAAGGGTCGCCGTACTGCTCCTCATATTTTCCCTTGCTCTTGTTGTTGCGTTGGAAATCGCTGGTGTCGTGTCTGCCGTCTTTGGGCTCGGTGGCGTCCAGGTAGGAGTCCGTCACTTTACTGTCGAGAGCCCTCAGCACTAACCGATGTTGGTAGACATCATCCATCCTGCTCGCAGCTCTGGGCGTCCAGATCCTAGCATTGTTGCTCTTCGTGGGTCTGTTTCTCTGGTTTACCCAGAAGATCCCAGACCCTAAGCATATTGCCGTATACCAAGCACCACGATTCAAGAACTTTATCAAGAGTGAGTTCACAGACTCTCGACGGTGTGGAATGCTGGACTGACAACTCCAACAAGTGATACCGATAATTTCTGTTGTCCTGATTGGACACACCATCTACCGTCTCGTCGAGTTTTGGAACGGCCTCGACAGCCCTCTTCAGCGTTCTGAAGCCGCATCCCTGGTCATCGGCGGTGCTTTGCCACTGCTGGTGTCCGCGGTCTTGTGCGTCTACCATCCTGGTGCCACATTCGGTCGGGCGTGGAACCTGACCTCTCCGCGGTTCCGCTCTACATCGTTCCGGACACGTCGTCAGGCGGCTCCATCACCTCTTCAATCGCCCACTGCGCCTTGGGACGAACACAAGGGGCCTCGTCAACCGGGCTTCACTGCTTCGCGGTTCCCGGACAAGAAGATATCGCCTGTCGGTGTTGGCCCGGTTCCGCTGAGACAGTCCACGATGGCAAGCAAAGTTGCCACCAGTCCTGGCGAGAGATCGGTGACTTATCCGAGCCCGATCGCTTCAACTCACAAGCTGAGCCCCATCGCCTCGACACACAAGCTAAGTCCAACCTTCCAAAAGATACAGCAGCAGTCGGCGAACCCGAACCGCCACAGCACCAGGTCGAATGGAAAGCCCATGGTGAATAGCGAGGAGTTGTGGTAGACTGACAAGGCGGTGGCCAGGATCGGGTCGGAAGCGGATGTTGACGGGTACACAACGTACAGCCTCTCCTTTTCGCGGTAGCGTGGCGTTTGTCAATTTTTGGGTCGGACGTTTTGCTTTGCTCTTGAATGAGAATATTCTTTTCCTGTAAATACCTTGGGCGGCCAGAGTTGATCTCGATTTTGGGTGGGTTCCCATGGCTTCTCCTTTTTGAGTCGTCGATAGCTTCAAAAATTCCAAGCTCCCGTAGCTTTCCTCCACAGGAAGTATGCTAGACCAAAGAGTGCACCTCCAAGGTGCCCGGCGTGTCCTATCCCGGTTTCTCGGTCGGTGCCCAAGCAGTATGCATCCACGACGATCATGCCCAGGACGACGACACGCAACGGCAGCACCTGGTTTGTTCCAGCGAGGCGAACCTTCATCGCGGGAAACATGCACGCCAGCGCTGTGCCTAGGCCGGTCAGGACGCCGCTAGCTCCGACAGCATTTCTTTCCTCGATGCCCTTGGCCCCGCGTCGGTGCCTGGCATTGCATACATGGGAAAGGCCGGCGGCGAGACCGCTACCCAGTGCGAGCAGAATAAACCGGATAGGCGAGATGCCTAGTAGATAGAACGATTCCACATATGTCTTGTACGTCGACACGTTAACGAAAAGGTGCAGTGGCTGAATGTGACTGAAGGTTGAGGTGAATAAGGTGAGTAAGCGAGGGTCGCTTGGGCTGAGCATGAAGTATCGGTGCAAGAAGTCGGAGAGGCGCTTGCGGTTGATCGGGAGCGCAGAGAAAATGGGATGGAGGGCCAGCAGCCAGGCGAGATGAACAGCGACGTTCGTCAGAGGAACGCCGTAGAAGATGCCAGTCCAGAGTGCTCCGAGGTTGCTGGGCCCAATGCGTGCAGGGTATCGAAGACTCGAAAACGATGCCATCATGAGGTAGTTAAGCCGATTGGACCGGGGCTCAGGCGAGGATACTCAGGTAACGTTGAAAGACAGGACGGCGGGATTTGATATCCAGTGTGAGATTAGGATACAGGGCGAGAATATGACCTGCATGTGCACTTCCGATGTTGCTCGGGTCTGGCACAAACGTCACGTAACAATAATCGTGTAAGACGGCGTTGGACAAAACTCAAGATGGCATCAGTTGAAGAGGAAAGCAAAGACGCATGAAGATGCCGAACATTGATTGCCCTTGTCTCGAACTGAGGTGAAATTTGATGTGGTCCAGATCTGTCGGCGCAGTTGATCCGTGCACTGTCAATCCTCTTGGGCCGTGTCTGACCTGACCAAACGACACTGTACATTTTTGAACCAACAGCCGTGACTACAAAGCTTCATCACACATACACTTCCAGTCCCTCGGGGCGTACACCAGCCTGATAACCTTGAAAGATGCGTCTCGATCCCAACATATCTGGAAACGTATTACATGTACATATTCGTTTCTAATACTCTCTGTTATGTTTCTCTTAGACTTCTGGTCTTTGGCCACTCGCCTCCGCCTCCTCTCCTGCATTTTGCCTGTCGCCGAGGTTGACATCGACCGAGATGTTTGCCTGCTTGCGAACACGACCATTATCTTCTCCCTTCTCCAGGTCTACCATCTCAACGCCTTCCCCTCGGCTTCTCTCGGCCTCAACATGTCCCTCTCCTCCTTCCTTCGGCTGACTGCCCGTACGCTCACCCCAAAAATAGCTTGAGCTGCGCGACCACCGGTTCATGACACTCTTTCTGTTGGGCGTAGTGGTAGAGATGGTCGTATCCATCTTACTCGTTTGTACTGTGCTTTCCAGATGACTTCGTAGTCCCAACATGAACGACGCATGTCTTAGCAATGGCTGCAGCGCCGGAAAGCAACCAACCCAAAGGCCGACGTGCAGCTCAGCATCGGTCCATGCTGCGACGGATAGCATCTTGTACGTTCTGCGTGGTGTCAATAACCCAACCGTCTGGAAAGCGCAAGCGGCTCGCTACAAAGTCAGCAGCACTTACGTGTTCACATTGAAGTCTGTTGTAATAATTATGGAGAACCGAACGACGCCAGTGACGACAGCGAAAATGCCCAACGAGAAGACGAGCAAGATCTGAATCGCCCTGACGCCCATTTTGAGGTAGTTCGTGACGACCCAGAGCGGAAGAGCCACCAGCATACAGTCAACAAAGATGCAGATGATGGCATGGGCAAGCATCATCGAGCGCTCCTCGCGCTTGTCTCTACACTGTCGCCAGGAGCCTCCATAGTTGAAGACATCGCTAGGCCACTGCGTCAGCAACGAATCGATTCTCAAAGGAGGGGCTACTTACGGAATTTGCGAGCATTCTGTCAACACAAAGAAGAAGCCTGTCAGACTGATGACTACGACGATGGTGCTGAGGCAATATATGCTCCACGTGTACACCTCTGGTAGCGATAATCAGCACAAGGACATATTTAGAGTTGACCGGTTGATCGGTCCATACTATTCTTGCTTAGGCGCGGCAGAAACGCCAGAATTGCCAGTCTCACTGCTCCGGAGGCGAGGAGATAGATGAGTTCCATGATGGAAAGCCTCTGTTGTGGTATGTTAACGCCCGAACTTGGTATGTTGAGTGAAGAATCTGCTCACCTTGAAGAATTGAAGCAGTGTTTCTCGAGGTACGTCCTTGATCTGAGCCCCTGTTCCATAGTGCGTTGTATCCATCTCGAGGGCCGAAAGCGCCACACTGAGTGCCTGGGGTTTGTGTTAGTAAGACTTCGCGGGTACTCTGGGAGAAGATATATCGACCTACCCAGGCTATCGTTGCAAGTAGGTCATCCCAGCCCAGAGCCTTGACCACGACCTTCCGTACGTAAAGGCGGAGAGATATCAATATTGTCGACACGATGATCAAGGCCAGATTCAGGTCGAAGATGTGGTGCCCATCAGAGTCCGGATGGTACAACAAGGATCCACCAGTAGCAACCATATCGAATCGGCGGCCGGTAATCATAAGACTTCTTGTGCTTTCAAAAGTTAGAGATTGTTGCCAATCATGGAATCGTAGCTGAGGATAAGTCCCGATTATCCTGGAGCCGGTCGGTAGTTATGAATGGCCGAGGGTCGTCAGCGTTCAACTAATATAACCACGTGGGACACAGAAACGTCAAGAAGCATAAGCTCACTTGGCGTCTTATAGGTATAAGCCAAGACGCGTTGCGAATAACTAGCAAATTTGCTGACAGTTTCCTCCAAAGACGGGCAAATAGGATAAGTTCTAGCCCTGGACGGCACGGCGAGTGGCTCGATGGCCTGGATAGACCACCGAAATCGCCGAGCGCCACTGATCCATGGATAAAAGTCTCGAGCCCGGACACAGAAGCTTCTTTCATTGCTGGAAGGATCCAGACGCTCAGATTGGTCGACAGTGCAGCACATTCCGTAGCCATGGGATTGAGTTTGAACTCCAAGGGCTTGCGGCCTTCTCGACTCTCTGTGATCTCCGTCTACCACCCGCCACTGACTCGATCCCGCTAAGGAATACTACTTTTCGTCATTTCAAGGGCTTCTGCTATTGCAAGTGTCTTCATGATAGAAAGTTTTGGAAACTATGTTCTCTGGTGAGACCTGCCGTTCTCGGGTGCTGGAGCAGTGTGTTTCCGACGCCAACAACAAAGTAGTGAGCGTTTGCCCATGTTCTTCGACCTTGTAACGCACGAATCTGGAAACTGGTAATGCTTGTTCGAAGCTTAATTAGCCTGAACCCTGCAGACCAGTTGACGCTTTCGTCGATCTAAAGGGTTCTGGATAATGCCGCCGCCTGGGTGATCTCCAGGCACAGCCCCACGGCTTATACCGAAGAATGCTTATCTTTTGTAGCCATGGACGAAACAACTCTTGCTGGCCTTCTGACGCTTCTCGGGCGTCGCATATGCAGCTGTACGAAGTTCATAATTCCACCGAAAATGGTCTCTGCATTCCTCGCCATACCCGCGCCCAGACTCTCCCTTGCAAGCAAGACATTTTGCACCCGTCCTGTATGACGGAACATGCATCTTGCCAAGACCGGCTCATGAAGTTCTCTCCACCTTAGATCGACAGCGAGAGAGAAGAACGGTCGGCCTACGATGACGGCGCATGCACTAACCAAGTGAATCAGAGAAGCAACTGAGCCGGTCTCAACGACTTTATCACCCAGACATCTCTTGGTTTGCAACACTGTCCTTCTAACTTGGGGTTTTTTCTTCCTTTCTTCCGGCTGGTCTTGGCAGTCAGCATCCTTGCCGAATGCGGGCTCTGCTGATCCGTACCAATATATCGTGTCTTAATTCCACCTCCCGCCCTACCTGCGTCACACATCTGCCGGCTTGGAGAGGGAGCTTGGAGAATCTCCAAATCGAAGCTTCCACTCGATTGCCTCATTCACAAGCCGTTATGCGCCTGGGCAGTTACTACGAGCTCAGAAGGCTGCGAAGGAAGGACCCTTCTTCCTTTGTTCGAATACCGGTAACCTCAAAACCAGAGCTCTCGCTTCAACGCTACCATCTCTCAGTACCAGTCCTTTGCCGATTCGACAACAGCACAATCTTGTAACCTCGACAGACATGCAAGAAGCTTGCCACCAGTGACACCGGTCCTCCCTTGGGTCGCACACTTGGGCCTGTCCGAAATACAACTGCCACAAAAAAGAAAAGAGAGGGGAACACCCCCGGCGCCACCCGTGGCACAAGAAGCCAACCCATCGCCGTTTTCGTCAAGATACACATAGCGACATCGACCTCTGCGGAACACGACCGCCAAACGCCAAACATCAAGTCCGCTCCTCATGAGTACCCACTCTCAATCCGACGCCGTCGTCATCACCCAAACCGTAAACGCCCTGCTCCTCCGCACTTTCGCCCTGCTACAGACACCTCTCTCCATCTTGACGCTGCACCAGGCCCTAAACTCCGCGGACCAAGCCCTCGCGACGGCGTCGCATTTCCACCGCTTCGATCTTGAGCCACGCGCACACCTTTACCGCGGCCATGTCCTACGCGCCTGGGGTCGCTGGCGCGCCGCGCATGCCGCCTACGTCCGCGCTGCTAGTGCGAGGGGGCAAGGGTTCTCGGGCACGGATATTCGTAGCTTGACGAGAGATTGCCTTGAGATGATTCGGTTCGAAGACGAGCGGGAGGAGAGATTGAGACGGGCATACACCGCTGTGAGGGAAGGCAAGCCAGGGCTGAAGGTGGTGCGGTTCTCAGACGAGAAGAGCATTCCTATTGGTTTTCACGACGACGATGATAATGATCAGGGACCACGGTCCGACGAGAGCTCGGATGAGATGTGTCTCATCCTGAATGGTAGCGGGGAAGTTGTCGGCAGTCGGGAGAGTCTGCCTGACTTACGGACTGTACGGGGCAGATCTGTCTGCAGGTTGCCAACAGCATACGCCTGAGAGACGAGTCCATGCTTGTATGTTGTTACGATTATGAGCCAGGCTACCAAAATTAGAAGAAAGAGAAACCGAGCGCTTTTACCGGATGAAAGGGGTTCAAATGGTAGAACAGAATTGGCTCCATGAACCGGTTGTCTGGCATCCCTGCCCTGAACTTCTTTGTCAACTCAACCCCTGGGATGGAGTTTCAACAACCATTGTATCGCTGATGGCTTTGTAGGAAGAAGCATAGGCACCAGCACCTTTGACATTCATAGATCCCTTGAATCGTTCCTGCAACGTCGTCAGCTGCAAACGTAACAGTCATGATTCTGGAAGAAGCTGTTGCAAATGATGCCTCTTGCCTTGAGTAATGATATGAATGTGGAAGCCCAGCATATCCAAGTCCCTCAGCCCCTTCTAATTTTCCCTTCTGTATTGACCTACTATTTCCATTCTGGAGTCTTCACTTCTAAGTAGTTTGATCAAACCTCTTCGTCTGTTTGTATGTATCTTCGAGTATTCGTGAAACACCATGTCCGAGAACGACAAAAAGACAAGCCCGACCAACGAGGGCGATGTCAATAATACTGGCGGCAACAGTCAGAATCATTATACCCGTTCCAACTCTACTGGAGATGTCGTCTTCACTTCCAGACCCGAACACCCAAATGTTAGCGATACCACCGTCGAACCCACCTCGGAGCCTGATGAGAACCAGACTATAATCTCCACGGCCGACAAAGTGATGACGCAGGAGAAAGCTGCCTTTACAACCAACAGACACACTGTAACTTCGCCACGACAAACACACCCGAATGAAAGCGTGGATACCGGGCCGCAAAGGACGTCGGCTTCTCAGATAGACAACTATAGGACTTGGTTCACCTCAGGCGATGCAAACTCTCTACAGTCCGCGTCAGCGGACGACACTGCCGCACCTGTCCGACTGGCGGAAGTGCAGGACTATGCCAATATTCCCGTTTTCGGTGCCGGTGCTGAGGTGATCAGCCCGCTGAATCTCAACCATATCCCGGGGCTTCGGGTTACCAAACACAAGCCTCACGAAGGACCGAGACCAGGGGAACAGGAGTCTTCGCCAGAAGACACTGCCATCATCCTTGGTCAAGAAGATATGGGTTTGATAAAGGTCTCTGACCTCATATCTCACACCATTCCAACGCTGGGCTTCGGCTCCGATCCAAGACCCCTTCCACCCATACCACACGCTCCCGGTGCCACCATCCCAGCAGCTCAGCTCAACGTCACCGCGACTCAGAGAAGGACGAGTACCTTGTCGCGGCTCTCGATAGACGTCACAAACAACAAGAAAACCACGGACGACCGCGGCACCCTCCCCTCGGCGATAACGAGGAGGCCGGGGTTGGTATCGGCTTCAACATCGATCAGCCCGACCACACCCCTCTCTGCATCTGGAACCTTGACTTCGAAAGAGATGGCCCGACGTGAGAGAAGTCAGAGGTCTAGGTGGCACATCACAGACGATGAACCGGAGGAGGAAGAGCCCGCTTCAGCGGTTACTGCGGATGGCCCAGCACCTCTATGGGCTCAAGGGCGAAGTCAGCCTGCCGAAGAAACACGATGCACCCCGGGAAGTCAAGAACCTCCGGCCGAGGACCCTTTGCCGAGCCAAGCCGAAGCTCAATCAACTCCTACCATTCATAATCCAGTTCCAATCAGGCCGGTACAGTTCAGCATCTTTCGATCACCAGAATACGCCCCAGAACCCCTGAGGACCAACCAGCCAAGCCCATCCGTCCCTCCGTCACAACAGCGATCACAAGCCTCTTCACCACAGACCGCAATCCCAACAAAAGGCTACCAATCGTTCCATCCCATCCCAACCCTCCTGGCATACAACGTCGAACCACCCCGCGCCGGCCTCGGTTTTGACCACCGCCGCGCCCGCGCCCCGGCCCCCGGCACATCTGCACGCACTCACCTCTTCATCAAACCCCAACTCCTCCCCGGCGGCGCCGACGAACACGCACGCATCATCGACGCATACAACGCCGCCTTCGACGCCACCTCCGAGGCCACCCGGACCCTCCTCTCGACGCGGTACCGCTATCCGGACTACACCCGCGACGACGCCGCACGGTACCGCAAGCTCGAGTTTGAGGCCGCGACGGGGGAAAGCATGTCCAACGACGCCTACTACGCCCTCTTCGACCTCGAGACGGCCAACGACGGCATGATCTCGGCGCTGCTGGAGTGGATGCAGGGCCGGACGTGGATCAAGGTGCCCTTCGTGAACCGCATCATCCACCAGGTGTGCCGGCTCATGTTCACGTCCGCGCAGGAGGAGGCACGGCTGCGGCTTCGGTTCCGGCGGGACTGTGACATGTTGCAGGACGAGATCGATGCGGCGGATGAAAACATCAAGATGGAGAGGATGCGGGACTCGTGGCAGCGGATGGACGCCGCGGTGAAGAGGCAGTACAACTTTTTGACAGCGAATTCTGACGATTTCCGCGCCCCGCCGGAAGTAAGGTACAACTGCAACCTGGACGCCAGGCAGTGGGATCCCCTGTCCCACAGATTCACCAGCCTCTTGCGTAGCCGACAAGACGTCGAGGACACCATCAGGCGCCGGGGCGAGACCCTAAATGAGGACCTGGGCCAGCTGGAACTGATCTATAATGAGTTTGCGGAAAACAACAGGGAAACCAGTGGTTATCTGCGCATCAGGAAAGAGAAGGCTCTGGACCCGATGCTGTTCCAGAGTGCCAACCAGCGGGTGTTGGACTACGCGAGGATACTGAACGAGGATGTAAACGTCGAAGAGGAGGTGCGTCAGGCAACCACAGCCAATTTTCTACAAGCTGCCACTCATCGACTGCCGTTGCGCAACAGGCACGCCTTCGCTATGGACCAGGGCGTAGAGAATCTCCCGGAGCCGTCGATTCCCGTGTTTATCTCGCCTCAGATGCTCGACAGCCGGGAAATACGTCCCGTGCCACAGGATTCGATGGCGGTGCCGTCGGGTAGCTCTCGGCCGGGAGGTCCTGAGGACGGCGGCCCTTCGTTGTCTCGACCCCTTGACAGCAGCCCTGCAAGCTCTGTCGGACCTGGCTCGGCGTCCCCTTCACAGGTCCCTGCTTACCCGCCTGCGGACCCCTTTCCCACTCGAGTTAGACAGCCTGGCCCCGAGCCACGGCTGAGCTTCTCGAACCCATGGCAAGATGTTGAGTTGATGAGGCCGAGGGGGTCATGTTCCCGCTGCCAGATGCTGGAGCTGGAGCTCCAGACCAAGCAGAAAGATATCGACGAGGGCCGTCGCGTGATCCAGGCCAAGTCGGCTGAGGTGGAAATGCTCAAGGAGACTATAAAGGCGATCGAAGACAAGGACATGGAGGCGGCGTTCGAACATCTCGACGACTATCAAGACATAGTCCGCACAGAAATGCGCCAAGCTCTGCAGTTTATCCTGTCGATGCTGGAGGTGCATGGTCGGCAAGCCTACGACCAGACAAACGCCCTCGAGACGTCTCTCTGTTTCTGGGAGACCGGTGGATCGCTGGAAAACATCCTGACAGAGCTCCAGCCGATGGCCCGGTCCGTCAAACGACTAGCCAGAACGATTTGTGACATTGGGTCGCAGATCAGCGGCCAACTCGAGCAAACCGACTCCAAGAAAGAAGACCGCCTGCGTTTGCTCGAGGAGAACGATCGACAGGGGCGTTTGATTCAGTCTCTGGAATCGAAGATTGACATCTTGGAAACCCAAACACAGCAAGGCTTGGAAGCGCACACGATTGGAGAACTAGACCTTGCAAAAACCATCCAACAGAAGTTGCAGGCAGAGAGCGACCGGCTCAAAGAACAGATCAAGAACTACCAGGACCAGATCGAAGAGCTACGAAACGAAACTAAGAAGCGAGATACGGACGCTTCGCAAACGGCGGACAACAGCATACAGGAGCTGAACGACAAACTGAAGAGAAAGGAGGCCGAACTGCGTGAGCTCGAGGCTCAGAACAGGGCCCTGGAAGAACAGTTGGCAACCACGATGGAGAAAGTCGAAGCTCTCGGCGAAGCCAAGGAAGAGAGAGATGAGGAGGTCAAGAATCTGGAGAAACACGTCAAAGACCTCCAAATAAAGCTCGAAGCCAAGGCTGAAGCTGCCAAATGGTCACGGAAGCCTCGTCCGCAAGCAAGTGATCCCAACTTTGATAACCAGCACAGCGATAGAATCTCTCAGCTGCGTACAGAGTTGATGGAGGAACTTGGCAAGACAGGATCAAGGCGGTATCAGAGATTCGATACAAAGGCAAGAAAGGTCCTGCCGGGTCTGGCGCAGAGCATATTGTGGCCGAAGAAATTTCCAACGGCAAACCAGGCGCCCGATGAGGGTGTCGGGGTCTTTTGGAGACTGGCGGCTTTCTCGAGAATGCGAGGCGAGGTGGTGGCAGCACTCGAACGGGGAGATTTGGAGGGAGCATCCGAGAGGCTCAGCCATCTCCAGGCGTGGAACACTGAGATGGGCCCCTGGCAAACAGAGGCCCAAACAGCGGAGGTTCTTCGAACCATCAATTTTCTCCACTCATACGCCAACCTCGAGCTTGGGAGGGTAGAAGGGTTCGGCGTAGCTTCGTCAGAGAGGCTTCAAGCCGCCGAGGCTTCGTTCAACCAGGCGGTTTCTTCAGGTGGCACAGAGACCCGGACATCTTGGAACGCTCTAAAGGAGCACCTGGGTTATCGCTTGAACAGTGGGCAAGAGGAGTCAATGTGCCAGTGCAAGTACAAGCCGCGGATTTGTCCAAAGCACCAGCGAGATGGTGGAGCAAGGTACCATAACTTCATGGAGGAGGAGAACCCGCAACAGGCGGAAATAGAGTTGACGCAGGAGGCGTACAATTCACTTCGGGAACATGCTCAAGCTCTGTAGGCGTGCGTGACGGCAAGGTGGCTGGGCGGTGCCGCGTATGCACTATCCATAATAGAGTATGTAGGGAGGATGATCTGCAAGGCGGCTGGCTATCGGGAGCTGGCAAGGAGCAAATGAGAGGGAATACCAGGTGCTTGTTTGTTTATCACGTCGTTTTCGACTCGCAATTACCGGTGATTCGGCCGCTATTGCCAGCGGCTCGTCTCCTTGTCTTGGTGTTGAGCGTCATTCTGGACCCAGGAGTTGAAATGGTGTATGTCTCAGCTTCCGCGCGGCCAGCTGAATCGTGTGGTGAGCCGTCGACCAGGACAGCAACACGTTGATGGAGGCTTCTTCCTGGGCGAGTGCAGTCGATGCGTTGGAATCTGCCAATAACTAGTGCGGTCTAAGTTGGTGTAGTAGGAGTTGACATCGGCAGTGCTAGGCGGGCGAGAAGTCAAATTGATGATGAGGGACGGTGGGGCCGGGAGGAGGCAACAGGGGGATTGTGAAGCTACTTTCTCGACCTCGTATCTTGCATGTGGATCAAAGTACTCTGTACCTCGACCAGATTCGCCCGAGGTCTCCTCGTCTAACCTACTTACCCGCGCGGGTTGATTGCTCACCACACCAATGCATTCCTCACACTGACACCCTCATGGCTCTTGCTTTAGAACCCTCTCAACACTAACACGCCAACTTGCAACATGGCTCTCGGCGCCTCTTCGCCTTGTTATGCCTGGCCATAGGTCCAATCTTGCCCGATCCACCCTCAGCAAGTCTAAGCCAGACAGATCTGAATCCTGTCTCGGGAGCGGCATCCTCGAGCCTCATCTGCGTAGCCAGTCGTGCCAGTGCACACGTCGACTGTCTCAGCTCAACGTGGGCCCGGGATTGAACGAGGGACGCTGCCGGGTTCATCATTGCTGAGTGATGTGGGTGGCATGCAGAGTCGGGGCCGATCAAGGAGCTTCATGCTGTAATGGAGAGCGCCCGACGAAAACAAATGCATCTGGCGTGCTTCAGAACCTGTCGCTTCCCACCGCCTCCCGCCGCACATCATATTCACCAGTCAAAGGCACGTGGATGAGGGGACCGCTCCTGGAACGCGCTCGATCTATCAAAGGCCGTGACGGTAGATACTCGACGGAGAGGCAGACCCACGACGCTGAACCAATCTAGGTTAATCTACCAGCCTGCCAGACAAGACTGCACCGTTCCGAATCCGGCGTCTCGCTTGGTCTGCGGTATGGTGCGCGTGGACCCAGACGGCCGCTGTACCAAGACTTTCTTGTCTCCTGACGATGAACCAGACCCTCCCAAAGCTACCAAGCTATCGGAGACAGATGCAGGAGGGGAAGAGATGAGCAGCTTCTTGCGCGAAAAAATCTTGTAGGGGCGATGCAACGCAACTGAGCCCGATACTACGGCAGGCATCCCGGCTCGGAGCAGCTATTCGTCCGCCCTCTCCAGCTGGACGGCATGGGCAGTGTATACGACCGAAAGTGAAAGTCTACCTCATGCCACTCTCCGCCGCCTTCGACTCCAGATTGATTAGATTGATTGACCTGGCTGGATCTCATTGGGCACCCCGTCGGTTGGATTCTGACTAACATCCACAGCGCCTCGAAGCTCCTCTGACGAAACGTGACTGGTCCCGGCGATGGCGGCAACGAGCACCGGCAACTTGGAAGCGGTGTACCGCGACGAGTCGACTCTTCCACAGGGCACACTTGGCTAGCCACATTTCGTCACATTCTACTGAGTTCCTGACGCATCAATGTCAACGCAAGACCGGGTGACGAAGGCTTTGCGCGGCCTGGCCAGGTCTGCGCCATTCACTTCAAGCCCCGTCCTCCCGCGCTCCCGTCAAGCTCGTTTCGTCTGGTTCGTCCCGTATCCGGCGCGCCAGTCCAAGAACCCCCACTGGAACGGCGCCGTCCACTAGCGGGCAGGCATGTAAATCGTTCAACGACTTACCCTCTCGGGGAATTAGGCGCCGGCCGACTACAGCGAGAATCACGACAGACGGGTCAAGGCTCAATCCAGGAAGGTCGAGCAACCAGGGTCACCCATTCAGGAGGTGGTGACCTTGGAGAAACAGATAGCATGTGCTGCTGACAAGGCATTCCAGGGATTTCACCAGGGGACTTTTGACTCGACTTGCACCAAGAAAGACGGCCCGTACGACGGCCTCTGCAACCTTGTTTCTGTCCCATCTAGGCAAGTCAATCTATCTGCCAGATGCAGATAGGCACCGTGATACCGGGGCCCCACCTCGAATGCCACGATCAGGATGCATTCTGATGCCGAAGTACCATATTGCAATAACATTCGCCCAGCCATGACAGTGTCTGGGCTGTAGGGTAGACATGCCTCTGCTCAAGTTCTCGGCGTTGCCTTGCCTCTTCCGTGGTTGGCGTAATTTACCCAAATGATGCCAACACCCCCCCGGTACTTCCCTCTTCGGCTGCGAAGCGAACGAGTCCGAGTTTGCGGCATGCTGCAGATGTCGATGGCACACACACACACACAGACCAGGGATGTCTGCCCCCTTGCCGCCGCGCCACAGGCCACTCTACTTCAACCTCCATCAACGTTCGCTCGCCTGCTTCACCTTGCCCTCACCCCCAAACCCCACAAAGCAGATGGCCCTGGCTTGCCGTCCTGCTAATCGGGGCGAAGCGACACAAGCAACGCCCAGCGCTTTGTCAAGCTGACAAAACAAGGCAGCCAGCCGGCCGAGATGGAGCAACATGTTGCGGCCGTCTCTTTCTGGACAGGGAACCCATATCAATCTAGATCCACGGCCCGTGAGATCCTCCCCAGCAAACAATCTTCCCCGTCTTCCCTCGCCTACGTCCCGCCATCCAAGCTCTCTTCACTGCGGGGGGCGAAGGAGATGGCGTCAAGGTTACACCGGCTACCGGCATCAGAGACCCAGCGAAGCTTGGTTTGGCATCCCGTCATTGGGCATCGCCCAAGTATGTGTCCACGTATGCCGTTCGAGCATCCCCAGCGGCCATCTAAAGCAGCTATCCAGGAAAGGCTCGGTGCTATCCACATGGACCAAGGCTTAGCATCACGGGCCCTGGCGGGAAGTTAGATGGGGGAAATCTCCTCTCTTGCCAGAACCGGCACGGCAGCCCGTCAACTACCTGGGAACGTGGCGCCTGTCTCACATGCCATGGGGGTTTGACTGACGTGCGGCCCTGGCATGAGAGTGTCCTGGGCGGGGCGTGGTGTAAGTGCGTTGGAAGCGTATGAGCGCAGCGGGAAAGGGGTGCGAGTCCAAGCAGGTGGCCGCGAAGGGAAGGTCTCGAGATACAGCCCGGCACAACTATTGCGACATTCATCGGGAATCTGGGCTGATTGCGCCAGCTCAGACGGTGATACCCTCCTCCTCTTATCTGAAGGCTGCCTCCTGAGGTTTGGATGGAGAGGGCAATACGACAATGCGAGAGCTTTTCAGGGTTAGGGAAAGCCACGAGGAACAAGCCACCACGGCCTAGGCAGGTCGACCGCCGCATCCATCCATGACAGCGTGTAGGCGGAAACCTGCAGGTGATTGTGTAAGTTCAAGCGAGTGACATGGCAGCCTTTCAAGCTCTTCGGATCAACAGCACCTTTCTTTTCATACGCCTCTTGCCAGCACGCCTCAGTAGGACCAAAGGACCAAGAGCGCGGGTTCAAAGGGGACGAGGATCGAATACCTACTAAGAAGAGAGGAGGCAAGGAGTGCTTTGTGCAACCAGACGTTGGCAGCTCCTCCCCACACGGATAGCTTCTCTCTAAACTTTATTGCTTTGCCTCGTCTCTCCAGCCACAAAGGTGAATACAGACTCGGGAGACGGAGTGAAGGCACAACCCGGGCAGTCAAGTTGTACCCTGCCCTCTCCTTCCGCAAGGTCCCTCCTTCCTCATCTGCCCAGCCTACTTGTCCTGGCCACCAACCCAACGGCCCCCTCCTCCACCCACTCATACTCACCTCGATGTTTCTTCACCTCACTTCAACCTTCGTATCCTTACTTCCCCTGCGTGCCGCAAACGGGGGCTAGATCATTCTCACACCCACACCCACCCTCCCTTCTGCCGGGTCCCGAAGAAGCCTTGCTTTGCCTTGAAAAAATTACAAGACCCTCCGTTCCTCTCTTATCATGTGGGCTCGTTCACTTGATCCCCAAACACCATCACAACAATACCTCTTGTTATAAACTTGGCACATTCCCGGCCCTCCTGCGGTGCAGACGATTTTATTTCACCTCACTCACTCGCCCTTCCAGCTCTCTGCCTCTAGACGCGCATCTCTCCACTTCCCCTAGCTCCCGAATAGCTTCGCTTCACCACGTCACAAACATCCATCTCACTCACCCACAATGGCTGGAGGTAGTGGCGGAGGCCCTTCGGCCTTCCCCAAGCTATTTGCCCAGCGCAGTCACATGAACCATGAGGCCATGACCTACTATGCCACTGCTTTGGCCGCTCTCGCGGGCGTCTTCATCGCCTTTCACTTGATCCGCCTCCTTTCCCAGAAGACGGGCATTGCTGCTAAGCTCTCGTTTATTGCAAAGCCTTTTGTTTTTGCGTCACGGTAAGTCTCGCTAATAACAGGATTCCTAGACCGGTTCCCACAATCGGAAACTAACTACCGCATAGCATCATTCGCAGAGTTTCTGTCCGCAAGGTTCCCTTCCTACCCTCCACCGGCCATGCTGCTATTGCAATCATCTACGTTGTGGCCAACATCGTCCTCACCCTGACGTACATCGACACCTCGGTCTTGCCGTACCTCACCGTCGTCGGAGCTCGTGCAGGATGGTAAGTTCAACAACACCTCACATCCCGTTGAGATGCCCCCAGAGGAGCTGACAGCTCACAGGCTGTCCATTGTAAACATCGCCTTCGTGGTCTTCCTGGCTCTCAAGAACACCCCTCTCGGCTACCTGACCGCCTGGTCTTACGAGCGTCTCAACATCCTCCACCAGATTGCTGGCTATGTCACCATGGCCCTGATCATCGTACACGGTGCCACGTATTCGTCGTACTTCATCCAGCAGGGCAACCTCGCACGCCTCCGCATCCACGAGGAGATGTACGGCATCGTCTCCGGTTTCACCTTCCTTGTTGTAGTCCTCGCCGGCGCAATTGTCCGATTGTGGTACTATGAGCTGTCCTACATCCTTCACGTGTCCGGCTTCGCCATCTCGATGGTCCTCGTAGGACTCCACCAGCCTGAGCTTTCCAAGAAGATTGTCATCATCACGGCCGTCGGCGCCGGCATCTGGCTCTTCGACCGCGGTGTTCGTCTCGTCCGAGTTGTTGCTTACAGTTTCAACAACACAGCCACTGTTCACCCCCTTCCCAACGGCGGTACCCGGATCACCCTGAAGAAGCCCCCCTACGGCGCGAGCTCCGGCGAGCATTGCTTCCTGTGGATCCCCAAGATCCGCGCCTTGGAGATGCACCCCTTCACCATCGCCGCCATGGACCCTCTTGAGTTTGTCATCAACTCGTACGACGGCTTCACCCGCGACCTCCACGAGTACGCCGTCCGCCACCCGGGAGCGACCCTCAAGGCCTCGGTCGAGGGTTCCTACGGCACGTTCCCCAACCCGGCCGAGTATGACAAGGTCATCCTCATCGCGGGAGGCAGCGGCGCCAGCTTCACCGTCGGCACAGCCCTCAACCTGCTCAAGCAGCTCACGCGGAACTCGGGACAGAGCGTCGTCTTCGTCTGGATGGTGAAGGAGCACAGTAAGTCACTCGATTAACTTCGTGTATGACGGACAGCTAATCTTCTCAGCCCGCCTCGAGTGGTTCGCCCGCCACCTTTCCACCATTCACGATTCTTTGCAGTCGTCTGTTCTCCTCTACGTCACTCGGACCACGGCCTCTTCTAACCCCATCACCAACGAGGACCGCTCTCGCTCGGGGACCATCTCATCCGAAGCATCCTCCCACATAACTCCAGCCACAGAAAAGTTCGACACTGAGAACGGCATCCCCCAGCAACCCCGAAGATCGTCACCCGAGTCGTCTCTGACCCCGAAAAGTCTGGCTTTGAGTCTGATACTACGTTTCCCGCCTCTCCCCTCCAACAGAACGGGTACCCTGACCACATGAACTCCATCCCCATCAACTACGGCCGCGCCGACGTTTCGGCCATCATTCGCAACAACATTAATGATGCGACCCCCAACCAGCGCGTCCTCGTCATGGGCTGTGGCCCTGATAGCCTGATGACCCAGGTCCGCAACACCACGGCGTCCTGCATCCGTACTTCTGGTCCCGCGGTCGAGTTGCACTGCGAGCAGTTTGGCTGGTAAATGTGGATACCTTCACGCCCAGAGAGAGCCTGCATACTAAACAGGGGCTTGGCTTAGACGTCATTTCCTTCTTTGTCTTTGTTTTTTTTGGCCCGTCTCTCTCTTGGCAAACTACTTCATGTGCATACTTGACAGAGCTTGTTTTCAGGTTTTCTTTTTCATGGTTTGTTGGAGTAAATACGGGCAAGGGATAAGTCCTTTTTGCATTTTCACGAGAGCTTTGATGAGGAAATGGACGGACATGCTCTTTCGAGTGGGAGGTTAGAGAGACGGGATTCGGCATTATTGATGAAGCCGCCGCACGTCACGCACAAGTTCATACCCCCTGCAGAAGCCTGGCCTCAGTGGCTGCCCTGTAATTTCATTTCGATGGTTTCGTCGCAGAGAAGGAATAGGCCCTCTCAATGCGAGGATTTCAAAACTAAAAGACGGCCATTTTCTGACCTCTCACATGTTCTTGGCGTGAAAGACACGCATAGGTGACGTGTGCGTGACGCCCTCGATGATCTGAAGTCTTAACCTTTGTAGACAGCTCATGCAAAATTGTCGGCCCAGGATCCGAAGGCGAACCCAAGCTCCAATGAAAAACGACAAACAATCAACGGTTTAACGTTTCGTCTTCATCTGAAGTCCAGATCAGTGGCCCGCCAAGCCTCGGCAGCCCGGACCGATCGCCCCCCCTTCCACCCCGGAGCGGCACCCGCCGTCTATCAACAGCCAAGGTGAGACTATCCAGAATCAAGGCGAGGTATATTACCGCCCAGACAACCCGTCATCTCCTCGGGACGCTCCTCGGCGGGATCGTGATCATGCCAAGCAACCCCCGTCGCCCAGCGCGTTTGTCCTGGCCTCATCGTATCAAAGAAGAAGGTAGAACCTCGAACGATACCAAGGCGGAATATGACACGACGTAGCACGACATCGAGATGCGCCGAAGATCACGCCGGCTGGCCCCGAGTCGGAAGGGGGGGGGATGGGTTGTCGACGAGGCCAAGCTTTCTTGGTGGTGGCCTCCAGGGCGGCGATGGAGGGTAGGAATTGAAACCCGCGCAAGTCGTCAAAGGCACGGGCAAGAATACGTCACGAGATGGCGGTCACGAGGCCCCGATGGATACCCCGACAAACCCGCCAGCAGTTTGCAACAAACTCGGCCCAGGGAGGCCTGGAGGTTGTGTGGTGAAGGTGGCCCGGCGATTGGTAAGGTAAGCGGACGCCCGATCCATCCATCCCGTGCTGCAAAATACGGAGGTATATGTCCCGCAACTTTACAACCCTCTCGTGGGTTGAAACCGCAACCTCGCGAGGAAATGCAAGCTTTCTGCCTCCTTTAACCCCAACGGGAAGAAACCCACGAGCTCTGGGCCACGAGTGGTACGGATTGGGACTCGCCATTTCCGGTGCAGATGGGATGACACCGCGCTCGGACGGCGGTCCTAGCGGTGGGTGGATGGCCACGGCCGGGCTGGATCGATGCGAGCCGCGGTGGGTACACGCACATCCGTTGCCATCATGGGCTCGGTGTGACCCGAGGCGATGCGCTCTGTTTTGCTGTAGCGTTCGGTGCCGTCTGGGGTTTTGCGTTCTGGGACGAATGCCACTTCCTCCCTTGGCAAAACGTCGAAATCGCCATCAGTGGACGCAACTCACAATCGGCGTAGAAGAAAACAAAAAGATCTTGAAGAGTCCCTTCTATTCTTGTGTTCGGTCTTTCTATGAGCCCGAGAGGAGGTATCATTGTTGAACAGATGCTATATGTAGTCTTTCTTCCCATGTTTTCCCCAGCGCCATTTGTTGAATAAATGCCACCGGAATGCCGCTTGGCCCCCTTTCCCAACGTTAAAACATAAAATTCTCATCCCAAGGCGCCTCAAACCCACTAGCAAGCATACCAAACTTCGCTCAGAACAGGCCGTCGATCTCACCGGTCTCGGTATCGACGTCAACGTTCAAGTAACCGGGGGCCGTGGGCAGACCGGGAATGGTCTGGATATCGGCGGCGAGAGCATACCTATGGCCTTGTTAGTTGCGTTCGTCTCCACTGGGACGGTTTTGACTTACAGGTAACCCGCGCCGGCGGCCATTCTGACGTCCCGGATGGGAACAGTGAATCCGGTGGGAGCGCCCTTCAGGTCAGGGTCGTGAGACAGGGAGTATTGCGTCTTGGCAACACAGATGGGTAGGTTGCCGAAACCCTGCTTGGTGTAGGTGTCGACCTTCTTCTGAGCAAGCTCGCTGAACTCGACAGCAGCCGCACCGTACATCTTCTGGCCGATGGCCTCGATACGCTCCTGGACGGTGCCCTCGAGGTCGTACAGCAGCTTGAAGTCCTTGGGCTTCTCGCTGGCAGCGATGACGCCCTTGCCCAGCTCGATGGCGCCCTTACCACCCTCGGCCCAGTGGTTGGAGAGAATAGCGTCCTCGGCACCGGCGGCGATCGCCTCCTCACGGATGACGGCAATTTCGGCATCAGTGTCGGTGACAAACTTGTTGATGGCAACGACGACGGGAATGCCGTAGGACTTGGCGTTCTCAATGTGCTTCTTGAGGTTGACGCAGCCAGCGCGGAGGATGTCAACGTTCTCCTCCTTGTAGACAGCATTGAGCGGCGCACCAGGGGCGATCGGAGGGCCGCCGCCGTGGACCTTAAGGGCACGAACAGTGGCGACGACAACGACGACGTCGGGCACGAGTCCAGAAGCGCGACACTTGATGTTGAAGAAGCGCTCTCCACCCATGGTGAAGTCGAAGCCGGCCTCGGTAACAACGAAACCAGCCTTCTCGGAGTGATCCTCATCAGGCTCAGTACCAACAATCTTGAGGGCCATCTTGTCAGCCAAGATGGAGCTGTTGCCGACACTGATGTTGGCAAAGGGACCGGCATGAACGAACACGGGAGTGCCCTCCAGAGTCTGCATCAGGTTGGGCTTGATGGCATCTCTCATTAGAGCAGTGAGAGCTCCGCCAGCGCCGAGATCATCGCAGGTGACAGGGTCGCCGCTCCTAGAGCTGGCAACGACCATGCTTCCCAGGCGTTTGCGCATGTCAGCCAGGTCAGTGCTAAGAGCAAGAATGGCCATGCACTCGCTGGCCACAGAGATATCGAAGCCAGTCTCACGGATGTGGCCTTTCTCGGTCGGCGCAACACCGACAGTGATTCCTCGCAGGTGACGGTCGTTGACGTCCAGCACACGTCTCCATGTGATGGTCTCAGGGTCGATATCCAGGCGGGCGAAGCGGCGGATCTCTTCCTCGGTCAATTCGTCCGGGTTGGTCTTCTCGATACCCAGCTTCTTGAGGCGAGGCAACATGACAGGGGCAAACACCCTCTTGCCGTTCTTGGCGGGCACGAGGCGCTTGTAGAGGGGGCCATCCTTCTGGGTGTTCTCGTGGAACATGCGGGTCTCGATTGCAGCGGCGAGAAGGTTGTTTGCCGCGGTGATGGCGTGGATGTCTCCAGTCAAGTGAAGGTTAAACTCGTCCATGGGGATGACCTGGCTGTACCCACCACCGGCGGCACCGCCCTTGATACCAAAAGTAGGGCCTTGACTTGGCTGACGCACGTTCGCGAAGGTGACGCGGCCGAGGTGAGCGCCCAAAGCCTGTGCAACTCCCATGGTGGTGGTAGACTTGCCCTCGCCAAGCGGCGTGGGAGTAATACCTGTGACAACAACGTACTTGCCGTTGCGACGGTGCTCAAGGCGCTTCAAAAGACTGAGATCGACCTTGGCCTTGTAGGCTCCGTAGGGCTCGAGCTCGTGGGAAGAAATGCCAACCTCCTTGGCCAGACGGGTGATCTGCTTAGGATTCTGGGATCTCGAGACCTCGATGTCGGAGGGGACAGGCTCCTTGAGGTGCAGCGGCAGAGGCGAAATCTTTCTCTGCTTTTGTCTCTCAAAAGATTTGACAGTAGCGTCCACGACATTGGACAGTAACATGGCAACGGTCATGGGACCAACACCGCCAGGAACTGGTGTGATGTGAGAAGCAACCTGGGAGGCCGACTCGTAGTCAACGTCTCCGACGAGACGCTGTCCCGACTTCTTAGAAGCATCGGGAATGTAGTTCGTGCCGACGTCGATGACGACAACACCAGGCTTGAGCCATTCGCCCTGGATAAAACCGGGTTGGCCAATGGCCGCAATGACAACGTCCGCGGCCTTGAGGTGCTCCTTCAAGCCTTCGGTCTTGGAGTGGCACACGGTGACAGTTGCGTCCGCGTTGCGAAGAAGGTAGCTCACAGGGCTGCCGACAATGTCGCTGCGTCCGAGCACAACAGCATTCTTGCCTTTCAAGTCCACGCCGGCCTCCTGCAACAAGACCATGACACCCTTGGGAGTGCAGGGGATAAAGAACGGGCGACCACCCTTCTTTGCGAGCTCGCCGATGTTTCTCGTGCCGAAACCGTCGACATCCTTCTCGTCTGCAACGGCAGATGTGATGACATATTCATCGAGGTGCTTGGGAATGGGCAATTGAACCAAGATACCGTGGACGGCGGGGTTGTCATTGAGACGATAGATGCGATCAAGAAGTTCGGGCTCGGTGATGGACTCGGGAAACTGGACAAGCTCGCAGTCGACGTTTGCCTGGAACTGTTAGCACACTGTGAAACAATGCCGAGTCAATGGCGAGCAATTACCTCCTTTGCAGCCTTTTGCTTCATGCGCACGTAGGTGCCTGCGGGGTTGTGAGCATCGCGACAAATTTCATGGTGGGGTAATCACGGCAGCACGACATACTTGAGTCCGATCTGTCGCCGACTGTGAGAGATTGTGGTTAGCAAGGTACAGGCGAAACACGGTCCGGAAACGGCTCAAAACATACCTTGAATGATGGTAAGCTGCGGTTGGAACCTAGGGTTCAGCTTCTGCTTCTCGAGAATGTCGCTGGCGATCGACTCCCGGATCTGCTTGGCGATGGCAGTGCCATCAATCTTGTTGGCGACCATGGCTGGAGATGATGTCGCAAAGAACCTATTGGGGGAGATAGTGTCGTAGGAACCCAGGGTCCTTGCAATGAACGGACTGGAAGATTGCCAGGGGACCAGTGATGCAGCTCGGTCTCGCAGGTGTCCAAACGCAAAATTTTTGGAATGACGGGAGGAAGATGAGGTTGTCGGGACGGACACCGAAGTCGAGCGCACAGGATGGGTGTAAGCTGGAGCAGCGAGAATGAGGGGTGAGTGACAGCGGTCCAACTCGGGATTTAGCGCTCTGCAGGGCCGGCGGCGTGATGGATCCCGACCCGTATCTACCCCAAGGTTCTGATATGACCGGCGGGATGCGGAAGCTTGAGCCAGTGAATTATGAGTGGCCGATGCTGCAGCTCTGGAGGACATGCCGCGGGTCCTAAGCCGAAGCTGAGACGTGTTGGGCAACTCGAGGCGGCATGGCCAAGACAGCCTCTGCGTGCCCTTCAACTGGCTGATAGACGACATGCCGAATCCCGAAATCTTGCGTCTCGCCTTCAGAGTGCTTGCCCCTCGCCTGTTCTGCGCCGCAGACTCACAAACAAGATCTTCTTTTAGGAAGTTGGGTGGATCTAAGCGATAGGCTCTCTGACTCCTAGATCGTGTGTGAGTCGTGTGTATGACTGATGACTCCCTGGTCCTGGCTCTGCAGACTCTGTGTGTCGCAACAGTGCCAATGGGAATGATCAGCGGTTTGGGCAGGTCGAAAAATTTCGGGCGTGCCCCCGAGTCCCGGCTTCAGATCCGATCGATAAGGGAGGCGATTTATGGGTATTAGTAGGCACAATGACAGCCTTGACATCGACTGCTTGCTGTTGCGAAAGGAAGCGGCCGTCACACTTGATGTACAGGTGATCTCAAAATGTACGAGGTAAGGTGTTTTGTTTGGTTGGTTTATTCAAACGAGTAAAACATAAAGCCAATCAATGGTTGACAAGAGAAGACCGAGTTAATGTCGGAAAGAAAGACTGAAAGGAAAGGGGGCAAAGGTACAAATATGGCACAAGACAAAGAGAACAGCGACGGGAGTCCGGATGGTCTGATATCTCTGCTCTCGCATAGAAAACCCCCGACTGGGCAAAAGCTGTTGAAACCACCTCAAGTTCCCTCGAGGTCCGTTGAGGTTAGAGGATTCGAGGCCCGAGTTGTTGTTTGTTTGCCGGGTTTCCCAGTCCGGAATACGCTTTGGGAGGACAAAACTGGGACTGAGTCAATGATGAGTCGAAATTGCCCAAAGGGGACGTCGTTGATGTCGCGCTGGTTTGGACATGGAACGAATGGCATTGGTTGGCGATGGCTCGAGGGCACGGAGCTTCAACCATGGGAAATGGCTGCCCGGGTAAGGAGGCTAGGAGCAGCTAGGTTGGATGAGTCCAGCGCAGCTCCTGCCGTGACGCGCCGGGCTGGGCGCGCTAAAGTCCTGCAAGCAACGCCTCACAGTGAGTCAACTATCCTGGAGCTCGAGCTGGCTGTGCCACCGTGCCTGAGGCGTAAGGCGGTGAATGGCTGCTCACCTCAGCCGGCAGAATGGTCGCGGGGAAAAAGTGCGCCCCACACCAGTGCACCGAAACCCACAATGTCGAGGTGAAGGGCAAAAATTCACGATTGCCCGACGACATCGCAAGCCATTTAAAGACCGACGTCCCCTGCCGCAACACCGCCCCCCGTAACCAGCAGCCCCGAGACCGAGAAGCGCAATACTCCTCGATAATCAGACAACATGAGGCCCGTTCTTTTGGCAGGTCACGAGCGTGCGCTCACCCAGATCAAGTACGTTTTCTGTGCCCGCCTGCGAAATTGCCCATGGAAAGAGGGGGAGAGGGAGATGGGAAGCGCCCAGGCTTTCCTCACCCCCTTACCCGATCGAGCACGTGGCTAACCTGACGCGCCATCGTGAATAGGTACAACTCGGACGGCGACCTCATCTTCTCGACCGCCAAGGACCAGCAGATTTGCGTTTGGTACGCGCACAATGGCGAGCGTCTGGGAACCTACCACGGCCACGTCGGTGCCATCTGGACCGTTGACGTCGACCCCACCAGCACCATGATCGCTTCCGGTTCCGCCGACAACACGATGAGACTCTGGGATATCAAGACGGGCAAGAACCTTAAGACTTGGGAGTTCCCCACCGCCGTCAAGCGCGTCGAGTTCAACGAGGACGGCACCAAGCTGCTCGGTGTCACGGAGAAGCGCATGGGTTTCCTTAGCAACATCATCGTCTTCGACATCAACCCCGACCCCGAGGCTGAGCAGACCGACGAGCGCGCTCTGACCATCGTCTGCGATGAGAGCAAGGCTACCGTCGCCGGCTTCAGCTACCTCACCAAGTACATCATCGCCGGCCACGAGGACGGCTCCGTCTCCCAGTACGATGCTAAGGTGGGTCGGACGAGAGGTAGATCGCTACAAGGGACATGACGCTAATCGTCTTTTAGAACGGTGACCTGATCTACAACGAGCCCGTACACGAGCTTAACACGCCCATTACGGATCTCCAGTGGTCGCAGGACAGAACCTACTTCATCACCGCCAGCAAGGACAAGTCGGCCAAGGTACATATACCGCCCCGATATTTCGTCAGGCCAACTGCTGACCCGATATAGCTCATCACCGCCAAGGACCTCGAGGTTCTCAAGACCTACGTAGCCGATACCCCCCTCAACAGCGCCACCATCACGCCCAAGAAGGACTTTGTCATCCTTGGAGGTGGTCAGGCGGCCATGGATGTCACCCGTACCTCGGCGAGACAAGGAAAGTTCGAGGCCAGATTCTACCACAAGATCTTCGAAGACGAGGTCGGCAGAGTCCGTGGTCACTTCGGTCCTTTGGTAAGTTGGCGAGCTCTTATGATATATGACATCCCAATAACTAACGCACGCCAAGAACACCGTCGCCGCAGACCCCACTGGCAAGGGCTACGCATCCGGAGGAGAGGACGGTTACGTCCGTGTTCACCAGTTCGACAAGGGCTACTTCGACTTCATGTACGAGGTCGAGCGGGAACGGAAGAACAGACAGGAGAACTAGAGGAAAAGGCAGGGATTGATTGGTTTAACAACAAACACAAAAGCAACGCCCTTCTTTTTTACGTCTTCTCGTCTTCTTTCGCGGCTTGCATTAGTACGGCGTTCTGGGAAATCTCTGGGGGATGGTTAGATTGGTTTTTGTAAAAACCTAGGGCAGTCCGCGAAAAACAGACGAACGAAAAAAGAATGGCTTTGGTACGGATGATATCAAAACATTGCTCTCTTTCGCCCTGGCGCGGAGGAGACCTGAGGATGAGATGAACCAAGACAACAGGGTATTGATGAGTTATCTGGCACCTAGTTTCAACGTATTATGGCATGATTGCAGTTGTGCAGGCTTGTGTTCGTGTTTATGACTGAGACATTCATGATTGCCGGCGATCTGAGTTGTAGACTTCCAAAAACTCAGAAAAAGACCTACCTCTTTACCAATAAATAAGCATTCCATGAGTAAAGAGAGCACCGCCTTTGCACCCAGTCTAGGTCTAGGGGCACTGAGAAATTATGACACGTGACAATCGGCTGCACCCCGCAGGGAGAGAAGACACGCCGCGAGGTGATGTTGTTTTGGTATACCTCCCAATCGCAATTGCAGGTTGAGAACATAGCACAGGCTAGCTGAATATCTAACGGCACCGGTTAGATGGACCAACAGCGGCAACCAGGCAAGGATATATGCGTGTAGTGTTGAACCACAAGCGAAAAAGTGCACGCCTTATTCCGTCACACATTCCAGCAAAAATTCAAAATGAAAGGGACGAGACTCGAACTCGCGCGGGTTGCCCCACCAGGAAACAGATGTTAAGCTGACCTTAACCTGGCGCCATAACCAACTCGGCCACCCTTCCGTGATGATGATCTTCGGGTGATCCAAAGATCAGATGAGGTTGAGATTTAACGCTGGTAAAAGCCATTATAAAGGCTACGCTAGGGTTTGATTAGGGGTTGGCGAAGTGTGTGCATGATGTGTGTGGGGTGAGCAAGGGAACTCGGTAGTGGTGGTATCGTAGTGCCAGGTGGGGGTTTCCGCGGACAGAGTCGGTGACTGAGCCAGGGGTCTTCACGTGGGCTGGGACGGTCTTAGACAACAACCAGGCCCGGAACACCTTGATGGGCAAGGTGCCGTTCTAGTTCTATCAGGGTTCGCTCCAGCTTCCGAAGCCATCCCCGAAGCTGGCCATGAAGCTGTTCTAGAAGTTCCGTTTCAACCGGGCGAATTTGGGTGGCGGGTTGGAATGAAGACTCTAGCAGGTTCTAAAATTGTGGGACCCAAACTCACCTCCAGTATGACTCTTGAGTCGCAAGCAAAAAACGGGGCCCGCCGGTTTGAGGGACTTTCCGGGCCCCGGGCGGGCTTGGCTGAGACTGGGGGAAGATGGAAGTTTGGATGAGGAGACGACCTCGAGTTGGGACGAGCTGAGCTTTGCAGCAAATGTTGTTTGCCAGGTGTTGAAACATTTCTGGTTTCCTACGACATACTGGCATGGCAAGCATCCAGGATATCTGAAACTTTCGAAATCCGAAACCTGACTACACAATGCAGCGGAAGACGTCACTTGAAGAGCCGAATTGCGAGTTTAAAATGTGTTTGTAATTATCCCTGTAGTGGTAACAGCTTGATTTCGAGGTCGACATCAACACCACCACATGTTGAACAGGGAGATAACGATATGTGTGTAGCTATGGACCGTGGACTAGCTAGCCGTCCTTTATTTGGCATCATCGCAAAAACAGTCCCAACCTAAACACCGCCCATGCACCTTCATAAACCAAATCAACGCCTCTCGTGACGCACTTCTAATGCTCGGAATTCCCTCCCCCAACCCATTCCCTTTTACCCTCCCTCAAGGTAAATGTACGTCGATGCTCGCTCAATCCCGTCGTCAAGACATGTCCGAAGAAACCGTGGTAGACAAAGGAGACAAGATCTTGTGCGATGGAAAGTTTGATAGTTGACCGTTGTCGAAAATGAAGAATGTTCGTAGAATGCCGTCGCTGTCGCCGCCGCCACACCGCAGACTTTATGTGTGCCGACTGCGCTTTGGTCCGCCGCCAAACATGTTCTTGTCCAAGCTACTGAGGTCGAAGATTTCGGCAAAGTTGATTTTGCGCTTCGACCCGGCGCCGCGGCCGAGGTTGTTCCCTTGTCTTGATGCCGAGCGAGGGATATTTCCAGGGTGTCGTGGTCTTGTTGTGCGGCCTCCAGGATTCATGTTTGTCGATGATGTATCGTGTGTCCGAGAATCTGACAGGTCCAAGTTCGCAAGGTTGAGATAAGCATCTTGCTGAGGTTGCTGAGGCGGCCACGGGTGCGAGGATTGAAAGGTGAAGGAGTCCGCCGTCGGTACCGTAATCGATACAGGTTCACGTTCCTCCTCTTCCTCCACGGCCTGAGGGATGCTAGGGGGTGCTGAGTCTGTCCTCATTTGGCTTTCGCCCCGCATTGCCGATAGTTGAGTGCCGCTGCTTGTCCTGTTGAGCTCCGGGGACGACGCAGTTTCCGCCTTTTCCGCCTCGTCGTCGCTTTCGGCGTTTTGAGAGCTTTCCCTCCCGTCCAGTCGTTCGGTCGCCCAGCTCCGGACCCTCCAGCCGTCGCCGTCGCCCAAGCCAATTTTCTCCTTATCGAGAAACGCCAGCAGGTCGTCGAGGCAATCCTGGTAACCGTCCATACGGGCCTTGGACTGTGCGGCTGCGGAGGTCTTGTAGAGTTTTGTCACCGATAGAGCCGCGGCCTTGAAGGCGTCGAGGAGTTGCTCGGGGGAGTCATTTTGTGTCGTCTGCCTAGCCGCCGAGGCGCCGGGCAGGGAGGTGTTGAGGCTTCGCATAGAATCCATGGTAGTTGTCTCGTAGGTTACGGAGCGACTGAAAGAGTCAGTATGGAATCGAAGGAAGAGAAAGACAGGTCCCGCACCTCTAGCGGTGTAATGTAGGTCGTTAAGTTGTCGGGTAAACAAATCTTGATGCCGGAGTGGGGTCCAAACGGGGTCCCCAAGTGACTGGCGATAAGGTGTGGTGACGACCTCGAGTGCAACTACACAGGCGAGGTTTGTAGGCGGCTCCCCTTGACGCCAAGAATGGAGCGATTGAAAGATTGGAAACGGGTTGATGGAGATTGTCCAACAGGCTGCGATGCAAGATGCAGTTGTTTGTCGATGGAGGGAAAGTCAGCTCGCCTTCAGCGTAGAGCACATGACACTGGGAGACGGCACTAACCGAGAGCCAGCAGCACCTTAACAGGCCCAATTTACGGATACCTTAGGTGGCTTTGACGTTATCCCCTCGTGGCCAGTGCGCTAGTTTTTGGGCGGCTGACCTAATCCTGGAGCGGATAGTGGACCCCGTGCTGTCCCACGCTTTTGCCTCTGGTTGAGGTGACGAAGACGTCTAGTCGGAGGCTGCCTTCTTCCGGGCCCGATCTCCCGGGGCGGCGTTTGCCTGCACTCCATTTGACGGGGGTGCACGGGAATGGCACGGCGAAAACACGCTAGTCCTGATCGGAATTTGTCTTCTACAGCAGAGGGATCCCACCTTTCCTCCATCATCTAAAAAACATCTACGACCGTTCACCCTCGCGCAGCACCAAAGCACTCAACCTTTTTTTGAGTGCTTCCTCGATCAACGTTGCCTCCAAATAATTTGGAACAATTGAACATCATCTACAGTTTCTGGCGCGCGCGGCATAACCGAAAGAAACGCGTGTAAGTCGCGTAAAGTGATTTACAGCCGTCAAGATGGCGCCTCGCTCGAGAGCTACTGCGGTCGACACCGACGCGTCTATGTCGGACGTCGCAGACACTCACCCCGTGGAAGGGATGGTACGTTGTCATTCTCCATTTGTTGCGCATTGTTGTGTTTCTCTGGGCACTATGAGTCGCGACTGTATTGGAAATCGTTTGGCTGACATGCATATAGGAAGTCGACGAGACTCCCGACTACACCGACTCGGACACCAATGCGAACACCACTGCGAGTAGTGTTGTCGGCGAACCTCTCGGAGACGGTCGCAAGAGGCGGTCTGAAGCCAATCAGCTCCGTCGCAGCATCTTCGGCAAGAAGCACGATCGCTTGGGTGAATCAAAGGTACGCCAGGCGCGAACTCTTTGCATTGACGTCAGCTCAGTCAACTGCGGAGTACTAAATGATGTCCCGACATAGGAAGAAGATAGTATTCGACGATTTCGATACCTGCTGGGTCTTACGGACCTCTTCCGCCACTTCATCGAGACGAACCCTAATCCCAAGATCCGGGAAATCATGACAGAGATCGACCGACAGAACGCGGAGGCATCAAAGAGCAAGAATAAGGGTTCGCGTCAGGGCGGCGCTAGTAACGAGCGAGTGCGTCGGACCGAGGCTGAGGAAGATGCCGAGCTGCTTCAAGACGAGAAGCACGGAGGCTCCGCCGAGACGGTCTTCCGTGAGTCGCCCGCCTTCATCCAGGGTCAGATGAGAGACTACCAAGTCGCCGGTCTCAACTGGCTGATTTCCCTCCACGAGAACGGTATCTCTGGCATTCTCGCCGACGAGATGGGTCTCGGAAAGACCCTGCAAACAATCGCGTTCCTGGGCTACCTACGACACATCATGGATATCACTGGACCACACATCGTTATCGTGCCGAAGTCGACATTGGACAACTGGAAGCGAGAGTTTGAAAAATGGACACCCGAGGTCAATGTACTGGTGCTTCAGGGCGCGAAGGAGGAACGCAACGCGCTCATCAACGACCGATTGGTCAACGAAGACTTCGATGTCTGCATCACGAGTTACGAAATGGTTCTGCGCGAGAAGAGCCACCTCAAGAAGTTCGCATGGGAGTACATCATCATCGACGAAGCGCACCGCATCAAGAACGAGGAATCGTCGTTGGCCCAAGTCATTCGCGTTTTCAACTCCCGAAACCGCCTTCTGATCACTGGCACACCTCTTCAAAACAACCTCCACGAGTTGTGGGCTCTGCTCAATTTCTTGCTTCCCGATGTTTTCGGAGACTCTGAGGCCTTTGACCAGTGGTTCTCTGGCCGAGAACAAGACCAGGACACTGTCGTCCAGCAACTTCACCGTGTGCTGAGGCCCTTCTTGCTACGAAGAGTCAAGAGCGACGTTGAAAAGAGCTTGTTGCCAAAGAAGGAGGTCAACGTGTACCTGGGCATGTCCGACATGCAGGTCAAGTGGTATCAGAAGATTCTCGAGAAGGATATTGACGCTGTCAACGGCGCCAACGGAAAGCGGGAGTCGAAGACGAGATTGCTCAACATTGTGATGCAGTTGCGCAAATGTTGCAATCACCCTTACCTCTTCGAAGGCGCCGAACCTGGCCCACCGTACACCACCGACGAGCATCTCGTCTTCAACGCTGGCAAAATGGTCGTTCTTGACAAGTTGCTGGCCAGGATGCGGAAACAGGGCAGCAGAGTTCTCATCTTCTCACAAATGAGCCGTCTCTTGGACATCCTCGAAGACTACTGCGTATTCCGGGAGTACAAGTACTGCCGCATTGACGGTGGAACAGCCCACGAGGATCGTATCGCTGCCATCGACGAATACAACAAGCCTGGCTCCGAAAAGTTCATCTTCTTGCTCACAACCAGGGCCGGTGGTTTGGGCATCAACCTTACCACTGCCGACATTGTCGTTCTTTACGACAGCGATTGGAACCCTCAGGCCGATTTGCAGGCCATGGATCGTGCTCATCGTATCGGCCAGACCAAGCAGGTCGTTGTGTATCGTTTCGTGACAGATAACGCGATTGAAGAGAAGGTCTTGGAAAGAGCAGCTCAGAAGCTTCGTCTCGACCAGCTTGTCATCCAGCAAGGCCGTGCTCAGGTCGCAGCAAAGGCCGCTGCCAACAAGGATGAGCTCCTCTCGATGATTCAGCACGGTGCTGAGAAGGTCTTCCAAAACAAGGGCGCTGCCGGTGTGCTGGCCAACAAGGGCGCAGACCTGGATGATGACGATATCGACAAGATTCTTGCCTCTGGTGAATCGAGAACGAAGGAGCTCAACGCCAAGTATGAGAAGCTTGGAATCGATGACCTGCAAAATTTCACGTCCGAGTCTGCCTACACCTGGAACGGCGAGGATTTCAAGACCAACAAGAAAGACATCGGCATGAACTGGATTAACCCGGCCAAGCGTGAGCGAAAAGAGCAATCCTACTCTATGGACAAGTATTTCCGCCAGACCATGTACCCTCCCAAGGAGAAGGACACCAAGCCCAAGGCCCCGAGAGCTCCAAAGCAGGTCCCTGTTCACGACTACCAGTTCTACCCGCCTAGATTGCGCGATCTCCAGGACCGTGAGACGGCTTACTACCGTAAGGAGATTGGCTACAAGGTTCCGCTTACGGATGGCGATGACGAGAACCTTGATGAGCGTGAGGCAGAACGTGCGCTGGATCAGCAAGAGATCGACAACGCGACGCCACTCAACGAGGAGGAGCAGGAGGAGAAGCAACGTCTGTCACAGCAAGGGTTTGGTGAATGGAATCGACGCGATTTCCAGCAGTTCATCAACGCATCCGGCCGTTACGGCCGCAATGACTACGAGAGTATCGCAGAGGACATTGATAACAAGACTGCCACCGAAGTCAAGCAGTACGCTAAGGTCTTCTGGCAGCGCTACACTGAAATCGCAGACTACAACAAGTACATCAAGGTCATTGAAGATGGCGAGGAGCGTATGCGCAAGATCGAGCACCAGAGAAAGCTGCTTCGTAAGAAGATGTCTCAGTACCGCGTCCCCTTGCAGCAGCTCAAGATTAACTACTCCGTCTCCACCACGAACAAGAAGGTGTACACGGAGGAAGAGGACCGCTTCCTGCTGGTTCTTCTCGACAAGTATGGCATCGACTCCCCCGGCCTGTATGAGAAAATGCGAGATGAGATTGCAGAGAGTCCTCTGTTCCGTTTCGACTGGTTCTTCCTCAGCAGGACACCCGTCGAGCTGAGCCGTCGCTGCACTACGTTGTTGACGACCATCGTCAAGGAGTTTGAGGACGTTCATCCCACAAAGGGTGCGAACGGCGTCAACGGCAAGGTTAAGAGAGAAGCCGACGACGAGGAGAACGACGAGGATAGCATCCTGGGAATGGCACCAGCAAAAAAGAAGTCCAAGAACGGTGTCAAGGTAAGAACACAGACGAGCTCCTGAACCAAAAAAGAGACCTTGCTGACCCCGATTACAGAACAAGGCACTAGACAATGTCAAGTCAGAGGTCGGAAGTAAGAACACATCTGCGGCCCCTTCCAGAGCGTCAAGTGTCGCATCGACCAAGTCTGCCACCAATGCCAAGAGTAAAACCAAGGGCAAGAAGAAATAGACGGGTGACACTCTCCACGAATGAACAATGGGTCTTTTGGGTGTGGGTATGGCTTCCTGGCAGTGGCTGCGAATAGATAAAGGCGTTTGGTCTGGCATAACCTTCTGGTCGGTTATCTTTCTAGGGAAACCCTGTTGTATGGCTTTCGCGATAGACGGCCCCTCGGGCTTTGTCGTTAGGAACTCTGTATGTTTAGCTCGGATTACACGAGAACAAAACGAATTGTAGAGATGTCGTTCAACACCGGTGCACATATCTACTGTGAGGTTCCATTCACTGCTTGGTGTCAGTCAGTCATGTATACTTTTGATCTCGCTGTCCCAAATGGGGTTACACCACCCCATCTCTACAGCTCTCCGTTTCTTCGGTTTTCGTGTACAAACAATATATTTAGGTGAATGTCTGGTCGTCGTTCTCCTATCATGTCTATCCTAGTGGCAGGTATTTGATTGCCGTCGATCTCTGTTTTAACAACCCGATTTATCACAACCCTGGGACCACTCCTTCAGCCATGACCAGTGCCGTCGTCCGCGACAGATTCCGCTTCTCAGGCACTGTCATTTCCTTCGTCGCTACTAACGGAGCTGTCCACCGCCGCCGAACGCCCGAGAAGCTGTGGGCGCCCTACGGGCAGATCTGGCTCGCGGCGCAGCGAGGCTACGTACGAGGCATGGCTTATGCACTATGGTTGGGACCAGGGCGAATTGGATGTGGCGGCTGGGGCAGGTAAGACGGAAAAGAGGCTGTTCTACACCAATGAAGGCGATATGTTCTGAACGTTGCTGAATACTAAGACTCACGTGTGGAAGAATGTACATGCTCATGTTGCAGTATGATTTCCTGTGGCAGCCGATGCGGGTGTTATGGTACGGATATAATCGAAAACGTACAATGCCATTCTTGACAGTGTTGACCTTTTCTGGGGACAGATTTGTTGATGGACCGTTTTGTGACGGAAGAAAATTGGTCTTTCGGCGCAAAGCAAGAGGGAAAACTTGTCGTGCCTGTAGATACGGTCCAGGAGATACGGGCGACATGGCTGAAGTATCCATGTTGCTGAGTATCCATGTTGCAGAACAGAGCAGTCATTGCAATTTGCCTAAGACGGCAGTCACAGAGTGTTGGGGTCGGCATATTATTAGCCTCACATCAGCTTTACATACAAATATTCACCCTCACACTTACGGTAGACAAAAAATGAATACAGTTGTATGTAATGTTGAGTGAGAACGACGTGAGATAAAGTCAAATGCGCAAAAACAAAACAAAAATGCAAAAGTTTACCGCGATCCGTGGGACTCGAACCCACAGCCTTCCGATTAAAAGTCGGACGCTCTGACCAAATTGAGCTAGGAAAGCGATGACTGATTGTTGAAATTCCGAAGTGTTTTGGAAACCTATATACCTAGGACTCAGCCTGTGCCACTCCAAACTGCTGTCTGACCCACCACGCCTACGCTGACTTACATACACACAACCAGTGAGCTTGAGTTAGCACGTATGCTTTTGCAAGGCGCTTGGGAACAAAAGCTTGCACGGGAGACCACACCGGCCAATGCTGCTGATCTGCTACGAAGAGGAATCAGATAGTCAGAATACGAGGCCAGTTTGCATCTTGGAAAGAGACATGCTCTGTAGGTAGGGGGAAGAAACTGAAATCGTGACATGTTGACGAAAAGCAGCGCACTTTAGCTGGAGCTGTTTTGGGCATTGAAGTTTACACGAGTCGCTTGAGTTCATTTATCCGTGTGTACGCGCAGCATCCACGTCTCACATCCTCATTTGCAAGGCAGGCCAGGCGTGGGTAGTTAGACCGGGTAGACTGTGCTCTTCTGTAGCAGATTTGGCCAAATAGCTGCGTTTATCGGGTTGTCTAGAATGTCTTCAACAGACCCCATCTAGAATGTCTTCAACAGACCCCAGGCTGACCGCGCAAGACTGGCTGGCTGGTGAGATGGAACGTCATGCGTGCCCCGCAACAGCACTAGCACTGCCCCTCCATTCTCCATTCCCGGATCGCCATCCCAGCTCCAGGTTCAGGTTCCCACTCGACACCGTCGACCGCCATTGTGGTGCCTAGCTTGGAAGCTGACACTACTCTACTCACGTTTCTACCCAGCACTTTCTGTCTGTTCCATCGTCTTCGCGCAGAGCGGAGGCTCAATTTGCATACAGTACAGGCGTGTTTGGAATTCATCATGTCCGTCACCATCGAAAAGATCCTAGCTGCCTCGCCCGCTACCCAGCGCGGCCAGCCGACGCAGCTCTCCTCTGACAACAAAGGAGAGCGTCTTGCCTACGCCGTAAGCTTGGTGATGCCACGCGACCAAACAATGCTCCGGCTAACAATGCATTCTCCCAGGCTGGCAAATCCATCTTCCTCCGATCCATCGACAACCCTTCCGTCAGCAAGCAGTACACCGGCCACACCGCGCAAACGAGCGTTGCTCGCTTCTCGCCCAGCGGCTTCTACGTCGCCAGTGGAGATGTCTCGGGATCCGTGAGAGTCTGGGACGCTGTCGAGGCCGAGAACACCAAGGGTACAGCACACATCTAGGACACTCGATAGACGGCTCTCGATACTGATAAGCTCACCAGGCGAGTACCACATCATTTCGGGTCGCATCAACGACATTGCCTGGGACGGCGACTCCCAGCGCATCATCGCCGTCGGCGACGGCAAGGAGCGATTCGGCCACTGCATCACGGCTGATAGCGGTAACTCGGTCGGAGAGATCAGCGGCCACTCCAAGGTCGTCAACTCGGTTGCCGTGCGGCAGCAGCGCCCGCTGCGGGCGGCGACGGTCTCCGACGACAGCTCCATCTGCTTCCTGCACGGCGCCCCCTTCAAGTTCAACTCGAAGCACGCCTCAACCCACAAGGGCTTCGTCTTCGGTACGGCCTTCTCCCCCGACGGCAACCAGCTCGTGACGGTCGGCGCCGACAAGCGCATCCAGCTCTACGACGGAAAAACGGGCGAGCCCACGATTTCGATCGGAGAGGGAGAACACACTGGGAGCATTTTCGCGGTTTCTTGGGCCAAGGACGGCACCAAGTTCGTCACTGCTAGTGCGGACCAGACCGTCAAGCTATGGGACGTCGAGGCGGGCAAGGCCACGCAGACGTGGAAGTTTGGAGACGGCGTCAGCGTGGGTGATCAGCAAGTCGGTGTTGTCTACCCTCACGGCAGATCCGACGGCTTGATCATCAGCTTGAACCTCAACGGCGACCTCATCTACCTGAACGAGGGCAGCGACAAGCCCAGCAAGGTTGTGCAGGGCCACAACAAGAGCATCACGGCTTTGGGGGCTTCGTCCGACGGCAAGGGTCAGACACTGTGGAGTGGTAGCTTCGACGGCCGCGTCTGCCAGTGGGACGTGGCTTCGGGTGCCGGCTCGGTCGTCGACGGACAGGCGCACACGAACCAGGTCACCCAGTTCAGTGCCGAGGCAGGCCAGACCTACAGCGTGGGATGGGACGACCACCTGCGGATAGTCGACGAGTCGGCCAACACTTTTGCCGGTGAGTCCGTCAAGCTCTCCGCACAGCCCAAGGGCGTCGCGGCCACTGGCGGAAAGTTGTACGTGGCGACCATCGAGGGTGTCGACGTCTACGAGAAGAACAAGCTCGTCTCCGAGAACCGTCTCGGTTTCACCCCCGGTGCCGTTGCGGCCTACGGCTCGACGGTGGCGGTGGGATCCGGCAACGCCGTCAAGATCTACACCGCGGACGGCTCGGGCAAGCTTTCGGAGACTAAGTCTCTTGACAAGTCGACTGCCCAGATCTCCTGCCTGTCCTACTCCAAGGACGGCCAGTACCTGGCCGCGGGCAACCAGATCGGCAAGATTGTTGCTTACAAGACTACCGACTGGGAGGTCGCGACAGACCGCTGGTCTGCGCACACGGCGAGAGTTACGTGCATCAGCTGGAATGATGCCGCAACGCACGCCGTCTCTGGGGCTCTGGACACGCACGTCTACGTGTGGAGCTTGGCGAAGCCCGGGAGCCGCGTCAAGGCTCTCAACGCGCACAAGGACGGCGTCAACGGTGTTGCGTGGGTCGAGGGCGGAAGCAAGATTGCGAGCGCTGGTGGTGATGCCGCGATCAAGGTCTGGACTGTGGCTGGATTGCAGTAGTTGGGTTGAGAGTAGACGTGTAGACACTTTTGACAGATGATGAGTGAATGAAAAAGCGACATGTTATCCTAACCAAGAACGCCGTATGAAACTGGGTATCTCCCGCGTCTAGAAGCAAGCTCTTTCCCCGAGCCGTACATGTCTACCATTCTGCTTGACCTGCCTTCTTCGTACCGAGCTCATGAATCATCGGATTCATCCCCCATTACGAAGGAGGTGGCCGGCGCCGACGAGGCTCCTAGTCCATCGACATCTGCGCGACCTCCTCCCGCTGCACCTCGCCGGTGCCAGAAACGGCACCCTCGCTGTCGTTGAACTTGACAGTCTTCGCAAGAGGAGCAGGCTCCCCAGAGTACCGGCCCATCATGGCGCTGCTGACCTGCCACAAGTCCACGTCGATGGGGGCCACTTCGCCGCCCACCGGGTGAGGCCGGAACTGCCGCTCAGTCTTATCGAGCTGCAGGGCCAGCTGCTCGAGGGCCCACGAGAGGTCGCCGAGGCGGCCCCAGATCCCATAACCCTGGCGCTGGATCTCCTCGGCCAACTCGACCTGATGGTTGTCCTTGAGGGTCGGGTTGGGGACCACGACGAGGGGAACGCTGACGCGCATCCCGTCAAGGATGGTTCCCGTGCCTTTTCATATGAATGCGAGTCAGACTCCAAGCTTCCGGCATCTCAGCATTAGAAAAGGTCATGTTCTCCTTACCTGCATGGCAGATGACCACACCGGCCTCACGAACGCCCGGCTGGGCTCGGCACTTTGTCATCTCGACGGTAAGGTCGTCGACGAAGTCAAAGGCAGTGATCTCCAGACGCTGGTGTCGGTCCAGGAGGGGTGGCAGGACCTGGCGGGAGAAGTGCTCGTAGTCCTTGCCGCACTGCAGGGTGAGGTGGGTGTAGCGGTTCTCGGCGATAAAGTCGAGGAACGTGGGGCTCAGGACCTCGGTCAGAAGCTGGGTGAAGCGGGCTGTTGCGCCGACTGTGACGAGGCAGTGGCGCTCGATACCGAGGGGGTTGGTCCCTTTCGTGGCCATGTTTGATTGTTTCTGCGGAGCGGTGTTACAGTAGGAGTTGGCGTTGACGTTGGAAAACGATGATATTCCATGAGCAGGAGCTTCGGGAGGTGAGCCTCTGTATAGAGGTGGAGTGCTGGAGGCAGTCGATCGGGGTCCACTGGCGTGGGGTTGGCAGGCACGCGGGGGTGCTACAGCGTTTGCCCAGACACTAAGCCGCTATATGTATAGGTATACGTACGCTGCCTCTTGAATGCAAGCAGCCGCCCGAGCTTGGATACTGAGTTGGACTTCATACTTGAACTGTTGGACTACTATAATTTCCTAACTACTTACCTGCCGGGTTGGCAGACGGAGAATCTCCGAGTCTTTCATCTCCGACGAACACACGCTTTGGATACAATGATGGATTTTATGGCATATCTCAATACACGTTTATTCGTATGGGTATCATTTCCGTCTTCACCTACTCCGACACACCCTGTTTTGCTGCTACCTGCTCGTACCGGCCGTTTTTCTTCTGATCTCTCCAAAACGGCTCAACGCCCATTTCCTGGAATCTCTTCCTCTCATACACCTTGGTCACCATCCAGCTACTCACAAACATGACTATCACGACACCGAAAATAGCAACGCATGCGACCAGCGGCGCCAAGATGGAGAAGACTGTGAATCCATAGCTGACATTCTGGAAGGAGCTGTCGCCAACGAGCCTATCCGTGGACAACCCAACTTGCATGGCCGTCAGGACGATGACAACGTAACCGAGGATCGCCGCAAGCGTCGCGAAGTTGTCCTGGAGCAGGTCCTCATAGACCGCGTGGGAGGCCACTTTGGAATATCCACGAAGCACGTATCCCAGGCGGACCCGATAAATCTTGTTCAGCCGGCTGAGGCGAAGCTCGCCGTACCAGTACCGTGGGTTGACGGACGCATAACAATGGTTCTGCACGATCTGGGCCGAGAATGCCTTCCATCCGTCCCAGCTCATCTCTGGCGGAACGAGGCCCTTGTCGTAGGCTATGCGGAAGTCGCTCTCGTACGCGATGAGGGCGGTGTAAGTGAAGAGAAACCCGAGCGCACATGCGACGAGCTGCTGCTGCCGCGGAGGGCGTTGTTGGTCCGCAGCATCATCAGCCAGGTGGACGGCCCAGAAGTCTGGGCTCAGAAGCCACCGGGGTATCGGCTTGACGAAGATTCGGTTCTTGGTCCAGACAAGATGAAGTTCGGGGTTCTCCGTAATTTGGATCTCGCGTGAGGTCAGGGCTTGATAATGAAGAGGGCGAGGCGGCATCGGACGACCGCAGATCCAGAGGAGGTCCTGGACGTCGTTCAGACGTTGTACGAGGAGTTCCCGTTCCAGGAATGCGATGTCGCTGGCTTCCGCCACGACTATGTGATCGTGTTTTGCGCGGCTTGTCGCCGGCATGAGATGGCCGAAATCCTGAGGCTGTTGCACAGTCGCTGCGGGACTGGCGGGATTTTCAAGCACCCGGACGGTGAAAGGTATAGGGGACGACTTCTTCATAGTGCAACTCGAGGAACTTGACGTAGACCGGGCGATATGGTTTGTGCTGGTTTCTGGAGCGCCTGTTCGACGCTGTTTGGCTTCGATGCCCGCTGTCCTCCAGGCGCAGCTTGACGGCGGAAGGTGGGATTTTGGAGCAACAGGGTTGAAGATGTCCTTTTGGTTCCCAGCCCAAGACATCCAATCTTCCAAGCCCGGGTCCAAATACAACGCTGCCCTCTTTGGCAGCGTCAGCCGTGACAAGGTTCTAAACTGCGAATAGTCTAAACGATGGCTACCGATGCTACCTGGGACTCCCGGAGAGCCCTTTTTGGTTAAGGTGTCAGCAGGCAACCGTATTCATTGGGGTCCAACGGCCGCCCCCTTGTCATTTGAAATGAGTTGTTCGCCTGGAGCCTGCTTCAGTAGAGTGTGCTGTGTCCCATTTGCAGATGAACCCGCCGACGCGCAGCAGGACTAATTGCTTACGGTGGGACAGCGCTACAAATTTGGAGGCGGTTCAATTCAGCTGATGGCACCATTGGTGTCATTGGATGATCGTGGGCATCGCAGGATTACAATGCATGGGGTGGCTGACAACGCTAAGGTCGTTTCGGGCCGCTCGACTGCAGGGGGTCAATGGGATTACTGTGCGCTTCTGGCCCCCAACTGACAACAGCCTTGCGAGGCACTGCTGACGCCGTTGCCTAGCTCCCGTGGTCTTATTCAAAGCTTGGTGTTCCCCAGTCTCGGAGAGACGCGTGCTTCGATTTTAAGATATTGCAGTGAACAGCAACATCATGTCTATACGCCGCACAGGAACGAGGAGGGTGCCACATGGCGGCGCTCCGGGCGTCCCGAAGCCCAAGACGACATATCAGACGGTTCAGCAGGGCTTCAAAGAGCTGTACAACCCTCAGAAGGAGACGGGTTCTGCCATTGATGTTGAGTATGTCGTCTATGCCAGGGGATGTACGAATCTGTTGCGAGATCTGACACTTTGGCAGCATTGTCTTTGTACCAGGGCTGGGCGCACACCCAGAAGACAGTTGGAAGTCCGAATCTGGGTTCAACTGGGCGACCGGCATCTACGATGGCGTCTCCAAGAATTCATCTGAATCCACCGGCAAGAAGGATGGTCTGGCGAGGGATTTCCCCAGAGCTCGGATACTGTTGTATCAATATGAGTCTGCGTGGATTGGAGACCTCAAAGTCAAGACCTTCATGAGGGACATTGCCAAGACAATGCTGGAGGGTCTGCAAGCGAATCGAGAAGTAGGTTGACCTGTAATCCATTCCGAGGCCAGGCACAGATACTGATGCGTCTGTAGAAAATCCGAGATCGTCCCATCGTGTTCATTGGGCATAGCATGGGGGGTTTGGTTATTGCTAAGGTGAGTTTCGGGCCGCACGTCACTTCAAACATTGGTGGGTACTGACACGCCTTCCAGGCCATCACGCTTGCTGCAGACACATACCGGGATATTTTCCCAAGGGTATTCGAATGCATTGCCGGATGCGCATTCTTCGGTACGCCTTTCGGCGGTGCTCACGTTGCCGCTGTGGCCTCGATGCTCGGAGATATCGGTGAAAAGCTAGGTTACACCAAGTCTTCAGCATTGGTGAAGATGATGACGCCAGGAGACGAAAGCTTGAATGAGCTGCGAGGCGACTTTCTTCGGTTGGCCCTCAAGTTGAGCCCGGCGGTCCAGCTCACCTGTTTCTATGAGAACCACCCAACCGACTTTACGCAAGAAAGGTACGGCACAGCTATGTCCAAGATCGCTAAGGCCATTGTTCCCAAGAAGGACCAAGACTTCGTAACAAGAGAATCGGCAACTCTGCCTGGAATCGAGGAGATGGGGCTCGCGGCCAATCATCGAGACCTTGTCAAGTTCAGCGACTTCAAGGATTCTCGATACCAGCTTGTGAGGGAGCCCCTGAAGAGAATCGTTCACGGTGCCAACCTTGTGGTCAAGAACCGACTAAACTCGACGCGTGGCATCGAGCCAGAAGTTGTCAACGATGTAATGGAGCTACTGAACGGTGGTAAAGTGTCGAACAAGCGAGATATGCTTGGGCTTCAATTCCCTCCATCCATCTGGATCCCCAAAGAGCCGGTGTACCTGGACTGGCTGAAAGAGAGCCACGATGCAGAGAGCACGACAAAGCAAAAGAGAGGGCAGGCTCTATACGTCCGCGGACCAGAAGGAAGAGGAAAGACGCGAGCGACTATGGCAGCGCTTCAAGGCGTCGACCAGATGATCAAATCAGACGAGAAGGAAAACAACGGGCGAGGACCGCTCCTCTCTGCGTACTTCTTCTGCGAACCTTCAACGGACTTCTCGACCGCCGAGGATTTGCTCAAGTCCCTGGTGCGGCAGCTCATCCGTCAGCAGGCCACGTTGGCCGTATACGCGAAGCACTTTGTGAAGAAGAAGGGCGATGATTCCTCGAAAACTTCAGCAAATCTCACCGTCGAGAACCTGTGGCAGACCCTTCAGGATATACTCACAGATGAGTTCATCGGTCGAAGGGTGTACTTTGTCATTAACAACCTGCACGTCTTGCCCGAGGATGCCGATTCGACCAAAAAACTGATGCGATTTCTCAACGCGGAGATGCATGAACTCAACAGCGAGGACGACAAGCGCGTGCCTACGAGATGGTTCCTCACGAGCAGAGAGGTCTCGTACGTTGAAGATGCTCTGAAAGTCGATCACATCCGGCTCATCGATCTCGAACACGACAAGTACTGCGACCAGGTCCAGTTGGAATTGCGAAAGACAGCACAGGAGAAGGTTCAAGAACTGGGTAGCTCGAAGAAGTACAACAAGGCACTCACATACTATGCGAGCAGTCTCATCGGTAAGCGGGCGTCGAACAGCCAATGGATCAAGCTGTCCTGCATGCAGCTGGCCGAGTTGCCCGATGCCGAAAGCGATCTCAAGATTCGGCATATGCTGGAGGGAATGCCCCAAGAACTCAAGGCTCTCCTGGACGCAGCGTGGTCACAGATTTTCCATTCGAACGAGAAGGACGCCGACAAAATCAAGGAGTTGCTGCGAACGCTCGTTCTCACATTCGAGGAGCCCACGGAGGACGAACTTGTTGTTCTCGCCGGTTTCCCAGCCACCGCGGAAGGCAAAGCCGAACTGCAAGACCTGGTAAGGAAGTGTAGACCCCTCCTGACTGTGAAGCGGAGTGGAAAGACCGAGAACACCGTCGGATTCATGGACAGAGTCGTCAAGGAACACCTTTTGGAGAAAGAGACGTCGAAGAGGACCTTAGGCATGACGAGTGACGAGGGGAAATGGCAGCAGGGCATCATCGCCCTCAGATGTTTGGCACACATCAAGGAAGCATTTGACTTTCCTCCGGAGGAGAAGCCCGCTGAGGAGGTTCACAATGAAGATGAAGACCCAGAGACTCAGCCCGCGGAAGACGAGGAGGAGGAAGAACAATCCGAAGCAGACGAACAGAACACCGAGTCAGAGAACGACGATTCAGACGATGACACGGACTGGGACGATGACGAATCCACCTACGGCCAGTACGACGAGGACGACGAAGCCGAGGCGGTTCGGTTACTGGCAGAAAAGGTCCTACCGTACCCCGTCAAACATTGGTTGCACCATGCCAGCAAGGCCACGTTGGAGATAGCCGAGGATCTTAGCAAAGACGACTTTTGGCAGACCGAATCCTTGATCCGATATCGATGGCTGACTGTCTACATGTCTATGACAAAGGTCCTTGACGGGTTTGAGAGCAAGGACCTGACCGCTCTGCATATTGCTGCCGCGGTTGGCTTCAAGCAGCTCGTTTCGGCCCTCGTCGAAAATGGCCATGAGGACGAGATCAACAAGCGAGATACCCTCTTCAATACTCCTGTAAGTCTAGTATCCCTTTCTAGTCTTCCATTTCGAAGAAAGAGACGATACTGTCTTCCCATGAAACACCTACTGACTCGCTAGTAGCTTCATTTTGCTGCTTACATCGGAAGACCGAACACAGTAGACGAGTTGATCAAGCGAGGCGCCAACATCAACGACTGCATCGAGATCGGCGAGCAAACCCCGTTACACATGGCTGCCTTTGCCGGTCATGTTAAAGTCATGGAAAGGCTGATCAAGATGAAGGCCAATGCAAACGCGATTGCAAATGATGTCGGGCCGGTAATGAACGCCGCGATATCGTCGGGTAACCCCGACGCTGTCAGGTTGCTCGTCGAAAACCACGTCTCGTTGGCTGTCGAGGATGACAACATCGATTCGCCGCTGGCTCTGGCTGGTCTACATTCCGACCTCTCCATGTTTGAGTATCTTACAGAGACATATGCCGACAAGCTTCCTGCCAAGGAGTTTGACAAGGCGTTCATCAAGGCTGCCGTTTCTGGCAGAGTGGACGTCTTCAACAAGCTGCTAACCTACTCCCATTCCTCAGAATGCTTCCAGGATGCCTTAGAAGCGGCTACCGAAGAGGAGAACTGGGAGATTGTCATGATACTTCTGCAGAAACACCAGAACCTCAACTGCGACAGTCTTTTCTTGAGTGCGGCAACGACGGCAGAACATCAGGACAAGGTCTTGGAAGCTGTTTGGAAGTACACAAACGGGAACATCTCCACCGAAAAGCTCAACGAGAGTCTGTACGAAGCCACGGATCTGGAGAAGGAATCGACAGTGAAGTTGCTTATTGAGACATTCAACGTCGATCCCAATGCAACCGGGGAATAGTGAGTAACTTTTCTGCAGCAAACATCTGTGGATCAATCTGACATCCTGAAGCTACGGAACAGCCTTGACTGCTGCTGCGTATGACGGAACGCTCGACATCGTCAAGCTGCTCCTCGACAGGGGCGCCGCGGTTGACTTTCCTAACGGATGGGCTCTTCAGGCGGCTGCCTCGGAAGGCCACTACGACGTAGTTAAAGAACTCCTCGACCGCGGAGCGGACGTTAATGCGTCCACTACGAATGAGAACTTCCCGCAAGGGACGGCCTTACAGGTGGCATGCGAGTCAGGCAAGTTAGAAATCGTCACGCTGTTGCTGGAGCGCGGTGCAAACCCCAACCTGGGTGCCGGAGAGGACACTTGCCCACTTATTGCCGCTGCCTCAAAAGGAGAGCAGGAAATCCTCAAACTTTTGGTAAAGGCGAGGGCAGACGTCAACGTGTTCGGGGGCTGGGACAATTCGACAGTGCTGATCAACGCTGTTGCTAACCTCCCCGTTGAATCACTGCAAGTACTTGTCGATGCGGGTGCCGACGTCAACCTGGCCGACCAAGAGGCCGACACGGCTTTGATCGTTGCCGCCCGCGAGGGAGATGGGGACAGCGTCAGATTCCTCTTGGATAATGGGGCTGACATCTTCCATACCAACGAAGACAACGAAAACGCACTTCAGTCAGCGATCACATACGGAGGTGATGAGGAATGCACCGCGATACTGGTCGAGCGCATTTCGGAGCTCATGGCGGCGTTGAAAAAGGCCATGGTAGAGGGAAATACGGCGGTTTCTAATGTGGTGCGGAGTGTTGGTGCAGGAAACCAAGGTCTTAGTTACGACGACGAGGAACCCCAGCCGTCACAGGTGCAGGAGGAGAAACAACCGGTGGCCAGAGACACGCAGCCCAAGCCCAACGGAAAGACAGACGACGTATCTGATGAAGAAGATGGGAAAGGAGTGGATGAGAACATCCCGAGGACCGAGTCGATTTTGAACAGCGCTCGAAAAGTCGAAACCGAAGCAACCGAGACAGAGGACAGCTCTTTCCGGCCGGTGAGGGAGCTCTCTGATGAACTCAAGGCCGCCCTCACTGCCCAAGTCTCGCTGCTTCACGAGTACACCTCTGCGCCTCCCAGGCCGGAGAAGGTGCCAGAGAAGGAGCGCGTAGAACTCCCTCCGACGACCGTTTCAGAGCTGCCTTCTCAGCGGAAATATTCCCACCAAGGGCAGGTGGACGAATCGTTCGGTCATTACGAGTTTGACCAGCTGACTCTCATGGAAGATTGGCCAGACAAGCCGTCTGAGAAGCCAGTCTTCGTGAAACAGCCGACGCTGCAATGGGCTTCCCAAGCCGAGAACGTCCTGAGCGAACCGGTGCTCTCACCCGGCCAGGCTCCCATCCGTCGGAAGCCCGCGCCGAGCGTCTCATTTGGCGCAGCATATGCTCAGAACCCTTCCCCTGCATCATCAGCCCTGTCCAACAGCCAGTACCAACCTCCACCGCCGAAGCTGGATCAGAAGCCAAGCTTCGACCAGCGCCCTCCTTACCAAAACTCGGCATCATACCCCGGGGCACCGGCGTACCAAGGGGCGGGATATCCCGGCGCAAGCCAGACGCAGTCACAGCTTCCAAACCACTCGGCTGTCGACAGCAGGGTCTCGAAGGAGTACTCGCCTGCTCCGCAGCAGCCTTCGGGCGCCTACCACGCCCCCTACGATCCGTCATCATACGGCAGGCCGAGTATGGACACGGCGCCGCAGAAGACGCAGCCGTTCCCGGATCTGCCATATACGGCGCCCGGGGCGTGGCAGAGTAGTCCACCCCTGAGTGGGGGTCAGCAGCAGTCGTACTTCGGCCCCGGTAACGGATCACCGCCTCAACAGCAGGAATGGTCGGGCCAGGACCCGAGGTAAGTTACTCAAAGTGATTGCCGCGTGATCAGAGAAGCATGCTAACTTTCGAACGTAGACCTGACTTGAAGTCTCATCGTGCGTCATTCTTGGGTATGAAGAATACGCTGGACAAGGCGAAGCAGTTTAGTACCGGGATCATGAACCGCAGGACATCTGGATTCTGATGGAGGGTTGATGATCGATAATATGTAGGATACTTAACGACGGAGGAGATGATGATTAAAAACAGTCAATGGGGGGTTATGATACCAAATTTGATAATATGTTCACCGTTCAATGGCATAGCTTATAGTTCGTCTCCCCGGTTGGTTTTTTGGACGTCTGATCACACTCCCTGAACCTTTGATGCCTTGAAGTAGCCATGGCCATCCCACGGGAGCGCGACCCGAAGGGAGAGTCCAAGCTTCGATCTCGTCCATCTCCAAGGAGTTGTGGGAACTTTGTTTGCAACGACTAGGGATGTTTCTGGTTCTGAAATACTTGACAAGTCTTGTTCTGTAGTCTTCTTCGCCGTAAAAACCATCAACAGTAAAGAGGACGGGTACATAGACTACATGGGAGGCGGCGGACTGTTTAGCATGCAGCGTACCGTGGGCAACACAGTTTCTTAGTAGTAATCATTGTCATTGGCGTCCTTCAGAAATAGAAAAATAACTATGGAAGCCTCCCATGTGCCTTTAGACGTTGAGTGGTGAAAGTTGTCGGCAGACCAGTGGCTGGCGAAGACAAAGCCCCACTCTGTTGTGGCTGCGCTTGGGTGGATGTGGCTGGAGCTCGATCCAAAAATTTCCGGGGACAATTCCCAACGCCATTCTCAGCAGAGCGCGACAACCTAGGAATCAGCATTGCCCTCGGCCAATGTAAAGAAGCAACCCGCCCAACATGGCAGCAGCAGGGCAAGCATTCCGACTCTGCATCCGCAGCTGTCGCCGGATATCAACGACGCCGCGCATCCGCGTCGCCGTACCCCGAGCCTCGACACGCCAATTCGCCCAGACGCAACGACGAACATTCGCCGCGAGCTCCACAAGACGGGCACCGCCGAACGATGAGGGAAACCCCGACGGCGAGGAGGGTGAGGATGGCGCCATTTCCGCGCCGCGCGAGACGCTCGAGGAGATGATGCAGCGCCTCAAGCCCGAGGAGCTCAAGGCGCTTGAGGGCGTCAAGAAGCTCGACCCGTCGGCCCAGCAGATGTCGCTCGAGGAGTTCCTCGAGAGGGAGATGAGCCAGGACGAGCAGAAACACGAGAGGCTATTCACCCCGCAGGAGTGGAAGCAGGTGGCGGCCGAGGGAAGACCGAACAGGACGTCCTTCTGGTACGACGAGGATGACCCAACGGCCCCAACAGAAGACGTGGCGGACGAGTTCGACGAGGACGATATGACGCCCATGGCGCACGGAAAGTTGGACGAGATCAGGGAGCATAGACATTACCACCGCATCATGGCGTGGGAGATGCCGTTGCTGTCCAGTATGTTCTCGCTCTCTCCCAATCGGCTTCGACAAAGTGGTCTCTTTAGGGGTCAGCCGTGATTTTTTCTCCTCGTTTTTTGCTGACTTTGTCACCCCAGAGCTGGCCAAGCCCTTTGAGCCGCCCAAAGAGGACGAGGTATTGCGTTTCCGATACACGACGTACATGGGCGAGTACCACCCTGCGGAGAGGAAGGTGGTGGTGCAGTTCTCGCCAGCCGACCTCAAGCTCTCGCCCGTGCAGGCGGACAAGCTCCGGAAGCTAGCCGGCCCGCGATACAACCCGGAGACGGACGTTATCAAGATGAGCTCCGACAAGTACGAGCACCAGGCGCAGAACAAGCGCTACCTGTCAGACTTGGTGGACAAGCTGATTGAGACCGCCAAGGTAAGCAGACCCGTCTTTCATCTCAGCACCTGCACGACCTGGGCTAGAGGTCGGGGAGCGAAAGGCTAACCAAAGAAACCATGATAGGACCCCAAGGACACGTTCCAGGACATCCCCCTCGACACGCGGCACCACGCGTTCAAGAACAAGCCCAAGTTCCCCAAGGAGTGGCGCATGACGGAGGAGCGCCGCCAGGAGCTCGATGCGTTCCGCCTGCGGGCGCTCGAGATCGACGCGGGCAAGCAGGAGGACGGCCGCATCGTCGACGGCACGGAGAAGATCGAACAGGCCCTCGCGACGGAGGAGGAGGAGACGGACGAGAAGGCAGCTCAGCTAGTGAGTGCCCGGGGCCGGGGCGGTGGCAAGCAGAAGGCCGCCCGTCGGTAAGGACGGTCGTGCTTCTTAGCCCCGTCCGAGAAGGGGGCTCTGGTCCCGGACTAAGGAAAACTGTGTATGACTAGGCGGCTGATCCGTCAACGGGTTCGGCCTGCCCGTGTAACATCTCCGTGTATACATCCGTGTCAGATCGGAATTATAGAAATCCAAAAACAGGGTGGCTTTTGCAGGTTGGCCCTCTCACTACGTTTACTATGGACGAGGCGCAGACGTTTACCAATGGCATAATATGGGCCGTTGCGGCTGAAGTAGACGCCAGCAATTGGCTTGGCTCGATACATGTTGGCCAATGAAGCCGAATCTACACTCTTAGCTGAGAGACATTGACCTCTCAGATGGCAGGATCGCAGCTGGGCCGCCGTTAACACCCTCGTTAGGGAATTGAAGCTTAAACCGACGGTAAACATGCATATGGAGAACATCGTTGCATGATCTACTTCCCAGTCGGCTCGCTCGCGATCAACATGCTGGGATAATCACCACTCTGCGACCCATTCATGCCCGGTGGAGACTGGGCCAAATGCGAAAAAGGGGATCTGGTTAGAGGACAGCCGCTCAGGGACAGGGGTGATTGGTGATTGGCCAGTTGTATCGATTCAAGACTTGAGCGATGCCTCGGCAACTTAGGGCGTAGGTGCAAAATGGCTGCAGGGGGTGGCGGCGTCAGATGTGGGGGAGGAAACGAAGCAAGCGGCAGCCCCGAATGACTTGCGACCTGGCTAGAGCTTCAAGCTTGCCCCGTTCGCCCTGCGAGAGCTCCGGCGTCCCGACTACGAGCACTTTTGCCAATAGTAAGACGGCGCCAAATGAGACTGGCGCGGACGGTTCACCTGAAGCTGTAGCTTCCCTTGAGCTGGGCAACTTTTAGGGTTATATGGCAAGCTTCGATGGTGGCCATAGTCCCAGGTGTCTGTCGCTACATGAACGAAGTCGCCAGTGATGGGCCATGGACCAGGACGGTGTGGTGTCCCCGTTCTAGCCCGCTCCGTCGGGACATCTTTGTCTCCATTCCCTGTCCGCCTTCATGCACCAGGTCTAGGACTGCCCTTTGATATGAATGCCGTATCGAGAGGGACAGCATTTGTTGCTGGGTGCTGTTCACATGCAACTAGCGTGGCGCACCGTTCCCGTAGCTCTCTCCCCTCTCCCCTCGCCGCGCCCTCTTGGGAAACGAGCTCGTTTCCAACGTGCAGCGGATTCGCCCCTCTGCCCTCCCTAGTCGCTCTCCTGCATTCTCATTCCTACCAGTCAGATACATCCATCTATACATCATCGCTCGCACTCGCATCATCGACTTCTCAATTGCTTTGCCTACCATTCGGGCAACACAGCGACGCACCGTATAATCAATGTTACTCCATGCTTGAAGAATCCAGTAACCATCAGTAAATTTAGTCCCGGAGACCCGCGGGGCTGCTGGGCCACCACCCGAGCCGAGGTTTCCAAGACTCCTCGCTCTCATATTAGAGTGCCGTCCGTACCTTGCGTACCTGGCTGTCACACCCACGCGACACGGACGCCGAGCACGGGGTGGAGCTTTGTTGCTCCCATCCTTTTCACTTCAAGCGACCAACGCCGTCTGCATCAGCTTGGCTGCTCATGCTCTGAACTACATAAAGTCGCGGCAACCCTGACAACTTTAACTACCTCCCCCTTCTCCGTGACCCCGAACCCCGACTTTTGCCAACTTCCCCTCACGAACCTCCCTCCCATCTATCTCCCTACGCCCGGTTCATCGTGACAGCAGTAAAAGAGTCCATAGACAAGCCCACCGTATCAAAGCCGTCATCATGTCGCTCGCACTCGACGCAAAGATCCCCGAGTTCACTCACACCTCCACCGACGACATCTACCGCCTCACCGACACCCTGCGCGCCACCTTCCGCTCCAACAGGACCAAGGACCTCAAGTACCGCACCCTCCAGCTCCGGAAGCTCTACTGGGCCATCAAGGACTTCACCCCCCAGCTCTGCGATGCCCTGCGCAAGGACCTGCGCAAGTGCAAGCATGAGGCCCTCCTCTCCGAGGTCGAATGGTGCGCCAACGATTGCCTCTACATGCTCAAGAACCTCGAAAAGTTCGCCGCCGACGAGAAGTGCGAGGACGTGCCCCTCACCTACGCCATGCTGAAGCCGCGCATTCGCAAGGAGCCGCTCGGCATGGTCCTCGTCATCGGCGCCTTCAACTTCCCCGTCCAGCTGACCCTCATCCCCATCATCGGCGCCATCGCCGCCGGCTGCACCGCCGTTCTGAAGCCCTCCGAGAGTGCCCCGGCCACCGCCATGGTCCTGACAAAGATCTTTGAGGCCGCCCTCGACCCCAAGGCCTACACCGTCGTCAACGGCGCCGTGCAGGAGACCCAGACCCTGCTCGACGTCAAGTGGGACAAGATCATGTACACCGGCAGCACCGCCGTCGGCAAGATCATCTCCAAGAAGGCCGCCGAGACCCTCACCCCCGTCACCCTCGAGCTGGGCGGTCTGAACCCGGCCTTCGTCACCAAGAACGCCGACGTCAAGCTCGCCGCCCGCCGCCTCATGTGGTCCAAGTGCCTCAACGCCGGCCAGGTCTGCATCTCCCAGAACTACATCCTGGCCGACCGCGCCATCGTCGACGAGCTCGTCCGGAACCTCAACGCCACCCTCAAGGAGTTCTTCCCCAGCGGCGCCAAGAACAGCCCCGACTTCTCCCGCATCGTCAACAAGAAGTCGTTCCAGCGCATCAAGAAGATGATTGACGAGACCAACGGTAAGATCGTCATGGGCGGCGGTTTGGACGAGGACCAGCTCTTCATCGAGCCCACCGCCGTCCTGGTCGACTCCATGCTCGACCCCGTCATGAAAGACGAGTCCTTCGGCCCCGTCTTTGCCATCATGCCGTACGATTCTCTCGACGACGCCATCAACATTGCGAACCAGGTCTACAGGACGCCTCTGGCGCTCTTCACCTTTGGCAACGACCAGGAGAACAAGAGAAGTGAGTAGACATCGCCACCCCCATGAACAATGACACCCGCTGACACACCCGCAGTCCTCAATGAGGTGACCTCGGGCGGCGCCACCATCAACGACGCCTTTTTCCACGCCTCCATCGCCACCGTCCCCTTTGGCGGCGTCGGCGAATCGGGCACGGGCAACTACCGCGGCCGCGCCTCCTTCGAGGCCTTCACCCACCGCCGTTCCATCGCCCAGACCCCCTCGTGGATGGAGAAGTTCATCCGCGTCCGCTACATGCCCTACTCCCCCAAGGAGCTCGCCCGCCTGCAGCGCATGACGGCCGACAAGCCCGACTTCGACCGCAACGGCGTGCAGGTCCGCGGGCTCGGATACTGGGTGCGCTTCGTCGTCGGTCTCGGCGCCAGAGGTGCCAAAGGTGCGTTGTTGAGATGGGTCCTGGCCCTGGTAAGTATGTATACCCTAACCCAGCGAAGGCGTTATTAGGACCTTGATCGGATGAAGAGGAAGAGGGGAGAGAGAATGTCTCACACTTTCCATCACACTTCACGTCGCAAGACCATGTCATCTTCTATGTCCACAAACACACACACACACTTCCCAGGTTGGGACCTGGCACGTCACATCACATGCCCTGTGCGATTTTCTTTATTGTAAGTTTAGCCCCCATTCAGATGTCCCCTCTTGGAGGTAGGGGGCATTCCAAAAGTTTCGACCTGTAGGACACTCGCTGGGAGTGAGGAGGATCTTTCGTTGCCCCGGTGGTGCAAAAAGGGGAGAGGGAGGGGGAGGCCTCGGGAATGGATGATGATTGTTGATTCGGGCGCGTTTGTACGGTACCGTGCTATATACCATTTTTTCACATGTTCACGCGGTAATAATGCGAGCAAGGGCAATAAGCTGCCTTCGACGTTCTTTCAGAGCTGGTTCTTGTTTGTGCGAAATGACCGAGGCCCTACGCGGGACACAGCCGCTAGGACGGGACTTCCCATCTGTCCACTTCCCTCGTCGTCGGGTACCCAGCCATTCATCATCTATCATTTTGCCGTACCAATGGGGACCGTCCACGACCTTCTCGCCAACTCGGCTGGGACGTTCATCTCCAGTCGGTCCCCGCCCTCCGCTCCGGTGCCTGTCGCGTCCGTGTCGCGGCTTGGCTCCTGGGGAAACAGGTCGGGGTCGAAGTATCCCGGTCTTGCGTCGGATCGCTTCCTCTTGCGCCGTCTATGCTCTCCGATGGTGGATTCGACGAACGATGAGAAGGTGCTTGATCCCGAAATGGTACGCAGCTGCGGCGCGCTGGTCCGTCGTCGCGCGGTCGAGCCTCCGGTGGCCCGGGAAGCCGCCTCTCCTGTGTCGGCGTCGTCTTGTGGGTGAAGCGCCTTCTCTTTGCCCTTGTCTCTGGCCCTGGTCTTTGGGACGTCCAGGCCCATCGCCTCACCAATGTGGTTCCCGGGGGAAAGGGATTCGATTCGACAAGAGACAGGGTTCCCGGCTGGGGTCTTGTCGGTTGGACCAGTGACGGTCGATATCGCAACGGCAGCAGCCAGGACCTCCCTGCTCTTCGCGTCCTTCTCGGCCCATCTCCTATCCCGAGCCGCCTTGTATATCGCAAATTCTGTCTGCGCGGTGAGGTCTCCGTCGACGAAGCGCTCGAGGAAGAGCTCGAGGCGGTCGCGAAGGCGGAGAATGCAGCGGAAAGGTGTCGCCCGTGGACGAGTTTGGAGGTTGGGTGCTGGTGGTGCAGTGGCCATCGCGCCGTGTTTGGAGACTCTCGAAGGTCAACTAGCCAAAGCCCGGCTGGGATGCCAGTTTGTTTCTTCTTGACGATGGCTCGCAGAAGGCACCGGGGTAATGTGATTGTGGTTGGCGTACAAAGAACGCATGGCGCGGAATCAAGCTGCCCGGCTTGTCACCCGTCACCTCCTGTGTATTTCACTCACTGTTGCGCGAACCCCTGAGTGATGGGATCGAACAGGAAACGTCAGTTCAGATCAAACGGCCCGTCTGTGCCACACACACACGGCATTCTACACCTCGCTCTCCTGAAGTACGCGGATTGGGCAGACACCAACTTGTCCACAAAAGAAAAAGAAGAGGCTTGCCGTTTTTTTTGCATTCTATAAGTAGTCTGGTAGTACAAATCCCACCATGCCCCTCTCGCCTTCCTGCGTCTCTGTCGTCCTCTCACGGGGTAACGCGTGCTCTCTTCATCTGACAACCGTCTTAGATGCCCCTGAGCTGCGTGTTATCCCGCTCGTCGACCCGTTGGTACCGCTCTGCGAGCGCCTCCTTGACCGACTTGGTCAGCCCGCTCGGCTTCTCGTACCGCTGGTGCAGCGCCCTCTGCACCGGCGAGGCCGCGGGGAGCACCTTTCCGTCCGCCTTGACGCTGACCTTGTCCTCGGCCACGCCCGCCGCCTGCTGCGCTGCCACGAGCACCGCCTCGCCCTGCTGCTTGCCCTTCTCCACGGCCTCGCCCACGGCGACCTTGACCTCGGCCGCCTTCTCGTCAACGTACTTCCTCGCCTCAGCAGCCTTTGCGCGCGCCGCCTCCTCGGCGGCAAGGCTCTTTTCCCTCGCGCGATCCCAAGCGCTGCGCGCCTCTTTCCTGGCGCTCTCTCCCTTCTCCTCCGCGAACGCGGCGCCCCTCGCGGACGCCTCCTTCACCAGCGGCACGGCCTTGTTCTCAACGGCCTGCTCCGCCTCGCCGGCCTTGTCGATGGCGCCGCCCCAGAGCCTGGCGGCGCCGCTCTCGAGCACTTCGCGCACCTCGGTCCAGTCTGTCCGCTGCGCCCACCGGACGGCGTTCTCGACCTCGCGGTTCCAGCGGTCCTTTGCGGTGGAGAGGAGGGTCTCGCGGTCCTTGACGGCCTGCTCGGAGCGCGTCAGGGGCGGAGGGATGCGGACCTGGGGCTCGAGGACGGAGGAGAGGACGTGGGTCTGCGAGCGGAGGATATGGGATTGCGTTTCGCGGTTGCGTTGGTGGGCGAGGACTGTGAGGTAGGCGACGCCGAGGGTTACGGTCACGCCACCGGTCTGGTATGGACGAGTTAGTTGACTGGTGTGCCAATTGGGGGATTAAGTCAAGCGTTGGGCGGCCGAGGGACGACGTACGAATCCTGTGGTGAAGCCCATGATGGCACTTGTTCGATCCGTTTACGATGCGATTGTGCGCAGTTGAGCCGTGCTTTTTTGTTTGTGAAATCCTCTCCGTAGAATTGATTTGAATCAAGGTATCATGGTGCGATTCGGAGGACGACCGTCGTGAGTTCGAATTGGCGTTGTCGCTTTTGGGTGCTTCCGAGAAGCGGGACGGCCAGCTTCGGTGGGAATGACGTTAATTAATCGGCTTGCGAGAGAGAGCGAGCGACTTTCAGCCTCTCCGGGTGGATTTCGGCGAGCCGTCGCAGGGGTAGAGGTACCTTACGGGGAGAGGACCGCGGCGAGGGCGACCCGCACTGGCGCACCCGCTGAGCCAACCAGCAGCCTCTGGAGGAGCCCACCCGGTGCTCAGGAACGACCATCCCGGGGATACGCCGCCCGAGTGCCAAAAATTTGGGAGTGAGAGACGAGAAAGGCCATCGCACCGATCCGATCTGCCCTGCGAACCACCGGCCCGCCATCCAACGACGTACGACCAGAGAGCTTCGACACCAAGCCTGACGAGAGCCCTCGCTCCTCCCGAGTTTCCCGATTGAACAAGCCTGCCGACTCATCGAACCCGCTTCAAGACACATACACAGCAGCCATGGCGGGTGGTCTCGTCAAGTACAGGCACCTGAGCCGCAACTCGTCGGCGCGACAGGCCCTCCTCCGCGGCCTCGTCACCTCCCTCGTCGCCCACGAGCACATCCACACCACCTACGCCAAGGCAAAGGAGGCCCAGCGCCTCGCCGACAAGCTCATCACCTACGCGAAGCGGGACAACGAGGAGACGAGGCGGAAAGCCCAGGCCATTCTCTACGTCGGTCCACCCCTGCGGGCGGCTGAGCCGGCCTCGACATGCAGTGTCGCCAACGTGTGAAGGATTACGATAAGCTGACAGGCATGTCCGTCTACAGACCCCCCATGACCTCCTCCCCAAGCTCTTCGGCGAGCTCCGCGAGCGCTACTTCGAGCGCCCCGGCGGCTACACGCGCGTGCTGCGCACCGAGCCGCGGAGCACCTACGACCAGGCGCCCTCGGCGATCCTCGAGCTCGTCGACGGACCCCGCGACGCCCGCTTCATGATGACGGCCAAGGCCGTTGCCTTCGACAAGGACTCGGGCAAGAGGCACACGGAGCTCACCAAGAAGAACGTCTCCAAGGTCACGAGGTACCGCAAGGACGGCAAGACGGCGTTCGATGACATGGTCGCCAGCTTCCGGCAGCTCAGTGCCAAGAGCAACGGCAGCAAGGGGAAGAAGGGCGACAAGGAGGAGGCTGAGGCGTAGGTTTCGCGCTGGAGTTCGAGTGGGAATAGGGGTAGGCGTGAACGGTGGGAGGAGACGAGGTGGTGCCAAATCTGTAACTCATAAAGAAACGGTGTATCATCAAAGGGAAATACCTGGCCAGTCTATAGATTACGGTCGTGTAGGGTATACATGTATACTACGGGAAGCTCCAAAAGACAAAAAAACTTTTTACGTCTGCCGCCATCGGGCAGAAACACACATCTACTCTACCCCTCCCACGGCCTTTTCTTACACGAAATCAAAGGTGTCGCCCTTCTCCTGGATCATCTTGCCCACGCGCTGCGTGCCGACGACGCGCTCCAGCTTCATGACGTCGTATTTCGAGAACATGACGCGGACGGTGCCCTGGCCGGGCTCCAGCTTGAGGTCCTGCTCGCTGCGGGCGAGGTAGCCTCCCGCGATCTCGCGATAGAAGATGGGGTTGTCCGGCAGGCTGTACATGATGACGCGCTGGACGCCGCGCAGCTGGTAGCGGCGGAAGTGGTGCGCGCGCTCCGTGTACAGGAGAACCTTGTGCCGGCCGGTGAGGAAGTGAGAGCGCGCGCGCGAGGCCTCGGGCACGTCGGCGTACTCGGAGATGGTGCCGAAGGAGAGCGCCGCGACGGCTGGGTTTGTGGCGAAGTAGTTGCGCACGCGAACGAAGTCGAGGTACGAGGGGATGAAGATGAGGGTGCCCGCGGTGTCCTTGGCGCGCTTGATGAGGGAGGGGAGGATGGCCGAGACGAAGTAGTCGAAGCGGGCGTCGGGCTCCTTGTCGATGGACCGGCACTCGAAGCGGGAAAAGGTCTGGCGGGCCTTGAGGCCGAGCTGCGTGAGGACGCCCGCGTAGTCGGCCTGGAAGCGGATCTTGCCGGCCCAGTTGTAGCACTGCGTGCGGAAGAGCTCGGTGAGTTCGGGGGCGTTGAAGGCCGACAGCATGATGGTCTGGCGGAAGTACTTCGCCCAGTCCTCGAGGTACCAACTGCGGACGCGGCTGAAGTCGCAACCGTGGGCGTCCTTGGGCTGGAGGTTCATGTGCTCGAAGATGTACTCGACATGCTCCCAGTTCTGCATGAGCTGGGCGTCGGCCTGGTCAACGACGACCATCTCGATGGAGCTAAGGAAGTCGTAGTCCATCTTCTTCTTGTCTTCTTCGGCGCCGATGGCCATGCGGAGCCCCAGGGGACTGGCTAGGAGGATGTCCGAGTTGTAGAACTGCGCAAAGTACTTGACCGTTTTGCGCGTGAACTTCATACCGATGCGGAACATGTCGTCGTCGTTGCCCTCGAAGAGCTCGCGGAAGTCGGCGGGCTTGTCGTCGCCAAACTTGACACCGTCGTCGGTGTACGCCTCCTCAAAGCGTTTGCGGTTCTCCCGCTGGTCGGGCGCGCACAGCTCCTCAATCGTGTTGACGATCTTCAGGCAGGATTGTCTTGTCGGCAGAATGAAGAGGATCTTGGGGCGTGTAAAACCCTGGTCTCTCAGCTCGAGGTCTGAGTTCTCCTCCTTCGCGAGCCTGTAGTTGTTCTTGATGACTCTGTCTCGAGTCCTGTGACTGTGTAAGCGATTACCCCTGAATTGGGTGTTGTGGATGTTCTTACTTGAAGACGTGGTTGACTGCATGCAAGCACACAAGTTTCCGCAACCCTTCAGAGTTTTGAGTATTTCGGTTATCATAAAGAACATCGCTGTAATTGAAAATCGTAGGTGCAATGGCTTGCTGCAGGGGGTCGAGTGTGGCCAACTTCTTGGAGGCAGTCTCTCTCAGCTTCTGCTTCAGCTTGAGACCGTCCAGGCTGGAAATCGGTGAAGGAATCGCAGGTGCGTCTGAACCTTCCAACTGAGGATACGTCACGACCGCCTTCGAGACCTTTGACATGGTGCGCTTGAAAGCCCAGTCCTTCTTTTGGATCGCCTTCACTCTCTTCGCGGTCAAGTCTTCGTCGGGTGTTGTGAAATGGTTGTCGAACGGGTCCGAGGCATCAACCTCGTCCTCGTCATCGCTTTGCTCCTCTTCCTCGGCCAGGTCGGCCATCGGGTCCTCGACCTCCTCAACCCTGTCGACATCCTTGCCTTCCTTCTCGTCCTCATCGTCATCGTCGTCCTCATCGGACTCATCAGACTCAGATTCGAACTTAGCCTGTGCAGTGCTCTCAGACTTGCCGCTTTCGAGTTTCCGTCTTTTGGCGCTTGGCTCTGAAGCTTCTGTAAAACCTTGAAGGAGTGCCATGTATGGACGCGTGTTTTGAGGCTTCTCATTCTCGTCTTCAGATATGGAAATATCAGAGTCCTCTTCCACTTCAGAGCCCATCTCCTCCTCTCCGGACTCATCCTCGTCCGATGACCTGGCTATGTTAGTCTCTACGCAAGCTTTGTGAATAGGTTAAGAACTGTATCATACTCCTTCTCCTCAACACGGGCAGTGTCGAACCGGGACGAGCGGCCAAATGGCCTGCCGCCCCTGCTTCCTCCTCTGCCTCTCCCACGGCCTCCTCCGCCGCCACGCCCTCTGGCGCCGCCTCTCCCTCCTCCCCGGAATCCGGCACGACCTCTACCTCTTGGGCCCATGATGTTTCACTAAGATTAGCGAGTGAATAATCTCAGATAAAATCAGAAGAAAACAAAAAAAGTGAAGTCACTCAAGAAAATCTCATTCGCATGGCCCGTCGCAGAAAAAAAGCTATAAGTCGTCAGCCATAAATCAGCCTTGCAGAAAATCCCACACTAGTCACCAGCCACAGCGGGGCACTCCCGCGACAGAAACTCGTTATCGAGCCTTATCTTAGCGCGCACAACCCGGTCGGGGCCAACCACAAATCGCAAAATCCGCACTCACCCACTGAGAAAGCGAAAGGAGGGTACGGGTGCAGAGTTCGACGCATTTTTTGAAGCGAACCATCGCGAAAAAAGGACGCCCGTAGCCAGAGACCGAAACCCACTTCCCAAATTTTGGCCCGCGCATCCAACCCGACCTCCCCCTCCCCTCCCTCTCCTGAGAACAACTTCTCAAACCTCTCCCGCCCGCAGGTTCCTCCGAAAATTTAACGACAACCCGAAAATCCCAAAATCCTGCCCAGTATGGCTGTCGCCGAAACTGAGAAGTTCCTCCACCTCTCGCGGCCCATCGCGCCGGCCACGATTGGCATCCCAGGCAACATTGCCCCGCTCACCGTCAACATCCAACCCCAGGTACGACACCTCTTGCTGCGCTCAACGGCCCAAGCTATATACCCCGAAGCCATGTCTCAGACTTCATTCAAGTCTTGACATACATATTCAATGTTCATCTACCCCTCCAAGACAGCTCGTCGCTGACCCCTCCTCTCTTCTCTCTCCTACAGGCCATCCTCTCCATCCTCGACCATGCCGTGCGAAGAGACATCCGCGATACGCAATCAACCCGCGTTATCGGCGCCCTCGTCGGTGTCCGCTCCGAAGATGGCACCGAGGTCGAAGTGCGCTCCTGCTTCGCCATCCCTCACACTGAGAACGAAGACCAGGTTGAGGTGGACGTCGACTACCAGAAGAACATGCTGGCCCTCACCCTCAAGGCCAACCCGCGCGAGTCCCTTCTCGGCTGGTACACCACCACCCACGAGCTCAACTCCTTCTCCGCCCTGATCCAGAACTTCTTCGCCTCCCCGGAGACCGGCACCTTCCCCCACCCCGCCGTTCACCTGACCATCAGCACCGACCCGACCTCCGATATCGAGGCCCGATGCTACATCTCCGCCCCCGTTGCCGTCAACGCCGAGCGCGCCGCCGAGAGCTGCCTCTTCATCCAGGTGCCCCACAAGCTCCTGTACGGCGACGCTGAGCGCAGCGCCCTCGAGGCCATCTCCATGGCCAAGGACACCGAGGACCGCACCGCACCCGTCGTCTCTGACATCGAGGGCCTCGCCCGCTCCATCGAGTCCGGCGCCAACCTGATCGAGCGCGTCAGCGACTGGGTCAACGGCATCCTTGACGAGGATGAGGAGCCCAACCAGGCCCTCGGCCAGTACCTCATGAACGCGCTCTCGCTCGCCCCCAAGGTCGACCCCGAGCAGATCGAGCACGACTTCAACAACCACATCCAGGACGTCCTCATGGTCTCCTACCTGGCCAACACCATCCGCACGCAGATCGACCTGTCGCAACGGCTGGCTGTTGCCAACCTCACCGGAGGCGAGAAGGACGGCGAGGGCAAGACGACCGAGGGCGGCGAGAAGGGCGAGCAGCGGGGTGGTGGCGGACGTGGCGGCAAGCGTGGCGGCCGCGGCGGTGGCCGTGGTGGCGGCCAGAGGGGAGAGCCCAGAGAGCCTCGCGAGCCCCGCGAGCCGAGGGAACCCACTGAGTAAAGCAGCTAATCTTTGTTTGAGAACGTATTCCCCCACATGCGGAGCCATGGAAGAGGAAGAGAGAATATCGAACAAGTCCCCCCCAAAATGGAAAAAAGGAGATGGAGGTCGAAAGAGACAAGCAAGCCAGCACGCGATGCAGGCATTTTCCGCCGCAAGGTTAGCAAGCATGGCATCATGAGGAACCCACACTTGATAAGACCATCATGGCGTTATGGCAGTGGCAGAATTAGACGGCCTAGGGTAGAATGCGCTAGGCAGTTGCAATGATGATTATTCACGCTTTCATGCAAATATTCAGACATGATAATGACTAGACACCCTTGACCTTCAAGAAAGTTGAGTGACAATTAAGGTACGTAAGTGTTCTAGCATGCAATAGCCTACATGATCTGATGCCATCCTGTCCCTCCGTATGAACGCCAATATGCTGTACCTTTAAAGACCCCCCATACGCCGTTCGTTCTGCCGTAGACCTTCAACGTCAAATGCTCACCTAAACACCCATGTTTGGCTTCTGCGGCAAAGTAGCAGGGTTACCATAGTGAGGCAGGTGGCTGAATGTCTGTCCGGCCGGGCCCTGGGGGATAGCGGGTTTGTTAGGAATGTGAGGGGAAGGGTTTTGCGGAAGATGTTGCGGCGGGTGTTGAGGGATATGAGAACCCGGTGCTTGAGGGAGAGGGTTAAGGTGATGAGGGTGCTGAGGCGGCGGGGGATGGTATGAAGGAATTGAGTTGTTCGACCCCTGGCGGACCATGCCGTAACCGTAAGGTGCCGGCGGTCCTGGCTGCTGGTAGCCAGCGTATGCCAAGTGAGGCGAGCCAATCTGGGGACTACCATGGTGAGAGCCAGGCGCGCTGAATGGCGGCTGAGGTGGCTGCATTGGGGCCATGCCACCGCCAGGAACGAACGACTGCGTCTTGGGGTTGAACGCATGCCGGTTGTAGCTACCAGGAATAGGGTGCTGACTCTTGGGGTCGTTTGGGTTGACGTTGGCCGGTAACTGCCCGTACATGTATGGAACAGTGCTCTGTCCGGGCGGCGCAGACATACCTCGCGGGGTATAGGCGGTTGCATTGGCCGTGGAGGGAGGGGTCATCGGTACCGGCGCCGGTCCGAATCCTTGCTGCCAACCTTGCTGCGGAGGAGCAGGTCCAGGTCCAGGTCCAGATCCCCCATAATTCCTGGCGCTGGGAGGCGGCTGAAACTGGGCTTGGTTTGTCTGCGACGGGTACTAAGACTAATTAGCTCGACGTCTGTGAGTGTGAAGTATTTGGCTTACCGGTGGCATATTAGGGTATGCCGCATTGTAACTCGTATTGGGGATCATGGGAGCGAATGTTTGCGTAGGCGTAGTATTGTAAGGGGCTTGGATCTGGTTCGGGTACGGCTGCTGCTGCACTGGAGCACCATACTGGTTGGACACAGGGACGTACTGAGGTTGCGGCACCCACGTCTGTTGCTGCGGGCCCCAGTAGGGGGTATAGTTGTGTCTCGAGTCGAAGCTATCAGAATCATCTCGTCTCTGTTTGCCCGTTTTACCGCGTTTGCCAGATTGAGGCTTTTCTCTAGCAGAGACTGAGCTGGCGCGTGAAACACCATTTTCACCATCAATGTCTTGAAACATGGTTAGTGTGACTTCAAATAAGACTGTATGGGGATACATACCGGGCGTTGATTCTCCAGTCTTTTCGGAGTTACCAAATATTCTCTCACGGGCTTGCTTGTATGCCTCTTCCCGTTGTTCCCTCGATAATCTATATCAGTCAGCAGAGCACAAGTCTTTATTATAGGATGTAGGGACACACTTCTGATTGGCACCACCCGACTTATCCTTAGAATCACTGCCGGTCTCGGAGGTAGGTTTGGATGGAGAAGCGCTGTTAGTACCAAACTCTCCCTCCTCTCCACGTCGCATGATCTTTCGCGGCAGCACTGCAGGCGGAGGTGGTGTCTCGGAATTGGTCTCCGGAGCAGCGATACTAGCCAGCGACTCAGGTACCCTGGCATACGGGGTTCGGAAAATTCGCACAGATCCAACCCGAGCTTCATACTGATGTGTCATCCGGTAATAATCAGCCAGCTTGTGAGTGAGCATCCTACAAAAGGAGTTGGATGGGGGGAAATCCATGTAGGGCTCCCTGAACGGTCGTCAGTCACGTGCATCCTTGGGTCGTTCTCGAATAGACTCACTTGGAATTCTGAACAAATTTGATCAACTCGGCCTCCAGTCGTAGCAGGAATAAACGGTCCTTTGGAGAAGCCATGGCCTCCAACAGCTTCTCGTCTGGCGCCTGTCCGTAGATGGTGTTCAGGAGATTGGCCGAGTCGGGAAGAGTGGCCGACAAAGCGTTAGCAGAGGGCATTGGCGGCTGGTCGGAAGAAGCGCTCTGCGGTGTGATCATGCCCTGGCTCAGAGACCCGGAGATGGGCTGGGCGAGGCGGCGATCTGGCATGTCGCCGAGCTGAATTATACCCCTCGCACGCGCAGCTATGTCGGAGCCCATCCTAGAACTGGGTAAGTTCGGCCCTCGGAAAGAAAAAGAGTCGTCATCTTCAGCAGCCGCGGCTTTCACGCTGGCGCTGTCATCCGGACGCAGTGACTCCTTCTCATCCAACGCGAAAGTTGTTCCCGACGTGATACTCTTCCCATCTAAACTGGGAGGCTTGGTGCCCAGCTCGGAGCTCGAGTCGGCTCTCTGGGAATCGTCTGAACCATCCTTGGTCAGAGACTTTGATCGCTCAGTGAACGAGGATCCCGTTCCGTTCACGACGAGACTCGGTGTTCGTTGTCCGATGTTCAAGTCCTTCAGTCCATCCACGACGGGGTCGGTCGCATCAGCTCTCTTGGGCAGGGTGGGCTCGCGCTTAGCGGCCGTCGGTGCGGGTTTCGTGGAGTTCATGGCCAAAGATGGATGGCTGTCGACTCCGTTTGCAACGAGGGGTGTAGGGACAGGGGCAGCGTCGGAGGACGAAGGTTGGTCTGGGCGGTCTTGAGCGGAGGCGGTTACTCGTCGTACGGTAGTGACAGGCAGGTTGTCTTTTGATGCCGATGCAGCGACCTAGACGAGCGCAAGATGTGTTAGCATTTATCGCTAGGCAACCACTGAGCTTCGAAAGCGAGGGGCAGCTCAGAATCGCAGCGCACCTTTGCGAAAGAGGGTTTAGGAACGTCGGATGACATGTGGGCAGTGGCCATAGCTGGAGTAGAGGTTCAGAGGTGGCTCGACTTCAGCCGTGGGCGGTGGGGTGGAAATGGAAGTCGTCTGCTCAAGGTGATCGCACGGGAGAGCTGGTAACGCGCGACGAGACGAATTGGGAACCGGGATTGAAAAGAGGATTAAGGACGATATCCGAAATCAAGAAACACACTGGATCAAAGCGGGCCTGCAGAGCGAGAAAGAAATACCGTGGATCATCGTCGGGACAAGCTCGTCATCGTAGCTGGTGTGTTCCTGGATGGTCGATGGTTGATAGCCCCGGTTCTCGTCAGAGAGGAGAAACGGGCGTCGTCGGGTGCTTGGATCAGGTCTGCGCCTGGGTGGTTGTCCGTTAGCGGTTGTGACCCAGGGCTTGATCGCAGAAAGCTGGCAGGTGGGCGCGCAACAAATGAGACGAGGCGACTGTGAATTTTTTGGCGACCTGCGAGGTGGATTGTCCGCCACGGCCTTGAGAAGAGGGGGGGTGGTGTGGGTGGTGTGGTGCAGACGATGTAGTGTGGGAGGGAATTGACAGAGCTGTGGTGTGGGTTTTTGGGATTGCGCTGGGAAGGGAAAAAGAAGATGGGGAAACTGGAGAACGGAACCGACAGATTCGCTCAGGTGCAGGCTCAGGCTCACTCACCCTCGGCGATTTGGTTCGCTAGTTCGCTCACGACGTACAAGCGAGGTGTCTGTAATATAATACCGGAATTATGTCGCGATACCTCACTCTGGGGGTGGTGAGGTTCCTCTTCTCTTCTTCACTGACCTCACTTCCTCGGTCGCAGAGCCGTGGTAGAGGAGCTAGAAGCTTAAATGCCGGCAACTCCCAATCGAGCGGACAGCGGTCTCAAGTTGGTATAAGATGGTGTCAGACGGCTGCCATCCCTTCCGCAACGTCGTGTGGGACGTCAGGCTGAAGAATCGGGTGGTGGTCACAAATTCTGGTGAGGATTGAGCAGGTCTCGTCTCGGGCTTAGGGCCAGATCGGCTCGAGAATTGTAATTGAAATACTGAGCCACAGTTAGCATAAAATCAACGGAAAAGGTATTTCCGTCACCACTATACCGTATTGAGCCTAGATTTCTCTGCATAACTCAAAACCAGGCTTGACGAACCTTTCCGTGGGCCGTTGATCATGTAAGCCACCGTACCACGCTATATTTTAGCTGGTAATCGATGTGATCGACTGTCTTACTCCGGGATGTAGTTTAGCGGCCAATGAATCCATTCATCAGAACCAGAATCGCAGAAAGCATTCTCGGCATAAGGGAATTGTAAAAATGGGCCTTTGAGGCTGGAGATGAGGCGGCGGAACGGGTTTTTCCATGCCGCCGGCCGCGGCCAGCCTATTGCGGCAGCGTTGAATCAAGGGAGATAGATCTATCCCTCCTGTAGTGATGTGACTTTCCACGATTCGATATGGATGAGATCGATCCTTTTGAAGTGGTGCTTGCTGTTGACGAGCCTAGCTACAATGAGGAAGATGACGAAGATGACGAAGACGAATACTATAATACGATAGCCCTCGTCGTATTGTACGGGCTTGAGCACCTCATCAACGATGACGACGATACTCGAACGCACCCAGTGATATTCGACCGCATCCCCATCCATCCAGGGCAATCGCTGCGGGCCACCGAAATCGCGGAATTGCTGATGGCCGGCAGTGACGTCGAATTCCAAGATTGCTTCCGAATGCCGAAAGGCGCCTTCCATAGCCTAGCCCACTGGCTGCGACGGCACGGAGTTGAAGACTCACGATATCAGTCTGTCGAGCACAAGCTGATGGTCTTCCTATATATCATCGCATACGGCGAGCCTCAACGGAACGCAGCCCATCGATTCCAAATTGCGCAGAGTACAGTCTCTGATATCTTCCACCATATACTAGACGCAATAGCCCAGCTTCATACAGAAGTCGTGGTCCAGCCAGAAGATTCGTACGTAGCTCCGTATATCGAATTATCAAATAAGCGGCGGCAGTTCAACGGCTGTATTGGTGCTATTGACGGTACACTCCTGCCTGCCCATATTCCTCTTAGTCAGCAACGGCGATTCTTCGATCGAAAGGGGAATCTATCACAGAACGTATTCTTCGCAGTTAATTTCGACTATACCTTCTCGTACGTACTTGCTGGCGCAGAGGGGTCTATGAACGACAAGCAGCTATTATCCCAGGCACTTGCCCGGGATTTCAGGCCGCCGCCAGGTCGATTTTACCTCGCTGATGGCGGGTTTGGCGACAGCCGGGCTGGTATCGTGACCCCATTCGCTGGGCAGCGATATTATCCAAAGGAATTCAACGATTGCGAGCCAACGTCAAGTAAAGAGCTGTATAATATCTCTCACGCACGTATTCGAGGCTGGGCGGAAAGAGTGCTTGGGTTGGTGAAGAGGAAGTTCAAGATCTTGCGTGGCAGCCCAGCCGAATACGACTTCGCCACGCAGACTCAACTGGTATATGGAGTAACTGCAGTATGGAACTTCCTACTTCGTTTTGAGGCGCCAGAACCTGTAGAATATTCAGCAGAGGCAAAAGAAGTATTGAGAGCCTCACAAATAAGGGCAGATTATTGGATTGATAAGAGGCCTGGGTTTGAAATACGGTTCAATATTGCAGTGTGTCTGTGGAGGGAGCGGCAGCGACGTATTGCGCAGAGGAATCAACAGCAGCAGTAATAGCAATAATTACACTTTACCAGCCCAACTTCTGCTAGTTCAATTTGCCCACTTCCAACCTCCAACCTCCAACTTCCACTATCCTTCCACTTCACCAACTATTTCTGATAAGACGATTCCGTTGGCCCGAATAAACGATACCTTTGATGCCTTAGCTCGCAGGCTATTGAAAGCTACTGCTTTCATTGGCGTACGAAGAAAGGCACCTGCGATCTCTGTCAACTCGTCAGATCCTGCTGCTGCAATACCCATATCTTGGCAGGCCTCCAGAGCTCTTGCTAGATCTTCCGAACCAACAGGGCTTTTGGCACCTTTCGCAGCCCACGCGCGCTGTACGTGATTGCCAAGTACGTCAGCAGCCAATACGCGGCTATCTCTTCGTTGACGTGGTATACGTTGCTCAACTACCCTTGACGATACCACAGTTACTTCAGCATCCTCTATAACGGTCAACTCAGGATCCCACTGCCGCTTACTGCTACGGCCGTTGGCTGTTGGGGTAATAGGTACTGATGCCGCTACTGGTCGAGGAGGGGCTGACGAAGCTACTGTGGTGGCTTGGGATAAAGGTATAGCTGGTTGGCCAGCTGGTACTGACTGTCTGGCAGGTGACCCAGCTTCGTCAATATCTCTGAATCGTTGAGGAGGCCGCCGCCGCCGAAGAGGCTGTAGTTTACTGGCGCCAGTGATATTCTCGCCAGTTGCCACCTCTGCTGGCCACAATTCCTCCATTATCGAGATCATCCAGGGGAACCCTCGTCGCTGTACCCATTGATGGCCTGGATGTGCCTTATGCCACCATTCCCACCGTTCTTCCGGTGCCGAGATTATTCCGGATCGATCGTCGTACCCAATACCAGATAGGCCTGTCAGACCTTTAACCTTTCGAAATATACTGCTGAGATTGCGGTATTTGACCGTGAGGTTCTTGATACTATATGGATTATCAGGGAATTCGCGTTGGAGGGTGGGTACAATAGTACCCATCGCCCGCTCCAGCACAACGGTCTTATTACTAAGCCCGATCAACCCTGCTGTACGTGCTTCAACGCATAGCTGTAGGAACCTCTTCGTGGATACAGGGTCCCAGCGAACCCTGTCAGCAGTTGATACTGGGGCCTCGTCATCGTCTTCAGCTGCTTGTTGGGTGGGTAGAGATGTCTGGTCACCAGGCGATGCTGCTACTTCGATTTCGTCAAGCGCAGGGTCCTCGCTATCAGAGGTACTACTATGATCGGTCTCATGATGTGATTCCATGGTGGTTGGGCTCAACGAAAGGTGGGAAGTTCAATTCTGAGAGTCTGGGTAATTGGAACAGGATTCTGGTGGCCAGCAGCCTATTTTGTGTTCCCTGATCCTTGACTGCAAGGAGGGGGTGGTAAGACATTCGCTGCTTGCGGTATATTGGCAGAATTCCACTAATGTGGCACTAATAGGGGTACATCAGCCATCCCGGCACTACCGTTGTGGCTGGAAAGTTGCTGCTTGGCGGGCCTGTGAATTACAATTCTCGAGCCGATCTGGCCCTTAGCAGGTTGGCGCTGGCGAGAGACAAAAGGCCAAATCCTGAACCGAAAGTGGCTTAGTCCCGGCAGATTTCGAAGTGGGTGTGGCTGGTGAGCAGACCAAGGGGCTGATGCTTTTCCGGCCACTGTTTGACGTACGCGCGCGCGCGGAGGAAAGAACTCTCGCGTCTGGAAGATCGATGCAAATCGCTAGTCTTACATAAGCGATTGACCTCATGCGGGAAGATGTCGCCGGCCTCTCAAATCAAATCTTGTTGGTGAGCAGGAACATCGAACGAATTACACTGCGGGCATCGATCCGCTTCGTCCCCGAGGAACAGAATATTCTCTTTCAGCCGGGCGTCCTCTACCATAACGAGATTGTTACGCGGGAGGTTCAGAAACTCGGCTAGCAAGAAGGACGAGAAACCGTTCCACGTGCATTCGCCTACCACACCGCAGATCAAATCCTGAAATAGGCCACGTCCTGGTGCAGGACGCCGGAACAGCGAGAAACCAGCAGCAATTACCCAAAACCCCCGTCAGTCAACGCAACAATCCTTGGCCATGCACTCCTATAGAGGACGTGGCGGCCCTCGCCAGTCCACACCAGCAAATGTCCAGTGCCAAAAGTGTCTTAAGAGAGATAAGTCCATCATTGATCATTTCATCGCAAACATTGCGCTGACTCCCACAGAACGTCACTACTCATACGAGTGCAAGGAGCCGGCCCAGACCAGGCCCTACGTGTCTCGGCCCTCCCGAACTCAGCAACTACGCAACCCAAAGCTCATGCCAAAGTTGACGAATGAGACCCCAGACGATGCGGAACGCAAGTAAGTACTCGGTCTTGCATTATCAATCGAAGTGCCTGCTAACGTGAGATGTAGAAAGGGGATCGCTGATGCCGAACTCGCTAAGAAGGAGGCTGAGAGGGCCAGGAAGCGAGAGTTAGAGGAGAGGGACGATGAGCTCATCAGAAAAACGGAGAGCAAACGCCAACGGTCCGAGTCCGTTGACTCCGTTTCCACCATTTCAACGAGCCGCTCTGCTTCGCCGCCGCCGCCCAGGCGACGTTCACCATCCCCAGTGCCTTCTGGTCGGCGACAGAGATCCACCGAGGGTCGCAAGCCCTCCAGACCAAGATCCTTCAGTCCAGAGAGCGAGGATGGCCGTCCCGTCTCCAGGCGCTCGGGCAGAAGCAGACACACACAGTCCCCACCCAGACGTCGCCAGAGGTCTGTGTCTCGGGACAGCCATTCGCCTCCTGGTACCTACGAGAGGAAGTACCGTGAGAGGGATGAAGACCGTGTGAGACCAGCTGGCAGATCCTTTGCTCGCAACCCCTCCGATTCAAGAGAATCGTCCATCTCTCGCGACGGTGGTGCTGGCAGCATTCGGCGGTCGCTGTCAAGGTCACCCGATCGTCGGGGTGCAAGAGGCGGTGGCCGTTTAGGCCGAGGTGGTGGCAGAAACTCTGGCTATCGGGACGGCCCCGAGGCCCGGAGTGATCGGGCCGCCAGGAATGAAAGACAGGAGAGAAGACAGGAGCAAAGTCAACCAGAGAGGGAGCGCAGCCTCAGTCCATTTTCCAAGAGACTGGCTCTGACGCAGTCATTGAACACGGGCAGGTAGTCGTTGGGTATCAATTATATGAAGGTCAGACGGAGAGTGTGCCTGATCCGAAGCCATAATACAAGGAACTTTTACCGTTCATGCATGATCTTTTCGCCTTAAACAGCCAAATCGTCATCCTCTTCCTTCTCTCGCCTTTCGTCCTCTTCTTCCTCCCTTTCGCGGACGCGGACTCCTTCGACTAGCGCAATGCCGTCCATTCCAGCCGCGTCGCCCTCTCTGCTCCCTGCGTCGACCTGCTTCGCCTGTGTTGCCGCCTTCTGCGCACCCGTGATGCGCTCCCTCACAAGTTTCGCAATTGCATTGTCCGTCCGTACGTTAAGGACCTCTAGCTTCTTCTCCAAATCCCTTTTCAAGTCCCAATTCGGCTTTTTCGGCTGGAGCTTGAACAGGTCAATGCCCTTGTCGTCTTGTGATTCCTCGGTAGCCTTTTTCCTGACGTCGGCCTCAATATCTGCTGCGAGCTCCTCGAGCGTAGGCTGTTCTAGATCTTGCGTCGGAGGCGCCTCGAACCCGAGCTTAGGACCTCGTGCTTCGGGGTCGTAGTTTCGGCCGGAGAGGTGCAGTTTTGTGACATCTGGCTCTGCTGGCGGCGAGGCTGCACGTTCTGACTCGGGGGGGACGACCTCGTCTGCTGGCTGTTTTCTCTTCAGGTTCTTGAGCTTCGCCAGGCGCGCTTTGCGGTCGTCTGTCACGGCGCTCAGGGTTCCTTGCGAGCTCGACATGGCGGCAGGTTTCGTAAGAGAAAAAAAAGTCTGATTGTCGATACTCTAGCGGGGTGGTTTGTGAGGTCGGTGATTGCGGATTACAGGCCGATAATGGGTTTCTCCCAGCGCGTTCAATCGAGAAGTTGACGGTCGAAGGTCGGTGGTTGGCTGGTGGTGGGGCGGAAATTTGCCAGACTCTTTGCAGCCACGGCGGAACACTTCCATGCAATGCGCTAAAGATGCACGGGCTTTCCATTGTCACATTTAGCTTCGGGGACTGCAGGGGTGCTCTGGGGAGCTGTTGCATCCGAAATTTCGCGATTTCGACCTCGCACCCTCGAACTCAACGAACAGTACCGCGGCCATCCTGCAACTTGAATATGCCGCCTCAACAGCCCGGGATTTTCTTTAGCTGACCCTCCACTTCCGATTTGGGTCTTCGTTCGTGCCCACGCAATGTCTCAACCTTTCGTATGTCGGCCATGTTTGCAGCGCATTCAGCAACATGGCCGTCAGTCATTCAACGCTGGCCAAGCCCAGGCGTTTCTCCAAGCTCGACACGAAAGCATCTTGGTCAGCCCATCGTCTAGTCAAACGCCGTTCAGAATTCGAAAAGTCAAACCAAAGTACCTAGCATCGGATCCCGCCATCGAGATGATCAGGAATCGACCTGACTTCTTCGCGCGACAATCCGTCAAGCGTATCGAAGCCGAGACGGCCGCAACGCCGAAGAAGACTGGCCCTTGGGCGCACGAGCTAGCACGAGAAAAGAAAACGAGATATCAGGAGTACGGATATTTGCGGCATCATCTCAACGAGACGGAACTGAAGCGCTTTGCGAACTGGAAGAATGACTTCGTCAGGCTATTCGAGTATGCAGCGAGAGGCTCCTCTTACAAGGTGCCTGAGAGGTTCAATTGGATCATGGACCGTCAAGCCGTTGAACACGCGATCGAAAATTGGGCATTATGGCCCATTCAGAAGAGGACCGATGCCGAAAGTTGGCATACTCTCACATTCTCCGCTTTATGGTCTTGCCCTGATCGAGCGCTGCCTCTCCTTGAGATTACCACCAAAGACTTCACACCGCCGGGCTATGCTCTCAAGGATGCTCTTCACTTTCTTGCCAAGTGGCAAGGTCAAGAGTTGACTGGCGATACACTTGCAACTCATGCCAAATCTCTGTGCGAATTTGTCATCGCGATCATCAACAAGACGCCTCAAAATCATATTCGTCTACCGCAAAACACCATATACAACCTTACGAGCACAACGAACATCGAGGACGTTGAGGCTCTTTATCACTGCCTGAGGGAAAACGGCCACAGTCTACATCATCATACGCTGTTACACATGGCTAGCCGACTTGCAAAGACCCCGCAAAACAAGGATCTTGCTCTGCAGATGGCCATCGAAGCTATTGAAGATGGAGGCGCCGATCTCAACTCAAGTCAGTGGTCAAGTCTCTGCACCTCCATTCTTGCCCTTGAACCCAAGAACATCAAAACAAGCGATGAATTCTCCGCTGCGGACGCATTTGGCGTCCTCTTGGAGCATGGCTTCGTCCCCAATATGGTCAACTACACTGCAGTAATCAGGTCGTTATGTTTGACGGGTCAACCGGGGAAGGCTTGGGAGGTTTTCCAGGTTATGCAACGGCACGACATCGAGCCGGATTCGATTATGTGGTCTACCCTTCTTGACGGAGCGAAAAGGGCGCTTTCGGCATCTACCATCGAACGTGTTGTGGAAGGCGCTGCCGAACATGATGCAATCGATGTACCCTTCCTTAACGACCTGTTGTTTTCCCTCCTTCACTTCTCTGAGGCAGAGACTAAGGACAACAAGAGGGCAGGCCCTGGGTCTGTCCCAGCCTTCGGGCCAATGCTGCACTTCTACTCCAAGATCTTCCATCTCGCGCCTTTACAGTCGCTCATTCCGGTCGACCTCTCCCGTTACCTCGATGCCTCTCGAGGGCTGGAAATGCCCGCAGACTGGCAACTAGCCCGCCAGTTGTTCCCTGCACTAGACGCGGCCATGTCCGCAGTCCCGAACAAGCTGAGCCCAACGGGCGCCACCCTTGGCATCATGTTCATAGCCTACGTGAAGAGCCTCTCACAACCGATCAATCTGATCTCGCTCTACGCCTACTTCAGACAACTCATCTCCAACGGCAGTCCCGTCGCCACGAACTTTGTCCAAGAAAAGGGCACTTTCGTATACGACGTCGTCATTAAGGCGCTATGCGAGTCTCCGGGCATGCTCCGCGCAGCCTTGGACATCATCGGCGACATGCTCAAGCACACGCTCGAGGAGCGAAGTAGGTCTACCAGCGCCGCGAAGAAATCGGCAGTCGAGGCCGCTCCTGCTACCACGTCGTCGCCGTCACTGCCGCTTCACCCGGCCCCGAGCGTCTTCACCTGGAGCATCCTCCTGCACGGGTTCCTGTTCCACAAGGAGAAGGGCTCGGGGGAGCGCATCCTTGCCATGATGCGTCAGCACAGTGTCGAGCCGAACCTTGTTACATGGAACACCTTGGTCGCGGGTCACGCCAAGAACCAGGACGTCAATAAGACGGTGCAGTCGCTGCAGCGGCTCGAGGCGGCAGGGTACGAGGCAGACGACTACACGCTGAGGGCATTCTCAAAGTTAGTGAATAGGGAGGCTGCTTTGAGGAAGATGGAGGAAACAATTGATAGGAAAAAAAGGAACGCGGAGGCCAGGGCAAAGCTTATGCTTGATGCTGATACTGGGTTGCAGCTCTGAGGGCTCGAAGAGTACGGCGGTAATATGGCCTCGATCCTAGGGATTTACTGCATGATGTATAGAGGGAACCATTGTCCCATCTGACTGAAGAATATACCCACTCTCCTACTATTGTATTTGACCTATGTGTTTACGTTGACGAAATTCAATCTGCTGTCAGTAAGGCATCATTTGAATAAATTCCCAATCGCAAAAACTACTGTCTCAATCGATCTGTAGCCTCAGCTATTGCCGGCTTCGGTTGATCTTGTCTGCGGGAGACAGTCGGCTACTGAGTCCATGCAAGGTGGCTCAAGTCGGTTACGCAATATTCTTTGCGTGACTTTATCTGCCTGTTGGATGTAGCTCGTAGGTCTTTGTCCGCGAGACAAGATTTCAGCACCCGAGAAGCATTCAGGTATCTGGAGATTTCTTGACTAACTCGTCTCCGCAATAACCAAGAGGTTTGAAGAATACACATCACTGCGAAGTGTCCCTCAACGGCGACGTTTGCTCATTGCCTGTAACTGGATCTTGTAATGAGTTGCATTGAAGCCTCAAAGACAATAAAATCTTGGTACGAATATTGGCTCTAATGACACGGGAGTACCAGACGTCTGTGCCACGTACTGACTGGCTGCTGATATCGGGAACCTGAAGAAAGGGCGGCCGTTGGCGACAGCAGCATGCTTTCCATCACACCAAAATTGCGATGTGCTTTATTTTAACTGCTCTCTGTTCGACGACTTGCCTTTTTCCTCGTTCGTTTAGACCTTTCCGGCATAGACCCACGCTGGCTTTCTCCTGCAAGCGGGCCCAAATTAGCCAACGTATTGCCTTCAGGCAGACTTACGGGACGGCTTCTTTGAGTCAACAGGATCCAATCACCCAAGTGTAGATTATATAGCTATGCCATACCATGGCGATCATGGATCTTCGTCGTTAAAAAGGAAAATAACTAAACATCAACAAGTAATTGCTATTTTACTGCGTTGATGCTGAATACCAATCACTTGAGCTGTGCCCTGTCAGCACTGCTCATGATGCAGCCCAGACTGTAGGAAGCATAGCCAAGTTATGATGAGTTGCATCCGAGTTTTCTGTTACATAGATATGCGAGCTTTTTTCATGAGGAATGTGTGTCGACTTAAGATCAACTTGGCCCGAGAGACGTGGTTAAGCTCTCGAGGTGGTTGTAGTTATTCTTGATGACTCTGAATATGATCCATGAAACTACACATTGCTTCGATAGCTCATAGGCTTCCCTCAAGCAGGCTGGCAACGCGAACATACTTCATCAGGACTGTACCGGAAGGAATTGATCAGCAACCAACCTCATGTTCTCTTCTCAATATCCTAATGGGAAGTAAATCAAAGAAATGCGGCCACGTTAGTGGCTGATACTGTTTTCTGTTAAGTACTTACGTTTATTGCACAGAGTACGGAGCAAAAGCCTTTTCCGACAGCATGTGCCCTGTTCCTAGAGTCCTATTACTCTGGTATCTTAGGCCTTAACAAGGCGCTAGAGCTTCTTCTGGAGCTTCAGGTTGCTCTCACAGTAATCCTCAAGGATGGCAATCTCAGGGGCCCACTAGTCAGGGCGGAAGACGCCCTGGCAGATCAAGAGCCACAAGGCGCAGTTAAGGGCGGTAAGCGTCTTATTATAAAAGTTAACACGCTCCTTGAAGTAGCGGCTGAGGTAGGCAAGGTACTTAGGGTAGACGGCGCCACCAGGCTTGTTATGCTTCTCAATATACTTAATGGTGGTGGTAGCCGTGAGCTTGTCTAATACAAGGGTCTTTATAGATAGGGTGGTCAGCAGGATAGGAGGATTTAGGATTAAAGAGGGTGTTTCTTTAGTTATCTAATGTGAAGTGACTTACTAGGCAGAAGGAAACATAGAAGTTGCTAGCGCTTTACTCTATGCTAGACTGTGGCGTGTTGACGATAGGCTTCGTTTTAGACTGCTGGTGATTTTAGGGTTAGATTGACGAGTCTCAAGCAAATAGTCAAGGAGCCATCAGCCTTCCTTGAGCGATTTGAGCAGAGTTGAGCAAGGGTGAAACTTGTGGGAGGGGGAGGATGGTAGGGTCTATTAGTCCTCAACTTTCAGGCGAAGCAGGAGAAAACATAAAATGTCAAGTAGAAATGAGTTAAGGAAGGGTTTCTGTAGATATTTCTAGGCGGATAGCTAGGCTTAATTACCTCGTCAGCCAGGCAAGCGTTCCATAATTCTGTTAGGTTCTTCATCGTGCTGTGGAAGCCCGCAGACAAGCGGACTGTTTCGCAATAACAATGTGGAGATGCAAAGTCTGTTCACTTGGGCGAGACAAAGGAAAGGGGCTCTCAGGCAATTTGAGTCTCTGGAAATCAATAGGATTTGGTCTGATATTAACGCGCTATCCCTCGTTTATCAACATTGTGTTCAGCAGTCGTATGTCCGTCAACAAAGACACCGTCTCGCCTCTTCTGCTATGGCAGGCAAACGCGGGCTCCCTTCGGGCCATGGACTCTGCTTGCTGTGATCACTCGAAGGAGCAGGCTGCCTCCCCTCAGTCATTTACCTGAGTCGGTGCAAGTGGCAAGCGTAGGTGACTTTCCACGATGAGAGGGCAACGCCAGTCGCGAGCCGTAAGGAAGCGTTGAGGACCTTGCCAAGCTGTTGGCTGTGCAGCGTCGAGATGCGTAGACGCAGAAGAAACCGCGACTTCCATCCTACAATCGCATACTGACGTCGGGCAGTCACGATGGGCTGATTCACTTGTTCCAAGGGACGTTCCCCAAGGATGGAAAGTGCAGGAGAGGTATACTCCGAAAGGAGTACCACTGGCCGTCGCCACATACCTTCAAGGCTATACGCCTTCCTTCCATTTGGTAGTCTCGAAGGAAGTTGAGGTCCAAGGACAGAGAATCAACGAACGGAAAGCACGTATGATTTGTAGGACTACATAAACTACATCGACCCCCATCCTCCATCTTCGTCCTCCATCCCCATCTCTTCTTCTGTTGCCGTCCGCTTGGCAGTTTCCCATTTCTTGTCATTATAGTCGTCTTCTTCGCCCTCATACATGACATCTTCCTCGCAGTACCTCCATCTCCTCCCACTCCGAGTCCACCTCGCTCCTCAACATCGCTCCTTGTGCCAACGCCTCATCTCAGACGACATCTTGAGCTGCACTTTCACGGTCAGGCTCCAGCAGAAGCCGAGACCCAACGTCAACAGCCATGTCTCATCACTGATGAGATTTCCAGGTATGGACTCCTTTAATGATTCTGCGGATCTTCAGTCAAGAAGCCGCTAATCTACTGAGCGCACGCCCACGAGCTTTTCGCGTGTTGTGTGGTGTTGAACATTGTGTCATCCATCTGAGGAGTGAAGTGGATGAAAAGGAGTCGGGTACTTTTTTTTTCCCTTCGGGGTTTTCCTTGCCACCGCACCTGTTTAGCTGACCAATGACCTTTCATGGGGGTTAGCAAAAGGGAAAAAATCTTTTTAGGCTCCAAACTGTCGATCACGCTCCGTTGTTCTTTCGCATCAGCCTCGAAGGTTTGGGAGGGATATGGTTCTGGTTGCATGACTGCTTTGAACTTCCAGGTTGGACTTCAAGGTTAGGCCAGAGAAGCTGTTGACTCGGATGTGTGTGTGGAATTGTGTCCTGTCTAGTAGCGATACAACAGACATTGGTCCGCATTGTCAAACAACCCAACCCCTGGGACCGTGTTGGTGACATTCAGAACACCAAGGCTCCCACCCCAATACCTTCACCAGGCACGATGCAGACGCCCTACCGCCAAATGGACGACATTGAGCACGAGTACTAAAAAGAAAGCTGCAGGTGGCCGCCGACGCTGACGATGAGCACGACCCCAGCGACCCGAACCCGTCGCCGGGGACTGGATCCTGCCGGCCCACGTCAGGAACGCGCGGGCGTGAGACCTCGACGTGTTCCTGAACCAGCCGGGGCTGCGGTTTGCTCCGGTGGAGAGACGCTTGAGGGATCAGATGTGGGCGTGGTGTATTTTGTATTTGGTTTTTGGCTTAGATATGACGGGCAAGGGCTTGGTTTGACGCGCTTGATTGCCTCACATCATGGCCCAACTACCTTTGAAATGGGGTAGATGTACCTCTTAATCAAATGACATCGGCGGGGATTGCAGTTGAGAGACGATTTTGTCGATGGCCAGCTCGAAAGTCATGTTTGATTACGTCTTGGCCGCAAAAGGTTGACTGGATTGCCTTATTTTGGTTCTGACAAGCTGGTAGGCAACAGCCTTTGCTTGTATGAGACCGCATTCTGTCCCCCCACAGGCGCAATCGGTCGCACAATGCCATGTGGTACGATTCCTCTGCCACTAAACAGGATGCCCGCAGGACATCGCCGCAGCGCGAGGACTCCCCCCTAAAAGATTATCTAATACACAGGGTACTCCGTAGTGGCGGCAGCGGCAGCAGGACATATCATCAGACTGCAGATAGCTTAGTATATAGTAAACTGAGGCCACTTCAATGCAGAAGTGGTCCAGCGGTTTAAGGGGTAAGTCAGAATGCAGCCAGCCTATGACCATATATCCCCCTATCATAATACTCAGCGGACTTATGCGATGAAGACACAGAACGGCGCTAACACCGAGAGACAAGAGAAGATAGGCCGGCTGTTGAGACTTAGCTCATGCGCTGGCGAACCGCCTATCAGTTGGTGGTTCCTCCGGTCTCTCTTCCTTCTCGTCTATGAATGACTTGAGAGCGCACACGCTGGCGCCGGCCAGAATTAGCCGGCCGCCCTGCCCGGTGTAAGTCGTCGCCATCTGTCTCTCTAGCAAGCCAAGCCGAACTCCAACGCCAAGGTATAGACAAGAGACGCCGAGGGCCGTTAGGCGACAGATCCGAAATGCTAAATGTTGCCCTATCGTACCATACATACATCTACTCCGGGCTATACAGCCGTAACCCCATCACCACCGGCGATATAGAACGCTGTCTAAATATCAGGGCACGTTTTCCGCTCCCCCCTTTCGCGCAGAGTTGCCGGCTTCCATGGTTGACCCGATCTAGCGCTTACTTAACCGACAGAGCAATACACCGTTTCTCCTGTGTCCCTGTGCCGGCCGGGTTCATCATTAAAGTTACTTAGACGTGCGGTGTAAACTAGAGCTCCCTTTCCAGTCCGGCCATGAATGGATAACATTATACTAAGGAATGTCTGAGTGCAAGGAATACTTACTTCCAGTGTGTGGTGCGAGTCGAGGCAGCCATGAGGTTTGATGCTGAGAAACGCAGCGAATGATGCAAGACTAGATATACGAACAAACATCTGAAAGAACTTAATTACACCGCGCAAGCAAGAGGATGCTAAAGAACAGAAAGGTAAGACAATTGTCTGGATCGATGACGTTCATACTGACGATGTGGGTGAAAGACAAGGTCGATTTCAAATGATGGAGGAGAAGCTGGAGGATGAAGACAATAGGATGGACGATGAGAGATGATGGAATTGAGGGGGTAAGACGAAGATATAAGGGATAGAAAACGTGTCAAGCGCCAGCCCGGAAGTATTGTCTACGCCTGCAATTTTCCTGACATTGAGATCAAGAACGTGCCAATTCGGAAGGCCACTATGTGTCGTTCGCAATGTGTCTATCTTCGCGGGCACACCTGGAATGGCGTGTGTCTTCATATGAGCCAGCGAGCAAGCGTCACGAGAACAAAGTTGTGGTAGGGTAGCATTTGCGTAGAGAAGGTTTGACGCTTTCTTCCGACCATGCCATTCAAAGCATTATCCTCACTTCACGCCTGGCCCAAGCAAAATGAACCCTGGAAACAGAGGCAGGAACAGCAGCAGTTCCTTGCGTGAATTTGATGTTATTTGCGGTCGTTTCATTTGGGCATTTACAAACCCCTGTGTCGCATTCCTGTCCTGGAGGTTCCCATACGGTTCAGGCGTCCTTCTAGTACTGTTTCTCTCTTCCAGCCTCTATTCGCTTGCAGTGTATCAAGTAGGCAGCCAAGTCTCGTGAATGTCTGAGAAGCTACTTCTCAGCGACTTATAATTCACATGAGTCTTTCCTGCATCTCAGTCTTAGTTTAGCTGAGTAACGCCGGGGCCGGGGCCGGGGCCGACCCGTTGTACGGCTATAGACCCACTGATTTCGTCCCGCACCTGCCGGCGCTTACTCCGATCCCCAACTAGCGACAGCAGCTTCTTATCGATCTGGCCGCTAGCTAATCTCATTGAGACCGGCACAGCACCTATCATACACGGGAGGATTACGACGAGCACTGAATGACTTATGTGTAGGTTCATTCCTTCTCGTAGATCGGGTAACATAATCCAAATGCCTGTGTCTGCAAGACGAAGCGGCAAATCAATTCTCCTGGAGGAAAATGTAAGCAGGTTTAGCTTACAGAACAATAGAAGTGATCCCTGCCAAGAGTCATGGTAATTTTAAGAGCATTAGAAGAGGTATTCGAGTATTTCGAAGTCAAGGGAGAGCCGTGAAGTGCAGGCCAATCTGCTAGCCACTTGGTGCAAGCTCGGCAGTGTGATTCAGCCCAAAACCAAGGGACACGCCTGATCGTCATTAAGGCTGGCTGCCCTACAATAGGTCTGGCCTACTCGCGATCCTCATCAATAGGCCCGATAAATCATAAGATGTAGCGATCAACCGCCCTTTCTCGTGCAGTTAACTGGTTAGTCCCAAGACGTGTCTTTTCCAAGGGTGAAGGCTGATCTTAGACTGTCGATTCCCTCTACGCCTACAAGAATACCGGGGCGTAGTCCATGATGGAAAAGATGGGGTATTTACCTGACAGTGCTTCCAACACCCCAAGATGCTATGAAACTTGCCTGAGCATAACAGCAAACCAAAAGGAGATATAGGCTTTACGGTAAACTGTCATATGAAAGATAAGGATGACGACCGAGGTAGACCTGCAGCCTCATGCATGTAGTGCCAGCCCCCTATCACCCTCAGGCAGCGATCATTCCATCCCCAGTCACAATGAGCGGTAGAGATCAGAATCCGAAACGGCCTCGGATATTAGACCTATCACGTACTCATGGCTCTTCGTCACGCATGAAGAGTGTCAGGCCTCTTCCGAACAATGAGCTCTACCCAGCTCAAGTTATTAATGAGGCAACCACGCTCTCACAGTCGCAACCGTCGTCATCAAGCCGGGATTCGAATCCTGGAGACTCCAGTGCAGGTTAGAGAGTCTCGATTGACAGGTCATTGGCAAAGTAACTGACCTCTGAGAAGCGTCAGACATCTACGAGAAACAGCCTAGGTACCGAACCATGACAACCATCGACTGCCGCGCCGGACTATGCAACCTCCTTGATCGAAAATTTAGTGTGCCTGATAACGAGTTGCTGAACGTGAAGGAATTGGCAATTGAAATGCTCGAGGAAGCAGTGATACTGAGAAACTCGGCATCACAAAAGGGGCCCCTCCACAAAACGAGATCATCCACAGGATCCGATGTCACGCCACGAAATCCGACAACATGTATCTCGATAACCCCTGGGTGGTAGAAAGCGGCCCGTACGACGCTCATCTATCAGGCAACAAGGCGGTCACTCACTTGGAACTGTACTCGGAGCGAAATAAGGAGATCACATTCATCGTTTGACGCAATTTCGAGTATGGACTGGGGACACGCCGGCCAAGCAGCCGTCAGCTTTTTCTAGGCAAGACACAACCTGCCAGCCAACAGCCAGCCGTACGGCGACTAGTAGCGCCAGACAACGACGGGCAACGAGATGCTGGCCTAGAAAGCTGTGCCCTCGATATAACCAATATATTGCAATAAATATGTCTGGGCGGAAGGAAGTAACCCCAACTCGTATTCAGATAGCTGGAGGAAGGAGGGATCAAAGACTTGCCTCTAGATAGTCCAGTCGAATATGGTGTTGCCCGAGGGTCCGGCTTTTAGGCCAGGTAAAAAGGTACAAGGCACATAGGGAGGAACGAATTGGCTACCATTTATCGCGGGATGGTGCCGCGGGGGGTGTCACAGTTACAGGCTGGACGGAGGAAAAGGACCTAGGAAGCGGCGTTCTTGGCTCGAGAGAGCAGACACGCATGCGAAGTACTTGGCTAGAGAGCAACCTGGCTGGTACAATAGCTGGGTATCTGGGACTGCAGTGCAAGTCTGTCATCTTCTCTCAAGCCCGTGGAACTCTTCAAATCGCAAGTGGTCATCCAATGAAGATCCCACCTTGGCCATAAATCAACGATCAAAACATTAAAAACAAAAAACATACAACACCAGGTATTCGCTGATCGTCACCGACTCAACTACTAATCCGGCCCTCACTGGCTTATCTATGGGAGAGCGGACGGGATCCCGAGTTCTCCAGTGGGTATGGTCGTATGTGGTATGAAGTGGCGTCTGGTCTGGTTATATCAGCTTGGTTGGCGACGATGAGAAAATTACGAAGAATGTGCGTGATGCCAACAGAGTTTATCAATTTCCCTCCGCGGCCTCGTTGTATTTCACCAAACATACTTCCTTGATATATATAAGCTTGATACAGGAGACTATTCCAGAGCGAAGTGCTTGTGGCATAGGTGAGGAGATTGTTGTTTCCTTCCAAGCCTTGGAAGTGGGCATTGATATGATGACGGAGGTCATTCTTTTTTTATACCAATGGGACCAGATAATCTGGGCAACGTGTTTGGCCACACTGTAAAGAGTGCACAGAAATTGTCACCTGATCAGACGCGCTTCACGGTTCCGCGTCGTCTGCTTATAAGGGGCGTGACGATTCTACGCAAGATACCCGACCTACGTAGTCTGAAGATAGGGACAGAGACGTGAAGTAAGGATACGTACCGGGGTAACAGGCGACACATGACCCAAAATACCCATTCCATCTCCCTGGTAACCCTTTCATCCCATCACGACAGCATCTGCACCACCCACTACGGCGCCCCACCCGCTCCTTCCATCCCAACGACAAACACCACAAGAACTGGCCTATTTCTACCGTTTACCGACAAAAGTGAAGCATCAACCAGCACGGGGGCGGCTCCTAGGCGTAGGGGTTCAGGTCAAACCGTATGGTGTGGTGTGCAGTCGCCAAGGCCGAGCGTTCGAATCCCACTCGATCCCGCACCCGACAGCCTACTCGACGACAGGCTTTGCGATGACACCAGTTTCCCGGCTTGTGCACCAGAGATGTAGCTCCCACCGGGGAGTGAACTCTTTTGACCCTTGGGATTGATACTTCATTCTGCTTGTTGTTGTCTTGCGGTACGCGAAGTGTGGATGGCTATTTATAGGGGCTGCCCGTTGAATGTAGGATATCTGACGTTTGAAACGGGGCCAACCAGTTGTTCGCAACAGCTGAAGCGCTCATTTAGTATTGTACTCTCCGCGCACATGTAGATGTGTGGTAAGTCAAAAGACAGGGGGTAGAGGAAGAGGCTTACCTTGGAACGTCTTCCATGTTACGCCAGGCATGAGACCCGATCGCTCAGTGAGACCGGCAGAGGAAACGATATAGCAGCATCACTCAACAACGCGTCACTTTTCCTACTACAGAGGCTTGTGAATCCTGATCTTTCAGACGTGTGCTTCGTTGACCGAGCTTCGCTCTCATAGCTACAGATGGTGTGTATATCATTACAAGTCAGTTTTCCCCAGCCTCGAGCCAGCATGTGCGAGAAGCAATGAGCAAAACAGCAGTTCGCCTCCCTCCCGAGAATGAACCGTCGTGGACCAAACTGATCCCTCTGAATCAATGCTCTGGTGTCCTCCCCTGAAACCTTCCCCCTTTTAATTTTGTTTCCTTACGTGAGCTTCTGCTTGATGAAGAAGGACCGCAGATGCGACAGTTGCCAGGTGCAGGTAACAGCAAGGACGGTGAGCTGGATGAGCATCCATCTGATGACACGGGCGTTGGTGGATTCGGACTGGTCTCTGAACTCGGCTTCGCGCTCCTGTTATGTCATTGTTAGTACCGCAATACCTTCCGTGAGCTAGTGAGGCCGTTCCACAGATCATTCACTGGGCCTAGGACCGGGGCCATAGAAAATGCGCACAACGGGGCTGACTTACACGCTGGAAAACCTGCTCCCTGCGGATATCCTGCAGGCGAGCGTTCAGGTCCTTGACGCGGGTCGCGATATCCTCGAGCTTGTTCTTGTCGGAGCTCTCGATCTCGCTGCTCTCACCGATGGCAAGGTCGAGCGTAAGGCGGATGCCGCCGTTGTGAGAGTGGAGCGAGAGCCAGCCGGCGCGGCCAGAGGTGGAAGATGGGGTGAAGCAGAGCATGTGATCGCCGGCGTCGGCGGCCGTGAAGGTGAAGCGGCCCGATGCCTGGCCACGCTGGGAGACTACACGGTGATCGTTGTCGAAGGTTTCCTAGGAACAAAATATGTTAGCCTATGTTTGCAATTGAGGATACCGAGTTGGCAAAGGGGCAGTTGAGCTGCATGACAGCTCCACAGGGCTGGTGCGCGATCAGGAGGTAGCTCACATCGACAGAGATGTAGATGCTGAGACCATCGTGCTTGGCCCACTGGTTGGTCCTGTCATCGTACTCCTCGGCAGTGTAGTGACCAACGACGAGCGTGTCCTTGGGGAGCTCCTCGAAGAAGCACTTAGGCGAGGTGCCGTCGATGTAGAAGTAGAGCGCCTGCGCAACAGCGCTCAGCGAGAGCAGGGGGAGGAAAGGTCTCATATTGGAAAGCTGTATGCGGATTCGAGTTGGCAGGATGAGAAATTGAGCCGTGGAATTCTTTTGGGGGGGGCAGTCGACTCGTGCTCGTCGTCCTCTAATTGTCGGGTTGCCGGCTGTCGAGGGGGTTGAATTGGATATGCTCTCGTCTCCTCGACTTGGTAGCGCCAGGTCAGCCAGTTCGCTCGAGTGCCCACATTAAAGTCCCAAGGTGCGCGGGAGCACTTCAAAGCTGCCACGTTCGAAAAATCGGCTGTCGAACAAGGATGACACGGACCATCACTTGGGGAAAAGGTGTGGATCACGTGCGGTCTGGACGACAGGACTGCGCGCCGGAAAATGCAAGCGCGTACCTGGAAGTGCTGCACTTTGGGGATTCGAGATCTGGAGCCCATCAATCAACTCATCAACCTCAACTGCCGACTTCTTCCTTCATTTCTGCGCGCCAAATACTCCCCAATACCGTCAAAATAACACCTTTTAATCCCGAGGCTGCCTTGCAACAATTCCGTGATACCCATTTCCTTGACGCATGTGCACCAACCGTCGATAGTTTGATGCGATCGAGACGAACGGTAGTTGTCGATTAAGAAAAAAAAAACCACTACCCCGATCGACGGCCGACGCCGAAGCAACGTCTATTCCTCCCATCCTCCACAACGCCGCGAAAATGACATCCTCCGACGTGCGAGATGTCCTCAACCTCCCCGACAGCCATGCGGGGCCCCGGCCGGCCAAAAAACAAAAGACCTCCGCCCCGCGCCCGAACCTGAAAGGTCTCGCCCGTGAGGTGCAGAACCTGGGCGGTGACAACCCGATCGCTATCGTTCCCGAGGTCTCCGTCTTCAAGAAGCGGCGGTTCGCGAGCAGGAAGCCGGCGACGAAATGGGAGCTCAAGCCGTTTACCAACTCGGCGCGGGGCGACAGTGGCGCATTGGTGCTGAAGCACTGGAAGCGGAAGACTCCGACGGCAGAGGAGCGTGCAGCGCAGGGCGGGGATGCGGATATGAAGGACGCGGAGGGAGAGCAGGCGGCGTCGAAGCCCGAGAACTCCATGTTTGCGAAGTTTAACGTCGAGGTGGACGTACCCCAGTACAGCGAGGACCAGTACCGTACAAACCTACAGAGCGACGACTGGACTAAGGAGGAAACGGATTACCTGCTGAGCCTGGTCAGGGACTTTGACCTAAGGTGGCCGATAATATGGGATCGTTACGACTACGTGCCGGAGGCCATCAACGGCGAGGCATCGGCGGACGGGGACGAGAGTAAGGCCATCATCCCCGTGCCGAAGCCGCGGACGATGGAGGACCTCAAGGCGCGGTATTACGAGGTTGCGGCGAAGATGATGGCGGTTCAGAAGCCCGTCCAGTACATGACGCAGCCCGAGTACACGCTCCACGAGCTCATGGCCAACTTCAACGCGAACCAAGAGAAACTGCGCAAGGACTTCGCAAACAACGCGCTGACACGGAGCAAGGAGGAGGCCAAGGAGGAGGAATCGCTGCTGCTGGAGATCAAGCGAATCCTCGCGCGCAGCGACCGGTTCAACGAGGAGCGTCGGGAGCTGTACAACCGCCTGGACTACCCGCACACCGACCAGGACATCAGTGCATTCAAGTCCAGCGCGGGACTGCAGACCCTCTTGCAAAACCTCATGAACGCCGACAAGTCCAAGAAGCGCAAATCATTGATGGCAGCCGATGGCGTTAGTCCCTCTGCGCCTGCGGCCGGCCAACAACCTGCAGCGGCAGCGTCAGACAACAACACAAACCGTCGCGAGAGCATCGCTGCTGCTGCCGCGGCCGCCGCGGCGCCACCAGAGAAGCCGCACAAGGAGCCCCCGAGCAGCGTCGCGCAGACGCCGACGGCGCCGGCTGGAGGAAAGAAGGGCCAGCAGCAGCAGGAACGCCGCAAGCTTTCCGAGGCCGAGATGCACGTCTACGGCGTCACGCATCACGACCGCTTGTCCAGCGGACCGACGTTCCGATATGAAAAGATCAACAAGCTATTCACGCACAAGTCGAACCAGCAGCAGTTGCGTATCATGAACACACTCAACGAGCTTGACATCCCGCCGCGGCTCGTCATGCCCACGGCACCCGTCACGGCGCAGTATGAGCTCCTGCTTGGCGCGGTCAACAGTCTGCTGGACGCTAGAAAGGTCACGGACAAGATCGACGCCGAGATCAAGCTCGAGCTGGCCAAGAAGGCGGAGCGCGAGAAGACGAATCGACCAGAGTCGGACCCGGCGGCTGAGAGCAAGGAGGGCGAGGGCGCAAGCCGGTCTACGGAAGAAAAGAAGGACAAGACAGCAGACGGCGAGAAAAGCGTCGAAACCGCATCGGCAGAAGCAGCCAAGACGGATGAACCAAAGACCAATGGCGATGTGGTCGGAGCCGAGACAGCAGCGGCTACGAATGGAGAGGGTGAGGCGGCCGCGCCGGCCGCGACGGAAGAGGGGAAGGGCGATGCGGACAAGGACAGGTCGGCGCGGCCGGGCAGTAGCGGGGCGTCACATAAACGGAGCGCGAGCGTCATGAGCGCCGGGGGCGACGACAAAAACGCCAAGAGGCAGAAGAAGTAAAGCAGGTACCGCTGAAGTACCACCAGACATCGAGGTACCTACCGTGGCTACGCGCCGTGACATGAGAGACAGGACGGGGGATATCGCAGTGGTGTGAGCCTCTGAAAAGAGCCCGCGCGTGACCGACCCCTAGTCCGGCGCAATATACGAGCAACGAGATATTGGTTGAGGGCCGCATACTCGGCCCGTCTCGAAAGTTGGGTCCTGATGTATAGACAGCATGTTACGGGGTATGCGGGTGGATGGGAAAACCACTCGCCACCTCTAGAGTTTATGATAGGAACAGAAGCTTGAAACGATGCAATGAGGGGAAAGGACTTTTGCTTGCCCCAACTTGCCAGGTGACGCCCCAGGTGTGCGACGTGAGCAGGGGCATCTCTGGATGATGTGCCCTTGTCTTTCCGACATAGGGTAGTAGTGAGAGAGAGGAGGAATCATGAAACAAAACGCCGAGATGACAAGGTAGGTTGATCATTGCATATGCTGTATGCTGGGAACCGCCGAGGATACAGACAACGTCCTAGTTAGGGGGACAAGCCGTTGTGCCTCCCGCGCTTAGATGAGCACCGCATGCTTGTGTAAAATGATGTCAGGGGCGAATGCAGATCCGATAACCAGACATGAAAGTGTAAAAACGTGTGCATGTTTTAATTCCCGTGATTGGGATCACGGCGTGGGTGGTGTTGACAGAGATAAGGAGGCCTTTTGGGTGTGAAGTTCGTCGAGGTTCGATGCGGGACGTGACGTCTCATTAAGCAAGATGCAGCTCAAGGCGGCTGCAGGTGAGGCTACTGTCTTATTATAGCAACGGCAGCTATAAATATCGACGCAGAGAGCGGTGACTGCTGGAGTCGACAGGGCACTGAGCATGAGCATGCCGCGGCGTCTCCGCATCACCTTTGCCTTGGGACCGGGTCATGTAGTTTGCCCAGGAGAGGGAGGGGGCAGTTCGATGGGTGTACGAAATCCCCGGGGCTCCCAGATCTCTGGACCCGCGTCGTCGATACCGAGATGTCCAATGGCAGGACGTCGCCTAGATGATGCTGGCGAACGTCTTCGCGCCACGGCCACGCCTCGTGATTTCAGGGTCCTGGATGTTGGAGTCACGGAGTGGGGTGTAAGTCGTAGGCGTCAACAGACGGCCGCGTATTTGCCCATCTCAAGATCTTTCCTGCAAGGCGGAAGAGGGCTCTCCTAGGGAGGGAGGGGCGAGATACCGCGAGGCGAGGTGAGGCGAAGGGCATCGGCGTTACGCTGAGGGACCCTAGGTGCGGCTCCGTGTCTTGCTTGGGTGGCCAAGGCGCGAGTCAAAGGGCTTTCGTCACTCTGCAGAGGTAGGGGGTGTGCCGTCGCCGTCGTACCTTGCAGGGAGACAGCTGGCACTCGGCGCGTATAGTACCCAGCGGATAAGGTAGGTGGTGGAGGTGTAAGTGGTTGGGGAGGGGAGGGAGATCTTCACGTGGTTTGACCATGGGCAGCGGCCACGGTCAGAACATACTGCTGGGCCCGGTAGTTATTAATAGGAGTTAGACGCCTCGAGGATGCATGAGATTGTGGGTTGAAGATGGCCATGTGGAAGCGAAAGTTTCTAGAAGAAGGGCAGTCAGCGATGTGGTTTGACGTCGTTCGTGAGAGTAACGGGAGAGCGCTTAGTGGGCGCTTAGTTGGAGTGGGCGACGCCATTGGCTGGAGGCCCTGACTGACAGGAAGGGTTCGTGTGATGGAGCTGCGGTGTCGTGCATCTCGGGGAATTGGGTGAAGCTAAGATTAGAAACGCTTGTTTCCCCCCCCAAAGGGCAAAGTCGTCCTCTCCTGGAATGGTGAGGAACTCCTGGCTTGCAGACGTGCAAATGGGAAATATTTGGCTGGGCGCAAGTGGATGTCCAGGCGTCACGTCACGATGGAGTCGGGAGTGAAAGGTTGCCTGTCCTTGTCTGCCGTTCCTGACGCCTCTGAGGCCGGGGACCTGGTGCTTACGTCAGGCAGCTGCGCTTAGGTCAGCTCCTGGTCCAAAGGGTACCTCGGAATTGGGGCGAAAAAATCACGTGATGAAGAAGCAACAGAACCTAGTGCTCTGTACTCTCCAAGGCAGAGCGACACGTCTATCAGACGCTGCGAGAAGTACTCACTGTTTGGTTGTGAGAAACAGAGAGGGAAAAGGCGAATAATCGGACTAGAACAATGAATTCAGAGTGTTGTGACTGGATTTCGATGGTTGGCGAGCATGCAAGGGTGGTGCAAGCGAAGGCGGAAGACGAAAAACGAGAGGAAAGCGACGCCGGTGAGGTGGTCCTTGCCTGTTTGCGGACGTTCTTTCTCGCGCCCGGGGTGAGGTGGCTACAACTCCCGCAGCGGTACGTACCGCCCGTGGCTGGCACCCGTGCTGGGTCCTTTCCCATGGCAGCATGAGCATTCGAGCGCGCAGCGCGCTTGAGTTGCTCTCTAAGCGGGCTCGCTAGCCCCCAAACCTGCGCATGCCACCCGCAAAGAACCAACTGCAGATCTGGACCGATTGCTGTGCCCAGGGCCCATTGGTCTGAACGGTGCCGAATCGTCCATGTGCGACCCTCCACTACGAATACCTGTCTCCAGAGTTCAAGATGCCCGCCTTCCGTCCAGGTTGTTTGCCTTCCCTCACCCTCGGAGCTCGTGGTGCCTGCATGCTGTTGTCGAGGGAATCTCGAGTCGGCTAACGAGCGCTTCTGTGCCTGGGCGTCCGTCCTTTATCGGAGCGAAGCACCAACCGCCCCAAGGCAGACTACTTGCTCCCAGTGCGTGTAAGGTTAGACACCTCACCACCAGGCGAGTTTGCGAGGTAGGGCGGATTGGAACCGAGGCGAGTCGATCGATGATGATGAGGCAGGCAAGGCGTCAATCTGACAACGGTGAACCTGGCATACCTAGAAGTGAGGCAGGTGTGTGTGTGTGTGTGTGTGTGTGTGTCGGGTCTGTTAGGTTCAAGCTTTCAGCGCGTTCCTACCCGGGGTGGGCTGGTAGTTAGTGTACATACAGGACAGACTTTTTCTTTTTTCCCTTTTTCCCTTTTTTCCCTCCCCGCCGATTTCCATTCCCTTTCAGCAATTGTTCCGTGGCCAGCGACCAACACACATTCCGTCTCCGCCGACTCTGCATCGCTGGGCATTGGGGGGTCTCGGCAACACGTTTTCAGAAAACCCCGCGATAGGCCGTCCGTCAATCAAAGGCCTGGAATCCGAGGCCGATCGTCATCAATCATCGGCGAACAGGAATAGCAACATCGTGCATGAGACCAGACGAGACGAGACGTCCTTTGCGGACGACAGCTACCCAAACAAGAACCAACGCCTTCCGCTTCGCGGCTTTGCTTCCTCCACCTTTTGCTCCCTCCGAGACGGCCTCGAGTCTTGGTCCGTACAGCCAGTCCCCTCCGCCTCGCATCGCGGTCAAATCGTACCCCATGCACCACCTCCTCACCCAACATCCATGGGACAAGTTTGCTGTCACATCCACCAACTGCACGTCTGATGTACTCTACCTCACCTTGCGGCCTCCACCACAGTCTGATGCCCGCTACAGTACGGCTTGAGGCACCTACCGTACCTGTCTGCTCTGGCCTCTGCTTACTGTCACAGTCTATCTTACCCGCTCAGGACTCCCCATCCCTGGGCTCTCCATCACTGGTGACGACACAAGACCACAGGATACGGACAAGGGGTTTCGATGGTTATTCTTTTCTCCTCTCTTTGTCGAACTCCAACGCCCCGCCCCGCTTCGTTTGCTTTCTTCCTTCTTGGCCTTGTCCTTTCGCACCAAGGCCGCCCCTGCAACCTCGGTCCCCGAAGGTTGCTCCAGTCCATTTCATTCCGTTTCTTCCATCCCCCGCCCGCCACAGCCACCCATGTTACACCATGTTGAGATGAAGGCATGCCGCGTCGGCCATACCTGGCGACACTCGACCCTGTTGGCCATGCCATCTCAGTCTGGATCTGGCGGAATGGTGTCCAGAGGAAGATCCCAGGTTCCGCTCTGTTTGCTACCGTTGACATCACGTTGCGCTCCACTCCGCGGGTGTCGTTCCGCATTTGTCTGATCTGTCATTGCGACCTCAGTGAACAACGGTCAACCATACGGGGTCCCGGAGAGGAAACCCCCATACGGCGAATACATGACCACGCTCAACGCAGCCACTCCTTCGCCCTTCGCGCTTCTTGCCCCGACAGGTTCCGCGAGACATTCCCGCAATTTCTCTGTTCTCTTCATTACCGAAACGGCCATGGCAAGGACTCATGAGCCCCACTGCGACCAAGCCTTCAGCTTTTTGACCAATCGACCAGAGGTAGTCAATACTGCTGTCTGGGTGGTTGCGACATGATCCGTGACGTCGCCAGTTGGCAAGCAGGCCATACCTCAGGCTGTCGCGAGTTTTGTGTGTGTATTTCGCCAGCAAGGCGTGTAAGGCCAAGCACACGGTCGGACGATTCTGGTGTGCTTATGGGCCCGATCCCACCGCTACAACCACGGCGCTGTTAACAGAATCATGTCGGATAGTCTTCTGCGTTCTGGTCTCCTTTTCGGCTCACTTTCTCCGCGGGTTTGTCGAGAAGACCATCTCATCCATGATATGCGCAATAGACGGTGAAGGAGGTGTGCGCTTGTGCGTTTGGGTGTGACAAGATGTCAGCACTTGCGCAGCAGAATCGCGATAGCCGCATGACTTTGCGGCGGCCAATGCAAGTATTTTATCACATCACCTCTGAGCTACAGGCTGTAGGATTCAATCACACCTTCGAGTCGAGTCTCCGCAGGATCGCGGAGAATAGGCTCTCTCGTCTTTGAGCAGTATCGCAAGAAGAAACCATCGAGCCACCTTAGTCCTGGCTGCTACTCATGGAGTGTCACCCAAGATTGGGCAACCTGTTCCGTTGGAAAAACCAAAGAGTCTCGTCACAACACATGTGTCGAATCGAATGCACTGCCACTCCATTCTTTTCTTATCCCTCTCTCGACCTGGGCTTCTCGTTGGCTGCAACTCACCATGTCGAGAACCAATCATACTGGCGATGCCGCTTAGCTGCCATCACGGCAGGTGTGTGTGGGTCGCGGCGGTAAAGACCCGAGCGACGAGCGGAGGCTGCGCTGGAGCGGGTGGGAGAGTCGGGTTGCTGGCATGGACGACTCTTGCGTCTTTTCTCCTTTCGTCGCACACGCCCGCCTTGCGACAAGCGCTACGCCAAACAAGAGAAAGGGCTGTGACACTGCTTGGAGACTCTTTGACCGTCGTCGGAGCCGATGGGAACCACCGAACCAGCACCTCACATTGAACATACGCGACAACGAGACGAGACGAGACGAGCGGATCGGTCCCGGGCAAAGCTGGGGTAATAAAGCCCATCAACGCACACCGAGAGTCATGTAGGTAGCACTCCCAGTGCCACCCAGGGTTGAAGGGCTAAAAATATCCACCGCGGGCTACATCCTGGTCCATCTACATCGGAAGATTAACATTTTTGTTTCATCCCTGCCCCATCAGAGGAACGAGAGCAGACCTTCTGTGGTGGTGAAGTGAAAGATGGGACACTACGGGCACACTCCATAAGTGCTATCGCCGAATGACACTGTGCCGCATAGACAAGCATGTTTTTCAACGCCGGCCACCCCTCTTCACAAGGTCCCCTAATCAACTGACACGTAGATTAGCAAACCAGTCTGGATTTCGCACGAGGCTCCCCGAAGAAACTGGCGCATGCGCTGCCGCGGGCGGACAGTGAATGCGACAGAGCCTGCGGGTACGCATCACGCTACATCCCGGGAGGAACCCGCGCACAGAAAATGTTACCTGACTGTTGCTCACAAAAAAAAACCCCCCCCCAGACCAGGGAAAGGTCTCATGAGGTGCGCCGGCCCTGAACAAAGATTGGCTGTTGCGTTGAAGAACAGAACTTAGGCCCGAGACATGGCTCAACGCGGACCCGAAATGGGACTGCCCCCCTCACTAATCTCACGCCGACAAGACTGGTAAGTTGGCAAATGGCCAGCCAGCAAGACCTGTTGAGTTAAGTGCACTGCCGCGTTTGCTAGTGCAACTGGCGGCTGTAAAACGACGCCAAACGGGGCGGTAATACGAGCTTCGACCAGCCAAGCCTACTTGTTGACGACAAAACCTGACGTTGGCGTCGCATTGGTTCGGCTTCGGCGCAGAGAGTGTTGTTAGACGCGGCGAAGGCGAAGGCTGGATACCCGTAGGGGACGACTCACCGATCGCGGCAAGTTGCATGGCCCAGAGACCTTGACCGGAATGTCCCATTGGTAGCGACACACCATCAAGCACACCCGCCTGCACCACGCACCAGCCGGCCAAAAGCCAACCCACTAGAATGCATTCGAAAAATAAAGGGCGTCCCTGCTGGCTTCACCTCGCCGGCGGCACCTTGACCTCGATCCCAAGCGTCTATAGCTAAAAAGACTCAGGTCGCGGACAGCTGTAGCCGGTTCCGATATTTTGAAACACAACCTGCACCGCTGCTCCGTCCCGAACCGATACCAGTTGCGGGCATGATGGCGAGGACGGGTTCCCCCTTTGGCAAGGACTACCGCGTGGTCGAATGCTATTTATGAAGATGCAGGCGGATGAAGGGGCCAAAGGTTCGACCGGGATCGCTTCGGCACCGAGGTTGGTCATCCTGGGTTTTCTTTCTCTTACAGTGACGGCCAGGATGTTTCGATCCAGGCCAGGCGGACCAAGCGATTCTCAAGGGTCTGCTGTCTGTTGCCTTTTGTCTACAGTACGTCTTTCACCTTCCTGGCCGTATCAAGATCGTTCCTGCCAGACCCGAGAAACGTGGAATACCCCTGGCGCGAATTCTCTGCGGTACGGCACACATACTATGTACACAATTGGATTGAACTGACCCCGGCCAAACAGCGGTCTGAAGGGTCACAGTGAGGGTCAAGCTTCGTGGGAGCGACAAGTGGAAACCAGTGTAACGCTGGAGGCGGGCAGCGTCTCCGGATGCGCGAGGGGCCTTCTTGGTGAACCGCGAGGGGGCCTGGGGTGTCTTACTTAGACGACGATGGCCCGAAAGTAGCACATCAATCAAGAGGGGTTACCAGGGGCGACGCACCGACAGTTATGTCAGGAGAAAACGGCGGCGTACTGCCAAAGTGACGGAGACGGCGGATACAGCCTGGCGGTATCAATCAAGGGTTTTTTCGTTGTTGTTGTTTTTTTGGACCGCCGCGGTGGGCGGCCTTCGCTTCTTTGGCGAACGCCGGCGGCTCTTGTCGCGGGAGGTCGCTTGTTTACTGCCCCCAACTCTGGAGAAACTGGAAATGACGACGGCTCACGGCCGCGGCAAGCGGGGGCCAAAACCACCCCCCCAATGCCGTGCGCCTACAACCTTCTCGAGGGAGGATGACAGATCCCTTCATCGATAATGAGGAAGCAGGTCCCCCCTCCCTCTCACGTGGCCGTCGTGAGCAGATACCATGGTATTATAATAGCCATATATGTACGTGCATGTATGCATGTACAAGACGCATCCGTGCCTCAATTGGTCCAGCAACGCATCGTGGAAGAAAAGAGGCATGCCTGGCGAGGCCCGTGGGGTAAGGATGTGCCAACCGCATGTGGGTTGCCGTCGGGCACTTGGACAGAGAGGTCCGAGTGATAGGGCAGCCCGGAGGCCATCATTGACAAGCGCACGGAAACGACGAGATGTGGAAGAATTGTTTGTGATGGGGGGGTGGACGGGGACGAGATGGACGCAGGCAGAGAGATGAGAGCAACGACAACGGCGGCACATCCCAGCTGAGACCCGGCCGGGGCCAGGCCAGCCTACCTCACCATCCAGTTCACTTCACTTCGAGTTGTACGGCTGGAGCGACCAGACGCGGGCTGCAGAGCTCCTGGCTCACGCCCCCTCCCATGGTCGCCAATGGCCTGTCGACACGCCCCCTCCTTTCTGCATGCCATCCCCCCCTCCCCTTGTTCATGCTTCGCCAGGGGACCCAGCTGGCTGTCGAAGCGACGACAAACGCAAGTGGTTACTGGCAGCGGTATCGCGCAAGTACCTGCCCGCGGTCGAGTACCCGTATGAAGCGCCATGCCGCCCCAATGTTGTTCAAGTGCTTTCCGGGTTTGGCGATGGAGGACGGGGGTGTCGATGGGGGGAGCCACGAGGTGTATCGCACAGAGAAGAGGAGCGAAGAGGCGATACGGGTGGCAGGTGCCTCTCCGTTCCCCTAAGCAGCACTTGGACACGGCGAAATTCGCGTGTGAAGGCAGGAAACGGAGCGAGAGGCCGCGGGAAGAGGTGGCGCAAACGAGAACGAGAGGGAAGGGTCTGTATCCTGTGCGGATACCAAAGTAATGAGGCACCCGCCGAGACCCTCGTCTCGTCCCTGCCACCCCGGGAGGCACTTCTCGTTTCCTTTTGCCGTTCGGCCGCCCATGTACCCTCTTGACCCTTTTTGGACCGGTTTCTGGAACCAACCCAGCAAACGAGCGAGCGCGTAACAGGAGGAGCAAGAAAGAAAGAAAAGGGCTGGCTGGTTCCCGCACCAGGGTGGTCCTTGGCTCGCCTACAGACTTTGGACGTTGCCGACTTGTTGACGACGGCTGCGGATGCGGATGCCAGGCGCCTTCTAAGCGTGCAGAGAGTACCTAGAGGCGACTAGATACCAAGACTCGACCCGGACGACTTCCACCTGAGGTTCGTTACCACATGATAATAACATATTCCTCCCTCCTTCTCCCCCCCCTTCCCCCCCTCATTGCACTTACAGTTTCTTGTCATCTCACCCTTCTGCTCATCCCACCCGCCAACATCCGACACCGCCAAAACTATCTTTCACCTGGGCATCCTGTCTTCACACAGCCCAACTCGTCAGGCAGGCCCTTCGCACGTCCAGTCCTCAACATCCGAACTGCATCAAGGAGGAGTCGAATATTCGAGATCTGCTCGACGCTCCGTTTTGCACCACCCTTGGCTGCCACCGGAAGAAGAAAAAAGGGTGCCATAGGGTCGCGTTACAACCAAAGTCACCTAACTGGCTTGCAACGTGGAAAATCATCCCCTCACTTTTCGCCTCCCGCCCCGACAGGCGCAGCATAATCGCGCGTCAAATCCAAAAAAAAACCGCTCAAGCGCCGCCAGACAAAGCAGCCATCATCCCTCGACTAGGACAAACCCCTAAGTCGAGAGAAGGAGAGACGGGCCCTTGAGCACGCGGGACTCGGGGTGACAACAACAAGCAGGACTACTTTTTTTTCGGTCTAGGAAACGCGAGAGAGTGAGAGAGAGAGACAGAGAGAGGGGGGAAAGAGACGCGAAGACGACGAAAGAGAAAGAGGACCGGCGCAATTTCCCGTTTGAATTACTTTGATACGTCGCATCCTCGCCGACGACGCACCAAAGTCGCAAGCCGGAATAATTACTATTCTACCCGCTTCCGTCTCAACACATCCGGCACAGCACTCACCACGTTCGCCCGCACAACTCAAACGTGTCAGGTCGCAAGCAAGCAAGTAACCAGCAGAGCTGAGCTCATTGCCCCAGGGTATTTCTCGAATCGACCCAGCTGGACGCAAACATTACCTCCACCGGGAAGGCCAAGAAACCACCTACGCATGCGAAGAGTGAGCCCGAATTCATCTGGTGCGCCTCCCTAAACCTCAAGCGCTGTACATGCGCCCTTGCTTTGTCGAATCGACACTCGCAGCAGCTGTGGCATCGGCCATAGCTAGACAGCAGCAACGTCTCCGACCAGCCTGAGTTGACGAGAAGAGAAGTAAGTGAATCTCCGACGTGTGCACTCCAACCCGTCTTGCATCTGGCTTTCCCTCCATCTTCCTACGCCCAAGCCCAGAGAAGGGAAGGGTACAGACTCTCCGAGCGGCCTTACACATCCGTCCAGGCCGGAGACGCTGGGCCGCCTGTTCCCATCCAATTTCTCTCACACACACACATTCATACACCAAGGGCTGCACAGCCTCAGGTCTCGGCGGCTTCTCTCTCCCCTCTCTCTCTCTCTCTCACTCACTCGCTCACTCACCAATTTCTGCCCTTGTTCCACCCCCAGCCCAGCAGCGGGCGGACAAGACACCGCTCTCGCCCTCTTGTCCTTGCCTTGTCGCACGTACCTACCTACTGACGCACGCGCGCACAGCCCATCAAATTATTCCTCCCACCCCCCCCCCTTGGCCTACCGAGAGGGAAAAAAAAGTCCAAAGCTCAAGCTCCCGCGACCTCCGCGCGCCGCGTACCGAAGCACCAGCACCAGCGGCAGTAGCAACCCGCAGCTTGCAGCTTGCAGCAGAGAGTGTCATCATCTGCGCTTGATAGCTCCTTTGTCCTTTTTTATTTTATTCCATCTTTGCCTCCCACCCTCCTTCTTCGCGTGCAGATCTTTCAGAAGGGACCGGGCCAGGGGAGCACGAGGGAAAGAAGAAGAAAAACGTACCCACCCCCACGACACAAAGGAACGACTTGACTGCCCCGGACAAGCGGTCCCGTTTCTTACTCATCTCATCCGCGTCAATCCTCAGAGGAAATCCCCCTAAACTCTCTGAATCCGGAAGACGACGAGGCGCCTCCCTGTCACGAAAAGCCGTTCGTCAGCCTCGAAACTTCAGCCCGGCGCTACTCCAGAGGCTACCTGCTGCTACCTGCGCTCCTCCAGTCCTCCGCGGCTCTGTGGCACGTTCAGAGAGACATTGCTCGGCCCGAATCGCCAACATTGGCACTGCTTGACGCGCGCGCGCGCCCTGCTGCGCACCCTTTTCGCCAACATCATCCCGCGGCTTTTCTCATCTCCCACCAGAGCTCCCTGTCGCTTCTTCACACCCCGCGCGACGGTTATCTGTCAACTTTCTTTACCGCCACTCGCCTCCTGCGCAGCAATCGCATTCACCACGGCTCCCACTCGCCACTCGGTCTCCTGACCACTCCTTTCATAGCGACATACCGGCTCCTACCCTCCCGCGCCCGCGTTGGCGAGGCGCCGTGTTGAACCATGTCAGCTTTCACCGCCCTCAATGGGGGCTCGCCAAAAACATCTGAACCGCCCAGTCTGCCCGCCGACACCAACAGAGCACCGCCAGACGAGCGCCCCAACGGACAGTCAACCCCGCCCGAGCCCAAGTCAACCACCGCCGCAGAGCCTTCCGCGAGCCAGAGGGAGAGCTGGGCCGGCCCGAGCCAGGACAGGTCGCCATATCAGTCCGCCAACTACCCCGATGTCGACGGCTCTCACAAGAGAAAGCGGTCCAACTCTGCAGAACCAAGACGGGAAGCTCCTCCGCCCAAGGAAAAGTCACCCGACGCTGCGTCTCACTCTCACCCTCCAGAATCACGTGACCCCTATGAGACTCCCTCGCGCGAGCGCGACCACCGCTCCTACGCTGAACGCGAAGACTCGCGGGAACATGGTGACATGTGGTATTCACGCGAGGGCAGGGACAGGGATGAGAGGGGCTACTACGACCAGCCGTCCGCCACATCTACGCAGGGCCATTCTGAGGAGCAAATCGGAGAGGCCCTCAGACGCGCCAACCAGATGGATGGGCACGACTACGACAACACTAGCCCCGACGGCGATGATAGATCCATGGCCTATGGCTCCTACACACCTGGCGGATCCCGTGATCCAACACTTCAATCCGACAACAAGAAGAGAAAGCGCAACTTCAGCAACCGGACCAAGACAGGATGTCTCACATGCCGGAGGAGGAAGAAGAAGTGCGATGAGCAGAAGCCCGAATGTACGATAGGTCTCCCTTTATTGATTCTGGTGTCATGCTGACCCTCCCGCAGGTAGCAACTGCCTCCGCGGAGGATTCGTCTGCGCAGGATATCCCCCGCAGCGCAACACGGCCTGGCAAAAGCCCGACAGCAAGGCCGCGGCCGTTCCCTTGGAGTCCAAGGACCCCAGCTATGTCCCGCCCGGCGCATATGGCATGCCACAGCAACCTCCTTACGGCAGCCAGCCTGCCATCGGACAGAGGCGGGAACCGTTGCCCCACTACCGCGGACAGCCATTGCGGATCGATCCGCCTCAAGGGCGACCGCTGCTGACTGATGATGACCGGCCGACGGCCTCGACGATCCCTAGCGCGTCAGTAACGAGTCCCGAGAATAAGCTCTCTGCCATCCCCTACACCCCAGCCAACGCCTTCCCCACGCCCGTCAGCGCTCAAGGGCCACCGCATGCCCCATTTTCGGAGAGAAAGGAGTACCAGCGCGTTCCTCCATTGCACGACATCAGCAGGACTGGGCCAGAGCCCGAGACGCCTCACCCCGGCAACACGCTGCCCCAGATCAACATTCTGCACCCGACAAGGTCGAACAGCCCCATTCCGCAGCAGCAGCCGCCAGCAACTAGCAATGTGCAAGTCGCCGCGCAGCTGGCGCTATCACACACCCAGTTCTCCTCTAGCAGGGCCAGGACGCAAAAGGAGGACATGCTCGCGGGGAAGCTGTACTATCCATTCGACAAGGAGCTCGTCTTGGAACGCGAACGCTGCAGCGCAGCTTGCTGGCGGTTCAACAACTCGACGAACCCGAACAACGGCGTCTCCCCGACGGAGCGGGCGCGTCTGTTCCGCGAGATTTTGCAGCCGCGCGACCCGATACAGATTTCGCCGACGATCGCCTCACCCGTAACAAACGTCGGGAGGGTGGGCGAGCATGTGGTCGTGGAAGCGCCCTTCACTTGCGACTACGGCTACAATATTTCCATCGGGCAGAACGTTCTCATCGGCCGGAGTTGTACCATTATCGACACATGCGAGGTCAAGATTGGCGACAACTGCCACATTGGACCGAACGTGAGCATATACACGGCGACACTGCCCACCGATCCCAAGCGACGCATGGGCAGCAAGGGTCCACAACTCGGCAAGCCCATTACCATCGGAGAGGACTGCTTCATTGGCGGAGGTGTCATAATCCTACCAGGCGTCACAATCGGACGGGGGAGCACCGTCGGGGCCGGTTCAGTCGTCACAAAGGTAAGTTGTCGCCCGTGCTCTTGGCCCTTGGGTCATGAAACTTGAGTCTAACTTGTCGTGCAGGATGTCCCCCCTTTCACCATCGCCGTCGGTAACGCTGCCAGGATCATCCGCGGCATCTCGTCGTAGCGGCGTTTAGTCTTGTCTGCTTCTCTGTGTCTCGTCTTGCTGCCCCATGATACCCAGCTCATAATACAGTCGAGGTCCCTGTACAAAAGCGTGGTGTTTTTTTTTTTTTAATCTTCCATATTTTTCAACGTCTTTTTTTCTTACTACTTATTTCCGAGCTTTTTTCTTGCTTTCGAGCCAAGCGCATGGGATGGAGCAAGGAGGAACCACTAAAAAAGAGCCTGGCGTTTTTTCCTACTACAATGGTTTCTGACTTGTCTTGGCTTTCTTGGGGAACAGACCCAAGCCAACACGCGGGAAGAAATGTGTGGAAGAGATGGGGTACGTTAGCTCTGGCAGCTAGGAGGGCGAGAGCGGTTGGACGGGATTCCAATCTTGGAGGCTCGCCTGTGTAGGTTGGTTGCTGCGTGGACGGGGAGAGAAGAGAGAAGGGCAGGAAGAAAAGGGGGGAGGCTTCCGGTCTTCTTGGTGTGTATTGTCAATTCCCCATTGTGTGTTTCCCCGACGATTACTGCCCGAGCGAAAGGAGGACTTGGTCGGATACACTACTCCCGGGGCAGAGGCCGGCATCTTCTCATTTATTGGATGTGACGAAATGAAGCTGTATGAAGGCATGATACTAAACGATCCCACCCCCCATGCTCTCCCGCAGTGAGCTGCTCCGTACATGACTCGTGCGTGCGTGAGTGAAGAAGAATGTCGAGGTTGTTATGCTTTGAAGGCCGCGTCCATTCCAGATCAGAGGGGCGGCGGCGCCTGGGTGCTGAACGAGATGGGTAGCCCCCTACCATGATGGAATCCTTCGTGTACGATGGTGGCTTGTTGGTCGGGGTGACCCGGCCGTACACACCACTCCTCTCAACTCGTGCGCGTAGATTCCGCAGGCAAAGGATGGCTCCGGAAGTGTGTCTTTGTAGAGCGCGCACGCGGGCCCGGCCCCGATCCAACGGCTGTCCGGTCCGAAGCTCGCTCTCGCTCTCTCTGTCTATCTACCTCCACGTCGGATCATTACGCGAGTCCTGGGAATACAAGTTGAGAGCGCCCACGGGTGTGCGGCGGGTTCCGTCTAGTCTGTCCCGTGCCCGGAGAAGCAAATAGGCACCGTCTCGAGCGGGAGGGCTCCCGGCCAGGCTGGCCCGGGAGAGGGGCCATATGTTGAGAGAGCCGCGGGAAGAGAGGGAGAGGGAGACGGGGCGCGTGTGTTTCTCCTCCACGGGCTGTATTCGGCGTCGGGGCCGTGTTTGCTGGGGGAGGCCTGCCTGCCTGCCCGCCCGCCCGCTATGGCCGTTGGCCACCCCGAGCTTTGCTGCCGTGGCGCGCCGATGACGGGAGGGTTTGGCTGACAGGCGGGAGGTGGAGCGTCCTTTGGGTCTTTGTGGCGGTGCCTTGCCCATCGTCGGAGGGAGGGAAAGGGAGCACGCGGCTGGTTTCCCTTCTTTTTTTTTTTTTTTTTTTTTGCTCTCGGCACCACTTGGACATTTGAGCAGCTTGGTGCCACTTGGTCGGGAGGCGCGTACCTGGAAGCCCGTGGGACATCGGAAACCGTTCAAAGAGTTTGTTCTGTCTACTGTCCATGTATCATGGGCCGGGGAAGAATCTGGGAAAGGAGACTGATCGACGTCGTATCACATGCGGCACGACGATGGGTTTCCTTTCTTAGAAGGGTCGGTAGGCGGGAATTCCCAGGTTCCGATGGCTCACCACTTCTCAGCGCCACCGACTAGAGTTCCCGGTGCTGCGCATGTACTATCACAACCGCGCCTCTACTCTGAAATGCGTCTTTTGTGCTGGTTTGGGTCACACGGCCCGGCCTGTGGCGTGGGGGACCGGTCCTGCCCGGCAAGCGGCACTTGGACAGGGTGGGTCGTCTCCATCGGGGAGGAGACGCGTTCTCTATTGCCTCTCGCAACGAATCTGAGAGAGATCCGAGAGACGAGGGCAGATCAACGAGTTCGTCCACGGGGGAGCAAAGACTCGGGAATGCTCATCTGAGTTTGATTAGACTTTCCGGACCACCATAGGGCGGTAGCGGAAGCACGCGGTGTTTGGTTTTAACTCTTGGCTCTGGCTACACAGTGGTTTATCGTATAACCTTGCTTGTTTAACTTTTCCTGTGGGGGAATGCAGCCTCTTATTCGGAAGAGACGTGCTGCTCATTATGTTTTGTAAGCCTAGCAGAGAGTCATGCGTCGCTAATAGAGATGGATTTGATGGATTTTTTTTTATCAACGTCAGAACGGGGAAGAACAGGAGGGCGTGAGAATACGACACCTACGGCCGATGACTTGCAGGTAGAGCAGCTAGCGCCAAGATCTGCTCAGCTGCGTGTTTTTGGTTGCTTGCTTGCTGGTTGGCGTGGTCTGTACGGATTAGGGACGATCATCACGGCCCCGTCGAGGCAATATCCGCTATGACCGTGCAATTTGAGCTTGTCCACGGGAGAAGGAAGGGGGCCTGGCGCAAGAGCCACGGGCAGCTTCTAGGGCTCCTTGGCACGCAGTGACAGAACATAGGTGAGGTTGTGTGTACGCCTATGACGTTACGCCCATTGTCATGGCGGTAACAAACCCTGGGCTGGGCAAGCGCCTCGGGGTTGGTTTATGCTTAGCGACGGCAGCACGCGAAGCGAGCGCCGGCAGGGTCCTGAGCCACAGGTGACAACCTGCTTTTCCCTGTTTATGCTCTGGGGCCGTGCAGAGTGGGTGCACGGATGTGGTCCTTGAGGGAAGTTGGCAGGCTTGGAGGGGAGAGATGGGTTGAAGGGGATCTTGAAGTCATGTGCCTTGTTGCTCATGTCTGTCGGGAAAGGAAAGAAAAGGACGAAAGGAAGAGCGGGCGTAGGGCATGCCTGCTTCATGGCCCAAGACGGGCATGGTTTGCCCAGGGATGAGGTAGTGGTGAGGGGAAAAGGGATGGTGCCAACGGTCCGTATGGTGATGTTTCTCATTCTCCTGCCCTTACATATGCAGGTAGCAGCACATGTACGTCAGGTATTTTTAGGGCTGTTTAAAGTGTTCAAGCTAGAAATGAGCTTAATTGGAATAGGGAGTCTCGGTGCCTTCGTTGGATGGCCGGGTCGTTGAAGAAGGGGGGGTGTATGTGTGCGTGGGCGTGTGGATATTCGATCTGAGCGGACGGATGGTGGATGTTCTCTAGCTGCTGCACTGCACACTTCGTGGGAAGAAACACAGAAGCATCATTGAGTTTGGGTCCAGTCCGCTCCTATGCTTCACCGGTTCTTTCGTTTGCACAAGCTTCGCAGAAACGAAACCGTCTCCTGACTGGTTCGTCAAGTCAGGTTGAATCGCGCAGGCCCCTCCTCCCTGAGTAATGTCAAGGGATGATACAGAAACAGGGGTGGATCTCTCTCCCCTCCCCTCTCGTTTTCGATGTCAAGGTCTTCGGGCCTCGCAAGTTTCGGCGTTTAGGAACTATGAGACGTTTTCCGGCGTCCCAACCGAGAGGATATGGTTCGCTGATTTGAGTTGTTTGCTTAGTGTTTGTTCTAGGCATGCAAGATCGTAGCTGCATCTGCATGTTTGTCTATTCTTGGCGGCGATAGAGTTTTTCAAAATGGCTTCCCCCGTCACCATGGTTTGGAAGATGCCGGACGGGTTCTGAAGGGACGGTTGCCGTAGGCCGAGAGACTGGGGCCAGGGTAGAGCGGAGCGTGCTGCCACTGATACCTACATGATTTTGGGTATCAATAAAACCAATGACACGTCGATAAGGACAAGAAAGCTTCCGTTCCCCGTATTCGGAAGAACGGGTTGTTTTGACACTTGTGATGGAAAAGTCTAAGAGGTGGATGAGACGACGTTGGACGGTATGTGGGGGCCGTGACCAGACATGCCTTCTTTCCAGAACGGGAAGGTGTAAAGTCCGGGATTATCCCCGACACAGAGCTCCACGCTCAGAGCAAGAACCGATTCCTTGCCGTGATTACGCAGTGCGCCCGGAGTTAGTCGCCTCTCGGGATCGTTTCGCTTACGTTTTGCTGGCAGCCATTGTTGTGAACCTCAACTTTTACAACAGATTCTATACAGCCTTCACAGAAACTACAGCGGCTCGGGGCCAAACATCTCCCAAACCGGACGTCTTCTTGTCTCCACTACATCTCCTTCTCCCCACACCGGGAGACTCGGCCGAGAATACCCACCCACCCGGTCCTGGGCATATCGATCCCAATCCCCACTCCCCCTCCGCACTGACGGACCTGACGCAGATTTACCCCCCCTCTCAGGACAGGACCCGATGTCATCGTCTTCGGACATTGCCCAGTTCACGTCCGTCTTCCGCGCCCAGTCGCTGTCCGACCAGCAGCGCAGAGTGACCAAGCGCAACCGTCAGCCAGTCTCGTGCCTCGCCTGCCGCGCGCGCAAGCTGCGATGCGACCGCGCCTCGCCCTGTGGCGCGTGCGCTAAGCGCGGGGACGGAGACGCTTGCAAGTTCGGGCCTGCTGTGTCCTTGAACGGCGGGAACGGCAATGGTGACAGTGGTCACGCTGGCGCGGGCTCTGTTGGCGGCGGGAACGGAGCAGCAGCAGCTCCTTCGAACCTAGGTCACCAACGTGGTGCAAATGGAGCGGGAGGTGGTGGAGGAGGGCAGCAACAGCGGCCAGAAGTACAACTCCGGCTCCAAAAGCTGGAGGACTTGGTCCAAGACCTCGTGCGGAAGGGCGTATCCGCATCTCAAGCACGGGATCGGACAGGACCGGGCCCGACCAAACCCTCCACAGTGCCGACGCCGACGGACTCGGAGCCCGGGAGCAGCGGCGACTCGCCGGCTCCGATCCCGGTAGAAGGGGAAGACGCCTACTACGGCGCTACCCACTGGACCGCGCTGCTTCAGCACATTCGGGAGATCCAGACGGCCCTCGAGCCGGATCCAGCCGTGCTCCCGGAGCCACCAGAAGGCGGCGCCTGCTCAATGGGCCCTGATGTCCTCTTTGGCGCCGTCGTTACGGTCTCGCTGCCGGAGGTACTGTCCAGTCTACCCCCGCGCCAGGACCTGGACAAGTTGCTGAGCGTGTACTTTCACGCCCGGTTCACTGCGGCCTCCTTCATCCACGTCGGCCGCTTCCAACGTGAGTACGAGGCGTTCTGGAAAAGACCCGAGTGTGCAAGCTTCCTCTGGATCAGCATCCTCTTCTCCATCATCTCCAATGCCACAATCATCGTCCGCGGTAAGGGAAATGTGGAAACACTAGGTCTGATCCGCAAACTCAAGGAGCCCTCGGCATACTCCGGCCGCGCGGTGCAGTGCCTCATCAAGGGGAACTACCTCGCGGCCAAGACATACTCTGTCGAAGCGACGATTCTAGTCGCCTACACGCGTTTGTTAGGAAGCAAAGACATGGATCCGATTTTGTCCAACTTGTTCGGCGTCGCGACGAGACTCGCGCAGCGCAGGGGCTACCACCTCGACCTGAAGCACTTGTCGACGCCCATCTCCCCCTTCGAGGCCGAGATGCGCCGCCGCACGTGGTTTTACTGCGAGGCCTTCGACCTGCTGCTGTCCTTCCAGCTGGGTATGCCTGCCATCATCCATGAGAGCGACAGCGACGCCCAGGGGCCGGAAAATCACCCCGACGAGGACTTTGACGAAGACACCGTGACCATGCCCCCGCCGAGGCCGCCGACTGAGCCGACCCCGATGCTGTACTACTGCTGGAAGTCCAAGCTCTGCCGGATCTTGAGGAGGGTGATCCGCCACGCGCTGAGCCCGGCGCAGCCGGCCTATGCCGAGACGTGCGCGCTCAACGATGCTTTGCACGCTTGGCATGACGCGCTGCCGGCGACGATGCGCGTGCGGCCGATCCGCGCGACGGGGTTCACGGAGCAGAACTACACCGTCATGCAGCGGCTGATGCTGGAGCTCATGTACAGCAAGGCGTTGTGCGTGCTGCACCGGGCGTATCTTAGCAGGGACAAAGCTGACCCGCGATTCGCGATGTCGAGGGAGATTTGCCGTGACGCGGCGTTAAGGGTGTTAGATCTGCATGCCGAGTTTGATCGGGAGGCGAGCCCCGGCGGGAGGTTGTATGAGGATCGGTACATGTTGAGTAGTCTCACACTGCATGATTTCATGATTGCTGCCATGGTGGTTTGTTTAGATTTGAACGAGAGTGTGGATACGAGGTATGTCTCGCTTTTAAGCCTCCTTCAGTGGAAATCAGGGGAGCCGAGAGCACTCGGCCTTTTCATTGACTGACCACACCTAGCGATGAGGATTATGAGAGGAAGATGAACGCCCTCAAGACGGCAAGCGAGATCTGGTCGAACCGGTCGAGCTGCTCCAGGGACGCCAGGCACGCGTCGACGGTCCTGCGGGCGATGGTCCAACGGCTAACGAGCCAGAGGAGGTGTAATTCGCAACGCCAGGCCGAAGGCTCGACTACTGTGGCTTTGGGTGTCGGCGGAAGCAACGACAGCAACGAGATCACGACATCGATTGGTGAGGCTTCGACTATGAACGTCGGGTTCGGGGATTTCGGTGGCGGGTACGGCCAGCGGCAGGGAGCTGGGATGAATCAGGGGTTTGGTTTTGATCTCATGGCGTTGGATAACGCTTTGAACGATCCTTCAAACCTGGACTGGGTGAGTCTGACGGTTATTGGCAGGGGATATGACAAGAGGCGAGCTAACGCTTTTGCAGAGTTTATTGGATCAGTACTTGATGCTGGACCGGAACGGGCAGCTGGCAATGGACGTCTCCTTGTAGCAAGCCCCCCACCGGCGGGATGTGGGCTAGGTGGTGGCTCTGATGATGGCGGGCAGAAGAAGTCAAAATAGGAAGTTTAAGGGGGCAGTGAAACTTGTTCGGCCTGCGAGACGGGTTACGGAGCAAAACTGGGTTCAGAGAGAAACTCTCGCCATTCCAGCTTGGTTGACCGCAAGGCCCTCACACAGCAGGTCTATTCTAGTCACCGAAGCGAACGGAGTTACGACTATGGGCATCTGGAAGCTACAAGAACAGGCGGTATCCCGTTTCAATAGGCTTTGATGGACCAGAAATCTCAATGTTGACCAGATGCCGTCGAAGATCCCCTGGTTCTTGTAGGCCTGTTCTGTGATATCCTTCAAAGATACATCCTGGACACATATTAGTAATGGCCAAAAGGTCCCTGCTCTTGAACAGCGATATTGGGTCGTCTCCCTTTAAGCTCGTTTTGCTCTCGGCAAAAGCGATACACGAAATCTTCCTTAGACGTACGACAGTGAAGGAGTCCGATTGTATCCAATGTACTGTGTTTCTTCCTACCCTCATAAGTAGGTTTAAAGGCGTAAGGCCCCGTACTGGCGTTGAGCACAGTTTACACATAACCAATGACTATGTCAAACGGTCCGTTGAGGAGGCATACAATGCTGCCCGGGTCGATCTTATAAGGGCAAGGAGAGGCTCGAAATCCAGCATTTGGTTTCTATTCCGCCGCGTCCAAGCTTAACTTCTTCGATCTGGCCGAGGCGTAGCGCTTCTAATTGCGGTCAGTTTGCTATGTCTTTGTTGTTACCACCTTCACGTCTGCATCGACTTCGACCAAATCAGGTCGGTCGAGGACCAACGAAACCGCAGCGAGATATTATTCGTCAACCGCGACGTACTGACGGCGTTCTTATGCACGCGGCTCTAGTTGAACTCGGCTAGACCGTCATCGCGTGCTTCAAATGAGATTGATCAAGTTGAGTATCAGTTCGGGAACTTTTGTTGGCAGACGTAATCGTTGAGACACATTATGCAGACTTTTCCAGGGGGCCAATAGTCAATTGGGTCTGTCCAAGACTTGAAGTAACAGTACGGCTACCTTATTTTCCCCTCAGAATTATCGATTAGGCACTCGAGATATTTTTAAGCCTATGAGCAGAGCTAGAGTCGATCTTGGCTCCATGGTCGACTAAGAGTTGTGCAATCCCTGTGTGGCCCCGTTTTAAGGCGTAAGATAGCGCCGTTTGACCTCCAAAGTCCATAACGTTGACATCTGCTCCCCTTTCAAGTAGGAGCCTTACTATTCCTTCATAGCCTTCCCCTGAGACAGAAACAATTGCTTGCCTACTGTTGGCATCTGCTCCGTTGTTAAGAAGAAGTCTGGTTATAGATTCATAGCCACGAGATGCCGCGAAAAAGAGTGGCAGATTCCCTCCTGCGTTTGGGTCTGCTCCATTTTCAAGAAGCATCCTTACTATTTCTTCATGACCTCTTTCTGAGGCATCAGCGATCGCATCTTTAGTGTTTGGGTCTGCTCCCCTTTCGAGAAACATCCTTACTATTTCTTTGTGACCTCTTCTTGAGGCATTAGAAATCCCTTTGCTGACGTCTGCTCCTTTCTCAAGCAACATCCTTACTATTTCTTTGTGACCTCGTTCTGCGGCAGCACCAATTGCATATCCTACGCTTGGGTCTGCTCCCTTTTCAAGAAGCATCCTTACTATTTCTTCGTGGCCCGCCAACGTTGCCAAAGCGATTGGCGTATTCTTCCAATGATCATTTTGATTGACATTTGCCCCTTTCTGGACGACCAGCCTGGCTACACATTCTAGACCATTCTCGGCAGCCCAGGTCAGGGGTGTACGATATCTTAACACAAAATCAGCTTCTCGGTTGTCTAAACCTTCAGCGATGTCCGCGCCGTTGTAGATATGTGAGGACAAGCCTAGTATAGCAGCAAAAGCACCTTTATGCCCGTTGACCAATGCTGCAAATAAGGGGTACTTGTACCTCTCTGCAGAGTAACAAAAATGCATTTCGTGTTCAGGTCTTGTGCGGATGAGTTCCTTGAGCCCCATATCTGCAAGAATGTAGGGAAGTGTTGCATGCGAACTGTATCGTCGGACCTTGTAATCTTCGAAACGGTTGAAAATAGAGATCCATTTAGGCACGGAGAAGCCCGAGAGGAACATATCCTGAGGAACCGCCAGCTCGGCATTTTCCGAGTGGTAAAGAACATAATGACTGGAGTATTCCAAGAATGGGAGGTTATTTTCCATTTCCACATTACCTCCACCAATAACTTCTGGTAATGGTGAGTTCAGAGACTCGCGCCCCAGATAGATTTTCATATAAGTGTAGCAGCACTGTTTGAGTCTGTCGTGACCTTGGCACTCCCAGTCATACCCAACATCAGGCCATATTTCCTGAAGACCCCTATCTCTGACGAGGAAATCTCGGACCGATTCATGGATGAATTGTACGGTTGGCCGATTCGACTTTGTGATCTCAGCAAGTCCTTTCGAATAACTGATGACGCAACTAGTAATGGTATCACCGGAGTCTGTGCTGGCAATATCCGGTACTTCTTCATCTGCTAGACCCTGAGGAGACAGTCCAGACCATAGAGCATGATAAAATTCCTTGGGTCTCAGTGGCCGCTTCGCCAACAGGATCCACAAGACACAAAGAAGTAATTGGTCCATGTTCTGATTGTCTCGTTTCAGGATATCCTTGAAAAGCTCGCTCAATTGATTTGGGATGTCTTTGAGTCTCTTTTTGAGAGCTAGGCGACCTCGTGCATTTTCCTTGTTAATAATGTCGACAACGAGGATCGCCCACAAGAACACACCAGCAGCTTTCTCTAAAATCTGACCTTGCAGCTCGTCGACAAGTTTCGGGTCCTTGATATGTAGGCGGCTCGCTACGTAGTTTGTCAAGTCGCCAACATGACCGGGCTGGTCATCCAGGGTAAGGTGGATGCCGTGTCGTATGTTGATGTAGGGATAGTGTCGACTGGAGAAGCAGATGCGAAGAAGAAGGCCGTTCTCTGTTGACTCATCTGCCAGCTCCTCGAGGTCCTGAACCATGGCTCGTACCTGCTGTTCATCGCACTCGTCAAGGGCGTCGACAAAACAAGTAAACGGGCGTTGACCGATGCGGGAAACCGAGGTCGTGAAGATGTCCTTGAGAACGTTCAGCGAAGGGCATCCATTTTGAGTCTGGGGAACGACGTCAGGATCATCCAACACCGTTTGGAGGTCAGGATAACCCTCCAGAAGCTGGAGCAGCAACGAGCGATACATCCCTGCAACAGACTTTTCGAGTTGCTCGCCTCGCGCATGGAAGAAGAAGGAAGCAATAACACCGGGTGTCTCGCGTGTTCTCTTCTTTTTCGTTTGCAAGTAGATGAACTTCATGATTGTCGATTTACCCGCTCCCGGTTTGCCTCGGATCCATAGGAAACCACGGTGCTCCTCCATTCGACTAGGATGGAGCCAAGCCTGGTAGTCTGGGTGACTCAGAAACCACCGGCAAGTTTTGGCATGGGCAGCCTTGATCTCCACCTTTCGAGCATCGATCTTGTTGAATCTGAGGGAATTCAATAAATGTTTCCGACGGTCAGACAGCGAGTCGTGATCAGCACCTTGATCTTGAGTGGTTGCAAGTCCGGGCTGAAGCTCTGTCCACTGGGCGGATCGAACGAAATGAGGTCGATGGGAAGTTTGTGTGTGACCATGGGCGTTAGGGAGCTGTCCCAGCAGTTCTCTTGCGTATGCAGCCGCAGTGGCCGCCGCATATCTCTGCCATTGCTTATTCTTATGAGAATCCGAGTAGTCACAGATCCCCCGAATCGGAAGGCAAGGGAGAATGTCCATGAGACCAGCGGCCTCCATTTCAAAACATAAGGCATCCAGTTGCCGAGCAACTTTGTCCCGGACAGTGCCGCTTCTCATGACTTGATTTCCAGAAGCAATGACGCCGTAACGTATGACTGGGTTCTCCGAGAGCCGCTGGTGTCGCGGTGCCAGCTTCGACTGGTCGCATCTACTGCAATCAAGCGCAGAAGCCTCGTGCTCATACGTCGCGGCGAAAAGATGATCGGACAAGGCTGGGCGACGGTACTCTGGGTGATTTCTCAGCTTCTCCCGCAGGATGGCCGGGATAAGATTAGGCCGCAGCTCATGTTCGGATCGTATGGCTGATACGGCTGAGCCGAACGCCTGGTGAGGAATCTTGGGAACTGCTGTACGCCGTATCTGCCCGTCTTCGACGATCTTTCCCAAATCATACTGCATCACCCTTGTTCCGACGACGACATCGCCCAGCCTGACGTCTGCCATGTTCGGCACCCCGCCTCCGATCCCAACCATGAGGCCGAGGGAAACGGACGGGAACGTTCGCGTCAGGTTCGTCAGAACGTTCGCCGCGTTGTTGGTCCCGTACTGCGCGTTGGGCAGACACGCGATAACCACATTGTGTCGCTGGATGCTTCCCAGTGAGTAGGTGTTGCTGTCGTTCGTAAAGGCGACCGGGGCTTGGTGTTCCTCGTCCAGCATGGCCCGAGCTGCTGCCATTTCTATGTGAAGTGCGCAAATCCAGGCAATGGTGTAGTGATCGTGGGGTAGGGAGCGCCGCGCACTCCTGAGCTCGGGAGCCTCGTCGGCCGAACCATGATGGGTGGTTTTTTGTCGCCGCGGAAGACGAAAAGCTGGCTCGTCATCGTCTTCTTGCCAAGGCCGTCTACGGTCCATCTCTTCGTGATATATCCCCGAGAACACTTCGCAGGTACGGTCTTAGGCGTACAGTCGTCAGCAGGTCAGGTATCGTGATATCGGGGTCGATGGTGGAGAGGTTGATGCAACGTGAAGATTGTGCCTGCAGCCCGGTTTGACATAATCCAACAGCACTGCACAGCGCTGACTTTTGTGAGACCTCCGCAAGGCTCGCTCCCCCTGTTCATCCTGTCAACCAACAGAATAGGATGGCGCCTCTTCGCCTTGGTATATGCAGCCAATCAGAACAGAAAGTTGGCAGCAGGACAACACCGTGACATTCAAGAAACGCCGTATCGTTAACCAAGTTCTGCTGCCACCCAAGGCAAACGGCTCTGGAGACCATCAGTGTATATATAACCATATGGGTCCCCCCGATTTCAGTCACCTTCCTCTGTGTACGGCAAAAATATCACTGCTCTAGGTTGGCAGTGCTTTATAGAATCCCGAGTCAACGGAAAATGTTCATCTTACTCCATTCCCACTAGAGACCTTTAACCAAGACGGGACTTTCAGTATCAGAGTACACATGTGGTTGCTACGATAAACACAGTACATAGCCTACCGTAGATTCCTCTCCTATGCTTAACTAGAGACTCATGCGTTCACGTGTTTTCGCACTCCTGGGAATGTTGGTTATCTTTTGGGACACGGCAACGATCTAATCCAAGAGAGATTTACGACTCAATGCGGAGAACAAAAAGAATGTAAAGAGAAAGAACCCAACGCTTGCCAACCTCTTTACCCCCTTCACGCCAGCTACCAGTCTCCAGTCACCAGCTTCATTGCCTACACTCTTCTGAGCTGGGAGACATGCATCGCCCGGACAGGGCTTCTTGCCGTGCCGACTTTGTCAGGATTGGCAGTGAGGAGAAAGTCCCCGCCACAAGTCTTCACCATGAGCTGGGAAAAGTGACGAGAATTAATGTTTCAATCTATCAACAAGCTATGTCATTCTATGGGTCATAATGAAGTCTGAACATCGTAAAAGACGGCAGGGCCAGGCTCCGCAAGAAGTCGCTGGGTATGTTAGGCTGGGGACCTGGACGCAGATGGCCAGGGAATTCGATGACGAAGTCCTACGGATGGTGTTGGATGAGTGCTTCATCGACGAGTGTGGTGTATGTAAAGTTTCATGTCCATTGTATCCCTCTCTCTTCTGTCTATCAGCCTCCGCACAACTCCTCTCGCAACATCCCCGACTGCCCAACCTTGCAGTCATCCATCAGCCTCCCCCAACAGCGCAGTCGCCTCAAGCTGTGCCGGGCACGGCCAGCCCTATTATCAACTTAACGAAAACGTGCCGCAGAACCTGACCCAATGCTAAAAACCCCTGCAACCGCCTTGCGCCGTGCTGCGCTGTACATTATCAAGTTGTATGTTTTTTGTTTCTCTCCTTAGAAACAGAAAGTTCTTAGTTAAAGAAGGTCCCAATTCCCGAGGTGAGATTTCCATGCCAGTGATTTTATGATGCCCCGTAACGGTTCCTGAAGAAACGACGTCGTAGCGCGGATGAAGAGAAAAACCGGAAAGAAAGGCTAGTGTGTTCGTCATTATCCCGGAGCAGCCAGTGTGCAACTGTGTGCCACTCCGTGGTCGTCATGCGGAAAAAAGTGTAGCTCGGAGGATGAATGAGTTTTGCCGGAAGAGATGAAGAGTGGCGGACATAGGGGAAAGTGGTGTGTTTGTAGAGTCGTCAACCAGGTGTGGCCGCCTGAGTGTACTCAAACATCGATCCGGTGTCTGGCTAGTGTGATCCAGTGGGAGTTTATATAGTGGTGGAGCAGTCTTAGACGTCCTTTTGGCAACACGAACAAGAGCAGAAGCCAAGATTCTAACCTGTAGAATCGTTAGTTATCTTGCTTAGCGTTTGGGTTTGGGCTTGATCAGGACTTACCACAGCACAGCACCTTCATGAACTTTTGGAAGCCCGTGGGTTGAGGCTCGGCAGGTCGACCGTTAGGCTGGGCCTGCTGCGGGTTCATCGGCGTCTGCTGGGGGACGTTCTGGGGTAGGTTGCGGTTGCTGTTCTGAAATTGGGCCTGAGTTGAGCCGGTGGGGGTGGCCATGTCCCGAAGACCCCCGACTCCGCTGCCCCGCTGCGCGTTCAAGGCGCCGGGGGCGTTTGGTTGACCTCTCGACTTCGCCATCTGCTTGATCGGAGAAGGAGGCGGGGGTTGCGCGGCGTTTAAACGGCCGACAGTCAGGTTCTGTGGGTTGTTGGGGTTTGCAGCACCGCCCCGATGGCCGCTGTGCAGTTCCATCTGGGACGGGCCGGGTCGAGCATTTGGGTTGTGGAGATATCCCGGGTTGTGGCCCTTCGTGGCATCCCATCCCTTGCCAGAGTCCTTGGAAATCTTCATCCAGTCGTACTCGCCGTCCTCGACCTCGCCCGTGTTCTTCAGGGCCTGGGTGAAGAGCTCACGGAGATAGTCGTAGTCGGGGGTGTCTTCAAAGCCGAGGTTCCGCACGTACGTGAGGTACTTGTTGAACTCGTCGGGGAAACCCTCGCAGAGGTCCTTGATAGGCGTGGTCTGCTTCTTCTCGCCAATTTTCTCGTACTTCTGCTTGTTAGTGGCAGCCTTCAGTCCTTGCCAGGGAAGACCGCCTCTCAAGAAGTACATGAAGACGTGGCCGAGAGCCTCAAGGTCGTCGCGTCGGGATTGTTCGCGGCCAAGATGGGTGTTGATACTCATGTAGCGAGCGGTTCCAGACAGCGACTTTCGCTCTCGATAAGGGATGTGTTGCTTCGTCTTGGGATCGCGGTACTGCTTGGCCATGCCGAAATCGACGACGTGGATGACGTTGGCCGCCTTAGTGCCAGGTCTGCCGATGAGGAAGTTGTCGGGCTTGATGTCACGGTAGATGAGGTTCTTCTCGTGAATGGTTTGCACACGAGACAGCTGTATCGAGTCAGATAAGCGGCATTTCACGCATGAATTCTGAGCCCACTTACCATCTGCTTGGCAACCATGACGACGGTCTTGATCGTGAATCTTCTGCCACAGTGGTCGAAGAGGTCCTCGAGGGAGGGACCGAGGAGGTCAATCACGAGGATGTTGTGGAGGCCCTCTTGGCCGAAGTAGTAGACGTTGGGGATGCCGGCTTCAAAACAAGTCAGTAGTGCGTACGATGCGAGGGCTACGAGGACGACATACGGCATCCGACGAGAATCTTGTACGTGCGGTACTCATCTCGCAATTGAGGAGCGTCACTCTTGCGCGGCTCCTATGACGAGAAATGGCATTAGTCAGATGTTTCTCCAACGCGGTGCCTGATTGAACGAAGCCGGCGACGTACGAATTTGATGGCGACCTGCTGGTTGTTCAAGAGGTTGGTGCCCTCGAAGATGACGCCGAAAGAGCCCTCTCCAATCTTCTTCCCCACGCGATAATGCACGCCGACAACGTTGCTCGACGAGGAAGCCATTGCGTCCAAGGCTGTGGTCCTTTTACGGACCGTAAGATCGTGGCAAAGGCACGGTGGGTATCCGTTTCAGTCGAAGTCGAAGTCGAGGAGTCGGTCGGGGTCGGAGGCGGTCTGAGGGATCGATTGGCTGGATGCAGAAAGAAAGAAAAAAGACGATGTCTGAAAAGGATAATGAGAATCGCAGGTCAGCTAGCTGCTCGATATCCCGATGCCCATTTGAGCCGACTTTTTCGGGCGAGGCGAAAAATCAGGCTCAGGCCGAGAGGGACGGGGAAGGGGGTGGTGGTTGCGTGGTTGCTAGGAGGAGAGGTTTTGGAAAGGAAGGATGAATGGGGGAGAGAATGGACGGATTTTGGGGCAGGTGGACGGATGGCAGCCGCAGACCGCAGAGACGAGCGATTACAGTGGGTAATCCGCCCCCGGACCACATGCACTGCACGGGGAGCGCGAAGGGAAGAGGATGGGCTGGACCGGGCTGGGCGACTGGGCAGCTTGCACCTCCGTTGAGGTGGTGCCGGCGGGTGCAGTGCAGATGGAGCGACCGTCGACTAGAGGGAGACAGAGACAGGGAGGGAGACGGGAGGGAATAGGCAGGAGAGGAAGAGCGAGAAAAAAAAAAAAAAAAAAAAAAAGGTGAGGTGGTGCTAGGGGCGGGTGCTGCAGTCCTGTGGCACTGTGCAGTGCTGAGCGATGTTGTTGGCTCGGTGCCGGGCCGGGCTGGGGACTGGGCACACACACATACACACACACGCTCACGGCTCACGAGTCGCCAGGGCCATGCTATGGCCTGAGGCCGAAGCTGAGGTGAGGATGAGGGTGAAGGCGGTGGTCCAGGGTGCGGTGCAATGTGCAAGGGCAGATGTGCAGGGTACAGTTTGATCGTTTGTGTTGACCGTGCCGAGACGAGGTATCCATCTGTTCGTGGTTGCCGCATTGTGCTGTGCAGCAAGCAATATGCATCACAGCCTTCTCGATTCCCACTCACCTTGGCTTGATTCCGTTTCTTTCCTCAGCTGGATGAAGCTATTTCTGTCCTCGCAATGCCGCTGTCGACGCAAATGTTGGTTTTTGTTTTCCTTGGACTGTCCGTAAATGGGACTGTCCGATCCAGAGCTTCTTATTCGTCTGTTTCTGATGGAATGTCTTGTCTCGGGGTGACGGAAGCGAGGCGGTGCGAAGGCTGAGTCGTATCTCGCCGTTGTCGGATTGGGCCGGTGAATCGTCTCCGATCGAGGCTTGTCGAGGCGAGAAGGAGCGCGAATGGCAGGAGAAGGGGGAAAGGGAAGAAAAGAGAAAGAGAAAAAGGAAGAAGGGAGGCGAGAGAAAAGACAGGTGCAGCCGACGGCGTCGTCAACGGTCCAGCTGAAATTACACTACAAGCGACGCCTCAACTTCTCAATGACCAAATCGGCCTGGTATCGCTCACCGCGGCCCACCCTTCACTTTCAGCGAGGGAAACCTGGAAGGGCAGGGGGCCAGATCAGGTCCAGGTTCAAGGTCCAGTCCCAATTCGCGGTTCCAGGATGCAGCAACGGCCGAACGAGGGGAGAATCGGAGACGGAACAAGAGAGCCACGAACGTGTGGGCGGCTGTTCGTCGAAGGGGGATTGCGCCTAATTTCAATGGACGAGGGGCGCCGCCGAATCGCACGGCGAGTGGAAAGCGGCTCTTTGAGCTTGGCTTGCCTGATGCCCCTTTCGTCTGGGGGTTGGTTCACGTTGCAAAGGGGATCGAAACCAAACGGCCGCCCCAAGCTGGCTTTCTTTCTTTCTTTTCCGAATTCCCTCTCTCGTTCGGCTGGCCCCCGAATGGTCCTGTATCTGAGGATCCGAGGTGCTCCGGACAGATTGAGGCTGGGTTGTGAGTGGTGCATTGTCAACTGTGCTAACAATGAACTGGGCGGATACCGACGCCAGCAAACGCACAGGCCAGCGGATGGCAAAGGCGTCCCACTTCACAAAGGGGAAAAAGGCGTTAAGTGCCTGAGAATCGAGGTTCTAGGCGCACAGGCGCCAGTCACAAAGAACAAGGTGGGAGGTACGTACTCCCCACTAGCGAAAAGCTACATCGGTACATGTCGAGGAAGGAAGGTACCTTGCCTTACCGACAACTCGAGCTGAGCAGGCCTGCCCATTGGCGGTGGGCTCTTGGTTGCCAAGGCCAAAGGCAAGAAGGTCCTGGTACCTGTCGTCACCCCCAATTTCCCACCAATTTCGCATGTACCGGAGTCGACTTCTGCTTTTGGGTCTGCTTCACCGTTCTCCCCAGTTGCCCCGGTTTGCAGTACGATCTTCGTTTCTTCCTCCCAACCCTCCCTCGGCCGTCCCTCTCAAATTGTCCGTATCCTCTCTTTTACGATTTATATGACCTTGTTGAAGAACCCACGCCGTATTCGCCTCGTCCTGTCTCGTCTTGTCCCAATCTCTCATCAAACGCGACCTCCTATTTCTCTCAATTTCACGCCATGGAGATTCGAATTATTGTATGGCGGAAGTCCGGCGCCCGCCTTCTGTATCGTCGCTCAGCTATCTAGGATGCAGCCACCCCGCTCCGTTGTCTGCTTGCCGACAGCACAGAGTACCGCTGGTGTTCATCAATGCTTTGCTATGCCATGCCTGCTACACGGCGATGACGGACGACACTGACACTGCACCGGGCCAGGGTTACGGCAGACACCAACGGTTAGCCCGCCCAACGATGCGCCAGGGGAAATGGGGGCATGCTGCATGCCCCTTCTGCCCGTAGGCATTGTGGTAATCCCAAGCCAAGCCAAGCCCAAAGAGCATCGGAAAGCCGCGCTAGAAACGACCCTAGAAAATGCACGGCTTGTGCCCTGTGCGGGGATCGAGGTCCGCTGACGGCCTTGTATGAGTCCGCCGCACATCTCGCTTTGTCCTCGTGGACGAGGAATTCAACCATCTAACCGCAACAAGCTTGCCGTGACCGTCCACTCGTTATCCGGTCGACGACCCCCTTTCAAGGGAGCCTGGAAACCTCCAAATAAGGGGTGACGGATAGTCTGAGATCTGTCTGAGTCTGAAGGAAAGGGAGAATACGCCAGACGTGGCGCGTCATCGTTGACATTGTCTTGATAAGCGCATCGGCCGAAGACCACCCTGAACCAGGCTGGATCTCACATACCAGATTCCCAAACGTCAAGACCGTTTGTTTTGTGCCGGCAATTGGGCCATCTTCAAGATAAGCTTGCAAGACTTGACGACATCGCTCCAGGATCCATTTTACCGAGTTCATTCGTCCTACGTATGCCGCCGGCACCATGGCATGTCCCTAGCGCCTGACATTGCACATGAAAGACGTTCGCATGTTCCGCATGGCATAAACGACGTTCCCTGCAACCTTACATAACACATGATCCCTATCCTGCGAAAACTCTCGTCCTTGGCAATGGCATAACGGCATGAACCAGGACCGAAAAAAATAACCGCTTGCCCACACCGACGGCCAATGACAGGCATTCGGTCACCTTTTCGACTCGGAACACAAGAAGAGAGAGGGAAGAAAAAGAGCTCGAGAAGGTTGGAAAAACTGGAGGATCACCAACAAGAACCCACTCGCCTGCACCTGTTGCATCTGCTGAAGGCGCCGTTGTCCAATGGCTTCTTGTCCTGCAGCAGAACCTTGCCTGTACCGGCCTGGACCTGCAGCGGCGCTACATCCCGGCATGCCTGGCTCCCACCGCCGAGGTGCCGCCCGAGATGCGGTGAAAGACGGCGACGCCCCGTTCCCTCTTGAGCTGTCCCCAGCCGTGATCAACCAACAAATGTCTCCTCGCGCGGCAACTGCGCGGCTCCCTCCTTTTCCTGTCATTCGATACGGATTGCCTTTGCGCAGGCTCTCGGGCTAACCTCCCACCCTCCTCCCAACACAACCACAGGTGTCCATCATCCGATGTCTCTGCCCACCATCTTCTCGACAGATGCGGCTCGACGAGCCAACCATTCGCGCTCCCTTCCGCCCTACGGTTTCACTTATGCCTCCCCCATCCCTGTCAGCTGGCCCTCCTCTCCATCGGAGTTAGTCTCCAACCTTCGAATGAAACGTTGCCCCGTTACCTAGAACTCTGGCAAGTCTCAACCACACCCAGGCCTCCCCGCGTCCATCCATGGTCCGTCATCCAATCAACTGCTCCCGTCAACCCGTCTAAACTACAACGCTTCACCTAGCTTGTGATAACCACGGGACAAAGACATCCACTAACACAGCCAAAACCGTTTTTCTATGCGCCACAAGTCGGGTTTGATGGCGTTTCTCCCCTTTGGCGGATTTTTTTTGTCCTCACCAAGTTCGAACTAACAATCTGGTTGACTGACATTGTTCTTTCAACAAATCATGACGAATCAGGGACTTCAGGGCACCTTAGAGTTCGCAAGTCATGTCTCAAGATAGACGCCCGCCGCTGTGAGTAATGCCAGGAAGAGGCTTGCCTCCCTCGGCACGTTGTGGCTTACTCACCCATGTGAACGACGTTGGGGGTCCTTTCAGATGCTGGCTGATTGTGGCCTGGGATGATGGCATGAATCGTGGCTTCGGCAGAGTTGTCGGACGCCAACCTACAAGCCAACCCGCCCGCACCTGCGGCACAGTTCCTCCGATTTTTACGTTTACTCAACGCACCTTGGCATAATTCAAAACAACGAGTGCGAGGTCGGGAACAAACCCGCATCCCGGGCCAATATGTGCTTTGGGAAACTCGGGACGTTCAAGGGGGCGAGAAGAAGTTGAAGGAACCCAAGAGCTCATCCAAGTAGATCTGCAGAGACGTGAGTTCCAATCAACCTACAATATTTCCGCGGTGACCTGCCTGGCGGATACTCCAAGAATGGCAAATCCCTGCTGCAACGGGTTTTCTGGGCACCTTACGCAAGGCAGAGTGGGCAACTCGTCGAGCCTCAAACTGGAGAACCTTCTCCTCCCACTTGGCCAGTGCTCTGCTCGGGGAGAAACGCGCATGCTCCATTCGTTTCTCTACTTAATATCAAGCGTCAGAGTGTCATCTTGAGTGGATGAGAAGTGGGCGGCCGATCACCGCTTTGCGTGGGTGGCGAAATCTTGATTTATTTAGTACACTGTCAACGTTGGAAATGTGTATCAGTAGAGCCCGCGTTACTGGACTGCAACAAAGAGGGCGCAAATCCCCCATCTTGACGTGCAGTCGAGTGTTAAGTTGAGTGGGCTATTGAAACGCTTTTTCGGTGACCTTGTGCTTCGGAGTCATTCTGCCGTGGAAGAGTGCATGGCACACCCCGTGGATCATCGGGGTATTGAAAATATTCGCAATCCTGAGAATGTGTAGCTCATCGTAACGGCAAGAAATGCGTATCCCCCCCCCGCCATTACCGCGCGCCGTAAAGGCACCGTGTTGCGTAGAATCGGAGGAAGAAAGAAAAATTAAAATAAAAAACCACTTCCTCGTGGCGATGATGTGGGAACAGCATCACGTAGTAGAAGAAGAAAAGAGAAAACCATACATTCGTCCTTGATACCTCACAAAGCCCGTCTCTTACCAGCAGAAATCTCAAATCATCCTAAAACCAGAAACGTGTCCGTGATGTTCGTGCTTGATTGATTACCAACACTACCGAAGACTATAGCCGCCCCCGTGGTTCTTGGCACGAGGACCATGATGTTTATGTTTGTATGTATGCATCTCCGAGTCTCCCTTTTCTTTTGTTTCTGCTCTCTACCATCCCATCCATCCCGATTCGTTAATAATGAGTAAGCAAAGGAGAAATGACTGCCTTCCGTGCCGCGGCACCGGTTTTCATTGCAGTTGATAAAAAAAAAAAAAAAAAAAAGGAAGGGACATCCCCAAAAAGCCAACAGCTCGATGAGAGCTGTTATAGTTACACCGAGAACCCCGCCAAAACCTCAAAATCAAACAAACAATGAAAATACCCATCATGAGGGAATGACACATCCGTAGCCACCGATTTCAGACTCAACCAGTATCCCAATCCGTCTCCGAGGAGGGAGCCACATCGTGACCATTGGGTTCACACTCAGAAAAACATGTGGTCTATGTACCTCTAGTGCACGCCGTTTGCCTTCCCGTTCGTGTGCTCATCCGATGCCTCCTCCGTGGCGGCTCTTGTCGCCTCGTCCACCGACTGCGCGACTGTGGCCTCGGCTGTCTCGGCTGTCGTGCGAGTCCACTCCTCGAGACGTGCCTTGTCAATGTACTTGCGCAAGACCGAGTCCTCCCACTTCATCGCATCCAGGAGCTTGTCCCTGTAAGACTTCTCCATGGAGGCGAAGCGGCTGTCGAGGTCCTCGACGTAAGCGCCCAGCGCGTCCGATGGCCGGGTGGGCTGGAAGGGATCATCCAGCGTCTCTGTTTTGGAGTCAGTGAAGGAACATGTGTAGACTGGGATTTGTAGAAGCCTACGGTATTGGTAGCAGGAAATGAAGGCGCTGAACAGCGTGGTGCGGGCCAGTTTTTCCTCGACGACAGAGTCGTCCTTCAACTGGGTGTCATTGAGTTTGGTCCAATCGTCGCGGATGAAACAGCGCCTCCAGATGAGGCGCTTCGCCATCTTTAACTCCTCGCCCTGAAGAGCGTACGAGGCTGCCACCAGAGCAAGGTAAAATGGGTCTGCGATATCGGCAGCAGTCTCAGGCGAGAGGCTGATGAGCGTGAGCAGGTCAATGAGAGACATGACATCCAGAGCCTCGTGCCTGAGGAGCCGTCTCAAGCTGTTCTCGAAGAGTTGAATCAACGCCTTCTGCTTCTTTGGAAGGTGCACACAATGGTTCTCCATGGCCAGCTGCAGCTCCGCGCTTTCATCCACAGCCGTTTGAATAGAAGGGAAGATTTGGGCGTAGAGCTCGTCTTGAATCCTAATAAGACCTAGCTGGTTGTCGATGGCTTCAATTTTATCTTCAGAGACTTCCTCGGCGTCAGTCTTGGCGCGCTTGAACCCGAAGAGATCGGAGGGAGGAGGTTTTTGCGACTCGGCCATGAGTGCCAACTTCCCAAGGCTCAGTTCAATCTTCTTGTTCCAAACCTGCTGCTCACGGGTGAGGCCGAGATCAAGAAGCGTCTCCGCTGCGTGATCCATGTCGTCCTCACCTTGGATGTCGTTGATCCAGGAAATTTTAGCCAGTTCAGGCTTTTGTCGGAGAAATTTCGTCCGGAATCCGTGGTTGTCGTATTGGAAATCCAGAACGGCCTGGACGCCGGCATTGTCAAGCAAAATGTCGTACGTGGGGAAGGCAAAGGCCTCGCCATACTTGTCGAAGTATTCACCAATCCGCTTCTCCTTCGCCTCGGCCTTCTTGGTAAGTTCGCGAGCATCGGCTTGCGATCTTGACACAGTCGCCTCGCTCCGAAGGCTATTGATCTGCTCAATCATAGCCAAAGCCAGCGCTTTCCAGCATCGATGTTTCTCGGCAATGGTGATGCTCTCGTCCCACTTGCCTAGGCGGAGAAGTGCAAGAACCTTGTCGTTGCGGTCCGCGTCGTAGAGCTTTGCGAGATGGTCCGACCACTTCTGCGCCTTTACATCCTGCTGTGCGGCGTTCCAGCGAGACGCCTCGAGAAGTGACACAAGGTACAGGTCAGTGAGATTGGCGATCTCCGAGTTGATCTTTTCGAGAAGCACAGGATCCGGCTGCTTCGACTTGTCCTTGGTCTTTTCCTTCGGGGGGTAGTATTGGTCAAGCCACGTGTGGCAAAGCTCAAGGAGACGCTTCAGGTTGTTGCCGATGTAGTGGCATCCAGTCCAGGGTTCGGGGAGGTTTTCGTAGTTTTCGCGAACGATGCCGAAATCCAGCTCCTCATCTTCAAGTCCGTAGAATGCAAGCTTCTTTTGCCGGTATTCCAGGGCCGTCATAAGAGCAACTAGGTTCACCTGTTGAGCCTCGTACATGAGACGAGTAATGTGAACGTCATCCATGATGTGGTCCTTGTAAATGTACTTGATTACTTCGTAGGCCCAGGCAATGAAGATCTCGAGCCTGCCAACGTCGTGAACGAACCAGTGCCTCACACGGTCGACCTCTCCTGCGCTACGGTTAGGGTTGGTCTTCTCGTCCTGGTGGATGAACTCGACGATCTCAGCAATTAGATCCTTCTTGTCGTTGGCAGGTCGTTCGTTCGTAAAAGCCTCGTGGCGCTTCCAGATAACTGTTGAAACCATCATCTTCTCGGCGTGGGAAAGCAATAGCCACCGAGTACGACGGTCCAGGTTAACCTTGGTTGTCTTGAGGTGCAACATCAATCGCTCAAGAGCAAGACAGCGGGTGCTGAGGTTATCTTCCAAAGACGCCGGCAGTGATGAGATGTGCGATGTTGAGGAGCTCATGATTTCTTGGCTGAGCTGCAACGCGGCTTCTGCCATTTCCTGGTCTGAGAACTGAACACCTTTCCTCACATCGAAAATCAGAGGGGTATCTTGCTTGTTGCCAAAGAAGACGGCCTGCTCTAGCTTGCTCTTTGGTGTGACTTTCGGGGGCTTGTCACTGCCAAATCTGTCGATATCTGTCGTAGTGAGTCGTACAATGCCTGTACCACGGACCATCAAAACGACTGCAGGGTTCTTCGTCTTTTGGCGACTTCTGGATTCTTCATGGCCACTGTTGGCCGACTGCGGCTCTTCGAAGCCCGAGCCGAGAATCTCTGACTGGTTGTTGTCGGAAAAGTTAATCACATCCTCATATGTTGGAGGGATGATGTGGTTATCCTCTTGGAGTTGAGCATCCGGCGAATCGGGAGGAACACCAATAGATGCCAAAACTACGGCCTTGTCGAAGACAAGGAATGCCACAAGGGCTGGGCGAGGAAGATGCAAACGAGGCCGAGTAGATTGTACTGGATTCGCAGGGCTGAAGCGCGTCTTGTAAGAGGAAATCGGACGGACCATACCGACCTGTGCGGAAGCCGGTGACAGAATAACCTCGACCAAAGAGTAATGCGACTCCTTCTTTTTGGTGAGACTGACGAGCAGCAACAGATGCTGTAGGTTGACGTCGTCTGAGGCCATGGCGTCGCTGAGCCTACTCATGTCCCGGTACTTGGCTTCCAACCCCTTGGGCACGAAAGCGAAGTCGACGACTTCGAAGGTCTCGGGGTGAAAGTCGGTCGCTGAAGGGTCAACTTCACGGATGGCCTCGACGATCTCCTCTTGCATGTCTGCCTCCACAATGGTCTCGTGATGTCCTCCGCGATGAATCTTCCAGGCATGCAGCCTGCCTTTGAGGGTAGCAGCGACAACGTTGCGTTCGCCAACTCGAGAAGTGCGTTCCGCTCGAACAGCAGCGATGTCCCCCCGTCCTGATGTTTGTGTCAAAGCATGACGGATGCTGCCGAAAATTCCACCAGTTGTAGATCCTAGGCTCGTGCGGAGGTACTGAACCGAAATCGTGGGTCTGCCGTGGCCGTCTCGGACGCTCATGTAGGCCAGTCGGCCGCTGCTAAAGGCCAGAACGAAGCCGGCGGACTCGGCGTTGGTGATTTGAATAACCTTCTCGCCGGAGAACATGCCCGATATCGAGCCTTCCACGCCATGTCGCTGTTGACGGATGAAGTCCAAGGTAGCTGCGCTCGTGATGGATTCCCAGTACGCGATCTTACCACTGACGGGCATAACAACAACCAGGCCGGGTTCGGTCGACGAAGCTGATGGTGACACCAGACAACCCAGTGGGAGAGGCTCTGATGAATGCTTGGAGGGATACGGGAGTGTAAAGGTGAATGTCTCGGGGGATTGAGAAGAGTCCGTGTAGGGCCAAACAATCGCGTGAGTGTGGCTAAGACTGAGGGCGTAGCGGTTCGAGAAGATATCGCCGTGCTGCTGAGCTTGACGAGATTGTTAGGCACGGAAGCGCGCATTGGAGACGGAGGACTTACCTGAAGCATCTGCACGGATACGGTCTGGCAGCGCAGGCAATTTGCTTACGGTGTAGGCGTTGTTTGTCGTCTGGCGGATGATCATTAGCTTGGCTGGCCTGGGGGGGTAATGCGAACGCATTTGAACCTACCAGGACAACGCTTCCATCGCCTTTGGTTGGCCTATCTCCTCCTTTGGGCTTCTTCGCGCGCACGCTGAGCTCTTTCCTCGGGGTGGGTGTGATGGGATTGTGATTCTCGATGCCGTCTTGCCGCACGTCGAGGGCTGCAACTTTGTCGGACTTGACCTCGTACATCTCAGGGCCCGTGGGCGCGGAGACTTCAGGATTGACGAAGGTCTGCTCGGTCAAGGGAACGCGTTGGCGCTTCGCCTTGGGCTGCTGTGCGAGGCTTTCATTGCTGGCTGGTCGCTGTCTTCTTCTGCTTCGCGTAGCCGTGGCCGGCCCGCCCTCGTTCATGGAGGGAGAAAACATGGCGATGTCGAGCGACCGAGCGCGAGGTTGTTGATGGGGAAAGGATCGGTCGCCGTGATGTTGGTGATGTTCGTGGATAGGTGGATGTCGGTCAGAAAAACATTTCGAGGATGGATTCTGTGGCCTAAGGTATTGTTAGGGAAAGCGGAGGCCTGGGGGAGGTGGACGCAGGTGGCAGAGCGGATTTAGCAAAGATGTGAGAGTGACGAAGCATCCATCGATTGGGTCTCGTAGAAAAAAACACTAGGTTGCTGCATCTGCCAAGCACGGACCAGCAGCGCCAGCAGCTTCCTCCCCGACTGTTCGTCCACTAGCAGTCCTGTGTCAATCCCCACGGCCGCCGGTGAGCAGCAGGTCAAGGCAGGTGTGCGGGTGTGCAGGCGTGCCAGCTGAGGCGGCGCAAGGAGCAACAACAGCACGGGGGTACCTGGGACGCGGTACGTACCTGCTTTTGGGCGCTTCGTTGCTCCCAGTCGACAGGAAAAGAGTCTTGATTGGCCGACTCCGCGATCGAGCTGGAGCCCGCTGAATCGCCGCATTGGAAGAAAATAGGACCCTGAAAGTGGAGCCTGGGAAACAAAGTCAACAACGTCACTCACGGTGGGAACATGGATGGAACGATTCCGGAGTCTAGATGCAGAGAGAAATATCCACTGACCATCTATCTCTCCCTGAGTCGTTTACCATCGTGATGTGCGTTTGTTTCCATCTTTTTTGGTATATCCTCCAAAGAGCCACAGCTTTACAGAGCCAACCAGTCAATCAAGTGCCACCCGACTCCGATTCTGGTGCCATTCGCTTCGATTCACTCATGTTCCCCATTCTTTGAGTCCTTGACCCGGAAACGTCTGCAGAGACACAAGAACAATGATTGGTTGCGCGACTTGACGAGCTTGGACAACCAATAGACTGAGTTCTTTAACAACTGTCATTGAACTCACTTGTATCGTCTCATATATTTCTCCTCGACTTTTATTTGATTCAGAGTATTCGACTACGAGATACATTATCTGCATCAGGCCATAGACCTTGAGCAAAGACAGCTGTCCTATCACCTGCGACTTTGAGAAACGACGTGAGCAACCTAGCCGGGCTGAAAGTGCAAGCATACGAGGCGCTACTGGCTTGGTACTGGCTGGCGCACTGCTGTTGATCTTGCTTCGCGACAGCTGTTGTGACATCGGCCTCGCTACCCAGCCATCGCTTCACAGGAAGAGTCTATGCCTGAGTTGCATGAGTCCCAGTTGTCGAGATTTACATTTCGAAGACAGCTACATAGCTTGGTTCGAGTCAGATTCGGCCTTTCTTACATATCGGATCGAGTCGGGTTAACAGCGGACTTGCGAAAGGTGCCTACGGAGGAGCTCTAGACACAATGATAAACAGCGCAATATGGACAGCTAAGGCGACGAAGATGGCCTCTGTAGTGCGGTGCTACTCAACCGCCATGGCCATCACTGACCCTCTTGTCAAATACCGCACTTTGGTCTCAACCAATGTGCTCTCCCCGGACCCTGACCAGCACCGACTTGCGATCCATCTGCACAAGCTCTACGGCCGCCTCAAGGACTATGCCCCGAGGTCGACTACCGCGAGCGCCTCAAACAGGTCGCCGACATCCCTGAGGCCCGCGACCTGGATGAAGCCGCCGCGACACTGGCCATGCCGAGCCATCCTATCTGGGACAACCCGCTCTTCAAGCACCTCGCCCGCAAGGCGATGCCGACGCCGAAAGACCAGGACCCCATGGCCCTCGTTCGCGTCATGACGAGCCTCGAGGGCGCCATCACCATCAACTCGCCGAGAGGGTTGTTTCTGTCGGGCGAGGTCGGCGTCGGGAAGTCCATGTTGATCGATCTGTTGGCACAGGGTCTGCCGACGGAGCGGAAGAAGCGGTGGCACTTTAACACGTTCATGTTGTATACTTTCTCGCAGCTGGAGCGCTTCCGTCAATCTCACCCAGAGTTACCCGGTAACGAGAAGGAGTACTCCATGCTCTGGCTCGCCAAGAAGCTCGTCGAGGAGTCTCCGATCCTGTTCCTGGACGAGTTTCAGCTGCCTGATCGTGCGGCAAGCAAGATCCTTAGTCACCTCTTCATAGCCTTCTTCCACCTCGGCGGTGTTCTCATCGCTTCTTCCAACCGAATGCCCGAAGAGCTCCAGAAGGCCATTGGCGTTGAGTATACCGTCGCCCCCACAGACGGTTTCCTCAAGAGTCTCTTCCTCGGCGGTGCTCGATCGAGAGGCACTCGTCATAGTCAGAACGACTTTGCTGCATTCTTGGAAGTTCTCAAAGCCCGCTGTGACTTTTGGCATATGGAGGGTGCCACGGACTGGCGGCGTCGTGAGACGGGGGAGAAGGTAGCGGTCGAGGCGGCGTCCATCGAGGGAAGCGGGCTTGCAGAAGAGCCAGTTGAGGCTCAAGGAGGTAAGTTCGCCTGTCTCTCAGAGTCCTCTTGCACAAGATTATATCCTGACACTGCCAGAAACAACCAAACCCGCCAAATACTTCCTGGCCCCTGAGACCTCCGCCTGGACATCAGAGCTGTCAGACCTCCACTCCAAACCCTGGACACCGGCAACCCTCACAGTCTACGGCCGTTCGATCGCGATCCCGCGGCAGCACGACGGCGTCGTCCACTGGGACTTTAACGACCTCGTCGCGACCTTTGGTCCAGCCGACTACGTAACCATGGCCTCCACCTACCACACATTCATTGTCGACAACGTCCCAACCATGACGACGCTGCATAAAAACGAGGCCCGTCGCTTCATCACCCTCTTAGACGCCCTCTACGAGGCTCGCTGCAAGCTCTTCGTCCGTGCCAAGACCGGGCCTGATGACCTCTTCTTCCCGGACATCCGTGCCGCCCAGGCTGAGGCGGACCTCGCCGCCGCCACGGCCGCCGCCTCCAAACCCGAGACCGGGGAAGAAGTTTTAGACTCGGACGCGATCCACTCCGAGACCATCGCCGAGGTTTACCAAGATCAAGCTGCGCCCTTCCGCCCCAACATCTCCTACTACGACACCGAGTTACCCACCTCCAAATACGACCCGGACCAGGACTCGGATTTTGGCCGCCTCGGCAACGTCAGCAGCACTACGGGGACCTCCAGTCCCAACTTTAGCAACACAGCCGGCTTCATCGGCGAGGACGAGCGCTTCGCGTACCGCCGCGCCGCGAGCCGGCTGTGGGAGCTGTGCAGCGCCGCGTGGCACGCCCGCGGGGTCGAAGGCGAGCCGGCGGAGTGGTGGACGCCCGTCCCGCGCACCGCGCGGCATTGGGAGGACTCCGCGCCGTCGCGGCCGAAGAGGGATGAGCCCCTGCTGCCGCGGCGGCAGACTGATGCGTCCATGGGCCCGTCGAAGCCCGTCGACGAACCGTTTGGGACGGATAAGCTCGTCATTGAAAGGTGGCGGGCCTTGGAGGAGGCGGAGCGGCGGCGCGAGGAGTCATCTCCGGGGAGGTGAGGCCGCTAGAAGGAGAAAGCCAATAAAGGAGCAGCCAAGGCTCTTGGAAACGATTTGAAACGAGTCGCTCCGAAATGTCGGTCTTCGGGAGTGTTATATCGGCCCACCATCCGGAAGCCGTCAGCAGGAGCCGCTGCTAAAGTTGTCTCCCCTTGTTATTGGATTTTCCTGTTGTGTTGGGTTTCCTCAAGTTCTTGATTAGAAGTACATATCACGGCGCATAGCACAGCATTTTGGCGGTGCCGGAACATCTGACCATACGTCGCATGGAACGACGTCGTCGAGGCCTTTTGAGTCTTTGCATGATAGATATCTTTACAGAGCCAGTAACCATCTGGCCATGAACGAAAAGGCGCAACTGACATCATGCGAGTGACGGCCAACCCTCCCATCCATCTCTTTATAACGCCCTAAACTCCAGAATGCTCAAGACAAACCACTCCTCTCGGACCAATGCTTAGAGATTCGTAACACCAGGCGTCCACGCCTCCCCGACCCTCCTGACCTCCCCCTCGAACTTCTTGCTCTTAATCACCCTCCCGCCCCGCCCAGACACGGGGGAATGCTCGTCAGGCTCGTAAAACGGGTTCTGCAGCAGCCGTACGTACGCGCTCTGCACCGCCCGGAACACGACCCGCAGCTCCTGCTCCCGCAACCCGACGGCGCCCCGCCCCTTGGCCGCCGCCTCGGCCGCCGCGCTCCCCCGCCGGCGACCCGGCGCCCGCGCATGTCCACGACGACGACGATCTTGACGCCCGTGTTCGTCTCCCACCCGTACGCGGCGAGGCGCTCGTCGACGGCGTGCAGGAGGCCGACTTCGCCCGAGAGGCCCGTGCCGCTGGATCCCGCGACGGCGCCGGTGTTGCCGGAGGCGCTGTTGCTGTGGCGGAGCTCGAAGACGTCGAGGGTCGAGGAGAGGAGGAGGGAGAACTGGAGGGGCGTGCGGATCGGTGCGAAGGTGTTTGTGGCGGGGTTGTGGGAAGGGAAGATTTGGATGTGGAGAGGGTTGTTCTGCGAGGTTGCGGGTTAGCTTGAGTAGACTGCAGGCGGGGGGGTTTCGGGGCGAGCGGAGAGGAGCAGAGAGGGAGGAGGGAAGGGGGAGGGAAGGGGGACGAAGCTTGAGGCTGCGAGCGCAGGCAGAGAGGCAGGCGGCGGGAGGTCTGTGATGGGGAAGGACGGGACGTACGTTGCGGCCGATGATGCCTATGCAGGCTATCGAGGGGATCGCGGTCGCCATTTGTGCGCCTTGGTGTGCGAGTTGGTCGCCCAGGGCGTGGCTTGTCTCTTGCTAGCTCGCGGTGGAGGGAGGCGTGATGCGATTGTGAGTGTGGCTCGAGGCTGGCCGGATGTCGTTCGTTTCGTGGAAGGTTGGAGATTGGAGATTGGAGAGAGCTGGGGTAGGGTATCCTTAGCTGGTGTGGGCGGGAGCTTAATTGTTTTTTCTGGGTCCCTTGCTTCGCTCTCGACTGCCCCGCATCAAAATCAGGGGTCAACGGTCAGCTTGCCAGAGCCATCTTCAACCGATGAGAATCATTGAACCTGGTTTTTGATGATATGGAGCTTTAGACGTTTCCCTTATATCAGACGCCCTCGGAGAGCGTGATTGCTGTGTTCAATAGTGTATTTTGTACGAATCGGACCTCCATATAAGAAGTGGTGTTACACGCAGACCAAACCATTACTCCAGCCATCATTGCGAAGGCATCGAAGCTAGACCTTCTGCAAAGCTCCCAAGCCCGTCACAGTTAAAAAAAAAAAAGAAGCGCCTTGAAAAAGTCCCAAGAATACGCGTGTAAACATGTTAGTAGCCCCTCAGCAGTGTGGCCCTGCCTCAGTCAATCTCCTCCTCCGACACCCTCTCCGTGTCCTCCAACCCTCTCAGCATCTCCTCGATCTCGCTCGGGTCCGTGATGCCCCAAACGCCGCCGCCCTTGACCGAGTCCTTGCCCCTCATCCCCACCTCTTTGCCGACCAGATTCCGCCCAACCTTGCCGGGCCCGATGCCGATCCACCTTCTCACCTTCTCCTCCTGGTCGAGATACTTGATACTGTCCCACCACCGCACCGTCTCTAGACACTGCCGTGCCAGAAGGTCCTTGACGTCCTCCCTGCTCTCGAACGGCCGCGCGCTCACGTTGCTCACGCACGGCAGCCTTCCGGGAAACGTGACAATGTCCTGCCCCTCGAGCCCCTTGACGCGGCTCTTCTTCGACAGGATGTTCTTCATCACCCCGACGGCGGGCTTCATGAGCGGGCTGTGGAACGGGCTGTCGCTGTTTAACCTCACGGCACGGGGGTCATGACCGAGGAACTGCCGCACATGCGTCGAGAGGGTCTTGATGCGCTCAATGTTGCCGCTCAGGACGATCTGGTTTTTGCTGTTGATGTTGGCGATGAGCACTTGCTCGATGGGCGGTACATCCTCGGAGCTGTCACCCTTGGACCCGGCGCTGGAGTGGCCTACAAAGTCGTGGATCGCCGCGATCAGCGGGCCTAGGTACTCGGGTTCCGTAACGATGGCCACCATGCCATACTCGCCGCCGTATTCCTCAACGGCGCGCCGCGTCGCCTCCGCCATGGCTTCGGCCCGCTTCCGCACCAAGTACAGGCTGTCCTCGAACTCGAGGTAGCCGCCGGCCACCAGCGCGGCGAACTCGCCGAGCGAGTGACCCAGCGTCACGTCGACGCGCTGGGCGACGTCGAAGTTGAACTCGCGCTCGAGGATGCGGAGGATCAGGATCGAGGTCGCCATGATGGCCGGCTGCGCGTTGGGCGTCCTGGTCAGCAGCTTGCTGGGGCCCTCGGCGATGATGTCGGAGAGCTTGAAGCCCATGTAGTGGTCAATCTCCTCGATGATGGGCTTCGCTGTCCGCGGGAAGGCCTCGAGCCATGGTGTTATCATGCCGACCTTTTGCACTCCTTGGCCTGCGGCGGGTGGTACACACATGTCAGCTCTCCGCATTTTCCTTCTCGTCCACCGTTCAAGCTGGCGCTGCGGAGCTCACGAACCTGGGAAGAAGAGCGCCGTCCGCGGCCGCTTCCCTTGCGACGAGGAGGAAGCATGCCGTCGACTCGATCCGAGCGCTACGTTGCTCGTTACGGCGCGCGTACGGCCGAGGCAGATGAGCCCATCGGCCCACGCGGCCGCGCCTCGGCGGATGGCCTGGTGGGCTCCGGGAGCTGCAGTCATGGCCCAAGGGGAGATAGCGCCAGCCAATTGCGAGCTGGGGCAGCTAGATGATCGCAATCATGGAGGTTTGTCCTCTGGGCGTAGTCAAGGTAAGAAGTCGCAGGCGTTCTAGAAGCAGGTATGGAAGAGAATTAAAAGCAGGAGGAGGGGTCTGCAGGTTTGCGCCCGGTTCGAGGGCGGAAGATGCGTCACACACGAGAGTTTATGCACCGCCCGCGCGCGGCAGTGTCTTACGCCTTTGAGGAGGGGGAAAGAGAACGTGGTGCGCACTGTTGGAGGAGCGGTTTGACAGTCGGACCATGACGCCCAGGCCCGTCTGGTGACGCCAATCAATGGCGGTTGCACTTTAGTGGCCGCCCCTAGCCGAATGTCCCGAGGCCGAGAGATTGAGCACTCCAATCGCTGGGGGCATGGAGCAACCCCGCGATTGGCAAGCAGCTCTCCAGCACTCTTTACAGGTGTGTTTCTGGTTCCGCTGCGCCGGGAGTGGGGACGTTGGGGGCTGCGATGGAATGGATCTCCCTCAGGGACCAGGGGCCAATTGCCGCCGAGTCGCCGACATGCGCGCGCTGGAGATCGAATCCCACCTCGGCTCACCCATCTTCAACGGGGCACAACCTCCTGTGCTGTCTGTCTCTGTGGCTTGCCTGTCACGTTCTTGACGTGTTTTCGTGGAATGTCCGCCAGCCTGTGCAGACCGCAAAGGACTGGCATGGTTAGTCTCCCGCTAGCCGTTGGAACTAGACTCTTGTAAGCATGTGAATCTCTCAAACAGCACTCTGTGATAGTTTAGACACTGCTCATTATTTTATATTCGCTGCACCACGTCTTGTCTAACACCGTGTCTCTACACCGCCCTTGCTGACTGTCAAGTACTTGACACCCTTGTATGGTTTCACGCCCTCTCCCAAGCCTTTGCTCTTCCGCGGGTCGATCATGATGCTTTCTACCTTGAGCCCGCTCGGCAGCCACCCCTTGACTGAGAAGCTGACCGAAGCTGAGCTCGGCATCAGCATTTTGTTCTGTGCCACCTTCTTCGCATCCTTCTCTTCGTCCGCAGCCTCGGTCGTCTTCTTCGCCTGGGCCGGACTGCTCTGGTACGGCTCGTCATAGCCATATGCCTTTCCGAACCCGAACCCGTTCGGATCAAGCTCATCTTCGTCCTCGTCCACCAGCTGTCCCACCACGGTACATCTAAGGCCGAAGTAGGACGTCCCGGAAGACATTTCCTTCGTAGGGACGTGCCACTCGAGAACCCTTTCACTGGGGTTGAAGCTAGCGTCTCCTTTGCTTGGCCGTAGCTCTGACAGGTTCCTAACCTCGGCCGGTAGAGGTACCGTAACCACAAGATCCTCCATGAGTGGTGATGACGGGGTACCGGGATGAGGGCCTCCGAAACCTCGTCCTGCTCCGCCACCGCCGCCTCGTCCGTACTGGCTTGCTGCTGATGGACCACTTGCCCCAACACCCTGTTCACATGTAGTCGAACCTCAAAGTCAGAGCCTAGCGGGCCCAGGCCTGTCTTCATCTCAATGTTGACTGGCAGTTTGAGATTATTCGAGCTCAAGCTGCCACTCTTGCCGTTTGTAAAAGGCAGCAGGTCGACCTCGTAGCTGGCCAAGATAAACCGGCCGTCTGGCGGTATGAAGCTGAGCTCACCTGGTCGCTCTTTCCACCGTGCTAAGCGTACACACGGGTGAAATACGGGCAGGTCCATAAAGCCCGCCAAGTTATGCTTTCCAGATGGACTCGTCAAGGTCATGACGATGTCGGGCATGCCAGACACCTTGCACGTGAAGGCTATCGTGCCGTTTGCGAATGCCGCCAGCGGTCTCCCTGAAGGCGCGAGCGTGACGGTCAGGGTCTCGACGATGTCTGCATACATCTCGTTGGACGTATGCCGCACGTTGGCCCTGCGCCAAGGTAACGCCGGGGTATTTTGGGCGATCAACGACGGCGCGCTCGAGTTGGAGAAACTCGTGCCAAAGTTACCAGGTTTCCTACAGTCATTCGTCAGTCCCGTCTTCTGCTGATGGCGCGGTGTCCCTTACCCCGGCAAATTGATGCTACCTAGCAGTTTGCCCACCCAGCCCTCAACCTCCACCAAGTCCCTTAGCGCGTTCGGCTCCGTCGTGCTGATGGTTCCGGCGTCGCACATCTCGTTGAGCAGCTGCGCGACGACATCGTAGTTGTTCTCGATCTTGTGCGCCAGCAAAGGGGCGCCGAGAAACTCCTCAAAGACGTCGACGATGCGGTGGATGAACTCGAGGACGAGGAGGGGCTCGATCTCGGACGACGAGGTCGCCAGGAACAGGAGATTTGCGTGTTTGAGACTGAAGACGAGGGTCGGCGGGTTCGTGTTGGGGAGGTAGATCAGGTTCGGCCGCGGCGCGGGGTGTTCTAGGTAGAGGGGCAGGAGGTGCTGCGCCGACAGCGGGCGGGAGGTGTACGTATGCGACAGGATGGCATGGCTGCGCGGTGTCAGTCAGGAGAAGTCTGGATGATGTGATGTATGCAACTGACTTGTGCTCATCGTAAATGTGCAGCGCCTCAATAACGCCGTTCATCGTTCAAGTCGGCATCGGAGGCTGCGCCGTGGTCGTCGGAAGTGGTGGGGGGGAGAGGTTCCTGTCGGTGACAGCACGTCAGTGTCGGTGCTGGAGCTCCCGAGCCATTAGAGGGACCACACATGCCGCCCCCCTGGGGGCGTGTCGCTCATGCCCGCCCAATGATGGGATTAAATGTTAGTGCAGGGGAGACGGCTCGGCCCAGCCAATTAGGTGCAACACAACCATGTCGCTTTGGAAAGCTTCGAGGCTAGTCGTAGGTCGCAAGCAGCCTGCCGCAAAAGTACCTGACGTTCAATCCAACACTTTCGCGAGCCCAACATTAAGAAGTCGTCGCCATGATCGGAGGAGGTGACAAGATCCCCAGTGTGGGCACCCTCGACAAGCCCGAGAACCTCGACCAGCTCTTGCGCGAGGACCGTGGCGATGATTGCACATCGTGCAGAGTGGTTGGTGAGGACCCCTAAGCCTGCTGCGCTCATAGGCTGTCACGATACTAATGCGATGCTCCCACGAACAGGAGGCGGCGCATTCCTCGGTCTCGCAGCGTACAATTATCTTACTGGCATGGGCCACCTCGAGCGGCAACGTGCGACGATTCTCAAGTCCGGCTCGATGTTCGGTATGAGAAGCCGTAAGCTGGGTGTCGCCAGTATCTCGATGGGCCTGGCCTACCTCGGACTATGGAGGTTATTCCGGTAAAGGGACTAGCAGGGGATGGAGGGAGGACTTGAATCACCAAGATCAACACCACTCAAACGATTATACCGTTGCAGTCGTCGAAACTGCAGGGCCATGCCATGAGCCGTGGATACAGCTGCCGACCATCTTGGACAACTCACGGCGGAGCGAACGAGGCCTACGATCCCGTCGGACTCTGGTTATTGGAGAGTCCTGAGGGATGCATCTGGGGAATGGTTTTGTCTGGCTTGTGTGACGAAATCGAGGTCACTTCAGACAGGATCCTCGCGTTGTTAATCATCAACGTGGTGGCTTAACCGAGCATCCAGATTCGGCTCCAAGAGGCTGTAATAATACTGTACAACACTGTCATGTTAAAAGTAAAACATCAATGAAAAGACATATATTTTAACCTCAGCTTTTTGTTGATTGATTTGTATTGGCATTGGGTGTCTAGCGAAGTCCGCAAAACTCGCAGATGTCGGTGTCGTTATCCATCAACCACAAGCTCCAATCTGCCCCTCCAAAGCTTCACCAAAAATTCTTTGCACCCAGTCAATCTCGACCTCACCTACACCACCAAACTACCACGCAACACCACGACCACTGCGATTGAAACCCCAGAACAGCTGAACCGAATTTATCGAACCTACCGAGTACACCCGAACCCGTAAAAACCCACCTCCAAGGCATACCGACGCACCACCTCGCGGCCTCGTCGCCGTCGCCACTACCAAAAAAAATGCCCATCACAATCCTCGCCCCGAGGGGCACGCCGTCACACCACAAACCCTCACGCTACGCGGCCGCTGCCGACTCGGATTCGGACTCTGACGGCGGCGCCGACATCGAGGGCGATGTTCCCATGCGCCCGGCGAAGCGCTCCCGTGGCGACAACTACGAGATCGTCACACCGGGTGAGATCATCACCGACGACCCCCAGTGGATGAGGTTCGTCCGCTCTTCCCTCGGCCGACCCCTTTTCCTTTCACCATGGCTTCTTCTACGCATATGCTACGCAACAGAATCACCCAGACTGACAAGCGAAACAGAGGCCACGGAACCTACATTACACCCACGACGACAGAAATTGTTTCCTCCGTCGCCGGCACCGTAACCCGCACCAACAAGCTCCTCTCCGTCCGCCCCCTCCGCGCCCGCTACACCCCCGAGATCGGCGACCTGGTCGTCGGCCGCATCGTCGAGGTCCAGGCGAAGCGCTGGCGCGTCGACGTCGGCTCCTCGCAGCTCGCCATCCTCCAGATCTCCGCCATCAACCTCCCCGGCGGCATCCTCCGCAAGCGCACCGACACGGACGAGCTGCAGATCCGGTCTTTTTTTGCGGAAGGCGACTTGGTGGTGGCCGAGGTCCAGCAGCTGCACCAGGACGGCGCCGCCAGCCTGCACACGCGCTCCCTGAAGTACGGCAAGCTGCGCAACGGCGTCTTCGTCGCCGTCACGGGCACCGGCGGCGGCGGCGGTGTCGTGCGGGCCAAGAGGCAGCAGTGGGTTATGGACGCGGCGCGGGGCGCGAGCAAGGTGCACGTCACACTGGGCGTCAACGGCTTCATCTGGATCAGCAAGCACGTCGAGAGCGACGTGCCCGAGAGCGTGGGACTCAACCGCATGGAGGAGAGCGTCAGCGCCAACGTCTACTCGAGCCAGAACGACCGGATCGACAACGAGACGATGCGTGAGATCGCGCGGATACGAAGTGTCATCCTGGCGCTGGTGGAGAACGGGCTTCGAGTCGAAGAGGACATGGTTGTCCGGGGATACAAGGAAGCGGTCGAGATGGGGCTGGAGAGCGTCGAAGACGACATTTACCTCGGCGGCGAGAGGGGGAAGAGGCTCGCCGAGGCTCTGTTGAGGGAGTAGTTTTGTCACGATGGAAGTGGAAGCTCAAAAGGGCATGTTCGTGGAGGGAAAAGAGAGCATAAAAGACGTCTGAGAGAGAGGTAAAACTCTAATAGATACCAAAATAGGGAGGCTTCGTATAAACCCGTCAAACAGACCCTGAATCGCCAGATATCGGAAACGCTATGCAATATGTATCTATCGGCCGTGTGATCCAGCCATGGTATCAAGAATAAATGGGACCAACATCATGGGACATGCGCTCCTACGAGGTCTCGACCAGCTCCGCGCTAGCAAAGTAGCCCTTATTCTCAATGACGCCCCGGTCTTTCACAAACGCAGTGTACTTGACCACCCACTCTGGCGTGAGGTCACCCTCGAGACCGTCCTCGCCCTCGACAGGGTCGGCGAGGACGCCGGCGCCCTGCAGGCCATGGCCAAGGAGCTCGCGGAGGGTGCCGCGGGGGAGGATGTCTGTGCAGTCGGTGTGAACGAGCAGCTCGACGCCCTCCGCCTTGGCCAGCTTAACCAGTGTGGGCGGCACGCTGCAGCAGTCCTTGATGTTGATCTGGTCGACGGCCGGGCGGACGCTGACCTTTTTGATAAACTTGGCCAGCTTCTCCGTGCCAAACTCGGAAATGCCGAGGGCCTTGACCTCGCCCCGGTTGTACAAATCCTCCAGCACCGTCCACGTCGCGGCCTCCTCGTCGATATCGCCCTGGGAGGCATTGCGCTTGTCGGCCTCCCATTCGCAGTCGCCCTCAAAGGACATACCGGGGAAGGACGCGATAAGCAGATCTATCGTCGTGACACCCAGCTCCTTCCGCACGAGGCTCAGGGCGTCCTGGACATACTGGGCGCGGTCCTGTGCGGGGGCGTTGGGAAGGAAGAATAGCTTAACGGTGATGTCGTAGTTATTGGGCTCCTCTTGCAGGCCAGAGTAGGACCAATCTATGCGCGGGATGTAGAGGGCGTCGTTCTCACGGGCGGTCCACACGTCGATGCGGGGCCGGCCAGAGGAATTGTGGGAGAAGCCATTCGAGTGGCCGTTCAGGGCGCCATTTCCGTTGATGTGTTCATCGTCGATAGGCGAGGACTCCTCGGCGGGCGAGTAGTCCTGCTGGGCGGCAAGGAAGTTGCTTCGCAAGGAGTTGGTAAGTTCGAGGTTTGATCTGTAGGCACCCGGTTTACGGATAATGGAGGGGCCGCCAGAGACAATATTTCTGTACGTGGCGGGGGAACACCAATCAGCATCATGGCGCAAAATCGAATCTTGTGCGAAAAGGGAAGGATGGGAGGTGGCACAAACCCTGTGGAAAGAATGAGTTTCGTCATGACGGTGATTATGGCAGTGGAAGGCGAGTTTTGGTGATAATGGCCGAAGAACAGACGTGGTAGCCCGGTAGACTGGATTAGATTTGCGTTGCTAAGGGTCCTGATTGCGCAATACTGGTGAGGCTGTCCCCGTCTTCTTCAGCACTTTTTTTTTTTATACGTTTGGCGCCCGTTATTTTTTCAAGGCGTTTGGAGGGGTTGATTAACAATCCGAGTCTGGGCGGTGCCGATAAGGATAGGTACGGTCCGATCGGGGATCACAGGTGAGACAGGTCAATTAATAATGGCCGGCGGATGTCAGCTTGTGTATCGAAAAGCCTAAACCGGGGTTGAAGGGCGTGGGAAAGGTCGTAACGGGTATGCAATGGTGAGAGGTGCAGGTGAGGAGGGGTTCGCGTTCTAGAAGGACGAGAAATAGTCCGGGATTCGGAGGCGGATCGACAATGGTGTTTGTTGCGGCTTGTTGGTCAAGGTGAACGAGGACAGCGGGAGAGGAGGCGGAGGGAAAAACGGAAAGGTTGCGGATGACCGGACTTGGTCCCTTTTTCAAGAATCTGGACCCTGCCGGAGAAGGTCGACTCAAGCCCATCTCAGTGACAGAATGTATGACTGAATCGAGTCGGCACCAGCAAAATCATGGCGTTGCCTCGTTGTAGCGGCATTCATCTTGCCATCATCCCACCTTCCACCCCTCCATTCCCGCTGCAAACTCGGCCGCAGCGCGACTCCGAGGGGAAGGTCAGTGGTGCATGGTGGGGTGTCGCCCATCGCGTCAGCGGCCTGGACGTGATTTGTATGGGCTTCCCGCCGGGCGTCCCCCCAACGCCCCCACTGGCTGCGGCCTATGAGATGCCGTCGCTGGCATGAATCGCTGGACATCTCTGCTGGGCTCCTTGACTCGGGCCCAACACCGCCGCCGGCACGTCGAGCGGACGATGCGAGGCACACAAAGACGAGCAGCCATTGAAGGACAAGCTTTGTTCTGCATCCAGGGGCGTGCACACAGGGGCAAGGCTGGCGAAGGAAGCCAATCCGCATAGTGTGTCAGCGTGTCGAAACACCCCTAGAGTGCACTGCCAGCGCATACCGACGCCGCCCATGGAGCCCTCTAAGCCCGCTGTCGACAGGTGCCCTGCTTCCGATGCAGAGGCGACTGTGCAAGGTGTGAGGTGAGTTGATGGATGGCCTGAGGACACCACGGCGCCAACGCCCACCGCCCCTGCCACCAAATCTGGACACCTGGGCATCACCGCACACGACATCCCGCAGTTCGTCGCCAACCGCAATCCAAAGCTCGGCCTGCTCTGCTTGACTACCTTTCGCAACAAACGCATCCCACGGCATCAGTCTGAGGTCCACAACACGCGTCCGGTCCTATCCCCCAACCTCTCCTCTCGTCCACTTCGTTGTGGTGATGTGAGAGCATCATCATGGCTATCCAGTACGCTCCCTCGTCGCCATCCTTGTCGGTGCATCCGAGCAAGACAGCTAAACGATGATGCAGCTACCTTATTCTCCTCTCCCGCCAGGGCAAAGTGGTACGCCTCATCCCCCTCGTCATCCAAGAAACCCCCTCGGTCGGCCCCTTGCTGACAGCATCTCGTTCGCAGCGCCTCGCAAAGTGGTTCACCACCCTGTCGCCGAAGGAGAAGGCCAAGATTGTCAAGGACGTCTCCCAGCTCGTTCTCGCTCGTAGAACCCGCATGTGCAACTTCCTCGAGTACAAGGGTCAGTCACCATCGAAGCCCGACGGCCTCAGAGCCAAGCGTCGCCTGACGGTTTATATACAGATTCCAAGATTGTTTACCGCAGATATGCCTCGCTGTTCTTCATCGCCGGCGCCGCCTCAGACGACAATGAGCTGATCACCCTTGAAATCATCCACCGCTACGTCGAGCAGATGGACAAGTACTACGGCAATGTGTGCGAGCTGGATATCATCTTCTCCTTCACCAAAGCCTATTACATCTTGGACGAGCTGTTGTTGGCGGGGGAGCTGCAAGAAAGCAGTAAAAAGAATGTGCTGCGATGTATATCCCAGCAGGACTCGCTCGAGGACATGGAGGTACGTTAGCTGGCGCTTGCTTCCTTTTTGATCTGCCTGCCTTCAAGACGGCGAACTGTAGCTGCGCCATTGGCGAAGTCTCGGGCTGACCATATTTCCTCCCCCCCTTCAGGTCGAGGACGAGGTTACAAAGATTATGTAACCCTCCTCCAGTGCGTACCTACCCATTAGATTGCGACGCGATGCCCAAAACAACGAGTCTCGGACCCAATCTACGACATGCATACACGTGTGGCACTGGCTGTGCATGACATGGCTTTGGCGAGTGTTTAGCTAATGGGAGCTCTACCACGTACGCAGGAAACGGAAGAGATCAAGTCGTCTCTCGAGAAGATCGGCATTCTCTGAAAAGGCACAATCGACCGGTGACGGGCGTCAGGCAGATGCACGGCATGCCAGGAGAATGACAGGCCAATGCGCGACGAAGACGAGACGCAGCGCCTTTGCGGATATGGATGGAGTGGCCCTGGTGGCCTTTTGTGTGCATAGATCTTGGAAGGTGGAAAACCACCCTCTCCTATATCAAGAGAAGAACATGGAGCAGTGCGGGCTGCGCAGTCTCATCCCCGAGGCCCGTCGGTTCTGAGTTTCCCTCCCGTCCAGAGACGGCGTAGAAGCCAGACACGGGGCCAGGGTGGGCGACGGCACTCGAGAAACACTGCGCTCCACGCAAAGCCGTAACAATGAACTAATAGACGAACCTTACGGCCACGAAGAAGGACACCCAGATCCTCTTGTTGCCAGAAACAGTATGAAGTCATGTCGCGAAACGGGCTACCATACCGCGTACTCCAAGCCCGCTCGTGGTCTCTGGGCGGCATCTCATTCGCTTGGAGATTGCCGTCTCCGTCCCCCGTGTACGGTGTGGATTCGACACAGTCGACGAGTGGCCCACTAGTCGTCCAAAGGAGTCAGGACGAAAGGGGTGTCCCCCCCAACAAGCAAGGAAACTGACAGGGACCGGACCCCGACTTCCAAGCGGCCCCCCGCGAATCCGGTGCCAAGGACGACGCAGACCGTCGAGCAAGATACGCTTTGTCACAGGCTCCCCGTCGGCCCCATGCACTATCAGTTCCTATCTTGAGACTGGACCGCCCTCAACATTGCCTTACGGCACCTGCTGCAGCGTTTACGTGGGCCTCGGGCGGGGACCCTGTCAGACGGGCACGGGGAACGCACCGGCAGACCCAGGACCCATCGGCCAGCAGCGACAGCACCGAGTGGTGTAACAGCACCAAGCAGCCAACGGACCACGCACCACAGACCACGCACCCCAGGGAAAGGCGTCACCTCGTACCAGCACCCAGCAGCGAGACACACCGCACACCTGCCGAGAGCTGCGACAGCAGCACCGGCTACCAACTCCCTTCCCGCTCGCTCCCGCTTCTTCGCGCTTTAAACTCACGGCGTCACCCCATCCCTCCCTCCCTCCTTCTACCCCTCCGTCTCTCCCGTATCCATATCGTCGTCCAACTTCCCAACAGACCCCATCAGAACATCCGTTGTTTAGTAATGTCTGTCGACCAGATCACCTACTAGGCGCATCGCGTCTAGTCTCCGTTCATCCATCCGAACCGAACTGATCTACAGGGTCGAGTCGCTCCTTGCCTTATCAAGAGCAGGCACAGTCTTCGGCTTCCATCAAAACACAGACAGCAACCTCTCCATCACCATTTCATCCATCATTCCTCGCGACGCATCACTTGCGCCTTGTCGCGATTCTGGCTTCGTTTTACCACGCCTCCGACTCCGAGTCACCGCCTTTCCGATACCTGCAGTCACCCCTATCCCAATCTGGCGCGACTGCCAACTCCCGTGACATCATTCGACACGTTCACACTCCGGAACCCGACGGCTCCATCACCACAACCCGATCGCAGCGCGATACCGGCGATAAGCACACTGAACCTCCAAATCATCAGCCAGAGCGCACTTGCTTTGGACAACTACTTTCCGGCAGCCTACGAATACCTGCGTCCCCAAGCCTTATCTCATCTCCTTCACCACAGCCTGGTCCCGGCCATCCAAGATGAAGGTGCGCTTCTTCTGCTGTTAACAGCAGGCAGCAATGCGTCGCATCCAATCCCGCGCACGACACCCTGCTAACCCAGTTCGCAGTACTTACCGCTGCAAGACTTTGACGCCGTTACTGGCGCTCTAAACTTCAACACACCCGATTGCAATGTCACTGGCGGATGCGATCTGTACACAACCAAGTCGACCGGTTCCGATAAGAAACTATACAAGAACATCGACAAGGATCTGAGCTCACAACATGCCGCGTTGCTGAAGTTGGGAGCCAGTTTGTCCCCCCCGGACCGTGAAGCCATGCTGGCGACGTCCCCCAACATGCAAATGTTCTCACACTCGAGCGCGTTTGGTCCCCTATCGGAACTCTCAAGTCGCCGCACGTTTGCCTATCTGATCGCGACATTGAACGCGAGTCATCAACACTACGACTTTTCGCACGTACTGAGACCAGGCGACTTCAAGAAGGAGCGAAATCTGCGGCGGGTGATGGGAAATCTGGACTCGATCCTGCAGAATGTCAGACCGCATGTCGAGGCTCGCCCAATCGAGCAGGCCACGTCTTCGGAGACCAAGCCGGTGTGGGGCCCACACTGCTGGTCCAAGATCGATAAGGAGATGCGCCTGAACGAGTGCACCGTCTTCAGCTACAACCCGGATGTCGACCCATTTGAGGAGGATGAGTCTGCAATCTGGGCCGCCCACTACTTCTTCTTCAACCGCGCGTTGAAACGAGTCGCGTATCTCTACGTGCGAGTCGTACCTGTCGTTTCCTCACAATCGCCGCGCTTGCAACCGGCGCTTCCCGGTTCTGTAAAGCGGACGCGGAGTACCCAGTTTGATGCACTGGGTGCCAACAAGCGCGCGAAATACTGGCTTGGTAACCGCGACGCTGAGCTTGTAGCGCCTGAAGAAGATGACGAGCAAAGCGACGGCTTCCTCTGGAATCGGGGTGCCGATGGCGACTTGGTTCCGTTTTCTGACGACGACTACACAGAAGAGCGCTTCTTCTACGACGAGGAAGACGACGACGAGACCGATTCCGACCCGAAGAGTCCGGTGCGGCGCATGAGTGAGGATGTCGTGGCCCACATGGAGATCTAAAGGGGACCACTCCACACTGGCGCATGACTTGTTCTCGCTTCCCCGTTTCATCACCGTGAGAGCGGATGGGTCTCTCGTTTCTCTGATGTTATCAGAGCCATTATGACGAAACGGAGTCATTGATTCAACACCACTTATCGGAGCTTGCAAGGATAGCTCTCTGCACCCGCTGAGTCACAACAACCCCACACAGATGAAGTTGTCACGGCCAGCTCGCGACATGGGCACCATTCAACGGCTCATTGTCAATGAATTCCTTTTTTTCCCCTTTTCTTTTTTCTTTTTTTTTCTGTTCGAGTAATTACTTCAGTTTTATCGAGTATTGCCGGGTTTTCGTTTCTTTTCCCCTTTTTTTGTCGCTCAATATGTATGCTGGCGACTACTTTTTGCTTGCTTGTTTCGAGTCTTCCTTCCTATCGGTTCGATTGACGGCGGCGATACCCTCATGCTTTCTCGCCAGGTGGCGCTGGCAGGGAAACGGAACCAAGGGAGGGGTTTTCAGGGTACGGTGTATACGAACCATCGGTCCTGGATGGCAAACGGGATTGAAAGGGCTGGGCGGGCGTGGTTATCAAACAGAACAAAGTCGGGAGTTTTCTGGGTTCCCAAGAGTCCATCGCCGGTCGTTTGGCAGCGACGCGTTTGGACTTGGACATATATGCTGGAGTTGGGTTCTTCGGGGGTACATGCCAAAGGAAATGTTTTGTGACGTTCTGGTTTTCCTGTTTCTGTTTCCTGGTCTGTACGCAGTGATGAAATGAGTAGCAACAAACTCGTACCTTCAGCCTCGTTCTGGATGAGTACCACGCTGAATGATGAACTCCTACGGCCTTGCCGCCATGCCGTTCACCACCCCCCCATGTACCCGTGTGAAATGTGTTTGCCACGACGACCGTGCTGCGTGTTCCCCGCCCTCCGCTTGCCCGACTGCGAAGGTGCGGAGAGGCGCTGCTTTTCGAGCGGGGCTCGACGACCTGGATGCGTGCGGTGGGGACCGAGGACTCCGCCCCAGGCCAACCCGGGGATCCGATTCCGGAGACCGGCTTGCACACTTGGACAACAGCGCCCCAGCGTCGACTCCCCCGGAGAGGCTCAAGGGCCGTGTCGGGTATCGGACATCGGGGCAAGCCACCAGAGTTACCTTTAGGAGAGCAGGGCAGACAAGTGCGCGAAGAAGGGTCGGTCATATGTGGAAAGTGTAGGAAATCGACGAGAGCATGATAGGTAGGTTCATCGGTACTCGACATTAAACTATATGTTCAACAACGATCTCTCTCTCTCTCTCTCTCTCTCTCTCTCTCTCTCTCTCTCTCTCTCTCTCTCTCTCTCTCTCTCTCGCGTTCGCGTTCTCGCCTGTGACTGAATTCTCCATCCCGGTTCCAACCTCCGTCATTTCATGCCATGTTCAGTTCCCCATTCCCAATTCCTCCCCGTCCCGATCTCGTGTGAATGATCAAGAAGGGGAAATGCCACTGCGTATCCGGATATTTTCGTGTACGCCCGGAACGCCGCCCGCCTTATGTAACAAGAAAAACCCGAAATCCAACCACATCCGTGCTTCATTCACTCTCGCCTCCTTACTTTCGGCCCAGACCCCTGGGGAAAGTTCCGCATTACCCGCTGTGCCAAGGGTAGCGTGGCCGACCTTTGACGTACGACGTCCTCACTGCTCGACCTCTGGCCGCGAGGCACCCTAACCACCTGCGTGGCTCGTCCTCGTCCGTCTTACTGCGTACTTCGCTGCAAATGTACCACCCCAACCCGTTTTCGCTACCAGGAATAAGAGAATGTTGCCATGTGCCCAAGCTCGACTCTTGAAGGAAAGCCTACATCAGTGCGTTCCGAGGCTGAGCGGGATTCATTACGAATACAGTAGACAATAAAGGGGAAGTTACGAAATGAAAGAAGAAAAATCAAAACAGTGATACGCCCTTGCGCCAACTTTTTGTACGTCGCTTCCAAACGAAAGGAAAGGGGGAATCCTATGCCAATAGTGTAGTAATGCATCTCAAAACAGAAGAGTGTTCTGCCTGCTTCTGAAAAGTCGTTAAACGTCAATTATGCCCCCTTCTCTGACAGAGGTTGCTCGGATGCCGGCGCGGTGGCGTTCCCGTTCCCGTTCCCGTTCGGATGGATCACATCTCCCTTTTCGTTCAACTCCGCAGCCGCAGTGCCGTTGGCGGCTTTTGGTTTCTCGGGCGTGGCTCGCTCTGGCGTCGTCTTTCTTGTCAAACTCGCCGTTTCGGGCTCTTCTGGGATCGTGGCAAACTTTTTGAGAACCTGCTTCAGCGCAGGGCGTCGAATGGGCTTGCTGAGGAACTCGTCCATGCCGCTCTCCATGCACTCCTTCACGTTGCTCTCTTCTGAAAAGGCCGTCAATGCAACGATGGGAGCCGTGTAGCCCATCTTGCGGATGAGTTTCGTGGACTGCAGGCCGTCGAGGTTCGGCATTTGAATGTCCATAAATATGACATCGAAGCCTTTGTTGTTGTCCATGTTTGCCTTGACAAGGTCGTACGCCTCCTGGCCGTCCTTGGCTATGGTGACGTCGTAAACGTCCTCGAGCTTTAGCATCTTGCTTACGACCTCGATGTTTGTCGAGTTGTCGTCAGCAACAAGCACTCGTAGCTTTCCCTCCTGATTGGCCTTGGTAGCCATTGCCTGGTCGATTGCTGCCATCTGATCCCTTGTACTTCGCTTTGCCTTTGGGGCTGGGTTGGACGCGAAGAACGGTTGACTGAGGCCGACCAGCCGCGGTTGTTGATCCAGAAGATTCTTCGCGTTGGTCTCGTTTGCGGGCTTGATGGGCGGTTTGACTGGTGTTCCGCCAGAATTACGTTTCGGGTTCTGGGCGCCCTCGATTGCGTCGATGGTATCGACGCTTGGCGGTCGAGATTTTATGCTGCTGGAGGCGGTGCTCGAGGCCCTATAATGTGCTCATGTTAGTAACTTTGTCTTCTGTCCTGCTAGCAAGGAGACTCACCTGTCCTTGACGTATTTTAGGGGGATCTGCATGGTGAAGGTCGTGCCGACCCCAACGGTGCTCTTCAGGGATATCGAGCCTCCCATGAGGGTTGCGAGCTGATGACAGATACTCAGGCCAAGGCCTGTGCCGCCAAACTTCTTGCTCAATCCCAAGTCACCTTGCACAAAGGGTTCGAAAACCTTCTGCTGCATGTGCTCCGCAATACCCGGGCCGGTATCTTCGACTTCAAATTCGAAAACATAGGCCTTTGCTCCGGGGGGCGGTGGCGTGGGAGACCGTTCCCGGACGTGGATATGCGGCGTCGACTTGGGCTCCATCGGGTTGATGACCAAGGCAGTGCCCTTCACAGGCTCGGGAGTTGAACCTCCCTTGGAGCTCACAGACTGGGTTGAGCTGGAACCAAGCCGGTGCCGGGGTCTGCCATGTCGTCTGGAATCTCTGGAGAACGATGAAGAACGGCTGCCGTCATTCGCCGGCGGAGTCTCCACCTCACCAATGCACTTGATGCGAACGTCTACCCTGCCGCCTGCCGGCGTGAACTTGACACTGTTACTCACCAGGTTGATGATAACCTGGAGAATTCGGTGTTGGTCACCCCAGAGGCACATATCCTTCAGTCTGCCGGTACCATGTGGGCCAAGGGCGGGCAGCCTGTTGTCGGTGCTTGGCCGCTCGGGGCTACTGCCGAGTTCAATGGCTTCGGAACTGAGGAAGTTGACAGTCAGTGTGATCCGACCCTCTTTAACCTGCTTGTCAAAGATGGTGAGGATCTGCGACTTGATGTCGGCCAGGCGAAATTCCTTCTCCTCCAGGTTGAGTTGTTGGCCGATTTGGTTCTTGGAAAAGCTAAGGAGATCTTCAAGTAGGTGAAGCAGCAGGTCGCCTAAAACTCATTAGCTAGGAACAGAACGGGGCATAGCAACCTCGACTCACCTGATTTGTAAAGCGTCTTGAGGGATTGCTTGATCCTCAGAATATCATTTTCTTCCATACAAACAGCGCACATTCCAAGGATACCATTCAGCGGCGTCTTGAGCTCGTGAGAGATGTTGGCAATGAAGAGGGTCTTGCTTTCGTTGGCGGCTTCGGCTGCTTTCTTGCTGATCTCGAGCTCCCTTGTCCGTTCCAAGACCTTCTGGTCCAGAGAGGTGTACTGCTTGACTAGCTCTTCGCTCATGTCGTTGAAGGTTTCTGTCAGTTCGGTGAGTTCGTCGGTGATGAAATGCTTCCGATCTTCAACCTTGCCAGGAATTTTGAAGATGCGGCGGGTCGAGTCGCGGTCGTGTTCGGAAGCCGTCTTCTCCTTGGGCTTGTAACCGACCAACTTGTAGATGCCCGCGATGAGCCCGTCTTTTCTTGACCGCTGTGACCGAGACGATATTCCGCCTGAGCCGGGAGTTTCGCCGTCGTCAAAATCAGAATAGTAACCATCCTCGTATCCTGGAGGCTGAACTGACTTCTCCGTCGCCGTCTTGAGTCTCCTGATCGGCATCACACTAAGGTGCGCGCAGGGAAAAATCAGTATTATGATGAGACCCGCGGTGCCGAAAACACATCCCAAGATGATATTCCGTAACGTGTCGATGGGCGCGTCAGCCTCTGATTTGGCCTGCTCTACCACGACTGTCCAGTTAACAAGGGCGGTATTAGTCCTTGCAAAGCCCACGGCGACTGGAAGGCCCTGTTCGTTGGTTGTCGAGAGCTTGGAGCTTGAGTTGTTAGGGGCAATATATCTCTTGGTGAAAGAATCGAAAACTGCTGGGTAGTCCTTCATGGGAAAAGGTTCGTCGTCTTTATTGCTTGCCCAGCTTCGGTCACTGTGTCGGTCGCCTTGACCGGGTAGGGGGTTGGGCGGGAGCACGAACTTTACCGGTACACTTGCTGCATTGTCCCTGTCCGGTAGGTATGTAGCATTACTGGCGGGGTGTGCGGCGGAAAACCTGTTGGATTGCTCCGTGGGCCCGACGAGCAACACTATACCCGTATTCCCCAGGCCCTCGCGGGAGTTGCGAACGCCAATCAGAGAGTTTGCCGTGGCGACGAGTGTCATGTACCCGAGTATGAACTCTTGCTGCTGGTTGTAACGGATGGGAACAGTTATCGACATGAGGGCGGTTGTGTCGTTGATTATCATAGGCCCGAGCAACAAGCCGCCATTTGTCGAAATGCGAACACCGGGAAAGGCATTGGCGGCAAATGCCTGCGTGTTGTTCCTGTACTGGTTCGGACGTCCAAGGTCCTCGTAGGTGATGTTTGGGTAGAGGGCGGCCGGGTAGCCCTCAGGCGTGTCGGAGAGGTAGGCCTGCTGTCCATCGGAGCCACCGTATGGCAATGGAATCTCGGGGACTCTCTCCCCAGTGACGTTGAGCAGACCGTGAATGTTACCAGTGGTGTTTCTCGAGTAAATCCTCCCTTGCAGCAACCCTGTGAGAGCGCCGACACTCAAGGCACTGTTGAGATCACCCTTGGCCTGAACCCAGTTCTCGTCCGTGTCGTTTCCATCATAGAAGCTGAACAGAGAGTTCTGGATTAGAATTCGGGAGGAGATGGTGATAATGCTGGTCTGGACGAGTTCGAGCTCGGCGGAGATGCGCGATGCCTTGAGCGAGGCAGTGAGGGCGAGTTCACGTCCTTCAACCTGGGTAACAAACTTATTGACGTAGATCCAGACGGGCACGGACAGGATCATCAGGCCAACGAGAACAGCAATCACCACGAGGAAGGCGAGCTGTTCCCGAATGGCGATCCTGACGCCCATGGTGAACAGACTATAATGGCGAGTCTGGCAGTGTCTGGGCGGGCTTCATCGTCTGCAACGGCGTGTCCCGGGAATTCCTGTTCAATAACCGAATGGCGATGTTGTCGCGCGAGAGAACTGCCAAACAGAAGTCTCGAATCGCTTGGCACGTAGTTGCCCGAGAGAACGACGCTCGCGGCGGGTTTTGTCGAGGTAGGATCCGCAATTTCCCCAAAGACCCGTTTCCTTTTCCTCTTCACTCGCAGAAACAGCAGCAGGGGGGGGTAAGAAGGGCGATGTTCTTCGTGTTTTTGGCGAGTGTGATGGCCGTCGAACGGGAGCCAGAATGCGCCAACAGTCGAAATGAAGGTGGATGACGGAGCAGGAGAGTCGTTCGGCAAAATCGTCACGGGAGAAAGGGTTTGGCCGGCGGACGAGGGATTGTCTTGGTGTCGGTTGAAGCGGAGGGTGACTGAGTGGAATGGGATGGGCTGAGAAGGGCGAGCAGAAAGAAGATGACCGGCGGCGCTGTGGGTGGAGCCGCGGGAGGAGCTGGGATGCTGGGGCCACTGGGACCTGGTGCAGGGGAGGTTCGCTGGAGTCGGAGTGGAGAGCAGCAGCTACGGGCTGCGAATGCAGTACTTGCGAGGTACGCAGCATTTACCTCGCTTTGGTCTAGCGCAGAAGGGAAAAGGAAATGGTGCAAGGTACCTGGCCCTTCTCACCTCGAACATGGCGGACAGGGTACCTCTGCCTCGGCGGGATTCGTCCACGAACGGGATGGGCGAGAAGGCTTCGCGAGATTACCAAGACACCACCACCACCACCACCCAACGCCAGAGACGAAACAAGACAGTCCAGGTCCAGCTGCACGGGCGGAAAAGAGGAAGGGTTTGGAGGGATGTTGTCATCACGGCCGAAGGGTCTGCGCGACGAGCGACCCTGAGGCTCCCGTCGCTGTGATGGCTGAACCCTCCGTGGACTACGGCTATAGCGACGGCATCTGTCGAGCTTGCGTTGCCTAAGCAGCTTAGCTGGGCTGTCACTCCGAGGCCATCCTCCCGTCTTCTCAGGGACGTATGTACGCAAGGACGCTCCCAGAGCTCGCCCGTTTCTTGGGATGCTGCGTTAGCGCCAAGTATCACACGTGTGGAAGGCGCTATTTCGGTAGCGTCTCGCAAGGGCGAAGCTTGGGGATCAACGGGCTTGCTAAGCCTTCCAACTGCTGGCAGCTTACGTCGCCGCGGGCGGTCGGAGAGATGATATGGGGGGAGATGGCATGCTAATGTTTGCTGGTTCTCCTCGACCATACGTGGGTGGCCGCAGCCGATTCGGGACTATTCGGTGCGGCGCCTGCTATTTGCGGCAACAGACAGAGCGCGAGCACGGCTTGGGCAGACGAAGCATCTCGGGGTCCAGCCGCCCCATTGCCTCGCCATCTGTCTATCCTTCGTCTCCGCCAAGGCCCGTAAAGCGAGTCGTTGAAGAACAACAAGGGCGGGACGATGGAAAGGGTCCAAGTGCTCTGTACACAAACGTGGTGGGATGGTGCACAGGTGACTTGGATGAGGGAGGCCAGAGGAGCGCCCCATTCGCGCGTGGTTCCCCGCGAGATCGTCAAATCGCCCAGACCCAGACTGAGAACAAAAAAGTGGTCGACGGATGCTTGGGGGCAGCTTGGGACAGCTCTGGGAGGCTTGGGAGGGCTTGGAAGTCGGAGAGCCGGCGCCGTTTGGTGTGCGGATTGGGTAAGAAGCGATGCGTGTTTTGGGACAGAAAAGTGGTCTCTCGCTTGTCTCTGCCTCTCTCTGAGCGGCAGAAGGGCCTGAAGGTTGACGTGGACGAGGTGGTCGAGATGGTCGAGATGGTCGAGGTGGACGAGGTGGAAAGGCCACCACAAGTCCCTCCCAAGTCCCTCGCCCGTCTCCCGCAGACAGATCAGCGATCAGCGCAGCCGCGAGTTCAATACGCCCAGACGCCCGACCTCTGACAGGGGACCCCCTCGTCCCCAGGGGCCACAAGGGACGAGGAACGAGAGCCCCGACCGGTAAAGTCGAGCGGTCCACGGGCAGTCTAGGCCCTGACTATGCCATTCGCGGCTCTTGCAGCATTTGCAGCATTTTGCGACACGGGGCAATGAATGGGTGCTCCCAGGCCCTTCTCCCCTCCGCCCCTCGCTGCCCATCCATCATCCATGGCCCATGCATGCACGCATGGCATGCGCTACGGGGTTCTCACTCACTCGCCCGCTCACTCACTCATCAATCATCACTCATCACTCTTCACTCGCGTTCTCACCTCATACGCTCTCAACCGGCGGAGCGCAACACGAGGGATCATGCTGTCGTTATTGTTGCTGCTGCTGCCGCCCTCTCTGCTCTCTGTGCATGCTGCCACGGAAGGGAACATGCCCTGCCCTCCTCGTCGCCCTCCTCTATCCACTCCCGTCCTCTTAACCTATAATCCGCCGAGCACTGGATGCAGCCAAGGCACTTTTCATCCCCTTCGCAGCCTGCAGTGCGCACTCGGAGAGCTCGCCAGCGATCTCATTTCGGCGGGTCATCGAGGATTCCTTTCGTCTTCCCCAACCTCAGGTCGCAGGCCGCAGGGCGTGCTTGTTCAAACCTCTCGCCTCCGAGTCGCTGGCTCTCCGCGCCGTTTCCCATCTCCTTCCAGGCTCCTTGTCCCACCCCCAATTGCCCACCCAGCAAAATCCCATGTTCCAATCTCCTCCCTCCTCGCCCCTTCACCCCTGCCCGTCCATCCCCATTCAGCGTTCCCACCCCTGGTTCCCCGGGCTCCCTTGACGATGCAACCATCACTCACCCACCGCGACACGAGCCAATTCATCCACCCTCCAAATGCTGCCTAAGGATTCGCCCCTCTGGCACGACGCCAGATGCCAGAGAGATAGCCCGGAGATGAGGCCGCAATGTGGGAAAAGGTGCTGGCCACGGACGCCTCGGATGAAAACGGCCGTCATGGCTTGGTTGGGCTGACGGTCTTGTCTAACCCTAAATCATCGCCGCTGGCCGCGCTTTGCTTCTTTTGCTTGTTTGGGGAGGCGTCGGCTCGTCTGAGAGGTCTGGCCAGGGCTGCCGCCGCGCTGCCCATCGCGGGGTGCGTCGACATCGCCATTGCCATCGCCACAGTTCCGATGAGACTTGTCAACATCCATCACCCCGACGTCGCTGCCCTTGGCCCACTCCTGCGCGCCGACACGGCATCATCCGCTCCTCGAGTCCCGGACTGTTTGTCGGCTGGCCCTATCAAACCCGTTGGACGGCCAAAGTGTCGTGTTTCGCGGCAAGGACATGGTCTCTGAAAACAGCACGACACCGACATCTTCCATCTCCATCCCAGCCCACCACCTACCACCCGCCGGCCGTGCCACCAAACGCTGCACGCGTCCATCCCAGGCTTTCCCGGCCAGCCTGCCCGCCCACCCGCGCAACCCTCACCGAACCACCGAACCACTCGCCAGTCTCGCCAGTCCCGCCGCGCCTCGGAGCGCTCCTCGATTCGACGCCTCCGCAACTCGGTCCCCGTCCTCGGCACTTCTCCCACACGCCTCATCCGCGTTTCACGGCATCAAAGAAAATTTCTCGGCGGAGGGGATCAGAAGAAACAGTCCCCCCCCCTCCTTCAAGCACTCAGATCACTCATGGGGACCGGCATCTTGTAAACACTCAAAGAAAATTTCACATTGGAAGGAAAGTATCATATCGTCAAGTCATTACAAAGTCATAATACCCCCCGGTTCCTTGCCGCCGGCCCTATACCAAGACCTTTCCCGGCAGACCTTTCCCGGTCTGTTTCCTGCATTTGCCTTTCCTTTCCGACCTGCCAAGTCCCGTACAGAGGATCCACAGCGCCGTCATGTTTCCGACTTACATAAACAGATATACAGAGTCGTTAGAGCATCGTAGTCGTTGTCTACCGCATCACCATCAGCGGAACCAGGACCGACTGGCTCGACATGGTCCTGTCGTCCGGCAACACGCTTACAAAGCTCTTCCCAAAGAGCCCTTCCCTCAGCCGCATCTGCAGCCCGCAGTTGTCCCTCCCCGCCGCGGGCGCCGGTGTGCCCTTGCGCGTGAACTCCTTGGAGAGCTTCATCAACACCGCCGCCTTGGCCTTGCGAAGCGCGCTGACCCGCATCGCCGCATCCTCGGCCAGCATGCGGTGCGCCTCCTCCTGCTCGATGTTCCGCTGCACCGAGGAGATGCCGTCCTCGGGGCCCGAGTACCGGTTCGCGTTGGGGTCGTACACGGCCGGTTGCAACAGGACCGGGTGTGGGGATGTGTCGTGGATGGGCGCCGTGATGATAGGTACAGGGGTCGACGGGCGGAAGACGTCGTCCTCCTCGGGCACGGGGGGCTGTTCCCTGTGGTGCTTGTGCTTGCGGTGGCGGCTGTGGCTCCGGCTCCTGTGGTGCCGCGACGAGGAGGTGCTCTCCTTCCCGTTGCCGCCGCCGCTGCCGCCGCCGCCGTCGTCCTTGCGGTGCTTCCTGCGCCGGTGGACGCGCTTCTTCTTGAGCACCGTGCTGAAGGACGTGCTGGCCTCCTTGGCGGCCGCGAGGTCTGAAGCCAGATCCTCGTCCAGGCCGTCGTATGGGTCGTATTCATCGTCAACGTATAGTTCGCTGCCGAGGTCGAAGTCGAGTAGTTCTCGAGTGGCGGCGGCGGCGGCGGCGGACGGCGAGGGCAGGTCGTCGTCGTGGGACGCCTCGGCCGAGTGGAGGCTGCCGGCCTCGGAGTTGCTCCGCGAGTGCTGGGACCAGACGTCGCTGGTGCGGGCGGACTCCATGAGCGGCGCGAGGGCCTCGTCCCAGTCGCCGCCGTTGATGAGCACGACGTTGTCAAAGTCGTACTCCTTGACAGTCTTCTGGTGCGCGTTGACCAGGTCCGAGAGCTGGCCGGCCGTCATGGTCGCGTTGCGCACCTGCATGTACCGCAGGCGCGGGAAGTGCATCGGCTTCCGGCCCGGCGCCGGCGGCAGCGGCGACATGGGCGACGTCACCTCGTTGAAGAGCTTCCTGCTGTGCCTCGGCGGCGCGAACAGCGGGTCCGCCGAGAGGGCGATGGGGCAAGGCCCCTTGGGCCCCAGCCAGGTGAAGTGGAACTTCTCGAGCGTGCCGGAGAACTGGCGGATGTAGTCGTCCATGATCTTCAGGTGGTCGAGCCCCGGCGAGGGCCCGTAAAAGTCCCAGGCCTCGACGGAGATGTTGAGCTTGCGGATCTGCTTCCACCGGCGGCCGGCGGAGGGCACGGCGCCGAAGCCGGGGACGTGGCGGAGGTAGTTGAAGGCCGAGGGGTGCATGCCGGACAGGGAGAGCTTCTCGAGCCGCTCGAGGGGCGCGCGCTCGACGGCGATGCGCAGGCTCATGATGGCGTAGTCGACGATGTCGCGGCGGTACCGCTCCTGCGGGTCCTGGCCCGGGCAGCGGACGGTCAGGTGGCGGACGTTGACGAGGTAGCGCATGGCGTTGATGAAGCTGGGGACGTTGGTCGCGGCGTGGAAGAGGGGCGGGTACTGCTGCGTCAGGATCTCGCCGAGCTCCGTGTTTGCGTACTTTGGCCGGGCGAGCACCGACGCCATGCTCGTGTGCGGCGTGTACAGGAAGCAGATCTCGCGGCCGGTGGTCGGGTGGACGAGCGGCGGGAGGAAGGTGGCGTCGGAGTGGGCGAAGTGGAAGTGCAGGTGCTCGACGTGGTGGCCGACGCGGGCGAGGGCCTGGATGCGGGACTGCTTGGTGAAGGTGTTTGCCGAGAAGGTGACGCGGATGCGCTTGAAGAGGGGCTTCGTGGCGATGTTGCAGCAGGCGGAGCTGGCGAGGCGGAGGGACGCGAGGTCGCGCTTCGGGAGGAGGTCGAGGACCTTGGAGCCTAGGGACGAGTGTTCCTTCTGCCAGAGGCAGTAGAACGGGGTTGGGAGCGCCGCCATAGCTTTCTCATGTCGTTGCGGGACGCAGGCCTTGGTGTCGCTGTTGTCGGGGGTTGGCCTTGCTGGGTTTGGTTGTGGTTTGGGCTGTTGTCTCCAAGTCGGACGGTTGTTGCCGGTCTTGGTGTATGATCAGAGGGTGTAAATGGTATCAGATAAGGCTTGGAGGTTCGAGTTCAGAGATGAAGAACGACGGGGGTTCCCTTGGGATAGAGGAAGACTATAAGATGGTTTTCTTTCTTTCTTTCTTCTTTCTTATGAGACAGGTTCCTTCGTCAATCGAGCGTGCGAGGGTATTCACGACTCTCTCTTGTTGCTCAACCAGGTTCGATCACAGGGCAAGACTGGACTGGGATGAGACACCAGTCGAACAAAGAGCTTTGGTACAACAAAGGGGTAGTTGCCTCCTCGTAGAATAGATACAATCAAAGATGGGGAAAAGGCAGGTCTTGAAAATCAGGCCAACTAGAAAGGGAGGGCAGAGGAGGAGTGGCTGCTATATACTCTTTCCTCTTAGAGACTTGGACGGAGGACTGATTCGACATGGGACCACAGACAAGGCTCAAACCTTTTTTTTCTCCTCCCTCTTCTTCCTGCTTTGCGCGAAATGGATCCAGACAGACCCAAGACAAGAGGTGAAGGGGAGAGAGACAGAGTTGAGCGACCAGCCCCCCTTACCCGCATCGTCCCGTCGCCCCTCCGTGGGAACGAGTGGTGGGTGAGTCACCTCTGTCGAGACCTGCATATGCAAGACTAGTGTGGAAGTGCAAGTCCACGGGTTCTATGGGGACAGAATGCGGTGGTGGTTAGAGAGAGAGAGAGAGAGAGAGAGAGAGAGAAAAGGGACCCTTGCGCGAGCGCGGGATGCCATTCTGGCTTTGCTGGGAACATGTCCCAGAACGGGGGGCCGAGAGAGAAGACTGGACGGGAGGGTTGTTGACCACGCGAGCCTCGCACGCCCATACACGTCGAGGACCACGCCCCGATGCGTTCATGGTGTGTACAGAACGGGCGAGTTGGCGACGTGTCGGGGGGCTGTGGTTGGTCCATCGCGTGCGACGGTGACGAGACCAAGACGGGCTCGAGGACGGGGACGAAGGACAGGAAGAAAGAGTTCAAGGCAGTGGGCGATGCAGTAGCTCCGCAGAAGGCGCAGAAGGCGCACAAGGCCATGCCCTTCCCACCCCCTCCCCCGGCCGCCAAGGACTTTGTTTCAAGTCGTCCCAGTGGCCGAGGGCCTCTCGTGGGTGAGACCGTCTGGTCTGTCTGCTGCGGGACTCTGCAGGAAGAGTGGCCGTCTGCCCTGTCCCTCTTGCCTGCCCACGAGTCCCGGCTCCATCGTCCGAGCCATCCCCGGCATGGAAAGACGAGGGTGGTGGCTTTTTTTCTTGGGGGTTTGTTTTTTTTCGAGCTTCCTTGGGATCTGCAGAGGCCCACAGCAAGAGTAAGCTTGTGTGGGAGAAGCGCTATCGATAAGCACCCCCGACGGTCCAGCATCTATCGGGTTCCCCACAAAGAACAAAGATCTCCACCGGCGCGCCGGGGCCTTTCACGTCAGGAAAGCCGTCAAACGTCAAACGTCCACCAACACGGCCCCCCATTGGGCCAAAACCCCAAAGGCTGGTCGCGGCCCACACCCGCGGCGCACCTGATTCGCCCGAGACGCGAAAACTACACGACATGGCTCCGGCTGCCGACGGGAGCGCGTCTATCGTCGACGACCAGTCGTTTCGTGGTTTCTGCGCTCCAAGTCTAAGCGCTGCCACGACGGGCTGGACGGGGGAGCCACGGGCGATCCGCTTGCTCGACAGGGAACGGGGGTAGTTGGCGATCGTGGCTTGGGAGAACGAAGAGGACTTCGGCTCCAGTCTCGATGGCGTCTTTTCTTTCTTTCTTTGCATTCCGCATGGGTTCATGGACAGAGCCCTGGCCTTGGTTGTTGAGCCGGAGGGAACCCACGGGCATGTAGTTCAAGCAGCTCCGGATGGGGTCCGCTGATGTGGCTGGCTCGTTTGCCTTGGACTCGGCCTTTTGGACGTTCCTCCTCGTCGTTGGAGGCACCCAGGCTCTTTGGCAATTTCACTGACACTCGCAGACAGCAACGGCCCCCCCGGCTAGCTAGCCCATAACGGCTGTTGATGATGGATAGAGCTGGATGTTTGCGCCAATACTCCCTCACCGTCACTTCTCGCCTCCCTCCGGTCCACACCGCGTACGGACGGCACCCCATTCAATCCGTAACCCGCAACCCATTCCCTTCATCCATCCATTTTCGCCATAACAAGGGCTACAGTGTGCGAGGCTAGGGCTGTGTGGCCAGAGTCCCCTCGCGTAGACGTACGTATCGCCTTGGCGAACGTACCGAGCACAGCAGGTACGTGGACGGAGCCCGGTCAAAGGTCAGCAAGGCAAACAATGCAGAGGCAAAGAGGGCAGGCCAAGGGGGTTGACTTGCCGCGCATGGTCCATTGCAGTAGTGTCTTTCCCCCCCTCCCATGTCGTCCGCCGGCCGGTGCGATGATGACTCTTTTTTCGTCCTCAGGCGAGATCCACAACGGGCTGCATTCTCCATCCTGCATTGTGCATCGTTGGCGTCTGCTCCATTGACCAGTAAGGTCAGTCGCGCAACCCGTCCGGGCTTGGACGAACCCGCGCGAATCGTCCGCGAATCCAAGGCGCCCACCTTTGGGAAGCGTCTGGGAACATCAACCGAACGAATCATGCGAAACCCCCCACACCTGTGTTCTCTCTGCGCATTTGCGCACAGCTATCCATCACATCAACCGGCGCATCTCCATCCCCATCCAATGCATGTGGCCCAGGTTGAGAGGTAGCGCAGCGTAGCCCACAATTCCAGTCCAATGCAGTCTCAGTCCCCACCAACTCTGGCCAAGAGACACCGACACCGACATAGTGTACACACACACACACACACACACACACGCGCGCGCAACCACATCGCCCAGAGTACGAAATCCACCACCGACCAGAACGGGGCTGACAGTACAGTGCACAACCACCCGCGACAAACTAAACCCTCCCTCAATGACTTTCCCAGTCTTCGGAACCAACTACCTCATCATCCCAAACCCGCGTCAGAGAAGGGTCTGAGCAACAAGGGTCTGGTCCCCGTCTGCACCTCTCAGACATTCCCGCCTCGCAAAGCAAGTAGGGAGGTAGTTGACGTCCTGCATATAATCATCCCATGATCTCTTCCCGTCAACTCGAGTCCAAGTCCAGCCCGGACACAGCAAGTCCACGCTCCAAGGGACGGCATTAGTTACTTGGGGACTACAGCCGTCTGTTCCTTCCGCTTCGCAACTCCCATGCATCGCGCATCCCACCGCATTACCACACAGACGTCCATGGGCTCGACAAAAGAGAAGACGGCAGACCGACAACCACAACCCCGGCAATACACACGCCCTGCCCCCCCGGTTGATCGTCGCGGTGCCCACAGCCACAGCTGCAAGTCCCGAGCCCCGGTGACCCCGTCACCGTCCATGCCATCCAAGCTCCAAGGTGGACGGCATGTCATGTCCTACCGACAACTAGCTTCTCCGGCCTCGCAAAACCCCAAAAGCCCTCGAGTCCCTCAGGAAACATCATCGAACCGGGGTGCCGGAGCGGTAAAGAGAGACGGGCCCATGGAGCCACGTCGTCGGCCTGTCCCCCTGCCTCGCCATCACATCAAACAGCCACCGGGGCGGTCGTCCGTCAACCAAACACATATTGCACAACCCTTTCCCATGGCCCGCCATCGTCAACCCTTCCCTCCCACCCCCGGTCTCCAGGCCCAGAGACCCAAAGACAAGGTAAACCGCCAGACAAACCCACAACCCACGTTTTCCCACCCACGAAGAAGAAAAAAAAGACCCTGGTCCCTCAGCTTCCCAACTCCCAAGCTTCGTACCCAAGAGCTCCACCAAACCACTGCATCGGCCAAGGGTCGTGAACCACGGACGCCCACATCTTTTCGTTCCCCTTCCCTCGCCAGCCCGCCCGGCTGGCTCCCCGGGCATGGATCGCAACGACCCAGGTTCAACACCGCCATACAAAACCACACACAACGCACACCGACATTATCGTCAAGTCGACCCAACCCTCGTCCCGTCCACACAAATACCCATTTCCTGACGCCCGCGTTGCAAAAAATCAAGGCAAGGCGCACAAAGAAAAAGGCCCAACGTGGCCGTCAAACCCTTTCCCCCGGGTTAGCCTCGCCGGGTCGTGACTAACACACGCCCAAGCCTAAGCGCCGTTGAAGTGCAAAGGGCCCTCTTACACGCCCATGATATATACGGTTGCTACACCCCTTGACCCTGGAGCCTCGACGAACCGACCCGTTGACTTTGTCCTGGAACTTGGAAAAAATTCCCCGATGGAAAACAACAAGGTAGAGACCTGCCAGGATTGTCTTCACCGTTGGGCCTTCACCGTCACTGATTCGGCTTCTTGACGCAAAACCACCAGCCAGGGCATTTCGATGTCGTGGCAATGAGTCAACGTTGAGCAGAGTCCCTGGCTGTTCCCGCAGACCGGCCGAGGAGCCCTTGTCGCCGACACGAAGAGATTTCATCCTCTCTTTGAAGCTGGTTTTTTTCCCCAGCCATGTAGAAAACAGTGTGCCCATTGTGTTCTGTGCCCATTGTATTCTGTGCGAAATCCCGGGGTATCAAAACTACCACAAGAGTCCGGACTTTTCCCGTCCCCCTTCCGCCCGTCTGCTCTGGCCATGATCTGATCCACTGAGATGGTTTGTGTGCGCGTGGTCCACGTCGCCTTGCGCATGCACGGCGATTGGCCGACGCAAACCACCTCCAATGCAAAATGTAAAACTAACCTCCCGCGCGCAGTTCGTCCATGTCGTTCACCCAACCGAAGAGGCAAGGCTGTCGTCGCGCATCGTCGCGCCCCGTCTTCCTTTCCCATTTCGCACGAAGCCTGTCTCGAACTCGTACAGTCGTCACACGTGCTGACCTCGCCTCCAAACGTCGCATTGCCTCCCGTGACTTCCCACCAGCTATTCCCCCCGCCCTGTCGCTCGCGCAGCGTATGATGCGCGCCAGCGTCGTCCTCGTCGCGCGCCGACCAACCATTCGCCGTGCTCATCCCTGCTTCCCACCGCGTCTGGCCTTACCCCTGCGGCGCGATGCCGAGCCTCCGCCGTTCTGCTGCTGCTGCGAGGATCCCGCGTGTGAGTTGCCGGACTGGTTCCTCGTTCTCTGCTTCTTCGGCGGATTCGGTCCCCGCCCGTTAGGTGGTGGGCCCGCGTTGTGGTAGCCGTGCTGTTGCGACTGCGGCGCTGGGGGCTTGGGGGGTAACCCGCCGCGGCCACCACCGTTGCTCGGAGGAGGTGGGCGCGACTGGTTGTTGAAGCTCCTCGACATTCGCGAGTAGGAGCCGGGTGGCGGGCCAGGAGGTGGAGGTCCAGGGGGCAGGGGAGGCTGCGCTGACCACCCACCACGCTGCTGGCCACGCCCGTTCTGCTGCGTCTGCGGCGGCGGTCCAAAGTTGCCCGTGTTGATTTGAAGGTTGGTCGACAACTGAATGTTGCCGAGTGGTGCACGCGGCTTCACCTTCTGGCCGATGAACTCGCCCTCTTCCGACCCGTCGCTATCGGGGTAGAAGATGTGGTTGCGCTTGGCTGCAGAGCCTTTGATTTGGAGGGGGAACTTGGGGTTCTGGGGCTGACTAGCGAAGTCGCTGATCGGTTCGTCCGTCGCGTTCTTGTCGACGTAGAGGTCTCGGTTCTTGAGCGACCACGTCTGGTTGCGAGGCCTGTTGCCACGAAGAGCGCAGTCGGAAGAGTAGTGGCCCTCGGTGCCGCAAGAGGCGCAGAAGGCAGGGAAGACCTTGACCTTCTTGATCAACTCCTTCTGCAGCTTGTAGGACCGCCATAGTGTCTCGCAGTCGTCTTCAAGGTGGTCCTCGGAGCCACACATGGCACACTCCATGCCCTCTTCGTCCAGATGGACAAGCTTCTCGGTGCATTGTGCCTTGCCGTGGCCCAGTTGACGACACTTGGTGCACCTCTCGCGCGTCGGACAGTTCCAAGAGAAGTGGCCGGCGTGTTGGCAGAACTTGCATGCCGTCTTGGGACAGGCAGTCGAGTTGTGGCCAACGGAGGCGCAGTAGACGCAAATCTGAACCGAGCCCGGCAGACCTGGGAAGTACCTGCGCTGCTGCGCCAAATCCTCCTCCTCCGTCATGACGGGCGGTCCTGGCTCAGTCTGCTCGGCTTCCGTCGCGTTGCCCGCGACGTCCTTCTGAGACTGCTCTGGGCCTTCGGCGGTCGAGTCCTGTTCGCCTTGTGCTTCTGGCGCCGCAGATGCGTTGTCGCCAGTAGGGCGTGAGATCTCCTGAACACTGCTGTCAGCCTCCTCGTCGTTGTCGTCGATGACCATGGGCGACTCCTCGGAACCGGGCAAGAAGCTGTCGTCCTTCAAAATCGTCGCCAGGTTGACTGCAATGTCGTTTTTCGTCTCCGGCTTGCGAGCCTCGGCGGTCGCGGCCGTGGAATACTTCTTCTTGGACCAGTGCGCCCGCGTTGTAATGTAATCCTGCAGAGCAGCCACGACAATGTCGGGCGTAAGAAGGCTGCTTTGCTCGGTGTTGCGACTGACAAACGACTGGCACCAGCTCTTGAACTTGGATTTCCAAACGGCTTTGCCCAAATTGTTACCCTTGGGCTGCAGGATTGTCTTCTTGTTGGGTTGGAGAAAAGCGAGGCCGGGGGCGTAGACGAAGGGGTTTTTCTGCTGGTCTTGGGTTTTTTGCTTCTCCAAGGTGGCAGCTTCGGCCCGTTGTTGCTGTTGCTCCCTCCGTGTGAGTTTGCCCTCCTTCTGGGCCGGCTGAGCCGGCTGGGCATCTTCAGAAGACGCCGGCTCAGGTTCGGGAGCGGTAGCAGGTACGGGTGCAGGAGCTGCTTCCTCCACTATGGCCGTTGACTTGGCTGGCACCGGGGCTGCCTTGGCCTTCAGCCCGCCCAGCGATGTCCGGATCTGAGATGTTATGCCTTGATTCCATCCAACGTGGGCAGGGCCATTGGCGGCGGCCGACATAGACCGTGTCGTCCGCTTCATGCCAGCATCCGAATCCCCACTCGCAGCTGAGGCTTTCGAGCGGGTGCGTGATGCGCGACTTCCGTCACTCTGCGCGCCGGCCATCTCGGATTCGGATTCGGACGATTGGACCTCTCCGTCCTCCTCGAGCTCGCCCTCTTCAGCGCTCTCTGAATCTTTGGTCTCGTTTTTTGTGGACTCTTGTTCGAGGGCTTCTGTCTTTGCCCTCTTGGCTTCGGGCTCGGGCGATGCGGCCCGATGAGACTGTGGTGAACCGTTGGGCTGTGTTTCTCCTTGCTCAACGTCCTCCAACGTCCGTTTCTTCGATGCCTGCTGCGTGTCGTTTCCTGCGTCAGATAACGACGGTGCAGCCTCTGCCTGTTCTGATGCCTCCATAAGGCAGAAAGTGACAGTACAAAGAGGTTCGGAAAACTTGGTGGCTGTAGTGGGTTGTGGGGTGAAAGGTGTGTGATGAGAATGGAAGAGCTTTCTTGGTGGCCCAGTGGTGACAGTTTAGTGGCCTTGTGAGATCCCGATGACACCAAAAAGAACTGAAAGCTTGCTGGAGAGTGGGAAATTATTTTCTCGCTTTGGCTGCTGTCTGGGTTGGATACCTGATATCTCGAAACCCGGTTCCTGTGAGAGTGAATGCGAAGAAAAACAGACCTTGAGCCAGTGGGTGATGCGGATGCTCGAGCGCGTCGAAAGGCCTAACCTGATGCAGAATTGCTTGTGGGATACAATCATCTACAGAAACAGGCGAAGACTTGTGCAGGGAATATCGAGACCGTCAATATCGCGGGCCCAATGTCGTCGGACTTCATCCAAAGGCTTCGTTTCTCCCTCAAAAAATTGTATGTAGGGTATCCGCTTGAGGTAGACGTCACAAATCAGCCCGTTGGTGGCCGAAGATTAACCGCCGTGTTTCGCCAATGCGACCGTCGGTTCGCTGGAGCCGGCTACCACATGGCGACGGCTGTCAATGCCGTTCCGTTCACGTTTGGGCTGTCCACACTGCTGGGTACGATTTTTCAGAGGTGCACGCCTCCACTCATCACAGTGCCAATAGGTGCATTCTGGTTAGCCAGGGGGGCCGACCCCAATGGCCCTGGAACCTTTCACTAATTACAGGTCGGAGCCCACCTGAGGCGGTGTCGGTGCCGTAGCGATTTGCGATGGGAAGCGAGAGTGAAAGTGCTTCTAGAATAGGCATTTCCGGGCCTATTGAGAGAGATCTAATTACAAACCACCAACGTGCCATCCGCAGAGTAGAATCAACACCCTGGCGGCCCGGAGATGAGGCTAGATCTTTGTGCACCTGCTACCTGGACCAAGCGTCCAGCAGCAGGCGAGTAAGTGAATAGTAATTCAGGGCTGGAGGTTGAGGGGGAAACTGGGAAAGGTATGCGACGGCTCCGACAGGCACATCGTGGTCTCACAAAACTGCTGCTTCTAGAGTGTGGCCACGGCATTGCATGTTAGGTCTCGCGATCTTCGCATACGTGACATGCCATGATCCTTCCCGGGTGTTGCATTTACGGTTGGCCTTTTCTCTTCTGATGTGCATTCGCTGAATAGAGTCGCCAAGTCGCGAATGCTTGATATCTGCCGACCGCGACGGGGCTCGAGACGAATGTGGACAGCAACCTTGGCAATTCGTCAGTGAAGCAGTCCATCACTCGGTGAGTTATCCCGGATGTCCTGAAATGCCAGGTCCCCATCACTTGTCCATCCGTCCATCCCACGCAACGCAACGAACCACTCTAATCAATAAGTTATCGCACAGCCTTCCTAGTGGGGAACAAGGGCGACGGATTTAGCTCAGATAGGAGCTACTTTCGTCAAGTCGAGGAGCGGAAAGCGGGAAGAACGGGCAACACCGTATGTCTTAGGAAGCCAATGTACGGAGTACGACGTCCTGTGGAAAGACGCCATGTAATTTGGTGTGCCATTCCTCCCGACGTCGTCCTGTTCGGTGTCTTGTTGGGACAGCATGGTCAGACGGTGGGAGCCTGCCTAGGTGTGATGTGATCCATGACATGATGTGAGGCGACGGGAAGGACTCATGTATCTGATCGTGCTGTTCTGCTTCAGAGGTGTTCCTATCTTGGCTCAAGACAGCTTAGCCCCAGCTCTGTAGGTAGCTGCTTGTGTGTTCATGCCGCGTACTGAATGACGAGCGTGATAGGACCGATCCGACGGCTGTAGCCGGATACGTGTGACTGTGCGTCCAGTTCTGGCCAGTCAATCAGTCTTGTTTTTCCCTCTTGCCCCAAACCACCATGACCCGTCACTGGGCGTCGGAAATAGGGGCATCTTCCCAGCAGTGGCCGGCCAGGGGAACCCCTTCCTCTCCCCAGCTTGCTAGCAAATGCGACTGTGAACCTACGCCGCAAGCTGCTCCGTCCTCCCTCCTGCAGCACGATTGGTCAGGCAGGAGACGCAGGGTAGCTTACAGTACGGATATCTGTGCGGCGGGACGGTGGCATGTCGCGTCTGTCCATCTGGCTCGCTGGCTGGCTCTCGTTGGTCATCAGTGCCCTTCCCGTGGGACGCGGTCCTCGCCCGTGCTGGCGTGGCAGAGGCTGGTCGGTCTGCGTGCCGTGTAGTGCCGGGCGGGGTGCGTGCTGTATGTGCGAGCGAGGTAGGAGCTGGAGATCTGGATGCAGCGATGGAAGTGCCATCTTTTCTTCTTTGGTAGTGGAGAGCTTGTCACATCGAGGACAGCATCTTATCGGGTGTTTGAACCGGCTGGGCGGCGCAAGTGTAGAAGGTTTCCTGGGCGAAAAGGAAGATAAGGTAGACAGGGCAGGGCAGGACAGGACAAGGTACGAGAGAACCTCCTGCCAGCCGCAGGTACCTTCCCTCGAGACATGCCTGTTCATCACCCGTCCTGGCCCTGCTTCCCGCTCCCTTCTCTCCTCTGTTCTGGAGGTAGGTATTTGTGTGCTTGTCTCCTGTTCCAGGTGTTTCGTCCCGGGCTCCTCTCCCGACTCCCGTCCGTCCAGTCTCTGGCTGACTCTGCCGGTCTCTTCCAAGGTCCGAGATGTGAGGTGTACTCTCGGGTCCTGCCAGTGCTTGTACTGTATCCTTCTCTTCCGTCCTCTCCTCCAATTGGGGTGGTCCCCTGAACCTGAACGACCCTAGCTGGGGGGCTCCACGTCCGCGTCAATGTGTGCCCTCTCGTGTCGGCGAGCACTGGCACTGGCACTGGCTGTCAATGCTGCAAAGGTGGAGAAAACGGGTGCCGTCCCCAGCTGTCGGCTCGGATCCCAATCTTGTCGTGTCTTGCCCGGGGGGAGGGGGGATGGGAGAACACTGTGAATGAGGAGGGTGGAGTGTTCACTGTGCCTGCACTTGTGACCCTGTGTGCCGTGTGGCCTTGTTCGGGCCCAGTCTTTCTGTCCCCTCCCACCTGCGACCCCCGTCCGCTGTTTCCTGCAGCGACTGCTGGTTCTGCTCCGGGCTCCAGTCCACCTCAGTGTCTCTGCCATGAATATCTAATGGAAAATGTCCCGTCTTCTCCTTCATCCCATTGCCAAGTAGATTATTACGACAACGGCACCCCCAACATTCACAGCCAGAGAACCTCGCTCTCGCTTCTCTTCGACCGTCTCGACGACACCCAATTTCTCTACCCTCGCTCCCATCAATTCAACTGCATTTCTGTGCCAGCATCAGCTATTTCAACGCCAACATCGACGTGGACTGCTTGCTTCCCCCGTGACATCATCAAGGGGCCGCCAGCACACAAACAGATCCATCACTCCGCCGAACCCCAGCATCACGAGGGCACCGACGACGATCCCGAGAGCCGGCACAATCCTCCCCCTCTTCCATTCCACCCACAAAACTCGCCCACCCCCAACGTCCCCTTCAACACCGCCAAACTGTCTTCCCCAATCCTCCTCTCTCGCACCGTCTCGTACGACGCGGCCACCAATCCTCCGCGAAGTGGCAGCGGATCGTACAGAGCCATGGCGGAACCCGGTGCCCGCAGAAGGAGATCTAGCAGCATCCTTCAGGTCCATTATGAGCCGCAGGAGACTCTCGAGCAGATAAGCGACCAGGCCGTCGTGCCCAATCTCAATGCAAACTGGGTCAATGCCAAAGGTGAGCCCCGCGCGAAGCTTCCCCTTTCCGAGTCGCGTGCCAGCCCGTTGCATCTAATGGGCCAAGGAGACACCCGGAGCTGACAGCCACCATCACCAGGCGCCTGGACAATTCATTTCGTCCTCATCCTTTGTCTAAAGATATTCTACGATGTCATGCCGGGCGTGTCGCAGGAGACATCCTGGACTCTGACGAATATCTCGTACATGTTTGGTTCATACATCATGTTTCATTACGTCCGCGGCGTGCCATTCGAGTTCAACGGCGGCGCGTTTGATAACCTGAACATGTGGGAGCAGATCGACGATGGGGCGCAATACACGCCGGCCAAGAAGTTCTTGCTCAGCGTGCCAATCGTCCTGTTTCTCCTCAGCACACATTACACGCACTACGACCTGGCCTACTTCATCATCAATTTCCTGGCCGTGCTAGCAGTCGTCATCCCCAAGCTGCCTTTTGTACGTTTCTCCCCCACTGACAAGCCCAGGTGTTCGAGAGCTGACATCAGACGCAGAGCCACCGGATGAGGTTCGGCCTTTTCTCCGATTCCGACTATTGAGCTGCATGACAAGAAGGCGTTAGGGGCTAGGTTGCGGATTTGTCGAGAACAAAAAGAATGGAGTCGAAGGAAGGCATACATAGCGAGCATGGTCCGACACGGAACACACAAGGTTGAGCGTTGCAGGTTACGCAGATGCGAGAGGGGCTTGGAAGCAACGGGCACGATGCATTTCGACTGCGTCGAGACATCCGTCAAGGTGTCCGCATCGCCATTCTTCCGTCTCCGAGTCGGAATAGCGGGCGAGACGCGGCGGAGCCAAGAAGCTTTGTGTGTCGAACATTTTGACCAACGGTATATTGGCGCTGCAGAGTCATTTCATCGAATCCAAAAAGCGAGTGGCGGGCAACCAACGGTGGAAGAGGTCGGATGGGAGGTCCTGCCACGATGTGTACCCAAGCGTTTTCATCAAATTTTAAGCACAGATTCTCAAAGATTCGTCTGCTCGTCCGTACAGTAAGCGTGGATATGCACGATCGCCGCGTGAAGAGCAGGTACAGGTGGTATGTACGCCAACCCAAGTCCAGATTCGGTTGAGGACGCCATGTTTACTCAGACTACAGCCGGCAAAGTATCACGACCTTGCTGTCTCGAGTATATACGGCCCGACGTGACCTTTCTTAGAAGTTACGGCTGGCTTGCAAACCTTGATCTGCATCCATCAATCTTGCAGGAGTCCGCCGCTCAGGTGGCTGAGGAATCAGGAGCTTTCTGCATAAGCTTTGCTGCTTTTGCAACCCTGTGGTTTCCGTTCTGCTCATTCTGCTCGTTCTGGACCCGGATTGTGTCCGGGCGTTGTCCAATTTTCGACTTTTCCCTGGGAGCTGTGAGGAACACGATGTTCAACAAGCCATCCGGGGTGGGAAACCATCAAGGAGACGGACAGCCAGGCCACCAAGGGTACACAACCGTCAGAGCCTCAGAGCCTCCGTGACAAGATGATTATAAGTACAATGGACTAGGAAGCAAAGTCCAGACGTTTTCTCTCCCACCTCATCCCATTCATCAGTCACTCGCTCACAGTCATCGTGTAGGGAAGGCGGGAACCTTTCACTCCTCCAGTCAATCGTTTAATAATCTGCCCTTTCCCAATCGTTTGCCACTCACCACTACCTACGCAATGAAGGTTACCATCGCCGCCATGGCGGTCCTCGCCGGATTCGTCCAGGCAAGCCCTTGGGCTGCCGTCAACGACGCCCCGGGTCAAGCTCCGGCCGCGACCGCTCGCCCGGACGGCTGGGTGCCGCCCAGGTACGACTTCCCTGCGCCGCCTGGGGACGCAGTCGTGGTCCCGACGACCTCCGTCCGGACGCAGGTGTCCCGGGTCTTCGTCCCACTGCCCAGTCCGACGTGGACTTGGTCGACCAAGGTCATCACCGTGACGAAGCCCTGCACGACCTCGACCAAGAAGGCTGCGACCTCGACCAAGAAGGCTACGACCTCGACCAAGAAGGCTACGACCTCGACTAAGAAGAATACGACCCCGTCTTCTACTTCGAAGAAGACCACCACGTCTCGCACCACGTCGAAGAAGGCTAGCATCACGCCCACCACATCCAAAAAGATTAGCACAACTTCGAAGAAGATTAGCACCACGTCCAAGAAGACGACCACTACTCCCTGCTCGACTTCAAAGAAGCCAACCACCGCTCCTTGCAAGACTTCTTCTACGAAGAAGCCCACGACGACTCCCTGCAAGTCTTCCTCTTCTACCAAGAAGCCTACGGCGACTCCATGCAAGTCTTCTTCTACCAAGAAGCCTACCACCACTCCTTGCAAGAGCTCTACGTCTTCTAAGAAGCCCACGACGACTCCCTGCAAGTCTTCCTCCTCTACCAAGAAGCCTACCACCACTCCTTGCAAGTCTTCTTCTACCAAGAAGCCCACGACGACTCCCTGCAAGAGCTCCACGTCTTCCAAGAGGCCCACGACGACTCCCTGCAAGTCTTCCTCCTCTACCAAGAAGCCTACCACCACTCCCTGCAAGTCTTCCTCCTCTACCAAGAAGCCTACCACCACTCCTTGCAAGTCTTCTTCTACCAAGAAGCCCACGACGACTCCCTGCAAGAGCTCCACGTCTTCCAAGAAGCCCACCACCACCCCGTGCAAGTCATCTTCCACTAAGAAGCCTACCACAACCCCCTGCAACACCCCCAAGAAGTCGACCTCCTCCCACAAGATCGTCACCTCGACCCGCCGCACAAACACCACCACCACCTTCGTTCGCAGAACCTCCACTGCCGTCGTCATTGTCGTACCCCCCTCCTCAAAGCCTGTCGCCGTCTCTACTCAGCGCGCCGTCCCCGCAGGCTCCCCGTGCCCGACGGTTACTCGATACTCCAACACCACAGTGACTGCTGCCCGTCCTAACGCCACCCCGGTTCAGCCCCCCGCTCAACCACCTGCTCAACCCCCTGCGCAACCACCTGCTCAACCTCCTTCGCAGCCTCCGGCCCAACCGCCTGCCCAACCGCCTGCTCAACCCCCCGCGCAGCCTCCCGTCCAGCCGCCCCCGGTCACTCCGAGCAAGCCATCCACCGTCCCCACCGCGGCCGGCAACAACTTCAAGGCGCCCATGACCCTCGCTGGTGCTCTTCTCGTTGCCATCGCATTCTTCTAAGCCCTTCGTAACAAAAGAGGCTTCAAGAGAAGCCTGCAGGAGATCGCATGGGCGCCAATGCAAGAGCAGACGTTTACAGAGGCAATGGAACATACTCGCCGAAACGCCGGGTATTTCCTCTCCTTTTGTGAACTTCCGATCTTGCTGTTCGAAACCACGGGGCCTTACAAGGCTTACCTTTGGTGATTAATAAGACACTTGCTATCTTGGGGGGAGAGACAGAGAAAAGTGCGTTGGGAACTCCCATGTAAGAATAGCTCGAAATGAGACCACTGTGGGGGAGAGAGTGAGAGAGAGAGACTAATTTCGTCCAGCGATCCGATGCCTCTCTCTCTCTCTCCTCCAGTCATCTCATCGGCAGCCTATTCCTGGTCGTTGTAATGTTTGTAGTTACTAGACTTATTACTCGCTTTAATAAAGAACCATTTTTAATTTGTTTTCCTTTCAATAAGATTCTTTGGCTCTCAAATCTTGAGGCGTTGTAGAACCAAGCCGTGGCCGCCTATCGAGGTTTTCGTTCATCTTTACCTCTTTCGTTTTATGTACACTAGAACGATGCCGGAGAGACGCTTTCTCGAAACCGCCCCTCTTTCCTGAAACAGAATAGAACGTCCATCAAGTGATAATCTGCGGCAGCGGCACTAAACATGCGTTCCGTCCCAACTTCGGTATCCGAAGTCGAACGCCTCGGGCAGAGCTGCAAGATTGGCTTTCCGCGTGTACGCGTGCGCTGTCAAATTGCGCGTGCTCGGAAAAGTCAATGAGGCGCAAAGAGAACTACCATATGCCTGCCCGACGCTTCGGGATACGAATAGAGGTTGTTGGATTGGCCTCAGTTCAAGTCGTGGGTAAAGATAGATCCACATCCCACGGTCCGTGTATGCCTAATCGCCGAGCCGAGCTGGTATTGGACCTTCGGCCGAAGATCCTACTCGTCGATGGTTTATCAGCAATACCGCGACGAATTGGGCGTTTTCATTGGAGCTTTGGCGGGGGGGGTTTGGTTTGGTTGTGTGCTTTGCGGATAGCGTGTGCGATGGCGCAACCGGTTGATGGCGGGGGCGAAGGAGGGAGGAACCGGCATCTTGCTCCGAGCGGGGGGGATGTGGGGGATGGGCGGCGATGGAGGGGTTTCTCTTCCATCTTTCGGAACTGGTAAACGTCTATCCATGTTCCGGCTGGGTCTGTAACACGATGCTTGTCATTGTGCCAGCCGGGCTGAATGACTTATAAATCACAACTCACGACACCCTGCATCCAAGGTTCTTTGTTGATAACCGGCATAGACATACTTGCCTTCTCTCTCGTATTCTTGCAAGTGACTCGCTTTCCGAACCCATCCCCGGCTTTCGTATAGATTCGAGTCTCCTTGCATCACATAACTGCCGAGATAGAGACCCGAGTCTAAGCACCCTGACTCGATCCCGTCAACTCGCTTCCCTACCTTCTCACCCTCACTCCTCTCACAACCCAACCTCACCACAACCCCAACTCAACCGCACTCGCTCACAGCCAACACCCATAGTCACCCCCAAAATGAAGTCTTCCGTCTCGGTTCTCTACCCCAACGAGTCCGTCTCTCGCAAGGTGACGACCTACTCAGAGTCCCGCTCGACGGACCTCCCCGCGCACATCGTCGCCTACCATGAGCATATCGATACAACGCAGCCCGAGACGTCGATGCTCATGATCAGCAACTTCCAGGCGCAGAACCACATCTGGCTGGCCAAGCTCATCGGGGCCAAGAGGGGTGAGTAGACTGTGGCGATCTACCCAGCTGCGTCTTGATGTCGCGTTGCGAGCCTTCTTTGCGGATCTGTGAGAGTCGGAGTGGATCTGGATTCCTTCCGCCTGCCCCCGTTTGTCACAAGGGCCGTGATACATCTCAGACGCTGAACCCTGGGAGGTCTCGCCGAGAAAGGCTGGGGGTATCTGAGCAATCTACCAAGCCTATATCGCGAAAGACGTTCGGCTCCGCTAACACGACCCCCCGATAGTCCTCGAAATCGGCGTCTACGTCGGCTACTCTGGCATGATCTGGTCCCACGCCGTCGGACCCGACGGGACAGTCACCGGCCTCGAGTTCAACGCCGACTATGCGAAGCAGGCCGAGGCTGCATGGGCCGCCAACGGTATCAAGAACGCGTCCGTCATCGTCGGCGACGCGCTCGAGACGTACGTCCCTCTCCCGCTTTCTCCCTTCATTTTCTTCTCGGGCCAAACGAGACGACCCAGCCGAGGAGGAGTTACTCACACGGACCCAGCCTACCGGCCCTGAACCCCTCCGAACCGTACGACCTGATCTTCATCGACGCCCAGAAGTCGGGCTACCCGGCCTACCTCTCCACCATCCTCTCCTCCTCCTCCCCTGCATCCAAGAACCGCCTCCTGCGCCCCGGCGGCCTCGTCGTCGCAGACAACGTCCTGCGCCGCGGCATCGTCGCCGACGACTCGGACGAGAACCCGTGGGTCGTGAAAGAGAAGGCCCAGCGCGCGGCCTACTGGCGCTCCGAGGACGTCGACAAGCTGCGCGAGTTCAACGACGCCGTGCACGACGAGCCGCGGCTGGATTCGTGGCTGATGCCGTTGTATGATGGTGTTCACCTCGCCAGGTTGGTTGATTAAAGAAGGTGTGGGTGAGGTTGGGCTGGGGGACCTTGGAGGATTCCGGTGAGGGACGGGGCAGGGGACACGGAATGAGACGCATGAGAAAGAGAACATATAGATGTTTCCTAGACTCAGCTTCCTAGATTATGAGTGACGAGTTATGCGCTGTCTTGCGGATGCTCCGGGGACTACTCGAAGAAAGAGATGCATGGCTGACCGCACCAAAGAGATGATGACAACGTGGTTTGACGTGGTTGTCAAATCGTCGAGTGTGAGAACCGACAACCCGACTTTAGCAACGCCCTCAACACCGCCCTCCCATGTCCTCTTCTCAGACGAGGACAGCCTACACTTATCTCCAAGACCTCCAACTCCTTCATGAGACTCCTGCCAACTGCCCAGGACCCGCCATCAACAACCGTCTCTTCTTGGCCAGATGACACAGGAAGCAACACATCCCATATCTTCATGAACCACCCCCCTGGAACCTTTTGTGAGTAGCCGAGTCGTCCCGAGTGGCCCATTGTCGGAACGCGATCACATCGACCAAGGAGTGACGGGGTCCCAATCAAGAGCAGCGTCTCGCAGGGATTTTCGTCTATGAGCAACACGGTCACCGCCCCAACTCAAGGAACCTTCACCCGACAAGGGCTTCTTCTTCGTCTGGTTCTACCAAAGGCTTTTACTGCCCTTGTCTTGGAACAAGAGCAATAAAATCCCCCGTCCACCAGCACATCGACATTGTATCCTGAACAAAGGGGCCGCCCCTTGACAAAAGACATAGTGACAACTTCTCTGTTCTGCCGATATCTTTATCAATACTACTAGTCTATATCATCAGTCGCCTCCCAAAGTCTACAGAGATGGCGACAAGCAAAAGACAGTCCCAAAAGACACCAGCCCATCCAGCCCAAGCAGCAAGGCATCAACGCTGCCGCCCATCATCGAACAAGCTGTACGTCGCCCATCAGCCTCTTGTTTCCACGAGCATCAAAGCACCAAGGTAAGCCCCCCCTCGTCTCATTTCATTCCCCCGCCCCGATGTGCCTCGCAGAGAACATCTACTACGTCGACTGCGGCTGCTGGGAAGGCCAGCACATCCGCTGGGAATGCCCTCGCAGCAGCCCCCGGGGCGGCACCTGCCCGGACGTAGAGTGCTCCGGCGTGTTCCGCAAATGGGGCCGCTGCCTCGTCTGCGAACGGCGCCAGGCCCAGCAGCAGCAGCACGCCCTCGTCGCCGGTGACCGCGATGACGAGGACGGCAAGGTAACGCTTCTGCGCGAGGTGCTACGGCAGATCCTGGGGGCGACGGAGGAGTCCACGCAGTCTGACGAGACCATAGGCTCACTCGGCGATGTGCACGCGGGGAGAGACGCTGCTCTAGGGTTGGTATCCTCCCGGGGCGCCGGACCGGGCGACGGCGCCGCGTGGCATCGTCGGTGGGACCCCTACGCTCCCGGGAACGAGGCACGCCGTCACGCAGACGCCCCCGGGACATGCGGCACCGGAAAGGTAGTACCAAAGCCGGAGAGGTGGACACTCGACCGGTGCTGTCGCCAACATGGGGCCGGGAGCCACGGACGCTGTGGCAACCAGGACGCAGCCGCCAGCGACAGGATCCGCGGCGAGAGCCACCGATATTGTAAGTCATGTCACACGTAGCACCCAAGCCGGTCCACTGGTAAGTAGACAAGGCAGCAGGATGCCTCCCAAAGGCAGCGCCGGCAATGAAAGAGCGCGCGCGGGAGGGGCCCCTCCCGCGAGGCAAACGAAACGCATGGGGAATGTCGAGAACAAAACGGTATGTAGTATATGGTCCAATGATCGACCTGTCCCTCCAAAGCCAGGGAGCCTGCCTGCCTGCCTGCATTCACCGGACACAAGGCGTCCTCCTCATCTCAGTGGTGCCCGTTCCACCGCCGCCGACACAGCAGCAGCAGCCACCCCCCAAGGCTCGTTTGTTTCACCAACAAGCTCACTTTCGAGAGCCAAAACCAACGACACGGCGCGTTCTTGCAGCAAGCCGTTGACAGCAACGCCTTGCGTCATGCAAACGCAGTGACTTCTACCTGCACACCGTCGTCTCGTCCCCCCTGAGTAGCGGCTGCATGGGGGGCTAATCCAGAACACGGGACGGGTTGCTGCTCGCTCTTCCGTATGATTTCGGATGGACGGTGTGCATGCACGGGGGAGGAGATTTCGAGGCTTTCGCTTCTGGAAGTCCTCGTGACACCTCCAGGGACGGAGTTGACCAAAGAAAAGCAAATCAGCCCAGGCCTGCATTCTTGATGCAGGAAACCAAAAGGAGCGCCTGTTTTCCTGCAGCTTTTTACTTGGCCGGTTCACTTGACCGCCACCAACAGTAGAGCCCAAGCCGACAACGGAGCTTGCACTAGCTTCAATCAATGTGTAGATTGGAGGGCCCCGTACCTATCAGCTGCCATCGCCGCATATATCGCTTGGGGATGCGAGGCGGAAGACAGATCCGGGGACCTGAAGGATCGGGGAAGCACGGTGCGGCAGGAGCTTGACACCGACGTGCTCGCGAACCTCCGCTGTTGGTAGCCTTTCGGAATACTATGTCCAATCTTGCAGGTTGGAAAGCTTTGGCTCCGCACGGCCGTGGACCTTTTATGAAGGATTGTATCTGCCCTCCGTTTGGCTTCTCATCACATTGCAGTTGGTGGGTTGTTTTTCCTGACGTATACAAAGTATAGCACCATTCTGGGGTTCATGTCGGACGAAACGGGCAGGATAACTTAGCTTATGGTAAGTGTGACTTGCTAGGTTGCTTGGAGTGACGATGTGGTTGCGATATGGGATGTTTTTGGTGTGAGTATGGATTCCAGCGTGTTGCTCGCGCGGGTTGTAATAGCTCGACAAAACACTATGGCTCTTTCAAGTGCCAACCCACCAGCCAAGTTTGTAATGTTATCATGAGCAGTGATCGTCATCGCAGAGCTATTGATTTCAAGTTTGGTGGTGTTTTCGCGCTTGCTAGTAACCTCTTGTATTGGTTGGGTGAAACATATCCAGACCGGAGATGAACACAATGATTGCGGAGACAATGCTTCGGAAAGAACAAAGCTGCCCTACGAGGCGCGGTCTTTTGTGACACCGGAGAACGCCGAAGACGAAGCTTCTGGTTGCGAAAGAGCGAAAGTAACGACACTCTGAGCGACAATTGTCTTTGTCACCTCATGGCATGGCTGCCAAGTCTGGGTCCTCCCTCGCATCGGACTATCCCACTTTGCCCGGATCATTGGGCGGTAATGTTGGATAGACGTCGAATGTCTAGATGAGGAACATTGATCGGCGAGAGACGCTCATCTCTTGTCGACATGCATGGAACATGGTCCTTGATAGGGATCAAGATCTCAATCCGTCCAAGCCTAAAGACCGAGGGCGTTTGCAACTGAACCAAGCGAGAATCCGGTGGGTTTGCTGCCGTTTGCGGAGATCACACCGTTGGCAGATGAGAAAATGGGCAGGGGATGGTCGCCGGCCGCCCGCGAGACATTTCGGGACGAAAGCTATGCTCCCATAATTGTGGCATTGAAGAACCATTTGCTTGTTTAGCCGGATCCAACGCCGAGACGAGACATGGGGCCAGGCCGAAGTCCCGCTTAGGTCGACATAGGCATGTTTGCCTCTGCTAGTGCCCGCATGCGCCGTAGCAAACAACTCTTCTCAGGCTTCGGTCATTTGAGGTTACCAAACGCGAATGACCGGGGATAAACACCGATAACGAGCTCGTGGCTTGGTGAGACTGAAATCTCGGCGACACTCAATGGCTCCGTCCGGATCATTGCAGACCACCATGGAGCGGGTGGAAACCACTTCCGCGGCCGGAGTCCAATGAATACTGACCAGAATAAGACATTCCCCATCCATCCACATAGTATCGAGCCGATCTTCTGTCAGCCTTCCGTGCGGCGCTTGCCCCAAAGCCTCTAGTGAAGTGTGTCGCAAACAAGCCGTGAGCTTCTGCAAGCTAGTTGGCTGGCTGAAAGCGCCCGGTTCCAAGGTCTCAGGTCCTACAGACAGCCTTATCCCATCCCGAGAGGGTCAGGTCCGTGGTTTGCGATAGAATGGGCAGACAGAAGCAGCCACGGGGCAATATCGATGTCGTCGAGCACAATGCTTTTGCTGCTGAAGGTCGGATTGGCCTGCCAGAAAGACATTGTACGGCTGCTTGTATGTAGCTCGAGATGTGAGATCGTTTGTCAGGAAGCATACAGACGATCGACCAACTTTGCAATAGTTGACTGCGTCCTAGACTGTGTCAGCCGCAGCGTTGGGACTTGAATACGAAGCAGGCGGCTTATTGACAAGACAGCATCTTCTGTGTGGAATTACCCGGGGTTACTCTTTCCACCATGGATTACTTGAAATAAACAGGATGAAAGGGCGAAGAGGCGTTCATTGTCTCTTTAGCAGCCGCAGAGGAACAGCAGGTCCGCAGCGGGCTCACGACCCGCAGGCGTTGACACTTGGACCGCACATACCTGAACCTCCGTCGCGAGTGCCTAGCCAGGCACCGTCTTTGGCAAGGACGGACAGCGAAAAGCGATCGCCGAATGGTAACACGGGCTGTGCGCCTCTTTGTGGTCCTGGCGCGGCCTAGCATGATGGTCGAGACCAGGCTGCTTTGGAGTAGGTGATCCCTTGGATGAAAGCCAGCAAGCCAGCAAGCCAGCTCTAGGCTAGACTCATAGTGTCCACTTAGCACAGCCCATTTTGTTGCGGCGGTGGCATATCGTCATCTCATTGAAGGGGTGCTTTGTGGTGAAGAGCCCCAAGTGCAATGACATCGGTTTTCTGGAGAGTCCGGGGTCCAGCCAGCTGCGCTTTCTGCCCCGCCAGATCATTCGATCAAACGCGACTAGTGGAGATTTGGGGGTCGTAGACTCGGACAGCAGATTGAGTGCTTCAGCTCCTGCTGGTGGAGTATGCCGTGACTGGTTGAGACGAGTTGTCTCCGGAGCATATAGCCATTCGTAGTGTACGTGCGCTGTTTTGGAAGCTCGCTCCCAGTGGAGAGTTGAAGTGTTGTTTCTTGTTGTGTTGCAGATCAGTGATGGCCAACAGTTCGCTTCATCGGCGTACCCATTGGCACTCAGATTAACGAGCTGTGTTGGCGTCTTTTCTGTTTTTGTTTTTTTGGAGCCAATTGTCTGTGCGAGCCAACGACGGTGCGTCCATTGAAGTGGTGGCTGTGGCAGCAGAGTGGGACGTGGCACGAAAGCTGGCTGGCTACGGTGTAGTGCGCAAAAGTTGAGCCGAGTTTTATGGCGATCGAGACTCGATGTTGGCAACGCAGCTCGGACGTGATGACATCGAAGGCACTCCGGGGCCAGGCTGTCCGTCCCATCATCAACTGGCATGGTGAAAGTAAAAGATGGGTGCACGCGGCTTGCAAGCGGCCAACAACAGAGGAAAGTGGAGATACAGTTGGGAGGAACGGCCCCCTCGTCGCCTCGAATGCGACAGTTGCAGGAGTTGCCATCCTTGCCTTTGGCCTTGGCTCCCACCCGATCTTGATTGAGGTTTGAGAACGGTGCCCCCATCTGGAACGCGCAGCACACCGGCTCTGGCCGCTCGTTTCGTTTCGTTGCTCCGGCCAGTCCTTTTGATCGACTGCACACTGGCGACGCTGGTCACGATGCGAGCGATCGTGACAGGCTCGAAGCGAGGATTTCCGGTTCCAAGTCTGTATGTCGACAGAGAAAGGGCCGAAGGAAGCAGTCTGAGAATACGGCGAGGATGCTTCACCCAACACTGCACAGCCATTCGCCAGAAGGACGATGGGACGTCGCAGTCTGCAAGACGATGTGACGGTTGCACTGTATGTGTCGAACGTTGTGTACATGAGCGACGCGACCCGAGATCTGGGCTTGGGCTGACCGAGTTTGCGTTCCCGCTCCGGTGCAAGCCCAAGTGAGACCGGCCTGGCGGAAACCAAGGGCGATTGCGTGCGGTAGCGTATCTGAGGCTTACACTCGTGGTTTCTTTTCCCATTCCCGCCTAACGGCAGGGCTCCCACGGTGGGGCTGGCTATGAGGGGAAATCGCAACATTGCATTCTTGCTTTTGCAGTGTCAAGAAAGGAAGAAGCAACAAACGAGCCCATCTGTGGCATGATCGAGGTGGCATGGCAAGAAGAAGCCAGGCGGAAGCCGCAGAGAGACGAGCTGGCACAAGCCATTGTGCCATCCGAGTTGAGGGATGTGAAGCTGGGCCGGCGGGCGGTGTCTCGGGACGTTGAAAGGAACAGTTGCCGCGCCGCGAGGTAGAGAGCCTAAACGACAGGCTAGACGTGGCCGTGCCGGAGTGGAGGGGGACGAGGCGACCTGCCTCCCTCGATAGTCGAAGAAACAACGTCCGATGGACAGAACATTTAGGTTTCTGGCCGAGGGTTGGCAGAAACCGTAATGGCGATGGCTTCGTCTCTTTGTCGACGGGGCGGGGAAAGTGCGACGAGAGACGTTCTGCCAAGTACACAGTGCCAGAGACGCGACATGTCCGTGCATACGGCACTGTGCTGGGAAATGGGTTCTTCGCGTTGTTTCGTGGTTTCCTCCTTTCTGGAACAAGATGGGGAATCTCTGCGATGTACTCCTGATGCTACCTGCCAACGCTGGGTTCTGGGTTGCTTGCAACCCCGTCTACACAGTACTGCTGCGTAACATTGAGCCGGATCGCGGGCCAGACCAGGCTGTACGAGACTATTGAAGTCATTTGGACCACGCTTTCTCACTGGGCCGGCCGCCCTTCCGACCGAGAACCTCCCGTATCCCGTATCGTATCCCGTCCACCCGCGTCGCGAAAGGCAGAGGACCCCCGGCGGTCTGGTCGCAGTGTAGTGTACACAGTACATGGGACGCTAGGCGGAAGACGAGGGTGGCAGACGGCAGGCGGCGGGCGGGGATGGAGGGCCAAGGAGCCAGGGTCAGGGCCATGGTCCCCTCCTGTTTAATTAACCATGAATCCACTCCGTCTGCGACTCTGCATCTACATCCTGGCGGCCACGAACCGGACAATGTGCGCTCAGCTTCTGCCGATTCGTCCGGCTCTTCATAATCGGAGACTTTTTATTTTATCCCCTTTCTCTCTCCGTATCTGTCTCTGGCTCGTCCAGGGCAACGTGTGCTCACACTCTGTTGGTTTACTTGGCCCTTTCCCCAATGGTTCGTTGTCTTTGCTATGACGAATGCGACCGCCGTGGACGGGGTGAACCCAGCCGTTGCCAGTCGCGCATCGAAGCCAGCCATCAGGGCATTGCGTACAGGAGCATCTCGAGACAGGAAAACCGGATAGCCGTCTGGAAGCCGTTGTTTCGTCGCCAACGGGTCATTGACCCTCATCTCATCTACCAGGAACATCAAAAAAGGGGGCCAGCACGGGGGCAGACGCTTGGTTCCTTGGGCAGGGCTCTACCCGGGGTCGGCGAGTCCATCACGTTTCGTTAGGCCAAGTCCAACACGGCCACAATGTCGACCCGAAGCAGAACCAAGGCCAGAAGAGGCGAGGCACAAACGAGCGCATTGCAGGGCCGCAGGCGCAACGCCGACGCAGTCCATGGTGCGGAAGCAAGAGGCTCTTCCAGGCTTCCCGTCGTTTGCCTTTCTCGTTGACGCCCCCGGTCTCGTCCAGGGACCCTCTTTTCGTCGAGACTCTCTTGCTGCTGTCAGCCGTGGCTCCAATTGCCTCCTCCACACTGCAAGGGGGCCGACAGTGGGCAATGGGCAGACGGTCACCGAAACCATCCCACCGTGCTGGAGAACTTGCGCAGGCCATGGAAGACTTGGATGCCCGCGACGAGACTTTTCGGACACGCGCGGCGGCGCTAGGCGTCCCCCCGAGCTAAGGTAGGTACGGTAGAGAATGGCCCCAGCTCCCAGCAGCGGCAGAGGTACCGTGAGCTCCTTTGCGTTTCCTCCCCCATCTCCTGAGCGCGGTGACGATGGGACAGGCGGTATCCCAGACTCTGCATTCCCCTTCCATCCTGCCGTCGGGCCGCTGGCTGCGAATACAGGTACATGATGATATATATCCGAAAGCAGGCCATCGTCAGTGTGCCTCTGCTCGCCTCTGCTCCCAGCCCAGAGCTTCTTGCTGCCCCACCCTCGTAAACGTCGTCCGGATGCAAGTACATGGCAAAAGACGACACGTTCTTGTCCATGCACTTTGCATGCCCGGGGCTCCTCCGCGTGCATGTACCTACCACCTCCCTTGGCACACTCCCTTTGCCTACCACGACACTGCGTCTCGTCCCACTCTCCGCTCCGATGCTTGGTACCTGAATGGTGGATATCCAAGGAGCTTCGATGCACCACCGCCATCCACACTTCAGGGACCGGAACCACACCCAAGACTTCTTCCCATTCAACAAGCTCCCCACGCACACCAGCGACCACGGCCTTGTGCCCTTTCTTTCCCACCACCTCGACCCGGGCCCCCCAAACCCCAAGAGAGGGAGAGAGCACGTCCGAATGCCGCCTAGCACCAACTTGTAACCTAGTCTGGCTATGTCACCTCCAATGCTCCTCGCCCACCTGCACTAACACCACCATCTCAAAGGCGGCGCGCAACACAAAAAAAATACCCTTTGCACTAAGCACCCCCGAGTCTTCCTCTTTCGTCCTGGCCGCTGCTGGTCTTCCTGTCGTCGACTCGTTGTCCGTCTTCTCTGGCTTGGCCAGTCTCTTTTTCTTCTGGTGGCTCCTGCGCATCGACTCTGCTCTTCGACCTACCTACCCTCTTGCTCTGACGCTCGCTCTCTGCTCTCTGAGCTCTCCTCCTCCACCATCCTACCCCATTCATTATACCTCAATCCCCTTCTCCCTCTCCCTCCCTCTCTCTCTCTCTACCGCCAATCCCCAGCTTCCTCCTTCGCCGAACTTTCTCCTTCTCTTCATACCACCTCCCGTTCCTCCGCTGGTCGACTACCGCTACCGCTTCTGCTCTTGCCGCCTCTCGTTACCTCGCAGCTTCGTATCACCATCGCCGCGACCTGATCGACTTCTACCACGTCTTGCATTGTCGTCGCCTGCCCGCACACCAGCCTTCCATCGCCGTCACCGCACAATCATCCGCAGGTACGTTTGCTGTTGTCACGAGTCCCTTGCGTCCGTACTCCCGGCCCAACCACCCAGCCCCCCCCGCGCGCGCGACTCGCCGCCATCTCCTGGCCGGCGCAAGAGAAGGAAAGAGTGAGGGTTGTGATCGACGGATACTGTACTGTCTCCCCAAACTCAACACCCCCCCATGTTCGCCCATCTGCGCCGAAACTCAGTTACCCGTTCATTGGGTACCCCGTACGCACACCACTCGTCAAAGGCTGCGGATTCCTCGTCTTCCCCCCCTGGGACCGCAACCACGGGCAGCCTTTTTTTATTTTAATTCTAAACACGGGTTGATTGTCCATCTCTCGCCCGCATTTAGCTATTTGGCCCGTTCTTTAGCCCTTCAGTCCTCCCGGCCTAGGCCAGGCTACCCGCAGTGCCACACGTCCCATTCTCTCTGCAAGACGTGGTTACCACGCATGAATCTCTTTCTCTGCCTCTACCCCCAAGTGGATCACACACAGGTCCTTCACTGCCATGCGGCCCTGGACCAGGTGTTTCACCTCGTCAATCGCCGCCGCCTGCTTGATTAATAAAATACAAATCCGCTAACAACTACCCATCACGCAGCCATCCGTCACGCCTTCTCAGCCTTCCCTCCCGCATACGCAATTCTGTAATATTCGCAATCACCTTCCGCCAGCGCCGCTTCAGCCCAGCCGCTGATAGGACCGTCCCCTCGTTCCGCTTGCGAGACAACGCCCATCGCCAATACTTGTGTAGCCTCGACCCAATTTCCTGTGGTCTCACGGGGGCCCGGGAAACCTGCCGTGCTGGTTTCCTCGACTTGTAGACCCGGACACACAGCAAACATGGCCAACGCAAGTGCCGGCTCGGCCGCCGCGTCGCAGCCGACCTCTGGCATTTCTACACCTCAATTCCAGACGAGGTCGCGTACTCAGAGCGTATCGAGCGATCGTCCTTCCACCATCATGAGTGTCGGCCTCATGTCTCCCCCCCTCTCCGTCACACCCGAGGCCGCCTTCATTGCCGCCTCGGCCGCTTCTCAGATCGTCACCAACGACCACGACAGTCACGCCGACACGTGGTATGACCAGCATGGAATCGAACCTGCTGGCGAGACGGCCATGGTCTCGGCAGCCGCCTTGCGCTTGGTGAACAGCTTCCTCGACCAGCTCCTCTTCAACTTCCTATCCTCGTCGCGCGCAACGACCCTCGCCGCATTGAGGCCCGCCGTCTCCGAAGTGCTGAAACCGAAACTCGCCAAAGATGCTATCAGCCAGGCAGACGAGGAGCTGCGGGAGTACCTCGGTGGAGCCGACGAAGACGACTTCGTTCAGCCTCAGGGCGCGGAACCCAGGGACTGGGACCTGGAGCTCGTCTGGAAGCGGACGCGGTTGAGGTGTATGGTGTACTCGTCACTGGGCGATATGGAAGAGGAGGACGAAGACTTCTATATGGATCAAGAAAACCTCAAGCCTGGCATTGACGAGCGCGGCCCCGAGGTTATCTCTCCAGCAGTCGCCATCTTCCTGACGTCGATTCTCGAATACATGGGCGAACAGGCTTTGGTCATTGCAGGCCAGGCTGCCTACCACCGTCTACGTGCGAAATTCGAAAAGGAGCCCAAGGAGGGCGCGAAGAGCATTGCCGACATCGCCGACAGGATCGTGGTCGAGGAGTTGGACATGGAACGGGTCGCGCTTGACAGGACTCTGGGCAGACTCTGGCGGGCGTGGAAGAAGAGGCTTCGTTCTCCCACCCTCGACGCGCGCCCCTTTTCGCGCACCTCGTCTGTCCATCGCAAACAGAGCAGCGCTGCCGAGAATCGCGAGAGCCCGCTCTCTGCCAAGGGTCTCGGCATCCAAGAAGCACCGCGGGAGGAGCCGGAAATCAAACAAGTCGATAACCACATCGAGGCATCCGTCATCCCGCTACCAATCGGGGATCGCGATGTTGACGAGATTGAAGTGCCCGGTCTTGCCTCTTACAGTGACGAAGAGGGCTCGGACCGTGATGAAGAGGAGCCGGTATTGCAACGGCCCAAGAGTCTGATGATCTTCACCTCCCAGCCTAGCGATGCCATACCAACACCCACGATGTCTCAACCTCATACCCCGACCGTCCCCTCCGGTCGCAAGCGCTCCAACTCCTTGCCCACTCCTTCGCCTTCACCTTACACTTCTCCAGTTCTCAAGCGCGCCAAGATTGACCCGATCGAGACTGGACTGGCTGATCAACAGGCGGGGTTTGGCGCGAAGGAAATTTCGACAGAGGCAATTCATGCGCAACCGCAATCGGTCGGCAACTCGCAAGCCTCGCCTGGCGTACTCGAGCCGGTGCAGGAGTCAGTCGAGGTGGAGTCTCAGGCAGAACCCGAGAAGCCCCCGGAACCCAAACCTCGCAATCCGAACCGAATCTCGCAAATCGGTGTCACTGCTGCGGCATTAGGCGCGGCAGCTGTGGCTGGCGTTGCATCCTTCGCGACAGGAAAAGCACTGGAGTCTAAGCCTAGGCCAACTGAGGAGGAGAACGGCGACATTGACGACTTCACTGAAGAACCCGAAATTTGCACATCTTCCAGGGTTTCGATTGCTGGTCGTAGCTCACCGAGTATTTCGGAATCCGGAAAGGCTGTTGTAGTTACCCCGAAGCTACTGCAGCGAACGCCCAGTGTCCACTCGGCTCGCGTTGTTGACGTCCACGGGCCTAAGAGCCCTGTGGCTGCGTCGAGAACATCGTCGGTGGATGCGTCCGATCGTTCCCAGCCAGTCAGCCTCTCTCGCGCGAACAGCGTCTCCCGCACAACGCCTCAGATTATCGAAGAGAAGCCGAAGCCGAAGCCAGCTGAGATTGAAACCATCATCCGCTCATCCTCTTCGACCCCTCGTACCCGGTCTCCGAATGAGAAATTGTCTCGCAGACAAAACACCAGCGAGTCTATATCGGAAGTCGATGAAGACGCCGAGGTACGACCTACTCGTCAGGACAAGGCGAGGACGGCGACGGCTGCGTCGTCCCCAACTCCCACTGCTGGCACTCCCGACATCAGGTCGTCTCAGGCGTTCTCCAGTTCTGTCCGGCAGACAGGTTCCTCTCGTCATAATCACACCTCGTCAGCGACCAAGGTGACCATCCTAAGCGACACTCATACCAACGGTGCCATCATCGAGGACCGCGTGCCCTCGCCGCGCAACCGGTCTCATGCCACACCGGGCGTGCCTGAACGCAACACAGCCCGGCCAACACACGGGACCCATTCGCCGGCAGCAAGCATTGGTGTGGTGACGGTTGAGCGGCCTGCCGCAGGCCGTGATTCTCCCGATCGCAACCGACATCTTCGAACATCTGGCTCTTCTGGCTCTTCAATCACTGGCAAAATCAGGGCTGTTAGAAATTCGGAGGATAGCAAGGCCTCCGGTCGCGCCGACAACCTCCCTCGTAACTTTGAGGAACTCATCCAGAGTGATCAAACCATCCAGTACACGCTCACCCCGGAGAACATGCGTGACCTTGATGTATGCCATGCCTAATATCATTCTTCCTATTCTCCCCGCTAACAAATACCCCAGGGAAACCGAGCACAAAGTGCAAGTCCTGCAGCTGGACCCAAATCAAGAAGGAGTGAAGACGCTCGCACAATCATGAATGGTGAGCGGAACAGGCCTGTCTCTAGCATGGACATTCGAAGGACCGTGTCTGTCAGCCGCGCAACAGGGTTGAACTCGCATCCCCCTGAAGCCAAATCCAAGGGTTTCGTCCCAAGGGCACCTCCCAGCACAACTTTGACCCGAACAAAGACCAGCGGTCCACAGGCGCGAGACGCCCGTGTACCTCGAGACACCGCCCTGAACGATTTTGCCGATTTTATCAGGTCCACTGGACCGACAGCTGACAATGGCCCTGCGCCGCTGCGCAACGTGAGCGGCCCGGCGCCTCCGGTGAAGAGCAATGTCGATTCGAGACGTGTTTCGTCATTGAACCGGCCCCGTCTTCAGGCACGGGATGCTGCTGTTGACAACCGCGAGGACAATTCTGACCTGATCGACTTCATACGGCGAGGGCCACCAAATGCGAACAATCCTCGTATTCCTCGTACCGTCGCCCCTTTCCGGACTACCATGGACTCCGACCAGATGTCCGGCGCCGTCGGCGGCAAGGCCGTTGATGCCAGCTTGCCCGAAATCCGATATAGCCAAGCGTCGACCAACGTTACGGATACCACCCAGCCTTCTGTCCAGTCATCGATCAACTCGCAAAGTGCTCTCCTACAAAACCGCTCCAACGGCAATGCCTTTGACGAGGACGACATAACGCCCAAACGCACCAGACGTCGCGTGCGTGACCCGTACGCCATCGATTTGAGCGACGAAGACGAAGAGGAGTATGCGCAAGCAGTTCGACCTCCTCCTAAGAAGGAGGAGAGCTTGGCAGATTTCCTGAAGAATTATTCGCCACCCCCCGAGCCGGCCCCCGTTCCGCAAAACGTGCCAAGGAGAAAGTCGAGCGCTCCCAGTCTCATAGGGCGCTTTTCCAGGAAGGACAGCAGTGCGGGATCCAACAGCGCAAAGCCGGCCAAAGTTGACAGTCGGTCTTTGAGCAGTCGCACTGGCGGCCATGGTCACGTTCCTATCCAGGTTAATACGTCGGGTCAAGACAAATACTCGGCCGTTGATGCTACTGCGAACCGTTCAGCTATGCATTCCTCGGCCGGGCGCGTATCAACGAAAAAGTTCGAGCCCAGGGAGGCTGTTTCGTCCACGACCAGGACCAACGACCTTGCTACATTCCTTCGTAGCTCCGAGCCGGCGCAAATGACGCCTGCGGCGCGCTCCGGCCCATCGATCGAGCCGCAGCAGCAGAGCAGCAGTAGCGGATTCTCCAAGATGTTTGGCCGCCGGAAGAAGTCAAGCTTGGCTTAGTTGCCCAAGCCGCGCCAGCGCGGAGCCACGACGTGAATGAAGCTTATGATCTCTTAACCGCCTACGAACAAATCATTTACACCTCGACCTCGTCTTGCACGCTGTCATCGAAGCATCTATCACCACCTTGTCATTTTGCATCAAGGAAGAACAACTCGGCAAACGCCGGGCTAAACAAGTTCTGTTTGGTTTCAACTTCTGTATTTTACATGTTTGCTTTGCCCCAATGCTTTGATACCACCCTTCCCGGGAAGACGGGACAGGATCATGTTCATTTCTTGAGCGGCCTTGGCGAAGGACCTGCGTGCCTTTGGCACCTTGCCGAAATTTTTTTTTTTCATTTTGGATAATAGGATCAAGGGGTGGAACATTACCAGAGATTATTCTCTTCGCGCTTCGGCAGACTGGATTGTCTGGGTCAGTAAGCATTCTTAGATACGCAGAAGCGGCCAATATCAATATGCTCGTCTCAATACCCGAAAATTGTGACTCCATGTGTGTAAGTACAGAAGTGTTGCGACTTGATGCGTTCAAGGTGAGAACAATCGGAGCCTCCTATGATGATGTATAGCCGCTAATACCAGACTGGACACGCGCCAAGACGCTTCTTGAAGTTTTTGCAGTTGGAAACACCCGTGAGCAGTCGGCTGCCTAAAGCTGGGCCATGTAACAACTCTGCCTGCTGACTGCCTCGTCATGCACACCACAACGACCTCTTGCGACCTGCAGCACGAGGCGACCAATGGACAGTGGCCAGATACCGGGCCCAGCCGTCCAACCGATCCCGCTTCTTCGCAGGGACAATGCATCGCCCCTCTATATCTTCTTCCTGCTCTTTGTATAGCCTGCTCCATTGCAGTTCTTTGTTTTTCTCCATCCTACAATGAACTTGCCGTCTCGTACGGTTCAAGCAAGCTACTATCGTTCCACTATCTTCACAACGCTTTGGTGCGCTAGCATTGCAGTTTCGCATGCAAGCATCTGCTACCGCTTGTGGCCAGCCTGGGCAAATGACCTAAAACATGCGGCTCCTTCACACCACCCGTCTAGAAGTGGTCTACTTCGCAGCCGACGTCCCTCCGTATGCCATCCTTTCGCATACATGGGACGACGAGGAGGTTTCTTTTCAAGATGTCCGGTCAAGCGGAACAGCAAAGCATATGAGAGGCTACGCCAAGCTAGAACAAAGCTGTTCTCTTGCTTCCGGCGAAGGTTTCGAATACATATGGGTCGATAGCTGTTGTATCGACAAAACTAGCAGCGCCGAGCTCTCAGAAGCGATCAATTCCATGTTCCGATGGTACCGAGAGGCACAGATATGCTATGCATACTTGAGCGACGTGTCATCCATGTTCTTTTCCTTACGAACCACGGACACACAGGATGGGTATACCATCGCTGAAGATATCAGGTCCAGTCGCTGGTTTACTCGTGGCTGGACGCTGCAGGAACTCATTGCTCCAAAGAGGATTCATTTCTATAACCAAAACTGGTCATTCATCGGGACACGGGACGATTCAGCAGAGGCCCTCGCCATCGTCACATCAATACCGGAGAGTATCCTGATTGGCGGCGAGTTATCGTGGACCCCGATCAATCAGCGAATGCACTGGGCGGCTTCCCGCCAGACAACACGTCCAGAGGACATCGCGTACTGCCTGCTGGGAATATTCGACGTCCACATGCCCCTAATCTACGGCGAGGGAAGGCAGAAGGCTTTTCGGCGACTTCAGGAGGAGATCATCAAGACGTCGGAAGACTTGACGATATACTTGTGGAGGTTGCCTAGAGCGGCCTGGAAAGCTCGCGACCAGTCTTTCTGGGACGTGCTGGCAGAAGATCCTCTGTGGTTCTCGGACTCCGTTCCAGGTTTCCGGGACAGCACGAGTCTGATACAACTGCAAGACTCTTCCGTCAACATCACCAACAGGGGTGTTGCGGTGAAGTGGTATATCGTACCTCTTCCTTACGATGCCTCCGAGACGGTCTTTCTGGCTTTGCTCACGGAGTGCGGGGGGGTCAGTGACGGTATATTTATCCAACGACGCAATCACGAGGGCTCAGAGTTCTCCCGAATCGTCCCTCGTAGGGTGGTATCCATTGAGGCAAAATGCAAAAGGCAAAGATGGCCGGATCACCCTCCCATACACCGAGACTGGGGTGGACGTGCCCCTCAGACATGTCCAGACGGGCCAACTGCGTTCGTTCTATCTGATGAGGAAGTCTGCCTCTCAGCACCTGGGATCCTCCTTTGGTGTTATGGGGTTCTGCTTCGTGGACTCCAATTTGATGGTTCGACGGGCGTCATCGGCTTTCGCACCGGATAGCATGTCTTCGCATGGGTGGTGTGCACGTATCCCCGCCGAGTGGAGGCGGCCCTGGGATCTTGCAGGAGAGCCCGGCATGGTTGTTTCGGGATCGGGGAGTCTCATTCGAGTCATGGGTGCTCTGAGCATCGACTTGACGGTAATTTACCAAAGAGGAGGAATGATGATGTCAACTCGCCACATTGGGACCTACAGCATCGTCTGCGGGTTCGAGCTTCAGCCGCGGACCGCCCTGCAAACGCCGGTGACATGCCATAGGCCATTCGCGTGCATCTACCGAGCGGCTAGCCCGGAAAAGGCCATAGACATCGCGGAAAGGAACGGCGTGTCAAAGGAGAAGTTCGGGTCTCTGGTCACGGTGGTTGGAAGGTTCACACCGCGACTCGAGAGGACGGTCCGGGTGACGGGTTTCTGGTATGACATCGTCATCGACGGCGCGGTGCAGGATGACTTTTAAAGGAGGTCATGAGATGGGCAGTGCGACTCCAACGACTCTGTCACTTGGACAAGTGACTGCAGGCGTGGGAACCAAGACAAGAAAATGTACCGACCCGAGTCTCTCGGCTCGGTAGAAAGAGGGATGAGCAATGCCCTGGGTTGATGTGGAACATCGTGGTTGGGTGCTAAGCGTTTCCGTCGAGCACTCACCAATCCGCACATGGAGACCGGGGAGCGAGAACCGGACGGGCTTGACTGGTTACGTGGGCAGCAAAACCCGTCCTGAACTCTGCGAACACCCTCATGGAATATTCGCCAGCCAACGGCGGCGCCGGTGTGCCCTGTTCTAGAGCGGCTTGTGGTCAAGCCAGATACTACGCAAACAGGGTCCCTCCCAACGTCAAGCTCGAATCAGCGACGCCGGGAGCCCTTGGACCGACAAGAAGCACGACTACATCATGTACCATTCACGAGTGAGTCCCCTCCCCCCCCCTCCCCCTTTCTTCCCTTTCGTCTCGAGAATAGATGATATGAACTCGCAGGAAGCCCAAACAGCCACCTCAACCCCGGCGACTGGACCGAGTTCCAGGACACGAACCCCAACTTCTACTCGGACGGCGGCCTCAAGCTCTCTTCGCTCACGCCCTTCACCTAGGTCCCCGGCTGCTCGCGGGTCGAGGTCGAGGTCGAGACCGAGGTTGCGCCTGTGCGGGGCCCGGGGTTGACGAAAAGCTCTTCCCATGCTCTGTTTGATACATGAGTTCTGTTTCTCGCCTTGGTTTTGACTTGTAGAGCTGGTCCGGTGCGCCGTATGCCTCGCTTGCTTCGACTTTCGGACGCTGACCGGGAGGAAAACAGTCATATTGCGTACGGACAGATGCCCCTAGGGAGCGCCGAGGCTAAGTCACGGTTTGGTACGAGACTCGCGTGAGTTTTAAAAAAAAATAAAAAATAAAAAGGGTCGGCCGTCGTTTTGTTGTTTTCGTGCGGTCGCAGTGGGAAGAAATGTGTTTTTCCAGTTCTTCCTTGGTCGACGGGTTGACACCAGCTGGTGGTTTCTTGTTTTCCCAGCTTGGCGACTTCACCATCCAAGGCAACGGTGTTTCGACATCTATATAGATACCCATGCTGCTTGACTGGGAGTGGAGTCAACCAAGTCACGAGGAGCAATGTCACGGTGTTGGGGGCATAAGACTTGTCATTGAACGTAGCACTAGTCTATGTGCCTCTTATCTAGTAAGAGACGGTGCCAGCTATGCGGTCATGAACAACATGGATATAGTCGCAAACCATTCCCTAGAAAACCTTGTCGTCTGCCGTGGCAGCGACGGAAACCGTGACCTCAACACCAAATAGAGAATCACCAAGCCAAACCAAGCGCATCAAAGATGCGTGTCGAACCGTGCATCTACCAGCCATCGTTGCCAGCATCCTGGACGGAACCACCACCGCCCGTGCCCCAGCCACCGCCAGTGTCGGGCTCTTTGGAGGCACTGTGGGAGGGACCAAAGTCGTCGACGTCCTCTTTGGGAGGGTTGGGACAGCGGTAGGATTTGTGTCCCATCTCGCCGCAGTTGTTGCACTTGATGCGGGTGACTGTTGACAAACTTATCAGTGGAGCAAACCAAGGCCGGGTCGTGCGTTACACACCATCAACGGGCTTGTCACAGTCCTTGGAAAGATGGCCCTCCGCATCACAGTTGCGGCACTTGATCTTGCGAGGCTCGGGACACTCCCTGGAGATGTGGCCCTCATCACCGCAGTTGTGGCAAGCGCGACCACCACCACCGCCACCCTGAGGGCAATCGCGGGAGAAGTGGCCCACTAAGGAGGATTAGCAGCTAGAACCGCGGAAGCAGTGTGAAGGCGGACTCACTCTCGTGGCACTTGTTGCACTCGACATCGTCGCCGGCCTTGCGGGGCTCGGGACACTCGGAGACCTTGTGACCAGACTGGCTGTGAAGAGGGTCAGTGACAATATACGAAGAGTGTGAGGAGAGCATGATAGCTTACCCGCAGTTCTTGCAAGCGAATTTGTCAACGCGGGGGGTGGGGCCTAGATCAGTCAGTCAACGTCAGAAGAATGTTTGAGTGGAAGCAGGCAAACTTACAATCTCGGACGCGATGGCCCTCTTCACCACAGTTGTAGCAGGTGATGGTGACACGGACCTTCTCCATGGCCTCCTGGGGGCAGGACTTGGCGACGTGGCCAAGCTCGCTGCAGTTGGTGCACTTCTGCATGAGGCGGGAGACAGGCTCTCCAGCATCCGCGAGGCGGCTCATGTTCTCCTCGGGGGAGGAGGGCCAGCCGGCCTTCTCACGTTGACGGTCAGGCTGAGCGGAGAAGCGGTACTGAACAGTATACTTCTTCTCCAGGTTGCCCTGAAGATCCATGTTGGTGTGGGTAGGGGCAAGAACTCGCTCAGTGGCGATGAGGTAGATATCCATCTCCTGGCTGCGGAAAGCCTTCTCCAGCTCGACATAAGTCATTTCGGGGAAGTGCTTGAGGTACTTTTGGATGGCATCCTTGGCCTCGACGCCATCACGCTCCTGAATGGCCTCGTTGATCTCTTCCCAGGCCTTGTCAGCGTCGACATCGGGGATTATGCTGCGGTCGATCTTGCGAGGGGCCTTGCAGTCGACAGTGCCATGACCTTGAATCGGAATGTCAGTCTACATTCACAACTTTTCATGGGCGGATTGGAGGGGCCTACCTTCCTCGAGGCAGTTGCGGCAGACATCAGCAGGCTTCTGAGGGCAGTCATTTCGCATGTGACCCTCTTCGCCACAGATGTGGCAAGTCATGGCAGGAGCGTCAGGGCAGGAGCGACGAGTGTGGCCTTCCTGGCCGCAGGCGCGGCAGGTACCATCGAAGGGCTTGGAGGGCTCGGGACAATCGGCCTTGTTGTGACTGTGCAAGACGTGTCAGTAAACCAAACATGCTGACCCTGTGAGGGAACATCAAGACTTACCCAGGCTGGCCGCAGTTGAAGCAGGCACGATCATCACCGTTGCCACCCTCAGGATCGCCTCCCTTGGGGTGATTCCAGGGGTCGTCAGCGGGAATATCGTTGGTACCCCAATCGTCAGCCATCTTGTTGTAGTCGTGAGAAGTACGAAGGACGTGTGATGAATTGCTGTCAGTTGGAGTGACCGAGGTGCTCTGGGCCGGTCCAACAAGTCAGCGATGGAAATTCAAATTGTATGTAGAAGTAGAAGTAAGCACGGATGAGAAAGAGGAAGAAATAACCCCTTCGAAAGGAAAGAGGATGTTTGCGTGCCTGAGAGGGGTTTGGGTGGTGGTAGAAATGAAAAATTGGGAAGGAAGGTGCAACTGTACGACTGGTCTGAGTGTGTGCCCGGGAAAGAGCGCAGACTGGCAATCTCTGTTGCCGTCGGAGCTGCTTAGGCGGGCGAGGTCTGGCGGGGTCTATTGCGTCGAGATGTCTCGGCGTGTGCTACCGCCATCGGATGGATTCTAGCGCTTTCCAAGATGTCGGACAGCTAAACACGAGGAATCCGACGCCAAATAGGAGAAATTGGGGATTGCGCGCGCGCGGGGGGGATATTGGGATGCGGGTTTTCGGTGATGAAGCGTGTTGTAATGGGGTAGAGTGAACATGGTAGAAAACTATGACTTACGGAGTTTGCTGTTGATATGCGATCTCGGTTGATTGACGTGATGTGTATAGATGTATACTGCGTTGCGAATGAGGATGTCACGGGTTTACTGTTGAGGCAGTAGACTCGCGATGGTTGTGAGATGAAGAGGAAATGACATTTGACTTTGGGCTTCGAAGAATAGCATTTCATTCTAGAAAAGAAGAAATGAGCCTTCCTTATGTTGTCGAGAATTCCGGCCTCGTTGCATCACTGTGAGGCTTGCTCGGACTTATTCATGCCTAGAGACTTGTGATATACCGACAAGGACTTCGGCAATGCAGGTGTGCAGCAACTCTGACAAGAGAACAGGGGAAGTGAGATTCACACTTCTTCATTTATTTTAAGAATTATTTGAATTCTTTGTTGCCTAATGGAGATCCTTATTATGGTGGTAATTTTGAAAACGCGTGTCATAGTTACAACCCTCCAAGATTGGATTTGCTTTCGTCTGACTTTCGAACTATTGTGAATTACATACCAAAATCATTTGAATTGCATGGTTGATGAGCTGAACGACAGCCCTTATCTTTCACATTAGTTTCGGGGAAACTTCCACAAGGAGGCGTAAGGGTGGTGATGTCAAAGGGAACTTGTGACCTTGGAGTAGATTTCAGTCACCAGATACCGTGCTCCTGGTTGTTTTTATGATGACTTCACAATCGGGGTCTTCTAGAATAGCGAATACCTGGAAGGCAGCACGATTAACTGCTATACAAGAGAGGAGTAGTATGCCCCTGATGTCTGAGGCGCTTCAGCATTAGAAGGATGCCACTCTATCTTGCCAAAGAAGCTTCAGAGCGCAAAGCTTGAAATACCAATAGTTGTACTTGTTAATCCCCAAAATCGCTCATGAGCCAGACACCTCTCAACCCATACTTTGAGCTACTGGCTGTCCATGGGTGCCTGGAGACTTGCCGTCCGCCGTAGGACTCGGACCCAGCCATCCGGCGGGTGTCACATCCATGGCAAATGCCATCTTCCACGTCAGAACAATTCGGCATTGAACCGCAGTAGTGCTCGACACCTTGAGGGGAGATGTGTCGTTGGATAATTAGTCAGCCAACCACCACTTCGCTACCTCGGGGCAATCGGAGCAGCGAGTGTGTGAAACATCCTGGAGGGCCCGCATGACAACAGGGGCAGTGGTGTGTAAGGTTGTGTTGTGGAGGGGCAGCTGGAGGGGTAACTCAGCGAAGAGCACCTGTAGCATCGCTTAAGTCCCTGTGAGAGAGTGACATCAACATTTCCCCCCCATCCTTTGCCATCGAGTAGCGCAAGGTTATGATTCTGCTTTTTTGAGCTCGTCAATCTCGGGTGAGAATGCCGGAGCACGACTGTGATGCAAAACGTTTCCTCAAATTTGTGTTTCTACAATCTCGTCCCTACTATTCAATGGGAGCCCGGGTTGGGGCCTTCCCGCCGGTCATAGCTCCTGGATCTCAGGCAGCATGAAACCACGTCAATCGCCTCTGTACCGGACCGGTACCCCGCCAACAAGACGCCGTGGGCCGGAGACAATTGGTTACATGGGTTCGTTGGCTCGCCAGTGACACAACTCGCGGGTCATGGATCCAGATGGCGGGGTTGATACCGGCTGCCCCGCTTCCATGAGCTTGATCACTGGCCTGTTGATGAACGGCTCCTGCAGTAACCGTGAGAGGGAAAGGCACAACGGGGTGACGACAAGGGCCTGGAGCCTGGAGCTCCAATGGAACTCCCTCTGTGAACACGGGCTGTCCTCTTTATGGTCGAGAGACTATAAGTAAGGTGTCTACCGCCCTTTGCAGGACTTGCTAGCCCTCGCACCCCTCCTCCACTCTGCTCTCCGACTTCGCACCACCTTGCCTCACAACCGCCAAAGCGAATTGCTTCAAAAGAAACCACCAAACCGAAGCCAAGATGTCCAAGCCCGAGGATCTTCCCCCTATGGAGTACCGCTTCCTGGGCCGCTCTGGTCTCCAGGTCAGCGCCATCAGCTTGGGAGGCTGTGAGTTACCCAACTTTGCCAACGCCGTTTGCTTCAGCGACTGACCGTTTCTCAGGGTTGACCTATGGAGGTCACGTCGACGCCGGTATGATGAAATTCGCAAACACGATTGACCACTAGATACTGACACTCAACACAGAGGGCACCTTCAAGTGCATGAAGGCCGCCTACGACTCCGGTGTCAACTTCTTCGATACCGCCGAGGGCTACGCCAACGGCGAGAGTGAGATTGGTACAAAGCGCAATAGCAACCCTCGGAATGAGAGCGAAAGCTAATTTCCACGCAGTCATGGGCCAGGCCATCAAGAAGTACGGCTGGAAGCGCAACGACCTTGTTATTTCCACCAAGGTACGCGAACTCACAAACAACTGTCGGTACTGGGATTCGAGACTGACACCTGATACCCGAGGATAGATCTACTGGGGCGGCGCTTTTGGCGACAACGTCGTCAACAACAAGGGCTTGTCCCGTAAGCACGTCATCGAGGCCATGGACGCCTGCCTTGAGCGTCTTGACCTCAAGTACGTGGACCTCGTCTACGCTCACCGGTAAGCTTTTCCGCCCGCCACCAACCTACGTACAAAGAACGCTGACTCTCGGCAGCCCCGACCGTCAAACCCCCATGGAGGAGACCGTCCGCGCCTTCAACCACCTCATCAGCACTGGCAAGGCCCTATACTGGGGAACCTCGGAGTGGAGCGCCGACGAGATCGCCCAGGCCTGGCGTTACGCCGACAAGCTGCACCTCGTCGGCCCCGTCATGGAGCAGCCGTCGTACAGCATGCTGGACCGCAAGAAGGTCGAGCACGAGTTCTTCCACCTCTACCGCGAGGTTGGCACCGGCCTGACCGTCTTCTCGCCTCTGCGCCAGGGCATTCTCTCCGGAAAGTACAAGAACGGCATCCCCGAGGACTCGCGCTTTGGCTCCGAGAACATTGGCTTCATCAAGGACTTCTGGAAGCGCGAGAACGCCAAGAAGCAGTTCCAAGACCTCGTCGACAAGGCCAACAAGGTTGAGCCTATTGCTGAGAAGCTCGGAATCAAGATGGCCACCCTGGCGCTCGCCTGGGTCCTGAAGAACAAGAACGTTAGCTCGGCCATTATTGGCGCGAGTAGCCCCGAGCAGGTGTTTGAGAACATCCGCGCTATCGGTGCGCAGGAGAAGTTGACACCCGAGATTATGAAGGAGATTGACGAGGCCCTCGACAACAAGCCCGACGCCATCACCCCAAGATTCTAAAGAGGTCGAATATGATGTACGAGAACATGAAGCAAGGCTCGGTTTGAACATATGAAACCGGGAAAGAGCAGACGTGGAGGCTTAATGATGAACGCTGTTCAACAACCGACCTGAGCTGGGTTGATGCATAGACGGCAGTTCGAAGTATACACCTGGCTGAGGCGGCGATACTCATAGATACCTAGCTTCCAAAAGAAGTCATTTTCAACTTTCCACAGTAAACCCTCTGCCAGGTGCCTTACCATGGTAAAGTCTGTCTTAAAAGTATCGCGTCCGGTGGAGACTATTTAAGTGATGCTGATAATCACTAACACCTTGATACCCCCAGTTAAGTCCATGGCCCCTGCATTTATATCAAGCTATCTTCGCAATATACCGTCGATAATACGTCGCGAACTGTAACCATACGACTGTGCCCGATAAACGACATTCTCCTGATGTCTAGAAGTACGCCGGAGTAGGCGCCCCCCAGCCCCCTCAACATCCACACACTCGAACCCATCATCCTCCTCTACCCGCACCGCACCACATATGCCGGCATCTTCACAGCGGTTTTTGCGCCGTAGGCAGCGAGTACAATCATTTTTAAAAAAACGGAAAATAACACTTTCAATGGTAGTGGGTTTTCAGCGTTGGACCACATCGCCAGGCCGTTCACGGAGACGATGGCCATAGTCATGGCACACCCAGCCATCGCAACGACCGTGAACACCCAGCCCGCAACCAAGGCGTGCACGAAGACACTGCCGCCGTACAGAAACAACGCGCGGTTCTACATGAGGAACCCCGCACCGAGTCCCGCGAAAACGAGGCCCACGATGGAGGCGCCCCTGCGCGTCCCGACGGACGCCATGTCTCAGTCTGCAACCCATGACTGGCCGCCTTCAGCTGTTCATTCTTCGCGATCCTTCAGTTATAAACTAAATATGATTGACATACTTTCAACAAATGGGCGATTGGTTTAGGGGTATAACGACCGCTTCGCATGCGGTAGGTCCTAGGTTCGATTCCTAGATTGTCCATCCTTTACTTTTGCCGTAGTCTACATCTCTAACCACTGCTTTGCATGCAGTAGGTCCCAGGTTCGATTCCTACATTGCCCATCTTTGACTTTTACTGTAGTCTACTCTCAGCAAACGTCATGTATTAGTCTATAACCCATGACCGGCCGTCTCTAGCTGTTCATTCCCTGAGACCTTTCAGTTATAAACTAATCATGAATGATATTCTTTCATCAAACGGGCGATTGGTTTAGGGGTATAACGACCGCTTCGCATGCGGTAGGTCCTAGGTTCGATTCATAGATTGTCCATCTTTTGCTTTTGCCGTGGTCTGCATCTTGACGGACGCCATGTCTCGGTCTGCGACCCATGACTGGGCGCCTCCAGCTGTTCATTCCCCGCGACCTTTCAGTTATAAGCTGATCATAAAGGATATACTTTCATCAAATGGGCGATTGGTTTAGGGGTATAACGACCGCTTCGCATGCGGTAGGTCCTAGGTTCGATTCCTAGATTGTCCATCCTTCACTTTTGCCCGTGGTCCGCATCCCTTTTGGACAGTGTGACTAGAATTCCAGCCACACAATCCCCACCAATTACGTTCGCAACACGGAACGGGCTCTGCTTTCAGGGTATCAATGGCTGGTGGAGGTAAGGCTGCTGCTCCTACTGTCGTAGACTTGGAGCGGAAGGGGAACACATGAAGGCTGTACAAACTTTAGTGCCAAGACGGCTACACCATTCATTCAACTTAAGCTTGCCGTTGCCCAGAAAGAGGACGGCCCCTGGTATTAGAGAGAAGGCGAGGATATAGAGGGGGAGAGGAGGGGAGAGAGAGAGAGAAAAAAAGGGGAAGAAATCGAGGTAGACCACTAAGAGCATCACTGTGCCTCCGCACACCAGCGAACTGGCTCTCGTGGTTATTAAGGCTTTTTCTTCTGCCATGTGGGGTTTCCGAGTGAAGCAGAGGGAAATCCATTGCGATACGTTGCAGTACGATAAGCTTTGCAGCCGGCTGCTATGGTATTTTCCTTGAAGCCTCTGGAGAGAGACCATGGAAATACTGAACTTTAGCCATCAGAATATGTTGCCCCTCCGTCACAAATCAGGGGCCCTGTTGTCCACACGGAATGCCTCGGTGCTCTTGTAAGTGCAGAACTACAGGAGCATTTGGCGTCATTATCAACAGTCTCATCTAGCAAGGTATAGATTGGTCCAGAGTAAAATCGTTCTGCATCTCATGAATTCAAACTGGCTTATACTGCGTTTCATTGTATAGCTTTGCGGCCCCCTAATCGTAAGCGCGTTCGTAAACCTGCTTCCCACCCACCCACGTCTCCTTAACCTTCAGATCGCGGATATCCTCAATGTCCATGTTCTCAAGCGGCTCGTCCAACACAACCCAGTCTGCCAGAGCGCCCTCCTTTATAACGCCAGCTCGCCCCTCCATAAAGGCACCAAAAGCCGGGCCCTTTGTGAACCCTAATAATGCCTCGTCCAAGCTCAAAGCCTCCTCCATGTGCCACCCCTCAGCGCTACCATTCACACCGTAACCCGTGTGGGGGCTCTTCCGCGCAACAGCAGCGTAGATGCCCTGGAAAGGGTTGGGCGGCTCCACGGGGAAGTCACTGCCAAGAATAGGGTTCACGTCGAGGAGTGAGCGCATGCGGTAGGCTTCTCTCTTGGTGCGCTCCGTACCGAGGCGCAGCTCAGCGTACTTCATGTCTGAAGTCGCGTGTGTTGGCTGAATGGAGGGAAGAATGCCAATGGCATGAATTCTTTTCTGGTCATCCTCGTGGATGATTTGCGAATGCTCGATGCGGAAGCGGCGTTTGGCTTGGCATTCGGCAATGTCTCCGTCTGGACAAGCATCTCGAAGGCCAGCCTCCAAAGCATCAACGGCGTAGCGGTTTGCCAAGTCACCGATGGCATGTATGTTAACCTGGTAGCCAACAGAAGCCCACGATCTGCCAAGCTGCTTCAAAGCCGAGCCGTTGACGAGAAGAGAGCCGGCAGTATCAGGACGGTCGCTGTAGGGCTCAATCATGGCGCTTCCCCAGCTACCGAGAGCGCCGTCTGGGACATATTAGTATTATTCAATGCATGATAGTCGTATTGAGCAACTCACCTGCGAAGAGCTTCACGGATTTAACGCTGAACATGTCGTCCTCACGGAAGACACGCGCGGCGTCATCGGGGCAGAAGGTGTTGCGTTGGGCGCACTCCAGCATGGCGTAGACACGAACAGTCCAGTCATCCGTGTGTGCCATGTCGGCATACAGGTCGAGTTGATCCGGGAAGACGCCGGCGTCGTGCATACCAACTAGGCCGACCTCATTGAGCTTCGCCATGGCGGCCGCAACGAACGCCCGCTTCTTTTCGGGACCAGGCTTCGGCCACAGGTTGTAGATCAAGTCCATGGCATTGTCGCAGAAGACACCCATGCCCGGCTTGCGGACGATTTCGCCGCCTGGAACATCGGGGATGTCTGCGGGCAGGAGATCGAGCACCGCTTGTGAGACCCACGCACAGTGCACGTCAATTCGGTCGAGCATGAAGTACTTTCCCTTGAGAAGCTCATCCTCTTCAATATCTGCCTTATCGGGAATTAGAGGCGCCGCTCAACGGAATAAGGGAAGTTCACTTACGGCAGTGGGCATCCTGCCATACGCATTTTGATCCCAACCAATGCCTCGAATCCATTCATCTTCGGTACCAGCATTAGGATGGCTGTCAACATAGTTCCTGAGGCGTCCCCTCACATCGTCTAGAGAAGAAGCTCCAAACAAGTCAGCCGAGTAGAGAAACTCGCCGTACTGAATCAGGTGGCCGTGGCCGTCCCACAAGCCGGGGATGATATAGCCAGCCTTGGTCGTCAGACTGGCGTCGTCCCAAGGAAATACTCGAGAGAATTTCCCATCTGAGACCGTGAAGCACTGGGCCAACGGCTGATCCTCGTCATGCGTCCGGATGCCCTGGTAACAGTACGTTTGGGCATCGGCAATGTCGCCCGTCAGAGGCTGTTGGAGGCGCACGACTGCCAGAGCGACTACAGCCACGGCGGCCGAGAGACCCACGCCCCACCTCACGATTGGAGTTGCTGACATGATGCTGAATTCTAGTCGGACATTGAGTTAACTAGCGTCATAAATTGAGTCACAATGGCTTGCGCGATGATTCGGGCGCTGGTCTTGAAATTCGGTGTGGAAGATCGATGTCCTTATCGCCAATGTTTGATAAAGAAATCTTATCTTATCGGGTTCCCCGTTCCGACAGGGGTCATGGTTTCTGTGGTATCTCTGGGAAGCAAGCGCTATCATCTATTCCTACTTCGTTGGTTCGACAACGACTTGTCGTAATGTTCCTCGACTCAAGTGGCATCAACAACTCATCACTGAATTGGATGATCACAAGAGAGGGATATGTAACTTGGAGAAATAACCAGCCCCGCCCGCCCAGCCAGGTTTAGAGGCCACTATGCATAGTAGCACGGTTTCCTTAGTTGTCACTAGACTCGACCCATCTTTAACCGCACCTGTCGACACAATGTCAATTGAAGGCCGGGTGGTCCAACTTGTTGGTGCCGCATGACAAGCTCGTGAGCCACGTCTCAAACCCAGCCGGAGTATGCCTATCTCACTGTCATGAAGCTTGTTTCCAACGAAACGGGTTATCTCTATCCGCATCTTACGCATACTGCTGACAGATCCATATGCTTCAACCGCTCACCTCTGGGCAATAATTGGAGATCGTCAGCATGGCTCGCTGCCCGCTTTCCCCCTCCCGCCATCAACCACATCTGTTGCTTCTCTCGACAAACTTAATTGCTCGTCCCTCCACCAGATTAACCTGCTACTACCGCAATGCCCATGACTAGGGAGCAGCTGGAGCGTCTCGCTGAGACGGATGTCCGCGATCCCATTTCTGCCGATGTGTTGCTGTTGGTACTAGCCTCGTCGCCCTTCATTCCTTCCGCCTCGCTTGTCAACATCCGCGATCTTGGATCCGTTGCCGGCTCTGCCATACGCCCGGGAGTAATATACCGATGCGGCACCCTTGAGGCTGCCGCCAAGGACCCTGACGCACTGGAATGGCTGGCCACTAATGTCAAGCACATCTTTGACATACGCTCCCCCAAGGAACGTGAACGCCATCCGGACCCCGAGGTCACAGGGGTTACGAACACATGGTTCAACAGCACAGCTTTTGATGGCCAACCCGTCCTGGAAGAGTTTGTCGAAGCTGATGGCGCATCTGGACTTCGTAAAGAGTACCTCAAGATCTTCGACATTTACCAACCCACCTTCCGTGTCATACTGGAGCATGTACGCGATAGACCTGGCGAACCCTTTCTCTTTCACTGCACAGGTATATAAGAGCGTCTAGTAACCCGCTTGTTGCATCAGATGTACGGTGTGGGGGCAATGCCGCTGACGCTGTCGCAGCCGGACGAGACCGCACAGGCGTGATGGCTGGCCTCCTGCAGTCTCTTGCCGGGGCGAGCCCGGAGGATGTTCGCTTCGACTACTTGCTCTCACGCATCGGGACCGAACCCGCAAGAGAAAGGTTGCTCAGCTACGCTCGCATCGGCACTGGCGTCACTTTTGACCATCCGGGTTTCTACAACATGTGTAGCCTGCGGCCGTCATGCTGGGATGCCTTCGTTACAGGCGTACATGAGGAGCACGGCGGTTGGGAGGGCTACTTAACGAAGACTCTTGGCTTCTCTAACGACGACCTTGCGAGAACCAAGTCAAACCTAAGAGGAAATGAGGCGTTGTGATGGCATACCGCTGGCAGCGAACCATTCATCGCATGAGGGGCTCGCAGGCAACATTTGTATCCTTCCAAACTCCCTTTGGGAAAGCTCCGCACACAAGTAACGTTTGGGGAATGTCTGGCATCGGGTCATGGTTAACGCCCATCGCTTCCATGGCTATCCTCAACACAAATCGAATGGTCTAAGTTGGGCCTCTCTTGTGGACATGTGCAGTTCGGTAATATGTATATAACAGCTTAATCTTGTGCCTCGTCTTGGACCTCTGCGAGCTACTCGTCCGCGCAGCAGACGAGGAACAAGGGTCTTTTGAGAATCACAGCATCTGTTCTTGTACGTTAAGCCCCCTCCTTCTCACGAGAGGTGATCGCAGTATCCCTGCACTGTTCTCTGCTCTACATCCTCCTTTCCATGGGCATCTACTGGTTGTGATTTGGGCTTTTGAGTTTCAAGCTACCAGCTCTCGAAGCTGAACAGAGAAGCTAACAAGATGCAGCCTCTAAAAGTGCCTGTCTCTCTCTCACCATCACACCAGCTTACAAGAAGCTACAAAACACTTGGGAGGACCAGCATCTTGATATCACAATGCAATTTCCTACTCTGGCCTCGCTGGTCATCGCCCTAACCTTACTCGCGTCAGGGGCTCAAGCTGGCAAGAAGAGGCAACCCAACCCGTGGTTGGTCCACAGGCTCGCAATGGAGCAGTGGATAGCGTGGCCTCACAACGAGACGAGGGGGCTGCGGCTCACCACGCTTCCCACATGCATCCAGCGTTGTGTCACTCCTCAAAGGTCTGTCCTCGACATCCACGGTAGGAAGGCGGACGCTCGCACCATCAATCGGCGCGTGTTCTGCGACCCGAGACTCAATTTAATCAACGTGTTCTTCATTCACACAATCGGACCGTGTACTCTGGAGAGCTGTAGATTTGAACACGCGTTGGAGGCCCTCCGTGGACACTACAGAAGATGGCTCGTGGAGCTCTGCAGGCCTCCCAATATTCCTAGGAGAAGATACAAGAGGCCTGGTGCGGGCATGACTGACCCTTCGGCCGAAGACACGGACGCTTATACCGATGACGATACCGAAGAAGACGCAGAAGAGGATGCTAATGAAGATATCGAAGTGGATTCCCAGGTGCATGCCGACGACGATGTTAACGCCGCTGACGCCCCCGCAACCGCGACTACGGCTAACGCTACTACCAACGTCTGAGGACGAGGCAGAGGAGCACACCCTATGTCGACAAACACCATCAACTGAGCTTCTGTGGAAAGAGTCGGGTAGTACATTGAGAGGATTGGCGTCCGTGCAGGACGGAAATAGAAACCAGACAGAGAGCCAACCAAACACCGTAAACGTTTGTCGTATTCAGAACCAAGACGAAACAACGATGTCATTTCCCCTCAGTGATATTCTGCTCCGTCCGGGTCTCGACCCGATACACCCTGCGGACCTTACCGTGATACACGTCCCAAATGGTGTCGAACCCGCAAAACTGACGTCGAGTCTCTTGCTCGTCAGCGCCGTACACAGTAAATCCAACGCCCATCCCTCCCTTCACACCGTCAACGCGCGCCGTCTCTCCGATCACATACACAAAGAGGAAGGTAAGGACTATCGTTGTCAGTTGCGGGAAAACAGGAAACCGTTTTGGCCAGGCTCCTCCTTACGACAAACCAAGCTCCGAACCGTTACGCCATGACATCATGCCTACTCCAGCCACACATCCGTGCCACAACGCTAATTGGCGGGAAACCACCATTTCCTTCTCTAGCGACGGCGTCGACAGACGCTTTGATCTGAGCCAAAACGGGACAAGCAACAGACAAGGGTGTGAGGCTGGAGCCAATGGCAATCCTCCTTCCACCCGCAACCTATACGTCACCAGCCACAGGACCTCTTTAAACTTGTTTTTGGAGCGAAGCTCAACGAACGTTTCGCTTGTCTTGACCTCACTCACCTTCAGCCTGGGGGGTCACAAACGGGCTGTTCACCACATACCCTGCCTGCCTCCTTTGCCTATCTGCCTGGTCTGGCCAGCCTTGGCTACCACACCAAATAATGAGCGCGCGGCCCCCTCCTGCGTAACAATGTCTGATTCTCGCACCTGTACCCATGCCGGCCACGGCGGTAGGAGGATTCCCATGACCAGAGGTGTAAGGGACGTCACCGTGTCCCACAATCAGGGTTCAGCCCCTCCTCCTTCTAGCTTCTGCTAGACTCCGTCTTCTCACTCCATCGTCAGAGGGGGAAGGGGTCCAAAGGTGGACCAAGACACTGGCTTTGGACCCTTCGCGCAGCACTCCCACCCAGTGGCCACACCCATTTGCGTCTGAATGGTTCATTCGGAATGTCGTAGACTGACCTTGACCTTCCCGAATTGAGAGGCCACCAAACGTAGATCCCCTGGACCCTGACATCATCCCTTTGGACCCTTGATCCCGTAGACCACCACCAACGGTGTCAGCCCTTGCTTCTAGGGCTCCTCTGATGATGCCATCCAACACACCTTTCAACCACAATCACACATCTGACCCTCAAACAAACATACCCAAAGTTGATCCGACAAGAAAGCATATAAGCCTCCCTCCGTTCCCACTTACCATCCGATCTTGCTTCTCCATCACAAGCATCAAGCTACCCAAACAACCCAACCAACCAACCAAACAAACACTCAAGACTTCCAAGTCTACCAAAGCAAACCACCCCAATCAAACAAACCACACCAACCACTGAAACCAACTTCCCCCCAAAACAACCATCATCATGCCTCTCAGGTCCACCCGCCACACCACCACCACCGCCGCCCCCCGCCGCACCGGCCTCTTCTCCCGCCGCCGCGCAGCTCCCACCACCTCGCGCCACCACCACACCACCACCCGCACCACGCATACCACCGCCCGCCCGGCCAAGCGCGGAGGTCTCTTCTCCCGCCGCCGCGGCCCCGTCCACACCACCCACGCGGCCCCCGTCCACCACCAGCGCCGCAAGCCCTCCATGGGCGACAAGATCTCGGGCGCCATGCTCAAGCTCAAGGGCACCCTGACCCGCCGCCCCGGCCAGAAGGCCGCCGGCACCCGCCGCATGCACGGCACCGACGGCCGTGGCTCTCACCGCGCCTACCGCTACTAGATGTAGCCGGTCGACATGATACCCAACAGGTTGCCCTTCCGCGATTTGCGATAGGCGGCCACAGCGAGTTTTCATTTGTTAATGGATGATGATGATGGATTATTGGATACCTACTACTGTACTATTACTGTTTCGATGAAGCGAGTTGGCTTGAAAGATACCACGTCTGTATTACGATATGAAATGCAAGCACTTGGCAACTTACACATGCTCCCTTCCAGAACGCTGCATCATAGTGAGCTTTGGATGTTTTTGCATCGAACTGGATAACATTGTGCTATGGTGTGGCTACTACTTCTGCAGGAAAAACGACTTATTGGACCATGGGGAATTCCGTATTACTCGCCCAAAGTCCAGTCTATGCTAATCCGCCGTTCGTACCATCCATTAAAATGCGTACCACTTGTATGCAACCATGGCATATAAAAAGAACCGACCGCGAAAGGATTTGGGGGCCCTATAGGCCGCTCGTTGCTTTCGCTCGAATAGTGACAATCTGAATGAGAAGAGAATTTGTTGTACCGCAAACCGAAACCAAACGTAACTTTCGATTCATAAACCGATCCTTGGATATGCGCAGCAACCATGTGCCTGTGATCAGATACAGCAGGACTTGTATTAAGGGTTGTGCGTCCGCGAAAAACCGTGCCGAAGACGGCAAACCTTCAGTCGTTTCTTAATGAGCAGAGAGAGAGAGATAGGGGCGCGACGTGCTGCGCTAGGGCGTTCAAATTGCCTGTACTCTTCTGTCTGGCGTCAGTACTCATGATAAGACCGGCAGATAGGTCATTCACTTACACATGTTGGTGGTGTCGGCGAACTTCCGACGGTTGGTAGTTGTACCGGTCGTCGAACCGATGAGATACCCAACAGAGATGGGGGACGAAACGCGTGCTGAATATCAGGAAAGGAGACAGCCGAGACAAGGTTCGTGGATTAAAGCAGCCATCGGAAAGGAGTGTGGCATCAATGTCGTATCCCATATTCCGGCGAAGCCACCAGCTGCATGGGGCTATTGCCAAACGTGGCTGTATGCCTTCGAAAGCAGCAGAAGAGTGAAGAAAGGAATTGGCGAGAAAATTTTTCACTCGTATATGGTGCCGAACCTCGATCCTGACGGACCAGAACAACCGGACGACACCTTTCTTTCGCCAAACCTAAATGCGACGGGGGCGAGGAGGGTAAACGGAAACGTCCTACTGCAGCTCGTCAATATCCATCGCGTCGAGGTTAGTCGGCTGGCGCTGAGGTGCGAATCGGGGAGCGAATGGAATTCTGGTGGCTGGCTCGACAGGACGAGGGATGCGGGACTTCTTGGACGACAAGCCCAAAGATTCGCGAGTGTACTGACGCTCCGCAACATTGCTGAGTTCGTCCATGGTATCCTTTATGGCACGCGACTTCATTGGAGCATTCTTGTCCCGCGGCGTCAGCGCGTTGGGCCCGATAAGGCCCGCGAATTTGATCTCCAACGCCTCACGCTCTTCGGCGGGCGCCTTCTTGATTTGCTCAATCGCATAAGCACGGAATCGAGTCTCCAAATCGTTCAGATCGTCCTTGCTAGGTGACGGGTGCTTCTTCATGCTCAGGTCGGCCTGGTCACGAAACAGTCTCATGCCACCACCCAGCTTCAGCTTCCGCGGAACAATGCTACGAGCCACAGTGCTGCATTCAGCCTCATTCGAGATCGCGAGATGACGATCATCTGCTTTGGCGTATCGCTTCGAAGGACTATCATGGGGAAAAGCTTTGCGGGTGGTACGAGTACGAGGAGTCGAAGCGCAGAGGGGTTTCTCGGATAGGATACCCTCGAGATCAGTGTCGAAGTCTCTCTCAGCGGCGAAGGGGTTGAGGGTCGGAACCGGTGGAATATCATCAGTCGAGTCGATGCTGATTTTCAACCGATGCTCGAAGGGAGTAGGGGTACGGATGATTTCGTACGCCTCAGAAAAGGGGTCGTCTGAGGATCCGACGCTTCCGTCATTAGGGACAGGCTTTCGGACGATACAGCCTCCGATGATGGTCTGTGACTTCTGCATTTTGCGGTTGCCGATCATGTTGTCTTCGTTCCCGTGGAGGTCAATGGAGTTAGTGGGAGAAGGCTCATCGACTTCTTCAAGGTGGTAGTGCACCGCTGGATTTGGCATGCTGCATGTTGTGAGAGCAATTGGCGCCGAGATCTTGCCCCTGATCTTGGAATCAGGAGTTTTAGGCTTGGACTGAAATATGTCGAGCGCCTGGCGGACCTTTGACATGACCTTCTTACGACGGTTTCGTGAAGGGTTTGAGGTCGTCGGCGTGATTTCCTGGGAGCCGCGAGGCTTGAGCACCTCAGTGGCAGCCAGCATCGCTGCAACCTTGTCGTTCACCAAGTTGGGATTGGGAGCATCGTAATTGGCACCAGCCTGTTTGGCCATTCCGCCGAGTGGCGCCGTCGTCGAGCCAGATAAGAGGACTCCACGTCTATCTCCAGCGTCGAGCATTGTAGTTCTTGACTGCGGAAAGAAGCTCTTCGCGGGGTGAACTTCATCATCGATATTCTTCGTACGCTTGCCTCGTCGCCGACGTGAAGATTTGCGAGGGATCTCTGGTGGGATCTGGGTTGTCTCCGAAGCTGGGGCATACGACTGGGAGTGTGCAGCGTTTTCTCCCGACGGAGAACTAATCGCGAGATTCTGTGAGGAAGCGCCCATCTTCAACACCTGTCCCGAAGAATGGGATAGGAACGCCATTGGTTCGGTAGCGCAGAGGAGAACCGAAGGATGACTCCGAAGACCGTTTGGATGGTTGAATATGGTACTCTCTAGCAGTTCGCTAGCCAAGCGGTCGACATTTTGGTCTTGGTTGCCTGCCAAGGCAGTGCCACTCTCGGAAGGGCCAAATGCGCTGGTGTTTGCAGGCAACGAGAGTGTCGCTGGCTCTGTGAAGATTGTCAGCTGGCACCCGACCATGAGACTTTTCCTCGTTCATACCTTTGGATTCCGTGGTCTTTTCCTTCTGGCTACCCTTATCGCGACGACGAGGTGCCAAATTGGCGAGGGTATTCATGGATTTCTTCTTCATGATGCATGGAGAGTGTTCGTCAAGGGCAAGGAGTGGACTGGACGACAAATGTCCCGAAAAAGGAGAACGAAGGACGAAATAATGGACAATGAAGGAAACCTCGACGCTCCTTGGAAACCGAAGGTGTACAAATCGCGACGAGCCGATGGTGGCGTCGGGACGTTCGATCCTGCTGGACCAAAGACCGCGAGCTCGACCGACAGGCTCGGTTGGAGAGGCTGGTGACGGTAAGTAAAGGTTTTTGAAGACAACGTTACCTTCTGAAAGCAAATTACCTTGCGTTGGGATCGAAGACTGATAGATTGGTGTCAGCTAACTGCCAATGACGGCAACAAGCTGACGAAGTTGGGTCTCACGATGTTGGCGACCAGTTTGCGATTGCGTGGGGAACCGACGCGTGGCGAGCTTGAAGAAGTGCGGAAAAGAAAAAACAAGCGAGCGAGACCGCCTGACTTTCGTCTAAACAGGCTTTCTCTTGGGCAAGTTCGGTCTTTCCTCTGCTAAACACCAAGCCTGCCGTCGTGGCTTCCTGTTTCCAGCTCCTAAGCCCTCTGTTTCATCCAGTATTCGGTTGGTCCTCGGGCGGGGGCAGCAAGCGGAGACTCAGACCAGCCCATTGTTCACCGGAAGCTTCCGGACTCGAATCTTCAGCTTGCGGCCAGAGAGATTGTCAAGCCGCCATCAACGCGGATCCACGACGGGAAGGCTTCGTGGCTTTGTCTGGGGGTGAGCCAGTGTGCTCTTCGATCGCAGAGCATGGTATTGTCATCTTCCAGCGCAAGACTGCGTGACGCCTCATGAAGTCTTTCATCTCTCAAGGAACAGCCGTCTTTGGCATCGGACGAACAAGAGTGCTTCACAAAACCGCGGTGTAACCAGCAAGAGAAATCTGGGTAATGTTAGATGGATGTTCAGATTAGAGTCGCCAAAGATTGTGGCTTTTTGGAAAATTTACCTTGAGACAACAGGACGCCGTGGCTGATGGCCGATGAAGAAAACCAGGTTATCAGAATTAATCAGAATCATCGCCCATGGTCCTCGGCCCGGAGACATGACGGCGGCAGGGAAATGGTCACCGAATCTTGGAGACCGGATTTGGCGTCCTACACGTGTTCAATAATGGGAGCATGATGAGCGCCTTGGGCCGAAGCGTAAAAAGGTGTAAAAAGGTGTAACGGGCAATAGGCTGGAGTCGAATATTGTCATGGAATAAGTCATCAAAGAAGGCAAAGGTACAGAACTGTTCTCACAGTTTGAAATGCCCAGTAGGCACGTAAAAAACGACAAGTAAAAAACGACAAAGAATATGAAAGCAGTCACTGCAACACTTGTTTGGTCTCTCGTGTCCATGGAGCATGTTTGGATTGAAATGATCGAGAACGGAAAATAGAAGACCAAGAGCATTTCCAGTCTCCTCCGGCGCTTCCGGACATCACCGGAGCGCACCAACGCCGGCAACGGGGGGCTTACGGCACCCGTTCTGACCGGTAAACGTTGTGCAGGGGCGGAACCAAACGGAGGGGCAACGGAGAGGACTCGGGGCCGCGGCCACCCGCGGACGCCCTCGGACCATTTCGGGATTGAGAGTTTGTGGCAGCTCTGCATGGAGGCGGTTGGCATGCCAGGAAAGCAAAATCTCTAACGAATGATGCCTCGGACAGGGGCCAATAAAACTACCCCCAGAAAAGGAAAAAAAAAGATTCATGACCGCAAGCGAATGGAAACAATGGGAAATGGATGACCTGCCGAGGTTCGTTCCAACCCATCGCGATGGATCCGAGTCAGCCCTGCCTAGGCAATGAGGATGAATGTTGCTGACCGACTGACTGCACAGAGATGTCGGTTTCGCCGTCGGGGAGCACGGGGGTCATCGGAAATGCACAGAAAGAGACCCCTTGGAGCGGAGAAGCCGCCACCGAAGAGGGCCAATTGGAAAAGATCGGACTGTGATTGGTCTGCCGATTGTGCCATTGCGCAATCCCATTTGCTGATTTCCAGTAGGCCTTGACGGGCGGTCCCCACGCTCACCTCCGTCTCCTGCCGATTTCCCAATGCGGGAAGGGAAAGCTGGTCTGTTTCAAATCCCGTTGAGCGCGAGCCTTTTGCCTTTTCCCTCGTGCTCTCTCCGCCATCATCTTTTTTCCCATCTTCAGCCCCAGACCTTCCGACCGCCCTTGCAGACACCTTCGCCATCGCCGACAATTCCTCCCGCCGAACTCTATTCCGACGAGAATCGTCGGTCGCGACAGTACAATACCAACTCGACGTCTCATTTTTCGACTCCTCCAGCTTGACTCGCCTTCCGACGACCGTTCGCCACCCAACCCCTCATCAACCACCTATTTTCGCGATTGAAGTTCACCATCGTCGGATTCCATCATGTCCTTCTCTAGCCTTGTTCAGGACCTCACGTTGAGGGATTCCGGCGTCCCGCGCCGTTCCCGTGGTGCTCAATCAGTATCCACCATCGACGACGGCCGGTCACAAATCTCACGCGCCATGTCCTACGCCAGCACTGCCGCGACCAGCGTCAGCATCTCCGGAGACATTTCGAGTCAGCTGCACGGCGGCTACTTCCATCCCCTTGCCCGCTCGTGGCAAGCGGAGAGGCAATTGACCAAGGTCGGTTCTACCATTTGCGGGATTTGCCGTCATTGATGAATCATTACTGACTGTGTCCTTAAGTCGATGCTCATCTACCCTCTCTTCATTTCAGACCAAGATGACGAGGAGGCCCTGATCCCCTCTTTGCCCGGCCAATACCGCCGCGGCATCAACAAAACAATGGCTTATTTGGAGACGCTTGTGCGCAAGGGCCTGCGCTCCGTGATGCTCTTCGGCGTGCCCGTGCGCCCGGGAGTTAAGGACGCTCTTGGCACCGCCGCCGACGACCCCGAGGGACCCGTTATCAGGAGCATTCGTGCCATCCGCCAGCGCTTCCCCCAGCTCTTCATCTGCGCCGACGTTTGCTTGTGCGAGTACACCTCCCACGGCCACTGCGGTATCCTCCGCGACGACGGCAGCTTGAACAACCAGCTGTCCGTTGACCGCATCTCCGATGTCGCGATTGCCTACGCTCTGGCGGGCGCCCACTGCGTCGCACCGTCCGACATGAACGACGGCCGCATTCGCGCCATCAAGCTGAAGCTGATTGAGGAGGGCATCGCCCACAAGACGGTGCTTATGTCATACTCGGCCAAGTTTTCGGGCTGCCTGTACGGTCCATTCCGCGATGCGGCCGGCTCTGCCCCGTCGTTCGGAGACCGCAAGTGCTACCAGCTGCCCCCGGGTGGCCGTGGCTTGGCCCGCCGCGCCATTGTCCGTGACATTGGCGAGGGAGCGGACATCATCATGGTCAAGCCCGCCAGCCAGTACCTTGACATTATCAGTGACGCAAAGGAACTCGGCAAGGACATGCCTGTCGCGGCGTACCAAGTCAGCGGCGAGTTTGCCATGATCCACGCGGCTGCCAAGTCGGGTGTTTTCGACCTGAAGCAGATGGCATTTGAGTCGACCGAGGGCATCCTCCGAGCTGGCGCGACGATCGTCATCAGCTACTTCACTCCCGAGTTCCTCGACTGGCTCTCGACCTAGACGACGCATGGCAGCATGATGATGTTAAAGGCAAGGTGTTATGGGCGTTTGGCTTTTCATGACGTGGATGAACTGTATCCGGTTCGCATGGCCCCGGGAACGGAGTCGGCTGGCGTTTGGTTTCGCACACCTGTAAAGATAGACACTTGCTTGACGGCTCAGTGTCAAGTAGAGGATACCAAAAAAAGACTAATGGGACGGCGAGCATCACAGGAGACATGAGTTGACTTCCGGCTACAGACTTGGCAATGCTTGTATGCTTGTGTATCAGCCCGGTGGTCCTCGTGCACTCGAAACTCAAAATCAACGTGTATTACCATGGACGGAAATGATTCGAGAAACAGCGTCTGTGCCGATGTAGATGGGGTGCCATGCCTGCTTACGGTGTACGAAGTAGAGCAGGCGTTCCGGGAGACGGTTCTAGACGCCGAGGTGCAAGGAGAGGGGGGGGGGGGGGGGTCGGTTTCTCAACTCTGCGTGTCAAGCAAGAGCAGTGGGAAGCAGGGCAGGGCGTTTCCCGGCGTGGGTGGCCTGACTCGGGTTTTCGGATGGGATGTCGATCGACAGTTGTCTTGATTTTAATCGGGGCCAGGAGAGACGGGTCCAAAACAGGGCAGCTGGGCCTCGCGGGCTCCCGGCCAAGCACCAAGGATGGCGGCGACAGCGACGACCGCTGGCGCCACTCAGCAGCTCCAGCAGGGACGCATTTGGCAGGCACGGCAGAGGGGGAGTCGAGAAGCAGTTGGGAGGAACCGAGCAGGAAACGGAGCGGAGGACGGCGGTGACGGTGGAGGGCGAGGGACGGCAAGGCGGGCGGGTTTTGCCATGCGTTGCCATGCACTCGACGTGACGGATTTGCCAATCTGGAACATGGCCAAGGGGTTTTGGCTGCCAGGAAACATGCTGCACCCCTGGCTGGGCACACACCACCGGGGCCCCTTGCACGCCGAGCGTCTCGAGCACCCCCCGGTTTGCCGAGCGCGGCAGCGTGGACCCAAGCGCCGATCTCAACCTTGAACACCCCTGCACCTCCCTGTCGCAGCGAGGAGCAGCCGCAGCGCCGCACCCCGGGAGGCTGTCAACCGTCAATAAGGTGCAGCGGACAAGAAAACCGGGGTACCGATCCCGCAACTCTCAGTCCCGGCCACTCTCTGTGATTCCCTGTCCTCCCAAGGGCCTCCCCCCGCGACGTTCCATTCTTCTCCAGCAAAACACTTGGAATGCCCCCAGGCCGGCTTACGACTGCTTCATCGCGAAAAGTGGCCCTCCCCCGGAACACCGCGACCAAGAGCCCAGATAACTCATGCGCCGAGACCTGCCGTCGGTCGCGAGTTGCCGTGTCTCTGGCGAGGAACGACCGTGGCAATCTCTCGGCGGGAGCAGCTCGAGCAAGTCGCTTCCCTCCTCGGTGGCCCTCCGCCCCCTGCATCCTGAGACCCCTTACGATGTATCCCCTATCCCCTCAGCCATGCCGTTCGCCCATCGCCCATCGCCCAGCGATCGCTGTCTCCATCCGCGCCAGCACGCTCTCCCTGCATTGCAGTGCCGGCGGGGGACATGAGGACCAGGGGCGGGGGGAGGGAGGGAACGTGACGGGCGCCGCGCCGCGGCGGACTGGGCAAACGGGGCCCCTTTCTCTGTTCTTCTCACCGTGGAGGAACCCCCGGTGGGAAATAGGGGATTGGAATCATTGGGGCATGAGGCGTCAAGGCGACGACGTTCAGAGGAGGGATGACTGAAGCCGATATTGATTGTTCGGGCCTCCACGTACCCTGCGTGGCTGGCGCATCTCACACAGTGAACGGCCGTCAGTGTCCAGTCACATTACCACCATTCCGCAGCTCTCCGTCCCTTTGCTCGTCTCTCATTTGGTGTACTGTATTGCATGCACGCGACTTCATTACTTCCCCGTCCGCGTATTCCTGTCTCGTCTCCCCTTTATCCGCCTTCCTTTTTGTTTTTTCGGGGACTCCTCTATTCCATCTATGTGTGAAACCCCGACTCCGTTCGGCTCCCCTCAAAGTCCCCGGTCCAGCGAACGGGTCTGACGTTTCTCGGGGCGACAAAAGTCTGTTGAAGCGTACACCCCAAGGTTTCTTCGTCTGGACTTCCACCGGCGGTCGCTCTTGTTGTCTGCCCATCCTCCTCCTCGCCTTGTGCATCACACGCGCTCCATCCGTCGTTTCCCTTGTCCCTCGGCCATTCTTCGCCCTCGTCTCGACCCGACCTGCTCCCCGTCGTTTCATCTCTCCTTTTGCCACTGCACCCATTGGACTGTAGGACGGCCGTGCATCATCACCATCGCCTTCCGTAGTTGGCACCAGCGCACACGTACACACGCATACACGCCGCAAGTCCAGCATCAAGAAAAGTCCGATCCTCAGAGTTGTGCACGGCCAGAGCGCTCCTCCCATAACATATGCGCCTCGGTCTCTTTTTCCTTTCTTTTTTGGCTTTCTGCCGGCGCCCCGTGTCTCTCAGCTGCGTCCTCCCCATCACGGGAGGTAGACTATCCTGGGCCCTTTTTGCCTTTGTGTCAAAATAAAGACAGGCGGGAACGAACGAACAGACTTCCCACTCTGTACCCCAAATAACCCACGACAGTCGCCTCCCGGCCAGCACGTACGCAGACCTCCAATTCGACACGGGAGACAGATATACACAGACACAGAGAAAGCATTGCCGCATGTTCTATTTGGCATATGGGCATCTCGCACGCTCAGCGGCGTCGTTTCTGCACTGTACCTGCTTTCATGGTGCATCCCTCCCCCCACCCGTCATAGCTGCCGCACTTACACCATTCCACTCTGGCACCCTGAAACGGGCCCCATCTATCCACACCGCTGACGCTCTCTTTCTCTCTCTCCCTCTTGCCTCTCTCTCTCTTGGTTTCTCTGCTTCTGGCGTCTGCTCGCCTCGGTACTCTATCTTGGGGGCCAGAGCCGCCTTCCCAGAGCCCCACCGCATATCTGTCTCTGTCTCTGCCTCTGCCTCTTTCATAGGGAGCCCTTTCCTCCCCCATGCGCTGAAGCTCGTTCTGATCTCAGCTCCGCCGAACCCTTTGGTTTGGTTATTTTTTTTATTTTTTCAATTTGTTTTTCCTGTCTCTATCCTACTTGTCAGCCGCCGTCTGTTTCTCCACATTCCTTCCCTTGCGCGGCCCACGCCTCTGCTTCAGCACTGAGGTATCCCGGTTCCTGCATCCAAGGTTCTGCTTTGAGCCCACATCAAGGCCAAGGTCAAGGTCAAGGTCAAGGTCACGGGCTCGTTGACGAGACGAGACAAGACACGCCCACCCAGCACCCAACACATTGCTCGTCCTCGGGAAACATCCATTCTCACGGACAGGGCCTGTGTCTTTCCCAATTACATTTACCTTCCCTTGCCGGCTTCCACTCTCCTTTCGCCCCTCCCTCCTGCAGATCCAGATCGTCTGAACAACAAGGGCCCTCTGGATTAAAACCACCACGCTCCCTCCGCGCCTCCCCTTCCTGTTCCGCCTGACTCTCCTTGGCCATTGTCTCGTTCCAAGCCGTGCTTGCTACCTGTACTTTTTCGGCCTCGAGAGTCCTTTAGACCCTCCTTCCCAACCATCACACCCCGGATACATTGCAGGACAATGAACGGACACGCTGCTTCAAAGGTGTCCCTGTCACACGAAGAGGGTATGGGGCTCCTCGACGAGAAGACGCTGTCAGACGTCGAGAGCGAGAGCGGTAGGGTCGACCTCGAATCCCGCTTCGCGATACCACGATGGTCGACAGTCGCCCGCGGTGCCGTGGGCTATGCCCGGGCCATACCGTGGCGAGTCACGGTGATCCGCGGCCTCATCTTCCTCCTCCCTAGCTTCGTCCAGAGCCGGTTCGCGAGAGAACGAGGCCGAGCCGAGAAGCTGTTCCCGACGTCACACCTCGACGGCATGCGTGGGCTCGCCGCGCTCTTCGTCTTCTTTTGTCACTACTTTTACCAGGCCTTCATCATCGCCGAAGGCTGGGGCTCGTCAGAAAAGAACTACCACGTGCTCAAGATGCCGTTTTTTCGGCTCTTCTACCAGGGTCCGCCTGCGGTGTGCCTGTTTTTCGTCATTTCTGGTTACGCCTTGTCTATGAAGCCCATCAAGCTTGCTCGGGCTCGCAACTTTGACGAGTTCTCCGCAACGACGACGTCGTTGATCTTCCGAAGATTCATCAGACTCTACTTGCCGACCGCGATCTCGACCTTTGGGATCATGATGCTGCTGCAACTGGGTGTTTACGAGTGGACCAGAGACTTCGCCGTCGACAAGACGTACCACAAGAACGTCATGGAGCCTCACCCGAAGCCCCTGGACACGTTCTCGGAGCAGCTGACGGACTGGATGTGGAGCATGTTCAGCTTTGTGCACGTATTTGGCTGGGAGAAGTTTGGTGGAAGCACATGTAAGTGACCGTCTGGGACGCCGTCGCCCCGCAAACTAACACGCGCAGCGTACGACGTTCACCTGTGGACCATCCCAGTCGAGTTCCGCTGCTCGATGTACCTGTTCATCACACTCATCGGCCTGGCTCGCGTTCGAACCGGACTTCGCTTCCTCTTCCTGTGGGGGATCATCGCCTTTACCTATCGCAACAACCGCTGGGAGCTGCTGCTCTTCTACTTCGGCATGATGCTCGCGGAGTACGACCAGATCATGGGCAACAACACCCCCGTCGGTGGCTCTGTCCTGCCCACCAACGAGGCCCAGCCGAACAAGAACCGCTTCAAGGGCTTCTGCTGGGCGATGCTCAGCATTCTGTCCATCTACTTCATGTGCCAGCCGGATATCAACTACGAAATCACCCCCGGCTGGGTCTGGCTTTGCTCGTTCATTCCCAAGTGGTGGGACGCCGAAGGTTACCGATTTTGGCAATCCATCGGCGCCGTCATCTTCGTCCTTTGCGTCAGCCACTCGCCGAGATGGAAGAGCTTCTTCAACCTTGCTCCCATCCAGTACCTCGGAAAGATCAGCTACGCCCTCTATCTCATGCACGGCCCGGTGATGCACACCGTCGGGTACATGATTGAGAGGCGGGCCTACGCCATTACAGGCGTCGACGGATGGTGGTACAACACGGGATTCGTGCTGGGGTCCATGGGATGCATTCCCGCCGTGATCTGGGCGGCCGACGTCTTCTGGAGACTTTTCGACGTTCCGACGGTGCGGTTTGCCAAGTGGTTAGAGACAAAGTGCTCTATCAAACAAGAATAGTGAACTGGAACGGGGCTTGCGGGTCACGGCAGACACCGCTGTGGCGAAGGCTCACATAAGAGTTGGGGGTCTGACAAGGTCGTTACGGAAACCGACTAATAATAGCATGACACGGCGTTTTATCTCACGGCATTATTACTATATACCTGGCGTCACTTTTTTTATGGGGATGGGGATTACCAAAGTTTTGGGGGAATGTTATAGATGGCATCTCAGCAGAATGCACCGCTCAGGACCACAGAGATGGACTGAACAAAGTACAGCACAGTACACAGAGAGATAGAGAGAGCGGGAGAGTCGCAGACGAGGTAGAAACCAACCACTGCAAGGGTATCAATTTGATTCTTGTTTGAACCTCGAGCTTTTGAACGCTTATCATCCTGGGAACCTTTCGAGTTCGACCTTTTCCATCCTCCGTGTTTCCCCGCTGTCTATGCCCGACAAACCCACGCTAGCCGACCATGCTCCTCTTGCGGCCCCGCATCCTGACGTCCTCGAGCTTCTTGAGTGTGACGGGCGCCTGCTTGTACGACGCGCGGTAGGCGTCGAGGACGTCGCGGAAGTAGGCCTCGGCGCGCGGGTGGGTGCTGCCGAAGGCGCGCTCGAGGACGTAGAGGTCGACGGCGCGGTCCTCGTCCGAGGTGCTCTGGCTGGCGAGGCCGAAGTCGATGATGAAGACGTCGCCGTCGAGGGGGGACGGCGGCGAGGCGGCGGCGGCGGCCGGCCTCGGCGGCCGCAGCATCATGTTGGAGGTCGTGAGGTCGCCGTGGACGATGCCGATCTTGTGCATCCTGCCTATCGCGGACCCCATGCGGCGCATGAGGTCCCTGAGGCCCGTCGCGTCCCGTTCCCGGGCGACGATCTTCCCCCGGCCCCCCGTGTCCGCCTCGCGCTGGCGCGCGGCCCCCTCGGGGCCCTCCACGACGACCTCCTCACGGCCCGCCGCCGCCGCCGCCGCCGGCCCCCGCTCGTCGTCGGCCTCGGGGATCTCGGCGAGCCGCGCGCCGTCCCCGCCGGCGACCTGGACGACGCCGTCCAGCCACTCGTTGATCCGCACCCGCACGGGGGCGCCGGGGATCCATTCGAGCATGAGCCAGCCGGCGGCCTCGTCGAGGGCGTAGAGCGCGGGGACGGGGCAGCCCTCGCGGCGGCACTTTGCGAGGACGCGGGCCTCGGCGAGGATGCGGGCGCGGGTGAGGCGGGCGTCGAGGGTCGGGTGGCGGTAGGGCTTCTTGGGGCGGTATTTGAGGGCGGCGGGGAGCGAGGGCGAGAGGAACGTCGTGCGGTAGAGGCGGGCCTCGGCGCCTTGGGTGACGAGGGCCGGGGCGCCGGCGGGCGAGGAGGGGTGGGTGAGGAGCGGGGGGAGGGGGAAGGCGCCTTCTGGTGGTGAGGCCATTGCTGTTTGATGTTGTGGATCGTGGAGGCCTTGCGGTGGGAGACGAGGGCGATTGGGTCGGTGAGGGCGTGGGTGGGTGGGAGTCGAGGCGGCGGATCGCGGGGCGTTGGGAATATCTTCAAAAAAAAAGATCGCGGCACAACTCGCCGGCCTGCGATCGGAGGAGGGGGCGGCTTCACCAGGTGCACCTGCGCGGTGGAGGGGTAGGTTTTTGGTGGGGCCCCGTGCCTGACCGCCTGCGCTGCTGCTCTGGAGGACGACGATTCTGCCGGGGGTTCTTTTCCATTGTGTGGAAGCAGCGCGGGGGCGCTATTTGGGGGTGGCACGGCCTGGGCCCCCCCGCTGGAGGCGTTGCTTTCGGGGTATTCGCGCCGAGTGTGATGTGCGGGCCGGGCCTGAGCTCCGCACTGGCGTTTCTTTTCCGACAAACTTTGGGGCCAAAGGTTGTTGCGACTACTCGTTTGCCAACGGCGGTAAACGGGGGGGGGGGGGGACGGGAAGCCTTGTCTCCGTCGTCTTACGGTGACCAAGCGGTTAGTTTTGTCGCTGAAGGAGAGCCCGACTGCCAAGCGGCGAGTTGGTAAGGAGTTTCCATCACGGTCTAACTGGACGGACTCGAGTCACGCTGCGAACCTCGACCTGGCCGCGAACCTCGACCTGGCCGCGACCCTCACTCCTCCCGGACCGTTACCAAGAGGGCGTCAATGGGTCGTCCTGCACATCAGTTGTTTTTCTTTCTTTGGTGGCTCTTTCCGTCGCCACGGGATGGAAAAGCCGGGTCTCGAGCTCGGTGACCGGGATACCTCAAAGACCGGACGTACAAGTGTACGTACACCGAAACCAGCTCGTCCACCTCGTCGACCTTCCAGCACTCGAGCAGTCTTCCAGTGCCTCCCCTCACGTACACGAATGCCAGCCATCCATCAACCCGTCCCAATTCCCACGACAGGCCTCGTCGCGGATCTCGGGCATGCGCTTGGCCCGGCCGCCGCTGCAGCCGCGGCAACAAAGAGTGCAAGGTGAGAGAGCATGTCCTGCGTCGCACCGAAGGGGGGTAGCCATCCTAGCCTCCCGACATGCAGCCCGGCGGCCCAGCACGACACCGCAAACCAACGAACGCCAGCCAGGCCACCAATCATCGCGGACGTAACCACCCTTCGGCGGCGGCCGCAAGAGAAAGGGTCCGCCCCCCTCGAAGAATCGGGGAGGGGACTCCGCTTTGCTTCTGCTGTGCAATTCGATATGGGACATGCAGGCCAAGTGGTCTTTTGCGCCCAACGACCTGCGGGTGTGTCGCTGCGAGTGCTCGAGGAGGGCCAAGGCCGCCTTCCCGCATCCCCGTCCCGGAAAGTCACGCGAGACAGAGTGCAGGAACCCTTGCTGCTTGGGGAGAAAGAGGCAGGAAGGAAGGCTCGGGTCCCCTTGGAGGGATGGGATTCTGCTTACAGCCTCCTTTATCCATCGGCCGGGTCCTGAGGCTATGCTGCTTGCAGGCGCATGCAGCAGCCTTTTCACGCGCCTATCCCAATGGTTCGCTTGATTGCCTGCTTACATTGTTCCTCCGACCCCTTGCCTTCTCGGACTGCCCTTGCTGTGTTTCCTCGGCCGTGTTTGCTCGTCGTCGCCACTTCCCCTTATACCTACTCTGTTCCTGCGCCTCATTCGCGATCCTCGCCCACCCCTCGCCCCGAAGCCTCGTGGCAGGAGAAACATGTGCTCTTGAGGGAGACCGAACACAGTGCCTGCGTCCCCCGCGAATCCGTACTCAATTCCCCAGTGTCTCGAGCAACCGCGAAGCCTCGCAGACGCGAAATGAAGGCTCTCGTGATCGCCGCGTTGGCCGTCTGCGCGAGAGCGGCTGCCGGCCAGAGGTTCGCCGCCGTCGACATGTCGCCCGCCGGGGGAGCCTTGGTGCCGCGCTTCTTCGTCGACGCTCCCAGGCTGGCGATCCGCGACGGCGGGGTGTGCAATCCGAACCACCACTCATGTAAGCCCCCCCTCCCAAGGCTCACTACCCAAGAATCACCTTCTCGACGCCACAATGGCCCGTAACCTTCGCTGACGATAACCCAGGCGTCGACATCGGTCATCCGGGAGACTGCTGCGCAAACACAAACTACTGCTACGTCAAGCCCGACAACACGCCGTGGTGCTGCCCCGTCGGCTCCAACTGCGACTCCAACTGCCCGGCCACGGCCTACCAGTGCCCCACCACCGTCACCCGTACCGTCTCCGAGACCATCATGGGCGGCGCCGTCGTCACCACCTCCCTGACCACCTCCGTCTCGTCCGCCTGCTGCGGCCGCGTCTGCCCCTCCGCCTCGGCCTTCCGCTGCGAGGCCCGGTTCGGCGGCGGCTGCTGCTCCTACGGGCAGACGTGCGTCTCGAGCCGCGGCTGCGTGAGCACCGTGACCGCGGCCTCCTCCGCCACGGGGCTGTTGACCCCCATAGACCCCGGGTGCACCGCCACCACGCAGCACGCGTGCGACGACGGGAAGGGGTGCTGCGACAACCTCTGGCACTGCACCGTCGCCAGCGGCACCGAGGCGTGTGCGCCGGGGAACCCCACGGCCACGGACGTGCGGATCGTGGAGGGCGGTTCCGGCGGGCTGTCGGCCGGCGCCAAGGCGGGGATCGGGGTGGGCGTGTCCGTCGTCGGGTGTGCGCTGGTCGGGTTCTCCGCGTGGTTCTGTCTGATCAAGCGACGGAGACGGGGGACGACCATGTCCCAGCGCAGCGGCGGCGCGAGTCGCGTCAGCGGCGGGGTCTCCGGTCTCGGCGGCGGCAGCGAGAGGCCGGGCCGGAGCGCGCGCGCCATGTCGGAGGTCACCTCCGGCTCGCGGCCGACGGCGCGGCGCGGCGGGACGCAGGATTACTTCGGCCCGACGGCTGTGGCGGGGCCGTACACGGAGACGGAGCCCGTGGCGTCGGACGGGGCGGCGAGCACGCCGGGCCGAGGGAGGGGCGTGCCGCTGCAGGCGCACTCGCCGAGCGACGTCGTGGCGCCCGTGGAGATCGACTCGGTGGGCGTGAAGAGGGGGTACGGGCACGACGTCACGGCCGTGCCGGCAGGGCAGGGGGCCGAGGCGACGCCCGACACAACGCAGGGGAGGTTCGAGCTGTACGGGTCCGAGCTGGCGTCGCCCGCGCCGGGCATGCCGTCTCCGCAGACGCAGTCGCCGCCGCTGATGACACCGAGGAGCGTCACGAGTGTTTCCGCGATGGACAGGTCGCCCGGTCCCCCGTCGGAGAGGTGAAGAGGAACAATGCCGCGCGTACGGGCGGGTGCACAGTGTTTCTTATATTTCTTCGTCTAAGCAGGCGCCCAACAACGATGAACGTGGCAGCGATAATGTTGATACAACTGAAAACACAAATATACGTCTTCTCCGGTACCTTGCCGCGCGCTCCTACGGCACGCAAAGGAATTCGACATTACGTAGTATGCGGTGTTGGATGAAGGCGAAACTTTTTTTCTTCAAAGAGCAACTCCCCTTCCCTGGCCGAAAAGAAACTCCTCGCCCACGTTTCCATGAAAACAATAAAATAAAATAAAACAGAATGTTCCTTCGTGTCCCCCATCCCAAACCCTCCACGGAACGCCAAACAGTACGGAGGATGCCAACGACGGCCGAAACGGCAACGATGAGATGCTTGCGAAAGAATAAAGAAAACGATGCCCAAGACAGCCGGAAAAGCCCGAAACACCAGGAACCTCGGAGAGAAACAAGAGCTCTCGGCACGGGGAGAGACGCTAGCACACGACACCACCAAACGGCGTGCACGTCCGCAAGTCCCTGACCAGGTCCTCGACGTTGCTCAGGTGACGACCCAGCAGCTCCTGCTTCTCCTCGGTCGTCAGGGTGTCGGCGGACTCGCTGCCAGCGCGGCTCCGCGTGTGGCTCGCATCGGCGGTTGGGGTGGATGCGGCGCTGCCCAAGGCGCCGGCGAGCTTGCTAGGGCTGCGCTGGTGGATGGCGGGGACGGATGCGCGAACGTCGGTTCGGGGGGGAGAGGGGACCTCGGGCATGAGGTAGAAGTAGAGGAACTCGACGAGCTTGAGCTTGACCTCCCGGGCGGTGGAGCGGGACTTGAAGAGGGAGGTGACGGTGAGGAGGCCGTCGAGGGCCTCAAAGGTGCGGGTGTTTGTGGGTGTGTCAATCAGGGCGGTGACGAGGGTGAGGAGGGTGGCGGACTGAATCGCGGGACAGTTTACGGGTTCGAGGAGGTCGAGGAGAAGCTGGAGGGCGGAGGTCAGTACTTGCGACAAGCGCGGAGGGGAGTTGGAGGCGAGGCGAGCACGCACGTTCATGTTCTGCTCTCGCGAGAAGAGGGCCTTGCTGGGCGGGTGCAGCAGCAGGACGCCCTGGATCAGATCCAGCGAGCTGAGGATCAGAAGGTCGTTCTGCCCGTCGGTGCCCTTGCCCATCAGGCGGTCGAGGGTGTTGATGAGCCGAAGCGCGACGTTCCACTCGAATCCCTCCTGCAGCTTGAAAAACTCGCGAAAAGCCGGGTCGTCAGATAAGTCGGTGAGAGACTTGCCACCGCTGGCGCGCGGGGCCTCGTCGCTCGCCGTCGGAGACTTTGCCTTTGCCGGCGACGAGAGGCAGATCTGGGCGAGGAGGCCCTCGACCTGGCGCAGGCCCTTGCGGATCTTGGGGCCGTCGTAGGAGGAGAGGCCATCGAAGGCGAGGCTGAGGAGGTTTTCCATGCTTCCGATGAGTGCGTGGTTCGTGTGAACAGTGTCGATGTCTTGTTGACGTTCTAGAAAGGCGGTGGCTTGGTGGTGGCTTGGTTGGATGTGGGTATAATCGGACGTTGGGCGCAGATAAAAAGGTGAAGACAAAAGAGACGATGCGCTTCCTGTTGATGCGAGTTGCGGATGCTATGATGGCGACAATTGACGCCGACACCGGATCAAGGGGCGAGTGGTGCTCGAGTCTAGAACGAGCAGCAGCAGCAGCAGAACCGTCGGAAAATGTTAATACAGGAAGAGAGAAGAAAACAAAGGGATGGAGGGCGAGGACAAGCCCTCTAGGGATCTGTGGGGAGGGGTATCACGATTGCGACGATTGCAGAGGAGGGAAACGAGCAAATCGCAAAAGTCGACGGCGAGCCCAAGTAGTCATTTGAGAGTCGAGTGCCGGCGAGAGAGAAGGGACGAGGCAACTTCCATGTGTGTTTGTGTTGCGTTGGACGATGAATGCCCCGGCAACCGGGGCGATCCAGCACGTTGGGATGGGGATTTAGTGTGGCCCAAAAGGGGAGCTCGCTCGCTGAGTGGCCGGACGGGGCTTATGTAAGGCAGCCAAGCGGGTCCGGGTGGTCGATTGGGCATCTCGAGGTGCGTTGGCGCATTGCGGGGGCACGGGCCGCGGCAGTTTGGGCCTTCGTCCCTCTCGCCAGGGTTCAAGGCTTTTGTCTGTTGGCGCCGCCAACCTTGTCACTCGTTCAGGTTTGCGATCGAGGGACGCGATAAGGTAAAGGGGTGAATGCTACCTCGAGCTATGGTGAGCGGAGCCCTGGTCTTGACATCCCCCGTCTCGACCTTGGCTGCCTTGACTTCAGACTCTCGCTGACTGCAAAGGTTGGGACAGGCAGGGCATTCCGCAGGCGACAATGGAATGGCGAGGTTTCTCTGCAGGGCTTGTCGCAACACCGGCGGGTGCTTAAGACCGGCACTTATGACGGATGAAACCTGGAGGCACGAGGGTATGGCACATCTCCGAGTTCAGCGTCTTGGGTGTTCCGATTCGGATACAACTCCCACCTTCTCCTCCGCCTCTACGACGACATGTCGCATCCGTTGACACATATGCGCGGTTGAATCGCATGAAGCAGGGTCTAGGGATGACAAAGGTGACAGGCGACGGGACCAAGCCTTTACGTGCCATCCGAGAGACTTTGGGTTGGGAGCGGGATTGGAGACTAACCAAGTGGCACTTCACTCGTCCATCTTCTAGAAGCCCTCTTCCCCTCCATGTTGCATTCGAGGGGGTTTGACTTGTGCCTCCGTGCGCCGCGCCGATTCTTTAAGACGAAGAGTTCGCACGAACCTCTGCCCGCCGCTCGGTTTGCTTCCGTTCTACTCCGCTCCATCTTCATTTTCATTCTCGGCCACGTGGAAACGAATCATCTCGTGGCGCATCGAGGTCGATACCTTTACCGAGCTATCCGGATGCGAAGCTTTCGGCATTTTCTCTGCTCTCTCCCGCCGTCGCCGTCTCCCCTCCCTCCGGACCAAAACCCGCCGCGCCTGCCTGGAACTCGGCGTCGACGAATTCCCGGCCTCAGCCCTGCTGCAAGTCGATGACGTCTTGTCGAGCCCTTCCCCAACGCAATCCAAACAATCTCCCCACCATCCATCGATAAGAGCTCCAGCAACGCGGTCAATCGGAAGCACCTTAATCTCCATCAGCACTTGCGAAAGCTGCTGGCTGCATGACCCAGGTGCGCAGGCTGCATTCCATTGGCATGTGATTTCCCGTCTCGACCGTTTGCTCTGCTGTTTTTGCTGCCTCACGGTGTTTCCCTTCTTCCTTTTCCTTTCCTTTTTTTCTTTTTTCTTCCCTTATGTCTGCCTGCTGCAGGTCTCGCTCTAGGACTTTGTTAGGCACCCAATCCTCCCTCCACCAGAGGAGAGAGATGTTGAGCATGGATCAGTGACCCAGCTTTGCCTTGTCCTTTGCTAGTCCTGCTCACCTACCCCTGTTCTTCCTTGCAGCGGAAAAAAGTCCTAATCACGAAGTCATGACGGTCTACATCTCCTTGTTCCCCGCCAGAGGGGCCATGCACATTCACCAATGCAGGCAAAAGGCACTTGCATACGCGCACCCAGTCCTACCGCCCACTCCCGTCCGAACCCCAATCTCAGGCTGAAGTCCACCTTGGCCGAGCAAGTGGTGACGTTTACACGAATAAGCAGCATTGCCAGCGACGGCGCCAGCTGACCGATTCTACCACAACCCACCGGGCAGAGCTCCACCAAGCGGCATTCCCAGCCCACGCGAGCTCCGAGCTTGAGCCAACAGCTGGAGCTCGAGCAGCTGCAGCATCCGCGCCAACGCCAGCTGCCACAGAGGGACCCTCCCTTCCAGAGTCAGACACTCTTAAGAAGCCACGCCTCTTCACCTGGCAAGCGGCCCTCTGGAGAAGGCTTCCTTTCACGATGGTGCCTACGTCGTCTGCCTCAAACAACCCATCCGACCAATCTTCAGACCCTACAAATAACCCTTCCTTCCCCCCTTCCCCGCCAAACGGCATCCCGTCTCGCAAATCATCCATCGGCCACTCCGCCGCGCCCGTCTCCCTCTCCGCCCACGCGGCCGCGCCCATGCCCGCGACATCCAAAGCGCCCCTCCGTACCGTCCCCGAGACCGACTGGCTGGCCCGCGCAAACCACCACTCCAGCAGCCACACGCCCTCCCACAAGCACTCGCGTTCGCACTCCTCGCACCGATCCCGCCGCCCCTCTCTGGCGAACCAGTCCACCTCCTTCACACTCACGATGCAGCCTCCCCTGCCCCCCGACCCCTCGCGCTATGCGACTTCCGACCTGAACTTCACCCGCAAGGCCTGGCCCGAGGAGAAGGACAAGGTCATCACCGGGCCCTTTGACTACCTCTCTGCGCTCCCCGGCAAGGACTTCCGCGCCCAGCTGATCCAGGCCTTCAACGTCTGGCTCGAAGTGCCCCAGGAAAGCATCGATGTCATCACCAGCGTTGTTGGCATGCTGCACACGGCCTCGCTCCTCATCGACGACGTCGAAGACTCGTCGTCGCTGCGCCGCGGCCTCCCCGTCGCCCACAATATCTTTGGCGTCGCCCAGACGATTAACTCGGCCAATTACATTTACTTCTGCGCTCTGCAGGAGCTCCAGCGCCTCAAGAACCCAAAAACCATCTCCATCTTCGCCGAGGAGCTTGTCCATCTACACCGCGGCCAGGGTATGGACCTCTTCTGGCGCGACACCCTCACCTGCCCCACGGAGGAAGACTACCTGGAGATGGTCGGCAACAAGACGGGCGGCCTCTTCCGGCTGGGCATCAAGCTCATGCAGGCCGAGTCGCGCAGCCTGACGGACTGCGTCGAGCTCGTCAACCTCATGGGCCTCATCTTCCAGATCCGCGATGACTACATGAACCTCTCTTCGAAAGAGTACTCGGACAACAAGGGCATGTGCGAGGACCTCACCGAGGGCAAGTTCAGCTTCCCCATCATCCACAGCATCCGCTCCGACCCGTCCAACCTGCAGCTCATCAACATCCTCGGCCAGAAGACCAACGACGTCGAAGTAAAGCGCTTCGCCGTCACCCGCATGGAGAGCACCGGGAGCTTCGAGTACACCAAGCAGGTCGTCGGCGTTCTCATCGACCGCGCGCGCAAGCTCGCCGACGACATTGACGAGGGCCGCGGCCTCACCAAGGGCGTGCACAAGATCCTGGACAAGATGGTTCTCGCTGACCGGGCGGCTTCATGAAGCTTCCTTTGTGATAGAATGGGCACTTTTGTGCGAGTGGCGAGATGAAATCATACCCAAAAGGAGCGGCTCGGAGAGCCTAGGATAGAGGGAGGCCATGCCGAGGAGCGCTTGGACAAGGGACGATGGGAGACAACGGCCACGAGCAGACGTTTCCGACCAGAGCGGGCCGGCGGGTATTTTCTTCTCCTTTGGTGTTTGTTTGGCGAACCCCCGGCCGGCGCGCCGCGGACGGCTGCATTTAGACACTGTGAGACCGGACAGCCAGGCCTGGGGAGACGGAGGAGAGCAAACAAGAGCCCCACCCCCCCTCGCCCAGGCAGTCCAGGTTCACGAACGACAATGGGAAACACACTATTCATGATGATGCCACTGTTCAAGTCCTTGGGTGCTTGTGTCCCGTGGAGAAATGCATGCGTGGTACTGGGAAACCAGGTTAATCTGGGGGAGCAGCCCCAACCAAGGCTTGGTCCGGTTACGAAGCCCCTCGTCCTTGTCCACTGCTAGATGGCCGCCACTCTATAGACCCACGAACGGGATGCATGGGCCTGTCTGGCCGAGGATCACAGCATCGCCATGTCCAACGTAAGCAACGAGGTGTGTGCGCAAGAACGAAAGCGGGTGCTCAAGTGTTCAAGGGTCCATCGTGTTGCTATGTCATTTCTCATTATTATAATACAGCCACGTCGCCACGCCGTCAAGCCGAGCTCGTCGTGGCCCTCCTCTTGACGAGCCGTACCCAGCGTCGTCTTCTCCATTCACCCCTGCGCCCGGCGCCGTCCTCGCCCTCCTCCCAGCTGGGCGTCGGCGCCTGGGGCACCCTCGGCTTGCCCTTGCTCGTGGTCGGCGAGTCCATGACGCCGACGCCGCCCTGGGAGGCGCCGTGCTCGTCGTACATGTCGTAGACCCAGCGCTCGCCCTCGGTCTCGACCTCGACGCCCGTGATAATGCGCTCCTCGACCCACTCCCTGCTCCAGAGGTCGAGCGCCCACTTCTTCTCGGACCAGACCCAGCCGTCGGGCGGGAGGACGTCCTCGAAGAAGCGCGTGCCGCGGGGCCGGTCGCCGGCGATGCGCGGCTGGGAGAGCGGGTCGTAGGGGGACGGGGAGAAGAGCCATGGCTCCCACTCGTCGTGGGAGGCGCGCTGGAGCTCGAATATCTCGACCTCGCGCGTCTCCGGGGCTGAGTCGAGGATGATATCGTCGGCGATCCAGGCGTCGAGGCGCGAGCGGGCATGGGCCTCGTGCGGGGCGACGTGTGTGTCGTGGGTGTGTGTTAGGAGCGGGGCAATGGCCGGGTGGCCCGAGAGGATGAGACCCCAGCCGGCGACAAGGGCGATGAGGCGCCACGGGAGGAGGGAGGCGAAGGTCGTCATGAGGACGGTGGTGAGGGTCAGGGCAAGGAAGAGGGCGGAAGAGAGAGCCTCGTTGGAGAAGTTGGTGATGGGGAGGACGGTGCTGACGACGCTGTCGTGGGCGACGCAAAAGTCATCCATGGAGTTCTGGAGGTCGCGCATATTGCGGAAAAAGTCCTTGCTGAGCTCCTTGACGGGCTTGACTGTCCGAGCCGGGGCGAGGGGCGGGCCTTTCGGGGAGTAGCCGATGGACTGTTCCGAGGACAGTGTGCCCGAGGGCGGCGCGGGGTGGCGAGCAAGGAAGGAGGGGATGAAGACGGCCAGCAGGAAGCCGGCGAGGGGCACCACGGTGAGGAGGTAGGGGTCCAGACAGACGAAGGTGTATACGGCGAGGAGGGAGAGGGTATGCGTCGGACGGCGCCAGCTGAGAAGACGGACGACCCGTGCCTGGAACTTGAACACGACGCCGATACGGGCGTTGAAGCGGCGGAAGTTATTCGACATGGCCGTGATGTTGAAGTTGGGCCGCTGGGAAAAGGTGGCCGTCTTGTCCGAGGGGAAGCCCGGTGCAAGGGTGTCGTCGCCGCCGGTGAGGCCATCGGAGCTCTCGGGGATGACCTGCTGTAGTAGTCTAGAGGCCTGGTTAGTATTTTCATGTCGGTCGTATGTGACGGAGCTCTGGGTGTACCGACTTTTCGACAAGACGGTCCTGAATGCTCGACTTCTTGCTCAGATTGTTGGCGATGCGCGAGCGCAGGCCGGTGGGTGACTTGTTGGACGGAGTGGTCTCGCTGACGTCGGATTCGTGCGGCCACTCATCAACCACCACCGTCGGAGGCGGCTGGGACTGCGGCTGTTGATGATCGGAGGCATCTTCGCGGGATATGAAGAGGTCGGTCGTGTATTCGTCCATGGCCGGTTCCTTGACTATGAGTCCAAGGTTTGGTGTTGTTGGCAATGATGGTGGTGGTGGTGGTGGTGGTGGTGGGGGTGCGACGGATCAGGCGGGATGCCTCGGCGGTTGTTTCGTTGGTTTGGGTGTCTGACGTTTTCGGGGTCACGTCATCGTTTGGCTGGTAGCCGCCAGGCAGTGCGGTACTGAAGTTGTAACGGTGCGCGTCTTTGGAGGTGTGTCGAAGTCTACGAGAACCGTGGCTTGGGGTGGATGTCCTTCTTTTCCGACGGTTGGGCGCCCGGGTGTCTTTCTTGGTGATGCGAGGAAGCTGTGCGGGCATGTGCGAGGTTCGCCGGTATGGAGCATGTCATTGGAGCTGCACGGCTGGTGGAAGCTTCCCCCAGCTGCATGTGATATGTATGGGCCGCACAGTCTGGGGGTGCCGGGTCCAACGGCGGCGGCAGCACCACCCCCCGGTATGGTACTGCCCGTAGCAGCCGAGCTGTAGTGGTTTTGACATCACCTGCGCCCAGTCAACACCTGCCACACGACACATGCCATCCATCCACTTGCGATCGCAGCCACGAATGGGAAATGATTCAGCATCCTGCAGCATTAGAGTGCATCGGGGCAATGGCGACCAGTGGAGATGGCCAGCAGCCGTCCGCTTTCTGCTTCTGTGATGTGCATATCCCCCCGTATCGACGTCCGCCTCCACAAACCTGCTCGGATGATTTCCCGCGGTGGGTTGGCCAATGGCACTCTAACGCGGGACCGATGTGGCTGACGGCGTAGAAGGGAGAAGCAACCATGAGATCTCTGGCAAGACGGTGCAGCTTGCGGTACGCACTTTGACCGGCCTCGGGAGATGAAATGTCTCCGTGCCATCTAGACACAATGGAGACCATTGGCGGGCCTAACTCTTTGAGACTCTCGCCGGCTGTTTCAGCTTCTGGAGCCAGAAAGCAATCTTCCGGTTGCAGAGGCTGCCAAGTTGCCAAATACCTCTCGCACGAAACTTTGGACGTCCAAGGGGTTAACTGATCTAGCATCTGGTCAACTCAAAGTCACCCCCAAAGTTGGACGTTGCCGAGAGCCGGACAACGATGGATCGTCAAGGTTGAAGGGAGAGAACCCCATGAAACGAGAGCGGGATGGGAAATTGCGTCCGCCGCTTTGGTCGCCTTAGCTGGCCAGTGCTTGCCGTAGTCCCACGTGTGTCTGCAACCGCGACAAAGAGACCAGAACGACGTGTCCAACACGCTGCGTTCGAAAGGACCAGAGGATGGGTCGACGGAGTAGGGCAGGCAGAGGGCAGTCTGAAGTCCGCGCTAGGAAGAAAGGAGGCATCCCTTGGTTTGCCCAAGCCCCGTTTTGTTTCTGCCATTGCATGCCAACCCAAGTCAGACGGCGCAAGGGTCACCACCTCTAAGTAGTACGGCGAACGTAGAGCCCCAAATGTGGCCTTGCGCAACGGCGCCGCAATGGAAAGTGCTCATCGCTGTTGTAGTATCAATACCCGCACTAGGATGGACTGGATGGCTGATGATGGGCTCAAGCTGCAGGAGCTGGGATCTTGACGCAGGTCGGGCTGGAGCTGGAATGGGGCCCTGAGTAGCTTAGGCCCTAGCTAGACAGAGGGCAGATCGATGGCAGCAAGTGTCGTAGAACACTTGATAGGGGGTCCCTTTTCAACATCAGATCAGATGGCTGCCCCAGGTCACCAACGAAGAGTCGATGACCAACATAAACCCCCAAAAGATGGCTCAGGTTAAGCAGTCTAGACGTGAAAGCCACCGGGCCGCCAACGGCCTAAGCCGTCCAACCCACGAGATTTGTAGGCCTGAATGTTGCGATTTGGTTGTCGATTCTGTGTAGACACGTCGCCCTGAAGATCTTCCCTTTGATGGTTCGCATTGGAGTGGGAAAATAGTTCGAAACACCAGCCGAACGGGTCCCGTGTAGGAGGATGATGTAGGCAAGCGGTGTGGCCCCCGACGATCAATAACAGCACCCTATTAAGAAAACAAAACCCGACGTGGGGCACCCAGGAGGCCGTCTCGTGATTGGGCATTGAGATGAACAAAACAATATCGCACGAAATGATGGTCTGTATCAGGAGCCGGCCGATACGGACGCGGCGTTCCTTTCATATCAGGGTCGGCATACGCAACCGTTTGATTGATCAACAGCCAACCAGAGCTGAAGGCTTTGGCATATGAGCCTCTCAGTCTACCGGAACTGTTATTATTACAATAGTAGACATCGCTCGCTGGTCGACCAACATGGTTGTTGCATGGCGCAATCAAAGTCTCATTGAGGCCCACAGCGCGGAGCGAATCGAATCGACAGTACCAACGCTTCGCTTCGCTTCGCTTCTTCTCGGCTGGGCTGCCAGGCCGGCCAATCGTTCCGGATGGGTAGCGACAAGTGCTGTTAGTCACGGACGGAGGTCTGGAAGTCTGGAATTACTGAAAAGCAGCCGCCGTCGGGAGCGGACAGACAACTGGCTCTTGGCAGTTTGTGGTTTGCAAAGCCTGGCCGCCGGGACAGCCATCAGCGGTACTCCGTAGTAGGTCCACGTTAGCTGCTGGGAGGGAGACAATGACCAGAACATGGCCGACGTCTCTTCAGTTATTGATGGCTGTCCCCGGAAACGAGAAGTGCGGTTACTGCTGCCGCTTTCCTCGGCACAGCAGCACGGCGGGTAGCTTGCATGACAGATGTCTGCACGGGGAGTGCTTGGTTGGCTGTACCTGACTACCGGCTGGACGTCCTGATAGTTGAGAGGCGGAGAGGGATGCAGATGGGGGATCCCCATGCAGTCCATCCCTGGATAGCAGACCGTTTTGCCTGAAGCCCCAATATCCACCGAGCAGATGGTGGGCCATCTTGCTTTTGGGCGTTGAGACACTTGACCCATACCCCATGCAGGTTTCCAGGGTCTTCCTCTTGGTTGATGCGGCGACGACGGGTCGACGACAACAAACGTCCCGCCGTGACGCAGGGACGACGCTCTCCGCTTTCTCTTGACTTTTCGTCTGGAGATGGGACCGTGGGCACGAGGTTGCCGATGGCCACCGCCAATTCGCGCGAGTGGAAACGGGAGACGCGTCGCATAACGACTTCGGACTGCGGAAGCTTCCCAGCGTCGTCCCCCTTTGGGACGAATCGCGACAAAGTTTGAACGGGACTGAACAGACGAGGTCGGATCCGGGCGCGCGATGGTGCTGGGGACGGCCACCACGCACACGCGTGCTACACTGCATCCAACCGAAACTCGAAACGGCTCGTTGGGACTTGGACAAGTCGTGCTTCTTGGAGCCTACAGACAGCACGGACGGATGCTTGAAGCCGACCGCCATTGTACGAGGCGAGGGGATGCCATGCCATGCAAGTTGATGCTGCTGACCGGACGGGTGCCTTGAATGTACTGGAGCCGGACCTCCAGTTACAAGGCAGTCCTTCTCCCGCCCGAGCCGTCTCCCAACGGCCAGAGGTCCACGTCTTGCTTGGTTTGCAGGCGGTAGGACATGCGAAGGTCGGTCAACGGATATGATGCCGATGGTTGGAGTATGTTCTGTGGAGCGGGAGAGAACAGTAGAGGGGGAGCTCCGGTCTACCTGTACGTCGAGAAAGCATTGCTGATCACATCGTCATAAAACAGGCGGGCGGGACCTTGACCGAGGGGGGGAGTTGGGGATCCTGGCCGTGAAAGCGCGAGATGGTGCAAGGTGGGAGATGCGATGGATTGAATTTTTGATATCCGCCCGCTCCATAAGATTTGCCTCATTTTGGAGAGGCTATTTAGCGGCCATTTGACCAAGGGAGGGGGATGGGGGGGAATAGGAGAGGGGCAAAGCACGCTATTTGACGGGTTCCATATCATCACACCGACCTGAGAGGGTTCACGAGTATGCGGTGAGAGGTACAAAGCGCCCGTACCTTGGGGGAGACAGTCCTCTGGCCTCTGTGTTTTGTTGAAGCCTCAGGAAGGGACCCGTTCAGGTGCTGTTCTCTTTCCTTCCAAAGCTCGCGCGAACAACGGGCGATCCCTGTCAAGCCGGTATGTACCCGACCTCCCTTCCCTCCCCCCCCCTTCTTTCCCGTGTGCTCTTTCCAAAATGCGAGTGAGGGGCCGCCGGCGGGCATCAACCACTGCACCGACCACCACCCTTTTTCCCTCCTAGCCATGGATGGACCCATGAGCCACCATCACCCGCCGCCACCTTTTTTTCTTTCTTTTTTCTTTCTTTCTTTCTCTTCTTATTGATTTCTCTGGCTCCCCCCCCATTGGGACGATGTTTCCCCCCCATCATTCGCCCAGCCCACCAGAAAGGGCCTACCTGCAGCTGTAGTGCATGCAATGTGGCGTGTGCTCCGAACCGTACCTTACCTCACGGGTACAGCAAACCACGGGGGACCTCTCGCCTGCGGCCTTGGGCCTCTCGTGCCTTGGCTTCTCTGGCCCTGCCCGTACCTACCTAGGTGCCCGTACCTAGGTACTCACGTACTGTGGACGACCAATGCAATGTTGAGGCACCTCATGTTCGGCGCAGAGCAGATCCTAAGCAGAGGGTCAGGGACCTGGGCCGTTCCAACGCGGCCGCCGCCCTCTTTGTCGACGCTTCTCCCGCCCCCTTCCATCTCTCGTCTTGCCTGTGTCATGTACCTCAGTACCTTAATTCGTGCCTTTGCGCCGCCGGGTTACCTGCCTTGCGGACTCTTGCTCTGCCTGACCTGACCGGACCGCCCAGGAAAGAAGGAGTACCTGCTGCCGTCCACCTCAAATGACCAACCCGCTCGCGCACGTTTCTCTCCTCCACCGCGCTGCACGCTTCTGATTTGCATCTTCGTACACTTTTTGGACGGGGGTTCAGGACACAGGAGAGGGAGCAGAAAACAAAAGACAAAAAAGGTCAAGAGACGGGACAGAGAGAGGCTCCAGTCGCTGCTCCATCCCAGCACGCTCCACCACCCTGGTCGTGACCTGCCTGCCACTGACAAGCGGCGGGTCCTTCTTTTTCGAACAAAAACAACCATCGCACGGGAACCAGAAGCCAAAGCCAGTCCCAGTCGTCGTCGCCCGTCGTCTGTCGTCTGCACCGGCCCTGTCCAACCTCACTCCTACCTACCTCTCTGTAGGCGAAGTTGGTGGTTACGCCTTACGTGCCCGCCTCCCTTCGACGACGCCATTTTCCGCATCTTCAATCACGTTCCCTTTTGTCTCCTCGACACCAGCGACGTCCTCCCCCCCCATTCATCCGCCCTTGTCATCGTTTGTTGTCCCGGAATGAGGTAGCCTCTTCAATGCTCTCAGCTCCCTGACAGGACTGAGGTTGCCCGCACCGCGAAACATCCTCCTCCTCCAGCGCCTCCGCGTCGAACCCGACCCGACTTGACTCGGCTCGACTTGACTCGACTCGGTAACTCGTCTCGCCCGCACAATCCCTCACCTTCACCTCCACGCCATCTCGCGTCCAACGCTCGCATGACCTGCGCGCTGGCCGTGGCATCGCGTACACATGATAAGGGAGCATAGAATACCTGCTGGCCCGCGACCGGCGAACCAGTCCCCGACCAGACTGTACGGAATACCCTCATCTTTTTTTTGTTTCCCTGCTGCTGCTTCTTTCTGTCTTTGTTGTTCCTGGCCCATGCATCCCTGGACAAACACCCACGCTAACCCGACGGTTCCTGCAGTAATAGGGGAATCCTAGACTCGAGAACCGACTCTCCCTCAAAGGGCTCTCTCGCCAACGGCCCAATGCTCAGTGCTCCTTCGGCCAACAACCCTTCTCTCTTTTCATTCGGTCGGAATGGCGCCGCGAATGAAGTAGGAGACTCGACAACTTCATACGACTTTCTGCCTTCGGTCAGTTTCGACGACCTCCAGAGCAGCCTCGAGTCCGCCTCCAACGATTTCAAATTGACTCAGTTTCCGAACCCGACCGGACAAGGCGGCATTCTGGACGCCGGGAGCATGGCTGACAAGATGGCGGGGGCTTCGAATGTCGCTCAGAATGGCGCATCCGCGCGTGGCGGCATACCTCCTCCCGTCACTCGTACGGGGAGATCCGGTTCGATTCTGAGAAGACCTAGTACCTCCAGTAGGCAGCCGAGCATTTCATCCACTGCCTCTGGGCCGTCATCCATTGCGGATGCATCAACCGGCCCTTCGGCTGCGAGGCCTCGGAGGCAGAGCCACTACCCCCCTGTATCAAATACCCATATCGCGAAACCACCCAGAAAATCCATTGGTCCGGGTGTCATCGAGACGGACTTTGGCAGTCGCACTGCGCAGCGGAGGAGGCCAAGCCTGACAACCAATCCTGGAGGTGCAACGGATCTTACTCGGGCCTCGATTGATGCTGGCGCTGGCGGTGGGTTCGAGACCCCGCGGAACCTAGCCAGCAGCAGAGCAACCAAAGCCAAGTCCATGCATCAACCGCTTCCTCGTGCAAATACCGCGAATCTGTCGACGCCAGACAACAGTCGTCTTTCAACCATTTCTCCACGATCCCCGCGAGACGGCAGCAAAGGAAACAACAGCGGCTCGTCGCAGTCGAGGAGGCAGTCCGCCATGCCCGGAATGCCGCACACATCTCACGCAAGCGGCCTCGGTGCCAGGACCATCAGTCCTACGGACACGCGAAGATTGAAGCGCATGTCCATGCACCAAACTCCAGGTCTCAACCAAGCGGCCAACGCGCCGCCTCCTCCGCCGCTCGAGCATCGAGAGCACTCCAGATCCCCATCCATGATACCCCGAAAGGCGTCTGCCACGCCATCATCATCCCGGACGACACCCGACATAAACAGAAAATCGTACAGCTCTGGCCTCTCCATCACCTCAACCAACAGTTTCAACACCGTTCGAACCTCGACGGGCTCAATCCAGCCCCGTGTGCCTGCCACCGGAGCCGCATCACGGCTGCCGGCACCAAAGTCATTGACCCCGCATAATCATAACTCCCATTCCGCCGATGATGAAGAGGACGTTCCACCAGTGCCTGCTATTCCGAAAGCGTACGAATCACCACAGCAGTCAGCCACAGAGGCGTCGTTTCTGGACAAGCGAAAAGCCAATCTCGCAGCTGATGCTAGCAGCATCAATAGCAACTCGACTGGCAGCTTTTCCATTCCCTCGCTCCCCGAGCCCGCTGTCAAGGTGGTACGGAAGGCCAGTACCCAGAAATTGACGAATGCAGCCACTCCAGACGCCGAAAAGAAGGGAAACGCACCCCAATCAAGAAAGAACCCTCAGCCCGTGCGATTACCTCCAATCACTGTCGGTCCACTGAACCCCTCCACGAGCGCGAAGATCGCAGCTCTGGGTCAGAATGGTCCTGATAGAAACCTGAGCCCACCTCCGTCGCGCATCATTGCAAAGACGCCGACTACCCCCATGACTGCGTCGAAAAGCTCCTTCTTCTCAAGAAACCGACAGGAGGAAAAGCCAGACTTCCCGAGCCTGCGAAGCAGCAGTACTATTCACCAAACCCGGCTCGACAGTGCATCTGGTGCTGAAGGTACCAGCTCCTCCGAGTCGTTCGCTGGAGTTCCAATACCGGCCCCCTTCAAGCCGACCAGGAAGCCCAGCGTGTCTCCGTTCCTTTCCTCCTCGGTACCCAAGCCAGGCGCGGACCCCGCTTTCTTGAAGCGATCGCAGACCGGCGACCTTGGAACTACCACGGAACCGCTCGAAGTGAAACCACACCTGAAGCCCTCTGGTCCTCGTGCCCAGCGGGCTGTCAAGGCAAAATCACCAACTCCACCGGCCTCCGACCAGGAAGAGCCTCCTACTCCCTCCTCGATGAGCTCTTTGCGTAGGAAGTTGAGCTTGTCGTGGAAGCGGAATACATCCAAGAATGACTCCAAAACCAACTCGTCGGAAAAGACAGTGGAGCGCAGCCTCAGTAAGGAACAGATGCCACCGCCGCGGTTGCCCATCTCTGCGACGGTCGGCAATCTGAGTTCGGCCAAAAACAGTCCCAGCCCGTCGGTGAAGGCGAACAACTCATACCTCGAATCGAGACGGCGGAAAAGTTCGGCAGCAAGCCTCGGCCATGACAGAACCAAGAGTGAAAACTGGACCTCGGCCTCCGTCCCAAAGACCGCCAGCGACTCCCCACACGCTCACAATCCGTCCGTCATGCAAAAGATCCTGCGCCCGAAGGCCTCGGCGACCGCTATGCGCCACCATGACCCGTGGACAGCTGAGCTCGACAAGGATGACATGGTTGCGGAGGACGAGATGAAGAAGATGGGTTCGAGACGCAAAGAAACGGAGATCGCGGCTAGGACACTCGACGCCTTGAGGAAACGCGCGACGCCGAAGGAGAGGGTCGGGTCTCAGGAAGCTATCCGAATTGCCATGCTCAACATTTATGAACGTGGGGAGATTGTCGACTACAATGACGTTTACTTCTGCGGAACACAAAACGCCCGCAAGGTCGTCGGCGACCTTCAGTCCGATGCCCCCAACTTTGGCTACGACGATGAGCGTGGGGACTATACGATAGTTCCCGGGGACCATCTTGCGTACCGATACGAGATCATCGACGTTCTCGGAAAGGGAAGTTTCGGTCAGGTTGTCCGGTGTATTGACCACAAGACGGGTGTGCTCGTGGCCGTCAAGATCATTCGGAACAAGAAGAGGTTCCATCAACAAGCTCTTGTCGAAGTCAACATTCTGCAAAAGCTTCGCGAATGGGTGAGTATTGCAGTGGCGGCCCCCCCACGTGCTTCGTCCGCTGACCATGATCTAGGACCCCAAAAACCGACACAGCATGGTCAACTTTACTCACAGCTTCTACTTCCGAGGACACCTCTGCATTTCGACCGAGCTCCTGGACATGAATCTTTACGAATTCATCAAAGCGAACGCCTTCCGTGGATTCTCCCTCAAGCTCATTCGTCGCTTCACCAAGCAGATGCTGAGCTCTTTAAACCTGCTGAAGCAACACAAGGTCATTCACTGCGATCTCAAGCCCGAAAACATCCTGCTTCGGCACCCGTTGCATTCGGAGATCAAGGTCATCGACTTCGGCTCAAGTTGTTTCGAGAACGAAAAGGTGTACACCTACATTCAGTCGCGATTCTACCGATCGCCCGAAGTTATCCTGGGCATGACGTATGGCATGCCTATTGACATGTGGAGTCTTGGATGCATTCTCGCCGAGCTCTACACGGGAGTTCCGATATTTCCTGGAGAGAACGAGCAGGAGCAACTTGCTTGCATCATGGAGGTCTTTGGCCCTCCGGAAAAGCACCTGATCGAGAAGAGCACCCGCAAGAAGCTGTTTTTCGACTCGATGGGCAAGCCGCGCCTGACGGTATCTTCCAAGGGCCGTAGACGCCGCCCGTCTTCCAAGACACTGCAGCAAGTCCTTAAGTGCGACGACGAGGCTTTCCTTGATTTCCTCGCAAGGTGTCTCCGTTGGGATCCCGACAGGCGCCTAAAGCCCGAAGAGGCCATTCACCACGAATTCATCAGCGGCAAGAAGATGACTGCTCCTTTGCCGCGAGTCGCGACCACCCGTGACGCATCTCCGGTGAAGCGTCACACCGTTGCCGCACCGCGACCTCTTCCTGAGCCGCCGGCGGCCGGCGTCAAGAACGGCATTCGATCGAGAGATGTCAGTGGCGCGAGCCCCCACAAGCCCATTTCGGGGGCATCATCTCGCAGGCCCTCTGTGGCCACCAGTGGGACAGTCCATGTAGCCACAGCCAAACGGACCAGTACTGGACAAGCCGGCGTCACAGCCGGTACCAGCAGCCTCCCACGCGCGGCGATTAGAAGCGTCAGCGCCAAACAGGACTTGGCTTCCGCCGGGGCCACCGCGGCTATGAGCAGAAGAGGGCTATGAGCGGCGCATAGACAACGAGTGTGTATGACGGAACGGTAGACAACGGGTTGAAGCATTTGCTGGTGAGACGGTTTGCAAATCATTGGGTAGTTGATTGCTTTTTGTTTTTATTCCCTCTTAACGCTACATCCCTAACGAGCAGCGAAGATGTTCCTGCGCCATGAAAACCACGCTTGAATGGAGTGACGGAATACCCCCAGCACGAGAGTCACAACCGGAAGGAAAGGAGTCAAATTTGGGCATGGCAGGACAGTTTTCTTCATGATGAGCACGCAGTCGGGGTTGTCGGCTGGACGCCCTGGTTTTGTCATTCAGCCGCATCATTTTCTCTTTTTTCCTACATAAACCCCCTCTTGTACCCATCTATATACAGACGTGGAGTCTCGACCCGTAAAGAGCAAAGAGCAAAGGGGACGAAGGCTCTTGTTCTACGGCACGGGCCTATCCGCCCATCCGTCTGGCGAGGAGGATTGAGGCAGAGTCGGGACCCGGGAAGGCCACCTGGGCGCCCCGTCGTTGCCTACATACGCCACGAGAAGCTAGAGGCGGAGGCCAAGCTATGTATATTAATAATGACGAATGGTCTTGAAATGAACGATGCATTCCGCGGGAGAGGTGTGTTGTGACAGGTGCTTGGAAGAGGAAGAGGCAGCAACGATGTCGCCGGTGGGAACCCGGACGCCGAGTCGGACACGGTATACGGCAAACGTGGGCTGATGGGGGCCGGCCGGTTCGCGATATGCGGCCTCGCGGAGAGGGGGTCGTCTCTAGGCTACCAGATCAATAGAAGAATAGGCCATGGAAGAGGGAAAGCCTAACGGAACGGCTTGGACTGTTTCAGCTGCTGCTGGTCTTCATCAGGTCTCGTGTGTGAGGGGAGAGTCAAGCCATGCGCGCGTGTGGCGTGTGAAGATGAGATGAGCTGTTTAGGGAGAGCCGGTCTCCGTATGACGGACTGGCTGACTGGCTGGCTGTCCCAGGCAACGACATTCTGTTTTGGACCGCAGTCCACGATGTGTGTGATGTCAAGGAGATTGTCCGCCGGCGGTGGTCGGTGGCGAGCGAGGAGGAGGGCGCACAGGATGGGGGCCGGTTGAGCTGCAGCACCCGTTCCCGGCCGAACCTCCTGGTATGATCGAACGGGTTGGTCGAGGCCTCCTTGGCCCTCTCCGCGGGTCTTACGGGGCCACACGCTCACCCCCCTCCCCCCTTCTTCCGGACCCCGGCCTTAGTTGGGGGCCGGGCCAAATAGGCCATGGCTTCTTTGCCCGGGGGTGACGGACTTTTTTCGGCGGGGTGGGAGGTATGACGAGACGAGATACGGAAAACGAATGAGCAGCAGCGAGGGAAGGTGACGGAGTCTAGGAGAGCATTCACGATTGAAGGATTCATCGGGTTCACGTTGATCATTCTCGTCGCAAGTTCGGGTCGCGGTTCAAACGGCTTATCGTCTCCCGGCGCTGAAGGCCGTCGTCCACGTCGTTGACCTATCGGAGTGTTCAAGAACAAGCAAAGCATGGGCGTTTGAGGCCATTCTCAAGCCCCATGCCCCATGTCCCGTGATCCTTCGACGCGCATCGCGGGTACCCTCTTCGTTTGGGAAAGGTGTGACACATTGATCGAGCGTGGTAAAAGTACGGCTGGGAAGGAGCGTCAAGGGCGTATCCTAGCCAAGCTGAAAGAGACCCTTGACTGTGGAGCAGATGCGCGCTTGAAATTGGCATCCTAGGCGTCAGGGCGGGTATTTGGCTTTGGCATTGCATATCGTAACATGAGACGAGAGGAACTTGCAGGTCAAAAGTCTACTTCGCGGCAGAGGCCCGATAGTAGGGAGTGACAATTTTGACGAGAGACTGGGAGAGGGTCCAGGCTCACCGGGAGGGGTGTCGCGGAGCTTCTTTCGCGGCAAGGCGGCTGGCATTCGAACGGACGGTGGAGAATCGAAGCGCAAAATGCCTCGTAGGATCCGACTTCGACGGCGGATATTTGCCATCTGGCCCCCATGGATCCGCGCGGATGTCATGATCGGCACGTCAAAGCTTGGGATTTATTCAAGATGGAGCGAAGCAGAGGCGGCTCTCTTGGAATGCAGCGCCCGAAGGAGCACGCTTGTTAGACGCCGAGCGGGCCTTCTGACAGAGCTGAGGCGTGGTCCGGGTGGTCGAGACTGCGTTGAGCCTCAGTTTTGCCACCGCGGTGGATCGTCTCAAGACAGCTCCAAGGCGAGAGCTTCAGAGTTGACTCAGCCGCGGGTGCTGCAGCAGCTGCTGCATCGACAAAGGTAACCCGGATTGTGGCACAATAGACGCCTGGATGGTTCGGCACGTCTCAGGGTTGTGCGGCTACAGGAGGAGGCCAACGGCGGAGTTGAGGCGTGGGTGCGGGAACAGGAGGTAAGTTGCGGCACAGTTCGGGGACTTTTTCAACGGGGACCTGGTGAGGTCGGACGTTCGTCGAATCTGTTTCTGCGGTAAGCCTGACAGGAAGCGAAGCAAAGCCAGGACGGCACGAGAACCGCGGAAGGGGAACGTCGGCCGGGCACGGATAGGGAAACGGAGCGTGGCTGGGGACAAGGGAGCCAAGCCTGAGTGTGGTTCAGCACAACTAGGCACTAGCCTCATTTGGCCTCAAGTTTCAACGATGGCGGGCGATTCTGGGTCACGATCAGGGACCAGCGAAGGAATGGTGACAGGACAAGGGGAGGGGCGTGAAGACTCTGAGCCGCTGCAAACACGGTGTAGGGTACTGCGAGCGAGATGAACAACGGCAGGCTCCGCGGTCTGTAAGAAACCACGGCTATCTATCGTGACCGGGGCTTTTGGCAAAAGTGCGGGTTTGTAGGTGCACCCAATGATGTTGATGACGGATGGGCATGTGCGCAGTTTGGGGTAACTCGTAAGATGAAGACGTCGAGTGCATTCCCAGTGGATGGTGAGCGGAGAGACTTCTGACCGACTAGACAGGCATCCAGGGGCACGGGTGCCTGTTGGTGCTCGAATGCAAAGGTCAGTAGGAAGAAATGACGGTGTTTGCAATGGTTCGGGCGGCATGGCGGCAGTCGCATGCGTAGAAGTGTGGAAATGTCGAGCAGCGAGGCCCACCCAAGACCGACGGCGACTCCGGCCAAGACGTGGTGAGAGAGACGGGGTGACGGCGTTGAGCGGTGGATTAAAGTGGACCAAGGACTCTTGATCCCACCGTGATGGGAGGAGGCCCTGCTTGCCCTGGTCTCCGTGATGTGGTTCAGTCCTCGGTGGCTTGCTGACTGCGAGGCTGTGCTGGAGCTAAGGGGACAAGGGACATCGTCTCATCCACTGCGACAACTGCGAGCGTGAGATATGCACCTGGATGACGTCCAGTAGCAGGCTGAGGAGCCTGTCGTTGCTTCGGTCGTCACCCAATCGCTTGCGCTCCTTGTAAGACAACGAACCCTTGCATCCACTGGCAATCCCCCGCAAAAACGAAATGCGTATCGAGTTTGCTTGACGAGGCTGATGCCGGTCGCGAGCATCTCTTAACGAGATGAAGTCATTCGAGGTGCATAGGCATGATCTGATGTCCGTTCAGAGTTTCGTGTTCCTGCTCGACAATGCTGCCAATAGACAACGGCATCGGCACTCGGCCAGATACCCGACAGGTCTGGGTAAAAAGGCGCATGCCATTGGTGTTTGTTTGCGAGATCTGCCATCCAGGGTACAGCTTCCTAGGCCACGGTAGCCCTGCAGTCGAACCCTATCATGGATGCAGAATGTAGTGAAAAGGGAAACTGAAAAACGGTCTTCTCCAGTCATTGGTATGCCCACATTTTGCGGGCTTTCAGTGTCACTCTGCGACGCCCACATCTCTCCCCTCGGTTCCGCAGATGGGGGCCCGGCGGACAGTCGGAGCCATGGGTACGAGATAGACATGGTATCGGACCGTTGTCATCGAGCACCGAGAGACGCGCATTCCTGTATGCACTGCATCTGCACGGTCGAGATCATGTTGCCCGACCATGACTCTTGACCGGGCGTAGACATGTCTTGGTAGCTATGGTGGCTTTCGGTGAGTGCGGGCTGCCAAAGGGGTTGTCATAGTCCTGACTCCCAGTGATACGTGATGCATCAGGGTTGGGGTTACACGAAGGACTCGCAGCGCCACAAGTTGGCGTGTCCTTTTTTCTTTTCTTTTTAATCGCTGTAGGGCGTACCGCAGGACTTTGATGCAGGTCTTGTATCGGGCCCGACTTGCACGAGCTGCATCGGCCCCAACGCGACAGTGGAGAGAGCCTGTGTTGGCCTTGCATTTGAAGATGCAGCGCAGTGCCGCGAATGCGAGGCATTTGTTGGTTGACCGTTGGTGACGAGGCTCTGCCGAACCCACTTGGTCCGTCGTCTTTACGGGTTCCTGGATCCGTCCCTGAGCGCCTCGATCAACAGCCGGTTGCAAAGGCCCGTCTCACTGCGGCCAGCAGTAGTTCATCGACCGGCAAACAGCTTTGGAACGGCCGGGCTGAGGCGGACAGGGCCCCGCGAAATCGAGAGCGGCGGATGGGGTGGCTTGGCCGCAGACCGTCGTCCGCCATCCACCATCCACCATCCGCCGTGCGCTGGGCCTGGCTGGTGCGAACGGCGTCGAAGAAGACCAAAACGAAGTAGACGGTGTCGGGCAGAGCAGCCATGGACGACGCGGGCGGGCTGGGTGACGAGTGAGGAGCGACGCGGAGGTTTGAGGCCCGCATCGCAACGAAGCCAGAGCCCTATGATGGGGGACGATGCTGTGACACATCTTGTTTCCCTTTTTCGGGGCATCTCCAGAGCCGAATCCCAATCAGCGTGCTGCAGACGGGCGAATTGCCAAAGGTCGCATTGCAGAAATGCGGTTGTGTGGATGTCGTCGAGAAAGTCCCGGCCTGCGACCTGCCCGCGCAGTCCTTGGGAGAGCGGTCTACCCCCCGAACGAGTCGGGAGGCAGTGGTGTGGGGGTGAGACGGCACGTGAGGGCCATGCCTGCCAGGCGTGTGCCAGGGCCGGTGCAACGGGCCAATCGAAGGCCTTGGCGGGCGCAAGCTTTCGTAATCCAGCACACGAACTTGCCCTGTTCGGACAACGTGCAGTCCCAGCTCCTGCCATTGCATCGCTGCCCCGTCCAGGCATCCCAGGCAACACACCCTCCCGCGACTCCCCTCCGCCGTCGTCCTTCTCTTCTGTCCCATGCTTCCCAGAACCTGGAGCTCGGAGCCAGGGATGTGCCATGCAGTCGCCCAGGGCGGCCCTTGGCCCAGGCCCGATCATGGGCCATGCCTCCTTCTCTCATCGACTTTGTTTCCATGCCGCTGTCTCACGTCACGGCCAGTCACCCCGTCATCCAAACACCGCGGGCTTGCACCTCCTCCGGCTATGCATCGTCTCAACCACCACTTACACGCACCCAGGACGGTGCCAAATCCGTCCGCTGACTTGCGTCCTGGTGCCTGTGCCTGCGTTGACCGACGGCCCTCCTGCAAGCTTCACCCTCGGCCTTCGTCACCATCATCAACTATTCGTTGCGGTCGTTCTGGGCTGCCTCAACCTGCCGCGCTTAGCCTGCACCGCGCGCCAGTCCACTGTCGATTTTGCATGTGCCCATGACTGCTTTTGACGCAGGACCGTCGTGACAAATTCCGAGGCCCTAGCAGAACTCGGTGAACGCTGCATGCCGGCGTTGAAGAGGGTGGTGTCGAGCAGCCTCGCAGGATTGGAAACCAACAACTTGCTTGACAGCGCCCAGGGGGAACGAGCCTGGAGATCATCGTCAGCGCAGGCTTGACTCAAACATGCTCCGTCTCCTTAGCACTCGTGCTTCGACAGCACGCTGGACCAATACCAGAGCCTTGGGCGTGGAGGGAAGGACCCGTCGATCACGGTCTCAAACATGCGTTTGCATCGGTCGAATGAGAGCCTCGGCCCCATGAGACCTGCATTGGCCCGTTTACGCCGTTTACGGGAATTGGCGGGAGCCGTTGCGTCCAAGACACGGTTGGCGTTGCCTTTCCCTCCCACTGCGGGACTCGGAGATGCTCACCACATTCAACTCGGACGTCTCCCCCTCCATCGAGCATTGGCATCCGCCACCCCTGGCATGGCATCGCATCTCATCTTCAGACATCCCCAGGGGCCCAGCGATCCGAGGAGGCTGCCCGCCGTCTCTCACCAGGTGCCCGGGTCTGATCTCGACATGGCCTCCAATGACGACATGCTGCTAAGCGCGTTTGATCTGACCATCCTCCCGATATTTGGGAAGAACATGGAACATTCGCATGCAGAAGCTCCCGGCCGTCGTCAGCACCAGTACCAATCGGGCACGTACTACGGCCAATGGGCACCCGGGAGACAACCACCGGCTTCAGTGGAGCCTCGACTTGGTGACCAGCACAGCCTTACCCTGGCAACATGCGACACGGTCGACAGCAACGGTCATCTCACCTACCCTTAACGCATGCCTATTATTTCCCGTCGTTGTCAGCGCGAGCCCATTTTCTCCTTCGCTTGGTCTACCGTCGGTCGTCAGTCCCCCTACCTTGGCTGCCGAAGGGTGCTTGCAGCCTGCAACTAGTATGCTTCGTCCATCTATATTCAGCATCTCGACGGGGACGACTGCCTCCATTTCACTCTGCCCCATCTATCCTGTCCGGGGTACGCTTATTGTCCACTGAGGATGCAGCATTTCGCTCTTGGCACCGACTTGATCTACTTCTGTACGACGAGGATCCAAACCGGTCGCTCGCATGCCAGCCCATCACAGCGAAAGCTTTGTGCGACAGTCTCCGAATCCGGCACGGTACCTGACACGCGGTTCGAACCCCTGGCCTATCGTGCTGTAAGAGGAAACCGGCCAACTGCCCTGAATCCTGCCGAGGGCACTATTTTGCTCACTTTTTACCATGGGCATCGTGGGCCTCAAAGAGCGACCGGATTCATCGGGCGACAGATCATCATCAGAACCCCATGTCAATTTCGATAGCGCACTGACGAAACAAGATGCCGAGACTCCTGGCAAATGCGCTTCTTGTCTGAGCTGGCAGGGCTCCGCGGTCACCACACTCTGGAATGCACGGATTTGATGGAGCAGTTCGCGAGCCTCTGGCCAGCATAACCCTCGTTTAGCAATTGCAGCCGTCCGCTAATGGGCCCTGCCCCGACGGCATGGTGCTTGTCAAGCCCGTCTCTCAAATTTTAAATTTTTTCTTTTTTCTTTTTTGGACGTGACGAATGGATCCTGAAAATACACAGCTTGGTCGAAGACCGAGTTCATACCCGATCGATTAGGAACCTCGGCCAGGGCAACACTGAACGCACTACCACACCTTAATGTTCCTCGTCAGAGGAATTCCCTGGCAGCACCAGGCGACTGAGGCCAATCACCGTATCAAGCATGGCTAAGCGTAAGAAGCCGGTCTCTCTCGGTACAAAGATGCAGAGTCAGCCCTGCCGTCCAAGACATGGAGCTATCTTGGGCCCGTACGCTGCCTGCCTGCCTACGGCTGCTGCTGCCGCTGGCGCTGCCGGTGGTGCTGATGTTGAAGCCCAGTGCGACCAGCCGATAATAGACACTCGGGCGTCGCTGTTTCGTCCTTCGAGCGCATCCACAACACAAGGCGGCGGCAGTACCAGCAGCAACATGGCATCAGCAACCAGTACCTGGCAGAGAGCAGTGCCTGAATCGGCAGCAACGCGACATGGGGCAGGTTGTATTACTTTGCTTCCAGAAATGTTTCTTCGGCGCAAATCACCATGCAACGGCACCCCCCTCACATGTCGACTTTGGAGCGACGCAAAACAGAGCCAATTAGGGTTCGTCGATTCTCTTCCATTCGTACAACCATCCACCCATGCCCGTCCCATCCCATCGCGCATCAGCCCTGCTGCAGCTCATCAACCCAAAGTATGGGGACAAGGTCGGCAGTGTTCATTTCAAGAGCTGGTTCAATTGGGAAGGATGAAGATGACTCTTTTGACCGACCCGGTTCCCCATCGCTGTACTGTACCCTGACCTGCCCTGCTATCCCAGCATCCATCACCCCCATCCATCTCCATCCACACCACACACCTTCGTTGCCATGTCCAGTACACACACCCACCCACTCACGCCCCCCTCCCCTCCCCAGCCCGTTTTTCGGCCTCTCACACCCTCTCTTCGCCTGCTCACCTCTGCCTCCCGCGCACTCTCTCTTCTCACACCTTTTCCCTTGCTGCGCCTTACCAGGCCATGATGGTAGGTGCAAGGCACCTTTTCCTGGTCTTTGCCCTGCGCCATCAGGGCCTCTGTCTGCATTTCGCTCTAATGCACAAGATGCAGCCTTAGTCATTGGTCTCACTCAGATGACATCCACCGTCCACCGTCAAGGTCCACTGCTGCCTTAGACCTGGGACGCTTCTCTGCAAACTGTCTCCCGTGTGACGACTGCCAGGCTGCCAGGCCTATAAGGCCGTGATGCCTTCGCTCTTTTCCATCTCCCTGTCTCCTATCTGTTTCTGTATAAGTCATCACGATCACAATCACTTGAGTTTCCTTTCCTATTTCCTTTCCTGCCTCAGTCCCTTGCTTCTTTGCATACTTGGCAGCTTCCAGTCCCACTGCTCGTCACGATCCTCGATACCCCATCAGAAACCAGCAACACGCTCCTCTGAGGAGATAAAGCCATCCAGTCACTCCTCGCACAACACATCGAGAAGCCTCTCAACCTTCCCTCGCATCGATCGACACTCACCCGATTCACCTCCCCCAACCTTCACAATGTGCTATCAAATAGTCGAGCTCTACTCTGCTTGCCGCTGCCTTTACTACCAGCACGCCATCGACAGGTGCGCTGGATACGGACGCCCAGGACACAGCATCCAGAAGAGAACAATCTTGGTCGGATACGCCTGCCATGCCCACTCCCAAGGACACGGACAATACGCCTCGCAATACACGTATTCCGACTCGGGCTACCAGTCCAGCCAGTCAAGCAAGAGCTCCCGCCACTACCGATGAAATGTCTTGTCTTCGGTGATGGGTTGCTGTTCATGGCGCTCCCCCACGCTGGAGCTCTTCGAGTTTAGCAATTGGGTCACCTACCTCTACTCCTTCAGAGGAAGGTCGACTTCTCAGACGCTGCCTCCCTCCCAGCTCTCTCTACTCTTCGTCGGCCACGACTGGTTGATGTCGTCGTCGGCGCCCTCCGATCTACGATGACCATCCGGCCGATGGCCACCACGCACTCCTTCACTCCAATCTTCTCCACTCCCCTCGAATCTCTCCCGCTCTCACGCCCCGCCATGAAATTCAGCAACGAAGTTGTCGAAGACAGAGACGAGATCACGAACGTTACGGAAACGTTTTTACGGCCTATCAGTTGTCATCACCAGTGCGCTACAAACAAACAACATCGCCCACCACGCCCACGTCCCCCGGTCTCGCTCAAACTTCGAAACCTTTTCGACTTTTTCCCCCTTCTTTCTTTCACACTAGGGACATTTTTCGCGCTCTTTTCTCTCTCTGTCTCTTTCTCTCTCTCTTTCTCTTTCCCGCCAACGGCTTCTCTTCTTTTCGACTTGCATAGCGTTGACATTGGATTTTGCATTGGGCGGTTGGGTTGAACGCAAGCATACAAGATATGCCTTAACTTCTAATTGGCCGGTCCTCATCTTTCTCTCTGCCTTGGAGGCACATTTTGGGATTTCATGTTCTGGCTGGGAGGAAGGGTCAGCAAGCGATGGCACGTTTCGATTCCACAGACGATCGGCAACGGTTTTATTTTCAACTTCTGTATTGTACGGACGGGGTTCGATGCATCAGGCGGGTCGGTGGAAGGACACCAGGCGTTCGGGTTCGGAAAGGCATAGAGGCATGCTTGCGATTGCGATGGGCGGCGGAATCATCTGGGTGAGCGCGGTTTCTTGTTGTTGCTTTTGTTTCAGTCTTGTTTCTCTGCTATTTACCGCATACTTAAATGTTTTGTCTCTTTTTTTCTGCCTTTCTTTGCCAAAATTTCGTTCTTTGCTCTCATTTGATCTGTACCACCACTCTATCAAAGACGGCCTGCTCCGGGAGCAGCGAGGACAGCAATGACGCGCGCGGCGGCGGGAACATGGACGGCACTGGATGCCCTCCGGCGGTGGAACGGCCACGACGGTCTGGGTCAACAGCTTTACTTTGGATGCCGGCCACCGGTTCTGCTTGACCAAGACCTCGACCTTTGGCAACTCATTCGGGAGAGGTGGTACTGGTACCCCACAGTCGGGAACTGGGGGGGGGGGGGGTCACAAGAGACAGCACGTCGACCAAACCTGCAGGAATTGAGCTGGTCGCGAAAGGGGGCCAGCCGGGAAACCGTGTAGTAGAGACAAGGCATTGAATAGACCACAGACACGCCCGGGACAGCCCGGAGAACACGCACCGTTCAACATCAGACATGAGTTCTCACCATTGCAGTGGCAAACAAAATAAAACGGCCTCGACTGGACGTGAGTCAAAATCCCGCCGTAAGGCAGACCGAGGCTACGCCTGCGTGGGCGCGAGCCAATGGGGCGCCGGGACGGGGCAGGCAGAAGGGGGAACCAGTTGCATCCCGGAATTGAGGCCCAGGATGCGGCATCTCGTTGCGTGCACTTTGCCGAATGGGGAGACAACCTTCGAGGAGGAAACGATGGGAAGGATTCGCGCGAGTGATTGGATACGGTGGGGGGAACTTTATTTTGAGGATGGCATGCACACGGTGATTGGAGGGGAGGGGGGGTGGCTCGCGGTGTGGCGGCCGGCTGCTCCCTCTTCTTCGATGGCGGGCACGCTGGGCCCGGCGAGTAGGCACCAGTGTTTGTGTGCGCATCTCTTACACGCCATTGGTCGCGGAGCACGCTGCGAGGTTGGGGGCCGGATACAGCCTCGTTGGCATGCCGAGACTCGGGCTTTTGCGACGAGAGGGAGGAGGCGGGGGGCGTGTGACGGGTGAATGAATGGACGGGTGCGCGTCGTGGTGGTTCAAGGTGCTGACGGGTTGCCGGACGGCGGAGAATGGGCCGCCGCGGGAGGCCTTACATGCACGGACGACGAACGCGGTATGGGGGAAGGATTGGGAAGAGGAGGTAAAACCCCCCACCACATGGTCAAGGCGGAAAAGATCCCGAGACGCTGGTGGGCGCGGCGGGTTTGGCTGGCCGTTGGGGGAAGCGGGAGGGGCGTGGTCGGTTGACAGACTTGACGGCCCAAAGAGGGAAATGGAGAGCGGACGCAGGGGTTCTCATTCGAGAATGAGGCTCCGGTGTTGAGGGTAAGGCGAGGAGGAGGAGGTAGGTGGTGGTGGTGGTGGTGGTGGTGGTGCAAGGTCGAGATGGACAGGGGATGCGGATAATGGGTACCTAGAAAGAAAGCCTCGTTCCAATAGGGCAGATGTGGACCGAGTCACGGGGACGGTGGGTCCCTCGGACTGGAAGAGGAACCGAAGAGTCGGGAAGGGGGGATGGGATGGCATGTTTCGCGACATGGGAAAAAGAAAAGCTGCCGGTCGATGAAAATGACATGTTTCTGGGTGCGAGAGGAGGGGGGAAATGGTGTTGTGTGGTTGGCGCGCTGGGTTCGGGCGGGTGTTTGGGTCGGGTAGACTGGGGTGTGGGGGGGAGGGAAAGGTCAAGGTTCCCAAGAATAGATTTATTTTTAGTTTTAGCCGAGCGCGCGGGCGGACGAACTAGGTGGTGTGGAGACGCTACCGCGGCCGTCGCGGCAGATGAGACGTGCCAGAGGGAGAGGATAAGCGACGGGAGGGGCGCTTGTTTGGGAATAGCCGCAGTCCGATGGGGGGAGGGGTGGTGACGCTGGGGCCACGAACTGGGAAGAGACCGGGGTGGTTTTGTGTGACAGGTGAGCCGGCCGTGTGGGGAGGGGAGATGGAAGCTAGCTGCTGTGGTAGATTCGGGACGGGGGAATGCGTGGTACTTTGAGCGGCCGGTTGGGGTCTAAAAATGAACTCGCTGGGGGGTTGCAACGAGAGATAGAAATGAGTGACTAGCTCTGTTCAGTCTGCATGGGACCTTTTCCCCCCTCTCTCCCTCTTCCTCCTTTGGTGCGTTTCTTTTTTGGATTCCGGGACACTTGGAGAAGACGGGGGTTAGCGGCGGAGGGGATGGGAGGAAATCGAACATGGATGGTGGTTTTGCCGCTGCCGCGCTTGGTGGTACAGTCAGATGCCAATTATGTGCATCCAAGAACGCGCAGTCGGGGGAGACGTCGCAGGTGTGTGTGTGCCGGGGGATGAGTGAGTGGACGAGCCCCGGCCAAGTGGATCCAGAGGTACGGAGCGAGGCAAGGAAAGGGAGGGGGAGGGTTGAGTGAGATTCTCGATGGGTTTGCTTAGACGACAGCCGCGGCAGGGCGCAAGCAAGCGCCTCTGGTGTGTGTGAGTGTGTGCATATGCGTGTGAGTGTGTGCTACGACCTGCAGGCATTTAGACGGGCTTGACGCTAGGGCTTTGTGTCACCGTCAGTGCCTGATGAAGCTGCGGGCGGCGCCTGGAAAGGTTTAGGTTCGAGCTCGGCGGAGACTGAGGTGCAGCACCGCACCTCGGCAGGCTCGGGCTCGTGTCGTAACGTGCTGAGAAGGGGGGTCTTTTGTTTGTTTGTTGGGAGTGCGGTGCGGTGGGCGTGAGGACATGACGATCTTCCGAGCTATTGGGAGTGGAATCCAGGGCTATGGATACACCGCACCGAGTAAGACATGCGATGCAGGCTCCAGTGGTCGGGTACATAACGTAGGCAGGCCCTGGGACATGACAGCTGTCGGTGTGCAGATCAGTACGACCGGGTTCAATTTTAGATGAGGAAGGGTGGCACTGGCCGTATTTTCTGCCGAGGCCAAATGCCCCTGCCCTGGCGTGACAGGAACCGTCGAAACCACCTTGGAGAGATGTGCAATGCGAGGTCCCACGGCCACGGTTGGTGGGTTCGTTGTGGTTTCTTTCCTGTTCATCCTTTTCCACCTTGGCTCTGCGACATGACGGTGCAAGTTGAAGAGGTTGGGCTGCTCAAAGGATCTCGGCACGTGGTGGTGTTGGGGCAGCGGAAGGCCGCGGCGTGCATTGGATAGACGAGGTCGCGAAACCAAGCCAGAAGGATTTGAACCGATCGAGATATCGGCCTTCGGAAGGGGCTTGAAGGAGTTGAGACCGGGGCCGAGGGCCCGCCCGAGCCGGGATTGGGGGGGGGGGTTCTTTTGGACAATGGACATATCACGGTTGGTTGCTGCAACCCCAAGCTCTTGGGTTGCGGCAGGATTCGACCGAGGCGAGAAATCGAACAACGCAAGTAGACGTCCGCCGCGAAAGAAGCGAGGACCATGTTTTCTTCTGGTGCAGCGTGTAGCCGGGCGCGGGCGGAAAGCCGGATCCTGTCGGGCAGAATCGATAGTCTGGCCCTGCTCTCGGTTGTATCCCCGGCCCCCCCCCGGCCAGGCAGTCGAATTATGCCGTGCTTTTTGCTCCCTCGTCCGCGTATCCGCCTATCGCGCAAATTGCAAAGGTGAGGCTCGGCGTTTCGAACGGCGTTGCGCCCTCCCACAATAAAAAAAACCACGTCGTACGGGCTTCCTTGGATATGGTGCAGATAAGGATTTCGAAAGCGTGCCGGGCTATTGGAAGGACTCTAATTTTGGGGGCCGGGCTCAGCGCAGCTATACCGGCCTCTGAGGCGGGAATGGCTTTGCCAAATGGAGAAGTAAGGACGCAGAAGGGGGAAGGGGGGGCAGAGATGATGGTGGTTTTGCTTTTTTGGGTGATTGGGGATGTTCCAGGTGACGATAGAAAAGGTGCCAGTCGGGCATGCAGAGTCGCCCGCGGCTTTCCGGGCCCGGCCGGGCTGGCTGGCGTCGATGCGCGAAGCCTCGGGTCTCGGAAGGATTGCGCGCGGCATGTTACGCCGTATGCTGTGCATGGATGCATGTATGGTCCTTGTGCGCGGCCTTGGAGCATTGCACGTCTGCCGGCCTTGCATCCTGTCTACTCATGACATGGTTCGACGGCGACATGTGTAGAAACGGGACTTTGGAAGCGGCGGCGGCGGCGGCAGCAGCAGGCCGGAATGCATCGCGTATTCTAAATCGGTGAGCTGGAGACGCGCATACTTGACGCTTCGGCGTTTCTATGGGGGGCTGAATTGGACCGTTTACAGCGCTCTGGATTGATACAAACACATCACAGCCCATCTCTGGTTGATCGCAGTGATCGGCATCCCCAGCCATTGCCCCGGCCTGGGTTCCTGAAGATTCTGGTCCCCAATGGACGCACAAGATGAGATGCGGCGTAGCTGTGCCTGTCGGTCGTTGCCTGGGATGGGGTCCGGAAGAGTGGACAGGGAGCAAGCAAGCAGTATGCTACTTGGGGATCGTCACTGGCATTGAGGAAAGGACGTTACACCGGCCGGGTGGGACGGCATTGCGCCCCCAGTGCTGGCTGGGCTGGTTCTGTGCCTAAGGAAACACCCCCGACGACATTGTTGTAGTGAAGTAGTGGTACAGAAACGAAGGACAAACAAGGTGATTGACTGGAGCGTCGAGCTCTTTGGGATTTTGGGTCGTGAGGTCAGCCGTGGCTGCGTGATGAGGCGCGTGGTGGGCGTGGGCAAGTGAGATTGAGGCTCAGTTCCCCTACGCCGCCGTGTCCTCATCACCTCCTTGGAGATGTGTGCGAGGTGTAAGGCGTAGGGCAGGGTGTACGACCAGAACGAACGATGTGGGCGAGGGATCACGAACGGTCTGACGGGTGCGCCACAGGCGGTGGCGGATGCGGACCCGGAGGACTCGGTAAGGAGCCGCCGCTTCTCGCCGGGACGGTGGCGGTAGGATTCGGTGGGATCGAGGGGGGCAGTTCGGGGGGGAGTTGGACTTGGGGCCAGAACGTAAGATGAGGTCACTGGGCCGTTGGCGATGGAGAGCGCGTAGGGAAGGCCGCATGGCAATGGATGCACGACGATGACGATGGAGCGTAAGTGGACAAGCTTGCAGACCATGCAGTAGCATTGGCTATGGTTGCTTCAGTGTTTGATGTGTCGCCGGCGAAAACGGCCGTCACAAACGATGAAAGAGCGTTCTGCGCCACGCATTCCAGCGGGAGAGGGACGCTGAAACTGCCCGTTAGCCAAGGTGCGCTCGGGAACCACTCCGGCGGCAACTGCTGGTGGCTCGCCCCTCCCACAGACCACAGTGGGTCCCCATTAACGGAGGACGCCCGGTTCGCGTCGCGTCACAGTCGCGCCCCTCGTCCCGCATCTTCGCTGCGAACCTCGGAGATCTGAACGTCCACCCACGGCACCAGTCCATCGTCAACCGGCCGCAAGCCCCTGCTCGTCCACCGGATTTCTTCGCGCGATCTTGACATCCAGCAAAGACCAGCTGAGACGAGACGAGATGCCAACTCTCCCTGCTTCCCCGCATTAGCTGGCTCTTCCCCTCCTCCCTCTATCCGTCCTGTCAGACAAGGAATAGCTTCTTTGACTTGCTCCCCCCCCCCAAGTATGTACCAGATAGCACGATTCACGTGGCCTTCCAATAACGCATGCCAGAATCGTCCACCTCGCTACGACGCTCTGTACCTGGCATCCCGTGGCGGGTTCCTTGGTCCCGCGGTTTCCCAAAGCTGCTCGGCTGTCTCGCTGGGGCCCGTTTATCCAGACCTGACCCTGAAACGTCTGCATCTTCAAGGAGACATGGCACCTTCCGCTCAGCTTCCCCGCGTCCGCTCTTCGGAGGCGTCGATCGAGAAGGGCCGCGCAGCCTACGCGGATCAGCGCTTCCGCGTCGCCCTCGAGCACTTCACCCTCGTCGCCGGGAACTGCCCCTGCTCGAATCCCCGTGCCGGTGGTGCTGGGGGTCCTCAAGGGTCCGGGTCCGGAGGTACAGGCGCCGACCACCAACAGCGCCGCCGGCGGGAGCGATGCACATGCCGCGATTTCGGCCAGGCCGCGGCTCGGCACCGCCGCGAGAGGGGCAGTGTCTACGCGGAGGCGACCAAGGAGTGCAAGTGCGGCGCCGAGAAGACGTGGGGCCGGTGCCACCGCGAGAGCCACGTCCAGGCACTCGACTACCGCGCCGCGTGCTTTGAGAAGATGGGCAACCTGGACAAGGCGAGGAGGGATGCCGAGTGGCTGTTGGAGATTGCGCCGCGGAGGCTGGAGGTAAGTATTGTGTCCTGTTGTCCTCATCGTGGGACTCGGTGTTCTGGTGGCATGTGCTGACGAGCTTCAGGGGTACATGAGGCTGGGGAAGATATACAGGCTCGAGAAGAAGCCTGAGATGGCGTGGGCCGCGTGGTGTGCTGGCCTTGAGGTCGGACAGAAAGAGGGGCTTACCGGGACCGCCAAGTACGAGGTATGTGATGTGGGCGAGCTAGTCGTTGGACTTCTGCTGAACCCCCCTCTCGAAGCAACTCCGCAAGATCCGAGAACCGCTGCATAAGCACTTTTGCCGGAGGGATCCTCTTGACCTGCCTACCGAGTTGATCGAAAAGATCTTTTCATATTTTGAGTTTCAAGAGTTATGGTACGTTGGCTCCTCGTCCCGTTGATCTCGTAGTGGCCCTTGCTCCCACGACCCCTTTCTGACATGACGGCAGCCGAATACCGGGCGTCTGCAAACGATGGGACCAGTTCCTCGATACCCACCCCTACATCTGGCGCGAGGTCCACTTCCCGACGTTGAACCCCCAGAAGCCGCCCAAGGTCTCGTTTCTCAAGACGCTGCGGAAGCGCACCGGCGGTGGCGCCCGCAGCCTCGTCATCCCCAACGCGCACACCTTCCAGCTCAACGAGAGCAAGTGGCTATCGCTCATTCAGACAACGAACCCGCAGATGACGAACCGCCTCGAGATTGGCTACATCAAGCGCAACCTCGAGGGCGACTGGGGCTACAAGCTGCCGCCGAAGCCGCTCTTTTTCCAGGGCGTGAAGGAGCTGCGGTTCAGCTTCCACGAGCTTACTAGGCCCGAATACCGCGGCCGCGGCGGCCCGCAGCCTTTTGTTCGGCAGTTTGTCGAGCGAGCGCGGGAAAACCTCGAGGAGATACTGCTCTTTAGCATGTACCTGCAGGATCTGGGCTGGCCTGAACTGCCCCGTCTCAAGGTCCTCCAATTAACCGGCCCTCTCAACTCTCCCTTGAACCAACTGACCCCTGAACGGCGGATCGACCCTGTAAGTCTGCCCCCGAACCACTTCACCCAAGGCCCCGATCCCCCGCGCAGGGGACCGGACTAACACACCCACGCAGTTCGTCCTCGCCCGGGCAACACCAAACCTAGAACAGCTCTACATGGACAACTTCGGGGTCTTCACCGGCGTCGAGTCCCTCTCCCCGCCCGAGGACTGCTGGTCCCTGTGGACACGCCTGCAGGTGATCAAGCTCGGCAAGGCCTGCGGCGCCCTCTCCATGGGCGACAAGCGCCACTTCCCGCCCCTCCACCCGTCGTCCTTCCGCGTGCTCGACGCCCGCGCCGCCCACCAGGGGAACCACGGCGACTGGCTCCCGCAGCAGCTTCCGCTCGACTACTCGGGCTACCCCGCCGCCGAGGGGTCCGACTCCTCCGCGCCCCTGGTCACGTACCCCAACCTCGAGAGGCTGTGGATGCCCCGCCTGCCGCTGAGCGTCGACCTCGCCACCGTGCTCCTCGAGCCCGCGATCCGCTCCGGCAGGCTGCGCGAGCTGGGCCTCTGCTGGCGCCAGGACCCGGGCCACTTCTTCCCCGGCGCGCTGGCCTGGCTGCGCGGCGCGGCGTCGGTGCGGACCTTTGGCTTCTTCAACTTCGACTTCGAGTCCCACGCGGCGCTGACGCGGGACCCGGCGCACCGCGGCGTCGACCCCATCGATCTGCTGTTTGACTTCCTCGAGGCGTTCCCCAACCTCGAGGTCTTGGAGCTGCACTCCGAGCTGTGCGAGCCGCGGCGCATCGGGGCGGTGATTGAGCGCGTCGCGAAGCTGGGGAGGCTGAAGCGGGTGTACCAGCGCGCGCTGACGGGCGTGTTGATGGACCAGCTGAGGGGCTTCTGCGAGGCCCATGGCGTGGAGCTGGTGTACGGGGGCTGGGACGCGCTGTTCCCCGTGCCGCTGGAGCCGCTGGGCCCCGTTGAGCCGGTCGAGGCCATGATGTCGGATATGCTGGCGCTGAAGGATACCTGACGGATGGGCTGCGGCTCGTCGGCGTCTGTACCCCTCTCTCCTTGGCGGCATAGGGCATGGGCCATTCCGGGAAGTTGGATTCGGCCTCATAGCGTCAGGCGTGGCAGGACTGTCGACTTCTTCCCCCGTAGAGAGGTCCTTGGGACGGCAAGTCTCGCGAGAACATGGGCGAGTCAGGGATAGCGAGAACTCGTGCAGGCAGCCAAAAGCGGCCCTCGCGGCCCAGTCGAACAAGTGAACAAAACAAGCAGATTAGGGGGTTATTCAAGCTCTCGGCTACTAAAAACACGGCACGCATACAAGCTATCGCTATCGTGATACTGTGGCGGGGGAAGATCCGCAGCTGACGACGACCATGTCAACAAAAAAAAATCCACGATCGTGAAACCAATGTGTTCTCCCACTTCCCTTTCCCCGGCCCGTCCTACTCCCCATTCCCCGCGCCCGCCCTCCACTCGCGCGACGCTGATCCGAGCGCAGCCGCCCGTCCTTTTCTCTAAACGCCGGTTGGATATCCTTCCCCAAAGACAGATTCATTTCCTCCCAAAGAAAAACGTGTGCAGTTATATTATAGTGATAGTGAGGTGAGGAATGGGCACCGGAGACCCTGTTTGCTCAAAAGGAAAGTGTGTACGGTGGTGGTCCGTCACCGAGACGGCGAGGGGTGGACGGCTACGTTGCCCGAGATGAGACTCTCCATCTCCCACGGGCTGAGCGTGCTTCGCCTCCTCGATGCGACTTTGCTCACGCGTCTGTCGCGCTTGCGCTTCGTGGGCTGGTGCTGTGGTTGTTCCTCGTCCTCGTCTTGCGGGAGATCGCGCTTGACGGGGTCGAGGTCTTGGTCTGGTGTTGTCCTCGCGGGTGAGTCGTTTGGTTGTTGCGGCTCTGGCGGCACGGCCACGATGGTCTCTGGCGGAGGAGCGGGCATGGGCTGCTGCTGCTGCTGGGATGCGGGTATGGGTTTGCCAACGGCGCCTCCGCGAGCGGCCTTGAGCTTTGCGCGGACACGTGCGGCATCGGCTTCGCGTTCCGAGGCGGCAAGCTTGGCCGCAATGGTGGCCATCGTCAGGGGGCTTTGCTGTGGTGGCGGGTCTGACGGGCGAGGAAGAGGGAGACGGGAGGGAACGCGACGCAGAGGAGTGCGGTGTGGCGTCGCGGCTTTGTTGCCGTTGGGGTGCATGGCAGGGGCAGGAGGCGCGGCGTCGCAGCTTTCCTGGCTGGTTTGGCTCTCCTGGCTCTCCTGGGAGACTGTACGGGCGGTCTTGACTGGGGATGGGGTCTCTTTCGGTGCAGACACCGCTGGTGACGGTGCCGCGGGAGCTGCTGCCACCAAGCGTGGTGGTTTCGGCAGCTTGCGAGCTGTAGGTGTTTGGTTCGCTCCAGGGGGCGGGGTTCCTGATGGTGTGATGAGGGGCGCGCCGTTGTGGGTTGAGTTGGATTCAACCGAAGCCGCAGAAGTGGTACGTGAGCGGTCATCGACCGGGTACGAAGGCTTCTGCGGAGATCTTGGGAGCTGGACGAGATGCGGCGGCGGCCTGGGGGCGGTCTCGACGGCGCGGATGGTACGGGGCTTCTCCTCCGCCATCATGTGGTAGTCTCCCTGCTTCTCGCGTCTCGGCCGTGCATCGCGGTTGCCAGCCGATGCCATTTCTCGGAGCGGACTCAGCTGAGGAGGAGGCGGCAGAGGGGGGGAGCTGAGGAAGGCAGTAGACTGTTGGAGGATCTGAACATTAGGCTCCTCAATATCCAGTTCTTCCACGTCAACGTCCTCAAAGATGCTCGACTCGTCGCCGCTCTGCTGCTCCTCGTCGTTGTATTCTTCTTCGTCGGGAACCGCGTAGTGCCGCTCAGGAGCAGGAACGAGATGCAGAGACTCGACTCTCTGCGGGGCAGGGCAAGGAGAGTCGGGCATAGCCTCCTCTTCCTCCTCTTCAAGATCAGCAGTGCATTCTTCTTGGACACAAGACAGCTCTTGTATGTCCATTCCGCCCTGCTGCGTCTCCTCAACGTCACGCACGCGCACGGGGCTCAGGCGAAGACCCATCTTGAGCTCCTCCATGTTGACCGACTTGCCGTCAGCAACCATGCGCCGGCGCCAACCGTCGATGAGGTGGACGGCCTCCTGCCAGCGGTTCTCCATCGCGACCCAGCCAGCACGCAGGCGAGCAATCTCCTCCTCGCGGACCTCAACCTCCTCGATAGGGGCGAATGAGGGGTTCGTTAGGATGGAGCGCAGATGTTCAAGAATGGCGTCCAGCTCGGAGGCCATGTCCTCAGCAGTGGGCAGCGCGACGGCATGCCCATCACCCTGGCTTGTCCGGGCATCGCAGCCGCTCATCTCGCGCAGGCGTTTCGTCGTCCGTCTTACCAGGTCTAGAAGGGTTTCGTTCTCTTCGCTCAGGTTCCTCGCCAGGTCCGTCAAGAACTCGTTTGTCTCGCTGCGAAGGTCGTAGTTGGAATCGTCAGTGCTCGTACCAGCCTTGCCCGCGCGCCGGGGCGACACCTTCTCCTCGCCCTCACCGGCGACGACGCTGATGACGGTAACCGCAGAGCTCTTTGCCGCGCCGCGGGGACGGCCGGCATCACCAAGTTGCTTTTTCAGTCCGTCGATCTGGCGGTCGCGGCGCCGGACCTCCGTTGCGCAGGAGGCGCGCGTCTGGGCAACGAGCGTCTTGGCGCGGGCCACCTCGTCCTTGAGTCCGCGAACAGCAGCGTCGGCCGACTTGAGCTGGGTGCGCAGCGTGCTCTCGGTGGCCTCGCTAATGTCGAGCTTTCGTTGAGCCTCGGTGTGCTTCTCCGAGAGGCGTGTTATGTCGTTTGTGTATCGGAGATTCTCGGCGCGGACGTTGCGTAGGGTAGTGGAGAGGTTCTCGCGGTGTTCGGCGTCGCGCTTCAAAGGGGAATAACATCGTCTCAGTACGGGGTTTCTTCTCTGCAAGGCATAGGGTTCAAGGGAATTGAAGGCACACGCACGTCTCTGCGCAAGATCAAGTCGTTGACGATGCTCATGATCTTGCCCATGGTGGCCTCCGTGCCGCCCGGATTGTCGTCCGGGTCGGCGAAGTTGATTGTCTGGCCATCGCGGAGGAGTCCTCGCGAGAGCAATTGGTTGTTGATGTACAGCGACGCTGTACGCAGGTTCTCGTTGTCCGCCATTGTGGTGGGCGTGTCTGTCACGACAAGACGACCACTGCGGAAGGTGTTTGTTGGGGAGTCTCTCTGGGTCAACACATGCGGAGGAAGGTATTGATTGAATGACTGCTCGAAAGCTTATGGCTGAAGATCCGAAAAACTGCAGAATGTGTCATCAATGAAGACAGGAGCTATCGCGTTGGAGTAGTAGTGCCAGGCGTCGGTCGGAGCTTATGCAGGACGAACCAGCACCCTTTTCTGCGTGGTCGACAAGGGCAGGTTTTCCGGATGGAACCCGCTGCAGTTGTGTATTTTGGCGTCCGTTGCCATGTCACCCCCACCTCGCAAAGTAAACAAAAATTTGGCCAACTCATAGCGACTCATAGCGTCACATGGGTCCTGGCCCGACCCTGCGGGGCTAGCCGAGATCTGCCTAGCGCATTTCTTATAATTCATGCGATATCTGCTCCGAGTCACATCTCGCACCCATCACACTCGGGAGTCTCATTATATTCCTTTTCGTCAGTCCGCAACCCGGGAAACAGACATCCCTTTCCGCCTCGCCATGGCATACAACCCAACGGCACTTGGGCAATCAGCGGAACCCCTTGTGCACGATGTTTCGGGCGAGATCTGGCACCCTTTGTGGCAGCAGGAGTGCGTCTTTGGACCCGACGTGTTTGAGGATGTCATGATGAATCTGGTCAAGAACCCGAACATCAACTCGTCATGGCTCTTCCGCGCGGACATACTCCATGATTCGGACCCAGCCTGGACACCTCCCCCTCCCCCCACATCTGACTCCCTGGCGGAAGAGGACGCCGCACAAGCTGTGCAGCAACCCGTCCCTGTTACCTTTAGGGATTTTCACAACGACCGCGTTCTCGTCCGTAGACTGATCCCGCGCAACACTCGCCGGGACGACCCCTTGGAGCAGACGTGCGTCTTCGCCTCCTGCACCCCAGATGACACCAAGACCAGGTCCCTGGTCGTTTACCTTCCCCACGTATCCTCTCCCGACGACCTCCCCTTTTACCACCCCAGGGTCCGGGGTGTCGCGCATCTTCACGAGTGGGACGCTGCGCGCGCCGTGGGAACGGTATCTATCCACTACCTGTTCTACGACGAGGCCGACTTCGCCGTCGACAAGCTGGTGCGGACCGCCCGCATGCTGCTGCAGGCGCTCTGGAAGCACGGCCAAGGGCGGGTTCAAGGGTATACCAAGCGAGTGCACCACGACGTTGTCATCCCGCAGGCGCGGTTCCAGAATCGCTATACTGAGCTCAAACTCAAGTATGCCAAGGATTTGGTGGAGAATTGGGCTGAGACGACTGACCCTTCGAAGCATGTCTTTGAGGATTTGGGTATTGCTGCTTTTCTGATCGAGCTCTGGGCGGAAATGTACAAGGACCAGCCATTCCCCGGGTTCGTGGACATTGGTTGCGGCAACGGCCTGTTGGTATATCTTCTGATACAAGAGGGCTACTCCGGATGGGGTTTCGATGCCAGGGCGAGGAAGTCCTGGGTAAAGTACAACTCGGTCCAGGATGGGCGAGACTCCCTTCAGGCCTTGGTTCTTCTCCCCGACATTGTCTCCAGGCCATCCTACGCTGACGGCGAGAAGCCTGTTTTGGACTTAACAAAGGTTCACAACGGCGCTTTCCCCAAGGGCACCTTCATCGTCTCGAACCATGCGGACGAGCTGACACCGTGGACGCCGATCCTTGCGACGCTCTCTGAGAGCCCCTTCATCATGATCCCCTGCTGCAGTCACGCGTTGGGCGGCCAAAAGTACCGTCCGCCGCCTCCGCGTGACAAGACCAAGTCGCAGTCGACGTATGCTTCGTTGGTCGACTGGGCCGCGCAAATCGCCGAGGACTGTGGCTGGATTGTCGAGACGGAAATGTTACGCATCCCAAGTACGCGCAACACTGCCATGCTAGGACGTAAGCGCGCGCGGGATGTTGAAGAGGTGGCCATTGACGGGGTATTGGCCAAGTATGGTGGAACGGACGGGTACTTTGAGAGCGCGGCAAAATTAACCAAGACTGAGAAGGGGCATTAGATCATCAAAACTTGACAGAGACCTTAAAAGATACCTGTTGATGCCAAACTCATGGTCTTCATTCCACGTGCCTCTTATGGAATCGGTTTCAGCATCAAACGAACTATCCGGTGCAGTGTCCCGAGGATGGCATATGTACGCCTATGGTGACCCACCCCCAAGGCCTTCGTTTTAAACCAACCCAGCCAACTCCTGGATTCTCTTCCTCGCAGCCTCTCTCACCTCAACGACCACCTCTCCAGCCGGCTTAATCTCTCTGACAAGTCCCACTCCGGCACCCGCCCACTTTCCAATCATCCTCTTCCCCTCGTCCTCGCTCCATCCCGTACGCAATCTCTCTCGGCTCTCCTCCACCGTTGTTGTCTTGCCACCAAGCGCGTGATACTCGCGATGTATATCGCCCACGATCGCCCGGCCATCGTATCCGTCCTTCCAGAGCTTGTTATCCACAAGCTTATCGTGGAAATCCGACTTCCACGTGCTCACACCGCCATCTAGTGTCCGCACGATAACCTCCTTATGCAACTGCGCACTCAAGGCTTCATTCGTGGCAACGAACCGCGTGCCCATGACCACACCCTCTGCGCCCAGCGCCAGCGCGGCTGCTACGCCGCTGCCCTCGACAATGCCGCCCGCTGCCACGACCACGATCTCCCGTCCGGGAAACTCGGCTGCCAGCATGGCCTTGATCTCCGGCACAAGCGCCACGACGCCGCATCCGCGCGAGAACTGGTGTCCTCCCGCGTCGACGCCCTGCGCGACGATCACGTCTGCGCCATCCTTGGCCGCTTCCCGCGCGGCGGCAACGTTGCCTACCTGGACAAAGACCTTGGTCCCCTCATTGCGGAGCGCGGCGATGATGCTGCTGTGGGGCTTGGTCTCCGGGTGCGGGGCGAAGAGCCAGGCTGCTGCGACGCGGTGGCGGACGAGGATTGGGAGGACGTGGGCGTTGAAGTGGGGTGCCGTCTCATGGGAGGTGATGAAGCCCACGCCGAGCGGGAGGGTGTTGGTGCCGTCAGCGACGGGCGAGGAGAGGAGGGTGCGGGCTTGGGTGAGGGCCTTGTCCAGATCCGTCAACTGGATGGAGGATTCGGAGAAGTCGAAGCCCGCGGCGATGAAACCTGGGGGAATTTGTCAGTCGTGGTCGGGTGATGAGAGATATTGGTCTAGGCCGAGTCAAGGGAGGATGAGAATGGCGTCCTTACCGAAGCCGCCGGCCTTATGGACCTCGGTTGCCATGGCGGCGCCGGCCGAGCCGAGCATCGGCGCATTGATGATGACGGGCGCCTTGACGTGGGGAAACCAGGAGACCAGCCTTGAGAGCGACATGTTTTGCTTTTTTGTTTTCTTGTTGCTTGTTTTTCGACGGCTGGGTTCTTGTGAGACAATGCTGTTCGAGATTCGGACGGAGGGGTTTAATAGTCTGGGGAATGTGAATCAGATTGCGTGAGTGAGAGTGTGGGTAAGCCGAGTGAGACGGCAAGACAACAAGACCTGGTCACTGCGGCGCGAGTACGTCAGACGGGAAGATCGCCGGGTGCCCGGCCCCGCATGGGCATGGAGACTGTTGTTGAGGTTGCGCCCTTGTTCCCGTCAGTGAGACCTCGGATAAAAGTGGATACCGATCAAGCAACTCCGCGGGCAAGCGGGGCCGAACCGCCCGTCACACACGCCGGGGGATGGTGACTGCACGAACTGCCATGCTCGCCGGGACAACTATAAGATGGAGATAGAAGGCAACTTGCACACATTGCTAGTGATCTGGAGTCGATTGTTTGGAGACGCGAATTGAACCTCGAGGGCAGGGTGCCTTCGTCGGACCCGCTCCCAGGAGGCCCAGGTCGCTCCGTGTTGAACGATACGCCTCCCACCGGTCCAATCGTTGCCTTGAACAACCCCAACAAAAGAAATCTCGGTGTTTGGTCTAGCAACGTGGGAACGAAATAGAGCTGATGAGAGTGGGGTATGAAACGAGCTACAAGGCCAAAAAGCTTCCGGCTTACATAGTGACTGTGGAGATTACATGAAGCATAAATTCATTCGCATTTTGGCAAGTTTGAGTTCCTCCAGAGCCTTTGAATCAGACCTTGGTTGCGCAGCGAGATCAATAGTAGACGTCCTGTCTAAGAGACGACGACAGACCCAACATGACGTGGCCCTTTTCAGGTGTACGCTCACGAGCAAAGTGAATAAAAGACGTCTATTCCTCTCAGTGCCTCTCCAGTGGTGACACTCCCTCGATGCCATCTACTCTCCCTGCCTCTATTTTCCTCCCTGCACGCGGAAACCAATTACGCCGCGAATATCTTCAACAACCCCTCCATCGCAACATTCCCACCACTAAACACCAACCCCAGATCCCAGCCCTCCTCGCCCGCCTCCCTTTCCACCATGGCCCTAAAGTCCTCGTTGAACAGCGCCACCGCCAGGGGCACGGCGCCGCTCGGCTCGATGACCAGCTTGAAGCGCTCAAACACCAGCTTCGTCGCCGCCTTGATCTCCTCCTCCGACACGCTGAACATGTTCTCGACCAGCCGGCGCTCGTAGATGACGCTCCACGGGTGCTTCCCTACCGGCGTCCGCAGACCGTCGGCGATGGTCAGGGTCTTCACGCTCTCCACCCTCTTCCCGGCCTCGAAACCGCGCTTGCAGTCATCGGCGCCCTCGAACTCGGGCTCCGCACCGAACACCCTGATCCCAGTGCCCTCGCAGCTGAGCGCGACGCCGGAGAGCATACCCCCGCCTCCGCATGGCGTCATGATGGCATTCAGCCCCTTGATATCCGGCTTGCCGTCGGACGAGGGCAGCCCCGTCGAGTTGAACGTCGGGTTCGCGGCGGAGTGGCCCGCGGCCATGAGGTCGCGCACCTGCTCCTGCAGCTCGAGGCCCATGGTGCCCTGGCCCAGCATGATGTCCGGGTGGTCGTAAGGCGGGACGAGGCGGGCGCCCGTCTCGGCGATGACGCGGTCGGCGACAGCCTCACGCTCGACCGAGGTGCTGCCGCTGAAGACGACGTTGGCGCCGTACCCGCGCGTCGCGGCGATCTTGTTGGGCGGGGAGATGTCCGGCATGACGATGTGGGCCGGTATGCCGCTTTCCCTGGCCGCCAGGGCGAGAGCTTGGGCATGGTTTCCTGGGGATCGGCCGTGTTAGCGTGCATCGTCCTCTGGATTGTCTCCTGGTCCCGTTGTCTCTGCTGTGATGGATGAGAACGGTTTCCCCTACCTGAACTATGCGTGACAACGCCCTTCTCCTTCCCACCACTCTCGAGCCAGCCCGGCTCCTGCTTCAGCCTCTCGACGGCATGGAACGCGCCGCGAACCTTGAACGCGCCAATGCGCTGCAAGTTCTCACACTTGAACCATAACCGGAGCACGGGCTTCGCCGGCGTGCGCCCTTCCCACTTGGTCCCCTTGAGATCCCCCACGCTCCGTGGCGTCGAAGCCAGCGCCGTGAGGGTCTTGTTGGTGAGGACGGGGGTGTAGTGAACGTGCGGCTTGACGAGCGCGTGGGCTTCCACGACCGACGCCCGGGTCAGGGGCGGGCAGGTTGAGAGGTCGGCCATGCCGGGCACGTATGTGAGATTTGGGGTTGGGCGTGAGGTGTTTAATGGCAGATGCACGGGATCGAGGTACAAGTCAAGGGTAACTGAAATCGGGCATTGACGAGATGGTCAAGTCTTGTGGATGAGGAAAAGGGAGAAAAAACGAGACGTGGTGTGAAGCAGGGTCGGTTGGCGATGGCGCTGGCAACGGGATGCCGGCATCGGGAAGGGGTGCGCTGTCGCCTGACGCCCTCCGGACGGGGCAACCCCGCTTTTGTCGTCCAGGCTCGGCGGTTTGGGCCCCGGAAAACAGGCCGTGACGCTTGGAAACCGTGACAACTGCCACTGGTTTAGCCACGGGTATATTACAGCCGGCTTTCACCACCAATGGAGACGAATTGTTTTCTGAAGTTCTTGATACGTTTTGACTTTTCGTAGGACACGAAACGCCATGAATCGTCTAGACTATGAAGGCAACGCGCTGAGACGGTGCCTGCCAAGAGAGGGTTCTCGCATTGGACCAAGGGGCGGCAATATTTTCTCTGAGCGAGGGGTGACACGTCGTCATCTGAGGAGTACATAGACCGTACCTTACCTTACCCGTGGGGAATGGCCAGTAGCTGTGGCGCCTGCCATTGAACACACGTGTTGTGGTACCTTGCACCTTGCGTTTCTGGACGTCAGTTACGTTGGGAGACGGGCAATGGCAAGGCACCCTGCCGAAATGGGAGGACGACATTGAGTGTCGCCATGCAGTCTGGGGTAATCGCCCTACCCTAGGTGGAAGGCGCCTGGTGTGTCCCTGACACTAACAGGGATCACATCGCCGTTCTCGAACGCGGGGCTTTTTTTTTTTTCCTTCAGAGGGGCGGAATCCTCGGGGACTAGACAGGTCAGCGATCGCTAGCTTCGGGCACTTTGAGATCATGACTTCACTCTCATCTCAGTTTACTACGTGCGTCCCAAGCTTTCGAGTGAGAGATTCAACCACTTCAAATCATTCTACGCGGCGATTGCAAGAATTCCAACTATATCACGAACTTATCCGGTGATAGTTGACCCCACCATAGCTATTACCCCTCCACCGGTCTTGTTGTCCGCAATACTAGCCTACATTTCGACGGCATCACAACAAACCGCACGGCGACCATGGCAAACGACCCAAACAAGCTCTCAACGGCCTTCGCTGACACGCCACTCTCGAAGCATGGCCAGAAGTGGTCTGCCTTCTGGGAAGAAAAGTACACGCCCTGGGATCGCGGCGGCCCCTCTGTCGCTCTGCTTGATCTGCTGACGACCCGCCCCGATCTCGTTCCGCCACCTCCCTCCCCAGCAGAACAGGGCCAGTCCGACAGTGACAGGCCCACGGCACTTGTACCTGGTTGCGGCAAAGGCCACGATGCTATTCTTTTAGCTGGTTTAGGCTACGACGTCCTTGCCCTCGACTTCTCACCCACCGCCATCGCCGAAGCGAAGGACAACCAGAAAGCCATTGCGGCTAGGCTCGGAGCCGGCACGGAAGCGGCGGAGGGAGAACTGGACGCCTACACCATCCGCCATCCCAGCGGCGCAGAGCCCGGCGCTGTGACGTGGCTCTCGGGCGATTTCTTCTCCGACTCTTGGCTTGCGGAATGGGGCCGCGAGAAGGCTTTCGACCTCATATTTGACTACACTGTGAGAGCCCTCGCACCTGAACCCGCGGGACGTCGAACATGAATGAGAGGTTCAACTAACATGCAGAACCCAGTTCCTCTGCGCTCTTCCACTAACCGCGCGCCCCCTCTGGGCCACCCGCATGACCGCCCTTCTCGCCCCCCACGGCCGCCTTGTCTGCCTCGAATTCCCCTCCGGCAAGCCCCTCTCCTTGCCGGGACCGCCGTGGGGCTTGACCCCCGAAGTCTACCTCGCGTTGCTCTCCCGCCCCGGCGAGCCGCTCGAGTTCTCCTCCTCGACGCAGGCGGGCGACGACACTGACGTTGTCATTGTGCCGCCCTTCCGCGAAGACGGTCTCAAGCGCCTGGAGCTTGTGAAGCCCGCTAGGACGCACCGGGCGGGCATGAACGAGGACGGCACGGTGCGCGATTGGATCCACGTCTGGGGTCGTTGATGCTCGTCAATGCTCGCCGATGCCTTTTGTGCCTATCCCATGCGAGACGCCCCCCATTGCGTATGCTGTAAATAAAAGCCACCATCTACCTCTACCACTCTTCCACCGTCCGATGCTCCCACGTGACAATCATCATGCCGTCTTCCGCAAAGAGTTGTAATGCTCGCCCAGCCCGTACCCGTGCCGATAGTAAGCCAGCCAAATCTCCTTCTTCGCCGTCCCGGGCTCCTCGCTGGCGGCGCCGTCGACGTCGTCCCCGGCGCTTGGCCCGATCCGTTCCGTACGCCCGTCCTGCACGACACGGATCTCGACTCCGTACACGTTCGCCAGCGCCGCGAGCTCCAGCTGTCCGCCCCACTCCGCCGTGTCCCGGATCTTCTGCGCGTACGCCTCCAGGTCCTCCTCGAGGAACGGCGCAAAGTCGTCCGGGTGGCTCGCCATCCACTCCGCTGCCGCCCTCCGCACGATCTTGTACGGCTGCACGCTGGGCGTGGCGTCGGGGGCCAGTGGGATGCCCCTTTGCTCGAGCTGGTCCGCCACCGCAGAGAAGAGACAGTGGCCGTCGGGCGCGATCTCCTTCTCGGCGAGGGAGTGCGTCTTGAACTCCTTGAGCATGTACGTCTTCTCAGCGCCGCGGTGGTCCGTCATGTTCCGCGCCTCTTCCTCGGCCTTGACGGCAGCGGCCTCGAGCTCCGCCGCTCGCCGCGCCATCCGCTCCTTTTGCCTGTTGCGCTTCTTGCCTTGTCCCTGGCCTTGTGTTTGGGGCTCGTCATCGGCCGGCGGTGTGGGCGGCGCGGGCTCCGAGATGGAAGTCTCCTCGAGCTTGTCGGCGAGCTCGGCGGTATCGTCCCTCGTCGTGGCGTTCTCCGCGACATCTGCCTCGACGACCGCGCCACCACCGGACAGGGCGGCGAGCTCTTCTTCTTGCTGCTCTTTGAGCCGCCTCTCCATCTCGGCGCACTCCTCGTTGACGCCCTTGCGCGTCTTCTTGGTCGCGTTCTTCTTTTTGCTCGTGATCCGCCCGACGAGCTCGCGCTGCTCCTTGCGGTGTCGCGCCTGCATTTGGTCGAGCGTTTCGGCCTCCATCGTGGCTATTGTCGTCCGAACTTGATCGGGGACAGTGCTTTTGACTGGGTGATATCCTCGTGCGGCGGGGGAGGTGGGAAGGAAGCGGTGCCGGCGTGTCGACGTGAAAGAGGGGAGGTTGAGAGTGTCAGGCGGAGCACGGTCGACCGGTTCAGTCTGTGGCAGAGGACTCGTGGGAGGAGGGTGTGTCTGCCGACGAGAAAACCGAGCAGGGAGAGTTGTGAGAAGGCTCGGTAGTGAAGCGTAAGTGTTTGCAAGGGCACGAATGCGAGTCGTTGTGGTGGTTCTCGGCTCGAGGTTGGCACGTCACTGGAGCTCGAGCTTGCGTGGAGGGGTGAAATTTCTTGGTGGGGTGCACTGCGCTGGAATGCGGGGTCGGTGCGCTCCCGGAGAACGGCGCCGTAATTCGACGTCCTCTGGCACCGAACCTTCGGGGGCCGGCCCGCATCAGCACGGGGGAGCCTGCACGGGGACAGGTGATTTATGAAAACAGGAAGTTTCTGCGTTTTGATCAGATGCCTCAGCACATGTCTCTCGGGTCTCTAGATAAACATCTTGCATATGTTTGTTTCTCGAAAACGGGGCTACAGGCGTCGTGTAAGCAGGATTCTTTGTTCACTCAGAGCTGTACGGTGCTGGGACATCTTTGAAAGAGCATTGTGAATTGTTGAAAAATACTGTTTGGCCTACCTTTCTGGGTTCTACCACCATATTCATCTGCATTCTGGTTATATTCGAATTCCATGAGAGTCTTCCAGGCCATGCAATTCGTTGCGTTCCATTCCCGCCTCATGGACATTACGATGTCTGGTCTCGAATGTAGTATATGTAAGCTCCATCCACCTCTGATGAAATTGTACTCCCATCATTGATATCAAACTCCAGCGTAGACAGCTTGCCGTTTTCTGCTGTCGTCGTCGTCGAGCCCCCGAAGCCCCCAACAGCTACAGCTCTAACCACCGCCAAGATGTCTGTCCTCCTATACATCCAGCAGGAGCTCATGAAGACACACATTCCCGAAGACGGCTTCAAGGGTCTAAGGAAGGGCGACCATCCATGCACGATCTGCGTTGGCTCCCTCTACCGCCATATTTTTCTCAAATGCTGCTCGAGCGAAGTCAATGAGCTCTGCGTCGTCTGCAAAGTAGAAGGAAAGGAGTGTAGAGCTGTAAGCAGGCATCCCTTTAATCACTCCAACCCCTTACCCCTTGTACTTTGTTTTTATCGTTCTCCACTCGCACGCTACTTCAAGGTCCTGAAATCTAGGCTCAGATCTCTCTTAGATACCCGAAGAGCTCCTCGGTGTGGCCCAGTCCCTTTGGAACCACGCCAAAGACATCGCATCCAAACACCTCGACAAGGACAAGGACCTCAACGACCTTCAGCGTTGGCGCCTCCACAGCGCCCTGCAGCGCGCGTGCATAGCCTGGAACGAGCTCCTCGAGTTCGTCGACCAGCCGATCGACTTGGGCGACGCCAGCCTCGAGGCCGTCAGGACCCAAGAGGCAATCATATCGCGGGAGATGTCCATCATCAGATTGCTCCGGGACGTGAGTAACCCGCCACGCTCATCACCCTACTCTACCTCGAGGTCCGCATCATGTCTGACCAAACGGGTGATGTGATAGGCCGATGTCATCAGGACCCCTAAAGAACTCCGCGCCCGCCTTGCCGCCCTCGCACCGCCCTGGTCCCGCCACGTCGAGCCCGCCAGGAAGCTCCGGGAGGCCGTGGCGGCCATCCCCCTCGCCAAGAACGTCCCGGCCCCCGGCGTCGCGGAAGAGAGAGGCTTTTCGGAGTTTCCGCAACTCGTTCCCGCGGAGGTCACGGAGAAGCTGATCCAGTTTTCCAGAAACGCTGTGCCCGTCTGCGGGCTGAGGTACCCCGGCGCCCGGCTCCGGATTTGTGAGGGGGGAGAGGGGGAGAAGCAGGGCCTTCGTAGGTCCGCGGATGAGAACGCCACCGTGGAGACCCGCGAGGGTACAAACGAGCCCACTGGCTCGGAGAGGGGTGATCTTCAGAACGACGCTGACGAAGAGCGCCCCGTCCACCCCGATAACGAGCACGACCCTGGGCCTGAACCAGAGCCGGATCCCGAGCCCGAACCCGTGAAACCCGCCCCCAAGAAACCGGCTGCAAAGAAAACAGCCATCGAAGCCCCGTCCAACTCCTCCCCCTCCGCCCCCGCCGCCGGCCACGATGAAGACAGTGACGCCGCCGAGCCCCCCAAAGCGCCGACGAAACCGAAGCGTGGGAGGCCCGCGGACCGGAACCCGGCCAAGAAAGCCGCCACAGCGAAGAAGGCTCCCGTGCCTCTGGCCACCGCCAAGGGGGGCAAGGCAGCGGCCAAGTCCAACAAAACTGCCAAGTCTAGCGAGACGTCCAACAGGAACGATGACGAAGAGCAGGATGACAATTATGCCAACGACGATGGCGACGACGACGCCGAGGGAGAAGAGGACAAGAAGGAGGCCAAGGCTGGCCCCGTGACCAGATCCCAGCTGAAACGCACTGCGCCTGACGAGGAGCCTGACCAAGACGAAGGCAAGACGCGGAAAAGGGCGAGGGTGCAGAGAAAAGCCGCGGCTGGGAAGCGATTAGACGAGTCCCTTTTTAAGGAAATGAATACCGGGGGCGCTTCAAAGATGCGTGGTGAAATGGGATGAGAGTGCGACTTTGTTCGCATTGTGTCCTTGGTAATTGCATGTCGGGGTGCATTGCGGCTGGGGTTGTAGTCTCGTCCGAAGGCGGTTCGTGGTAGTCCTTTTGACGTTGGAATTACACCGAGTTTGAGTATCGGGATTTAATATTTGCCCATTTTCGAGGTTCTGGTCTATTTTGTCAGAGTTTCCATTGGAGGGCCCTTCACGACATCAACTCTCGGCCCGTCTGGAACCGTACATTTCAGTCATCACTACATCCAGCTATCAACACACCATCACATACGACACACGACGGAGGCCTATCTTTGACGGTATTTGCTTGACAAAAAACCTGTCCCTAGGGACCTATATCTAGTAGCGAAGGCAATGCCGATCCCTCTGGATCAACTACATCGACAATTCGAACACCCCGGCCATCTTTCCCATGATGCCCCCACGGCCTGCGGCATGGTGGCCGGACCAGACGTGAAATGTCTTCTCGACATACCGGCAGCCATCTGCCTTCCCATACCTCTCCAACTCCAAGCACCAAGGTGGTCCTGGGGTCTGGTTCCTTTTAACCACCCCGTCCCCTACTTACACACGAGAAATAATACACAACTGGGTATCGAATGAATGCAATCCCGCGCGCTCCGGTCCAAGCCTTTCGCATCAGGAAGCGATGTAAGTGACTAAACGCACCCGCGGCTAGAAGCCCTTGAACGGGTCATCTCGGAAATAGTCGTCTTCGCCGGCCACTCGGCTACCACCGTAGTAGCCGTCTGTGCCACGCGTGCCACGAGAGCTGTAGCTATCGCGGTGGCGGCTGCGGCTTTGCCGACGTCGAAGCTCTTTGCTCCGTCTTCGAGCTCGATACCTGTATTCCTCGTGTTCATCGGGGTCTCTGTCAAACCCTGAGTACGCCAGGGGGCTGATGAAAGCTTCCATTCGCACCGTGCCGATAGCGTCAAAGAAGTTCCCACCAGGCCGTGAAGAGGCTTCTGAAGTACGCTGGGAGCCGGCCGTGCTAATGCCCCAACTCTGTCTACTCGAACCTTGTGATGGCTGGGACTGGTAGATGTCAGATGACCCTGCTGTGCCAACGCTGTTGCCAGCGTTGCTGTTGGTGTAGCTGTGCTGTCCAACACTGCCCGGCCCCGAAAAGCCGCGGAAAGAGAGTGGTGGCGGAACGTGGCCTCCAGTGTTGCTTCGCTTCCGTCCGTGGACCATAGCCTGGTTGGACCGTTCAGTGAATCGGGGAATAAAAGGTGGTTCGGCCGCGTCTCCGGACGGCTCGCGCTGATGATTGTTGCTTGGCATAGGCGCGTATGCATCCGCCGGTCTGTAACCGGACACGTCGCCTGTCCTGGACGAAGGAATGCTGGGAACGCTTGGAATACTTGGCGGTCCTGCGTTCCTAACCATAGGGGCCTTGCTCTTTGTCAGTCGAATGGAATCACGAATGCCAGGTCGCCTGGTTGGTGGTGGCGGTTCAAAATCCGGTACCGTTGTTTCTTTCGCAGGTTGAGGAGCAGCGATGATTTCTGGAATAGCTTGGGTCGAGTGTGCCAGAAACGAAAGCGCTGTGAGCCACACGTAATGTCGCTCGGACGACGTAGCAGTGAACTTCAACGCTCTTTGTGGAGTCAAGATAAGAATTGAACGGTTGAACACAGCACCCTGATTTTTGGGAGCGGGATTGTCGTCCTTGACATCGAGGACAGACTGGATTGTTACTACTCATTGTTAGCCGACTTCCTACACAGGCCGAGGAATTGCCACTTACGTTTCCGGCCAGTCTTACCCATCAGGGCACTGCCAGACGAGGGTTGCTTGCTGCTCCAGAGGATCGCCCTCTCGTAGGGAGCTAGCCAAACCCATCGCTTGTGGCGGTCGTTACTGGAGTCGTCCTTGCCACTATCAGGCACGCCGAAAGACTTGCGTCTCCTGACATACTTGAACATCCATTCGCCAACCATAGTCTGCGCGATGGCGTCTACAACCCCCGTGGCTTGCGAGGCACCATTGGAAGCCCCGCCGACAGAGTTGACGTCCGTGGTAGCGGTCTGAGCCGTTGTGGTCGACAGCCTTGATTTGTGTGACCTGTAGTGGGAGCTCGTGTCATGCCGAGGGCTGGTAATGTCGTTGTAAGGAAGAGGCGGCAGGCTCGGGCTCTCTGGCGCCTCGGTCGTTTCCGAGAAGGGCGGCGGGGATCTACTGCCTTGTCTGCGGTATCTCTGGTTCCGAGGAAGCGCGGCCGCCGATCGAACCTTGCGAATGCTGTTAGCACGGTGAACACTGCCGGCACGATGGTGGCTGCGGCCGATGCCTCGGCGATGCCATGGTGCGTCCATCTTCGTAGGGCTCCGCTGCCCATCACTCGGGGCGCTGGCACTGAATGGCGGTCGGCGAGAGCTGGCCCGAGTCGGAATAGGGAAGGGAGGGTCGCGGGGTTCCGGAAGACTGGGGCTCCTAGGGCGGCCCTGATGGCTGGCAATGCCGCTCTGGATCATGGCTGCTTTTCGCATAACGTTTTGCTTGCCTGACGGACCGGCAGTAGACTTCTCGTAACCCCTGGCTGTAGGCTTCGCTGGCTGCTTCTTGACAGCTGTCTCTTTGTACTCCAGGTTGTAGCTGTAGCTTTCGGTTCCCGGAGGACGTCCTGGACCCCTGGTAGGTGCAGACTTCTTGGTCTGCTCCGGTGATGCTGCAAAAGTGCTCGCAGATGTGCGGTTAGACGCTCGAGAGTCCGTCATCCTCATCCCGGGAGCGGAGAGGGCGGTTCGGTACTCAGAGTCGCTCACATCAGCATCAAACTCGTCCTGTTCATCGGAGCTTTGTGCATCCTGGAACCCAGCGAAGAGACTGCTGATGCGGTGCGGTCGCCGCATGGGCGCGCTGTTTGACAATGGCCCGTCATCATTGTTACCGGGATATGCGTCACGGGTTTGTTCTCCAAAAACGGGTGAAATAGGTGGGGATGAGGGCATGTCCGTGAGACTGCGCTTGCTCGTGAGTCTCTTGGGGTTCCTCGGCGGCAGGTGTCCGGGGACAGGAGTAAAGTGCCGAGGGTCATCGGTTGTAACAGCGGTGGCAATGACGGGTGATGAGGGTCTCGAGGTGATTGCTGAAGGACGCAAATGTACAGGGAGACTTGCCAATCGCTTGTCTGAGAGGATCTCTTCCGTCTGAACAGCAGCGGACCGCGTCTCGGCCGAGGAGATGATTGATACCTGGCAGCCAAAGTCTTTGAAATACTGTGGTAGTCGAGGCTCCCGTGGTGTCGTCGGGCGACTTGTTGGTGGGATAATACTGATGCTTGGGATGGTCAGTTCCTGCATCGGTCGTAGCACAGGAGGCGTCGGAGGCTTTTCCTCGGGCTTGTCTGTCTGTGTCGAGATGGACACCATGACGGGAGGTGGGGTTTCGGGAAGAGGCGGTGTCAAGGACCTGTATGGTGATTTGGGCGTCTTGGGAGGGCTCAGGGGTTCTTCGACCGTCTGCGAGCCAGCTGAGACCATGTGGTTGAAGGGCCGGGGCTCGATAGACAACGGTCGGTTGATGTGGACTCGCTTGCGCCGCTGGTTGGCCTCTACTTCCCATTCACCTCTAGGAGCGGCCTCGACTTCAGGGAGTCTCTCGACCTTGACGATGGGTTCAGGAGTTCCTGGCTTAACTGGCTCCAGCTTCGGTGACGGAGGAGGCGAGTACTGGATACCTGTGTCTGCGTAGGTGACCTTTGGTGCCGGCGGCTGAGGGACGGGCATCAAATCCTCGTCGTCTTCTTGAATCCCGTCTTCCAGGGCCTCCAAAACCGGTTGGTTCATCCAGAGTCTGCCTCGAGTCACACTTCCCGGACGCTGAGGACTTTCAAGGCTTTGGTTTCTGCGGTGAATCCTCGACAAGACGCTGTCACGGCTGAATGTTCGGGTATGGCGGTGGATCGACATGGCGCTTTCACGTCCACCATCATCGGTTTGCCAGTCGTCATCGCCGTCGAGGTTGAGTTCGTCGGCTAGGGAGTTGCCATTGAAGACCTTGCCAGGACTCTGCTGCATGGAAAACCGGACGCTGTTGGTCATGCTCATGGTTCGGACGCTCGCTACGTCATCCTTTTGGTCTTCTGTTTCGCTGTCGTGGCCATTGGCCTGAGCAGCCTGGTAGGCGGCGACCTCGTCCAGGACCACCTTCAAGCGGCTCTCGGCAACGTGGACCCTGCGTTCATACTTGCGCTTCTCTTCTTCCCACGAGTCCTTGTCTTGAGCCCATAGGTCGTGAACCTTTTGTGAGTCTTCTTCCTGGCTTCGGATCTTTCTTTGGGCTGCTTCAAGTCTCCTTTTCGTTTCCGTGATGGAGTCAACGGCCTCGTCCCTCTCGCGGGCGAGTTCGCCAAGTGCCGAGGAGGTGCCGCCCTCGAGCAGCGTCAATTGACGTTGCAGTGAACGGTTTTCCTTGGCGGTGGTGGCTACCGATTCTTGAAGTGATTCCTGGTCCTGGCGCGAGGCATGCAAAGACACCTCGAGGTTTTCGATGAGCTTTGCCTTCTCTTCTTGATCTCGCCTCAGGTTCAGAATCTCGGCAACGAGGTTGGCGTGCAGAGTTGGAGTGAAACGACGCGGGTCGAGGACGCTGATGCCGTCGTCGTTGGTCATATTTCGGGAGGAGCGTTTAGAACCCTTGTCGTTCTGCGGGACGGGAGGAGGTGAAGGGCTCTTCTTCCCATTCGGAGGGGTAACTGAGCGTCGGGATTTTCTCGAGCTTCGTGATGGTGTTCTGTACGGTGTATCCCGGGGTGTAGGCAATGCCGTCACGGCGGCATCGCCTCTGGACTCGTCCTCGGTCTCCCAGACTGCCATGTTGACTGGCGGACAGAGACAAAGGAAAGCTCAGAATGAGTTGTCGAGGGCGCGGTGGTCCTCAATTGAACCCCTCAGGAAAGAGGTGTAAGCATTCAGGGTGTGGTCGATCGGCTAACAGCGAGGAAATGTGCTTGGATCACCAATCGTTTCGGGGAAAATCGAAAGTAGGGGATCAAAGCACACAGCTGAGTCCCAGGGATCCTTGCAGCTTGTGGAAATGACAGGCGCCAGAGAAGCAGTCCGACCGCGCAATCACGGGCGCATTGACGCTGTTCAACCCCCACAGGCTTTTGGTTAGTGTTCAGTGCTACGGGAGAGGCACAATTGAGGGAGAGACCGAAAGGCTGTGTCAAGGAAGATGCATGGATGAAACTTACGACGTAATAGTGCTACTGCTGTTGCTGCTGCGTCACGGGCGCAGCAAGTCTTGCCAAAAGGGTGACAGATGATACGTAACAGCCGATGGCCCGATAAGTCGAAAAGTGAAATAATGAAAGATTGGCTTAAATGGCCGTTTCTGACCGATTGGGACTCTGCTTAGCATGAAAGTCGAATGGTCCCATGTGGAATAATGGGCTGTGTAAGAGCCGGGGAGGGATGTTCGGGAACGGTTTGGGAAGGCTGCCCACCTTAAGAACGGAGAGATATAGGTAGTTAATCCAGGTTTGAGACTGGCTGGCTCTCGAAGCCTGAAATCAACGTCGCAAAGGAAAGGAGGGGGCGGAGATCGAGGGCCCGGCAGTCGCAAGACAACGTCGGAGTCGCAATGGGTGGAGAGCGGTTTTATGTCGACATGTCATTCGGGAATTGAGTTTGAGAGACCGAGATGGGATGCGACACCGCGTAGGTTGGCCGGTAGTGAAAGATCTCGAGTCGAAGAAACGGGAAAATGGACAGGAGAGATTGACGTGTGTACAGAGCGATGGCGATGTACCGATTATATGACAAGAGGGCGAGGCGTCGGAGAAGAAACGGTCGTCGAGCGCGAGAAGCGTGTGAGAAAAGGGCGTGTGAAGGCTTGTTTCGCGCGGTTCTGGTGGGGGAAATTTTGTGGTCAGCCCGCCTCTTCTCCCGGACCTCCCTCCTTCCTTTCTTCTCAAGCTGCTTCTCCCGCAGCAATCGGCCGGAATACCTAAATTCGTCGAGACATTTGGAGGGGGCTTACCGAATAGAGTGGATTGGATGACCGATAGTTTGTCGGAAGGTATGGAAACAAGTCGAGGTGAGAAAAGCAATGGCGCGCCGGCGGGTTCGAGACAATGACGGGACAAAAGGAACGAAGTGAGGACAGTAGAGGTCCGGTGGTAAAGTAAAGATAAGTGTAATGTACAACTGCCAACAGCTAAGTGGCGAGTCAGAATGAAGGAATGCGCAGGAGAACAGTCGTGCAGCGGTAGGCCATGTATCTCAGCAAGGCGGAGGATAGAACAGCTACATCCGAGGCCAGTTGGTGTGACAATGGCAGCGCCTCTGGGGGATCGGAGGTGGAGGAGGAGGAGAGAAGAGGCTGAGAGAGAGGGCGAGGCGCGAGAACTGAGAGTCGAGACTCAAGTGCGAGGCCATCAGACAATTCGGTTACTGCGAGCATGGGACTATGGACAGGCTGAGATGGGATGGAATATTGGGACGAGCCAGGGTCGACAAGCATGGGGTGGACAGCACTAAGGTAGGTAGGGTGGAGGCCGGGGGGGTGGTCAAGAGCAAGAGGAGGAGAAAGCATCAAAGTGGAAATGGGAACATTGCAGTAGCGAGGAGCGGATGCAGCGACGACGGGACGCCATGAGAGGAGAGCACAAGAGAGAGAGAAAAGACCCCATGCAGATTATGTACATACGGTTCCCCCCTGGTACTCCACAGCATCTTGGGGAGAAGCGTAGATGCAACGACACGGGTCAGCAAAGGCAAGTCAGCCGGCGGAAGGTGCAAGCATGTGCAAGTGTGAATGCAGGTGCAGGCAACGTCTGCTGCATCTGTGCTCTGTGCCGCGCCGTGTTGTTGTGATGGGCGCAATCATCCGATCCTACGTGCTTGCTTTGCTTGTTGGTGCTTCGTTTCGCAACGGTTCAACGGGCTGGAAGCTGCGGGATGCAACTGTGATGGGGTCATGGACATGAGCCACACCCAATATGCGCCCCCTGGTCTCTGAGATTAGCTACATTGAGGTGGAAAACGGAGCGATCATGGCTGTGATTGGGAAGCGAACCAGGAATCCATAGAGGAGGAGACAAAAAAGAAGACAACCAGGGCCAGGCACGAGATGACATGGGGATAAATGAGCCAGGCCAGGTACACGCTACACACACGACGCCGCCAACGGTCCAGCCGCCAACGGTCCAGCCACGCACCATGGGACGACGGACTGTCGGACACGCGCGCATTCTGGCTTGGTGAGACTTTTTCCTTTTCTTATTTTCTTATTTTCCTTCGCCTTCCCCTTCTTTCTCCCATCATCGTGGATGGGCGCCGGTCCATCTGTCGCAAAACCATGACTTGCAGCATCCCGCTCCTTGATTGGAGCAGAGTTTAACTGGAACCAAAATGAGACCCGTTTCGCAGCTTACTCATGGAAAGTCTATTGGAAACGATGAGCGCTTGGGTACGTGTGCTATTCTCCCAGGTCTCATGTCACCTTTTTTATCATCATGCGTCACAGATGCCACTGTTCTCGAAGCCCAAGGAAAGGAGGTCCTGGCAGGGAAAATCAGAGATTGCAGCAAAAGAGGGACGGAGGGGGAAAAGAGCTGGCGGCGTCAATCGGGCCTGCGGCTGCGCTAGCTGCTCACCAGTTCCGCCGTTTCGTCTGCCCGCTACAGAAAGGACGGAGAATACATGAGGCCAGGTACCGACCGCGCTCGTGTCGGAGTCATGTAAAGACGATCATTGGGGAACAAAAGCAACCAGCGTGGGAAAAAGGGTCCTCGACAAGCCGGAGACCTATTGGCGCCGCCGGCCATGATTGGGCCAACGGAGGTACGCTGTAGTTGCTCAGCTGTCGGCCGTTCCTCGAGGCGTCGACACGTGGACGGTCCTTTCCCGTTCTTGCCTTGCATCTATAAAACTAAGGTAGGCAGGCAGAGGCAGGTAGGAACCCGACGGTCTGTCTGTCTGGTCGTTCAACCCAAAAATCAAAAATCAAAAGGCAAAAGGCACCGCTCTTGCTCTCATTTGACGACGGGAGTTGGCAAATGAGAGAAATACGTACCTTTCCACGTAGGTACAGGAAGGCCCCTCGTGGTCAGCTCTCCACCTTTTTACGGTGAAGGCGACGAGGAACTGCTGCATGTTTGCAAGGTCGCTGGAGCTTTCCGGCATCCGCGAAACTCTGTTGTGTTTGTGAAGAGAGCAAGGTACAGCGCCAATGCACACCTTCACCTTCACCTTCGCCTTCACCTTCGCCTTCCTTGTCTTGGCAGGAAACAAATCACCCGGTGAAACGACACCAGAGGGGGCCAACCCGGATTGCCGCGGCACTGGTGGCTGCGATCTCGAAGCAGGCAAGCGGCCAAGCCTGCTAGCATAGGATAGGAAGGATTCTCGCCTGCGCCCACACAGATTGCTCCAACGATGGCCCCTGGTGTCCCACGCTCCAACAGGAAGGATGCACCAGCATCCGGGCCAGGCACGACTGGGGATACCCTCACTTCTCAGTTGGGACGTGTGGGAGCGACCAGAATCGCCGCTAACGCTCTTTGGTCGGCGAGAAGTGGGGGCACGCCATTGCAGGAAAGAACGCTAGGCATGCTCAAGGAGCTCCTTCCAGGGGATCCAACGAGACTCAGGGCGACGCACTTGCACACACCACACACCACACACCACACACCACACACCACAGCCAGGAGAACGAACATCCAGGGGGAGAAGGCAATTTCACCCACTAACCCGTCTTTGGTTGCTCGACTGCTACTTGTACCAGAGTAGGCTCTGTCTTCAACCTCCGTCCTTCGTCGTCGAATAGGAACCTCTCCAACCTGAAGCCCGCAATTTCCCGGCTGCGCTGATCGCACCTCTCGTCACCCGCCGTCACTCGCCATCGTCGTATCGTCGCGTCTGGTCCCGCCGGCCGCTCAGCACCAGACGAGTCCAGGTCGTTGGGCCATCACCCATCCTCCCTCTCATCGGACATTCATTGTGCGTGTCGCAACTTCGAGCTTGGCCCAACTCCCCGGCCGCCACTGCCTCCGCAACGCCTCTTGTTGATCCCTACCCAGCGCTGCCCGACGTTGTACACGTCTCGGGTAAACAGCATCGAAATTTCCACCATGAGCTGGTTCAGCCTCTCTCCCCCCCTTCACCTGTGCCATGCGCACGCAGACCCCGAAGTGCCTTTCTAACCCCCAGAGGTCGGCTTGCAGCAACTCTACACATTTACCTCGACTGGCGCCTTGTCATCTACGGTGCTTGAGACGCTTTCGACCACTTACACTGCCGCTTTTCGTGTCGGAATGTCTTGTCATGGCCTTATCTCCTTTCTTTTCCTCAAATACATTGACAATGTCGTCGATCCCCGCTGTCTCATTTGCCTTCGGGTCCTCCGTCCCAAGAAGAGCAACGTCCGGGGGTCAGAACTGAATCGCCTGACAGCACGTCCTTCTACTGCCAATATACGTAGTAGTTGTACGGATACTTTGTACAGGCTGCCCACATGTGCCGACCCTGCCAATCCTTCGAGGGACTGTGCACATGCACGCACAAGAGGCCCCCCCTGCTGTGTATCCAAAGAAAGACAGCAGCATCATAAACGTAGCTCGTGCTGGTCCAAGGGTACCCCTCCCATCAATCATCGCTTCCTCGACCCCTCGAACTGCCGGCTCCCGTCAGCCGTGCCATCGCGAGGTCAGAGCTTCTGTCGTCTCGCTTTGTAAAAATAAAGATGACAATGAAAGACAACTATCCGTAGGAAAGACAAAGTCGTAGTCGGCTCAATGGTCGCCTGGAATGAAGCACATCCAGCTTCCTTCTCCATGGTCTCGACGATCGGGCGCTGAGAAGTGACTCAGGAGTCAAGACTCAAGAGGACATCATCAACCTTGCACTGCCCACGCCATTAATGTCTTTGCACTACTCCGTTGCATGTCTGTTGCACATTCCACGAATTGTAACCACACGCCCGCCAATCAAGCAGAAACGAGCCACGAAAAAGAAAGAATACACTTCCAACACACAACGACCACATCAGCCTGTTTCTCACTGCCAAGAGAGAAACGCTCCTGCTCCTGCGACAGGCGGCATATGCAGGCACGGAATCACAGTGGAGGGAGGCTGTTGGACGTTGAGATTACGTGCCTGACTCTTTGCATCCGCGCTTGTACGGATACTACACGCTGCACTTGCTGTGCCGCTGGCCCGCTCCAGCCCAAGGCTCGAAAGGCCTCGCAATCCCAGCAAGTCACATTTGCTTTCTCATCTCTTACAACCAACAGGACGGATGTCCCGTGGGGCACTTGTGACGAAAGGCTTCGTCGAGTTCGGTCATTGGCCCCTTTCGCGGTGGCTCCCCCGACCGCTATTAGCCTCCCGAGAAGCGGATCGTTACCCATTGTCTGTTCGCGAAACTGAAGAACCCGGGTCCCTATTTCGAATGCGTACGGCTCGGATAGGGAGAATTGCGTCTTCCCCTTCTGATCTCTGGTTACTGCGCCGCAGCCACCTTGGAGCAATCCCCCACCTTCCTGTCTGCCGGCTCAACCCATCGCTTAGCCATAAAGGATGTCTTCGTTACATCAAATTTGCAGGTTTGCTCACTCCCCGAGTCCTGTCTTTGGAGTCCCAGCAGTGCGGAATACGGCTCGATATCCGAGCGGAATTCTGGGTCGCTGTCCAACTGCTTCCAGGATGAAGCTACCCCCCTTTCCCAACAAGGAGACCATGGCCGCGAAAGCAAGATTGAATCCCTGGTCCAGATGGCCGTGTAAGCTACTCGGCAGGCTTGCAAGCCTCCGGCGCCGCCGCATCGGTTCGCGCCCCTCCTGGCAATCTCACACAAGCTCCCACCACTGGTCTACACTAGTCAGATGCGCCGTCGATGTCCATTCGTCCCGTTATCAGGCACGGAGAGCACTATCATCGTGGTCTTCCCCCCAGGAACCGTCATGGCTCCCGTTCTCTTGAACTCTGTATCTGTGCCCGATCTTTTGAAGTTCTGGGTCCGCCCTGCCGTTTACCGGGTAAACATCCACTGATCCGAACCTCATGTCTCACCAACAGACGAACAAGGCCAACCCTCCTCCCCCACCACGAGTAATCTTCTGTTTGAGGGGCTTGCGCTAGCAGGCCGACCATTCACCTGGTCGTCTTGGTGTCGGCCCTGGGTGTTTTGAAATGATTTCCGACACCTAACTGTTAACTAAACTCAACATTCTCTCAGTCCAACAACCAGGCACAGGGAACATGCTTCTTGTTGGCCTGGGCACGTCTGGAGAGCAAACATCGCGGGGAGTGGAGCCAAACCCCTCGAGGCTCGGCTCAATCCTACGTATCCATGCGTGGAGCAAACACGTATCTCCAAGTCATCACACGTTCTTTCCGTCCGGATGTCTTCTCCAGGCTCATCTGCTTACATGAATATGCAATACTCACTTGCGCCTGTGAACAAGCGTGCAGAATCCGCGACAAGGGCTGCTAGGCGAGTGTGATATCCCATGGAGAGCCGGCTCGATGCCTAATGGTCAAGCACCTAATTACCGCACTCTAATCGTAATCTTCGAGTTGCAAGATATCAGGCCCAACGCCATGAGGCTCGCTGCTAATGCTCCAGACTGCCGCTTATTCAAGGGAACCGTCAGTGAGTCTAAGTGCAATGATCACTGATGCTGACGCCCGGTCCGTGTTCCTTAGTCGCTCGCCTCCTACATATTCACCCCACGACGACCAAGCGCCACCCGCGTCCTGGAATTTACACAGAACGACAACGTAGTCGAAGGTTCTTTTGGCAAGCATTGAAGTCCCGCCCAGCCGGAGGAATATGAGATGACGGACAACGCCACATGGAGGTCCCTTTTCCGACCTCGGTCAAGCTACATCAGTGGCGGCTGACGCAAGTCCTTTTTGGCAAAGCGGAGCATCTGCAGCTCTATCACGTTCGCTTGTGACGACGAGCCCCATCCCCATGCGCAGATGCACGACTACTCGAGGGAGCTTCACAATGCAATTGCAGGGGATGGATATCTTCCGCAAACAAACAAATGACATGCAGCCTCGGTGCTCCAGCAAGCAGACCCGACCGACGCAGAGTGCGAAATTGGAAAACAGGCAGCATACCGAGCCGAGTAGATTGCGATGTGGTATTCTTTGCGACCATCGGACACGGCCCAGAACTCAATCAAGATCCTATCGAGCCGATGTGATCTCAACCTTCACTGGTCAGCGTAAAAGGCGAGTATGTCAGGTCGGATATGCCAGATCGCTTGAAGGATTGTGATCCGTCTGATGCGAGCAGTTTGAACGCGTGGCCGGAACATTGCCGTTGGCGCCCCATCGCTCACCAAAGTTGCTTCACCTCGCACCGCATCATACGAGCCGCCAAAAACTTTCTCGCGAAAGATGGGGAGGTCATTTCCCGTCGTTTCCCAAAGCAGCCTCATCTCTTGGGCAACCATGACGGCCCCAGTCACGATCCATTTCATTTTTCTTCCGCAAACTCCCCATTTGCTCAGAGATTTAGGCACGTTGGTCATGTTTCGGACGATTTCACCACGTGGGCAACAGGAGAGGAAGGGCTCAACTAGAGGCAGTTTGACTCGTCGGACGTTCGCTATCATTGACTTTAAATCAGAGCTTGGACACGTGAACGCCGCGTGCAGGTGCGGGAGGGACTCGGCCGGCCAGGCTCCCAGATCTCCATCATCTGAACAGCACGAACGCCATCAGCGCATGTTTTGGATGATCAGTCCGCCGTCGCCCTGGTCCTGGAGGGGCCCCGCCTTACGGTAAATATACGGGGCCGAAGAGGTCGGCGAGCTGCACTGCAATGCTGCGGCGCGCTTCGCAGCTTGTTCGCAGGCCCTGGCCCGTTCCAACATCGGGGAAGCAGTCCGAAGCTGTGAACCTACGGGGCCCTTTGCAGATGATTTGTGGGCGCGGCTTCTCACCAACGTCGCTGTGCAATTAGACGGCTGAGATTATGTCTGGAGCGTAAGCGAATATCCGTTCGCGCAAGTTTGATGAGGTTGGTGTCGGCGCGAGAGCAAGGCAGATTAGCAATCGCTGCAAACAGACATTTTCGAGGGCAGTCAGCCTGCTTGGTCCTGCGGAACATTTGTGTCCGCAGCCTGGCTTTTCCCTCGCGATAACCATTCCCGGATTTTACGCGCCACGCATCTGTTCATCCGTCAAGCATCGGTGTAGAAGCCTCGCCATCGCGGGCCGATGTGTCCAGCGCGGGTCTTACTTTTCTCCAAGTCAACGGGTTAGTCCGCCTTACCTTCACAACAGCCTTGGGAGCGAACGGAGAAGAGAGTCAGGGTCCATAATGCTTGTTAGGGCAGGCCAACTATCTATCTTGAAGCGGCCCAGTCTCCGTTCGAGCGAGAGGAAGCCCTTCGCTAGCAAGCCCTGAAGTTGAGCATGTGCTGATGCCCATACGTCGTCGTATGCTTACCCCTTTCTATATATCAATCAACGCTTGCACAGTGCACCGGATGAAGCACAAATGCGCGGGCGATGGAGACTGTTGACTATTCACGACCAGCATGCATCTATTTGCAAGCCAACGGCATGTTGAGGGGATCACTGTGCAAACCCCTTGATCAGTCCTGGACATGGCCCGGTGAGTTGTGGCCCCCGCGTAGATACATGATGTCACGGGCTCTCGGTATGCTCGTCTCGTGAACTCAAGGGGTCGACGCAGCGAACGTGGCTGTTCTACTTTTCTCAGCTGGGGTTTGATGTCGGGGCTGATGCCAATATCTCTCTGACAGATGGGCAAGATGAGTTTGTTCCTCGTTCCCGTTGAGCTACGCCGTGTTTGATGTCATTTTGTAATGGATTCTTGGTAGCTGAAGGCGGTCTCGTCATCATTTCGTTCCTCCTCAGTTGAAGTTTGACATTGCTCAGTCTGCTTATTCCCCCGTGTTTCCCTGTTTTCTCGGATGGAAATACGGAAGCAAGGCGTCAGAGAGGAGAGAGACCCAGTCTACGAGGCGCAGCGCCGAGGGCCTGGTTTCTGGAGATGAAGCTTCATTTGTGATCCTTGATGCCGAGCGATCCGCCAGATTAGGCGTCGTTTGGGTGGCCGGCGAAGGCGGCGAGATGTAGGGCATGCTTGGAAGTCAGACGCCGAGACTGCCTCATGCGTTACTGAGAGTTGCAGGAGGCAAGCTCGAAAATCCCTCGTGCTTTGGCAAGATGTACAGGAAACCAGAAGGGATAATGTGAAGGGGTTGAAGGGCTTGGAGCTGGTCGTCGCCGTGATGCGGCGAGGGGCGGTATGGGGGAAGGCGGACTTGTCGTTCATCTGGCTGTGCGATCGTTTGATCAGTTGGATCCGACATGACTTTCATTGTCATTGTTCTCAGCACCGGCTCTGCATTCTTATCCGCCATGTTTGTTTCTTCTGTCGGGATTGGTGTGTTCCCAAGAGCGTCGTCGTCCGAGTGACGGACTCGAGACATCTCGGCATTTCTTGCTTCGACTCGTGTTCTTCGTCGATGCACACATGACCACATCGGCCTATGCCTTGCGAAGTGCCTATGGATATGTCTGTATAAACGCAGCGGTGCTGATTGCTAATCATGCCGTGGCCAGCACATTGTGTCCGGACACGACAAGAACGACTGCCTCTGGAGGTGACGTAAGAGTCGCCCCGACGTCACAACCTTTCTTTTGCGACATCAGGAAACTTTGAGAGGGTGTCATGACCAAGATGAGTAAACATCACCCAGATGACATGCCTCAGATGTCGAAAGGTTTGTCCGGTCAGCCCGGCCCGCCGGACGGACAGTGTCTCACCGCGGCCCCTCCCGGACCCGGGGGCGTGGGCGAGGCGGGGTCGGGATGGATCAGTCAGCATGTGCGCGTCCTTGGACAGGCCGAACCCCGCCTTGACACCACCCATTCATCACTATTTAGTGATCGCGTCTCGTCGGGTCAAAACGGCACCTGACGATAATACGAACGCAAACCCCACGTAGTTCAGTCTGCTACACCAAGCCCGCGGCCGTGAACGTTTGCTCCGACACCGAGAAATTCGAGAAACGTCAAGACACGACCATGTCCGGTATCGCGGGGGACCTCCCCAACATCAAGGCGGAAGACCTGCGCAACCTCAAAGCCCTGACCTTTGACGTCTTCGGCACGGTCGTGGACTGGCGCACCTCCGTCGTCGAGGAGCTCACGTCCCGCGCGCAGGCCAGGCTCTCGGCCTCCCCCGGCCTCCCCGCAGAGCAGAGGGACAAGCTCGCGGCCGCGGACTGGGGCCGTTTCACGCAGGAGTGGCGGGACTCGTACAAGCACTTCACGCAGAGCTACGACCCCGGCTCGGCGCCGTGGAAGGACGTTGACGCGCATCACCACGACAGCCTCGTGGCCCTGCTGGAGGCGTGGGGGCTGGACGGTGTGTATCGGGAAGAGGAGGTGCGGGAGTTGAGCCTGGCGTGGCATCGTCTCCGGCCTTGGGGCGATTCCGCCTCGGGCCTGCGGCGGCTGGGCGAGAAGTTTGTGACCTCGACGCTCTCGAACGGGAACAGGGCCCTTCTCCAGGACCTGGATTCCTTCGGCGGGCTCGGGTTCAAGAGGTTGCTCTCGAGCGAGGACTGGAAGGCGTACAAGCCCAACCCGGCGGTGTACGACGGCGCGGTGAAGGCGCTTCTGGGGGAGGGGGGCAAGGCGAGGGAGGTGGCGATGGTGGCGGCGCACCTGGGGGATTTGATGGCGGCGAGGGGGAGGGGGATGAGGACCGTGTATGTCGAGAGGCCCGGGGAGGAGGATTGGGAAAAGGGAGGCGAGGCGTTTGAGGATGCGAGAGGGTGGGTTGATGTCTGGATTGGGGATGGGGAGGGCGGGTTCGAGGAGGCCGCGAGACGTCTGGGTGCTTGATGTTTGGTATGGGTTGCGGTAAGGGGTGGCCGAGGGAGGAATCGATGAGTATGCGTAATGAACTGATGGAGATACGGGCGTGATGTGAATGCTCAAGAGGGAGACAGCCTCAGGGCCTGATGACGTCCCACCTTCGACATATCGTTCAAGGCAGAGTGAGGATGTCCTTATCAACGGTGACGAATGTGTTGGAGGGATCGCAATCTAACAGAAAGTATGGCGTATACCGGAGCAGCATCATGCATTCGATAGTCGGTTGTCTTCGTGGTGCAGGGCTATATCTGAACAGCATGGTTGGGTCGTCAACGGGGCATTGGTGTCAAAACACAAGAACACAGCCTCGGAGTATTCGACCCATCCAGATCAAACGTATGTAGAGCTCTCATGAGCCTTGTTAGGTTGTTCCAAGTACTGCGAGGTCATTCTGCTAGATAGCCTGGTGGCAATCACGAGGCTATCTACCATTATAGAAACATCTTTGAGACTTATTAACCTGATGAATCTTAGCAGCGCTAGAATGACTCTTCACGATGTAATTTCCCAGGCATGCTCGACTTTATCCCTTCACTAAGAAACAAAATTAACTTGGAAACCCTTCGAGTCCATATTCTGGCATGTTAGATCTGCCTCAACTACATCTAAGACCTCAAGCCACCGTTTCCAACGTACGCATTCGGAAATACGGAATCAATGTTGAGTTGGAAAGACAATCGGACTGGTCCAAGCATAGAGGGTGACACTTTTTATCCGGGGACCGAGATTCTATTTCGACTGCCGTAGCTCAAAATTGATTGATTTAACGGGCGGAAGCGGCAGCGATGATGGCCACCGCAAATTTAGGTAGTCTATCGGGTTCCGTTCCCTCCTGACTTGAGAGCGCCGCTCACACAACTGCCTTTGGCTCCCAGCCTCGCGTATCTCATACCATTTGGCCGTGATATCCCAGGCCAAAAGCACACCTGAGCTTTGATAAATACATCTTAATGGTTGAGTGGGGTTCCATGCCAATCATGTTATTTCATCGAGGACAACGAAACCGTTGCAGCCACCATCGGTCGGTCACGATTGCTTTCAGGCATCAGGACCAACACCGAGTCACTCGGCTTCCCTCTCATCCATCCCATTTTGTTTGATAGACTTGGTATACAGGAAAGGAAACCCAACCATAGAAGAACCCCGAATTCGATTAAGCTGTCAGGAGTGTTGCGGATTCAGACTCCATATTGACACTTTTAAGGTTTGTCTCGTTGCTTGTACCAGATAACGGCCAAGCCATATGCCGCTTTATTGACTGGATATATACAGCAGGGAAGCTTTTTAGTACATGCTCCTCGTGAGACTCGGCCATAGTGAAGTCAATAAAGTAATAGGGCTCGTATATCTCTACATTCGTTTACCCTTTAATGTGAGGTATTATTTGTTCCCCAGAGTATATGTATTACCTATAGCATCATAGAAAAGGGACGGGGGCCTGTCGAACGGCTAACTGCACTACAATAGCAGACCAGTCTTTGTCCTCTTCTGATTGTACGTTGACTCTCCCAGTACGCGGAATCCCTCCGTCTTCCAGTCTCATTCGGCCCAAGTATATTGATTTGGAATCAACTCTCTGCTACGCCGTGAGTGTCTCTTGCAATCCAAGAACCTCAAAGACTGCCCGAAAGCTGTCCCAGAACCTCCGTGACTCCCGTGTCACAATCGCTCAACACATCAAGTCTTATCAACAAGGATTCGAAGCGCAATCCAAGCCATAAGCCAATACAGGGCTGGGCTAACTGGCAGGCGAGAGCATTTAGTGAAAGTTTATATCTCGTGACCCCTGAAAAGCAATGGATACCTCCGATCCCTTATTCCGAGACAGAGTCTAGACCGGCTTTCCAAACTTTACTTGTGGCGTGCTAGCTTCCTGTGCATTCTTGGAAGATGATGAACGACGCTTCCATACGGCACGTCGTACCATGTATGTCTCCGCTCGATAACGCAACTTTGATCGGAGGACATCTTCTTCATAGGCCTCCTTCCCTTCCACTACCAACTCATTAGTAATCGCCACTCTGGTCGATACCGCCAGCATAGCTGCGTAGACATGTATGCCACAGCATGTTCCTTGAGGCGGCTTCCCCGGGAGAGCAAGCGGCATGTCTCCTAGACACCGATGACAAACTCCCAACGAGAGCCGGTCCGCGTCTGCAACAGTAAGCACACATATCACAGTTGCATCGTACCAGATACTAGTCCCTTGTATGACCTCGCGACAAGGGCGCCGAGGCACGCCTCCCTCGCCCACGCCGGTGGCTTACACGCGATACATGCTCTTTACACTTTCAACTTGCAGTCCCAGCAATGGCGCTCTTCGGCCTTCAGCCCTGGCCCCTCCTCCCTCCTGTGTTAAGGCGTCGCCCGCCGTCCTCGGTATCCAAAAACCTCAACCGCTCCAAGCGACGAGGCTGTGGTGGAAAAGTCACTGGCCGAACAGTTGCGGGCTCGGCAAACGATACCCGTTCCGGCGTAGGGCACATTGAGGCCCCCCAACACCGTTGAAGCTTGTCCGAGTACCACACACCACGCCACACCCTCCCAACTCCATCCGGTAGTGGCACGTCGGCCTCGTCCGCTCGTCGCTTGGGGGGAATCAGCTGCAACCAACCAGGCGGGCATGCTCCCGACGTCCTCTGTCCCTCCCTCCAGGAACCTGTCCTGGTGCATCCCACGAAGCACCAACAACCCTGGCACCCCCCACGTGGGGTGATCGTCCAAATGGTGCGACCGCCCTCTCGGTGAAGCAGGTTGCGGCACATGAACGATACGTAAATCCTTACATGGTATCACAAGTCGCTTTGCTTGCCGATGTTTGGCGCTGAAGATATCTAACCGGACTGCGTAAAGGAAGGAATGGTATCCAATGCCGTTCATTTTGAGTTCAGACTAGCAGCCTGGAGTCAATGGGCGACTGATTCCATCGATTGACGTGAGACAAGATCCCAACCTCGCCGCCCCGGTTCCATGAGAAGCAGCCGTTGAGTGATCTTCAATCCCCCCCAGAAATCGATATGTGATCAAAGTCTTGTTCGTTGAGTTCCGCACTTCGGCTTTTGGGGTCGTAGTATGACTGGATTGGAGTGACAACAGCAGCATGAGCAGCTTGAGACCACCCCTCCCCGACTTTCAAGGCGGCTCCAAGGAGCTGGGGAGCTAAGAGCAACAGTTCCAACCCCATTCCCCTTCTCTGCACGAACAAGACTTGGCACAACCCGGGGAGAGATCCGGCGTCGTCGACGACGCCCGTCTTTTTTCTTCGCGACCAGATCCGTCCTAAACCCTGCGCGACCGGACTGAGCCCCGCCGGCGGTGATTGGCAGGGCCCTGTCCAAGATCCGTAGCAAGAGAGCGTGCACAAGGGTTGGAAGCTCCCCTTAACCCTGAAGGAAGACGGTGGAAGTTCCCGGGAGTTCAAAAGGTCCATCGTCCATCCCGCGTGCCCCTTCCCACAAAAAAAGGGGAGCGAGAGAGAGAGAGAAAAAGACGCCGCATTGAGTGCGAACAAGGGTCCTGACTCGGGACCCTCACACGGCGGAAATGCAGATGCGCCCCCCGGCTAGACTTACTATTGCTGCTGCCTGTGATGTGACCGAATGGACGGGCGGGCGAGACACCTTCCACATTGGGGTTGTGCGATGCAAATTCCCAAAGGGTTCTCTGCGGTTTTGCACGTGGAGCGGAAGGAAAAGGGGAAAAAAAGAGAAGAAAAAAAACAAAACAGCTCAATATTGCGTGTGCGGCATCGACCTACCGGGATCGGCCACTCTTCTTTGGGTGCAAGATAGACAGCGACCAGGGCCGGATTGGGCGATAAGCAAGGTCGTAGAGGACTGGGGAAAAGAGAAAATAGACATCGGTCTAGATGCCGATCCTCAGTTCTTCTCACCTGACAATCGTCGGCGCACGAATCTGTGTACTGGGAATCCCCAAAGCCGGACACATACCAAGACTCGCAGGGTCTCTCTCGCGGTCTCACCTGCCGGTGATCTGCAGAACGTTGAGCGCGGCTTGCCGAGCGAGACATATTGGCAATGTCCCGTTTCTTCATCGTCGTCTTCCTCCAAAGAGTCCTCTCGGTGTGGAACGCCCCCCCCGGGCTCTGCAACGGCCTGAACAAAAAGCGAGAAGTGACTTCATTTCCGAAGATCACGCGTTCGAAGCGAAATGCGGTGAAACGTAACTAGGGCCGGACTTTTTGGCTCTTGGATTCTTCAACCACAGGAACCCTGGCTCTGGTCTTGGTCCTTCCTGTCTCCCTGATCTTGTGCCGCAGTCGGCCCGTTACGCCATTGAACAAAATTATCAGGCGAACAGCGCAAACAGGCCCCGGCTCGTGGTATTGCCCAGGAACGAAGCCCACCTCCTTCCTTCTCAATGACACCCTGCGGAGGAATGGAAAGATCCCAAGGGGACGGGCAGCGGACAAGGCGGATTGGACGGCATGGGCGAGCTCGCGCCGCGGACACCGTGGGTTTCGAAGATCGGGATCGAACCCCCCCTGCCTGGGTAGACTTCCTTTTTTCCCTCCTTATGCTTCATTAGCGAACCGGCGAGAGGCTCGGCGTGGTTGGTGCCGATCGCCTGTCCTACACCGACCTCTCACCTTCAACTCACCCCATTTACCCCGAGCCCGTGGCTTTCGGTGGGATGCTTACCGAATGGGGCCGGCCCTCACCTGCATTTCCGCGCTGACCGAACCCCCCTCCGCCAATGTCGACTTGCAGCAGCACATCACCTCCCGCTCGTTTACCCGACGGAGAGCACTGCCCCCTCCTCAGGACGGGACGAGAGGGGGGAGGGAAGACGAAGATGGTGTGCGCGGTTGTGTGTGCGTGTGTCGTTGGTTGACGACAAGCCAGAACACGAAGTGCATATCTCCCGCGTTGCTTGAAGGAATGTGACTCTGCCGGCCCCAGCCATTCATCCTCCCCTCCCCCCCCGGTCAAGAAGACAGTGTCAAGAACAGGGACCCAGAAACTGTCAAATGGCGCCGGCCCCTCCTCCGGATGCACGGGCTCCAAGACGGTTCCAGCTCCCTTGTTCCGTGGGCTCGGACTCCCACGCCGCTCTCTCGCCTTGGTCTGTTGATCGAGCCGTTTCCATCTTCGTTGCTGCCCTCGGTGCCTCTCCGGTTATCCTGCGAATTCATACACCAACCTCCTTCTCCGCCCTTGCGGCCCTGAGGGATTCCCCCATACGGGGAGCATGTACGTCCCGTCGAGTCCGTGTGTTACGTGTCAAAATCTCGGGAAGAAACGCCACCAATTTCGTGGGAGCTTTCCTTGGGAGCCAGCCAACCAAGGAGCGAGCCAGCATCCTTAGCCCTCCTCCCCTCCTCATCAACGGAGAGAAGGCACTCGGAAGTTGCCAGCAGGGTCTTGAATCGCGTTTGCGCGTTGCATGTGTGCGTGTGTGTGTGCGTGAGGTATGCGCGGCGCCTGTCCTCCACAAATTATCATTCACGACTCCGCCATAGCCCGTTAGGGAAGAAGGACCCTTTTTTCTTCTCCCTTTTCTTTCCGTGATCAACGTCTCCAGCAAATGGCCTTCGTATGCTGGCATGGAGCACCAACGCGCCCCTCCCTACCTCAGGAGTGCCGGCATGAGAGGGGGGGGCCCTTGGGACACTGGCTGACCTGCTTGCCTATGGGTCAATATTCATCTGGTGCCCCCTCTCTTTCTGTCATGTCTAAGCCGAACGAGAACAGAGAGAAAGGCCATGAAAAGAGGTCCGTGTTCGAGATGAGGGGTTTTGAGAGGCGACCCACAAGCCCAGTACCGTACCTCAGCCTCGACCTTAGGAGGAACGAGATATTGCAGTCTGAGAGGAGTAGCGCAAGGGGAAAGGCGGGGCAACAGGACACAAAACAGGTGTCGTCGAGCAACCGAGGCGAGGGGGGGGGGGGGGGGGGTTGCAATGCAGACAAGCAGCGATGCGATGCAAGGAATCCGTTCGGTCGTTGAAGAACGCCTCTCCAAGTCCAAGGGTCCCAGAGAAAGAGAGACACACCCTCTCTGGCCAGGCGCGAGGTCGATTGGTTGCTTGCGGCTGCTTGCCGCTCGAAGCATATGCCATTGCCAGCCCGAGGCTTCGTCCACCGACGACGTTTCCTGTCGCCGTATCTGTGCCCATTTGGCATCTGAAGGGATCGGCGCACGGCGAAGCTTCGACCTCCTCCTGCCAGATACCTGTCCGGAGTCAAGTCGGCTAACCCCGATGCGACTCCGACAGACCTGCTGCAACATCGAAAGTGTATGTTGTACTCGGTTGCCTGTCCTCAAGGAACCTCTTCCTCCCGAGCACCAAGCATCTCCCATGTCGGAGGATGGAGGATTGCCGTAATAACCTCCCGTTGCGTTCTATGACATCAGGCTGGAGAACCAAAGCTGCATCATGAAAGCCAACCCGAGCCAACCACCCCCCCTCAATGGAGAAGAACGAAATCGGAGACGAGAGAAGAAAGTTTGGGGCAACAGGAACACGGTCGCAATCACACAAACAGACCCCGTAGGGCGACAGGAACCATCCCATCTCCCATTATACTTTTTGCCCAGTGTTGCTTAATGTGATCATGCCCGCCTCCCAACCAAAACATGCCAGCACCATCTTGGTCCCTGACACGAACAGCCAAACAACCTCGATCAAACCATGCTGATCCTTCGACAAGCTCGTATGCACTGTTTGTTTGTTCATCATCAGCGTCGTCATATTGATGCTGAACTACACAGCCCCTCCTGGGCACCGGCACTTGACCTGCTTAGAAGATGTTCCGTGAGCCTTCCATACCAAGAGGTATTCACGCTTGTTTGCCAACGTTCCGTCTCTCTCGCAGGGGCAGAGGCACCTTTCTGCACATATGCAAGCAAGCATGGGCTCTGGTTTCGAAGTAGAAGAAGGAGGGGGAAGTCCCTCAGCGGCTAGAGCCGCCCTACCACGAAAAAGCAAACCACCATCCAAACTCCCCTTCGTCATGTCTCTAGCGTGATATCCTGGAATCCAAGCATAATATCTCACACACACACACAACACAGACATGTAGACAAATAGGCACGCGGCCCTCGGTTCTCGCAGCCAGGCTTCCAAGGACCCGATGCCAAGCCTAGCGTGCACGCGCGAAACGTCCATCTCCAACTCCCCTCCCCTCTTCCCCGGCACCAATTGCAACTAGTCTCCAAAGGTTCCTCTTAGGGTCTCATCGAGCAACAAACCTCCAAGGTGAGATCATCAACTTCTCCAACTCCCTCCTCCGCCGGCCCAAAGCGCTTGCTTGCATTGCTGTCTCCTCCGCTCACACCTTGCATCCCAAGAGGACCCGACACAGTCATGTACGAGGGAGTGAGGAAGAAAGGTAACCGCATACAGAGGCGCACTGCCGTCACAATCCGTGACTACTCGTGGACTGCGTGCGTGCGGCAGAACTCTAAGCAAGCCCTTTCTCTCTCTCTCTCTCCCGCTTCCCTCTCCCGCTTCCCCCTCCCACACACCCTCTTATCTCCAAAGCAGTCAGTCCATCGTTCGTCGCTAGTCACGACAGGCAGACTGCACTGCACCACACCCCACCACACACTACCTTAGCCTCCGCAACCTGCCAGACCCTTCCCCCCCAGCCGGTTGGGGTAGCGCGCACCGCCTAAGCAGACCAAGAAGCAGCCGGTATCGTCGCCAAAACAAACAACACAGGGCACAGCCCCCCCTCTCTCTCAGCAAGCTCCCCCGTCCCACGAATAACAACCGAACAATTTCCCTCCTCACTCTAAATCGGAACTTGTCGTCCCTACTACCGTATCTTCTCAGCAAACCGGACTTCCACTTTTATTCGGGGTAACGGAATGGGGTCAAGCGGCCACCGAATGTGGTTAGTTAACTGGCAGAATCAGGGATCAGCCAGTATGCGAGTCAGGGGTCAGAAACGTCGCTTATTGGGTAGTCAGATACCTAGAGGTCCCAGGGCCGAGTGTGCCGCTGGACATCTTCTGCTGTACATATGTACTCTGTATTGTCCCCAGCAGCATGAACGTCAAGGATCTCTGGATCAGAGAGCATTTCTTGCTTGACGTATTTATCGTAGTCAAACGTATCCCAACCATCCCATGAGATAGTCTCAATCGGTATATCCTTAATCTTGATCTTCGAGATATCGCTGCCATCTGGCTGGCAGCTTATACCACACTGTAAGAAAGATTGCCTGACCATTTCTGCCTTTTTAGCTAGGCAGCGGGCAGCCGTTGCCACAGTATGGGTGACCATAATACGCTTCATTGAAGTTGACCATACAAGTGGTATGGGCTGCCCGGCAGCCCGGGCCAGCTGCTCAGCGTTGTATACGTAATCGTCAGTCGCCTCTGCTAGCCACTGCTTAAAGGGCTTGTTGATAGCAGTATCGAGAGGTTGAAGAAGGGCAGTTGTACCAGGAGGTATAAGGCCAGGGGTAATGTGGTGGCTGCGAAGTTGGTCAATAATCGCAGGGGTCTTGTGGAAGGTAGCGACGTCCATGACTAATAGGTATTCTTGCCAGGCTGTAAGAGGGAAGAACTCGTTAATAAGCCACTTTTCTAGTAGATACTCGTTATTATAAGCAGTATCATTATACTCAACAGTAATCTCGTTACTATAAAAGGTGCCTTCTTTTGCTTCAATCTGGCCGCTCTGGTTAGTTGGCTTGCCGTGAAAGATCAGCTTGGGCAGCAGCCGTTGGACGCCGTCAGCGAAGATATAGAGTATAAGCGTAGCTTGCCGCTTGCTCCAGCCACTGCGGTCACTCTTGCCAGCCACGGTACGGCTACCTTTAACAGCCCAAGTTGACCCATCGAGGTATTCAAAAGGTATGGGGGTCTCGTCGAAGTTGATGATACGGTCGAGTGGAAATCGGAGGCCGCCAACTGGCTGCCGGGCAAGTGCCGGCTGGCTGACACGTCGGATGAAGTGGAGGAAGCTGGTGACAATACGGAGGTAGTCAGCTGGCAGTTGGGTGGCTTGCTTTGTAAGCCGACGATGTGAAAGATTCCAACGGCACTGGAAGCCGCAGAACCAGCCAGCAGAGAATCGGAGGGTAGTTGCAGTTGGGTATTTGTTGTGGAAGAGAGCTCTTGCTGTACGTCTAAACCAGCTAGTAGTGACAATCTTAGCTTCGTCACGTTGCTGGCAAAACTGGGTATAGAGTTCAGCCTCTACCTCGGGCCAGTTGGGCTGGCTAGGGCGGGTTGACGGGTTGACAATAGTATCTCGCTGGTTATACCAGCGTATAACTGTCGTACGAGGGATCTTGAAGTAGTCGGCAGCCTCATCAAAGGTTGGGCGACGTAGACCATTGGCAGGGTCAAGAGGGGTATCACCAGCACGTTGACGAGTAGCTGGCCAAGGCTCAATTGGGTAGCGGTGGTGCTTAAGGTACATTACCACGTCAACTCGCTTGCGCTGGCTGTACGACCGTTGCTGCTGTTGGATTTGTATAGGTATAGTGTAACTTCGCTTGGTAATCGGAATAGGCTTCTTGCCGCGAGGCTTCTTTTTTGGCAGCGATATCTGCAGGGAATTGGGGTCGATTTCGCCAAGCGGCTGGCGGTTGGGCATGGTGGTTGATGATAATAGTGGTGGTTGATGATAATAGTGGTGGTTGATGATAATAGTGGTGGTTGACGATAATAGTGGTGGATTGTGGAGGCGGCTGCTGTGGAGGTCAGTGAATAGAGGGATGATGGTGGGGTAGTCGGTGGGTTGACCGCCTTCCGTAATAGGCCTAGCGGCCCTCTCACCACTAGCTGCCTCAGGCTAGTGTAAAATAAAAGTGGAAGTCCGGTTTGCTGAGAAGATACGGTAGCAACAAACGTGCAGAGCCGGACAAGCATGTGCCTGTACCAGTCATGTATCCCACCCAGATGCATCAACGCTTCGAGGGACACAATGCCATTCTTCATGATAACACCACCCACGTCCACCCATCACACAACCACCACCACCACCACCCCGGTTTAAGCCACATTGACCAGGATCGCGTACGCTTCGATGCTCGATGCCCGACGCTCGATGCTCGATGCTCGATGCCCGGCGCGCTCTCCTGCTAGTCTCCCCGTCTGGCACAGCGCCCTAAAACACAGCCGCGTCTCTTTCAATCATGCCCCAGTTCAAAGACAAACGCCTTCCTTCCACCTAGGCCCGCTAGCCGAAACAGCCCCCAAACCATCACCCGTTTCCTTATCTCTGCCCTAACTCGCTTCTCCAAAACGCCGTCCAGAGGAGACCGAAAAGCCAGGCAAGACGCGCCATACGAGTCGCTTCCTCCCTCGGCCTGAAGCTCTCGGGGTAGGAGGTAGACAAGAGAACTAGACGGGGGAAAGAAAGGGATCCGACAAAACGGCCGAAACAGGTCTGTGTCGGTGTTCTAGACCGGTCCGATCCCGTCTCTCCGTCCTCCTCCTCCTCCTCCTCCTCCTCCTCATGGAACCCCCTTCCACCTTTTCCCGACACCCGTCCATCACCACTTGTCCGTCGCCCAGGGAGAGCATAAGCCACACACGCCTGCAGCGACCCCCGGGAGGGGAGGAAGAAGCTGGGAGAGGTTCGCCGGGCCCGTCATCAAGCTTCCTCGGTTTCCCTTTGCAATGCTCGTTCCCGGGGACTCCCCCCCCGAACCCAAACGTAAACTTCGTCCATCATTCGGGAGGACGCGGACCACGCCGCGGCCTCTGCTCCCCTCCCTCCACTCCATCCTCCGCCCCGGGTGACCGATATGTACGTCAAAACCTTCGCCTCTCTGAGCCCCCCGACCTTGCCATGCCATTCATTGCCTGCCGCGACTTTGTTTTTTTGTCTTGTCCCTTACTTGCCTTCCTTCCTCTCCTTCTTTCTTCCCTGTGCCTGGCCTCGCTACCTTCCCTGCCGACCCTGTTGCCAAAGCCGGCAAGATATCCCCCCAATCTTCGTGGTAGATTGAGCCCCGAGGGAGCGGAAATCGCGGGGTACGGGCGGGAACGCCGGGCGTAGCTTGCCTTCCACTCCCTCCTCTTCCTCCCATCCCCCCCCAAATTCGGCCGCCCCCAAAATCTCTCCCTCCCCCAAATCCCCTCAAAGTCTTCCGGGAAATCGACATACTTTCCGAGATGCGACGTAGCTTTCCCCGATGTATACATGATCTCCCCAGTGATCCCTCCACCGATCAATATGGCCGCTTGGAGTGATGTTTCCCGGTATGGTACGGCGCAACGGCAAATCATGCATCAAAACGGATCATGGACGGATAACGTAGATTCAACGAGAAAGAAGTCTGCCTATCCCGGATGTCTAGCTACATCCCACATGGGGGTCAGCATCTCAACGTGGTGCCTCCCGACAAAGAACTCCTTCTGGCGTCGGAACCAAGGCCAGGAAAACAAGGGTCGTTTTGGTATACACAGATTAGTGCTTGCTCCCACCTCCCGCAGTCTTCAGCATCGCTTCCCATAGCTAGTCCTCTCTCGCTCCTTCTCTCCCTCTCCCTCTCCCTCTCTCTGCCCGTCGAGCGCGAATGTGAATAGTCCATGTGAAGAATTCAAACCACAGCATATGAACAATCCGGGGGGAGTGGAAGTTGGCAGATACGTGGCATCATTTTTCTTTTGAGACCGACTAGACGTCAAAAAAAGGCCCGCAGGAAAGACTCCTATAACACCGCCAGCTTGCCCTCATGTGTTTCGGAATGAGCAAAAAAAAAAAAAAGTGAACTCCCAGTCTGCCCAGAGGTTTGATTGAATCTCAAGAAACCTACGCCCCAGAAATATGCCTCTCTTTTCTTGCGCCGTTCGCCCAATGGGGAGCTGGTTGTTCATCCATGACGTGGGGAAATATCCGAATCGTCTCCAAAGCAGAACTCGAAATCTCGTGCGTCCAATAGTCGTGGCCGTGGCGGCCTTTGCCAGCGCTTCTCTAATGCTGGCAATCATCAAGTCGTGACGTGTGAAATGCTTGTGCCTCGCGGCAGTGGGTCAGTCGGATTTGCGAATCGAATGGATCGGGGCTACAGCCGGGGATCCGAGCAAGTCCGTCGACGAGGGTGGAAAATAGGTCGATGTCGTGGGCGAGCTCACAAGACGACGCATTTGCTCTTGCCTTCCCTTCTACCCACTTTGCGGCGATAGCGGTCGCCGCCCTCCTTATCGTCGTATCTCGCACCGGCGTCGCCGTTGGTTGGCCGAGTGCTGCTTCGTCCGCCGGGTTGGGGCCGCGAGGCTGCCTGGCGCTGCCTTCGGAGTATTCTGACGACATCGTAGAAGGCCTTCTCGACGTTTATGCAGTTCTTAGCTGACGCCTCGACGAACTCGCAGCCGAGCTCGCGGGCCAAGGCATGTCCTTCTTGTGTCGACACTTCTCTCTCGGTGACTCTGTCGCTCTTGTTGCCGACAAGCATGATAGGCACGGGTGCTTGTGGGCTGGCTGCCGAGATTGGCGACCCCGGGTATGACGGCGAGGATGCACATGACTCCTTGACTCGCTGGATCTGATGATGAAACCGCTTGATCCGTGAAAAGGACGACCGTGATGAGATGCTGTAGACGAGGACAAAGCCTTCTCCGTCCCGAATCCATTGATCTCGGAGGGCTGTGTACTCTTCTTGGCCGGCGGTATCGAGGACTTCGAGCATGCATGCTTGACCGTCAATCACGACTTGCTTGCGGTAGGAATCCTCAATCGTGGGGTCGTACTGTTTTTCGGGGAAAAGCACGGTCAGCGGGCGGCTCTTGGCGGCGACGGTGGCGGGGGAGGGTGAATGAGGGGACGGTCGGGAAGCCGACGATCAAGACAAGACTGGCGATACGATGCAGCGCAGGGTGGGTTGGGAGCAGCGACTTACGGTTTCCACGAAGTGTTGCAGGCAGAGCTGGATTGTCAAAGCGGTCTTCCCCACGCCGCCATCGCCCAGGACCACCAACTTGTACAGCACCATTTTTCCCGCCATGATGGGCAGCTATCAGAGACGAACGACGATGGGAATGCGATCGAAAAAAAATCGTCGGAGAATAAACTCGCTCGATTGATGATGAGAAGCGAAGGTCAAGCGAGGCAGAGATTGAGGAGGCGATTCGCGGGGGCGGATCGGAGGGGGTGGTGGTGGTTCGTCGGTGGTGGTGGTTGTGAAGGTGGTGGTGGTGGAGGAAAGGACGACGAACGCCAGTCGAGAATCGATGATAGGATATGCAAGGTAAAAAAGGTTAGGGCCAGATCGGCTCGAGAATTGTAATTCACAGGCCCGCCAAGCAGCAACTTTCCAGCCACAACGGTAGTGCCGGGATGGCTGATGTACCCCTATTAGTGCCACATTAGTGGAATTCTGCCAATATACCGCAAGCAGCGAATGTCTTACCACCCCCTCCTTGCAGTCAAGGATCAGGGAACACAAAATAGGCTGCTGGCCACCAGAATCCTGTTCCAATTACCCAGACTCTCAGAATTGAACTTCCCACCTTTCGTTGAGCCCAACCACCATGGAATCACATCATGAGACCGATCATAGTAGTACCTCTGATAGCGAGGACCCTGCGCTTGACGAAATCGAAGTAGCAGCATCGCCTGGTGACCAGACATCTCTACCCACCCAACAAGCAGCTGAAGACGATGACGAGGCCCTAGTATTAACTGCTGACAGGGTTCGCTGGGACCCTGTATCCACGAAGAGGTTCCTACAGCTATGCGTTGAAGCACGTACAGCAGGGTTGATCGGGCTTAGTAATAAGACCGTTGTGCTGGAGCGGGCGATGGGTACTATTGTACCCACCCTCTAACGCGAATTCCCTGATAATCCATATAGTATTAAGAACCTTACGGTTAAATACCGCAATCTCAGCAGTATATTTCAAAAGGTTAAAGGTCTAACAGGCCTATCTGGTATTAGGTATGACGATTGATCCGGAATAATCTCGGCACCGGAAGAACGGTAGGAATGGTGGCATAAGGCACATCCAGGCCATTAATGGGTATAGCGACGAGGGTTCCCCTGGATGATCTTGATAATAGAGGAATTGTGGCCAGCAGAGGTGGCAACTGGCGAGAATATCACTGGCGCCAGTAAACTACAGCCTCTTTGGCGGCGGCGGCCTTCTTAATGATTCAGAGATATTGACAAAGCTGGGTCACCTGCCAGACAGTCAGTACCAGCTGGCCAACCAGCTATACCTTTATCCCAAGCCACCACAGTAGCTTCGTTAGCCCCTTCTCGACTAGTAGCAGCATTAGTACCTATTACTCCAACAGCTAACGGCCGTAGCAGTAAGCGGCAGTGGGATCCTAAGTTAACCGTTATAGAGGATGCTAAAGTAACTATGGTATCGTTAAGGGTAGTTAAGTAACGTATACTACGTTAACAAAGAGATAGCCGCGTATTGGCTGCTAACGTACTTAGCAATTACGTACAGCGCGCGTGGGCTGCGAAAGGTGCCAAAAGCCCTGTTGGTTCGGAAGATCTAGCAAGAGCTCTGGAGGCCTGCTAAGATATAGGTATTGCAGCAGCAGGATCTGACGAGTTAACAGAGATCGCAGGTGCCTTTCTTTGTATGCTAATAAAAGCAGTAGCTTTTAATAGCCTGCAAGCTAAGGCATTAAAGGTATTGTTTATTTGGGCCAACGGAATCATCTTATCAGAAATAGTTGGTAAAGTAGAAGGATAGTAGAAGTTAGAGGTTGGAGGTTGGAAGTAGGCAAATTAAACTAGCAGAAGTTAGGCTAGTAAAGTGTAATTATTGCTATTACTGCTGCTGTTAATTCCTCTGCGCAATACGTCGCTGCCGCTCTCTCTACAGACACACTGCAATATTAAACCGTATTTTAAACCCAGGCCTCTTATCAATCCAATAATCTGCCCTTATTTGTAAGGCTCTTAATACTTCTTTTGCCTCTACTGAATATTCTACAGGTTCTGGCGCCTTAAAACAAAGTAGGAAGTTCCATACTGCAGTTACTCCATATACCAGTTGAGTCTGCGTGGCGAAGTCGTATTCGGCTGGGCTGCCACGCAAGATCTTGAACTTCCTCTTCACTAACCTAAGCACTCTTTCCGCCCAGCCTTGAATACGTGCGTGAGAGATATTATACAGCTCTTTACTTAACGTTGGCTCGCAATCGTTGAATTCCTTTGGATAATATCGCTGCCCAGCGAATGGGGTTACGATACCAGCCCGGCTGTCGCTAAACCCGCTATTAGCGAGGTAAAATCGACCTGGCGGCGGCCTGAAATCCTGGGCAAGTGCCTGGGATAATAGCTGCTTGTCGTTCATAGACCTCTCTGCGCCAGCAAGTACGTACGAGAAGGTATAGTTGAAATTAACTGCGAAGAATACGTTCTGTGATAGATTCCTCTTTTGATTAAAGAATCGCCGTTGCTAACTAAGAGGAATATGGGCAGGCAGGAGTGTACCGTTAATAGCACTAATACAGCCGTTGAACTGCCGTCGCTTATTTAATAATTTGATATACGGAGCTACGTACAAATCTTCTGGCTGGACTACGACTTCTGTATAAAGCTGGGCTATTGCGTCTAGTATATAGTGGAAGATATTAGAGACTGTACTATGCGTAATTTGGAATCAATAGGCTGCGTTCCGTTAAGGCTCGCCGTATGCGATGATATATAGGAAGACCATCAGCTTGTGCTTAACAGACTGATATCGTGAGTCTTCAACTCCGTGCCGTCGCAGCCAGTGGGCTAGGCTATGGAAGGCGCCTTTCGGCATTCGGAAGCAATCTTGGAATTCGACGTCACTGCCGGCCATCAGCAATTCCGCGATTTCGGTGGCCCGCAGCGATTGCCCTGGATGGATGGGGATGCGGTCAAATATCACTAGGTGCGTTCGAGTATCGTCGTCATCGTTAATAAGGTGCTCAAGCCCGTACAATACGACGAGGGCTATCGTATTATAGTATTCGTCTTCGTCATCTTCGTCATCTTCCTCATTATAGCTAGGCTCGTCAACAGCAAGCACCACTTCAAAAGGATCAATCTCATCCATATCGAATCGTGGAAAGTCACATCACTACAGGAGGGATAGATCTATCTCCCTTGATTTAACGCTGCCGCAATAGGCTGGCCGCGGCCGGCGGCATGGAAAAACCCGTTCCGCCGCCTCATCTCCAGCCTCAAAGGCCCATTTTTACAATTCCCTTATGCCGAGAATGCTTTCTGCGATTCTGGTTCTGATGAATGGATTCATTGGCCGCTAAACTACATCCCGGAGTAAGACAGTCGATCACATCGATTACCAGCTAAAATATAGCGTGGTACGGTGGCTTACATGATCAACGGCCCACGGAAAGGTTCGTCAAGCCTGGTTTTGAGTTATGCAGAGAAATCTAGGCTCAATACGGTATAGTGGTGACGGAAATACCTTTTCCGTTGATTTTATGCTAACTGTGGCTCAGTATTTCAATTACAATTCTCGAGCCGATCTGGCCCTTAGGAACCTAAGGTTGGTAGGTAGGCAGGTAGCGAGTGGTAGTGGAGGTCAAGGTGGTGGCCGCAGGAAGTTGGGAGTGAGGTAGCAGCCCAAATCTTGTTGGATTTGGAGCCCGAGCCCTGGACGTGGACAGTGGACTCTCCTCAGCAGACTGGTGGATTGGATCGACCGGACTGGACCCGACAACCAGTACGTAGCAGTAGCAGCAGCAGCAGCAGCAGCGGTAGTATCAGTAGCGGCGGCAGCAGAAGCAGCAACGCAGCACTGTGACCGGGGAGGGGGAGGGGACTCGAGGTGGGCGGGCGGGCTGACTAGCTGGGCCTGGTTCTGTCTGCTAGGCTAGGCTTGCCTGGTAACTGGCAGGTTGGCGGATAGATGGTCGCGGGTGCGCGAATCGATGCGACCACGATGCAAGAAAGCGTAGGGTGGATGCCGTTGTGTAGGTAGGCCTCCTGACTCTCGGATTCACTCCCTGCACTGCTTTTTGTCCAGCGTCTCTTTCTTTCTTTCCTCCCTCTTCGTCTGTCGTTGCGTGTTCTCGTCCCTCTCTCTCGTCTTCGCGGATGGGCAAATTGGGAGCGGGGTGGGGAATGGCAGCAGGCAATGACTGGATTGGCGGGTCTAGCTTGGGACCTGGGCTTGTGTTAGATGCTTGGGTTAGGGAGAAGGATGATACCGGGATAAAGGCGAAGCGGAGCGGAGGCGCACAGCCGACTGTTGGCTAGCCTGCTCCTCTCCTGAGAGGCTGTCAACCCTCGTTACCTCCACGCGCCAACCCGAGCCACCCAGTTCTGTATCCGCGGTGACTTGGGCTGTCCGGGATGGGACTGGGAAGGGGACTGAGTGGGAGGGGAGGGGGCCGACAAGGGGGCAGGGGGGTGTAGGGACGGATTGGAGACATGCCAGCAAGCAGTTCCAATCCCAGCAGGTTGGGGATTGTTGGTAAGAGCACACAGCACAGAGCAGAAAGCAGAGGTGCAGTTGGGTACGTATTTGCGAGGTAGCGTACGCATGCAGTAAGGCAAGGCAGGGTAGGGTACCTGACTGGTTGGTGCTGGTGTCTTGTTGGAGAACGTACCTGGTTGTGGTGTGTGTGTGTGTGCGTGTGTGTGTGTGTGCTGCGCGTCCGCAGTAAGGTAGCGCACAGTACAGGATTGCCGTGGCCCGGCCTCGATGAATCGGTCAGTCGGTACGGGGTTCCTTGCCCAGAGGTAAGGTAGGTCCAGGTAAAGGTATGGGGATGCTGAGGCAGGACGAGGGCCGAGATGTGATTATGACGGGGTGCCGGCGACGTCGTCCCCCTCCGAGCTGCGGACAAGGGCAAGATTTTTGGTCGGCTCGGTTCGTCGTGAGACTTCGGTCGGAAATGGCGGCAGAGTCTCGATCGATGGAGCCAACGGACGAGAGCTGCGAGACGCTTTTGTTAGTATGGCGGTTGAGTCGGCGTGCGAAGAGATGCATCCCCTTCGACGGCGATGAGATTTGGGCAGCGAAACAACAGCAGATGTCAGGAGAGTACGCTCGAGTGGTCGCGGGGAGGGGATTTGCGAAGGGGCGGGCTAGACTCGGTGAAGAAGCGGACGGCCCTGACGAAAGTGGATTTGAGCTGTATCGACGACTGGAGGGGGAAAGACGACGCAGCAGGGCATTCAACGGGGTAGGAGGGGCGGTGATCAAGGATGAAGCCGGTGGCCTGTGACGGGAAACCAGCGAAACGCTGTCTGGCGTGCGCTCGGTCCAGCACGAGGTGACGGGGAAAGTGAGGAGAAGAATGCGGAAGTGAGGATGAGGGCGAGAGTGACAGGAATGCATGCGCAAACGTACCTGCCGGTAGTGTCCCTCTACAGAGAGAGCGCGCGAGTGTGTGTATGTGTGTGTGATAGAGAAGAGGGGGTCCGGAGGGATTCCGAAGGAAGCCTCAATCCGTCAAGCGTTGGGTTGTCTGAATCCGACAGGGCGAAAAGGTGACGGTAGGGACGAGGAAATGGGCCGGAATGCGGCGGGCGTGTTTGCAGTTGATATAAAATGATGTTCAAGACACAAGGCCGGGCTTGCCTGGGCAGATATCAATGTGACAAAGTCGCCGCTTCAATACAGCGTGGCTCTACCTCTGTACCCTCTCTCCCCTTCCTTGGCTTCGTTCTGATGGCAGATGGACATGGCAAAGTGTCGGGGTGGTGTTTTATTTCTTCTTCCTGTGTCCCTCGGCGCGGAAACGGGGGACGGGGGTCAAATTGCTGGAATCAGGCATGCAGCGAACGGTTGCATCCAAGGAGAAGAAACAGCTCGGGCGGTTGTTCACACCTCACGGCGACAGGCAGACAGAATGCAGTGGTCTGACACCCGCTCCTTCCTCACGGCCTGTCTACGTACTGATAGGAATGGAGGAAGGAAGAAGCCGCGGTCGGAGCAGGGGAAAGGGAGGAGGCACCTGCCTGCCTTCCTCACCCGCTTGTTTTCCTCCTCGTTCCTTCCCATCTCTCTGAGGCCCGGAGGCACTTCACCCCAAGAAGAAGGTCACAGCTTGATAGCGTATGTGTGTGTGGTGTACGTGTTTTAGTTTCTGCGAGCTTGAAACCACGACAAGCAATCGCCGCCGCCGCCAACCCCAGTGTGGCTGAGGCACCCTGGAATGGCAGCACGTGAACGAACATACCAACCCAACCCATCTTTCCACAGCCACAGCAACCGAGTCAAAGCCCACGTCCAGCCCAGCATCCAGCCCGGCACCCATTTCACGCGCACATGTAGCCCGCGCTACCACCGGTACAGCCTCAGCCTTGAACGACGCTCGCAAAAGAGAGAGCGCGAGAGAGGCTCAGCAGATGGATGCACCCGCATCTTGTGGACTCGGCGGATACGGGCGATGGACTCTGGCAACGGGGGATAACCGCTCGGCCTTACTGACCCTCTCTCCAAAGAAAGAATGCGTCTCACAGGCTGGTTGAGGGGGTTCCCTGCCTCGTGCAAGGTGACGTTTGTCTTGACAGAACTGCAACAACACGACGCTGGCTTGCTTGGCCTGAACTGCAGCTGCGGGTTGCGAGCTGCAAGTTTCCTCTTCCCACATTAGCGCCTCTGTCCCTAACGAACTGGCTGGTTTGGGGCCCAATTGACCGGCAGCCTCAAGTCACACAACCTGGAGTGACGCAGCCGCCCATCTTCCCGAGCGCGCACACACACAGACCTGGGCGCTCTCCCTCCCTCCTCACACACATTTCCCCTCGAGACTGACGGGGCTGTAGAACGTCCGAGCTTGTTTCTTTCCCGTCTAGCCTTCTTCCCTTCCTGTGGTCTGTTTGCCCCCCACAAGGTCCATCCGCTCGCTATACCTTTCCGTGTGATACAGAGAAACACCATTGATCTATTCTAACTCACTAGAGACGGTCCATCCGCCGTAGTTCGTTTCTTTCTTCACGTTGCGAACGAGGCGGGCTGCACAATCGTGGCAGAGGCAATCGGCATCCCGCACAGTCTATCTCAATGCAGTCAATATCCACTGATTTTCAACTCACGACTCTGTTTTGGTACAGGCCGGATAAAGTCCCTTTTCTACCCGACTTGGAAGATGTCCACGCGGTCAACCAGGCGCTTCCCTCTCAAGTTGATGCTGCCGTTGGATGACCCAACTCTCTCGTAGAGTTCATCCAGCCAACAACTCATAACTCGAGTCACCTAAGGCCAAGTCAATCTATGCCTGCCGTGCACTAACGGTCTGCCAGACACGCCTGGCAGCTGCAGCTATGCGTACTACTCTGGCGGCAGTGCCGGGCTCGGCCATCCGCGGATACCAACCTCACTTGCCCGGGTCTGGTATCTGTATCCGACCCGCACCAGCCCAAAGCTAGGCAGTCAATGGATGATGAGGCAACGGCGGAGGAGCTAGAGCTGCCCCGGACGTGGACACGGAGCTGGACCTCGAATCAGGGCAGCACCGGCACAAGTGCCACGACAACCGGCGGCTGAGAAACAGAGAACTCTCCTGGACCTAGATCCAGGCCAGTCTGGTTCTTCCGACCCGTCACCCATTCACCACGGCCGCTCAGCAATTGCCTGATGATGTGATCTACCCTAACGACTCTAGCTGCTCCTTGCCTAGGGTAGCTACCCAGCTTTGCAAGCTTCGTCCCTTCCGCTTACTTGGCGAGCCATCGCTTGGACTTGGTTGTGGACCAATTACGTGCCCGCCGGAAGCTGGACGATGTGTATTGAGTAGTCAGTAATAGCAGCATCATCAGCCACCGTCGCAGCATAACCCATCTCCATCGCCCGCATCAGAGGCAACCGAAGCCGGCGGCGGGCGACGTACGAATTCGTCGTGGCACAGCAAGAATGTGCGTGTGCGCTTTCGTTCATGTAGATGCGGAGGAGAGAGAGAGAGAGAAAAGAAACGAAGGGAAAAAAGCCCCCCTCCCAGTTTCTCTACGCCCCGTCCACCTCTGCCCTGCCTGACGATGCTGTCCATTCGTTCGCAGAAACACGCTCGCACTGCTCATGCCACTGCACCTAACCTGGTCCCGGACGCGGCTTTCTACTGGACAATTGATTTGCAGCCCCCCCAGGGCTGTCCACCGATGCCCACCATGGACACTAATATGTATGCACCTCACAGACCACCCGCCCGCTATCCCTCGCATCATCGAGTCGGATCAATCGTCCAGCAAGGTGCTGACCGAACCTGTAGATGCCGCAATGCCTGCCAGAGCTACTAGGGTTAGACTCCAGGTTTCGCACCGTCCGCACCTTGTCTCCGTCTCTTTCCCTTTCTCTGTCCCGTTCTTTTGTGGACAGGGCCTGAGGCATCAGGGTCCCCGGCGTGGGATGACGATTGGGAACCGCTAAGGCAATACCGGAACGATACTCCACTCGGTGCCGACCGCGTCGCCCAATCGGAGGTATCCAGGAGGAATCCACTAATGACTACCGCCCACATTCTCCAACCACCTCTCGGCCTTTCAACCCCTCCATCCTCTCTCCAAACCGCCGTTTTTGTTTTGGCCGAGCCACCCCCGAACCTCTCCCTGCTGGTGGTCGGTGGTGGTTTCTTCTTTTTCTTGGCCGTCAAATTTTCTTGACGGAGAGGAACGAGGGTTCGCGGAAGGGCAAAATCTTTCAACATCCTTGCTTGCTCTTCCTGGTACCTGCAATGGCTGCAACTTGCTCATCCGGCCCATTCTCGCGACCGGCGAACGCGGCCCGCTCTGCAAACAGGGCCAGTTCTGGCCCTCCCCAAATAGCGTCCGCAGCAGCTTGACATCACGAGACAGACGCCTGGACCAAGTCACCCGACGTCATCGGGCCGGCCCTTGATGACTTCGCTTTTAACTCATTGGTATGCAGGGGCGAAGTCCGGTCGTAGAGAGTATACGCCGCTGTTCTTTTTTAGAGACGGCTTCGAAGAGTCCCCGTTATGCAATGTACGGCTTCGGCCGTATGTCTCCGGAACATGCCACCGAGATAGAATTGCACACGCAACGCAAGCAGTCATGTCTTGTCCCGTTTCGTTGCCGAGTTGCTGTCTCACCGACCTCGTGCCAGACCCAGTCTTCCGGGGCGACTCCGCAAGAGGTTCACATTAGATTCTCGCTTCTTGCCCTCCGCAACCATGTACTGAGCATGCCACGCCATCTTAGTTCCCGGCCTCGGCACGGCCCCGTTCTGCCTGCATTGGTTGGTTGGTAAGCTTTTGCCCGGCCGCGGATGGACTCCCTTCACAGCCCCGTCGTCAACATCCGGTGCCGCTCCGTTCTACAGTTTGACTGAGCGACAAGACTTGAAGTCTCGTCATATGCTGCCTCAAGAAGGACGTCGTCGGAGCCGATCACAGCCTGCCGGGTTGGTCGGATTGGTCGAGTCCAAAGACAAATAGCGGTCAATGAGTTTATCGAATGCCAGTCCAACAAACTGATTGTTTGTAGCGCCCCTGCGACAGCTTTCTTTTTCATCTCTTGCTTTGCGATTTGAACGGCCATGTGCAGAAGAGCCGAGTCCGGTCTAGCTAGTTGAGACTCTCGAAAGCCCCTGTGACCTTTGGAAATTGGTTTACCACCCGGCAGCTGTAGATGTCGATTGCTTTACCCATAGTTGTCAAGCTCCGCACAGTTCGGCTTCTGGTTGGATGAACAATGATTGGAAAGGCCGCCGTGCTCCAACCTTCATATCGCGCCGTTGTCGTTACACCATTCAACCGAACCGCTGGGGACGTCCGTTTTGTTTGCCGTGCCAAGCGGGAGTGGTGTCTTTGTCTTCGGAATGGCACGCAAGCTGGGCGGTTGATGCCTCGCCTTCGCCGCCATACTGCATGAATAGGGGGCCATCAAGAAGTCTCGACTCCCACGTCTCTCCCCCCACGTCGAATAAGCAAACATAACTCAAGTAAGGCTAGCCCAATCGGATATCTCCCCGCCATGCAATCTGACCTGGTCTTGCGGTCATAATGATCTAAAGATATCCCCGTTGCCAGAGTCGGTGCGCAACTACCAAACATGCTCGTGTGGGAAGCAGCAATCCAAAGGCACATGGGTCACACCTTTCGCGAATATGGTACATCGCAATGTCTCGGGCATTGATCAATGGCCATGCGAGGCAGTGGGGTTTCCCAAGACCCGGTTCTCGACTTCCAGTTGACGCTTACCATGCGCCTCTATGGCGATCAAGGACATCACCTTGGACGCCGGGGCGGATTCTTGGTACATCCTGTCAGTTTGAGCAACGTAAGTCTCGGAAGCTGAACCATTTTTTGTATCTGTCCGTGGCTTGAAGAACAGTATGCTAATTCTCAACGTCGCAGCCGCGGACGTCCGGCGCCTTGATACGCCTTGTCCTGAATCGCGGGAATAGACTGTAGCATCGCGCGGATAGCGGTCAACCAACTCGCAGGCTGCAGCAATCACACGTGCTACGCCAATGATCTCGCGGATCACACGCTATCTTCCCCGGGATAGTAGTGAATAGGTAGGCAGCCTGTGTCAGTACGAGGCCTGCATGCACGCCCGGAAGGAACGACCAGTCATGTCGAGGCCCTGTATGTTCCAGAACGCTTTCAAAGATACCACCCTCTCATAGATACCTCTGAACGAAGAAACGAACCAAATCATGAGCTTGAGCCGCCCAACCCTCCTCAAAGCCGAAAACCAGATATGCCTCGAGAGTAATCAGCTATATGCCCGCAGGAGGAGCAAGGCATAACCATATGCGCATCGCAGCCCTGCAACCCCTTTACGAGGTATAGTAAGAGAGTTTAACGGCAATTGACCAAGTCATAGTCCAGTACTCGCATTGCTTCTCAACGTCGTCACCTGGGCTCTGGTGTAATGGCAGGCCACTCGAGTATATGATATGTCTATTCCATCATTATCCTTGGAAGGATTGAAGCTTTTGCTCAGCCATCGTTCAACTCGAAACACGCTCTCAAAAAGGGGACTGACCACGTCATAAATTAGTGACCAGGTGCGGCTATGCCTGTTCAACGGCCCGCGCAGGAGAATAAGAAACGAGACGGGGGAAAACAGAAACGATGAGCCACACCCACCGCTCCTTAAGCTTGCAGATCCTAGAATCACGCACATTCGGGTCAAGCCACGTTTTTCCCACGTTTCCGATTGACTTTCTGCTACCCTTCAACTGCCGGGAGGAAACCAACCCCCCCTTCCAAAAACAAAAACAAAAGACCCCTCCGCCTGATGGTTTTCCAAAACGAGACTTTCTTTCTCTTAGGCCCCGGGACATTTTATTAAGGGAGTAGAGCGTTGCTGCGTGAGCAGAAGAGAGGGTGGCGGTTGCTCCCCCCTCTCTCATCTAGCACTGCGACGTCAGGGTATGAAAAACAAGGCGTGGCCAAGCGGCGCCTACACCTTGCCGTTCGATTCGAGAAGTCTTCCTTACGACCTCTGGGGCGGAAGAGAGCACATCCGGGGCCCCATGAACTACCGTTCTTAGTCCGCCTCAGCTAGATGATATTCAAGGACCGGCCCAAAACCCGGTGCGAGCGTCTGCCGAGGCGGTAGGTTCCAGTATCCATTGTGATCCTCTCCCATCTTGCAGTGTTTCCTTTCCACTTTCTACTGGGTGGATGGTTATCGAGAAGCTTATGGGGCAGTTTACACGCCGACGTGGCGATTTCTACCGAGATGCTATTCTTGGTCGACGCGTTGCAGTCGTCAATCAGAGCTTCCAACTCTCCCTTGTACAGCGTGTTTTCCGGTTCACGAACCCTTTGCTAATATGGAACTGTGAGACGCGCAAGCCCTACGGCGCTGAACGAGACAGAAATCCGACATGGTGCTCGCAGGCCGAGATCGGAATGAACAATAGCATACTGTGTACGTATGGACACTCCTGTTGTCTAGTAAACCATAAGCTTCGCGTTCGACGCCATTCTCAATCTCGGGTGGGAATAATGCGACATTTCGTCCGCCTCGAATGGCATGATCGCCGACCCGCCTCGCCTTTTAGCTTTTGCTCTTTCAGCAGGGGTTCCCGACCCAGTGGTGAACTAGATGAACTAGCAGATGAACGCCAGGATCCACGTCAGAGAAAAGATGGACCGGCCGGTGGTTGGGTGAGGCGGAAGGGGAGGGGGTTGCTCAGCGTTCGACGATCGCCTTTTTCTCTCTCCCCCCACCGGCTCCGGCGCTAGAGGTCCGATCTGGTCGTCACCCCCGTGCAGGGTCGTTTCCGTCGCCCATGTTCCGTCCGGGGTTCGCGCCCGGAGGTATCTCCGATACGGTGAGCTCGCCGGCACATCACCGGGTGTTTTTTGATGTTCTTGAGTGATCTTACTTTGCATATCTGTCGAGCACGTAAGCGATGGCACTTTGATAGAACCGTGTCACCTGGGGGTGATGAGACTTCCATTCCTCCGGGCAAGGCGACCTCTGACACTGCTGGGTATACAGCGCCGAAATGAGCCCGTCGTCTCCTTGGCGTGGGCTGGAGGATGTTCCAACAAGGGCCGCACGACACGCTGTGGGAATGATGATGTCAATGAACAGGACGCCCCGGCCAGACCGCCGCGCAGCATCGGATGTGAGACAGTTTGGTGAATATACGACGTACGCCCGTAAACGAAGAAAGGAACCCGCAGAATGACATGTATCCAATCCCCTTATTCGCTCCGCCTCTCGTCGAGATGAGCAACGAAAAAGCTCACTCGGACGTAATCCTACGGACCCGATGGTCTCCACGCTGGGCACCTCTGTATCGCCGGGCAGTGTCTGTGAGGAGGGGGGGGGGGGCAAACGCTGCGGCCTGCGGGTTTGCAGATCTGCCGCTGCGGTTCTGCTGCCCGTCCCCCCCCCCCATTCTTGCATGTCTTCAAATCTTAGGGATCGTCTTCTCGACTGAGACATGGGACCACTGCTGCCCTTCTGGAACGGACCCTGCAGGAAGGAAGGAAAACTCTGAGCGGGAAATTCGAGTGGCTCTCGCGGCTGGGTGAGGAAGTAGGCATGCGGGACGAGGCTTGGCTGCGTGAGGGATGTTTGTGGCGAGGTTGACGGGGTCGAGGGAGTTCGTGCGGCTGGGACAATGAGAAGGCGGGACCAGGTTGGGTGGCACCGTGATGCTTAGCAGCGCGGCTTCTTGGGCGCAGACGTGTGGTTACTTTGCCTTGGAGTTGTTTCTGCTTGATCCACGAGGATTGTTTTACTGGTGGCCTGATCCGGCTGCGGGCTGTGTGGAGCTGCGTGGTGTTGTCTCTCTCTTCCCGCTCGGCAGTAGCTCTTGCAGGCAGGCCTTTTGGCCAGAGGGATTCCTCGGCATTGGCCACAAGTCAAGCCTGATGGAATTGCTCCTCGTTCCCTGTCCGATATCACTACTTGTGGCCTGACACGTCTTTTCCTTGCGTCAGCCCGACATTATACTCTGGCCTTTCTGGCGGTCTGTTTGCAAAGGAAGGCACTTTTCTCCTACTGACTGGTCTCTGAAGCGCCGGGGCAGGCTCTGCAACCCACAGTCGACATCGTCCCAGGTTACCAGGGCTCCATCTCGCCTAGCTCTATGGCGTAAACGTTACAATGACAAACCAACGTGGTTGCGAAGGGATGAATAAGAAACTGACGCGAGGGTTTGTAGTTCGCCGACATACACCAGAGCACCAGGTACAGGATTTGGTCCACCGCAATCCCATACTCCTGCCGAGCCCACCACATGGGCAATATGTGTGCTTATTGCCGGCGGGGCTTTAGGTACTCTCGGACAAACAGTACAACAAAGCCAAAGTTTTCGTTTCTGCTTGTTACTTGTGGGTTAGTCTAGCCGACGTTATACACCAACCTGACGTCGTTGGCCTCTCGTTGAAGGTTGGCTAGCTTCTACGGCAGCGGCCTTGAAGATCGCAAAGCATCCAGATCAATGCCTAGATGCTCGCACCTCCTCGTCAGCACCCGGGCCGATGTATCCGCATTCATGCCGAAGCCAAAGTGAAGTGGTAGGGGTAGACGCCCGGGTGCCAGCTTCAAGTCGTCCACCATGATCTATGAATCAGCGCCACCTTGATCCTATTAGACGCAAAACAAGATCAATCACCTCCTGGCCACTTATGCTTGCCCTGCCCAAAGTCGAGATGTGCTGGGTCTAGTTTCTAGTCGTAGCTGATTTCGCCGGCGTTCGAAGCGATGCCCGTCGATTTGTTCTGGGTTCTGATAAATTTCGATGTCATATATCTAGGTGGCATCGATTGCACAGCGTTGCCTTTTTTGCGAGAACTGAGCCGCCAGGCAGCTTGACGTCTTCCGTGGCCATGAGCATCATTGAGACTAGATGAAGTCTCCACGTTAGTGTTTGGGCTTATGGGTCACCTTGCCAGGTTTCGGAGCACTTACTCTTTCTAGCAGGCTGTAATCGCCAGGGCTTTTTAAGAGCGCTGCCCATGAGCCTCTTGTTGCACAACGCCGTCTTCTTCCACCCTTCGAATGTCATTAGCAGAGTGAGGCGGGAAGGTGACGAGCTCGTCCCTGTCTGTTATCATTTTGTAGGGTTTGCCGGTGAATATCTCTTGAGAGTGTTTCATTTAGTTGTCTGCATTGACTGTAAACGACTTCCTCCGGTCTGGCCTTGGTCGAGAAGCTAACATCCTTTGTGCAGAATTAGGCAGGAAAACAATCGATATGTTTCGTTTCGTAAGTGTCCAGGCAATGGTGCCGACACACACACACACACACACACACACACACAGAGAGAGAGAGAGAGAGAGAGAGAGAGAGAGAGAGAGAGAGAGAGAGAGAAAGTGTATGTGTGCAAGGTCTACATCCAGCAATTGTATAGAACCCAGCCAGTCGATGGGAGTCGAGTGGCTACACGAATCTGACGTTCAATCGGGATAAGGGACGCTGTATTAGATTGGATTTTGAAAACATAAGTTAAAGCCAGAGATTTTAAAATATGAAGGCAATACAGAATAATGTAGGTCTCATGTGTTAGAGAGTCATGGCTGAAAATTTGTTTCGATTCTCCAAGCGGACGGACTTTCGGAGAGTAATCACGGACAAAAGCCCCGAAGGATAGCTAAACCTCGGGGTTTCGGATGATAATGTCCATAGGCCCTTCGCGGGACCTCGTCAGCACCGACTCACTGAAACTCTAAGGAGGTGTAGTTGTTGCAGGGTGTTAAGTCAACGTACCCACTTTCCGACCACCCCCCCTTTCCGACCACCCAAAAATGATGCTATCGCAACACAACCACCTATTTCAATTAACTATCTACCAACCCTACTTACCACTACAATACAGCTTTCTGCCTCACTAGGGCAATCAGATGCGCTGGATTCAGCTGTATTAATTTTAACTTTGCTAGCCTTAATCTGGGATTACCGTACATTGCTAATAGTAGCAAACTTAGTATTAGGGTTAACTTTAACAGCCCTTTTTTTTCTAGCTGTGCTGTTGTTAACTTAGGCCTAGAGATACTGGATTTGTTACTAGGCAGTAGCTAGTTAGAGGGACTGCTCTTAGAAGCCTTTTTTAACCTTTCTAAATAGCTAGCGTTATATAGTAATGCTTTAATCTAGCTAGCTAAATAAGTGTAGTTAACTATCTAGCTCTCTAGCTTTTCTAGGCGTTAACTATGTAACTGTAGATATAGTAGATACCTATCTATCTGTATTCTAGATATTCTGGATACCCTAGATAGGTGTTAATAGTAGATTAGATGCCTTAGGTAGCAGCAGGGAGCTTATAAGAGGCTTAGCTATAGTAATAGGCTATAGTCTAGTGTATTTCTAGCTACTTTTAATATTCTAGATGTTATAACCTAATAAGTTACAGGTGATAACAGCCCCACTAGACAAGCGGGAAGAAGATAAGGCACTGGTATAGATAAGAAGCAGGGTTAAACGGATGACTCCTTAGGAACAAAAGAACTACGGAAGGTTACGTAAAGATAAGAAGGGACTGATATTTAATAAGCGGTCCTACGCTAAGGACTAATATACTAAGGATCAGTCTATTGTAAGGAGCAACTCTAAGTAAGTTAGTCTTAGAAATAAGATTATAAGATATAAGGATATTTATTCTTAGTAGATAGATTTCCTTTTATAGCTCTTTAGTAATTAACTTATGATACTTTTTCTAAATACCTTTTAGACCTTAATAGCCTTTGTAATTTACCCTCCTATAGGTAACTCTTAATTACCTTTCTGTTATAAAGCTACATAAGCTACCTATGCCTACCTAGTATATAACTAATTACTACATACTTTTTAGTAAGATGCTAATAAGCTAGTAAGCTAATAAGACCTAGTAGTACTATTATTAGTATCTAGCTTTAGCTACCTATTAGTAAAAAACCCTACTGTTAGATATCTAACTATAACACTAGACTATTAGCCTAGCTAGGTATGCTTTTTAATAGTAGGAAATAAAGTTTTTTTTACTTATAATAGTTAAATTATTTTACTAGCTAAGGTATCTAAGCTTCTTTCTATAGGCTAACTTAACTAGGCTAAAGACTAACTAATTAAGTAGCTAGAGGATATAGAAGGTATATAGTAGTAAGAATAATAGATAGACGTTATTAATATAGTACTACTATATAAATTCTGTTATTATATAACTTTTATACCTATTTAGGATAAGTAGTCTAGCCTAGCTAGTCTAGCTACCTTAGCTAGCCTAGCTAGAGTTAGTCTAAGAAAGAAAGACCTTATGTAGCTACTTAACAGCAGTCTTATTAGTAATCTATTTATTTTTTATTACTATAAACTTCTATCTATCTAGAAGGCTAAGATCTAAAGAAAACTACTACTACTAAACTAACTTACCTTTATATATAACTAGTAGCTATAGTACTTACTCTTTAGCTAAGATATACTTAATAATAGATACCTAGGCTTATAATCTAGGCTACTTTTTCTATATAAACTTTATCTTAGCCCTACCTAGCACTAGCCTATTAGATTCCTTACTCTTAAGGATCTTAGTCTTATTTATGTTATATTAGTTAGCTAGTTTAATAGCTATAATCTATAGGATTATAAGATACTTAAACTAGTCCTTAATAATCTTAGTAAATGCCTTATTAATACGTCTAGAATTAATAAATTAACTTCTTTAGACCTTAATAGATAGGTTTCTTTATATAAAGGTATTTATCTATCTCTTTTCTAGAGGTTAGGTATCTTTTATAGTATAGAGGATATACTAGGCAAACTTCTTAAGTTACTAATGCGTTAGTATAAGCCTAAGATTAGCCTAGATCTGTACTTAGCTAGCTAGCTTAGCCTTCTAACTAATAGAGAGCCTCTAGAGGTCTTTAAATACTAATGCCCTTATCTAGGTGCTAGTTATATAGTTTTATAAAGTAGTCTTTAGGATGCTGTAGTGTTATAGTTAGATATCTAATAGTAAGGTTTTTTGCTAATAGGTAGCTAAGGCTAGATACTAATAACAGTACTACTAGGTCTTGTTAGCTTACTAGCTTATTAGCATCTTGCTAGAGAGTATGTAGTAATTAGTTATATACTAGGCAGGCGTAGGTAGCTTATGTAGCTTTATAACAGAAGGGTAATTAAGAGTTACTTATAGGAGAGTAAATTATAAAGGCTGTTAAGGTCTAAAAGGTATTTAAAGAAAGTATTATAAGTTAATTACTAAAGAGCTATAGAAGGAAATCTATTTACTAGAAATAAATATCCTTATATTTTATAATCTTGTTTTTAGAACTAACTTACTTAGAGTTACTTCTTACGATAGACTAATCCTTAGTATGTTAGTTTTTAGCGTAGGACTGCTTATTAAATATTAGTCCCTTTTTATTTTTATATAACCTTCTGTAGTTTTTTTATTCCTAAGGAGTTATCTATCTAACCTTACTTCTTATCTATACTAGTGCCTTATCTTCTTCTTACTTATTTAGTAAGGCTATTATTACTTATAACTTATTAGGTTGTAATATTAGGTCTTTTCTCTAAAGGTCTTAACCTTAAGACCTGCATAAGTAGGTTGTATCTCCTAGGTTAGAAAGTCTTTAAGTTTTGCATCCTTATTTTCTTATAATACTAATAATATGTTAGGCTGTATAAAAAAATCTAAGTTATAAAGAACTAAGATTAAAGATTGTAAGTACTATAACCTTTTAGTATATATTAAATCTTGTTTAATTAAACTAAATATGCCTTATACTTATTGTTTTTATGTAAAGGTTGTATGTTGCTTTAGTAAGGGTTCTTTTTGTTATTATTTATGTATTAAGCAGAAGAAGCCTTATAATAGCGTTTTAGTAGCTTTTACTTATAAGTTTTTCTTTTTTACTAGTAATTACGCTTTTGCTAATTTTTCTATAGTTTAACGCTTAAATGCGTAGTAAAAGGAATAAGATAAAAAAGAAGAAAAGGCTAGTAAGAAGCTTCTTACTTTTTATGCTTAGTTTGCTTAGCTTTAGTTATAAATAGCTAAGGCGGTAAGTTACTTATTATAGATTTATATAATTTATAAAAAGGTTTACAAAAGGTAGTAGGAAACGTTTTATTAGAGAATGTAAGAGCTAGATAAAGAGAATAGGTTAATTCTAGCTCTAGATTTTTATAAGTCCTAGGTTATAAGTAACCTATAGGCTCTAGAGGTTTCTAATAATGCTAACTAGGGTTCTTTTAGGCTTAGTAAGGGTTTTACTAACTTAGGCCTGCTAGTCTAAAGGTTAGGTTTAGCTAAGAGTTATAATAGTCCTGCATAAGTTGCTAAGAGTGCTAGAGGTTTTTAACAGGCTTTTATAAGTTATCTTTATATCTATAATTTTTCTATTTAATAAGATATTGTTTTTCTCTGTTTTTATCTTATTTATTAATAATATATTTAACTTTATATTTTGGTTTAGGTAATTTTATAATAATATAGTTATTAGTGTTTAATTTTTATAGTGCTAGCTTTAGCAGCGTAATATAAAAGACTAGATGTATTTTTATTATGTCTAGTAGTTTAAGTTTAAAGTTAATATCTAAGATTTTCTTAATAATTTTAAAAGGTCTAAGTTTTTTATAGTCTAACTTGTTACTTAGCCTTTTTATTTTAATGTTTTATTATAAGAGATATGCGCTATCTTTCTTTTTAAAGGATGGTCTTGTTATTTTTAACGTGTTAGTATATTTTTTTATTTATGTTCTAATGAATTCTAAGTCTTTAGTAATATTCTCTTAGATTTTCTGTAATTTGTTAAAGTTAGCTATAGCTTTTAGTGCTTATAGTCCTTATTAGGGCTCTCTGTATACTGTAGGCTTAAATCTATAGTTTAGGTAGAATAAAGAGTTTAAAGTGCTTTCTTTAATAGTACTATTATAGGTAAATTAGGCTATTAGTAATAGTAATACCTAATTATCTTAGTTATAATTAACATAGCATTATAGATACTGTTTAAGTATCTAGTTAATTTGTTTAGTCTATTTATTAGTTTATAAGTAAAATGTAGTTAATAGCTTATAATTAGCTTTAAGTTACAAAATTAGTAATTTCTAAAACTTAGATATAAACAGCTTATCTCTATCTAATATAATTTCTTTTAGTAATCTATAGTTACTAATAATGTATTTTAAGAATGTATACATAAGGTCTTCTGCTATACTTAACTTTAAGTAGGAGATAAAGTAAGCATACTTTGTAAGTTAGTTTACTATAGCTAGGATACTTTTATAGTCTGTTTTTATAAGTAGTTTCTCTAACTTTAGTAGTTTAATAATAAAGTCTAAAGAGATTAAATACTATGCTTTTAGTAGTATTAGTAGTAGTTATATTTACCTATATAGCTTATAAGGACTGTTCTTACTTTTCTTACATATTTTATAGTCCTTAATTACTAAAGCTACTTCTTATTATATAACTTACTTATTATAATGTTGTTAAATTTACTTAAACGTCTTTATAACACCCTAGTGTCTATATATGTAAGTGCTATAAATTTCTCTAATTTAGTTATATATTATTCTGCTAGTTATACTAGTATTAATATAGGTACTAATTATAATAAGCTTTTATGCTAGCATAAGGTTACCTTTATTATCTTACTTTAAGATAACTAGTATTTTATTTAGTATTAAGACTTTGTAGTCTAGTTATTAGCTTAGTATATTAGCTTTACTATTTTCTGTTTCTTTAATATAGATAATTTAGAAATTAAATTTAGAGAGAAATTTAGACTATTAAATCTATTGTTTATTAAGAACTTTTAAAGTAGTAAAGTAGGCTAGGTTCTTATGGTTAGTATAAACCTTAACTTTATACTTAGTTTTAGATAGTTAAGGTTTCTATTCTTTAAATGCTTTAATAATTACTATAAGTTCTTTATTATAAATTTAGTAGTTAAGTTTAGGTCTGCTAAGTTTTTAAGAGAAGAATGTATAAGGGTGTAGCTTTCTGTTGTTATCTTGTTATCTAAGTTGTTTACTAATAGCGTAGTCTAAAACGTTAGTCTTAAGTTTAAAGGGTTTTCTAGGGTCTAGGATAACTAAAACTGGTTCTAAGAGGACTTATTACTTAATATCCTTAAAGGCTTTTTCTTATTCTTCTATTTATTTAAAAGAAGTGTCTTTTTGTGTAAGCTTAATAAGGGGGTTAATTTTGCCTAAATATCCCTTAAGGAATTATTAGTAAAAGTTAATAAATCTAAGGAATAACTAAATATTCTTAACATTCTGGGGTTATAGCCAGTCTTTTACTGCTATAATCTTTCTGTTTTTTATTCTAATTTTACTAGGCATAATAGTAAATCCTAAGAAGTTAACTTATTAGCTATAAAATACGCTTTTCTTAGGTTTTACTAGGAGTTTGGCTTCTTATAGCTTCTAAAGTACTTTATAAACATGCTTCTTATGTTTCTTAAGGTTATAAAAGTAGATAAGTATATTGTTAAGGTAGATAACTATAAATATATCTAAGAATTCTTATAGTATGTAGTTAATTATTATCTAGAAAGTAGTAGGTACGTTAGTAAGTCTAAAAGGCATAATAAGGTACTTAAAGTTACTTTTTTATATCTTAAAGTATGTTTTTTATTCTTTACTATTTTTTATTTAGATAAGGTTATAGATACCTTTAAGATCTAAGGCTATAAACTATTTTGCTTTATATAGTTAGTCTTATAGTTCTAAAATAAGGGGTAGAAGATAGTAGTTCTTAATTATAATATTATTAAGTTATTAGTAGTTAATATAAAGTTGTAATTTGCTATTCTTCTTTAGTATAAACAGGATTAAATATCCTGCTAGAGATGTTAATAGTTAGATGTAACCTTTCTTAAGGTTTTTAGTAAGGTATTTATTTAATGCTTCTTACTCTATCTTATTAAGTCTATATATCTTATAGAACTTTAGGTATGCTTCTTTTTTAAGCAGTATTTTGTGATTATATAAGCTATGTTTTAGTAAGCCTGTTTCTAGTTCTTTAGTAAACAGTTTCTAATACTTATAGTATTCTTTAGAGATAGAGGAGAGTTATTCTTCTTCTTACTAATTCTTTTTAAAGTCTTTAAATTATTTATCTTATATAGGTTTAATTTTTCTAATGTAGGTAACATACTTCTGTTACTTAGATTTACTTAGGGGTTACTGTATATAATACTACCTTATAGTTAAATCTCTTTATTAGAGATAGCTAGTCTTTTAATTTATATCTAGGTTATTCTTTTATAGCTATAGGATTCTAAGGATTATATTTAAGTATTCTATCTTTATAATATTAAAGATTAGTTATTCTTAATAGCTATAGGTAACTATAGGGAGTTATACAGTTGTTACAACCTAGTAAGTTACAGGTAATAATAGCCCCACTAGACAAGCAGGAAGGAGATAAGGCACTAGTACAGACAAGAAGCAGGGTTAGACGGATGACTCCTTAGGAACAAAAGAACTACAGAAGGTTACGTAAAGATAAGAAGGGACTAACATTTAATAAGCGGTCCCACGCTAAGGACCAACATGCTAAGGATTAGTCCATCGCGAGGAGCGACTTTAAGCAAGTCAGTCCTAGAAACAAGATCATAAGATATAAGGACATTTATTCCTAGTAGATAGATTAACTTCTATAGCTTTTTAGTAATTAACTTGTAATACTTTCTCTAAATACCTTTTAGACCTTAACAGCCTTTGTAATTTACTCTCCCATAAGTAACTCTTAATTACCCTTCTGTTGTAAAGCTACACAAGCTACCTACGCCTGCCTAGTATATAACTAATTACTGCATACTCCCCAGCAAGATGCTAATAAGCTAGCAAGCTAATAAGACCTAGTAGTACTATTATTAGTATCTAGCCTTAGCTACCTGTTAGTAGAAAACCCTACTGTTAGATATCTAACTATAACACTTTAATTACTTCTGTTTAGTAAGTTAACCTTATAATACTACTAACAGTAAAAAACCTAAACAATAGCCCCTAACACTCCTACTCCTACTTTATCTTCTTCTGGAAATAAGGGTAAGGCTATGACTACTAAACCCTAGAACCTTAACAAAAAAATAAAGGGCGCTAAGTCCTCTAGCAAGGAGGAAGATAGTAACAAGGAGCTAGCCAAGCAACTTAAACGCGCTAACAAGGATATCGCTAACATGCAAGCCTTGTTTAACGAAAACGCGGCAGCCATGGAGCAGCTCTAGGCCTAAGCCCGCCGCACTCAGGCCCTTAAGGAGGAAGTTTGCACCCTCTAAGGCGCTGCCGGAATCATCCAGACTCCCATAGATAGACGAGAGAAGTTAAAGCTTAACTCTCCTACCACTTTCGATGGAACCCTAGGATAACTTAAGGGCTATCTAATCTAGATTAGGACCTATTAGGAATTCTACTTAAAGAATTTTAGAACTAAAACTAAGCGAATTATCTACGCGTTGACATTCCTCTGTAGACAAGCCCTCTAATGGTTTAAACCCTACATAGAAGACGTGCTTAACAACAAAACACTAGAATACTGCAGGACTAAAACTTAAGACATATTTAGCAGCTTCTAAGGATACAAGCAAGCCTTAAAATTACTCTTCTAAGACCTAGACAAGAAACAACAAGCTAAGCGAGATCTAGCTGCCTTAAAACAGACTAAATCTATAACTTATTACGCTGCAGAGTTCTAAAGGATCTGCACATAACTTAACTACACTGATAACACTTAAATCTTTATGTTCTACTAAGGACTAAAGGATAAGGTTAAGGACGAGCTATCTAAGATAGATTAACTAGACGATTTCTTATAGTATGCTAAACTTACTATTTGAATTAACATACGACTTTACAAACAACGAAAAGAAAAAGGAGAAAGTAAGCGACCCCCAAACTCTAGCAAGAAATACTAATAGTACTCCTAAAAAGGTAACTAGCACTAGTTTACCACTCCTAAGTTCTAAAAAGGAACCTACATAGGACTACTAACCTCTTATGGATAACACACTAGACCTATAGACGTTAGCATGGCTAGTAAACAAGGATAACGACTACTACGTAACCCTAAGTCTGTTAAGTGCTATAACTGCAACAAGCTAGGATACATAGCTAGAGACTACAGATAACTAAAACGACTCTAGAACAAACCAGTCCCTAAAGGATCTAAGTACGCTAGCATCGCACAAAGAGAAATTTTACATAAGTAACTTACCTAGACTACCTGCTATAATAACAATTGTCTTACCTACTAGGATGGGAAGGAATAAGCAGGATGGTACCCTAAGGCACTAAGAAACAAGACTGTAGCTATATCCCAGAAGGACACAAGGGAGACAACTTACAAATCTAACCAGTAAGCGCTAACAGTCAACAATGTTATAAACGCACGCGACTAAGTCCTAGGGCTAAGCCGACAGCTTGCGCCAGAAGAAGTCTGTGAACTAGGGAGAATGGTTAACGAACACCTACGGCAAGGAGTTGTCACACTAACTAACGTACCCTACGATGCTAAGTACTTATACTAAGTATAATATAGACCTAGAATCTAAGGACTATTAACAATCAAAATGCATAACTAAAGGTGCATTAGAAAACTCTAACTAGGATGCAACTTAGCAATTAACCAGCTGTAAGAAAGACTACACATAATAAAGACGTTATACACTCTCCTACCCTAGCTAAAACAACGCATTAAGGCCTAGGGAAACTTAAAAGAACTCTACTAGCTTAAGTAGCAGATTGAGAAAGAAAGAGAAGAACTTAAAGAAGAGGACCCTACAGAGTACCTCTAGAAACCTACTAAGATAGTTACAGTAGAACACAAACAGGTGTAAAGACCTAGACACCTACCACCATAACTATTAATTAGAGAACGAACCCCGTAAGACACTATTAAAATATACGCAGGATACACTAGCTTAGAGAATAAAGAATCACTAGACGAATTCATCCCTCCTAGCAAACTATAAAGGTAAGCGGCAGAATAACTTAGGGATATGCCTAGAGGCAGCCTAAGCGTTACCACAGAAACCCCTAGCAGCAAAGTATGACGATAGAAAGGGGAACTGCTTCTTCTACTAATCGAATAAGATAACAGAGAAGCACCTTATGACTTAGACAAACCACTAGCTAGTTAACGCTACATGGATTACTTAGACGTAGTACCTGACTTTCGACCTAAAGTCTGTAAGGATAGCAATGACTAATACGCATGCTTCTATAGGACAGAAGAAGCCGTTATTAACTACCGACCTAAGAAACCATTCCTAGAGAACGCACAGTTTAGAGACTACGAATATCTTAATTACACTTACCTACTCTACAGATAAGTGTTTTAGGCAGACTGCATTTATGATGACTGCTCCTACTATGCGCATGAGAAAAGCGACTACACCTTTTACCTAAGAAGACGAGGTTAGATCCCTATTCTAGACGTCTATCTACAATCAGAAGTCAGAACTTAGGAAATTAAGGAATACAACGCCCCCTAGCTGTATTTCCAACCATGCCCTAGACACCCTATGCCTTATGTTAACAAGATTACTAAACACTAGTCAGACTGCTTGTTTAATAAATGCAAACTCTATTACGAAGGCAAGGCAAGAACGTAGAGGACTTAGATTAAGGAAGCATCTAAACCTATAACTACGCCATAAGGGAAAGAAAAGAGACCTTCCTGTAAAGGACTAAACTAACAGTTAAAAAACTAGGGATGCTAACTAAAGAGGGACACCTAGCGGCAACAGAACATAAGTCCCTATGCGTAGTAACTAAGGAAGACAACGCACACCTCTTCTTAGAAATCCTAATTAACAGACAGCCCACTTAAGTCATAGTAGACAGTAGCGTATAAGCAAATCTGATATTACTATGGATGGTAAATTAACGAAATATCCTATAGCGAATTAAGGAAGTCCCTTACGACCTCTGAAACGTAGAAGGAGAAACGGTTAAGTATGGCGGAGGCACTATTAACAAGGAGACCGTACAACTCCCTATAGTTACCTATGGCTATTAAGAACAGCTGATCTTTAACATCACAGAGATAGGACACTTAAATGTGATCCTTAGAATCTTATGGTTACAAAAGAATAACCTAGACATAGATTAGAAGACTGGCTATCTCTAATGGAGAGATTTGACTGCAAGGCAGCGTTGCATGCAGCAACCCCTAAGTAAATCTAAGCAACAGAAGTACGTTGCCTACATTAGAAGAATTAGACCTACATAAGACAAATGATTTAAAGACTTTGAAAAGAATTAGCGGGAAGAAGAACGACTCTCCCCTATCCCTAAAGAATACTGTAAGTATTAGAAACTGTTTACTAAAGAACTAGAAACAGGCTTGCTAGAGCATAGCTTGTATAATCATAAGATACCGCTTAAAGAAGGAGCACACCTGAAGTTCTATAAGATATATAGACTTAATAAGACAGAGCGAGAAGCACTAGACAAATACCTTGCTAAGAACCTTAAGAAAGGTTACATCTGACTATTAACATCCCTAGCAGGATATCTAATCCTGTTTATACTAAAGAAGAACGGCAAATTACGACTTTGCGTTAACTACTGACAACTTAACGACATTATGATTAAGAACTGCTATCCTCTACCCCTTATTTTAGAACTATAAAACTAACTGTATAAAGCAAAATGGTTTATAGCCCTAGATCTTAAAGGTGCCTACAACCTTATCTAAATAAAGGATGGCGAAGAATGGAAGACATGCTTTAGGACACAAAAGGGTAACTTTAAGTACCTTGTTATGCCTTTTAGACTTACTAACGCACCCGCCACTTTCTAGATAATAATTAATTACGTACTATGAGAATTCTTAGATGTATTTATAGTTATCTACCTTAACGATATACTTATCTACTCTTGTAACCTTAAGGAACATAAGGAGCACGTTTATAAAGTACTTTAGAAGCTATAAGAAGCCAAACTCCTGGTAGAACCTAAGAAAAGCGTATTCTACAGCTAACAAGTTAACTTCTTAGGATTCACTATTACAACTGGTGAAATCAGAATAAAAAACAGAAAAATTGCAGTAGTAAAAGACTAGCTACAACCCTAGAATGTTAAGGACATTTAGTTATTCCTTAGATTTATTAACTTCTACTGACGATTCCTTAAGGGATATTTAGGCAAAATTAACCTCCTTATTAAGCTTACACAAAAAGACACTTCTTTTAGATAGACAGAAGAATAAGAAAAAGCCTTTAAGGACGTTAAGTAATAAGTCCTCTTAGAACTAGTTTTAGTTATCTTAGACCCTAGAAAACCCTTTAAACTTAAGACTGACGCTTTAGACTACGCTATCAGTAGATAACTTAGATAACGAGATAACAACAGAAAGCTGCACCCTTATGCATTTTTCTCTTGAAAACTTAGCAGACCTAAACTTAACTACTAGATCTATAATAAAGAACTTATGGTAATTATTAAAGTATTTAAAGAGTGAAAACCTTAACTATCTAGAACTAAGCATAAAGTTAAGGTTTACACTAACCATAAGAACCTAGCCTACTTTACTACTTCAAAAGTCCTTAACAAACGACAGATTTAATAGTCTAAATTCCTCTCTAAATTTAATTTCTAAATTATCTATGTTAAAGAAATAAAAAATAGTAGAGCTAATGTACTAAGCTAACGACTAGACTATAAAGTCCTGGTACTAGATAAAACACTAGTTATCTTAAAGTAAGATAATAAAGGCGACCTTATGCTAGCACAGAAGCTTATTATAATTAGCACCTGTGTTAAAACTAGTATGACTGGCAGAATGACACATAACTAGATTAGAGAAATTTATAGCGCTTGCGCATATGGACACCAGGGTGTTATAAAGACGTTTAAGTAAATTTAATAATATTACGATAAGTGAGTTATGTAATAAGAAGTGGCTTTAGTAATTAAGGACTGCAAAATGTGTAAGAAAAGTAAGAACAGTCTTTATAAGCTATATAGGCAAATATAACTACTACTAGTGCTACTAGAAGCATGGCATTTAATCTCTTTAGACTTTATTATTAAACTACTAAAGTTAGAGAAACTACTTATAAAAACGGACTATAACAGCATTCTAGTCGTAGTAGACTAACTTACAAAGTATGCTTACTTTATCCCCTACTTAGAGTTAAGTACGGCAGAAGACCTTGTGTATACGTTCTTAAAATACATTGTTAGTAACTACAGATTGCTAAAAGAAATCGTGTTAGATAGGGATAAGCTGTTTATATCTAAGTTTTAGAAATTACTAATTTTGTAACTTAGAGCTAATTACAAGCTATTAACTGCATTTTACCTATAAACCAATAGATAGACTAAATGAATTAACTAGATACTTAAACAGTATTTATGATACTATGTTAATTACGACTAAGATAATTAGGTATTACTGTTACTAATGGCCTAATTTACCTATAATAGTGCTATTAGAGAAAGCACTTTAAACTCCTTATTCTACCTAAACTACAGATTTAAGCCTACGGCATATAGAGAGCCTTAATAAGGACTATAAGCACTAAAAGCTGTAGCTAACTTTAATAAATTATAAGAAGTCTAAGAGAATGTTACTAAAGACTTAGAATTTGTTAGAATATGAATGAAAAAATATGCTAACACCTTAAGGATGACGGGACCATTCTTTAAAGAGGGAGATAGCACATACCTTTTGTGACAAAACATTAAAACAAAGAGGCTAAGCGATAAGTTAGACTATAAAAAACTTGGATCTTTTAAAATCATTAAGAAAATCTTAGATGTTAACTTTAAACTTAAACTACTAGACATGATGAAAATACATCTAGTCTTTTATATTACGCTGCTAGAGCTAGCACCGCGAGGATTAAACACTAATGACTGCATTATTGTGGAATTACCTAAACCAGAATACGAAGTTGAACACATTATTAATAAACGAGATGAGAATAGAGAAAAACAATATCTTGTTAAATAGAAAAATTACGGACACGAGGATAACTTATGGGAGCCTGTTAAGAACCTCTAGCACTCTTAGTAACTTGTGCAGGACTATTACGACTCTTAGCTGAACCTGACCCCTGGACTAGCGGGCCTAAGTTAGTAAAACCCTTGCTAAGCCTGAAAGAACCCTAGTTAGCATCGTTAGGAACCCCTAGAGCCTGTAGGTTACTTACGACCTAGGACTTGTGAGAATCTAGAGCCGGAATTAACCCATCCTCCTTATCTAGCTTTTGCATCCCCTGACGAAACGTTTCCTGCTGCCTTTTGCGAACCTTCTTATGAATCGTACGAATTTGCGACAAGCGACTTGCTGCCTTAGCTATTTGCGACTGAAGCTGGGCAAACTAAGCGTGAAGAGTAAGGAGCTTCTTACCAGCCTTCTCTTCCTTTTTATCTTATTCCTTCTGCTGTACGTTTAAGTGTTAAACTATAGAAAAATTAGTAAAAGCGTAACTACTAGTGAAGAAGAAGAACTTATGAGTGAAAGCCACTAAAACGCTATCACAAGGCTTCTTCTGCTTAATACACAAACGATAACGAGAAGAACCCTTACTAAAGCGACATGCAACCTTTACATAAAAACAACAAGTGTAAGGCATGTCTGGTTTAATTAAACGAGATTTAATATACGCCAAAAGGTTGCGGCGCTTGCAATCTTTAATCTTAGTTCTTTGCGACTTAGATTTTTCTATGCGGCCTAACATGTTGTTAGCATCGTAAGAAAAAAAAGGATGCAAAACTTAAAGACTCCCTAACCTGGGAGACACAACCTACTTATGCAGGTCTTAAGGTTAAGACCTTTAGAGAGGAGACCTAATGTTATAACCTAGTAAGTTATAGGTAATAACAGCCCCACTAGATAAGTAGGAAGGAGACAAGGCACTGGTATAGATAAGAAGCAGGGTTAGACGGATGACTCCTTAGGAACAGAAGAACTACAGAAGGTTACGTAAAGATAAGAAGGGACTAACATTTAATAAGCAGTCCCACGCTAAGAACTAATATGCTAAGGATCGGTCTATTACAAGAAGTGACTCTAAGTAAGTTGGTCCCAGAAATGAGATCATGAGATATAAGGACATTTATTCCTAGTAGATAGATTAACTCCTATAGCTCTTTAGTAATTAACTTATAATACTTTCTCTAAATACCTTTTAGACCTTAACAGCCTTTGTGATTTACCCTCCTATAGGTAACTCTTAATTACCCTTCTGTTGTAAAGCTACATAAGCTACCTACGCCTGCCTAGTATATGACTAATTACTGCATACTCTCTAGTAAGATGCTAACAAGCTAGTAAGCTAATAAGACCTAGTAGTACTGTTATTAGTATCTAGCCTTAGCTACCTGTTAGTAGAAAACCCTACTGTTAGATATCTAACTATAACAACAGTCTTCTTATAAATAGTGCCTCTACTATACTTAACTATTTCTTTTTCTACGTTTTAGAGGTTATAAGAGACTTCCTTAATTTACTATAAGATATTTTGTTAATTTACTATCTATAGTAATATTAGATTTACTTATGCACTACTGTCTACTATAACTTAAGTAAGCTGTCTGTTAATTAAGATTTCTAAGAAAAGGTATGCGTTATCTTCCTTAGTTACTATGTATAGAGACTTATGTTCTATTACTACTAGGTATCTCTCTTTAGTTAGCATCCTTAGTTTTTTAATAGTTAGTTTAGTTCTTTATAGAAAGGTCTCTTTTTTTTTCCTTATAGCGTAGTTATAGGTTTAGATACTTCCTTAATCTAAGTGTTCTACATTCTTACCTTACCTTTATAATAAAGTTTATATTTATTAAATAAGCAGTCTAACTAGTGTTTAGTAATCTTATTAACATAAGGCATAGGGTGTCTAGGGCATAGTTAGAAATATAGCTAGAGGGCGTTATATTCCTTAATTTCCTAAGTTCTAACTTCTGATTATAGATAGATATCTAGAATAAAGATCTAACCTTATCTTCTTAGGTAGAAGGTGTAGTTACTTTTCTTATATGCATAGTAGAAGTAGTTATTATAAATATAGTCTACCTAAAATACTTATCTATAAAGTAAGTAAGTATAATTAAGATATTTATAGTCTTTAAATTATGCATTCTCTAGAAATAGTTTCTTAGGTTAGTAGTTAATAACGGCTTCTTTTGTTCTATAGAAGCGTATGTATTAGTTATTACTATTCTTATAGATTTTAGGTTAAAAGTTAGGTACTACGTCTAAGTAATCTATGTAGCATTAACTAGCTAGTAGTTTATCTAAGTTATAAGGTGCTTTTTTATTATTTTGTTTAATTAGTAAAAGAAGTAGTTCCTCTTTCTATTGTTATACTTTACTACTAAAGGTTTCTATAGTAACGCTTAGGCTACCTCTAGGTATATTCCTAAGTTATTCTGCTGCTTATCTTTATAGTTTGCTAGAAGGGATAAATTTATTTAGTAATTCTTTATTCTCTAAGCTAGTATGTCCTATGTACATTTTAATAGTATCTTGTAAGATTTATTCTCTAATTAATAGTTATAGTAGTAGGTGTCTAGGTCTTTGCGCCTGTTTATATTCTACTATAACTATCTTAGTAGGTTTCTAAAGGTACTCTATAGGGTCTTCTTCTTTAAGTTCTTCTCTTTCTTTCTTAATCTACTGCTTAAGCTAGTAGAGTTCTTTTAAGTTTCCTTAGGCCTTAATACGTTATTCTAGCTAGGGTAAAAGAGTGTATAAAGTCCTTATTATGTATAGTCTTTTTTATAGCTAGTTAATTACTAAGTTATATCTTAGTTAGAGTTTTCTAATGTACCTTTAGTTATGCATTTTAATTATTAATAGTTTTTAGATTCTAGGTCTGTATTATACTTAGTATAAGTACTTAGTATTATAGGGTACGTTAGTTAGTATAATAACTTCTTATTATAGGTGTTTGTTAACTATTCTCTTTAGTTTACAGACTTCTTCTGGCGTAAGCTGTTAGCTTAGCCTTAGGACTTAGTTATATACGTTTATAATATTATTAACTATTAGTACTTACTAGTTAGATTTATAAGTTATCTTTTTTATATCCTTTTAAGATATAGCTACAGTCTTGTTTCTTAGTACCTTAAGGTACTATCTTACTTATTTCTTTTTATTTTAGTAAGTAAGATAATTATTATTATAGTAAGTAGTCTAGGTAAGTTACTTATGTAGAATTTCTCTTTATGTAATACTAGCGTGCTTAGATCCTTTAGGGACTAGTTTATTCTAAAGTTATTTTAGTTATCTATAGTCTCTAGCTATGTATCCTAGCTTATTACAGTTATAGTACTTAATAGACTTAGGGTTACATAGTAGTTATTGTTTCTGTTTACTAGCTATGCTAATATCTATAGGTCTAGTGTGTTATCTATAAGAGGTTAGTAGTCCTATGTAGGTTCCTTTTTAGAACTTAGGAGTAGTAAACTAGTGCTAGTTACCTTTTTAGGAGTACTATTAGTATTTCTTACTAGAGTTTAAGGGTTACTTACTTTCTCCTTTTTTTTATTATTATTTATAAAGTTATATATTAATTTAAATAGTAAGTTTAGTATACTATAAGAAATTATCTAGTTAATCTATCTTAAATAGCTTGTTTTTAACCTTATTCTTTAGTCCTTAGTAAAATATAAAGATTTAAGTGTTATTAGTGTAGTTAAGTTATGTATAGATTCTTTAGAACTTTATAGCGTAATAAGTTATAGATTTAGTCTGTTTTAAGGTAGCTAGATCTTGCTTAGCTTATTATTTTTTATCTAGGTCTTAGAAAAGTAATTTTAAGGCTTGCTTATATCCTTAGAAGCTGCTAAATATATCTTAAGTTTTAGTTCTGTAGTATTCTAGTGTTTTGTTGTTAAGTATGTCTTCTATGTAGGGTTTAAACTATTAGAGAGCTTATCTATAGAGGAATGTTAATATATAGATAATTTACTTAGTTTTAGTTCTAAAATTCTTTAAGTAGAATTCTTAATAGGTCTTAATCTAGATTAAATAGCCTTTAAGTTATCCTAAGGTTTTATTAAAAGTAGTAGAAGAGTTAAGCTTTAACTTCTTTTGTCTATCTATAGGAGTCTAGATAATTCTGGCGGCGCCTTAGAGGGTGCAAACTTCCTTCTTAAGGGCCTAAGTGCGGCAGGCTTAGGCCTAGAGCTACTTTATAGCTGCTGCGTTTTTATTAAATAAGGCTTATATATTAGTAATATTCTTATTAGTATGTTTAAGTTATTTAGCTAGCTTCTTATTACTATCTTTCTTCTTACTAAAGAACTTAGCGTTCTTTATTTCTTTATTAAGGTTCTAGGGTTTAGTAATTATAGCCTTATCTTTATTTCTAGAAAAAGATAAAGTAAAAGTAAGAGTGTTAAAGGCTATTGTTTAGGTTTTTACTATTAGTAGTATTATAAGGTTAACTTACTAAACAGAAGTAATTAAAGTATTATAGTTAGATATCTAACAGTAGGGTTTTTTACTAATAGATAGCTAAGGCTAGATACTAATAACAGTACTACTAGGTCTTATTAGCTTACTAGCTTATTAGTATCTTACTAGGGAGTATGTAGTAATTAGTTATATACTAGGTAGGCGTAGGTAGCTTATATAGCTTTATAACAGAAGGGTAATTAAGAGTTACCTATAGGAAGGTAAATTATAAAGGCTGTTAAGGTCTAAAAGGTATTTAGAGAAAGTATTATAAGTTAATTACTAAAGAGCTATAGAAGGAAATCTATCTACTAAAAATAAATATCCTTATATTTTATAATCTTGTTTCTAGGACTAACTTACTTAGAGTTACTCCTTGTGATAGACTAATCCTTAGCATGTTAGTCCTTAGCGTGGGACCGCTTATTAAATGTTAGTCCCTTCTTATTTTTACGTGACCTTCTGTAGTTCTTCTGTTCCTAAGGAGTCATCCGTCTGACCCTGCTTCTTGTCTGTACCGGTGCCTTGTCTTCTTCCCGCTTGTCTAGTGGGGCTGTTATCACCTGTAACTTGTTGGGTCGTAACATGTAGATACAAGCTGCCTGGCGCTAACTAACGCCATTAGCTATAGCCTCCAGCGCCTGGTTAAGCTTATCTTCTGTATACTGGACTATTAGGCTATAAGGAAGATATGTGGAAAAAATAAAGTGATTTGGATAAGGGTTGAAAATGTTGTGATAGTTGGAAGTGGGAGGTTGATGGTCGCGATGAGGCATTTTTGGGTGGTCGGAAAGGGGGGGTGGTCGGAAAGTGGGTACGTTGACTTAACGACCCTTCCCGTCGATCTGTCGATCTGTTATCGCATTGACTCATATGGTCCTTTGAACATTACCGGCTGGTAGTCCTTAAAGCCTATTTCAAGGACGGAGTGCGCGTATACATTCAGAATAGTAAGACGAAATCCCTTGCAGGCGAAGGTAAGTCTGGGTTTGCCAAAAAGTAGCCTCAAAACCTCATAAGGCCTGAAAGTTACGGGATCGGCAAAAAGTGCTAGATAGTGCCCATGGAATAGAAGTCCAGACATAGATGATGGCACGCGACAGAGAGGCATAGCGAGGCAAGCCCAAACTACACAGGCATTTGCTAATGATGCAGACGACTGGTTTCAACCAGATGGAACTTATCAAGAACAAAAACGTTGGCAACGACGCCAAAGAAACTTAACCTAAAGTTGGCGTTTTTACGGCCTGGAAGCCACTATATAAGTTGATCGCTATATATAAAGCCTAAGACACAACTAGGGCAATGAAAACTCCGCCAGAAAAAGGCTTTTGGCTGATTGGAAACCGAACCAAACAGGAACGAGTAGGACCATGTAGAGGACCATTGCGTACAAAGGTACGTTGAAGGAGACGCGGAGCGAGATGCTCCTCGCCGTGACGCTGTCCAGGACTCGAGAGAATGGTGGAGCACGCCGAGGCCCGAGGCGGCCTTGACGGCGGAAGGCATGGCACGAGTGTTGAGCGGGTCGAATATGTCGAGCGTGGGCTGGAGGTCCGGTGCGTAACGCCCGTCTTTGTGCTCTTCGAGACGAGATCGAAAATGGCGGTGCCCGTGGTCTCCGAGACTTGTCTCGCGCTTGTGGGGACGGCGATAAGGGGCTCCAGGACTTTGTCAACGGGACATCCGTTGCCGGGGGGCGCGTTGACCAAGTCAAGAAAGGGGGCGTCTGAGTAGCATGAGTACAGGTTCATCAGCTTGGCGGCGTCTATGACGTGCTAAGACACGGTACGGCGTTGCAGACTAGGGTGATGCCGAAGGAAATGAGATTCAGCTGCCAATCGGTGGGCTCGAATAGGCTCATACCTGGCTCGGAATCGAGGATATTGATGCAATCGACGCAAGAGACCGCGGTTCCAAATTCCGCAGACAGGGTGATAGTGGTTGTAATGAGAGTGCACAGCCAATCGCAGATCCAACTCGCAACACGACGCCATGATAGAGAGGCCCGCACGGAAGCCTGGTAACAGATACTTTAGTACATTAACATCAAATATGCTAGGTGTGCATAGAGACTTCCTGGTACATCGTTGAGGGCCGGTTTCAGAATGTCCTTCAGGGCCAGCTACTCTCGGTACTAGGATATGCATGCATGGTCTCGCTAAGAGATGCAGCAACGCAGGCAATGTTCATGGACGTGGCAAGACAGATCCAGATGATGAAGATCGAATCTTCTCGAAGGACTAGAGAAGAAAGCTGAGTCGCAAGAGCGTAGGGTGTCAAAGCCAAGGCAGAGGAATGAAGACGATCTGGAGAGTCGGAGAGTTCCGTTTGAACCGGGACTTATAGCCGAATTACTCCAGTATGAGGTTAGCGGTACAACTTTCAGCAACGGAATCATGACGATGAAAATTTAGGTCACCCTTCTTGCCGGATACATTGTCAAAAAAGAGGTTGAAATACTTTGTTTGAGTTCCAGTATCTCAAGAAAGCACGGCAGACATCTTGGTAGCGTCGCCAGATACAGTTAGAGGGCAGGAAATAAAGCAACGCACTTGTAATTTGATTGCTCGTGTAGAACAGCATGGGGGTTATCATTTTGTGCTGACATATGGGAGGTGAAGAAAAAATGTGAGTCGTGAACAGGAGGCCAGGAAAGATAGGGTCACTCCAAAAGCGCATATCAACAGTCTGTTAATCACATATGCAAACGCAGGTGGTCTCCCATTGGAAGATGAAGTAAGATTCAACTGAAATTTTAATTCGAAATGCTATAATATGAATTTCATCGCGTTCCTAATCAAGATTCCCACGAGGGGAGGGCTGGGTTCTCACTCAAAATGTTGATGACATTTATTCACAAGAAGTTAGTTCTACCTAACAAACAAGCCCTAGAATGACGAAAATACAGATTTACAGCACAAAAACATAAGCAGTGGACAGAGAAATCAAGTTGTTCGAGGTTGTAACTAAAAAGAGAACGTTGTAGCCTGCCGCTCAGCTAGGCGCGAATGATTTGTGAATTACGACGTTGCATGGGTAGCTGAAACAGCGGAAACCGGTCTTGCAAGTGCACCAAAATAGATAGCAGCAGCGGTTCCAATGTAAATACGGACATTAATAAACAAAAAATGATCATCGCCGCTAGCTTCGCACTCGGCTTCATGATGTAGGTCCGAAATATCAACACTGACGCTCGGAGTGCGGCTCTTGCGGCCCCCGCTGCACAGATGTCTCTTCAACCATGCAAGTACTCTATGCATGACAAAATTTGCGTTGGTATCCCATTTCATGTCTTGGGGTTTTGTGACATAAGTTGCCTCTCAAAATTGAGAGCATTCAGAGGTACCATGACCTATGACTAATACTATATGAAATCTAGTTAGATACATTCCTACTGTGCTTATACCTAGTCACTTTACAGATGAATTAATGTACACGATCAATAATGAGCGGTACGAACATCGTTAGGCTAAGCGGAAAAGTCGCGTGTACCACAAGATTGTCAATCACAGGCACTGCATAATGTAATGGCCCCCACCCGGAAATCCGGACACCCGCCAGCTCTGTCAAATGGAGGTATCAGGAACAGATATTTGGCGGCCAGCACCGTAGGTACATATAAGACGCCACAGAATGCTCAGGTTCGGGGTTCTCTATCCCTCAGCAACATAAACCAGATTCATCATGTTTCTCGATCATATCGTTTCCAGTGGCGAGGTGCCTTACCTGCCCGTACTCTATGTCTTCCTCACTATTTCTTTTATTTACTTCCTCTTCTTCCATGAATGGGAACTCTACACTGGCATCCCAGAAGTAAAGATGGATGGAGATGGAGGCATGAAGCTATACAAAGCCAAGCCTGATATATATTTGCATGGCAAGGAGATTGTCGAACGTGGTTTGAAACAGGTATGCACAGCCGCCTCCCAAATTCAAGTTTCTTGCCTGACAATTAGTAGTTTCAATCCTGCTTCCAGTTTAGAACAGTTCAAGGCCCTAGAGTCATTTTGCCCAATCGTTTTGCAGATGAAGTCCGTAACAATCCACATCTCGACTTCAATAATGCTATCGCCAGCGTAAGTGACAGGTCCCCTTGCCCCTCGTTGTACTCCATTTAACGGATCCCAGGACTTTTTCTTGACATACCCAGGATTTGAGCCATTCTACGATGAAGGTGACCTGACAGCAACAGTAGTCAGAACTAGGCTCACACAATCCCTGAGTAAGGCCTTGATCCGATGCAGCATGCTAGCTTGAAATTTGTACTTGTGCCAACCCCTAATTGTAGATTACATCACGGAAGACCTTGCGAACGAAACTGTAGCTGCGTTCGGGGACATCTTCCCAGATTCTGAAGGTAAGTCCCTAAGGCAGCGCACTTGTTGTCATTTCCTGTTTGTCAGTCTGGTGGTATTTCTTACTGAGGATGCTAACATTATTGCGAAAGAATGGACAGAGGTTGCTCTGAAACCGAAGCTTCTCGATTTGATTTCACGTATCTCGGCTCGTGTATTCATCGGACAAGAACTTTGTAACAACAAGGAATGGCTTGAGATCACCAAGCGATACACGATCGACTCGTTCGTTGCTGCGCAAACCCTGCGATCTTGGCCAGCTTTTACCCGCCCTTTCGTCCACTGGTTCTTGCCTGAGTGCCGTAAGATCCGACAGGAGATGAGTGACGCTCGCCGAATTATCCAGCCCGTTCTTGATGAGCGAAGAGAGAGAAACCGCAAAGCTCGTGAAGCAGGAAAGCCCCCTGCTAAGGTCGCTGATGCAGTGGGCTGGATGGACGACGTAGCTAATAGTTACGACTATGATGCTGCTGCAGCACAGATTGGTCTTTCTCTGGCGGCTATCCATACAACCACAATGTCTCTCTGTGGTATTTTTTACGACTTGATGACACATCCTGACTATATCGAGTGCCTTCGAAATGAAGTACGCGCGGTTCTTGGCCAAGACGGTTGGAAGAAGACGAGTCTTTACCAGCTTCGACTTATGGACAGCCTGATGAAAGAATCACAGAGGCACCATCTGCCTGACTTTGGTAAGCCGCGAGTATACAATATTTTCTTGCTACGCCAAAACTAACTGCCCATATTTTAGTTTCAATGCAACGCATTGTAGAAAGTCCTGTGAAGCTTTCTGATGGCACAGTGATTCCAAAGGGTGCCAGGATGGCGGTCACTAATGAGAAATTACGAGACCCTACTATCTTCCCGGACCCTTACGGTTTTCAAGGCAGGCGCTACCTTGATATGCGCCAGCAGCCTGGTAGCGAGAACCGATGGCAGTTTGTCACTACATCCCCAGAGCACCTAACCTTTGGTCACGGAAAGCACGCTTGTCCCGGGCGCTTCTTTGCCAGTAACGAGGTCAAGGTCGCCCTGTCCCATCTACTGATGATGTATGACTGGAAGATGGCCGAGGATGATGATGGCACACCCCATATTGAAGACTTTGACATCAATCCGGAGGCGACCATCATGATGAGAAAAAGACAGGAGAATATGCCATGCTTCAACCTCTAGGCTCCAACCAAATTACGTGGGGTAGACGGCGCGCCAGAACGGTCGTTCGCCGAGTCCGTCACCCGTCTCGACCAAACACCCCAGGTTCGAAACCGACGGCTGGTAGTACGCGTTACAAAGAACCCATCAAGGAAGTCCCTATCGAGTTGAGTCAAATGACTAGTGTACCTTCGTTAGGTGGCTTGGTCAATTTGTTCTACGTAGTGAAAATAAACATCACTATACCCCGAGAAAGATAATGAACTTGTAAATACATAAAATAAACTCCAGATATATCGCAAAAGTTGTGTGATTGGAATTTGCATGAGAAATGATCCTGCCACTGCGCTCCATGGTCGTACAAAAATCGATGTCCTGGGATAAAGCAGTTTCATGGAGGCGAGACGGCGGCTCGAGCTACTGGATGCTTAGCCAGCACCCTGAAGGAGATACTTGAATGTGTCTACGTGCAGGAGTCGGCTACATGAACAAAATGCTGACGGTCAGGCCCAAAATTGCCACTTGATAACAGGTCCAGGTGCGTTTTGTTGCAGGACAGGGGTAGACTGCTTGGTTGCTATAGGTATCCTACCAGCCTGCATCTTTGATTCCCAATCAGCTCTAGGCACGAGGTCCGGCCCTACCATCTAGTCCTAACCTGGGGTTCTTAGCCAATGCTAGTGGCTGTTGGGATGGCGGGCATTCGGGGACCGAAAGTCCGCAACGGGTCTTGTCCACTCGTCGCATATTTGAGAAAGTGGGGGCAGAATAGACGGAGCTTTGTGTAATTGGATTGGAATAATGACACCCATCAACCCCTCGTCTGATATATTAGCAGAACAATGACTTTCAACTCTTCTTGTTTGGTAAACCGATTCTGATGAGATGATCTCGACGATGCCCAACGCCATGAGCGCAAAAATCACAGCTTTAACCGTGAGCCAAGAGAGTGTCAGCGACCGTGAAGATGAAGAGTCCAATAAGCATTCGACATCTGCTCTTCATATATTAGCTGTGAGACACCACCTATTCAACGATCACATGCTAGCGGTAAAAATCCTGGTGTTGACCATGAGTTACGATAGTGCAAATCCTGCCGCCAGCGAAAGGTAACTCTTCAATGCCGTTTTGGCGACTTGGGATTGGGACGTAGACTCGGCCATGTTTAGGGACGAGCATTCATTGTTGACCCTTGTAGGTGCGATGCGACCGACGGGACCCCTGCTCTCAATGTGTTCGTGCAAAAGACATCTGCTCTTATCCCGCAGGTTGGAAGCCAAGGCAAAGGCGTCAACACACGGCGGGTTCAAACCATCAGTGAGTTAAGCTAGCGAGTATCTAGCCTACAAACACTCACTCACGTGTCTTTATAGGGACAAAAGACTCGAGGAGATTTCGACGAAACTGGATAAGATATTTTCGATTGTCAAGAGCTACAATAATGGCCATTCACCTGTCAGCTCGTATCCTTCCACCAAACCTACAAATGTCTCTTTCGGTATCATTGGCATCGTCAGCCCCGATGTCCCATGCGTATTCGCCAGCGAGCAGAACCCACAACCACAACAGAGCACTTCTCTCCGAGTTAGAGTATGAGGGCGAGTCTTCACTGTCCGCGCATGCCGGTTTTGCAACCAGATTCGTCCAGGAAATCATTAACAATAGCGATTCCGCATGTTCTTCAACGGAAATGGCTATGAGTCTCAACGCCCTTCGTCAGACCATCGAAGCCAACCAAGTCTCAGGCGACACTTTCCGGGATTCGTACCCCCATGCCGATATACCATCGCCCAGATCCTGTTGCAGTAATCTCTCCATGCCTCCAATTCAATCTGCCCTTGTGTGCCTTCGAGTGCTCAGAGGTAAGGAAGAAATTGATCAATCCTGATCTCAGTGCGGTTGTTGCAAGCACAGTTCTGACTCTTCCAAATCAGAATGCCCTCGAATCAAATTCTTCTGGTTTCTTGAATTCCAATCAATCGACCAGTTTACCGAATATGTTCTCACGGCCTACGCTTCGGAAGACGCATCCATCGCAGACCTTATCATCGTCAATGCTGGGTTGCACTTACTTTTTGTCGAATGCGGCAACGTGGCGGCTAGCGAAGCGTTAAAGACAGAGTACCAGAATCACTCACACCTATGCCGAAACAACCTAGAAACCCTCTTATCCAGCCTGCCTTTCAATCTTCCGTCGACCAAGGACGTCACACTCGCCCTCTGCTTGGCGGTATGTTCAAGGCCATTTAGAACTGGCTGATAGCTGATTGGACTTGCAGGCGTCCTACTTGTTAGACAGATGCAGGCCCTCGGCAGCCTGGAACTTCATAACCGCAGCGTCGCACATGAGCCAGGTGCTCGGATTCCACAGAGCCTCTTTGTCTGTCGGCGAAAGCACAGAAACTAAGAGCCAGAAGACAAGGTTATTCTGGGTTATATATATAACTGAGAAGTCCCTGTCACTCCGACTTGGCCGGCCCTCTACCATCCGGAATAGCGATGTTACAGTTCCTCTGACAGATCAGTGCAGTTTATCTGATGGATTGGCCAGTCCCATAATGACAAAATGGATTCGAGGGGCGCAGCTGCAGGGTAATGTGTACGACAGTATTTATAGTCCTAGTGCACTTGAACAGAGAGGGGATATTAGGGCGGCTCGTGCAAAAGCTTTGGTTGCCGACGCACACAAACTGCAAGATTCTGAGAGTGCCGCGGATGTGGGTAGCCGATTCCACTGGCTTTGCAGTTTCTTAACTAACTATCGTGCTAACAGATTCGATACATGGAATCAAGACACCACCTTCTCGGAGACTCTCTGCACGAGCTCCTCTTGCGGACCCAGCAAGTCTCTCACCTGTCCTTGTTGACTCTAATTTACCGCAGCGTGCCAGCGAGCCAGATGCTGGGCAACGCGTTCAGCGAAAAATGTATCGCCACTGCCCGAGAGGCCCTAGAAGAGCATGGGCGATGCATTTCTATATTGAGCCAGCAAGCAGACAGTGTTTTTGAATTGTACATCAACTGGTAAGTACCAACTCCCTTTATGGGCCATGGTACTAAGTAAGCTTACACGGCATTTTGATTATAGGGCACTCTTGTCATCCCCCTTTGTACCCTTTACGGTCCTTTTCTGTTACGTTGTTCAAACATCCAATCCGACCGACCTTCACTACCTTGGCGCCGTCGTCGAAACACTGCAATCTGTGCCCCCAAGCTTTTCGGATAGCTGCAGCAAGCAGCTGCGCCTGTTCAAGATCCTTTATGATGTCGCATGCAAGTACGTTCAGATCAAGGTTAGTTCACGGTCCAACAGGTCTGGTGACAGCTTTGACGCCGTTGATGGAGAAGGAGAGCTCGCGAATGCGTTTCATCTGGGGCGGATTGGTATCCCAGGCTCTAATGAAGGCGATCCGGACCCGATAGCTAGGGCCACCAATATACATGAACCCACAACTGACGGCTTTGAAACACTCCAAATGGGGCAGGAGTCCATTCCGGTGATGGATTCCGAGGGCGCACAATTGGGGGACTGGTTTTATCAGAACTATCAGATGTTCGGGCTACTTGAACACAGCTCTTTCTAATGTGAAAGAAGGGGGTTAGCGACATCATAAAAACAACAGAAAATCTGCGTTTTGGGTCCTCGTATGGCCATTTATGGGGCAGAGTGCGGAAGTGTGGAAGGACCATTTCAAGAGACTATAATTAACCATACCCGTAAGGTCCATGTACTAGGCAGGCGAGACCTGGTTTAATCTGCATGTAAGCTACGAGAAAAATTGACGCCATCACAACCCAGTTAGATGAAATTCAATCATAACAACTGAGCAGGAGGACACTATAACGTGCCCAAACTGAGACACACAGTGGTCACGCCGACACATCGTCGTACCGTCTCGCTCCACTAGCGAGTATAAGCAAACCAGTCAACGAATTAACAAGGTACCAAACCGGAAAGGCAAACTCTGTTCTCAATGTGCATTGTCGTCATCAACTCATCTCCGCGTCATCAGAGGAGATCTAGCGGTGGTTTAGCGTTTTGTATTATTCACTCGCTTCAGATGGCAGCAGCGAGGGGATTTGGCATACCCGGGGTCCACTGTTGCTTGTCACTATGATCAACGCGTGCCCCTATCCATCAATATGGCTGTTCCGGAACTTCCAGTCAGGGGCATAACACAACGGCGCCAAGAGTAGCATAGCCATCCTTTCGAGACCTATGACAGTAAGACGGCTGTGGGGAATACGAAGATAGCGCAGTCCCGCAGGTTCCGCATGCGCACTCATGTACATGTTTCTCCTACATGGCTAACGGAGCCTTCTTGCGCTCGCAACCTCCGAGGTACCGGTAAGCCGCTCGCAACCTCCGTGACGGACAAAGCTCTGTCCCTCCGATTCCGTCCAGGGAAGACGGAAATTTAGCACAGCTCAAGGCCCGATATCCCGATTGTTCCTATATAATACTCTCTTGTTAGGATCCTATATATATATTTACACATACCACAATACACACTTTTCACTACATCTTAATTCCACCATCTGTTTCCCCTTCACGCACTCGTCGCTCTATTATTTCCCCCCCGCCGACGTGACTCGTTCGTCATCTGCATATCAACATGCAGTCCGACAACACGGAAAAAGAACGCCCGTACTCAGCCTATGAGGACCGAATTGGATCCCCCAACTCCGTAGGGTCGGAGTCTACAGCCGCGGTCAGCAAACAGCATCTTGCCCGCGAAAACAGCATGGAATTCGAGCGTGAGAATCGTATGAATGATGAGATTCTCCAGTTAGCCCGCCGCTATACTACCCAGTCTCATCATCAAGGCTCGCTCTTCCCCATTCCCGTGGGAGGTCCTCTCGATCCCGACGGCGCCAACTTCAACGCAAAGAAATGGGCCAAGGCTTTTTATAGCCTCCGAAACAACATCACTGACGGTACTCCACCACGAACGGCTTGTGTTGCCTTCAGGCACCTCAGTGTTTACGGATTTGGGACTTCTACCGACTACCAGAAAAGCGTGGGGAACATCATCCTCGAGGGAGCTAGCTTCATCAGTAGGTTACTGCTTGGCCGCCAGAAACAACAACGCATCGATATCTTGCACGGCCTTGATGGAGTTGTACAGAGCGGTGAAATGCTGTGTGTCCTGGGGCCTCCAGGTTCCGGCTGCTCAACTCTGTTGCGGGCTATTGCAGGCGACACACATGGTTTATACGTCAGCGACGACTCTCTCATCAACTACCAGGGCATCCACCCTAAACAGATGAGCACAGCCTTCCGTGGAGAGGCCATCTATACTGCTGAAGTTGATGCACACTTTCCCCATCTTACGGTCGGCGATACGCTCTACTTTGCGGCACGCGCGCGATGTCCAAAAACCATCCCTGAGGGTGTGTCGCGTCATGAGTATGCAGAACACCTTCGAGACGTGACCATGGCCATGTTCGGCATCTCTCACACTAAGAATACCCGAGTCGGCGATGACTTCATCCGTGGCGTCAGCGGAGGAGAGAGGAAGCGCGTCACGATTTCCGAGGCAGCTCTAAGCTACTCCCCCTTACAGTGCTGGGACAACAGTACGCGTGGGCTAGACAGCGCCAACGCCCTTGAGTTTTGTCGTACCCTGCGAACACAGGCAGATGTTCTCGGCACGACCGCCTGTGTCGCTATCTACCAAGCGTCACAAGATGCGTACGACGTGAGTATCTCTTACCTAGCATATAAAACGGGATTTGGTGCTTGATTCTAACGGGAAAATCAGGTCTTTGACAAGGTAATTGTACTGTTCGAAGGCAGACAAATCTTCTTTGGCAAAACAACCGAGGCCAGAGCCTACTTTGAAGGCCTCGGTTTTGTCTGCCCTGACCAACAGACAACAGCCGACTTTCTGACTTCTATGACCAGTCATCAAGAACGTGTCATCCGCCCCGGTTGGAAGGGCAAGCCTCCACCGCGAAGCCCTGGCGAGTTCGCTAAGGCATGGAAGGGAAGTCAGTATCACGTCGCCCTCAGTAGCGAGATCGAAAATTACGTTAAGCTTCACCCATTCAACGGCGAGGACTATGACAGATTCCTCGCTTCTCGGCGTTCTGATCAGTCTAAATCACAACGACCTGATTCGCCATTCACCCTCTCTTATGTGGAACAAGTAAACCTGACGCTTTGGCGTGGCTGGGTGTTACTCAAAAACGATCCTAGCATGACCTTGACCATGCTTATCACCAACATCTTTCAGGCCCTCGTAATGGGCAGCATTTTCTACAACCTACCTTCAGACACAACCAGCATATCGAAACGCGGCATCTTGGTCTTCTTTGTTATTCTCATGAATGCGTTCGGCAGCATTCTCGAAATCATGACGCTTTATGCAAAAAGATCTATCGTTGAGAAACATAACCGCTACGCACTCTATCACCCCAGCGCAGAAGCGATATCAGCCATGGTCGCGGACCTACCATATAAGATTACCAATTCTATCCTGACGAGCCTTATCATCTATTTTATGGCGAATCTTCGACGCGAGCCTGGACCGTTCTTTTTTTTCTACTTCATAAGCATCATCATGACGATGACGATGTCAATGATGTTCCGACTTCTGGGTTCTCTCACGAAGAATATCGCTCAAGCTCTCGCGCCATCTTCAATTGCTGTGCTTGTCATTGCTCTGTACACCGGTTTCGCCATCAAAATTCAGTACATGCAGAATTGGCTCGGCTGGCTTCGGTGGATCAATCCTGTACATTACGGCTTTGAGAGTATGCTTCTCAACGAATTTGTGGGGCGGGGCTTCCGGTGTGCGAACTTTGTGCCGACTGGTCTTGGGTATGACTCGGTTCAACCTGATGAGCAAATCTGTACGATTGTCGGCTCGGTCCCAGGAGAGGAATTTGTTGATGGAGCAGCCTATGTCGCTACCTCATATGGTTATCAAAACTCCCACAAATGGCGCAATGTTGGGTTTATGGTCTTGTTCATGATATTCTTCATGATCTGTCATTTGGTCGCCGCAGAGTACGTCGCCTCCGAACGTTCCAAGGGCGAGGTTCTGGTCTTCAGCAGAAAGGCTATGAGCAAGCATGGAAACCAAGGGAAAACCGATGCTGAGAGCACAGCTATCGGTCAGGCACGGCACGCTATAGACCCCTCAGGCGGGGGCACAGCCATGGAAAAAGCTACTTCAATTTTCCATTGGAAAGATATTTGCTACGACATCAAGATCAAGGACGAACCGCGCAGAATTCTAGACCACGTCGATGGCTGGGTGAAGCCTGGAACTCTTACTGCCCTCATGGTAAGCTTCGTAACAGTTCCGAAGTAATTTGGGAAGTAAACTCTAACAGGGAATAATAGGGAGTCTCGGGAGCAGGCAAAACTACTCTACTTGACGTTCTCGCAAGCCGAGTGACTATGGGTGTTATCACGGGCGACATGCTTGTTGACGGCAAACCCCGCGATGCATCCTTCCAGCGTAAAACCGGATACTCTCAGCAACAGGATCTACATCTTCATACGTCAACCGTGAGGGAAGCCTTGAACTTTAGCGCACTCCTACGGCAGCCCTCACGTTACACACGCCAGGAAAAACTAGCATATGTCGATACTGTCATCGGTCTTCTCGACATGCAGGAATACTCTGAAGCGATTATTGGTGTGCCTGGCGAGGGTCTTAACGTTGAACAACGAAAGAGACTAACGATTGGTGTTGAGCTGGCTGCGCGCCCGCAACTCCTCCTTTTTCTTGATGAGCCTACGTCCGGGCTCGATAGTCAAACATCTTGGTCTATCTGTAACCTGATGGAAAAGCTTACAAAGAACGGCCAGGCGATCCTGTGTACCATTCATCAGCCTTCCGCAATCCTTTTTCAAAGATTCGACAGACTTCTGCTCCTTGCAAGGGGGGGCAAGACAGTGTACTTCGGTCCTATCGGACAGAATTCGCAATGCCTGATCGACTACTTCGTCCAGAATGGCGGCCCCCCCTGCCCACCTGAGTCAAACCCAGCAGAGTACATGTTGCATGTTATTGGTGCTGCTCCGGGCGCGCATACAGACATTGATTGGCCTGCCGTTTGGCGCCAAAGTCCCGAGTACAAAGCCGTTCAAGACGAGCTTCATAGACTATCGGCTGGCCGTTCAACGAACCAGTCCGAGGGTCATGATACGACTTCACTCACAGAGTTTGCTGCGCCATTCAGCCTTCAGTGGCGAGAAGTTGGCCGTCGCGTCCTTCAGCAATACTGGCGCAGCCCGTCATGCATATATTCCAAAGCTTTCCTTTCTTGCGGTGCCGTATGTGTTTTCAAAGCAAATTCTGACTTGCTTGTGGAACATAGACTAATTTATCCTTTTCTCTAGGCTCTTTTCATTGGTCTGTCCTTCTTGAACATTAATAACACTCAAGGCGGTCTTCAGAACCAGGTGTTCGGTGTTTTCGTTTTCCTCACCATCTTCAGCCAGCTCGTCGACCAAATCCTACCTGTTTTCGTCTCTCAACGTACCATGTACGAGGCCCGCGAACGTCCATCCAAGTCGTACTCGTGGCTAGCATTTCTTGGTGCTAACATGTTTGTGGAGGCTACTTGGAATTCGGTAAGCGTTGTTCTGTGACCCGTTCCCACAATGTTCTCCCGTTAACCAAGTCTAGATCATGTCCATCTTCAGCTTTATTTTATGGTATTTCCCTCTTGGACTTTACCGCAACGCCCGCCAGACTGGTGCAGAGCATTCCCGCGCAACAACGATTTTTCTTTTTGTCTGGGCCTTCTTTATTTTCACAAGCAGCTTTGCTCACTTGATCATTGCTGGTCTGGACAGCCATGAGGTCGCCGGTGCTATTGTCGGTTTGTTTTCAATCATGATGTTTTCATTTTGCGGGTAAGTTCTCATAATCTATCGGCGGTTCATTTCATTCGACGCCTGGTAGCCTCAGTTTGGAGCGTGTTTACTGACGTACATGGCAGTATTCTTGCCGGTCCCGACTCTCTCCCCAGGTTTTGGATCTTCATGTACCGCGTCAACCCTTTTACGTACTTTGTGGAGGGGTTCCTGGGCACCGCGTTGGCGAACGCAAAAGCCACCTGCGCTTCGAATGAGTTCCTAGTTTTCAACCCACCCAGCGGCAGTACTTGCGGCAAGTACATGCAACAGTACATGGACGTATCTGGGGGCTTGGTTGACAACCCCGATGCCTTGGAGAGATGCCGGTTTTGCCCCATTTCCGAAACTAATACGTTCTTGGCGGGGATAAATGTCGACTTCTCTAACCGCTGGCGGAATTTCGGCATCATGTGGGTGTTTATCGTTTTCAACGTCGGGGTTGCATTTTTCTTGTACTGGCTGGCTCGTGTGCCAAAAAAGTCAAAGGTCAAGAGCACCTGAGGGGCGTAAACTCATGCTTGGATGCTCTTGGCTGCTGGCTACGTAAGTTACTCAGCAACCCTGTTGATACCAATCGACTTTCTTGTCTCTAAATTTTTTTTTAAATGTTTTAACTCTCATCCGCATCTTCAAAAATATGCTGCTAAAATTCTCACTTTTTTTAACTTTGTGCCGCTACTTCCAATGTTATTTAGTATATGTTGGAATAGCACTATCATATGACCGCACGATACCCAGGGAAAGGGAGAGTGCACAGACTGCATACTCGGCACTCAGTGTGTTTCACCACAAGACAGATATCCGTGCTCGGTCCGAACTGACTCATGACGTACGAACCAGATATATCTGTTCGTACGGAAGGCAAGTTTGTAGTTAGGAAATATAGTCACAGAAATAATATCTTTGGTTCACCCTATCTTTATCCCAGTACGATCGTACAAGGGATTCTCTTGTGTACAGGAGAGTCCGTTCAACAGTATAAGTAATTGTTCTAGTCCCCATAAGCGGTCTAGTACAGCTCACCCTGTAGAGAAGGAAATCACAGTACGTGTAACCCAATAATGCAGCACCTCTGGCCTGTGCTAGATCCCAATACTTCCAATGTTATAATTGTATAACAGCCTCCTTCTGCACCATATAAGAACTGCTAGACAAAAAGTGTTTGCCATCGGCCCTACTAGGTTCTAATCAGACGTTACACATGCCTAGATATCTACAATATTGCTACTATGACTTGTCTAGACGCACTTCCTTCATCTTCGTTTGTCCTTATAGCTTTAGGCTATGCCTTAAATGTCTCGACCTAAGACGACTTGGTAATTGCCTAGAAACTACATCTATGTTAAACCATCCAAGACTTTGTGGAATTATACAGAAGCTATGACAAAGGTCCGCTGGTCAACTCTTTTGAAGTATAAAATCTGCCTGCACAGTTGTGACGCAAGTTTGGCGTTTTAACTTTGCCGAAGTCCTGCTATTTCTTTCTTCCAAGTCGAGATTCTCATATATCGTTCTTAGACTCGGATGCAGAAGGCTCAGGTCAAAATTCACCATACAAAACACTGCGCCGCAGCTCTGCTGTCTCAGATGGCATGTGCACCAGCTTATGCGCCGCGTACCCGCCGACGGAGGAAAGACTAGTCTCAGACGGCTTTGTTCCAACCTAACTGCCGAAGAGTTCGTCCTAGGTTGTACCGCCAATACCTAGAACCAGAGACATGCAGCGAAGTCGAAAGCAAATTCATATTAGTTAAATTAAACGAGCTAAAATGAGGAAGCTGTGCGGATGATACAGATGGTGCCTATGTATTCCGTCAAGGTTTCATTCCATCAACATAAACGGATTCGGCCCCTGCCACACTTACTACTGGAAGTCCTTTCGTAGCTGGGTGCATATATATTAGTGCTTGCAGTTTTCGAATGATGAGGAATCCAAAACTGTGTCATTCCGTAGACCATTTTGTAACCAGACATCTCGCTTTCCACTGCCGTCATTTCTTTTCGTGTCGCTGCCGTACCGTAAGATTTTGTTGAACACCTCCGACCATACCAAGGTCCTTATTCTTCTCCCCCACCGTCTTCATCGCTGGCCATCCTGTGTTGGATTTTCCCTTAGTAGGTGCAGACGTGATTCCTCTCTTCTTGGGTTCATTCATCCCTCACACAGATATCATCCACAATAGCCAAGCACCAGTCGATCACAAAGCCTCTCTCGTGGTCAACTTGACATCGACCTGACGCGTCCGCCCCGTATCTCCAGAACACGTCAAGCTCAAGAATGGCGAGCATTTGTATCGGCTTAAGGTGCCCTTTTTCTTCTTTTTCCTATAGAAGAAAACAGCTCGAATGCCGGGTATTTGTCGCAGCTAGAATTGAGAATGGATCACATGTCCACCCCAATTGGCCACATGGATCCCATGGGACTGCGCGCAGTCACTCTGTGTTCAAAGTAGTCTAAGAGAACAGGAACAGGCAACTGAATGAGATATGAGCGTAGAGGTTGAAATGCGACTTTCAGCCAAGTGTTACTTCTCATATAAATGCGTTGCCCCTTTGTAGATGTTTGATTTTCTGCCTGACGCGATGTCTGTCATGAAACCAAGTGGAAGAATGGGATGGGGCCCTGAGCTTCAAATTGTAAAGCACGAAGTGTGCTAAACCTGGGGTTTTAGGTTCAGAAGATAAAGCCAAGATCTCTCCCAACCTCAGGGATTATTTGGTCATCGTCAAGCCATTCTGGCAGTCGGATGATCTGTTCTTGCTCCTCCAGTCAGCGGCCCGGCCGCCGGTGTCTACGGCCTCCGCACCACAGGTACGCGCGGACCCGCGTGAAGCAAGGCCTCTTGCCGAGTCATTCAGCAACGCTTAATTTGACTTTGAGAGTCGAAACTATGTCAGTTCTGGGGTTTCAAACGGTGATGTACCAAATGATTCGGAGTCGCCAGTTTTGGCTGGCTTATCTGGCGTTCAACTTCCTTCCTTCCCGACTGCATTCGTAGTCCATTCTGTATCCAATACACCCTCTCCGAGACCATCATTACGAGCTCAGGCAGTCATGCCAGACCAGTCAGCCCAGTCGTACCCACTTTCGGTAAGTAGCTGATACTCTCGTAGCAGCATCGTTCGCGCTGTCTCCTATGGTTTGGGTTTGTATACAGCCCATGCCGCTCATCGCCCACGGCTAACTAAAACGTCATATTTGCTTTGAAAGTGCAAAAGATGTAAGGACAGAAAGGTCAGCAAATGTTGTTTTTTTCTCAATTAGGCCATGGCTGACCATCTTCAACGTCATTAGGTCCGGTGTAGTCGCATGCTGCCCACATGTGATACATGTAGGACACACAATACAGCTTGCATCTATCCTCAACGCGTGAAGAGAAAAGTGAGCTGGACCTTGACGGACCAATTGTCGTAAGCCCCTCCATCTCAGACTTAGGATGCAAAGGTCGCCAGCTCAAGTATCGGTCTTGCCGGTTCCAGGACGACGGATGACACACTCTCCGCCATTCTCGAAAGGTTACAGCGCGTTGAAGAGCGCTGCTCTGCAATCCCAAGCCCTGAACAGAACACAAAGTCCCAAAATGGACTCTCTACTTGCAGTACCTGTTCCACCGCCCCGCCACCGCATACACCAAGCTCCAACAACGCACCCTCGGCTTCTCCTTGGCCATCATTCAGCGCCTCTAGTGCAGTTTCCGAACTTGACGTAGCTGCTGCTCTGAAAGGGGCTATTGATCAAGTACAACGGCTGAGGCTACAGACCATTTCAAGTGTCGTCGTCGCCCAAACCGTCGACATCCCTCCCGAGTTGTGCAAAAGTTGGATTAATAGTAAGTCAATCTTTCTAGCTCGCCGCCAACAGAGCCCCTTATAGACCTTTGATGCATTCATTGGCTCACACTGTCATCAGACTACTTTACGCAAATGCCTACAGACATATTCATCAGCCTTGTGAGCCCGAAGCTGGTAGAGATGATTCCTGACCTTCTCAGGTTACCTCATGTTCATGTTGACCCAGCTATGCTTATTATATATTATAGTATTCTCTACCATGGCTGTGGTCTTGGCCCAACGATAGCGGACACTGACGTTATTCGGAAATATTTCCGAACACTGTACGTGTGCTGTCTTCGCTCCCTTCCATTGTGGCAACGGGAGGCAACGGGAACAGCGATAGACCTAATCGCTGCCCTCTTTATGGTATCTTTCTATCTTTAACTAGACCGTTTTACATACTTGACTAACTACTGTACATGATCAGTGTCGCCTTGCACTTGCAAGCTTTGATGACGAACTAAGCTGGAGGATGTATACGTACGCTTGCGAATATGCGCAAGTACTGAATCTACAGAACCTCGACGCCCGCGACCCAGGAATCAGTGCCTCTGACGCCGGCGAGGCTAAGCTTGACGCTGATAGGAAAGGCTTTTGGGAGCTTATCCAGATGGACACCTTTTTCAGGCTGCTGTTCAACCGGCCCCCGGCTATAACCCACAACATGAGTAGCTGGAAGGTCAACCTGCCCTGGTTGTCAGGAAGCTTGCCCTTCGGCCCCAGTGCCGTGCCTACCGTATCGTTCTTGGTAGGCTCAAGGCTCACTTTCATTGTTTCCTGCTTTTTCCAAGAGTTGGAGACCCCGGGTTGCGACGAGGCAAGCATCCGGCCGAAGACGGAAGAGAAGTGCCTTGAAATCTGCGAGCTCCTCGCGGAGTACAAGATCGTAAGGGCCGCTTTGTATTGCTTCCCGGGGTGAACTGGACGTGGCTGACTGGTGCTATAGGAAGACTGGATACACCGACTTCTTGCCGACGGGAATAAAGGTGATTACTGGTATTTAGGCGACATCGCTATGATGGCTTATACGTACGTCATCTTCATGCTGCACAGGTTGGCCGTCCTGGGCTCCAAAGCGCCACACCCCGTATCTTCCGATACTGAGGTCCCTGATGCGCCGCTGGCGGCCGAGGCTTCACGGCGCTTGTTGAGGATTGTGCATGCGATAATGGTGGATAACCTTTACGCCGAAACGATGTGTTGCCTACTTAACATGTACCGCATCTATGTCGCATATGCCTGCTTGATGAAAAGCATCCTTCGGGCCGCAGACGTGCGGGCGCACTCCGACGACATCGAGCTGTTGAAAATGGTGGGCGATGCGATAGTGATGGCGTCAGGGAGCGAGAGAGACTTTGTGCCGTTGGTGAGAGCAGTCCAAAGCCTTAATGCAGAAGTGCAAACGAGAGTTGATGAGGCTGGGGCTATTGATTGACCGGTACCCGTCGTGGTAGGGTTATGCAGGCGGGACCTCCAGGCCACTTGCTGCCCTCGGCGATTTCGACCGTGTGGCAACTGAACTAGTTGGTCCAGGTTAAAGATTACAAGTTGAAAGATAAAATAAGTGGGTGAATGCAGCTGCGAGGGCCCGCACTACGGAGTGGAGATGGAGTGAGGGGTTGCCATGATTCATTCGATGCAAATTTCGCTGTTCGAACATCGACATCCGATATGGTGTAGTGGCCAACATGATGCCCTCTCATCTCGGTTGAGAGGTTAGGCATAGCCCCGAGTTCGATTCTCGATTTCGGAACTTTTGCTTTTTGGGCACCGCTTCCCAACTATCATTGTCTACAGCATGCCTTCTACCTCCTTTTTACTAGTTGGCCCGCCGAGGCTTTGGCCTGGACAGTGATGATCTCTTTGTTCTAAACGCCCAGGCGAGTAGACAAGTACGTGTAAGTCGGCCTCTAGGGCTGTGAGTTCACTCAACAGGGAGTCTGCCAGAGTTGTATCACTGGCGAGCCGGAAAGGCCAGAGCTGGGCAAATATAATATATGGCTTTGAGGCATCAAGCGAAGACTGAGCGATGCAGATGATGCTTAGCTTGGCTAGCGATCGGCCAGTGCAGGAAGGGACCTCGAGGACGGGGACACAGAGCGCCCAAGTCTTTTTCGACCCCTTGACTTCTCGTCGCTGAGACCTCCCATCACCTCTACTCGGCTATGCGTTATGTTCTTTAGCGAACACTCAAAGACAAGTTATCACATCAGTAGTCTCCCTCGAAGATAAGTGACATCTGGGAAGAACCTTTCGGTGTCATCATGTTAGTCTTTCGTGTACCTGTTTTTGCCTGTTTGGACCCTCAGGCAGGCGACGTTGCTATCCAAGATTCCTGTCTCAAAACTGGCTACAGACTACACCCGCCGCTGATGTTGTTGTTATCACGGACGAGACATTTGGCATATAGACCGAGCATTCTGGCCTAACACAATGGTATACGCCAATAACTGTATATTCTTGCGGGTAGTTTGCCAACTGATTGGTCACACCCCTTGACACCACCCACGTCGTAATCATGTCAAAAGTTGCTAGATATCCCCTTGTCAGGCACAAGATGAAGGAAACAGTCGGTCATTGCTCTCCAAATATACAAGCATCCAAACCCCAGCCGAGATCAAGAAAAACAGCCTCCTCGACACACACACACACACACACTACCACCAAAACGATCACCTGCTCTCCGCTGACCAGAGCCAAACCCATCAACAACCATGTTCCACGGCCGGCTCGGCAGGTAGAGGCTGAAACTTCGGCGGCGTCGAAAGCTCCCTGACAAGTTGACGGATCTCCAAGCGTCCCCCTCACATTGCTCCAACCCGGCTCCCGGCGAGCTAGCTGCACGCGCAGACCTGGATGCGCAGCCGCCGAAAGCATGGGAGGGAGCCGGTCGCGAGCATCCAACGGCACAGGGGTAGCCAAGAGCCTGTACTATGTAAAGGGCGGTGGCAGTTGGCATCCATGTACTTCCCCCGCCCCCAGCACACCAACCGCACAGCACCGCAAATCTCCAAGTCCCAGTTGAAATCAGGTATCCGAGGAAACACCTCACGGAAGAAGGCGTTGCAGGCGATCTCGTCCGCCTAGTGGAAGGCCAAAGCAAGTCTCTTGACCAGGCGGACGGGGCTCTCTGATGCCGTGTCTTCATAGCCGCTCGCTCACACGGCTCGCCGGCATCGAGCCTGGACTTTACAAACACATGCCATCCCGCTCCAAGCGGCAGCGTCTTCCCCAGGAACACGGTTTCAGACCGTCGTGAGCAGTCAAGGTGAACCACCAAGACGGCCCGTGGGGCCAGGCCGCGCCCTCTCGCGGCGTGGACTCAAAGACGACGCAGCATTTGCGCCCCCGACCACGCCGTGGGAGCAGCCGGCTCGTAGCCCGAGACTCTGGGACGAGTAAGGTGGTTGCTACCGGGCGGCCCCATTCGTCTGCCTGTCCTGGTCTCGATTATCTTCGTGCAAGACAGCCCCCCCTTTTGAACAGCCACTACTACTCGTGTTATGGAGACGTATTTTGCACTATTCGCCTGCGGTTGCTACAATACCTCCCGAAAGCTATGATCGCCTGACGGGTCAATCAACCTTGAGAACACAGTGTGCCTTGAGCAAGGAAAAAGCTCGTCGATTCATGGTTGAATGGTGATAAACAGTGGAGGTGGATCATCAATCACCAGAGTGGGTTCACGGGCACAGGCTCAGATCGGCTGCGGATGGATAATCACATCTCTATTCAATAGACACATCGGCAAAGGCGTGAATGGCTGACGTACACCTCTGCGCATCATTCCATAACCCTTCCATCAAGTAAAAAGTAAAAGTAGAATATCCACGACGCCAGTGCCTATCCCATCAGAGTCCTGTCCATCCAAAGTCGTCCCTCGGTCTGGTCCCGTAGGCCTATTCCAACCGGGTCGTCTAGCAAAAGGTAGATACGAGAAAGAAACATGGGAAGTCATCCCTGATATATAGGCAAGTAAATAAGAGTTAGTAAATCGTGGTCAGGGCCGACGCCCATCATATGGTGTTTTGTTGGTTTTTGTTTTATTTTTTGGGGTTTTGTTTGTTTAGTCCTTGGTGGCGTGTTCATCGCCAAAGGGACTGCGTCCCCGCTCGTATGAGCTTGTCCTTTGAGACCGCCTGTCGGGTCCTGCGGCGGCTCGTCTTGTGGCCTCCTCAATCACCGCACTCAGACTGTGGTTGCTGCGGACAGCCGCTGGCTTGGGCTCGGGGGGGTCGGAGAAGGGGCCCTGGTCCACCGCCGTACTTTCGTCGATGACAGTGACGGCGGCGGAGTCGCGAGAGGCAGCGGGTGTGCTAGGTGGTGGGGGAGTGCCGGGCACAGAGGCTTCGTCTACTGTTGATGATGCCTTTGAGGATCCGACACTGACTTGCTTGGGTCCGTTACCACTGCCGACACGGACAACCTGTACTCTCTGGACAGGGGCTGCGGTCGCAGTGTTGGCGTTGTTAAGGAAGGTAGATCCCACGCTAAAGGTGCTGTCGCGGCTCCTGGGGCGACCGGGGGCGTACTTCTCGTAGTCGACGCTGGGGACGGGAGGAGTGCTGCTGCCGCCAGTGCCAACGCCCATGGACTTGACGCTGACTACAGCAGCCTTGGCACGCATGCCGGTCTGGGCAGGTGCAACGACGACGGCGTTCTTGCCGTAGATGGTCGACGCGATGCTAGGTGCGATGCTAGAGCGAGGGGCGTACGAGGTTCGCGCGACGGATGTGCGGTCAGAGTAGCCGGAGATGCCGGAGTAGGTCGAATCGCGGAGCTCGCCGGGAACAAAAAAGTGCTGCTCCTCGTAAGGGGACGGGCTGCTGGAGGCGGAGTTGGAGGCGTGCATTGGGATGGGGGGTACGGGAGGAACGAGGAGCGTCGGGGAGGTGGGCGTGGCACGGTTCGTAACGCCGGGGATGTAGGCGATCTGGATTATGTTGGAAGCGCGGGTAAGCACCGTCGACGCAATCGAGTGAACGGTATGTGTCGAGTCGCGGTTGGTCTGCCGTGGCTCGCCGGGGGTCTTTTCGTTGATCGTCTTCTCGTTGGACTCTTCGACATACGATTCCTGGATGATGGACTGTCTCTTGGTCTTGATGAAGAACCTCCACACGAGGTAGGTGGCGATCGCAATAACGACAAGACCGCCAATGACACCTCCAACAATGGCGCCCGTGTTCGGTTTGTTGCTTGATGACGAGGAGGATTGGCTGTCGTCCTTGACACAGATGGCCTGGGCACAGGTGTTGCACGTCGGGATGGTGAAGGAGCAGAACTCGTTGGATTTGCAGTTGCTGGGGCACGTCGGCGCCTTGTCCTCGCACTTGAGGCAGCCGTTCTGTCGAGGGAGGATGACTGCGGTCATGTCAGTTAAGGGGGATCGGGATAGGGTCGTCGCGATGTTCGGCCACATACCAGCGCGCAGCTCCTCAAGCGAGCGGAGGTGAAGGTTGGGATCGAACTGAGCCATGATGAATGGCAATCTGGCGATGGGTGAATGGAAGAAAAGGGTCGACAGCGCTGATCAGGCGATGCCGATCTGCGAAGCGAGGCCGTTGGGTGTAGGTGTCGATCACTTCGAGGGGGCGCTCAGACACTGCGAATCGAGTGGACCGATGGTCGGTGTCGGGGAGACCGACTGGGAGAGGGAATGGCGATAGATATAATGAATGAGAAACAAATGTCGGCTCGACGGGACGGACAGTCGCAGTATTGTCGAAAGTACAAGTCGAGGAATGCGCTGTGGCTGGCGTGGTCCGGACTGGAATGGACGCGGTGACGGGCGAGGGAATTCGGAGAGGGTGCCTGTCGGGGCGATAGCGAGAGTGAGAGAGAATGTGGTAGTTGGGTAACGAGTGGACTGGGAGACTAGCTCGGCATTTGCGGTGGTTAAAAGAGGGCGATGTAGGCGACTGAAGCGAGAGACATCAACGGCGAGTTGTCGAGACGGTCGGCCGGGAATCGAACGACGACGACGGGACGGGTTGACGGGGCCTGAATCTCTTTTGTCGTCGAACGGCAAGTTCTTTGGCTGAGGGGGAGATGGAGAACCTGGAGATGTTGGGTGGAGGAAGAGGGACGTGGGAAGGGCCGGATGAAAGAAACGAAAGTGAGCAACAAGAACGAGGCAGGCAAGACACCGGGACTGGGCTTGGGCTGACGGGGGGGTGAGAAGGGAATGAACGGGACGGGGGAAGAGGAGGAGGAGGCGAAGCGCAGAACGGGTAGAGAGAGTGAGATGGGGTGAGTCCAGCTTTGGTATGGTCCGGGTTGCTGGTCTCCCGTGGGCGTTCGGCGGCGGCAGGCGGAGCGAGAGCTGAAAGGGGACAGAGGGGTGGGGCGTGGGCGTGAGTGACTGCAGGAGCGAGAGACAGAGAGGCAGCGAGAGGGAGCAGAACCAAGGACGAACGAACGCCCGGTGGAGAATGGCGAGCGACAGTTGGGCTGGCCAGGGACCGCGACTGGAGGGAAAAGGCGCAGGTGGGGAGGGAAGCGAATCTGCGGGACACAGGCACGAGATTGAGCGCGCAGGGGTCGGGGGGTTGGCGAAACGTGAGGGCCGGGGCGCTTGCGCGCTCTGATTGGCGGCGGCGCCAAGTTGGCAACCGCAAAAGGGGGTCCACTGCTCGCCTGTGGATCCCTTGATTCCCCCGACACCCCTGGCGAGGGCCGGCGAGGGTCCAAGGTCTGGACTGTGCAGCCCGCCCATCCCACCACCCACTCACCACTCTGCATCCACCATCTCACCAAGCCAGGAAAGCGTGTGTCCATGGTAAAGTGCCCAGGAACGCAACCCAGCACGGTGCACGACGGCCACCACTTTCGCAGCACAGCGTGGTGGACGTGGACGGCGTAGTGCGCGCTTTGTGGACATTGGGGCGCCGTATGCAATCTTCCACGTCCCCTGGAGCCGCCAATCCAATCCAACCAGCACCAGGTGCCGCCTTGGATGGCCGGCTCTCCACCATCCTACGCGCGACATTGGGAACGCCCTCTCTTCGTGACGATTGCAATATGCAAACCTGCTCCGTCGTCGCTGCGTGGGGCGGGCCGTAGGGCCAACATAGTACAGAAGAAACGCTTGGTCCGTCACTGTTGGCCGGGCTGCTACGACGTCTCGGCAGTGGCAGTGGCACTGGCGAAAACGATGGGTGCGAGTGTGTGTGTGTGTGCTCTTTTCGAATTGCTCCGTCCAATATTTCATGCTGTTCGTCGCTTAGGACAATAGAGTTCGTGCGTCTCGACCTGACAACCCGGCTCCGATCCGCCATCCGATACGAGCAAACGAGACCTGACACGGGGCGGGGGGGTTCTTCGACCAAAACCAGCAAACATCAACGTCTGGAAATTGTTCCCCAATGGGGACGGGATGCACTCGTTTTCTCGCTCGCCTGCTTTCTCCTGGATAGCGGCGTCCCGGTGGGAAACAAAGAGGGACTCGAATCCCACGGTATCCCACAAAACCCCCTCCTCCATGTTTCCAAATCTTCGCGAAACCCGGCCTTAAGAGGCATCCTGTTAAGCTTCAAATTCTCCTCAGCCACCGGTCGAACCCCCCCGTTCGCGGTCTCTCCCACCGTTGGCGCCGTTGCAGCGTCACAGCTTGGATGGGGACGAAGGGTGCCGGAATCCGCATCTCTGACAACTCTGGTACCGCGACGAGCGCAAAAGTCGTCCCATCCCCACGCGCAGGACACACGCGCGCGCACATCCCATGGCACCAGAAACATCGCTGTTGACGATTTCCGCCCCATCGCCGACTCGCCAACATGGCAAGATACGAACTCAACTGAAACGAAGGGGGGGTCCAGCGACGGCAGCGGCGCGACGACACCACTCGTCTCGGATGACAGAAATTGACTAACCGCACCAGGCTGCGACAGGCTGCCGCCGACGACAGACTGCCGCGAGAATCGACAGTCGCGGCCGATGATGGTGACACAAAACACCGCCGCCGCACCGTGTCAGGCCTCCCTGCCACATCCTCCCGTTCACCTTTCTTGACGAGCCCACACTCTGCTCCGTCCCGAGCCACTATCGAGTCTCTTCGTCTCCTTGCCTTGGCCCGCGCGTCATGTTTCCAACATCCTCCCTTCCTGGCTAACCCCCTACCCATCGACGAACCCGATTCTGGTCAAGCCAAACCGTCAGGGCTCTGTGACAGCAACGGGTCCTAGCCTGAAATCCCGTATTCTGAGGCATGGGATCCGAAACGTCGACAAGAACGAACGTGCGTCGGCGTGGGTGAACACCGGTGGGCCCCACGAGGAGCATGCCGTGCTGGCCGGCCATGGAGGGCTCTAGACCATGAGATCTACACTCACCACTCGAGGGATCTTCGTCTTAGCCACTCTAGAAAATCAATCTTTAGGAATGGGAGGGGACCGCGGAAGATCCCCCTCCTCTCTCTCATCTCTGGCCCCCTTCACAAGGAGCAGAGCCAGTCGCCCGCCAGAATACTCGGGGCAGATAGTAGCGACCCTCCGGCTGGGGCGATCACTTCCCACATCCACACCGGCCGCTCTCCCGCCGCGCAAGGGGGCCGGGGAATGCGCAAGCTTGAGTGCTGACTGCTCCGGCACAGTTTTGCTGCGTGGCGGCACCGGCACCACCGTCCATGTCTCGTACCGCACCGCACGCTCCCTTCTTCACGCAGGGCGGGCGTCTTTAGTGCCCGGCGGACGAACCGCCACGCCGCGTGGTGAAGGTGCCAGACGTGTGCGTGTGTGTGGGTGTGTCAGCAATCCCAGGTCTCACAATCGAGCCGCTAACCCTTTCGCGTTGCGCATGCGCGTGTGGCCCGGCAGGTGGCAGGGACGTGGATTTGCATTGCGGACAAGTCGACGCTGGACTTTTTCCCCAGGTGCGTGACTAGCTGACTGGGCGTTCTGTCCCCTTCGGTCTTGGTATCATGTCCGCCAAGATATCCCCCGCCCACGACGCCAGTGCCTGAGATGAGTTTGTCTCAGACGGGCTTGCTTCGAGAATCAATCCTGAATGTCCATCCCCCAGCAGAGGATCCGTCGCGAAGATGCAAGCTTCACCGCGCCAGGTAAAAGCATCGAGGCGGACCAAGCAGAACCCGCAGAAGAGATGGCTTCATGCACGGGGAAACGTGGGTTTCCGTCCCAACCCGTGGCAACGACATTCGAAAGAAGCAAGCCTATGATTGAATCCATCCATGTCAGGTCAGCCCTAGAGAAATCGGGCGTCCCGACCAATCACGAACCGCCCTCCCAAAGTACAAAAGAAGCAATCTTGAATTCGCTGAACCTCATTTCCCCGCCAGAGCTCTTTTCTCAAAGGGAAAACCCAAGGCTTTCCACCCCTCCGTCCCTCCTGCATTGCCGTCTTGATTAAGCACCCCAATCAAGTCTGCCTCCTCCCTGTGGCCTACCTTTCTTCTTCCCATCCGCCCCTCTGCATCCACTCTCGGTGTCTGATTCGCCCCCTTGTCGCGGAGCGCCCAATCGCGAAGCTCGGAGGACGCATCGGCAAGCTCCCGTCGATGATGCTCGTTACCTCCCGCCGTGGCCTGCTCGCCTTGCTCTCTTGCGAATCAAAAATCCCGAGCTGCAGATGAGCCAAGCCAGAACACAAATACCGGATCCCAGACCACCGCCGTGCTTTGTTTCCTTTTCTTTCTCTTTCCTAATCAACAATCTCACGCGGGTACCCGCTCCGAGAGGCTGGCAAGTGTCTTCTCTCCACCCCTCCCAAGCAAGCCACCTCCCCCAGCTCATCTTTGATGGTAGGAAAAAAGTCTGTTTTCGGTTTTCGGGTTGAACACTATTGCGCAGACGGCTCCGACGCGGCTGCTGCACGTGGCAAAGCCCAGCCCCTGGGAGCAGACAAAGAAGCTCCGGGCCGTTTGGCGGCTTGTGAAACCTTGTCCTTTGCTGGGAGGCTTCTCCGTTGGACCTCTCCTTTAGTCACGTGAGGTCGGGGGTCGTCCCGCGAGTTCCTCTTCCGGTGGTCGGGGAAGGCGTTCAGGCCCTGACGACGACGCGGCCGCCGTGGTGTGCGTGAAATATAGGCTCTGCTAACCGAACAGCGAGGGGTCCGTCAGTTGGGCGCGCGACGTTGGACCGGCGTGCGGCGATGCCTCTTCCGGCGCCGGAGAGGTCCCGAGAGTAAGGACCACATTCCGAGCTTGGCCGGGGAATGCAACGTGAGGGACTCCGTTGGGCGACGTGGCATGGGCTGGTTCGTCCGCGACAACACCTCGGCAGCGTCTCATCCGGTGTTGTCAAGGGCTGGGGATATCAGCCACGAACCGCCTGAAACCCTACGTGGAAGAGGAAGGAACGTTCTTGGGGAGACACGTGACGCACTCGAGACGATGCGGCCATGCCTCTTCGGCCGAGTTGGATAATCGTCGAGGAATGCGATGACGTTTCGGAGAGAGACAACGGGAGGCGAATCCGACGGAGGTGGTCGGACGTTGTCTTCAGACGACGTCGACAGGAACGCAGCTCCTCCGAGGATGAAGATGCCTGGCGGAGATCTCCCGAGAAAAGGGGCTTCTGCTGCTCGTAGCAGCCCTCGGTGTTCGCTCGGGGCAAACCCATGTTCCCGATACGCGTCACCCCTCGCCTTCCCTTCTAGCTTCTCTTCTTGTGAGGGGGGTTTGCTCTGCTGCGCCGTGGGAATGAGTGATCACGGAGCCGAGAGAGGGGCGTCCGGACAAGCGACGCTGGCAGAGATGGCTGACGAGTGTTTCTGATATCCACCAGAAGTGTTTTCAGGCGGTTTCCGGCGTTCAACGAGTGCAACTTTGGCCAAGGAAACTGCTCCGGCCTGTGTAGTGGCCGTCGACGCCCGTCCACAGAAGCAGCATATGTCGCTCGGAATGGACCACCGCCCACCTGTGCTTCCGTCTTTCCGCTCTTCTCGGAAGGTCGAGTGATTCAGCCCAGGGGAAAGGAAAGAGCATCAAGTCTTCTCGTGATCCAATGCAGCCCCGACAGCGTTGAATGCTTACATGCGGTGCCGGGGTAGATTCTCCATGTCGTGGCGGTTGCCTGTCTAAACAAAACGCCCAGAATCCAAGCTCGAAAGCTACCACTGTGCCCGGCATATAGAAAGAGCTTGCCTCGCCTGCTCGTCTCCTGTCTGTTTATGCCTCAGACCAGAGAGCGTATAGACCTAGCCAAGGTGGAATCTGGACATTTTGATACTACAGAGGGCGACCGCAAGGCGCCAAAGCTTCACATATGGACCTTCACATCACCCTTGATTCTCTTCGGGTAGTGAACCATGTTGAGGTGGCGTCCGTAGTCATCTGTGACACATGGTGGCCAGCGGATCCGAGGAGTCTACCTCACCCGGCCTCGTATCCTCCTCGTCTCGTGAGGCGCCATTGAACGACGTGGGCGCGAGAGCAGCGTTCGTCCTGTTCGTTCCACGGCACGGCGCAAAGGAAGAGGGGTGTTGAACCGGATCACTACTGCCGCCTTCCTCGAGGTCGACGAAACTCTCAAGCCCCGCAGCTTGCGGTTAGCGAAGCTGCAACCCCATCTCCGTCCTCTACTCCGGAGGACGCCCGTTCAACCCCGTGGAGACTTTTATGATTCCAGCTCGAGATCCTGCCCGGGTTGCTCTCATCCTGCCCCATTGCCTTTTCCCTTTACTCTTTATCCTAGTGAGTCGGAGGTATAAAACTCCAGGAGACGGCATGGCGGATACTCGCACAGAGAGAGAGAGGGGGAGAGAGAGAGAGAGAGGGGGGGGGGGAGAGAGAGAGAGAGAGAGAGAGAGAGAGAGAGAGAGAGAGGGAGAGGGAGAGAGAGAGAGAGAGGGAGAGAGAGAGAGAGAGAGAGAGAGAGAGAGAGAGAGTGTGTGTGTGTGTGTGTGTGCGAGTGTGCGTGTGAGCTATTACCCCCTCAAAAGACAACTTCTCGACAGCGAGAAAACGTCGCTCGTGTAAACATAAAGATCGATCTCAACCTGGTCACCAAAGACTAGCATATCGCCAATCTCCCCAGCTCAAGTCGCCATCCCAGCAGCACGCGGACGACGGGCTTCCCTCGGACGGTCTCCGCCGACCTCGGCCTCTTGCGGACTCCCAGACGTCTTTGGACAAGTAACCGCTTCAACAGGGGAAACCATACGCCAGGCCTCGACGCCCGCCCATCATAGAACCTCGCGGATCCCCGACGCCCCAGGTTCAGCTCAGCCGGCGCCGACAGCCTCCCCTGACCGTATCGGCGTACGACGCCGGTTCAGCTCGTCGACAACAGACCGGCTCCGAAGCGGAAGACACGCCTCGGTCTGTACCTCCCGGCCTCGCTTCACCAACCTCGTCAGAGCCAGGTTGTTTTCACGATCCTCTCAGAAAAGGGGCACAGCCCTTGCCTCCTCGCAAGCTGGAACGATCCCGGCCTTCAAGGAGATACGTCGAGCCGACCCCCTCGGCCGATTCGACCGGAGCAGGCCGCCAACCGGCCTCACGAGACTATCATCAGCAGCCCCGGCCCGGTAACATAGACCGGCATCCCACGCCCACGCCGTAGGCCCGACGACCCTCGCGGCCCCAGCCAATGGTGTCGCCACAAGCTGGGCCGCTACCCAGAAGCTCGGCTCCCACTACGCCAGGCCCCATCGGATATGTCATATCGCATCATCGAAGAAACTAAGCTTTTCCGACCCCCCCGTGTCTGCTCCTCTCCCGCGCCGATACTCCACTACGAGATCGGGCGTCTAGTGCCGCGGCAAGCGACCACTACGCCACGGGCTGCAGACCAGCCAGAGTCTCCGTCGATCACGGGTATAGCAGATCTCGCCGCACAGAGAATCTCCTCTGTCCCCTGTATGACAAACATTGCACGCATATAGTTGCCATCTAGAATAGGGGGAGGGGGCATCTGGTTGCTGCCGATTTTGTCATTCTCGCGCCTCGGCTATTTGCCATCCAATGCTCCGAGTAAAAATATGACGAAAGCGAGAAACAGGGGGTCAAAGACGGGACGAAAGACATATAAAGTTGCCGTTGACGTGCCCGTCCGTTATCAGGGACGTGAGGGGCCCGCCCGCGCCGGACGTAAACTCTCAAATACACGTGCAATGAACTCAAAAAGCTAACCGCCCCTCCCCCTCCATCGTAGAATTTTGAGTTCTCAAGGTTCTGGGGGCATGGGACATGGGGACATGGGGACATGAAGAGTGTTTAGAGTCAAAGTTGAGAATGCTCTGGGCACGAATCCGCATGATGATGGTAAGTAGGTCATCTGCTGCAAACCATTTCTCAGCGAACTCCGCCCATCGCTGATATGACCACTCAAACGAGGCATCCTCCAGCCTTTCCCACCCATGGGGGGTTTTGTTCTCAATTGTCACCGTGCCTAGGACTAGCCGCGTGACGCTTTATTTTGGGTGGCCGGAGGGACGCGGCATCCGGGAACAGCGAGATGGTCACCCTGTTGGTCGTGGAAAGCGGCGGGAGCTACCGGCTTGCAACTTTGCAGAGCCCTTCGGATGCCCGGTTACGACTCTCGAGGAAACTCGCTTTCGTGCCCTTGCGGTCATTCGGCATTTGGGCGGCCCGATAATGATCGAAAGCGAACGTTATGGAAGGCGCGCGTTCTCGCCAGAGGCGCACTCAAGAAGCGTGCGAGCACGGGCGGTCCTGCGCCCTACTTGTATTTCCCGAGGCCATGAACACGAGTCAGAAGCTGGAATGCCGCGATGCCAGCATCACCTATGCCAGCTGAACCATGTCTACGCATAGCAGACGTTCCGAAAGGAGGGCTTCGTCCGACCTCGGGAATCGCGAACCCTCCCAGCCTCTGATACATGATCCCCATCTGCCACCGAGACACGTCACTTGAGGCTCGGCTCGGCTTTTGCCTCTCCCAGCTTGGTTCGCCCAGTGATTTCACTCTGGCCCTTTTGGAGTCCATTCCCGAGTTGTCTTCCACATACCGGGCAAGGTACTGCCCTGGACACCCGCAAGGTACTAGAACAGGGCGTCTGAGGCCTACGGTCCCCAACTCTGGTGACATCGGCAAACTTCGCCTGGTCGGTCATAGCATTGAGTTGCGGGAGGGCCCCTTCGACCCCAGGCCGTCGATCACACTCAGGAAGAACATACGTTCTGTAACACAAAGGTCCGCTGATGTGGAGGTTTCAAGAAAAAAGAGGAAAGACGGTGTAGGACACTGAGGCTTGTGCAGTGGAAAGCTGCATGCTCCCGCCAATCAGTGCCGCCGTAGTGGATGCCTCAGCCACAGCACCGTGACGGCATCGCCGACGATTCGCTCGGCCAACCCGCAGTGGAATTGCCATGGGAACGCGTCGGAGGGACTCGAGCTTGAGAGCGTGAAGAACTGCGCTGCAGATGCAAGATCCTGCCTGCTGTTGCCCGTCCGAACATCGGTGTGTATCAACAAGAGCGACCGCGGCAGACGAACACGGCCGAGGCCTCCATCGCGGGGGTTCGCTAGGGCTGTAATTCTTCATCTCATGTATGCAGTCCAGAAAGTGGCTGAACGGGGCCGGGGCCGTGGATGTTGGCTGCCTGTCCAGGCCAGGTCCCTCAAGGAAGCCGCGTGGAGAGGTACGGACCCGGTTGCCGCACCTCCGGGCAGGTCTGCGAAACGGGCGTTGAGCTGACAGATAGGGCAGAGCGAGTTGCGATGCTGGGTGAACCCGCGGATGTGCAGGTGCCTTGTGCGAGCTGTCAGAAACGGCGCTGAGGCTGACGATGGCTGAGTCTCGGCCGGCACTGGCCGCAAGCATAGGGCCAGGAAGTTTGCGAGAGGCGGTTGGCAGCCGCTCGCCGGAGCGGCTGGGAGGGGCAAAATCCCTAAATTTCCTTGTGTCGAATTGGTGAAGGCGTGCTAGCGCCCAGAAGGGGCCCGATGGTTTGATGGTGCATCCGTCCCGTCCACCGCCAGATGGATGTGCTACATAGTATGCCGCGATGCGAGGCGTGGGTGGGGCAGGTGCACCGCCTCAGCCCCAGTCGATCAGCCCCAGCCCAATCTTACTATTTTTGGGCTTTTGTTCCCCTGACGGGCCCGTATCCGAGCTGGCAAACGACCAACAAACGCGAATGCAGGCGACCGTCGAAGCAGTGGAAAAACTGGATTTCTGTCCGGTTGGGGGGTGCTACGTACACACGCGACTTCAACCCTCGGATGGAATTCCGTCTTCCTATCGTCTGCTGCTGCGACGCATAGTGTGGCGGAACGAGGAATGGGTTACGTTACTCGTTGTCCGGTGGAAGCAGCGGAAAAACGAAGCGGCAAAACAGAGCATAACGATGACGGCCGAGCTCGAGACACCGGGCTGCACGAATGAGGAATCTCGGCCGTGGTGGTGGAAGCGAGACAAGCAGAGGACAAGAAAACGGCGGGTTCCATACTTGCGGGCGGGTGAGATTTGCAGTTTCCAGAAAGGAGATGCAACGCAGGGGGGGGGACATGGCTCGTCAAAATTGCGATCCGTGATCTGTAGCGTCGACTGGAGGTGAGACGATGAGAAAGAGATAATCCGTTGTTGGCATAGCACGGCACTCAGCTGCAAAGCCAAGTCGCTGGACAGGCAGGTACATAGGGCGAAGAACTCAGGAGGGGGACCCGTTTCAGAATGTTCGTGGAAGCCGCAGGATCCTGGGCGACAAGTGGAGCGTTAAGATGTACACGCGTCTCACTTAGATGCGGAGGGTCGCACAGGCGGTGCCACTAACAATCCAATGTCGCCAATGTCGCCAATGTCGGTCCTCGAAGGCCGGCGCCTTATTCAGGGTCTGCAGCTGCCTCTGCCTCGGGCGTCTTGTGGCTGGCTCTTTGCTGTCCGGCTCTGGGTCTTCCAATCTCCTTCCTTTTCTTCTGTCGTGCCTTGGTGGTTCCTCGGGAACACCCACCCACCCTTGAGGGAAAAGTCGGTAGAAAGTCAGCTTGCTGGGTTCCGTCTCCCGTCAGCTCCTGGTGCTGACATGGTACGCAGGGTGCAACAGGCGAAGGCCCTGCGCATGCAGTGCCTATCTCTGCGTGCCTGGCCTCTCCTTTCCCGGAGCGTCCTTGTCGAGCTATCTGCAATGTGCTGAGTCTGACAACAAAAGATGAGATGGAAGGAGGGGCAAGCGACGACCAGACCAGGGCCGCCCGAAAGCCTGCCGAACACAAGCCACTGTTGCTGTTCTTTCCCGCTGCACAGTTCGTTCCTCTTCCCAATGGGAGCCAAGGATGATGGCTGAAGCGGTGGTTGTGGCACGACAGATGCCGGCAAGGGTATGGCGTCGTTTTTTTAGCTTTGCTTTCTCCTTTTTCCTGTCGGCGCGCGCCCATCCTCTGTCGTAGACTAAGAGAGTGGTGGTGGAAGCCGATTGCCCCCTCCTCCCTACCGTCTCCTGGAGAGCAGCATTGTTGGCAGCAAATGGGCATTGATTGCAAGGTGTTTCTGGGAGTCGATCCCATGCCCGAATGGACCGCTTGAAGGCGCAAGACCAGGGGGTAGGCGAGATGCAAGGGCCAAGAGAGCAATGACCGGGGGTTTCGGCTTGCCAGCTTGATGCCTTGAGGGGGGGAGGCGTGACGTAGTTGGTCCCGGCCCCGGTTTTTATTTTTCTCGAATGCGACCCTTTTTCGCGTCCGACTGGTTGGTTGCCGGACCAGCTCGTGATGGGCATCTAGGCGGTTTGTTGTCTTGCTTTTTTGCTGCATTGTCGATGGTTGGCTAGCAACAAGTGATGGCCCGCGACCATCCAACCAGGATGGGTCATGGAGGGATGCGAAGGGGATGGGATAGACGGGCCCAGAGAAAAGGTAGGGAAGGGGGAAAAGATGGAGGAGTGACGGGGTTGGCGACGGTTCACGGCATTGGCTTTTCCCTGGCTGGCACACGACCGGGGGGGCAGTAGTCAGGACCACTCGCTGGCTTGGGGTTGGGGACGAGACGGCTCAGTGAAGCCAGCCAGTCCCAGCCAGTCCCAGCCAGTCCATCCGTAGTCTGTCACCTTCCCACGGCCTGTGCCTTTGAACGGACGGAGTGCGATGCACAGATGCACAGACCCGAGGTAGAATAGAAAAAAAATGTTTAAAAAAAAATGACAGAGAGGTAAGGAAGCAACCTCGACGACAACCATGAACCCAGGAAACGGGTGGGCTGGATTTTGTCCGAAATTCTTGGTCAGGCTTGTGCTTGTTGATGACGCTCGGTTTTGACATGGTTGTATGTGTACACTAGAGTCGGGAGCAACAGAGAGACGGGGTCGAGCAGGGCCAGCGGCAGGATGGTTGTATTGTGTTGTTCATCGTGCAGCGGCGCGATGCCTGGGCTAAGCAGCGCTAAGCCACAGCTTCCCCAGTTTGTCGACGTGAGGTGAGAATATGGAGCAAGCTAACGAGGGCCGGGAAAAAAAGGCGAGGTACCTGCCCTTTGCATTGCTGCAGAGCATGGAGCAAGGTACCTTGGCTTTTTCTTGACCTTCCTTGAGGTGCAGAGAGGACACCGACCGAACGGCAGAACAGCTCACCACACACACGCGCATACGCAGGTCTCACATCCTCGTAACTGCGTAGCGCACCTCACTCATCCCAAGGAAACAGGCCGGGGAGGGGCGCAAAAGTGACTTCTCCTATTCCCATCCCGCGCCATCTCGAGGTACCTCTCTCTTCTCTTTTTCTCGTCCTCGCCTCGCCTTCTCGCTCACCCCGGGTGCTCGCTGCGGTCTTGTCTTCTCTACAGCAACTGCTCTGCTCAGCAACCCAGGTAGGCGGTACCTTGCTCCCGGCACAGTCAGTCTCTTCCCCTTCCTACTGCCTCCCCTCAGCCCGGCTGGCCCAATCCCAAAGCTATTCCGATCCTTCCTCAGCCATCCTCCACTGGCGCTGCCATTCCCACTCTCACTCTCACTCCCACGCCCACGCCCACACCCACACCAGGTGCCAGCTTCCCACCGCGCAAGGCCGCCAGCCCGCAAAGGCCCTTTTTTAACCATTTGCTGCCCCATCCTGCATCACCACCCTCTCCCCTTCTACTCCTCCTGCCCCAGCCCTCCATCCATCTCCATCTCTGTTATTTTTTCCTCCTTCGCTTCACCACTCGTTACCGGGGTTGTGGCTTTCCAGGTTGTCCATCTCTAACCTACAAGTGCCTTTGTTCGCGCTCAACGCGTGGCACACATCTCTCCAGTCCTAACCCACTCGACCTAGGCCCTCATCCCGAGTCTCTACTGACCGAGGAGCATAATCTGCCCTACCTGCCTTAATCCGCCCGCCACGAAGCAGGAAACCCCCTTCATTGTTTCTCGTATTCCTACTAGCATCAGCTACTCCTGAGCTTGCCTCCAGTAATCATGGCTTACCGCGGGGGCACGAGAACGATTATGACGGCCACAACATGCAGGACCTTCCTGCTGGCTCTGGCAGAGTAAGCTTGACTCTCCTCCCCTACTACCCAAAATCTCTTCAATTGCTGATTCCTTTGCTCCTCAGTACCACCTGCCACCCCAGGACGAGGGCGTCGACGAAGCTGGTCAGTCTCTGCTGAGAGACCCTCACGCACCTGCTCCGTACGAGAGCCACCTCGGAGCTGGCGGCCCCCCCGGCCGCCCTGTTTCCGCATACAGTCTCACAGAATCATACGCGCCTGGCGCCGGTGCCCGGACACCAGTCCCCGGTGAGACGGCCTTCGCCTCGGGATTTAGCCACGAGCTCGACTCGGATGCCAACGGCGGCTTTGGCTACGGCCGACCCGCCTCCACCGTCGACGCCGACGAGAGCTGGACCCGCAGACAGCAGCCTGGCAACCAAGGTGGCGGTCTGAAGCGTTATGCGACCCGTAAGATCAAGCTTACTCAGGGCTCCGTCCTGAGCATCGACTACCCCGTTCCCAGTGCCATCAAGAATGCCGTCCAGCCAAAGTACCGCGATGTCGAGGGCGGCAGCGAGGAGTTCATGAAGATGCGCTACACGGCCGCCACGTGCGACCCCAACGACTTCACCCTCAAGAACGGTTACGATCTGCGTCCCAGAATGTATAACAGACACACCGAGCTGCTCATCGCCATCACTTACTACAACGAGGACAAGGTGCTGCTGTCCAGAACCCTTCACGGTGTCATGCAGAACATCCGCGACATCGTCAACCTGAAGAAGTCCACTTTCTGGAATAAGGGCGGCCCCGCTTGGCAAAAGATTGTCGTCTGTCTCGTTTTCGACGGTATCGAAAAGACCGACAAGAACGTCTTGGACGTTCTGGCCACTGTCGGTATCTACCAGGACGGTGTGGTGAAGAAGGACGTTGACGGCAAGGAGACCGTCGCCCACATCTTCGAGTACACCTCCCAGCTGTCAGTCACGCCCAACCAGCAGCTCATCCGCCCCGTCGACGACGGCCCCTCGACCCTCCCCCCCGTGCAGTTCATTTTCTGCTTGAAGCAGAAGAACAGCAAGAAGATCAACTCCCACAGATGGCTCTTCAACGCCTTCGGTCGTATCCTTAACCCCGAAGTCTGCATTCTCATCGATGCGGGTACCAAGCCCAGTCCCCGATCGCTGCTCGCGCTCTGGGAGGGTTTCTACAACGACAAGGACCTCGGTGGTGCCTGTGGTGAGATTCATGCCATGTTGGGCAAGGGAGGCAAGAAGCTTCTCAACCCCCTCGTTGCCGTCCAAAACTTTGAGTACAAGATCTCCAACATCTTGGACAAGCCTCTCGAAAGTTCGTTCGGTTACGTTTCCGTGTTGCCCGGTGCTTTCTCTGCCTACCGCTTCCGCGCCATTATGGGTCGCCCGCTCGAGCAGTACTTCCACGGTGACCACACTCTGTCCAAGATTCTCGGTAAGAAGGGTATCGACGGAATGAACATTTTCAAAAAGAACATGTTCTTGGCCGAGGATCGTATTCTTTGCTTCGAGCTGGTCGCCAAGGCCGGCCAGAAGTGGCACTTGTCGTACATCAAGGCCGCCAAGGGTGAGACCGACGTTCCCGAGGGCGCGGCTGAGTTCATCAGCCAGCGTCGTCGTTGGCTCAACGGTTCCTTCGCTGCCTCTCTATACTCGCTCATGCACTTTGGTCGCATGTACAAGTCTGGCCACAACATCATCCGCATGATCTTCTTCCACATTCAGCTCATCTACAACATCCTCCAGGTTCTCTTCACATGGTTCAGTTTGGGTTCTTACTACCTGACTACAACGGTTATCATGGACCTCGTCGGTAACGCGGTCGTTTCCGACGACCCTGAGGTGGCTCGTCATGGTTGGCCTTTCGGCGACACAGCGACGCCCATCGTCAACGCTCTGCTCAAGTATCTCTATCTGGCCTTCGTTATCTTGCAGTTCATCTTGGCTTTGGGTAACAGACCCAAGGGTTCCAAGTACACGTACATTGCGTCTTTCGTCGTCTTCGGTCTCATCCAGTGTTACATCTTGGTTCTTTCGATGTACTTGGTCGTTCAAGCTTTCCAGAAGCCCATTGGCGAGCAGATCAGTCTCGACTCTGGAGCCGACTTCGTCGCCAGTTTCTTCGGAGGCACCAACGCTGCCGGTGTCATTCTCGTCGCCCTGGTCACCATCTACGGTCTCAACTTCATCGCCTCCTTCATGTACCTCGACCCCTGGCACATGTTTACCTCGTTCCCTCATTACCTTGTCCTTATGTCGACTTACATCAACATTCTCATGGTCTACGCCTTCAACAACTGGCACGATGTGTCCTGGGGTACGAAGGGCTCAGACAAGACTGAGGCGCTGCCTTCTGCACACGTCAGCAAGGGTGAGAAGGATGAGGCCGTGGTAGAAGAAATCGACAAGCCGCAAGAGGACATTGACAGTCAGTTCGAGTCCACTGTCAAGCGTGCTCTGGAGCCCTTCAAAGAGGAGGAAGAGGCTGAGAAGCCCGATATCGAGGACTCTTACAAGTCTTTCCGTACCGGTCTGGTTGTGTCTTGGCTCTTCTCCAACACCTTCTTGATCATTGTCATCACGAGTGATAACTTCGACTCGTTTGGCATTGGCGTAAGTTATTCCCTTTTGCAGCAACACATGTGCAATTCGCTGACTCATCTTCTCAGGATTCCGCATCCAAGCGTACTGCCTCTTACTTTAGCTTCCTGCTCTACTCCACTGCCGTCCTCTCGCTGGTCCGATTCTTCGGATTTTTGTGGTTCTTGGGCAGAACCGGTATCATGTGCTGCTTCGCCAGACGGTAAGCGGCCGGGGTGGGTTGTACCCAGACGAGCGACGCGCTTTCCAACGCCGGCTGGGGGTGTACTTGAGGGAATACTGTACTCTTGCCAACTTTGGCTCATTGTAACGAATCCGCCGGTGTTTACATTCAGGGTATGTGTTTAGTAATAAAGGACACGGGACTCGACAGATTCTTATGAAGTGGGCGGAAGATCAGTAAAAAGTAGTGTCGATTAAGCAGCATTCATGGCGTTTTTACATGAGTATCAATACCTCGGGTTTTTGTTTTCAGACAATGATGATTCAAACTGATTCAAACCAGACGGCTGTCCAGAGCATTCTGTCGTGTGTGTACTTTTTTTTTGAATCTTTTTTTGAGAAACCTGAGAAACCATTTCTAAGCGGCATCCCCGGCCGTAGGCAACGGGCGACGAACGGCGGTTGCCCAGTTTGCTAAAGAGGTCCCGTTTTCTCTGGCTTAAAGTTGGAGCAGCGGCAACAAGATGTTCCTCTCTGCCACTTTTCTTACCCAAGACCATGTCCGTGGACTGAATGCCATCTTAACAGCCTTGCTCCTGACGCCTCTGACCTCCCAACTCAAGCTCCCGAATCCCGACTGACCTCATCCGGCAGATCCTCGGCGAAACCCAACCCCGACCCTATCTTATCGCAACCAGGAAGTGACCGCATTGACTGCTGCCCAGTTGGTCCGCTCCTCCTGGCTGCCTTTCGCCGTGGCAAGATCGCAAAACTCCAAACGGAGACAACTCTTCTCTGACTGATTTATCCAAGCGCAAGTGACACCTCGGAGGAGATCTGCACCATTCTTTCAGGTTGCATAGCCTCTTTACGCAGCCCAGACCACACGCAGACTCATCCTTCCCGCCGACCGCCCCACCAAGAACCTCCCCTCCTCAGGCACCCCTCCAAGGATCGGTCAAGATGTTAAAGATTTGGTCTATGGTATGTGGCCGCCGAACCCACCCGTACAGGCGCGGGGTTAACGTCTCTATAGAAGAAGGAGCAGCAGAAGGCTGAGAATGCCGACGCTGCGGGAGGTAAGAAGAAGAAGGTGACGGCTGCGCAGCTCCGGGTGCAGAAAGGTATGTCCCCTCAGTAAGCCCAGAACATGGCAGCTTTGTCGCTGACCGTTGCACTCTAGATCTTTCGGAGCTGTCCCTTGGCTCGACAATGAAGACCGATTTCCCGGACCCCGACGACATTCTTCACTTCACGTTGACGATCGAGCCCGACGAGGGCATGTACCGGACCGGGCGGTTCACATTTACGTTCGACATCAACCAGAACTTCCCCCACGAGCCGCCAAAGGTCCGGTGCAAGGAGAAGATCTACCACCCAAACATTGATCTCGAGGGCAAGGTGTGCTTGAACATTCTGCGCGAGGACTGGAAGCCCGTGCTCAACTTGAACGCGGTCATCGTCGGACTCCAGGTATGTCTTGACACTGTTGAGTCCCTCTGCGGGCTGGGCACCGGCTGACCGATTCCGAAAATAGTTTCTTTTCCTCGAGCCCAACGCCTCCGATCCTCTGAACAAGGAGGCCGCCGAAGACCTCCGGCTCAACCGAGAAGGGTTCAAGCGAAACGTCCGGACCGCGATGGGTGGTGGCTCCGTGAAGGGACAGAGCTATGATCGGGTACTGAAATAAGGTCGCCGACGGTCTTTCACATGTCCGCCATTTTACTTGCGAGCTGCTGGACGATACAACCCCGTGGACGAAACAGGAGATCGAAAGCCGCTTCGATACCATAGACGGACAACCAGGCAGTGCAGTTTGGTGACAGGTGCAGTGGAAATGCGCATTGGGAAGGTCGGTGGGCATAAAAGCAAGCATCATCGTCCGGCGTTTAAGGAGACAAGATATCAAATTACGAATAGGACCATTATCAGGCGAGACATCGAGTCTAGGAGTGGGGAATGCTGGGGAGGGAGTCTGATGGGCTTGATCCAAGGGTTTGGCGGAAGGAAAGGGAAGTAAGGAAAGCAAGCTACACGTGGCTGTCAGATGAGAGGGAGGGATCTTCGAGAGAGGTAGTGGTAGATGGTTACGGAATGCAAAGAGCGTTGCTGTGTTACCGCGTCAAAGTGCCTGGCAAACATCACAAGAAAGCCAATCAACGGGCCGATATAGCGACCGTCGGAGCAAGAGCAAGCCGCAAAGGAGTCACAGCTTCCCAAAAGAAGAGTCATAGCAGCGCCGGTGACCGTTCAGGGTCCAGAGGAGAGGCCGCAGGCGACGCTCAACGGCCGTAGCCGGCGCCTGAGGTGTCGGTGAGATTCCGCCTGCGGCCCAGTGTGGTATGACTCCCTGGTTGGAAATTGGACTACGATGTCGGTCCGGGTGGGTCCTATGCTGCCCCACAACACGCTGCGCAGGTGGTGAACACCCGCTCGCCGGCAATAACGTTGATTGCTCCCCGAGATTCTTAGGTAAGGTCGCTGTCAAATAGGAACCGAAACAAGTAGAGGTGACCCCTCGGCCCAGCAACCGCGGCGCCATCTGCAAAGTCCACGGTACCCGCTCCCCGCCCCTTCTCCCACTTGGCGCAGCTTGGAGCACTTGGAGGGCCACCCCTACCGAACCCCGGACGCTCGAGAGGGCTTCCCCACCAATTGGCAGAGGCCAGGCCGCCAGACGCACGCAGGCCAACCCACCGACGAAAGCAAGCTGGGCCGAAGTCGGGGGCCAGCTTGCCCGTCTCTACGCCAGTAAAAAATTTCCCAATTCCAAACGCCTTTTCTCATCGCTGAAACTCTGTTCTTCATCATCTCTCCTTCTTCTTCCTTACAATCGACTTGTACGGATACCCTCTCCACTCCCCTCCCCTCCCCCAAAACACACAGTCAAGATGGCCTCCCGCAGCTTCTCCAAGGCGCTTCGCTCGCCAATGGCTCGCCAATTGGCGGCCAAGCCTGCCACCCAGCAGCGCACCTTCGTTGCTGCCCGCAACCTCGTCCGCGCCTCTGCCCAGGTCAACAAGGCCTTCGCCGCCCCTGCCCAGCAGCAGGCTCGCGGTGTCAAGACCATTGACTTCGCTGGCCACAAGGAGGACGTCTACGGTAGGAACACGACGAGCCCCAAGAGTCGCCTCGGCGAAATGACTCGCGAGAGAGACGGAGAGCAGTTTGCTAACGTCCAATGCCCACAGAGCGTGCCGACTGGCCCCAGGAGAAGCTCTTGGTGAGTCACAATCACCAAAACTCCGTGGAAAGGGGGCAATTGGAGCTGACAACCGTTTGCAGGAGTACTTCAAGGACGACACCCTCGCCCTCATCGGCTACGGTTCCCAGGGTCACGGCCAGGGCCTGAACCTCCGTGACAACGGCCTCAACGTCATCGTTGGTGTCCGCAAGAACGGCCAGTCCTGGAAGGACGCCCAGCAGGATGGCTGGGTTGAGGGCAAGAACCTCTTCGACGTCGATGAGGCCATCTCCCGCGGTACCATCGTCATGAACCTCCTCTCCGACGCCGCTCAGAGCGAGACCTGGCCCGCCATCAAGCCCCAGCTCGTCAAGGGCAAGGTGCGTGATTTCTCAAGCAACTGATGAGTCAATTGGCTCAAGCTGACCCTCTTCTCAAGACCCTCTACTTCTCCCACGGCTTCTCCCCCGTCTTCAAGGACGTCACCCACGTCGACGTCCCCAAGGACATTGACGTCATCCTCGTCGCTCCCAAGGGCTCTGGCCGCACCGTCCGCTCCCTCTTCCGTGAGGGCCGTGGCATCAACTCCTCCTTCGCCGTCTTCCAGGACGTCACTGGCAAGGCCAAGGAGAAGGCTCAGGCCCTCGGTGTCGCCATCGGCTCCGGCTACCTCTACGAGACCACCTTCGAGAAGGAGGTCTACTCCGACCTCTACGGCGAGCGTGGCTGCCTCATGGGCGGTATCCACGGCATGTTCCTCGCTCAGTACGAGGTCCTCCGCGAGCGCGGCCACTCCCCCAGCGAGGCCTTCAACGAGACCGTCGAGGAGGCCACCCAGTCTCTGTACCCCCTGATCGGTGCCAACGGCATGGACTGGATGTACGAGGCCTGCTCCACCACCGCCCGCCGCGGTGCCATCGACTGGACCCCCAAGTTCAAGGACGCCCTGAAGCCCGTCTTCAACAGCCTCTACGACGCCGTCAAGGACGGCTCCGAGACCAAGCGCTCCCTCGAGTACAACGGCCAGAAGGACTACCGCCAGAAGTTCGAGGCCGAGATGGAGGAGATCCGCAACCTGGAGATCTGGAGAGCCGGCAGGGCTGTCCGGTACGTTGACACACCTCGACCCACCCCCACACATTGGAGACCACCATAGCTAACGTAATCGTTTCCACAGCTCCCTGCGTCCCGAGAACCAGAAGTAAACGGTTCGGTGTGTTTCTTTGCTTTGGGAGAAGATGATGAAAAAATTTACTCGGAATTGGCCATTTCCTAACCACTGTGCCGGGGACGGGGGACTTTTGTACTTTATATGACCGGATTTCGAGGGGATCTGGGCTTGGTCAAAAGTTTGCATCTTGACTTTTGGGATCCTTCAATACCATTTTTTTTTACTGTCCACAAACACGATTTTTCTGCTGTCTGGAACCAAATTTCAATTGCCTTGGTGGTTGTGCCGTGACTGATGTCTGTGCCACACCGGAGGTGTCGGTTGTGGTCATGCAGGGACCGGAAGGGCGCTGACTCGCCGACGGCCACCGATACTTTTTCACAGCGTGCGCTAGCAGGCCAAGATGTAAATTGGCGGCCCCACGCATCCGGTACTTTGACTTTGCGAGAGAATGCACGCATTGCAGTCGGCGGTGTGGTTCTTGGATGTTGTTTTTGAGGCAGGCCGGAATTGAACATTGGGCGGGTGCACGGCACCGACGTTGAGCGCCGACAGTGAGGATGCTCTTGGTGTAATGCTACCTTGATCCGGGGCAAGATGATCGTCTGATGCCGGTTTCCCACGAGCATCGGCGGAAGCATTGGCTTGCGACCGAGGAATCAAAGTTGGATCACCATGCCCTGTCGTCGGCGTGCCGGTGCAGAGGTGAAGCAACAGACATGCGGTTTCCATTGGAATTCCATACGCAATTGGCAGTCGTTTGTGTTGTGTTGCATTCCGTGGCATCGCCCGTTGCCGCGTCTTCACATGCGCTCAGGGAGATCAAACACGCCCTGCAGCGGCGTCAATGCTTCCTCGGAGCTCAAAAAGCCTAACGTCAGTTGCTGGAGCTCGGTCGCCGCAAGCATTGGAGCTCGGCGCCGCATGCAATGCATCATTCCCGGTGTCGAAATGGCTTGACATATAAGATGATTCCCTCGTCAACCACAGGCGTGCCAAAGAAGTCTACTACGACCGAGTTGAGCAGCGTGCCTCACCGAGCTTCCGCCGTCGGTGAAGCAGGTGAGTCGGTGTATGATTTTGCCGTAGCGACCGCAACCAGGTGGGCCCCACCCCCCCTTTGTCTGTGCAGTGCATGCTTTCGGTAGTCGTTGCTCTGTCAACAGCGGACAAGCCTGGGCCCCTTCCCACCCCCTTCATCTCACAAGCGAGCCCAAAATGGGTTTTGCTCGGCATCCCATCGAAATATCAATCAATTGACGACTTGCCTCTTAGTCTCCCGCGCTTCCAACGCTTGCAAACGAACGAAGACTCCTAGCTTTCTGTGGCGAGCCTGCGCACAATGACGCCCTTGTCACCAACAGACGTATCAAGACTGAACATTGAGACGACCCTGACTGAAGAAGCAACGAGCCGCGGGTCCTTTGACCACTACGAGGTCCACACCCGCACTGAGACAACCACGAGCGGCGGTAATGATAGCGGCAGCGACAGTTCCTCCTCCACCACCACAACCACCACTGCCTCTTCGCATTTTGTAGACGACAGCACCCGAGACCAGGAGAACATGCCACCCTCCCCCCCTCGGATTCCTCGCCGTCGCCGCCCTCTGCGCCCGCGACGGCAATCAAGCCCCAGCGCCACTCTCGCGTCATGTCTGGCACCGCACCCTCACCGCTCAAAATACTTGCCGGCTCCGAGACATCGGACAAGCAAGCGCGGAGCCCGCTGCGCAAGACGGTCATTTCTCCCGACAAGGTCAAACGGTTCCCGGTCAGGGTCAGCAACCCGTCCCTCGAGTCGGCCCGGAACGTCTCTCCTCCTCCCCCTCGCGAGCGCACTGTGAGCCTCGACGACGTGATGCACGACAACGAGGGTCTGAAGCACGCGATCGAGATTTTCGAGGACGACGACACCGAGCTGGAGAACGATGAGACCATCGGCGACGCGAGCACCATAAGCGCGGGCGAAGGCGAGCAGTACCACCACGAGATGGGCAACGGCTACGAGGACCAGAGCAGCCTGGCCCATCCCGACGAGTCTATGATGAGCACCTTCAGCGCCTTCTCCGCCGTGCCCAACCTGACCATGTTTGCGAAACTCGGCCAGACCCCAACAAAATATGCAAGCGTGGGCGGCATGACCCCGCGAGGGAGGCCAGAGACTGTGCACGAGCAGACTCCGCGGCAGCACTCAGACTCGGAGGGGAACTCGACCAATCTGTTGGATTTCACGGCCAGCCAGCGATTCCCGCACAAATCGCCGTCCCGGCGGGGCAACACATCACCCTCCAGAACAAACCCTAACGCGACCCCCGCCCGCCAAATGTCGAACCTGCTCGACTTTGACATTCCGCCTCTGCCCACTCCCCGCAGCATCCCGACCATCACGCCCAGAGAGCTGGAGAGCCTAAAGTCCAATTTCCTGTCGGAGATCAGCAGCTTGAAGGCGTCGCTGAGCGGCAAGGAAGCCGAAGTCCTCTCCCTCAAGACGGCTGTCGGCGATGCGGAAAAGCGGGTCGGCGAGAGCCTGGAGCAGGCCCGTGAAGAGCGGACGCTGCGAGAGCAAGTCGCCGAGGAGAAGGAAATGTGGGAGAAGAGCAGCCGCGAGATGGAAAAGGTCCTCCGCAGCGTCAAGGAGGAGATCACCCACACCCAGCGCGAGCGCGAGGAGCTCGAGTCCAAGCTCGCCGAGTGCGAGGGACGACGCGAGGCCGCCGAGACCATGGCTCAAGAGGCCGAGAGTAAGCTGGCCAGCTTCCGCGCCGGCAAGTCCGTCGACGACAAGCCCTCCTCGCCCAAGGGAGGCGCGGCCGCGACCTCCAAGGAGGTTGAGATCGCCGTCGAGCGTGTGGCCCGCGAGCTGCACGCGCTCTACAAGGGCAAGCACGAGACCAAGGTCGCCGCGCTCAAGAAGAGCTACGAGAACCGCTGGGAGAAGAAGGTGCGCGAGCTGGAGGGCAAGATCGAGGAGCTCACCGACGAGAATGAGAAGATCCGCCGCGACAACACCATCACCCGCGTCGACCCCGCGCAGGCCGCCGCCGAGGCGGAGTTCAGGGCCCGGGCCGTAAGGGACTCTGCTCACATCAAGGAGCTCAGCGCCGACGTCGAGAGGCTCGAGGCCGTCGTCATGTCGGTCAAGAGGGACAACTCGGAGCTTCGCGACCTCCTCGCGCAAGAGCGCGTCGAGAAGGGCGAGCTGGTGCAACTCGCCGAAGAGATGATGTCGATCCAGACGCTCGCCCCGCCGGAGCCGCCCAGGCCCGCGCCGACGCCCGTTGCCGCGCGGACCCCCGGACCCCCGGTCAGGAGCCACACGGAGAACAACTTCCGCAGCAGCATCGGCCGCGGCTCAGGCCTCAAGGCGCCCGGGTCCATCGCCGCGCGCGGCTCGGTACACGAGCGTACGGGTAGCAACGGTCCCGCGACCAAGGGTCTGCCGAGACCCCGGCCGATGAGCGAGTTCGGTCCGCGGAGCGGCATCATGAGCTCGATTGAGAAGATGGGCAACTACCGTGGACGAGGAGACTAAACCCTCGTCCTCCATAACCTTGAACCTTAACTTTTACTACTACTACGACGAACGAACGAAACCAAACGATGAACGGACAAAGCATTGAGGAGGGGAGCGAGAGTGGGGAGAGAGGAAAGAAAGAAGCATTGACGTAACGAACTGGCGTCCACGGGTCTCCCTGTTTTCTGGGCTTTTTGTGCTGTGGTTCTCATGATGAAACAGGGCTTGGCTTACTCTGTACGACGTCTGGGCCGATATCAAGGAGAGAAAGGGGCGACTCGAGGTGTGGCGTTTTTTATTTTTATTTTTTGTTTCGTCGTGGGACCCTTTTTTTGATGAAGCTGCTCGTGGGCGGACTTTTCTTTTGCATTGTGGTTTGTCAAGTGTTGGAATAAGCAAAAAACACCATCCCCCCCCCCCCCCCCCCAATACCTGGCTTCGTGGCTTCTGCTACAACAACCACCACCCCCCCATCACCATAACTCTTTGAATTGGTAATGTTCAGTTTTATTGCACATATTATCTAGTCTTTGGGGTGTTTCTTGTGCGTGTCTGCTCAATGACGGGCCCGGCGCCCGTGGTGTTGTGCGTGTGTGCGTGTGTATGTCTGTGTGCGCTGGACGGTTATGCGGCCGCAGCAGCTGGGGATGCGAGGCTGGGGATGCTTTACTGGTGAGGTATAATTGTAGTCTCTGCGTGATGAATACACTCGGCTCTTTCACCGTGTCTTGTTTTGTGCCGGCGGGTGGCCTTCGGCGTCTCAGACCGCCTTGCTGCCGAAGGCGTCGGCCGGTCGGGTGATTGTGAACGCGGCTGCCGGAGAACGCTGCCCTCGCGTCTTCCCGAGGCCGTCTTGGTGAAGGACCCGAACGCCTCCGGCAGGCGGAAGGTGACGGGCTGCTCAAGGGTCCCGCTGACCTGGGTTAGGGGTCTCCCGGGCGCAACATCGTCATCGGCATCAGGTACGCTTCGTTGCGCTTGCTGTCTTTGGTTCCGGAACCCCGTGGCCAGCGGCCATCTGTCCGACATATACGGCCCCTCTACGGCGGCGACTCGCTCTTCGTGTGTCCACCGTGAGTAAGCACAGGAACAAAACAGCCAGAGTGCGAAAACCCTTGATTGTGTGCCATGTCTCTGCGAGTGCCCAAGCTGTTGCTCGGAATGCCGGACACAAGTTGGCGCGCTGCTTCCTGCATTCTGTCACGATATTCCTACGAGGATATACTAAGAGTATGATGGAATATCTCCTCCGAACCCTTAGCCCGCCTGACCTCCCCCAGCAGGTGACGAGCAAAGTCCACGACTCGATAGTTGAGAGGCAAGAGGCTCTTCTAAGGATCTCATGTGCAACACCGCTCCGTCCGAGGATAACAGTGCCTAGACAGTGGTGAAGGAGGTCTTCCCGCCAGAGACCCCCTACTGCTCTCCCTCATCCTTTCCAGGTTATACGCCATGAATATTCTCGCGCAGAGAAACGGGGAACGTAACAAGGGCCGGGATGTGTACTCACCCTCTCCCTCCACTTGCACGCAGCAGCCGCCATCAGGAACAGGAACGCGAACCTTCAGATCGCCGCATTTTATTCCTGGATGCACGATGGCACTGTCATTGCGGTTGGGTTCTTGGCAGAGATCGCTTCAGGCAACGGTATATATACTGTTGGTCTTCCCTTTCCCGTCGCTAGTGGTTCATCTGATACGGCTCTCTTCCACAATCACGTGGACGAAGCCGGCGATGCTTCGGGTACAAGCCTCGGCCCGCAGTGGCCTGCCGCTCCCGGCGGCAGCCGGAGAGAACACCCCTCCCTCCCCATGCCTTGTCCGCCGATATCCAGCGAGTATACATACTCCCCGCGAACAACACGAAAGCCCGTCCAGCCAGGAAATCCATCGAGAAGCCACTGGCCGCGGTCCGTCTCCCCCGTGAACCCAACTACACTCACCGACAACGCAGCCGTCCCCGCTCTGCCGACGATGTCGCCTACACACAACTCGTACGAGGCGAGTTTGCGATACCCCCATCGCCCTCGCGATGTTTCTCTCGGCAGGAGCGAACCATGGGACTTGAGGCAAGGTCGGATGGACGCAAGGCGGTTCTGGGCCTCTCGGCCGCCTGCCAACCTGGTCGCTGTGCCTACCGGCCTCGAGAGTATCTCGACTCTCGACGACAAAAGGGGTTTCAGAGTGCCTCTCCGTGTGGGCGTGGAGCAGCAACCATCGTTGCTTAACCGAGCCCAAGAGCAACCCAGCACAGGGGCTGACAATACCGGATCGACCCAGTCGACTCTGGAAGCCCATGAGGGGATGCCCAAAGGTCACCAGAAGAAGGCGAGGCGGCGTCGGCTGCCGGATCCAGGTCGGCCGTCGGCCTCATGGCAAAAGGGCAGCCTTCTACACTCGATCACCGCGCAACCGGAAACTAGTCGATTGGCTTTGACGATCTTTATTCCGCATCTGTAGATGGCCTCTGATATATCCCGGTGTAATAAAAAAAAAAGTAGCCTTTACCAAACCACTGTCTCCCCTCTTTCCTTGGAAGCATGGCTAGATATAAAAATCTTTCTGATTTCTTCTTTGATTCGGTCTGGTTGAAGCAGTTGTAACAAACTTTGTATCTCCAAACTCCCTTCCCCGTCTCCTTAGCCTCGACTCTACCTCACTGAAAATCAGAGTCTCTCACTTCCTCTCCGCAACGCCTTGCAAATACCGCTGCATCATCCGCACGCCATCACACCCTGACATCGTGGACCGCTTAACCCTGCCTGCGTCCACCAGTACTCATTAGCGTGATCTTCTGCTTCTTCTTCTTCCCCTTGCCGCCACCAGCACCACCGCCGCCGCCGCCACCACCACCGCCAGCACCTACTCCGACAGGAGTACTGCTGCTGGAAGGTCCAGGCTCAGCCACACCAAGTGCCTCCATCTGGAAAGATAGCTCAGCGGCATCAAGGAAGTCTTCTTCCTTTAACCACCCATCGTCAACTTGACGGAGTGAGGCCGGAGCAAGATCCGGCGATCCATGCACGACATGCGTACCCCACACAGTCCTCTGTGTAGATGGACTTGTCGAGATGGATGCCAAGTGCTCAAAGCCTGGACGAGGATCCGGTGGCGTAGCACCAGCATGGCTTGCGAGGGGCTGAAATTCTTCCAGGTTCAACGCAGGGACTTGCTCTTCATCGATGGGTCCATATTCGCGTCTCATGGCTGCGGTGCTCTTGAATTGGGCTGCTTCAATCCTTTCGGACTGGATTCTCTCGCGTTCCTCCTGTACGGCCTTGTCGCGATTCCGCTTCCTCCGTCGACCAATCTCGTCGGCGAACTTCTCAAGAACCTCTGCCGGCACGATGTCCGTCCAGTCGCATTCAAGGAAACTGATGCGGCATCCGTAGGGAAGATGCCCCAAATACTTGGCTCGCTTCCGTTGCACTTCATCCAACACATGGCCGGTCGAGATATGCTCGACCCGTGGCAACAACGTCGTCGGGAATGCCGAGAAGTCGCCGTACTTCGTCTTGAGAATCCTGATATCGAGGGCCGAAAGATAGAGATGCGGTTGTGATGAGTAGAAGTAGAAGTCAGGCTGGACAGTTTTGCTCTGGCCCGGCTTCTTGTTCGGTAGCATCGAATCGTTCTTGCCGAGATCTTGAGCTTTCTCCTTTGCTGCGTTGATAGCCCGTATAGCCTTCTGGGTCCATTCGTCGTCCTCGTGATACAAAAGCTGATCCTCGGTCCCCTGCTTCTGCAGCGCCTCGATCTCCTCGTTGTACTGCTCCGCCATATAGTCTCCGGTTCCCTTCATAATCCTGGCATAGTCCAATACATTTGCTGCAAAATGCCAAGGCACATCATCCGCCACGTTGAGCGCATCCGAGCCGTTCTCCCACGGCAGTGCAAGAGTCGACTTGGCTGTCCGGGCCATCAGCCGGAGCACCACGTCGTCTCCGACACGCGGCAGAGGGCTCTCCTGTCCCGCATAGAACCGCACGGGCCGTGTCTCGTGTAGGTAAACGCTGTCCTCGCAAAGAGGGCACTTCTTCCACCTCGCGCCCTTTCCAGGCTTCGAGTCTTCGTCTGTAGAGTTCATGAATCGAATCAGACAGGGCAGGCAGAAAATGTGTCCACACTTTGCCATCCTCGGCGCTACCGGCTCCGACAGGCAGATCGGGCAGCTGGCGCCCTGCGATTCCGACGAGGCCAGAATCTGCAAAACGTTGTTCCAATCAATGTGCACATCAGCATCGGCCGCCTGGCTGGCGTAATTGCCTTCCGGCGACACGACGAATCTGTAGTTCGCATGGACGTATCTCGCCTTGTCCACAGCATGATGGCCCGAGCCGGGTCCCCAGGTAGGATTTCGCCTGTAGTTTCTAGCGTACGAGTTGTGGTCGGCGTAGGCTCGCGGAGGCAACGTGTAGTTGAGTAGGTGTGTGATGGAGGTCTGGCCTCGTCGACTGGAGGCATTCCGCAGAGCCCTGGCTTCGGCCATGGCGTCGTCGTCGTCCGGGTTCGAGTGTTGTCTGAACTCGCCCAATCCCGGTCTTCGCTGCATCTTGTGCTGTTTCCGAGAGCCCTGGCCCTTTCGTGGTGTGGCGTGAGGAAGTGAGGGACTGGCTTGGGAAGGTCGGCGGTTGGATTCGAAGCTCGTGGTTACGGGCCCTGGCTGGACCGAAGGCGAATGGGAAGTCGATGTTGAAAGGGACTTGCCCAGATTAGACGGTGCCGAGCTCATATTCGGCTACCCGTAGGCGGGGACAAAATGGGTCGCGATTGTCTTCCTGCTGGTGGAAGCTACGGTCGACTCGGTCGCCTCCCGAGTCGATGTCGTGATGCAGTCCGCGCGAAGCAAGGGGAGGGAAGGAATAGCGAGTCGGAAGCTGGCACGCCCTACCGCTTGTTCCGGGGATCTGAAGGCAAAGAGATTTATCTAGTGCTGAAGGCTACCGAGAGCTATGCTCCTCGGCCAAGGTGTTGAGGGTAGATGAATGAAGATGCTGTTTGTAGAACCAGACGGGGTCCAAAGTGGACGGACCCCATGAGTGATAGGTGGGGATCAGGTAATCGGACGTCGAGAGGATGCAGCAGCAGCACTACGTAGAGTCATTGACGGCGGGGCAAATCGAAGTTGCCGCGACGAACTCTGAGGGAAAGCTCGGCATCCGGGGGTACGTACCTAGTCCAGCAAGGGGTCGTGTGCGTCACGTGATGAGGCCGCCGTAACCTGTGCCTACGCGGACGTCGACAACGTATTGATCGCATTCCTTTGACGAGTCCAATTGGAATAAACGAATTGAACTTGAGTTGTGTAGTTGATAGCAAGGCGTTTGAATTGAGCTTCCAGTGTCGGATATTTCTGCGGCAGCTTCATCGACGTCATACCTCAAGTCACAATGCCTTATTTTTCACCATCACCGGCAAACATCAACCATTCATCAAATTCGCTCAATTGATCATATGCAGATTAGGCTCGAACGAGGTATTATGGTACAGGATAGTCCGATGCAGATGAGCCGTGAAGTACCAACACAAAACAAAACAAAAAGGAGCAAAACCGGAAAGAGGCAGCAGCCCACATCATCCTCAATTAATTCTAAGAGGCCCAAGAGAAATGGCCGTACTTCCAACGTCGTCGACATACAGCTGCCATGCCTCATTCTACCTCTTGAGCTCTTGCAAATGCAAAGTGGACCAGGGGAATCATAGAAACGACAAACAACCCAAATAAGCAGCACCCGACAAGAAAAACCATAAGAACCGAGGTGAAAGACGGAGCCGCCCATCCACGCGCATCCTAATGGCGAACGTCATCATCATCAAGCCGCTCATTTGCTGTGCACCTTGCTCTTGATCTTGCCAATGAAGGCACTGAGACGGTTCTTCTTCTTCTTCTCGGTGCCCGACGGGCTCTCGGCCGCCTTGCTGTGGCTTGGTGTCGTCGACTCGGGAACGGAGGAAGGAGCCTTGGCGGGAGTTGTGGGAACCGCGGGCTCCTTGGTGGCAGCGGGGGTGGCGCCGTTCGTGCCGTTGGCGGGGGCGGTGGTGATGGGGGTGGTGTGAGCGCCGTTGGCACCGTTGGCCTCCTTCTTGGAGTCGTCCTTGGTGACAGCGTCCTTGACCTCCTCCTTGGCGTGCTTAGCCTCCTCCTTGACGGCCTGAGTTTTGGTTTTGTCGCCCTCCTTGACCTCCTCCTTGGTCTCCTTGACCTCCTCCTTGGCAGCCTCGACCTTGGGCTTCTCAGCCTCGATCTTGGCCTTCTCGGCTTCCTCGCCGACAGCGGGGACAGTCTTGACCTCCTTTAAGAGCTCAGCCTCGACCTCCTTCTTCTCGATGACGGCCTCGGTGTTGGCAGCGGCCTCGGGGCTCTTGCCAGACTCGGCGATAGACTCCTTGACGACGGTGGGCACCTGGGGTGCGACCTCCTCGCGAGTCTCCTCCTTGGTCTGACCACCAATTGCCTCCTGGACGCTCACAGGCAGGCTCTCCTTGACGGGTTCAGGGAGCTGGGCAGCGGCGTCAGCGGCGACGACGGAAGCTTGGGCAGCAGCGTCAGCAGCGGCAACGGAGGCCTGGTTGACGGCGGGGGCAGCAGCCTCAACAATGCTGTCCTTGGCGTTGATGGCAGCGGCAGCGGCAATGCCACCAACGGTGGCAGCGGTAGCAACGACGGTACCGGCGGCCTCGGTCTTTTGGGTGCCAAAGCCGGAAGTGCCCTCGGATGTTGAGGGAGCAGTAGGGACCTTCTCAAGGAGCTCATCCTCAACGACGGCCTTCTCCTGGACGGCCTCGGGGTTCGCGCTAGCCTCGGGCTCGGCGTGAGCTTTCTCCTGGCTCTCCTTGACAACCTCGGGGACCTCGGCCGTCTTGGTCTCGATGGGGACCTCAGCGGCCAGAGCGGCAGTGGTGGAAGTAGGAGCGGCGCTGTTGATGGTGACATCCGTGGTCGCAATGGGCAAGCTGGACTCAGGGATGGTGTTGCTGGTGACGGCCGGGAGGGTGGTCTCCTTGGAAAGACCGGGCAGAGCGCTAGAGTCCTCGTAGGCCTCCTTGTCGAGCTTAACCTGGTCGTTGATGTCGCCAGTCTTCGCGGACGGGGGGATAGGTTCGCCGGGAGCAACGGTCACGGGCTCAGCGGTGACGTCTTGTGCGGGGAGGGGGTTGACGCCCAAGGTCTTGTCGAGCTCGTTGGCGGCGGGGGTGACGGGGAAACCGCCCGGGATGTCGGAGGGGGTAGCCTGGGGGAGCTCCTCCTTCTTCTCGAGAGGCACGTCCTTAGCCAGGGCGGCGGTAGTGGATTCGGGGGTGACGGTGTTCATGATTGCGGCGGAAGTGTCCTCCTTGGCAATCTGGTCGGGGGTGAGGAAGTTGTTTACGTTGCCCTCGTGGTCAGGTTCTTGAGGCGCAGTGTGATCTGTGATCCAGTTGTTGTCGACGACAAACTAGAAAGTGGGAAAGAGGGAGCAAGTCAGTAAAATTGCCAACAAAAGAGTACGATGACGATGTTTTTAAGCGAGAAAAAAACGGTGGGCAGCACGACGATCCGGTGGTGAATGGGTCCCTGGGCAGATATGACGACGCGCGGCGAACCAGATTTGGGAGGTCAGCTGGGGGCGCGATCTGGGTGATGCCGATGGTTATAAAGGCAGGTGAGCCGTGGCGCAAGGTACGGTATCCGTAGCCGCCGGGTCAGGCAAATTGGCAGGGCCGAGGCCGGTTCCTGGCCTTTCTAACGACACTGCCTGTTCCTTGGCCATAGATACGGCTGTGGCTGTTGGTTCCTGGTCCCGTCGCTCTTGCGCTTGTTCTCTTGTGCGAGTGTGTGTATGTGTGCCCTGCCTGGCGTGTCGTGTTTGGTGGCACCTCAGCTAAGGTAGCCAGGAAGGCTAGGCCCAAAAGTGCTAGACATTCTGGCACATTACTGTGAGATGACAGGTTGCCTGGGTGGTCTGGTGGCTTGCTGCTGGTTCCTGCCGCTCTCTTTCGTGCCGCAATTTGCCAAAAAGCCAAACACAGCTGCGAACGCGACGTGCGTTGCATGGGGGGATCCCGGTCAAGTGCCGCTGTTTTCGCTCCCCACAATTCAGAAAGGAGCAGTGAACCTGGAAAACCTTGTTCATTGCTTTTCTGAACCGTGTAAAAGCGGGGCTCCAGCCCGTGTCCAATGGCCCACTGTCCAGTTGTGGTTTTGTGGTTTGTCTGCTCGCCTTCCGCCAGCCAATGCTGCCAATGGCCCAACGTAATGTGCCCCTCCATGGCAACTGCGCCGTCGCTGTGCTTCTGAGCTGCACGAGCTGCTGGGTTGCGTCATACGGGGCCGGGAGATTCGGCCACCAAGAAAGGCAAGCTCGAGACCCGCGTGTGACTCTTTTTTTTTTTTTTTTTTTCGTTCCTTCTTTTCCCCCCTCGTCTCCAATTTACCCAGTACAGCGACATGCAGGGCTAGCCCGGAGACAGGCCTTGCAACGCCGAACTGCTCTGAGTGGGAAATAAGGAAGGGCAGAAAAAACTGCCCAGCGGCCAGCGGGAACGGAACGGCGATAGTGCACAATGGCCGACGTGACCAAGACAGATGGCAGCCTAGCAAAAAGACCAAAGGTTCCGAGACCCGAGACCCGCGGCAGGAATTGTTGGTGGCTCAGCGCAGCGCAAAGCAGATTGCGTGAGCGCCGGGGGCCTGGATCGGCCAAATTGCGAAATGATGATAAAAGCCCGATCCTATGACGAGCCGCAACCGAGCTGTAGGTGTGTGTGTGTGTAGCTGACGAGGGGAGCTGGGCCTGGAGCTGCCCGGGGGTGGAAGCTTCCACCACCAGGTGGCCTAGCAGCACTCCCCTCCCCCCTCCAAGACGGGGGAAACAGCGATTGCTGAGCAAGGGACCAGGATGGCGCACGGATGCTGTCGCGAGCTGGGCGAGGCGTCGCTGCTTTCGATCGAGACCCGACCCTCGGTGTCGCTCTCTCACGCATTTGGCGCTGCCCACCACTTCTGCCCCTCCATGTCGTGCCCTCTTCCAACAACACAATTGTGCAGCGATAAATAAATCCGGAGTTGTCGCAGGTGTTTGGTAGCCCGAGTCCGGGTGGGACGATCCAATGGTTACGAGAAAAGGAGAAATCGCCCGAATTGGCGGCTACGAACCTTGTAGTAAATCTTCTGCGAAGCGTCGGGCAGGGTAACGGTCTTCTCGAACGAGTTGCCGACCTTGTCCAGCTTCTCGCTCTTGGTCCAATTGTCAAAGGTGCCGGTAACGTAGACCTCCTCGGCCGGGTGAGCCCTATTGCAAACGTCGAGGTTAGCAAGGTTTCTTGGTCCAGTCGAAGGCTTGCGGTGTTTTTTTTTTTTTTCTTCTTCTTTTTCTTTCTCTCTGAAGACGCTGCGATTCCGCGTGGGGATTCGCCGTGGGCGGAACTAGATTCTTTGTGAAAGAAAGTTCGCATTCCACACGCTCATTTACGGAAGCATGCAAGCCAACCGCCGTTCTAGGAGGACAACGGGGAGCGAAGCAACGCGAGGAGGGGCGCAATGTCTCTCGTCGCATTCCAGGAATGAGGTAGGAGAGCGGCGCCGGCGGGGAGAGGGAATGCGGGCGGAGCAGGCGAGGCATACCAGGTGAACTTGTAAGTGCCCATTCTGATCGGTCTGACGGAGTTCTTGTTTTTTTCTTTCTGTTCGATGGAGAAGTAATTAGAATTACTCGGATCGGCGTGAGGGGATTCGTCGTCGACAGGAATTGTGCGAAAGGAAAGGCAGGTGGGAATCGATGCTCGAGAAGCAAAGAGGAAGAAAAAAAAGAGGAAGGAAAAGTCGAGGGGTTAGAACTGAGCGGCGAGAACCCCCCAAAAATTGCGCGGGTGGCAGAGAAATAATTGCTGGGGCCGGGGGGTGGGATCTGGAAACTCGGCGGCGCAAGTCCCCCCAAGTGCAAGTCCAGGTCCGAAAGAGAACGAGTGCGTGTCGTCGTGGGTGGTGGTCTGTCTGAAGGTTGCAGGCACAGGAGGCGGTCGTCGTCCCTCGTTCGGCGCCAGCGCCTGTCGTTGCGCTGGACGGACCGTGGGCGGTCTGGAGTCTGCGGGCTGGGCTACGGCTCCACCACCTTCGCTGTGCTTGCTCATCAGCGGTGTGTCATTGGAGATATGACGACAACCTACCGGCTTGGGCGCTTACACCTGGTGCAAGGTTGCTGAGGATGCCGGTCGCTTTCCTGTCGGTCAGTCGGTGAAGAGAGTTTATTCCATTGCATCTTCAACGGCTGCAATGCTGTCTCTGAATTGCTCAGCGTGTGCAGTGGGTGGAGCTTCTCTTTGGTGTCGGCCAAACCGCCTTTCCACACCGATGGCTCCTCACAGTACAGACTATCCGCAGAGCAACTCCCGGCAAGCCCATGTCATGGCCTGGGGCTTTAATGGCACGTCCAAAAATATCCCAATGGTTCCGTGGGCTTGCTTAGTCGCAAGAGAACGTCGAGAAGGCCATCGAGTCGCCGTCACAGCGTTGCAGTGTCACAGAAGTGGGACAAGCGCTGCAGCACCTGGCCTCTTCAGCGAAACTCTGAAATCAGACATCGGCCCTGGGCAGGCAGGAAGGAACACCTCAGTCACCACCTACCCAAGGTAGGTAAGTAGAGATGATGAATCAACTCAATGCATCCAATGCATCCAAGGCAGGTAAGCCTGAGGAATCCACGCCGTTGCAGCAATCCTCATGGATCGACACCCAAAGATGGCATGCACCAACGTCGCATCCGTCTCCTTGCTCCACTTCCACGCCAGCAAACCAACACCACGACTATGATCACCACCACCACCATGATCTACGAACTCCTCGACGCCCAGCCTCCTCAAAGGCACGCCCCCTGCTTCAACTCGCTCCCTCACCGTTTGCTGCCTGCCTTGCTTCCCCTTGCCTCACCTTGCCTTGCCGCAGGACCTGCGCTATATCCTGTACTAGGCAGGCGATACAGGCCAGAAATACTCCGTCTGGTGTGTGCTTCAGACGTGGGACGAAGCTAGGCTTGCAGCTAATCTCAAAGGCTTCCAACATTCAGGCACGACCGCAGGACACAACAGCACACATGGCACGCCGGCACCGTTCTCGCCATGCCTGTGGAGTCGACAAAGTCATTGCCCTAACCGACTTTCTGCAATTCAACCACGCTTATCCAGGGGTTTCTGCGCCTAATCATGTCTCTCATGGCATTGTCGGCGTTTTTCGCAACCGTTTCCCGCCCGGCGCCACCGCCGGTTGAATCCTCGTTCAAGGATCAGCTCAACGCAGCGACAGCACTGGGTTCCATCGGGCCTTCAGGGCCGGGATCCTTGCCCACCAAGACACCCATCAGATCCCGCCGGGCGACCCCTTGGTTCATCTCGAACCTCGTGGAGCGCGCTCCTTACCTTATCTTCAGGTTAACCATCTGCAACGATTGCCCTACAGGACGTCGCTCTTCTGCGGGCACTTTGTTCGGATACAATTGCGCCAATCCCGCGAAGCATGACCTGATTCCGAGGGCTCGTCGTCCCCCTCCCCTGAGCCTCCCAGCCACCCAGCCACCTCCAGAAAGTCCGATTCTCCTGCCATCTCGACTCGGAGAGGCATCGCTCATATTACATCCCGCACACCCCTGGCACCAGGCCAGCCACCACACGCCAACGCCAGCACCAGCGCTAACCTCAATCTGCTGCTGCCGTCAGCCGCTGCAGCTACCTCTCTGACAAGGCGGTCCGAACAGAAAAGCCCTACAAACTGCTGACACAGTACTGTAGACGCAACCACACCAAGCCGTATCGTCTAGTTTTCCGAACGCTTCCATTCCGTTGTTTTCTTCTTCGTTACGCCCTTTCCCTCCCTCGTACGCCGTCAACCCAAACCTCATCAGCACCCGCATCATCTGGTTCCGGCCTAACTTGTTTCCTCGCGCTCAAGCAGTCTCTATTGAAGCAAAGCGTTAGAAAGCTTTGGCCGCATGCCCCCCATGACTTGCCCCGTTACGAGATTGCAAACAAGCCTAAAAGTGGCACTGTTATTTCCCGTGGTCGACCGGATTCACGAACGGATCTCATCTTCCAAGATCTTACCGCACTAAGAGAATTGCGGGGAAGAAGGGGTGGAAGCTCTGAACTCAGACAGGGACGGTTCCCCAACTGAGACAACCATGGTCCTTGCCATTCACTGAACCAGATCACGCACCCAGCCTCCTCCAGGAGCCTCAGCCATGGCCCATGGATGACGATGACTTGCTTCACCCCCACTCGTGACTTTCTTTCCCGAGTGGGAGCCGCTCCATCAGTAATGTAAGAGGCCATTGGAACGCAAGCTTCGGCAATTACACTGCTCCTGAGGCTGCCTTTTGGGTCCCGTTGAGTCTCCCTGATTTGACGATGATCGACTCACTTGACACACCCCTGTCAGCTTCCCGCTCCTGCCGACTCGGGCGTTCGACTGATGTCGCAATGCGCAAACCCGAAGGCACTGCTCTGATGGGCACGTACGTGCCTTTGGTCCTATCGTCTTCTCCACTAAGACTTTTTCCGGCGTGTCCGACAGCACTCTCGACATCGACAGGTTCGCCGAGTTCGAACTTCTCGAAACTGATGAACGTTCGTCTTGACCTCGGGAGGCGGCTGCAGGCCCCTCAAAGTTTCTTCGGCGCGTGATTCCGCTCCCTTTGCGACGGTTTTGCTCTCAGGGGTGGAGGCGAACAGACCACCCCTTCCCCAGAGTTTAAACGCAGAGTCGACGTCAGAGCTCTAGCACGTGTCAAACATCAGACGCAACCTCGTTTCGTTTCGAGTCTTCTCCCGGCCGAGACACGTATCTTGAGCTGTTGGGCCTTTCATGTGGAACTCATGCATCTCCCGCTTGTACCCGCCGCAAATGCTGCCGTGTATGCTCGGTGTTGCTAACGCTGCGCGGTGTTCTGCATTGATGTGCTTGACGGCTCGCATGTCTGGTATGCAGCTTCGGTGGCGATGTCATCCATCGCCCGCGATCGGATCAAAGCAGCTCAAACTTTGGTGGTATCTGGGCCATCTGCGCAACCATCAGGTCCGCGCGAGCGCGCGGTTACACACCGTCGCACACAACGCATCGCAGTCAGGCTCGTATTAGCACTTACCAAAACGGGCTGCTCAGCGGTGAGATGGAATGGTATTGGATGCAGGCGGAAGGCACCCTGAGGGATCGCTCTCCGATGTTTTAGTCTATGTCAAGAGTCGAAGAGGATACGCCAACATGGCCGGGCAAGCTGCTTTGCGCCCTTCACGGCAAGTCGACAGCTTCATGTATTCGATAGGCCAGCAGAGCGAAGGCACGGGGTTATGTTTGTATGACAAACCAAGGCCAATGTAGAAACGACTCGGGTGGTTTATGCACAGAGTGCCACATAAAGGTACGGCTAGCCATTTCGGGGCTGTCGCCGGACCTAAGTCCGCATGGAGTTGTTCGCTTCCTTTGGACTGACATATGTTTCGGTTCTCGTGGGTCGTCTGCTGTGTGGACGGGTTCAATCAACTACCTTAGTCATGGTAATGAGAAACCTCATGTTTCTGTGGCCAAAGTTGCTGTTGACGTTATCAGAATATTTGTCGAGGGCAGGGCAGGGGCTGAGCATGTTCTCTGGTGGGAATGTGTGTCTATATTGAGGGCAACGGAGTTGTGATACGACGGCACGCACTCTCTCAGCAAATGCTCCCGTCCTTCGGGTACTCGTTGACGTAGGCTCACCAAGCGAGCGCCGTCTTCTGTTAGTACCGGAAACCCCGTCATAATGATTGACTGTTTGCCATCGTAGTTTGCTGTGGAGGCCTACTTCCATTTGGCCAGCTGCTGGTGAAAAAGCCACTATTGTTGTGATAGCATAGCATAGGTTGTCAGCATTGACTAGTATACCCTGACCTTTGCTACGCTCCAGTCAATGCCTTGACGTCGGGAGAAGTTTCCGCTAAGAGAACCAGTCGTATCAAGCCAGCAACAGATTAACACATTGGAAGCGTCTAAACTACTTACACAAGGAGTACACCTTGCAAGAATGGGGGGGAGGGCATCTTCAGAAGCGGGAGCCTGGTTTGGACACGCACCGGTGGCAAGATGTGGAAACCACAAACAGCATTTGCCTGTCCGCTAGCACTCTACGGGTTTGTATTATATAGGGAGCTAGTTATTCACAGCTACCAACACCAATTGGTCAGGGGATACCAAAGTCTGATTCCCGCCTCTTTGGTTCTCTAGGGGCCCGTCCTTGCTCGCACATCCAGCTCTCGGCCCTTTCAATTGGCTGTTGCTCTTTGTCGCGGGGTTTTATAAGATACTTAATGGTTTGCCTCTTGGTCCCCTCTTGGTCGAATCCACTTGCAGAACCGGCCTCTTTTGAAACGTTGGCTTCGCTGTGAGGACCAAACGCGTTGAAAAGGAGTTTGTGTGGTCTTGCAACGAAGGCGCAAGCAACCTGTCTCCTACCTCGGATCTAAAACAATCTCAAATCTCATCAAGCATGAGTGGAGATACCAAAAAGCCATGAGGTTAATGGAATCATGGCCATGGCGGAGCTGAGGAGAGCCTGCTCCGCAAACCTTCGGAGCAAGCTCGGGGGTGGGTACGTGATAGACTCGGGACCTGTGGTCTCCAGGGGTCTCGGAAGTCTAAGGTAAGGTTGGTAGCGTGTGAAAGACATGGCCAGCATCCAGCGCTGTGCAAGTAAATCCATCGTGCCCATGATCGTTTCCTCCCGCTGTTCAGAATACTTGCCAATCGCGGGGCGAGAGAAGGCCTGCCTTCGACACTCATGTCCACGTCTTTCATCTACACAAGGGCCATCAGTATAGGGCTGTATATCGCGTAAGACACAGGGGGCAACAAGGAGGATTCGGCATGGTCATGTTCGAATTCTGCACCCCTGAGCCAAAAGGAAATGCGCCGCACTGGTATCATCCGTCTGTACTGGAAAATGTTCGAACTGCCGGAAACTATTTACATACCGAACGTGGGCGATACGCCTTCACGCACGGCGATGGCAAGTTTGTACTGGCTTCGGCTTTGTGCTGTTGCCGCTAGATGTAGAGCAAACTTTGTGCGTGCCTCGTCGCTGTTTTTTGCTCTGGCATATCAACGTACGGCAAGACCTTTGCAAAAAACATCGTTCCATAATCACCCGTTTTCCAAAGAGCAGGCGGCATTGATGGTTGTTGTGGCTCTTCTCCATGGGTCTTTCGGTCTCATTGAGCAGCGCGGCAAGGGTTGTTGCTTACGATACATCCTGCCGGCGACCCAGCCAGCAATTTTCAATTCCGTATGTGCTGTCAACCTCGCTTCGTTGTCAGACTACTCACTGGGGTGTTGTTTTTTTGTTGTTGCTTTTGCCACGCAGTTCCCCACGATTCGTCGGCCCTGCTGGTTAATTATTTTGAGATTTGGCGAAGTAGCCCGTGCTGAACACATGTGGATGAGTTAGACGTTGATTTGAGTTCTAGAGCACAGCAGCAGCTCTTGAACAGCTGCAGCGATACACCCTGAACAGAGACGGTGGTCAACCCTCCAGGGAACCTCGGCAGCGATTTATCCATGACTAGTATCTAGCTCTTAGACGCCGAACTCGAATCCGGCTCGCCCAGACTGTAGTCGAAACCGTTGCCCTATGACAGTGATATAAGAATGGCCTGGTTTCGCCATGACGCAAGGACGAGATGATGGTGCTGTGGCCTAACCAGCAAACAAGTACAGGACTGTAACTTTCTTCCGTTGAACATGTTTCGGGAATTAGAGACTGATGGCCCAAAGATCAACGTTGGAGCCACTGCTTGTTCTCGAAGCTGGGGCCTCAGACACAGGAAGCCAACCAACGCAGCTAGAATCATTCAACATTTACCAGCCCACACCTCATTCGAGACCAGCATGGCAGAGTCCAACCCCTGGCATCATCCAAAACAATCCAACGAAGCCGCTTGTCACCACCGCCAAGAAGAACAGAAGCCGTTATCGCGCCCGCCGTCAACCTACCATGCCGAACGGTATCCTTGCGTCTCGAACACCACACTAGGCCTGCCACGCTCTCTGTTTTATACAGAGACCAAATGGGCAGGTAGACGGAACAGTCCAGTCCCCCGCCGCCAAAGGACCCCCCTCCCCCGGGAAAAAGTATAAAAAAGGAGATTAGAGGCTCGGCGCCCTTCATCCGTCTTTGCTCTCGTATCTCGCTGCCCAGGTAAACTCGGACAATCCATTCGCCTAATGGGCTTGCAAGGTGTAGAACTCGCTTGACAAATCCGAACCCGACCCCTATTCCGTGACCGCCTCACGGGTATTCCCGATTGGTAAACATTCGACCGGCATCCCCGAACTTTAGTAGAACAGTCAACCCATCTGGGTACTATATCTGCCTCCCGGCCCTGCCGAGATGAATCCTGCTGCCGACACAGCCTTGTTCCATTGTCGGTGAGGAATATCGATTCAGGATGAGCCTTCGTGTTATCCTTATATACTCATCTTCGTGGCCAGAGAATGCCGAGCGGTCTGTGTATACGACGAGACGTTGCGTGGAGTATCCCCGGGCTCGGTAAGCATAACTATCACCATTAGTCACCAATTTGAGGGCGGAAAGTCGAATAGATTGCGAGATCTTAGGAACCAACGAAACACCTAATCAGAAAGGTTGTTTGTCTACTTTTGTCCCTCAATCGCTTTACCAATATACTCATCTCCGCGTCCATATCCGCATCACACCCCTCACGATCAATCTCTAGTCCTAATGTACTCGGAAACGCTTGGGTATTCTAAAATGCTTGTGTATTTGTATCAATGCATCTTCACACCACGTCCCAGTATATATATGCTTATTTCACATCAAAAACGCCCCAGCGCCCTTTCCTTCGGCCGTCACTCTTTCTCTCTGAGTCTCTATCTCTTCCATGTATACCGCCTCCACCCTACCTTTCTTCTCCTCCGTCATGGTATCGTTAAGCATACAATGCAAATAGGTATTATATCCTTCTGGTCAGGTGCTTCTTGTTGTGTGTGCTGTAAGCCATGCCGAACAAAACGAAAAGAAAACAGAAAAGAAAAGAAATATGCAATGCTGATGCAGACGCAAATGCAAAAGCAGATGCTGCTCGACCCCTGACCATCATCTAAAACCACTTCCAGTTGATGCCTTCCTCCAACTTCTTCAGCACACCCACCGCGTCGACGTACAATCGGCTGCGCCCGCCAATACAGTCCACATCCAACCACCTCCTCACAAGCGACACGACAGGCATGGCGTCCTTCTTGGAGCGTAGCCTCGCGACATCCTCGGCCCGCATGCTCGCAACAGTGCGGACCCATCGGATCGCGGCGCTGTCATAGTCACCCAACTCGCTACCCTCGGCGGAACCTCCGCGGCTCGCTCGGTGCCCATAGGCCCAGCAGATGAGCGCGCAGACGTACATGCCCCAATAGTCCGAGATGTTGTCCTTCCACATACGGGGTCGGCCCATCTCCCAATCATCCATGTCGTCGTCGGAGTCTTCTGGGTTTTCCTCGGCGTTGCCGTGCTCCGTAAAGGCGCGGAGGGCGCGGCAGGCGAAGACCACGGCTACAGCAGCATCACCGGAGTCGCCCCACTCCTTGAGTCGCTTCTGGTGCTCAGCGAAGGACTTGGGTTGCAGGACCTTCTGGCTGAAGATCCAGCTGTCTCCCGAGACGGCGAGCAGGTCGTGGAGCGGGGTGTGATGCAGGGCGAGGTAGGTGTTTGCCACGGGGCAGTCTGGGAAAATGCTGGCCATATGGAAGGTCTCCGGTTCCGGGATTTCTGTTGAGGGTGTCATTTGCACCGGGTCATCGCGAGTAGGGAGCAGAAGTGCCTCAAATGCCAGTATTACTGCGCGATCGAAGGGAACATGGGTGTTGATGCTCGTCCTCGATAGGGCGTCAGGGTTGATAAAGGAGAGTAGCGTCTGTTTATCCGAGTAGTCTCCCTTGGCCAAGACCATCGCTGCCCATGCATCTGCGCTTGCTGCGTCCCAAAGGTCCTGGGTAGAGCCGATGAGTGGGATGTTTGGTGGCATACCATCGTTGGCAATGTCGAAGCTACGGACGCGCTGTTGCTCCAGATAGACCGAACTATGAATATCCAAAACAAAACAGGCCGAAAGAAGGCGACGGCGGGTCTCGGCATCGAGCCAAGTGTGCCACCTGACGCTGTTGGGTCCTGTATGGGGGATTGCCCCGAAGATGATGGCATTGTCGTAGACCTGGAGTCATGGTTTAGAACTTGCTGCTGTGGAACAATCCAGTGGAGAAAGAACAAGACAAAGCCAAAGAAGAAATAGTATGAGAAACTAGAAGAAACAAAGTAGAACAAACTGCCATATATGCAATGTGGAAGAGGACTCACCCGTGAGTAGATGGACTCGAATTCTTTCGAAGGCCTGATGGCCGCACGTCGGCCGCGGAACCGTGCGAAAAACTCACATAGCAGAATCGCTTGCATGACAGGCACATCCCACTGGAGGAACTATAGGCCCTTGTTGTTAGCGAGCCATCTTCTGACAATGGTATATGGTTGACTTACGCGTCTTGATTGTTGCCAAGCATACTCATGCAGCTGATTCCCCCTGATGCGATCCTCCTTGGTGCTCATATACTGCGTAGCCACTGCAGCCATGGCACAGCGGAGCACATCAACCTGCTCCGCCGCGGCCTCAAAGGTCCTCCTGTGGACAACGGGGAAAGAGTGGTGAAACTTTTCCCAGTAGACCTCAAGGTAGGCAGGAATGGCTTTGCAGACATTTGCAGGAGGCAGAGGCAAGGAGCCTTGCACCAGGGCCGGGGCCGCCAGGAGGCCCAACGCCACCTCCTTCTGACGGCCCATACAGGCAAGTGAGTTCATCATCCGGTCCGACGGTAGTGCCGTCGACGGGGTGACTAGAGTTTCAGAAGATTGAGCCGATGCCGACGTCACCGGCGGGGACAGGCTACGAACAGTATTGGGGAACCGGGGTTGTTGGTGAGGGTCAAAAATCGTCTGCTCGTCCGGGTATGTAGACATGGAAATATCGAGCATCTGGTACGTTTGCGGGTTGCTGAGCTGGGGCGAAGTCGGGTATTGGTAAAGCATGGGGTTGGCTGTTGCCATGGGATCGAATCCAGTGCCTGGGCAAGGTGAAAGGCCAGTCGGCCAATCGGTAGTAGAAGCCCTTGCCGGCGGCCAGAATGCGCGTCGTGAATTATCGGAAGGCGTCGAGTACGTGCTGTCAGAAGCTGAGGACGGCCAGCCTCCATGGTCTTGGGCGTGCGAAAGCTCAGGCGGTCCATCCGATGACATCTGCAACCCAAGTCCCTCAGTCTGGAGATACAACGAGGGGAATTCAGGAGTCGTACGAGGCTGGTATTCGATAGAACCAAATGTAGGAGGGGTATTGAATCCGCTGTTAGGCTGTTGCATCAGGGGCTGCTGGGCGGACTGAGTAGACAGAGAGTAGCTCCCGCCGTATCCAGGTCCACCTGATGCTGGGCGGTAGCCGTCATTTCCCACGTGAGGAGCCATTGACTTGCTGATATCTGGTGCGCTCATAGACGGATATGCGCCAGCATGGGACATACTCGGCGTTATTGGTAGGCTCTGGGTCGCCGTCGTTGCGTTCGGCGGGTATCCGAGCATGGGGTGTTGCAAGCCCAAGCCCCGAACTCCTCCTTCCAGAGAACCGGCCGAGGTCCTGCGGCTCTGGCTTGCCCCCCTACTCCTCGATACCTTGTCTCCTTCCAGTTCACTGAGCACGAGTTAGTCGTCAGCCATACTTGTTCGGGTTTCCTCTTGGCGGATCAAACGTACTGTCGTTGCTGATGACGCTCCAGCAAATCCTTGCGATGGAAGGCCCTGTCGCAACCGGGAATGGGGCACGCGTACTGAGGAGTCTCGTGGCTAAGCTGGTGTCGTCTGGAACCGGAGTTGTCAGTAAGCCCCACGGCACCACGGCATAATTCCAACAACCATACCTTAGATGCTCCGCGCGTGTGAATGTCTATGGAGAGTCAGTGGATGCCCTCGGCGTCTTTCCCCCTCACATGGTCGGACGTACTTTAGGAGGACGGCAAATGTCGCAGGTATGAACCTTCATGCCCTTCTTTGCGCGACTAACTCTACCGGTAATGGGAGTCAACTTGATAGGCGCCTCTCCTCCGGTCGGTGCGTGGCCATAGGGCCGCATGGGCGGGCCAGAGGGGTCGAGGCCTCCAGAAGACGACCCTACGTGGCCGTAGCCGTAGTTTGACTGCTCCATGGAATCGGTGCTAACGTTGCTTCGACGACGGGTGTTTGGTGGCCGGCTAGATGAAGACGACGAGCCGGGAGGAGTCGATTTGGTGGTGTGTGAGGATGAGCTTCGCTTCGTGCCTTGTTGTGTGCTTGAACTGTCTACTGGTTCTCCGCCTATCGCATAACCTGAGTTGTACGCTGCGTTTGGTGCTAAGTAGGACTGGTGACGGCTGCCTGATGGAGCTGGGACCTGGTCGTTCTTAATAGTGTGGGATTCGAGTTGGTCCTCGTCCACATTCATGATGTCTTGGAGGCTGGCCATGGTTGGAGATTCCCAAAAGGGAAGTGAAGAAGACAGAGATGCAGGATGGTTGCGCCCAGAGAGGGAACTGCAGAGGCAGCAACAGAGCCAAAGTTAGGAACACACAGCCCCGGCTGAAGGCTTTCCTTGGAATAGACCGAAGAGTCGAGTGAGTGTAGTTGGAAGCAACCCCCAACACCAAGGTGAAGACGCAGTGTGAGAATGGGGGGCAGTCAGGGTCCGAGAAGGGGGGTGTCGGCGTAGAAAAGAAGGCTAGGTAAACTGGGGTGGATGGAAAGGCAGTCAGGTAAGGTACGGTACGGGTAAGGCAAGGCAAGGCAAAGACTTGGGGGCTGTTGCTCGACTGTCAGCCTACAGTGTCCAACAGGTGGGGGGTCGAAGTGAGATGCAGAGTTGTTGGTCCTCAGCGGAGACGGTATGCAATGGAACTGAACGAAGAGAAGAGACAAAGATAGTGGTGCTGCTGCCGCTATCACTTGCTGGAGACATTGCTATATTGAGAAGAGGTAGATGCAAGTTCGCGTGAGCGGCAGAAGAAGGGGAAGATGACAGCTCTTCAAGGAGGCTGTTCTTAGAGGCCTCGCTTCCCCTGTCAGCTGCGAACATGGGTGTAAAGGGTGTTGGACACGGAGGTTGCTGAGAAAAAATGCAGGGCACTCCTTCGAAGGGTATCGACCGAGCTGGGGTTCGGTCACCCACCACTGTCTTTGGCCTCGGGTTGATTGGCAGAGCAGCCGGATGCCTGTCATACGACTCAGCCCTCTCAGGCTGGCAGATGGGCCCCTGTCCCATAGGTTCCACGCAGCGTCTCTCCCCGAGTTTGGTGTGAAATTGCCGCGATGCCACGGAATGAGCGCGTCTGGGGTGTCTGCCACGACCACGGAAAAGCCGCGGTACGATGAGGTAGCCGCGGTCCATGACGAAGGGACGGTGACGATGCCATTTTGACAATGTCTCTCCGTATCGTGTCTCTCCTCTTTGTCTGAGATCTGAACGAGATCGGCCGCATCGCATGCGTCGGCGAGACCCCAAACCCACAGACAGGTTCGACTGGCTAGCAGACGCCTCATTTCCCTTAACCCCTCTCAAGACCCATAGGAGAGAGACCTCTGTAATGTCGCTGACATATTGGCAATGCCAACGGTGGAAATGCCCGCACTGCATAACAAGGCCGTGATTTCGCACGGGAAGTGAGCCAGAGGTCTCTCAATAGGGATTAGCAACATGCGGTAATGGCGTCACTGCATAGATACGAGAGAAAGAGCGGCGCCAAATGGAGCGCGGTCATTCCGTTTCCCACAGTAGCGGCCGCTAGCGTCCGTGGGTGGGAAACAGGTGGCTGTGAGTTGCGCCTTTTCTGGGGGAAATGCTGTAAAGACCACGCTGAGAATTCTGCGAAAAAATGTCAGACGAAATGAGGCGCAGTCTCGACCGTAAAGTAAACCGTTGTCATTGCTGTACGTGCATGAGTCGGCTGCCCTGTCAGCAACCCCTGCTAGACTGGCTTGCCCTTTTGGGATTTTGACTTTGGCAGGGCATCCAGAGGTCCTCCCCAGCGGGACCTGCGAGTCGTATTGTTAACGGAGGGCAGCGAAGGCAGCGACCAACTGACGGCGCGCGTTACACGATCCGTCTGGACAGGGCAGATGCTGCCGCCAACTTCCCTACTGGCCATTCAGGCGTCTGACTGCGTGGTGTGGTTGCTTTTGCTCACCGTGGTGACAGAGACTGACTGCGCATGCCTTGTGACTCTCTTGACTGTAAGCAGGTTTGTGTTGTGTGTTGTACTCGTGACCGCTCTTGCTATCTATTTTGACTCTCGCGCACGGCTCCGGCAGACACAGGGAGACCGCTGGACTTTCCATTATGGCGTCGCATGATGTCAGTCTGGCCGAGGACCGAGGATCCTGAGCAAAACAATAGATTGAAGGTGTTGATCAGTTTGTTCCATGATTCATGTGCTTTCGGAGCCGTTGTCCCTTGTTCGATGGATTGACAGAAAAATATGTGACGCGGGCGCGCGGATCAACGATCCGGTAACAACTACGAGCGGAAATCGGAAGGCTCGCCGATGGTCGTAGGGATGGTAGAATCAGCTACGGTTGCTGAGGGGTGATGACGGCGAGCGACCGAGCCGTTGGCTACCACGCTGTACGGGAATACCAAGAGAACCCCCATGTAGCGTCCGGCCCGCTGAGAAACATACATGGGGAGAGACGAAGTCATGACAGGGGTAGCCCCGAATCGGCGGGGACGGCAGGGGCTTAGATGCAGCCCAACGCCTCATTTATGTGCAAAAGTGACAAACTGCCTGAATTTGGCAACCTATTTTTATGTCACCAAGTTTCTCGTTTCCCACTCGTGCCGTTTGTCGCAATCAGTTCGAAACGATGGCACAATGCGATTTGGCTGTGGACGAAACGGATGGGCAGGTCGTTGGCCAGGACCGTGTGCGATAAATGGTGGAAGCACTCGAGATCTCAAACGAGCGTTGATGACAAGACAGACGCGCTACACGGTGCTTCTTGACTAACTCGAGGTAGTGTAGCTTGGGTGTCGAGAAAAAGGCATTTGGGCGAGGGTCAGGTCGACGTGGACGTGGACGGTGGGATTTTCCCGAATGGGGCCACACCGACGGCCTGGGCCGACTGGGACGGATGGATCCCGAGCTGCGGGCACCTGGGCAGCACTATAGCACCAGCCAAGGAATGGGCAACGGGGAGAGCGAGATGCGACCTCGGCAGGAGGACTTCTTCAGTGTTTCAGTTGCTGTGCTCCGTCCACTGGACGGGCAGATTGCTGTGAAAGCCCGCAAGTATTGGGGTCCGAGCCGGATTCATGGCATGTGGCGGCCGGAAGCGTCTCGGCACGTAACGGAGACGACGGCCCTTGCAGCGACCCACGGGTCTCGGGCAGATCAGCTTTCGGGGGTAAAGATCAGGGGCAGAAAAGGAGCTGACCCGCCCTGCCGTGTGTTGGGGGCCGGACCGACCGATGATGGCTGATGAGCGATATATTGGCGAAACTTTAAGTCTCGGAGCGGGCTGGCGTGCGTCGAGGGGGAGACATGGTGCGTTGATGGGGTCTGTTTCAGATGTCGATATGAGTTATATCCGTATGCAGTGTCGGAATGTTCGTCGATCCAAGGTGGGCGATGTCTTGATGTGTTGAAGCGGAAGAGACCAACCAACATGAGATATCTCGGAGCTGGAGTATTGGAATGGACTAGTACCTTAAGGGATTTGGCGACCAAGAGATGAGGGGTAGGGTAAGCGAGGATAGCGGAAGGGGCTTTCGGCAATGGCTGTGGGATTGGTCGTACGCGCCTCCGGCAGGCCTGGGGTTCTGATCCCCGTCTGTGCTGGCCTGGCTGGCAACGCAACGAGACGAGAAAAGGACCAAAACTTGGCCATGGCCAGGCAGCAAATCTGGGAGTTGGAGTTGGAGCTCTCGTCACGAAGTGCCATGATTTCCAACGGCTGCGCTAGGTTGGAAGTTGGACGTCGGGACTTGAGAGTTGGAAGGTGGAGGATCCGTAGCCCGTGTCGAGGAAGGATCGACTGGGCCGTTGTTACTCTGGTCCATTGTTCCTACCTTACAGGAGCCGCAGATTCTCCGAGGGCAGAAAGAATGGATCTCTCGTGCCAGTCCAACTCGGAGGAAGGAAGAAAGGAAGGCACGCGGCAGACAGCGCCTTCTTGCACAGTCTTCGGGACCCAAGGGTGCCACATATGCCTTGCCATCGACATCGCACCTGCCTCGCTCCAACGTGCCTCGAATCCAATGTTTTCTTTGTAGCCCTGGATGGGGCTGGGGCTGGGGCTGCGAGCGCTACGGAACATCTCGTCTTTCACACCGTGGCAGTCTTGGGCGGCGCATGGTCGTTGCCGACGTTCACCCGACACCGCCCATTGACAAGATGGGAACTCTCTTGTCCACTACACCGCACTTCTCACGACTCGAGATACCACGACCGCCGGATCGAGCATTTCACTGCTCGCAATGCAACACCCAGATTCGATGCAACACGTCACGGCACTATTGCTGCTCGGCGACGGCGGTATAAGTCATGAAGATGCTGCATGTCCGAGGCAGCTGCAAGAATCGGACTTTTGCGGGTGCTCTTGACCGGTCGTCGCTGCATGAACGGACACAACGACTTGGGCAGATCAACAATGACAGTGCAAATTGAGTTGGTCTCCACCGGCGTGGAAGGGCCTGCCACCATCCAGTCTTTCAACAAGGTTCCGGCTCCGGCTCGAGGTGTGGCCAGCAACGGAAGCGAAGTGGACAAGCAAGGGCCGGCGCTTAACCCAAAGACAAACCGAGGTATTTTTAGCATGGGTACCTCCGTCACCCGGCTTCATCCTGTTGGCTGGCTGCCACACCGGCGACATTTGGACAGGGATGATCAGCGCACCAGCGCACCAACCACACCAAAGCCACCCCTCCAAAAGGGGGATCAAGCTCTCAACGGCCACGGCGTCCCCATTTGTTCAAGTCTCGTTTGACCTAGACATCAAGCATGGACGCGGAAACAAACCGCTGACGTCTGCCATGCGGGCCCACGAGACAGCATCGCATTGTAGCTGTCGACACGAACCAAGCCCATCACCGATATGAAAAATTTGCATCTCGATAACGGCCGCCTAGAGACACTCACATTGTGCGCCCGGACCAGGACCAGGACAGCCGGTGCCCCCCGACCTCGCTACATAGTCGAGGCAGGGGAGTCTTCAGAGCCATCTGTCTCATCAAGCCCCATCCTCCAAGCTCGAGCCGTCCTCCACCTACCGTGCCTATTGTAAATCATTTCGTTTGGAACCAAATGCTACCCTCTACCAAGCCTCAGTCGCTACTCTGCGCCAGAGGCGGGCGAGCTAAATCGGCTCCGCGGATCCAAACTGGTACCGTTCCATTGCCGACCGGTCTCACTGCAGCCTGATCCAACCACCTGGTCCTGCGGAGTGTCATCTGAACTACAACAGTGCTTCCCGACCCCCGAACCACGCCAAGACAGCTCTTCCTCGACTGGTCCCACCTTGGATTTGGTCGCACGACACACTGCACTCGTAGATGGTGCCCATGCTTCGTACCTGCTGCTCTCAAGCGCCCACTACATAGCCCGATCAACGGTGCATTGCATCTCTTCTGCTCATCCCACAGCTACGGTCGCCCCATGTCATGGGGCGAACAGGCCCCGGCCAGGATCCACGATTGCGGACTGTATTTTCCGTTGCCAGGCTACTCCCAGCATTTGCTACAGTCGAGTAAAGCTATGTGCTCTACCTGTCACGGCCTTCCCCCTTGCCCGACGTCAGCCAGCAATCGCCAGCCGCCAGAACTGACCGCATCGTACCAGTCTAGGCTGTCAACGGCGCTCTGTGTTTTCACTGCCTCGCTGCAAGTCATCGGAGACTACTTCACGTAAGCGACAATTGGTTGCCGACTTCTCAGTATGTTTCTTTGCCGCCCAAAGCGCTCGTGCAAATCAACTACCGAATGAGCCGGGCGAAGCGGCTCACACAGCCCTAGAAAGTTTCTCAATGATTACCCGCCCTTTTCAGGACATCTTCCGAGAGCTCTTTTCTCGTGGGTGTCTTGGAATGAGAGAGGGGGCAAAGTACGTGGCGCTCGCTAGTCCACGTATTGCCTCGATGCCTCGACGAACATCCGGCATGTCTGGATGAACTATGGTCTGCAGTTGGGCTACGGCTCGAAGTCATGGCCGAATCTGGGCCGATGCGTGGTCAACGTCATACCAAAGCACCCCGACTGCTTGTTGGATCTAGCTGAGCGGCCCGGGACGTGGGATTCTTCGTGTTCCCGCGGACTAAAGCAGGTCGAGCATGTTCAGCACATGGCATGGGACCAATCCCATTGATGTCTTTCCACCAATGGCGCCTGGTGATGCATGCCAGACAGAGCCTTACTCAGCCAACGAGTGGGCTACGGCCCCAACGTCTCGTCTGTTGACGACCTTTTGCGATCTGAGATTACAGACGGATTTCGAGATGCACTCCACCTAGGACTTGGGGGCAGTGCCTCGGTAGCAAGACCGTGGAGGATTAAAGTCGCCTCTGTGCGTGGGGTAACACGCGACGCGGCTCTGGATATCGACACGCCCATCCACCCACAGGATTCCATGGCTCAGCCTTCCCGTCACGCATATCGCATCACAATCCTCAGACTCAGCCCCCTAGTTCCCACCATGGGCGGCTAGAGTCTCAGCTCCAGGCAGATCCCATCTCTCGACTACCACCCAAGAAGCCAAAGCCGTTCACTTTCCTCAAAGTTGAGGGTGATCCGTATCGAGTGACGCGCCTGGCGCCAAAATTAGCGCAGCCAACGCTCGCTCACGAAGAGACATGTGACCCTTTCTGGAAGCGCAGCCCTTCACATTCTGGGGTGTTTCCCCGCTGCAATAAGCGCCGTGCCTCGTGTTCGAGCTTCGGCTGAGTGTGTACCTGCTTGATGGCATCGGATCCTATGATGCCGCTTGCGCTTGAGGCATCGATGACCCAAACGATTTGTGCGATCACATCAACCGGTTCGCTGCTTGTGGATCTCAGCTGCAGGCATGCAGGTACCATGCTTAAGTCGGACTGCGGCGAGTGTCGGCCATGTACTAAGCGGCCAGGCCATCCTGTCACAGGCGATGCACGAAAGCCTTGCGACTGACTGTCTTTATCTCAGCCGTGCCGCAACTTCGAAACAGACCCCAACGGAGAGCTGAACGGTAGCGACAGCATCAAATCTCGTGTTCCAAAATAACGGACGGTAAGGGCCGTGAGAATGCACGAGTGCATTGCCTCATTGGTTCACGGCCGTAAGGTCACGGATCGGTTTTTCCTCACTCGAACTAGGTGGTAGAGCTGATCACAAACGGAGAGGGCCTGGAATGGCACCGTCATGACCACATATGGCGTAGACAGTCACCAGTAATGCCTCACCCCCCTTTGAATGGGCCCAGAAGATAGGTACCATGGGAGCAAAATAACTTCCAACCGCTCCTCGCCAAGCCATGCTTTGTTAGGAGCCGGCTTGGGGTTGCAGACATCCAACCTTGCCCCGGTAGGTGCCGCCGCGCCCTTGGGCTGAGCACGAGTTCCTAGAATCTCTCAATATTCACTAACATGTGTTTGTTGAAACATTCGTGCCATCCTAAGCCTCTTCAACTTTGACGCCACATTGCGGGGCTAGATGCTTGACTTGAGCCCGGCCTACAGACTGTGCCGTATCAGTAGGCTGAGCCGTTGCGCCGGATCTCCATTTTCCGTCTTGGCCGTCTTACTGCCTCCCCGACGGGGTTGCTGAGAGCTTTGGTGAACACTGCCACCAACCACAGCCATCCACAATGAGGCCATATCTTTGTATCAACCGACCCCCACAGCCCATTGGCGCAAGCTTCCACCCTCACGATGTGTCGAGCGGCCTGGACGGGCCCGCCCGCTGAGGAAAGAAGCTGCAAACTCCAACATGAAACAGTTTTCGACCCCAACTGAGCTGGGGAACGAACTGAACCAGTTGGAACTTTGGTCACGCCGATGAAACTCTGCACCAACAAGATGTCATATCTCCACAAGTCGAGCTCCTATCACACACACACACACGCCCTCTCCCCCACAGACGCAGGTCCAGCCCCGGCAGCGGGCCGCTCTAGGCAGACGGATAGCTCCAACAAACGTTGGGTCGTGACACGACGTGACGATACAACGGCGTGATCGCGATGAATGTCCGAGTCCGAAGGAATCTAGACGACCTTGGGGGCGGCGGAAAGGGGGAGGACGTTGCGACACGGAGCAGTTGTTGATCGTTGCTCTCGACACATTCGTGCTCGCGCACGCGGGGATGAGGATGCGGGAAGAGGCGGGGAAAGCGGGAAGGAGAGCCCAACGACGTTGAACCGGGTCTACCCTGGTCTCTGCGCTCGTCTCGTTTGAGATGGAATGAGCCGAGAAAGCGCACTCTACTTTGCGAATGCAAATTCCAGTACGAGGAAGGCAATTGTGTGAGTACGACCGTAGAGAAGCTTGATCGACCGCCGCAAGCTGCCACCGACAACCACCTAGGGGCGCCACTCGGGTGGCGGGTGACCGTCGAGTTGCCAAACTGAACAATTCCTCTACTCGCCGCTCAATTGTTAGATCATTGGACCTGTCATGACGAGCATCGTCTACTCACCTGTCTAGCGGCGTGATCACCTCTTGCGACGAGGCCTTCCCAACCAGACTCGCTCGCTGCCACCGGCGAAATCTTGCAGAACGTTCGACACGCGCAAGAAACACGCTCACTCTCCATCATGATTGCCCGCATCGCAAGCGTACGACCGCTCCAGTCCTTTGGCAATTTGAATATTTTTCGGTAGATAACCTATGTGGTAGTAGCGAATCTCTATTCAGTCAAGGGGTTCCCTCTCGTGTGGACAAATTCCCCAGTAACGAAAAAAACGACACTCGAAACGCCATCGTCTCTCCTCCCATCAACGAGAAACGTAACAGTAATAAATACAACAGCAGCCCAAGACGGTTTCCAGCATCATGTTTCGTTTTTGTATAGCCGTTCGTCCTTGTTCTTCTTTCCCTTTTCCTCAACTCTCACCCACCCGTCGATCGAAAGAAGCCCGGTTACCATGCAACAATTATTAGGTGATGGGGTAGTTAGGACATTGCCGCGCTGACTCTGACGCTGGATATAGTGCAGCTTCGGTGGAGCCGGCGGTAGAATATACACCGCGTATAGGGCATGATTATGAGGCGCTCGCGGTTGCGGCGGTCGACTGTTGCGGGACGACGCGGCCACGAGGACTCTTGCCGTCGCTCTCCGAGTCGTCATCGCTGTTGCGGCGGCTCGGGCTATCCTGGTCGCTTCTCTTGCTCTTGGTCATCTGCGAAGTGGCACGTTAGCAAATCTGGTTCCGGCACGTCACGTATGACATGATAGAGTGTGGTTGCGGAAACTTACCCATGAACGGACACCACCAACGAGACCCAGAGCGTAGCCCGTGATGAAGTCATTAGACTGAGTCGCGGCGGGTGTGCCACCGGGAGTGGTGGGGATCTCGACGCTGAGGCGAGACTTGCTCGCGTTGGCGTTCGCAGCGGCGAGGAGGTCGCCGTTCTGGATGTACGAAGTGCGGGCGGCCGGGGCCGGGGACTGCGGGCGCGAGGCAGGCCAGAACTGGCGCAGCTCGCGGGAGAGCTCTTGGCCGGTGGTGGACCAGTTCGTACGGATGTTATCACGCAGCTCTTGGACGTGGCGCTTGAGGTCGAGCTCATTCTTCTTGATCCAGCTGACGTTGAGCTCCTGGCGCGAGGTGCCGCGCTTGAACTGCCGGGCAATGTACTTTTCATAGTCGCGGACGATCCTAGACACAGCATGTCAGCGATTGAGGCTCCGTGAGCAGGGCGAGGGAGATGATATCCAAAGGGCAAGCTTACTTGGTAATGATGCCCGTCGTGCTAACACCCTCGGTGCGCTGGGTGACGAGGAACTTGCCGGCCTCCTTGATGGGGCGGTAAATGTCGTCGCCCTCGTCGGCGCCGTAGGGCAGATCGTCGTGGGCGACATAATCAATCTTGTGCTGATCGAGGAATTCGGGGGTAACGATCCACGGGCAGTTCTCGATGACCTCGTCCACCCACTTGCAGTGGCGGACCGTCTCGGCGCGCTCGGCGCCTGAGAGGACCGTCAGGCCCTTGCGCTTATGCGTCTCGGCATCGCCAGTGACACCGACGATGAGGTAGACGTCGGGGAAGGCCTTCTTTGCCTGCTCGAGCTGGCGCATGTGACTGGACAACGGGAGAAGTTAGCATATGCGTTGTACTTGTGCGGGAACCGGAGAGTAGAGAAAAGATCTGTCAACGTACCCAAGATGGAAGAGGTCGAAGACTCCGTCGGCGTACACCCTGACGGGCCGGCCCGCGGGAGGGTCGTTGGTCCTGAAGCCGACAGGGTGCGTGAGCTTGCCTGTGGGCGGGGGCAGCATGGCCTCGTCCTTGTCCTCGCCTTCCTTTATCGAGACCTGCTTGCGGCTGTTCTTGCGGCCAACACGTTCGGCGATGTCGATGCTCGCCTCCGTGGTGTCACTGGGCTCGCCCGGGTCGAGGGAGTGGTCTTGCGCCGCTGACGCTGCCGCAGCAGCAGTAGCGGTCTGAGTGTTGTTGCTCGTCGTCTCGTGGGAACGCTCCGAGTTGGCGCGCTGCCGCTTAGGCGGGTGACCGGCGGAGGTGGAGTCGGACTTGCGGTGGCCGGCGAGGCGGCCGGATTCCGGGGCTGTGCTGTCGCCCTCCTCGCCCGAGGCGTCGCGCGACGAGGCCTGGAGGCCGGCGTCGGCAGTGTCGGCGGCGTCTGGCATGCTTGTAGGGTTCGTTGTCGCGTTCGTGCGTTTCCGCTTGCCTGCTGCTGAGGAGCCTGAAGGGGAAGACATTGTGGTCTTTATTTGAGTGTGCGGGATGGGGAGGTAGGAGGTAGTTATTTGGTGGTGGAGGTGGATGTCGTTTGAACAAGTGCCTCGCTCCCGCGTGGAGTTACTATGTGCGACTTAGGTAAGGAAGGGTTATGGGTCGAGTTGGAAGCGTTCCCAGGAGATCGGCAGACTATGTCGTAGGCAGGTAGGGTAGTCGAGAGTTGGCCTGCAGGGCGTTTGTGGTTTGGTTCGGGACCTAGTTCTTTTTTTTTCCCGCAGGTGTGTGGGTGTTGCCAGTGTTGTGCCTTGGTTCAGGATGTCAGAAGGGTGGGTGGAGGTAATGATGATGATGATGTATGTCGCGGGCGTACGGTTGGACAGAGACACAGAGACGGAGGGACGGAGAGACAAGACAGGGCAGGGTGGAATAGGGTTGGATTTGTGTCAAATGCCAGCGAAGCAAAGTAGCTGCAGGACCAACGCAGGCGGTGCAATGTAGGCAATTGGGGGTGCGGAAGAGGATAGAAGCATACACTTACGCGGTTACGGGAAGGCCAGCCCAGTAGGAAGTGAGGAAGTGCTCGGGTGATGGAGAGATTGCGAGCTCGACCGGAGACGAGGAGGCCAGATGCGCATATGATAGGGAACCAGACCTGCAGCTAGCGGTGGTGGGGGAGAGTCTACTCCGGTCGGCGGGACGCGGACCACGGGGATTGAAACTTTAAAGGTTGGTTGTGGTAGATGATGAGTTGTGGGCTCGTGGTTCTAACCAAAGAAGCCGAGCGTGGGATCGTAGAGTTGGATAGTTGGAGGCTCGTCAAGCGCGCGTAAAATGGAGGACGATGTTGGACGAAAGAAGCTTGAGTGCCTTGTGATTCTTGGACCAGAGCTTCCCCCCGAATGGCGCTCCTTCCTATTTTACTTCAGTAGGTACAGTCGCGTGTCACGGGTGCGAAAATGCCACGATGTCCATCGAGATTTGCCCATTCACAAAACACGGTTCCCAGTTCTATGCGAACATGCCACAGTAGCAGCGGCTGCGGCACCATGTCTCTCCTATTCTAACGTTCAGACAGACAAAAAAGAATTCTGGGTCCGCGTTTGCCCCCCTTGTCGCGAGTCCATTGTTCGGGCTCGGGCCAGGGGGAAGCATGAAGACCCCGAAGGCGAAGGGAAATTTGCGGCTTGTGCTTGAATTGCTCCTGTGCCGTGGTCCCAAGCTTATGCTCGTGCGGTAGGGAGAGCAGGGAGACCAAGGAATTCTGTCGTAATTGGCAGCGTTGTGCAAGGAAGTGGCGTCATCCTGCTGTGGCTTGAGCGGTACGCAATGCACGCACAATTACGTCGAGAGGTCTTCGAGGTCAGCCGTGGCTTGGCTTTAGCGTCCGACCAATGGTTCAGTCGGTGAAAGCACAAAAAACCTTGCGGGTCATTTCTGCCCGGCAGGGATGACGAGATTTCTGTTGGGGAGGATGTGGATTTTTTCATGTGGAGGAAGGATGGAGAGAGCTCTATGGAAACGGTACGTACCCACGAGCAAATCGGTGACAGCTCTGCCAGCTGGGAGGAGTCTGGTCGCCCGGTTGAACTCCGGTTCGATCGCACTTGGCTTCGGAGATAGCAGCGTGACTAGTCAGGTGACGAAGATCGGCTTTTTCTGAGCATCGGTTCATCCCTTTGACATCCAACCCCCCAGCTGGCAGCCCTGGTGCCTGCCTGCCAGCTGGACGTGACAGTGACATTCTGCTGCATCGAAACTCGTCGAAGCTGCGGCTTTTTTTGGGGGTGGTCCTTATCTTTGATTTTCCATTCTCAGATTTGGAAACTGCTCACAATGCGAGCTCCATCGAATCAAAATTTAACCAGTTAATGCGTCTTTGCCCTCGACCCACCTTTGGATTATGCCTCCGCCGGGATGCAACGGATGCATGAATCGGATGCTTACACTTGAGTTTGGGGACTTCAAGCGGCTGCGTCTGTCGCGGATGGAGTGTTCCCGCTCGGTGTATGATTAGTCGGTCGAGTCGGGACGGGAGTCCAGATGCGGAGCATCGGGGCTCGGCCGGGTGGCCCAGTTGTCGGAAGCAGTGGATCCCCGACCACACACCGGCATTTGCACTGAAATGGAGTTTGGGGTCCGGCGATTTGCCGCGCTGAGACTTAAACAGACACTGCGAACGCCGCATACTTCTGAGAGCCTGGCTAATTGGAACAATGCTCCAAGCTGCGGTCGTTTCCGATTCCACCTATCTGGACTATCCATCACATCACACCATGCTGTCAGGGTGATCGGATTGACGTTACCGTTCCAATTTGAACCCAACAATCAAAAACGTTGCCATCATATTGCGTGAAACTTCTACAACATATGCCTCTCATCGTGCAATCTTTGTAAAGGGTTTCTTCAGGAGCGGCAGTTGGTTTGAAACGATTCAGACCCAAGTGTCATTGCCTCATTCTTCTCCATACATCTGCCCATCAAGGTCCTCAACCCATATCGGTGCTATCAGAAACATTCAAGACAGGGGTCATCATGACCACCTTGTTCTTTCATTGGCTTTGACGACAATGAACGGCTGGCCATCAAGGTAGGTTCCAGCTGACGACAGACTCCCTCGTGACTAGTTGATTGAGGCAGGTCCGGAGCAAGAAGTGACACAATGAGCATCAAAACTCCCCCTCTTCCCGCACGACAGGCGACCTACGTCGCTACCCCTCTTGCCCTTCGTTACCCCGCGAGAAGAATTCGGTTACGTTCAGCTTTGGATTAATTTGCCATGACTGAACAGTTCATCCACGACGTTATTATTATTGGCGCCGGCCCCTGCGGTCTGGCTGTGGCTTCCCGGTTATGCGAGCACTCGCCGTCGGCCCTCTTCACAGACGAGGAACACCAGCGATACCACTGGATCCGCAAATACGGCCGTCGGATGCCCTTGAAGAACAGAAGGAATGGCAGCATCATCGAGAAAAGAACACCGAGTCAGGGGCAACGTTACTCGACGCTGGTGTTGGACGCAACAGGAGACGAGTGGTTGAACCGCTGGAACCGTCTCTTCAAGACTTTCGATATCACTCACCTCCGTAGTCCCATGTTCTTCCACGTCGACCCGAGTGATCGCGATGCCTTACTCGCCAGAGCCCATGAGCGGAATCAGGAGCATGAGCTTCAAGAGCTGAGGGCCTGTGTTGGCAAGGAAATCAGCAAGCACCTGCGCAAGGCGAGACTCAAGTCGCGGAACCCGAAGTAGATCCTGCCCTCCCGGACTGCCGGTTGTTTTGATCTAACCTCTTATAGACAGCATGCCGTTGTAGAAGTGGACGAGAGAGACCGGAAAGACTATTTCACACCACCAACGACACTCTTTGCCAACCATTGCGAATGCATAGTCGACCGCTATGGTCTTCGCGAAGGTCTCATTCAAAACGAGAAAGTCGAGGACATTGAGTACCGCATCATCAAAGACGTCTCCCCAGACACAAAGCTCTTTGCGGTCCAGTCAAACAAGACCACGCACTACGCAAAAGCCGTCGTGCTCGCTGTAGGCCCAGCAAACGCGCCCACGATCCCCCCTGTTCTGGGACTTAACAGCGAGCCCGGCTCGACCCCTCCACAAGTCTGCCACAGCATGCAGATTCAGAAATTCCCAGACCCGGTCGTTCAGGCCAAGATCGCCGCGCGCAAGACAACAAACGTGCTCGTCGTCGGCGGCGGTCTCACGTCGGCACAGCTCTCAGACCTCGCCATCCGTCGCGGCGTGACCAAGGTCTGGCACCTCATGCGCGGACCCTGCAAGGTGAAGCCCTTCGATATCGATCTCGCGTGGATGGGCAAGTTCCGCAACGTCGAGCAGGCCTACTTTTGGTCGGCTGACTCGGACGAGGAGCGGCTAAAACAGATCCAGAGCGCTCGCGGCGGCGGCAGCATCACGCCGCCGTACCAGAAGAGGTTGAAGCAGCATATCGCGCGCGGGACGCTGGAGCTGCGGACAAACACTAGGCTTGTCGAGGCACACTACGACGGAGAGAATAGGGTTTGGAATGTCCAGACAGAGCCGGCTGTGGAGGGGATGCCGGGGATGGATTACATCTACTTCGCGACGGGGGTGCAGACGGATTATTCAAAGCTGCCATACCTACAGACGATGTTGAGGGAGTATCCCATCCACGGGCACGGGGGAATACCGTGTATCAACGATGATCTTATGTGGTCGCAGGACGTGCCGTTGTTTGTCACGGGCCGGATGGCGGCGCTTAGGCTGGGTCCTGGTGCGGCGAATCTCGCGGGAGCGAGAGCGGGTGCCGAAAGGGTTGCGTGGGCTATCGAAGATCTGCTGCCGGACAGAACCGGCGACTCCTTGGAGGATCATCAGATGAATGAGGAGATGAAGTTTGTCACGGGCAGGGGAAATCGATTTGACAGCTTAGTGACAGCCGGGGGCGAAGACTGTTAGGTCTCTACGCAAAAGAAGGAAACAACCCCATTTGTATGAGCGCCCGTTATTTTTGCTTGTTGAACGACAGTCTACTGCCCGGCTCCCTGAATCCAAGGTCGCTTTCGTCTGATGGCAGATGCCTCGAGCAACATTGTGCTGCTTTTCTCATCGTGATGAGACCGTCTTTCCCCCCCGCGAATGATCCCTCCGTGTGCTCCAAAAGTGGGGCGCATCGTCCGGCGCATGTCGAAATGAAGGACGGGGGCAGGCGCCGAGTTGGATACCTCCCCCGGACCGGGATTCAGCTACGCCTCGCCGCCCGATTCGTCGGGCCCCAAAGCCAAGCGATAATGCATCCAATGCATCACCCTATTTCCTCGGGACATGTTGGAACGAGGACTCTGGAAGCCCTGCAGTACATACTCGAGTCTAAGAACCAAGAGTCATTGAGACATGCCATGGAATCGCTCGAGTTGTACTACGCGCTTCCCTCAGGATTTTCTCTCCCATCACCCACAAATTCCTCTTTGGTGGGATCTTCCTCCACCGCCCGCTGCCCACCGCCGCCTTGGCGCATGGCATGAAACGGAGCGCCTTTCCTCTTCTCGACAGGAAAGGGATGACGGTGGGAAATTGAGCCGCCATCGCCTCCGCACCGCCCGCAAACGAGCTGGACGTCTCCTTTCCTTTTCCTCGGATTTCTTGGGTGACGAGCATTTTTCTTGGACGCACTTTGGCGCTTTGCAAAGCTCGGCAGCAACCGGATCGCCCGATGTTTCTCCCTGACACCAGAAGCCGCAATATCTCTTACCCTGTCTCATTGGCTCCCTGGGTTTTCCGGATCCCTACTGTTGACTTACGGTTAATCAGGTCGTAAGACTACTTCGCTTGTAATAAGTCTACCCAAGGGTAAGCTGCCTTGGCCTTCTAGTGAAGCGTGTATGTGTGTGTGTGTGTGTGGGTTTCCATGCAGGTACCCGCAGGACATCACAAGAAAAAAACAACCCGCCCAACACACGAATTTCCTCGTGGTTGCCCAGAAGTTTTCTCAGGTGAGGCTCCAGTTCTGGTATTCCACCGCGCCAATCCTGCTGTCTTGGCAGGACTATAGTTCTTGGCTGCTGTTCGTGTTAGCAGAGTGAACGAGATGTGATGTTAAAATAAAAGGGCGTCTTGGTCAACCTCCTCGAGAGGGCTGTCGAGTTATGCTTCCTCGATTGTCCTTCATTTTCAGCACACTCTTTTCTTTAAAATAAAATAAAACACTATCATTCATTCATTACATCATCCATTATTTGTTCTATAACATCATGAAGGCTTCCGTGCTTCTCTCTCTTTCGGCGCTGAGCGCTGTCGCTGTCTCCCAAGCGACTCTCTACGGCCAGTGTGGCGGGTATGTGTTCCATCTTACATAGTTGCTTCAACTACTATGTCAGGCCGCCAAGTTGAAAACAACTTGTCTTGACCAAGACCACATGGCTGATAAACATCTTCACGAGCAGGCAAGGCTGGACCGGCTCGACCACCTGCGTCTCTGGCGCCCGTTGCGTCTCATACAACGACTGGTACAGCCAGTGCATCGCTGGCGGCGACGACGATGGCGCCGAGGAGGAGGAGCCGCCCGTAGATGACAACAGCGACGACAGCGGAGAGAACTGCGATGTTGAACCGGAGCCGTCGGCGCCCCAGATCTCCACCATCGAAGCCACCCCTGCCCCCTCAACCGTCGCCGAGGCCCCAGCCCCGTCCGCCACCTCCGAGGCTGAGACCGAGCCTGTATCCTCTGAGGCTGCTACCATCACCGCGACTTCCTCAGCTGAGGAATCCGCTGTCACCTCCGAGGTCTCCGAGTCTGCGCCGGCAACTACCCTCGTCACCGCCACCCAGGGCCCGACGACCGTCATCGCTGTTCCCTCCGGTGTGACCAAGACTTTGCCCCAGTCTTCCGGTGCTGTTGCTACGGATGAGGCTATTCCCGTCTCTGGCGAGTTTGACGGTGGCATGAAGCTCTATGACCGATCCCGTAAGTCTTTCAAACTCCCGAAGCTATGTCGATTCAAAAGCCAGGGTGCTGATACTTTCTCAATAGCCAAGGTTTGCCAGGACCAGTCCGAGACTGGTGAGAAGGACGCCATGTTCATTCTCGAGGACGGCGCCACCCTTTCCAACGTCATCATCGGCCCCGGCCAGGCCGAGGGCGTCCACTGCAAAGGCACCTGGTAAGCCTCCTACGCCCTCGACCCCAAACTTTCCCTCGCAGTCCACTGACTATCCGAACCCACAGCACCCTGATTAACGTCTGGCACTCCGCCGTCTGCGAGGACGCCGTTACCCTGAAGCAAGAATCCGGTACCTCGACCATCATCGGCGGTGGCGCCTTCAAGGCCTCGGACAAGGTCGTCCAGTTCAACGGCCGTGGCACCGTCACTATCCGTGACTTCTACGTTGAGGATTACGGCAAGCTTGTCCGCAACTGCGGCAACTGCAAGAACAACGGTGGACCCCGTAACGTCGTGATTGAGAACATCGTCGCCGTCGATGGCGGCGTGCTGTGCGGTATCAACTCCAACTACGGCGACACGTGCACAGTCAAGGACTCGTGCCAGAACAGCGGCAAGAGCTGCGACCTCTACGAGGGCAATGACACGGGCGACGAGCCGAGCAAGTTGAGCTCCGGTCCGGATGGGGAGTTCTGCAACGTTTCGGGCTTGTCCGAGACTTGCTAAATTCAGTTACTCGGAAGGGTTTGAAACGGCCGTGGAAGAATGATGAGCTTTTAGGCCTAGATGGCTACAAAGACAGGACGGTGTTGGCTCTTCATGTATTTACACTTTCAGTGCGTATATCTTTCTAAACGAATTCTTGAATACATCGCCGAGAGGATCCCTGGCCTCCGGTTTGACTTCCAATGGTTGCGCTCTGATCATTGCATTCGTGAGGTTGGAAGCCCGCTTCCACTTAATGGCGCGTGGCCTTGTGTTGTGTTGTGGGAAGGATAACAAGGTAAACGCCCTCTTGTATGGAAAAGTGTACCTAGATGATATCGTCACCCAGCGTTTCTGTAGCTCATAAGCCAAATCCAGACCGGCTATACTTTGTGGCTATTCTCTTGCCTACTGCAGCATCGTTATCTCTGACACCTGTTGCCTCCATATGTGCCTGTTGTCGATCATGCTAACTGCCTTTCATGCCTACTTTCTCTCGATACGTGAGCATCCATGATTGGCAAGCTATAATATTCAAAAACCGCCGGACTATGGATATTCCGTTGAAATACACCCTCGCATCATCAATTAACTGATAAGCCTTTAGATACTGTGACGTACAAATTCGATCGCTGGCATTTCGACGTCTCTTTCAAGCTCAGGTTGAACTTCAAGCAACTTGGACTTATGACGCACAAAGAACCCATCCATCCGTCTGCACTTCCTCATCTTCAATCAAGCAGGTGCTTCCTGAGTCGAGAGTTGTGTGCATTTAGGGCAAGTCTCAAGCACAGACATCTGTACTGCAGATATCATCAGGACTGTTTGTCACATAGATCAATCTCTTGGAGAGTAGTTGAATATACGGATATCCCGTCTTTAATAATGTCGGATCAGAAGTGGCGCCAGCCGGGCTGTGTTCTTTTCGGTCGCGTCACGGTCCTAAACTAAAGAACCGAGTCCGAAGGCCGTCAAAGTCGGCGTCTACGGAACCCTCACTAATCACTGTCTTGTAGCAAGAGATTGCTCGTAAAATTTACAGTGGAATATCTATAACCGACTAAACTAGCAATTTCCCCATGTGTCATGGTACCATTAACATGTTATCAAAACCTACCATTCCGCCGGGGTCTTCGCCCCTGAAGCCGCCTCGTCTCTATAGATTTCGCCCGAACTTTCCATACTCGTATCTTTTTTAGTCGTTACGCTTAGTGAGAGTCTGACTTTCTACTACCATCTAGATCAAGTGTTGGCAAAGGGGGAGTGGATCAGGTACCCGCGTGGCTGTGGTCATAGTCCACAACTCAATTGAGCAATGCTGATGGCGCCGACTTTGGCGAGAACCGACAATCTGGACTGTTCCGGTGGCGTGGATCAAGAAACGTTCACGATAGACTCAGCAAGTGTTTGGACGGAACAAGAACTCTGGCATATCTGACATTCTGACATTCTGACACCACAAACTCAAAAAGAGCTGGGCAAATCAACTTTCTCGTGTCTGCAATTAGGTGTATATCATAACACTTTTATTCTAAGATGTGAGGCCAACCATCTGCTACAGCGTATCTTCATCTGTCTGGAACAACACGAAAAGTGGGGGGTTGGCTCACTCCATCCCGAACCCGAAAATAACGACGACTTCGGTCCGTCCGGAGCCGCCGAGACGATTTCCGAGTCTCATCTCTGAGGCGGACCACATCTTTCGTCGGCCTGCACGGAGTCGGCACGCCCTACAGCGCGGAAAACCTTCCAGAAACTGCCGACTCAGCGACTTCCTAGGACATCCCTGCCGCTTCCGTCACTCTCTAAGGGTACCCTGAGTCGGCCCCTTGGCCACTTCTTCCCTCACTTCTACCGCCGCTGCCACCGCCGCTACTGTGGCCCCTCAAAGTGTACATCTCCCGGCGAAAAGCTCCCACAAGGCCAAACACATGGACTCCCGGCATCACTATTCCAGGGATCCGTGGTGGGTTGGTGATCCCTGCCTGTCATGTGATAGAGGAGGCGTCGTTGAGATCGGTTGATGCGGAGGTGGAGTCATACAGAAGAGCGGAAGGGGAAGGTGGAGGCGGAGGCAGATGGGGGAGGGAGGACAGTCACGGAAGATGTTCAGAAGAATCAGGGGTCGGGGTAGTCGCTCACTTTCGATGTGAAAATTGCCGGGCTGCTGTTGTTGGCATCCATCGCCTTGCAACGGACACCTCGTCAACTGGAAATAGACAGTACTTCGAGCCTCATGCTGGCCACGCCAAATCAGTCATGGCTGCCGCCGTGTTGTTCTTCTCAAAGAAATGGCATATCGCTGTAACGTTCGCGTCTGCATGCCATGATGTTTTCTTGTGAGAAATATATTGTTTTCGCCACCAAGTCTCTGACTGGCTTGCTGCTAACTCCGTCAAAAAGCTAAATGTTTCGCCCCGATATCATCCAATTTACCCCAAACGCCGTCGCAATAGATCCCCATCTTTGTGTGTCGTGTTTGCGAATGTGTGAGTAGGGGTGCCCGCTTGCGAAGTGAGAAAAGAGCGATGGTTTTGCGCTCTATGTACAGAAAAATCGTCTCTCAACTGCTGGCTCGTAGTGTATCAACGAAATGAACGATCCCCTGTTTCTCATCTTTGAAAAAAGGAAAATGCCTTGTTTGAACCGTAAACCTCCCCCGGCTGGTATAACCTCCCACTCCGTGCTGTAAAGTTCGTGCCCTCGATATATACACTCTATGTAGGTTTTGTAAATGCAAGAAATGGGGCTAAAATCAAATCAAACTGTGCAGCCAGATAAACCTTGACACGCTTTCCCGCGCTCGTCATCGAGATGGTAAAAAACTTCCCCATAAGTCCATGGTGTGGCTATCGATGCCCAGTGATAATAATGGAAACAAGCGCGCTTAATTTCGCTCGATCGGGTTCTCCCACTTGATCGGATGCAGCAGCATGCTGCGCATGCACAAACGGCCTGAGCTGTCCTTGTGGGACTCCTCGTCCTGCCCTCCGCGGAGGGAGCCCTCCCCAGCGCGGCCGCCGTTGTTACCGCGGCCGTCCATCTGAGCGTAACCGAGCCACCGGCGCCACAGGAGGCCGGCGAACTCGGAGTTATAATACCAGCTAGTGCCTTTGTGGTTGTGCTCGTTCTTGAGGTCGAAGGGGCTGCCATGCCCTCCCGTGGTGCCGTCGCGGCCGCCGTTGAAGGCCTTCTCGATGGTGTTGAAGGGGTACCACGCCCGGTCGAGGAAGACAGGATGCGGAGCGTAGGCAGCTTTGAAGCCGTGATGCAGGGCCATGCTGGCCGGGAACATCTCGGAGAACATGCTGTGGTGCAACCGCCACATCTCTTCATGCATGACGGCGAGGAGGCGGCGGGAGAGTCGCGAGGCGGTGACAATGGCACATCGGCGTGGGGGCGGGGCGAAGACCATCTCGTAGCCGGTGACGTCCTTGGCGAAGACCCAGCCGGACTCATCGGCGTCGAAAAGGGGGTTGAGGGTGATCAGGTCGGCTTCCTCGCCTACACCGCACTCATCAGGATTACCGCCACGGGCACATGAAGGGGGCAGAATTGAGGCGCCGGCTTCTTCGCTCTTCAGCGACATGCGACCGGGGAAGATCTGAGGGCCAAGAATGGCGCGGCGACCGGATGCGTTAAGCTCCTTCTCGACGACGTTGGCGAATTCGTCCCAGGAGCCGTGCTCCGCGGGAATGTAGTACTTGGAAGACCGCTCCCAGAGAAGGGTGCGGGTCTGAGCCTTGGCCCAGGATCCAAGGCGATCCAAAAGTTCATAGTAAGAGCCAATATAGCGCATGTCCATCTCCCAGTTCCAGAAATGGGCATACTCGGGATGTTGGAGGGCAAAGACCTGGAGTGGCATCTGCGCGCTTCGGTAGACACCATGGATGTCACCATTCGATGGGTTCTCAATTGCGTCGGCGAAGTGACCGGGGTAGTAGAGTTTCATCTCCGCCTCAGACCAGAGAGTGCACATTGAGTGGAACTCAGTAGGCACGTTGGCATCGAGGATCTCCTGGACGACTGACGGATCGGACCAAATGGGGGCTTCATTATCCTTCACATGGAGGAGGAAATGAACGGTGTATTCGCCACCGGACTTGAGCGACAACTCAGAAATCATTGCGCGGAAGTTGACGATAGCGAGCTGAGTCCATTGGAAACCAACGTAGGTACGGATGACGACGGCGATGCGATCAGTCTTCTTGAGGCCGCTCTCGGTGCTTTCGGGCTCGCTGTAGATCGAATCATATGTGCTCTCCTTTGTGCCATTGTTAAAGCGGGCGCTGTTGCGTTCGACGCATCGCTCTTGGGCGCCACCCCAATCAACACGGCTGTAGTCAATCTTGCCAGTCTTGGCCCAGACAGCTTCGGCGCCCTCCTGTTCGGTATCCTGGCCTTGAGACGTGCCGCCCTCGCTGATGCTGTACCCGAGGCCGTAGGGGCCATAGCGTCCGAAACGATCGAAGCAAACGTCATTGCGAAGACCGAGCACGGTGTGAGAGCCGATGGCCGGATCAGGCTGGTTCTGGGGGACACCATCAAAGGCGTAAATATCAGGGACGGCGATCTTGTCGTCTTCGTCGATGAAGCATTCGCGAACGGGGTGATGTTCTCTCTGGTATTCAGCAGAGGCATAGTCTGGGTGAGCTGCGTAGGGGGTGGGAGTAGGAGGGGTATCATGGTAAATAGGCACGGTTGTGATTGGTGCCGGGAAAGAGTTATTGGGATATTCAGGAGTGTGGTTGGCGATGGGGACGATCGATTTGAGACCGTTGAAGTAACCATTGAGGCTGTTGAAATGTCAGTGGAATTTCATGCGGATGTTCACACTGCAGAACTCACTGCTTGAACTTGAGCCATGGCGGCATATCGCTGTCGATGATGAGGTCTTCCTCAATCGGCACTGGCTTGCCATGCTTCTTTGGATCCCCGATCCCACCTATCCTATAGTCGTCACCCAAGACTTTGCCATCTCGTGTGTATAATGGTGTGTTGAGATACGCAAGACCGATCAGCATGAATATCGTCACCGTCCATATCACGACCCTGCGATACAGGCAGTGGCCCAGTATCGCTCGCACCCTAAGTTTCGGTTGTGGGATCGTAGTGGCTGGCGCGGGGAGGAAAAAATCCCCCTTCTCCTGGCCGGGTGTTGTGTTGAATAATGAGTTTGAGCGGGACGAACGAGTACTGGACCGCGAGCTGCTGATGGATCGGGTGGTGCTGGTGAGAAGTGAGTGTGCTCGCTCCATGATTGCCGGAGTGAGAGAGTTGGGTATCTGGGTATCACAAAAACATCTGGTGATGGAACTTGGCCTAGGGAAAAAAGATCGAATACAAGAGGACCTCAAGAAAGAGAGAGAAATGGGCGAAGGTTAATACTATAAGAAAGGGAACAACTTTGTGCAAGTGACGTTTCTTGCTTCCATGTCCATTCGTCGGCTCAGACCTTAGTCTTCAAACAAGCGATCTCCCTGCACCGAATGTTGGATGTAAGGAAGAGACAAGCCACTTACACATCATGCAAGAGAGCGAGCAGTTGGGACCGGCCAGTCGGCAGTCAGGGGGGTCTGGCTGGGCTGATCTGCGGAGAGAGTGCAAGAGTCGGTGTTAGTTGGGATGTCCAGGGTTCGGGGACTGCCGAGTCTCTTTGCCTCTTTGGCTGTGACTTGACTGACCACCATTCCCACGCCAGCCTGTCTCAGCTCCCAACGTCGCGGGGAGCGAGCAAGGATGAGCCATGAGCCGCCAAGCCGGGGACAGGGGCCATTGAGCCTCAAGCGTTGCTGACGAAGTGCTTCTTCCATCCCTTCCCCAACTTCCAAGCCCATCATCGTATCGTTTGGATTGAATGCAGCTTGGCAGGCCCCGTATTCAGGAGTCAGGCCCAGCTACCTCTCAATGCCCAAATGCGGTTTACTTCGCAGTACAGTCTGATTGAGAGAATACGAGAGTATGGTGATATTCCAGGCCGTCTCGTCGCGGAATCCGAAATGCAGACCTTGGTGAAAATCTTCGGATACCCGCTACAGCCGGGGCGCGAACGCTAACTGGACGGACAAATGTGTAGCACAGGCAAGACAGCCTTCACGGAGCTGTATCAGAGCGTATGGGATCAGCGTCTTGCTGGTAAGGGAAACAGGAAGAGAGACTCGAGAACATCAGAGGGGGTTGCGCGTCCCCTGTGGGGCCCTGGCTTATGCGCAGTTCCGTCCGGTGTAGGACCAGGAACTACAATTGCTTCCCTCTCCTGCTTTGCAAGCAACAGGGCAATCAGGAACAGGGAGGGTGGTTGTAGCCGTTGCTAAAGAAAGCAACGGGGACGTGAATCGGGGCGTCGATTAAGGTGTGGACATGCAAGGAACGCGGTTTAAGCGCACGGAAGGTGGTGCATCTGAAACCGTCGACGTTGCGGCGCTGGGCGACGTTTCAAGCCAAGTTCAACCCACGTTGCGAGTCTGGTCGTGCGATTTGTCAAGAATAGGGAAGGGGATGGGGGAAATGGGTGGCCCTGGGCCTTTGGGGGGAAAACCGGCGCTGGGACGGCGTGGTTCGTCGCTCTAGCCCTGTTCGTTCCATTCCGTCTGCTCTACCGTCTGCAATCCCGCTCGACTCTGAGCTGCTCCGGAGTCCACTGCCGTCAACCCCGTTCACCCCGTTCCTGTTGCGGCTCGGGTTTTGTTGGTGTTGTAGGCAGTCGTCCTGGGAGACCAGATGTGGAAGGCCATGGTCCATGACTGTCTCGTGTGCCGACTCTTGCGTTGTCAATTCCTCTGGATGCCGAGTTCGTTCTCTGGTGCGTCGTCGTCGTAATGGACGCCACCCGGAAAGCCATCTGACGGTGAGCCGAACGAGTCTCACCCACTCAGCGTCTTTGTTCCGGCACAATTAGCTTCGGGGCTCAAGCAGGGCGGACGTCCTTCCAGTCGGGTCTTGCTTCAACATGTTTCTTGAATCGTCCGGTCAATTGTCAGCTTGGTTGGAATGTGTGACCTACTGCCATGCAGTCTGATCCAGTCTGCACCCAAAAGACACTCGTTCCTTGACGTGAAGGTTTCATCCGTATGCACTCCGGCTGTTATATTGCCCAGGCTTCCGCTAGACCCTGTGTTTCTATTTGCAAGCGCAGTATTGCCATCTCGGGGCCTATGCGTTCTTCATAAAGAAAGGGAGAAGCACCGACAGAGGAGTGCCCCGGCAGGCGCTGATCATCCAGAACGGTCTGAGCCATCATATTTGCCCCAGGTAATGGCATGAGGGCCATTGCTCGAGAGGTCAGCGCAAAATTGGCAGCGGCCATAGACTGCTGGTCAGCCTGTTGTCTTGAAGCCATCAATCTGCCGTCCGTCAAAATGATTGATGTTTTACTTTGGCTTGAAGACCGTGTCCAGTGGCTTTCTTAATACCGAGCAGCATCTATCTTGGGCTAGTCATCGACTAGGAGCACGCCATCATCGACGGAAGCCCATCGCGGTCTTCGGCCGAGCACCTTCTAAACGAGGTGTTCGTCGTTAGGTAGGCAATTTAACTAACCTTTCCCCGTGAGCTGGGGAGCCGGGGAGCCGAAGAAGGCATGCCAGCTTTGGTTTGATTGAAGACCATGATGATTTTGAGAGTCTATTAGAAGGCACCCAATATGCATCATGCTGGCCAGGCGTTTTTTCGACATCCGCGGGTCTCACAATAGAGGCATCGCGTCACCGTTTGATTGTAAGTTTTTCCGAAACTGAGTTCCTTGGGCTTCGAATAGAATGCCTAACAGGGTCAAAGCTGGGGTCCATGGTATACTTAGCAGAGGGTGGACCATCGCTGACGTCAGTCCCGGCCGCGGATGCAAATTGACAGCCGGGTGGTTGTGCAATGACATCGTCTGTCAGCTGAAATTGTTAGAAAGCCTCGGGAGGGAGGACGGGCGAGAGAAGGTTTGAAGAGCCAGGTTGGGGGAGTTGAAGAGAAGATGGTGTCGAGGCGGACGGGAGGGAAGGCATAGACCAGGCCCTTGCACTGTTGGACGAGTCTGTTGTCGTCTTTGTCTTTCTCGCGGGCCATGACTCGTCCGAGTCGCAAAAAGTGAGTTGGGACTTGCCAGATAGGGCGACAACGAAACAGAGGATTGCGCGTCTATCATGGGAAACGCTTTTCTGATGCGCAACGGTTTCCCCGCGATCAACACACTCGCCCTAGATCTGGACGACGCGTGTTTCGGTGTTTGGATGTGCGATCGCCTATTGACCCTAAGGTTGAAGGAGGATGCGGGGAGCGAGAATGGAGTTGTCAAGAGCGGACAGCAGAGGACGGGAGTGGAAGGCCCGCTGGAGAAGGCCTTCTTAGTCATCGCCGACGGCTTCTCAAAATGCCGGGTGAAGTAAAGTCGTCGACCGTTGGTGCCCACTGGCAGCCAGTCGACAGCCGGGTGGGGTTCGAACCCAACACGGCGGCATAATTACTGTTCATGGGTAGGCACGACTGGCAGGGTCGACCTAAGTCACGTGCATTAGCCCGCAAGGCTGGAGACGTGGCTGAACCTCGCCTCAGCCACGTGCTTCCCAAAGCGTCACTAGCGTGCACCTGCCCTACCCGCACAACAAGCGATTTCAGCAAAACCTCGAATTTTACTCTTCCCCGCCAGCAAATTCATCGTCACGACACTCCGGCAAGCGACATCGACAAACAGCCGCCAAGATGGGTAGGTCCTTTTTGGAATGAGTCCTTTGCATTTTCAGTCTCAGCGTGGTCAGCAGCCGGGTTCGATATGGGAAACCGAGAAGGAATTGCTATTCTCGCCGACGTTGCGCTGCCCACCGATGCGCGACCGACAAATTTTGGGCACGAGGGGGGAAAAAGTCACCGGATACCGAGACGACACAACGGCACACAACACCACAGCAGCGCACATATAACGACGACTGAGGCTTGAGGGAACCCGATCCGGCTGCGACCACGAGACACTATTTTGCGAGATGGCTTGGTTTTCATGACGGGACACCAAAAGCTGACCCGGGATTTCCAGTGAACATTCCCAAGACGCGTATGACCTACTGCAAGGGCAAGGAGTGCCGCAAGCACACCCAGCACAAGGTCACCCAGTACAAGGCCGGCAAGGTATGTTCAACACTACGCGCGACGCCGAAGCGAGCGACGCATCACCTCTCCTGAGAACATCACGAACGGGTTCGCTAAACAGTCGTTTGAATAGGCCTCGCTGTTCGCGCAGGGAAAGAGACGTTACGACCGAAAGCAGTCCGGTTACGGTGGTCAGACGTACGTACACACATCCACCGCCTGTCGCGAGACGGGCTCTGGTTGAGGGGAGCATATGTTGTTGCCATGCTGCACATTCATGTTTTCCCTCATCACCAGGACACCAGTCTAGAGCAAGGGCTGACAATATCACAGTAAGCCTGTCTTCCACAAGAAGGCTAAGACCACCAAGAAGGTCGTCCTGCGTTTGGAGTGCGTCAAGTGCAAGACCAAGCTTCAGCTCGCCCTGAAGCGCTGCAAGCACTTCGAGTTGGGGTACGACGACACCATCCCTCCCTCACATAAGCTCCCGGAAGCAAAATTGCTGACAACCTCTACAGTGGTGACAAGAAGACCAAGGGTGCTGCCCTCGTTTTCTAAACGCGTTGTGTTTTCGGTCGACCGACTTTTATGGCTCCTTTCACGGCATACTACGGATCATCATCAGGCTGGAACAATGGCGGCGAAAAGGGTTACCAGTTCTCATTTGCGGAACACTACATAGGGAACAAATAAAAGCCCTGACTTGCGAACGGATACCAAAAAAAACGCATACATCAAGCCTTTCCCTCCCTCACCTCAATCTGCCATCTGTTGGCGCTCCAAGCGCGCCTGGAGAGAGACCGAAAAGTGACAAGAGAAGATGCGGGATGCTTGGGAACTCGAAAAACGGGTTGTCCTGAGGGTGCTAATTACACTCGAGGTGGGATGACCTCGTCCCTATCGAGCCATTCTGCCCATGCTCCTAAAGCTGTGGTCTCTAGAAGATAGATGCCTTTTCCCATACGGCTCAGCCGGTCAATCACATAACTGAGTTACGAAGAAACGTTTATCATGGTTCACTCTATTAGCCCTCTCTATAAACGTGCCCAGTGTATCAAACTTGTCTATCAATCGCGCCCGCATGCCGCTATGCCGCCAACTATGAATTTGGGGCCGGAAGCTACGCTGCTGCAACATGCCCAGCCGCCCCGGCTGCCCAGCCTCGATCTCCGTCTCAGAAACCCTCACCGAGCCTGATCGTCCTTCCCCCTCCATACCACAGTTGTCCGTTCCGCGCATCCAGCCCCCTCTCCTGCCCAACAACCCACTCGCCAACCCACTCCCCGTCCTTTAGATCCCAAACCTCCTTCTCGAGCCACGCGTTAATCTCGTCGATGATCGCAACCCACTTGGCCCGCGCCTCGGGCGTCTCGTGGTCCTTCTCGGTAAGATACCTTCCCAGCGTGATGTGCGCGCTCGGCACCTGGTACCGCGACTCGATCGGCACGCCCGTCGACTGTGCCAGGTCAAAAACATCCCGGCGGAGGTGGTGATAGGTGTAGCTGTCACCCTCGATGACGGCCTTCTGCGTCGCTGTGAGCGCGGGCGGGGGGCCAAGGGGCGGTTCACCAGCTGCCGGGAGGAAGGAGATGGCGAAGGCGGAGAGGTCGTACGAGATCATGGGCTTCACGAGGCGCGAGCGGTGGGAGTAGGTGTAGTCCGCGATGTAGGGGATCGCGGAACGCATGATGTCGGTGAGGGCGGTGATTTCCTCAGGGGTCTTGGAGTGGGTCACCTCGAGAGCTGTGAGGTGCATGCGATGCTGAGGCATGAGCCAAACGCCTTGCAAGCTCCATGTCAGTACGATTCCCTCATTGACGTGGAATTGTGCATCTTACTCGGCGCGGCCTTCCTGAGTAGGGCCTGCACGTGAGCCGCGAGTCTCACAATGTGATCGGGCGGACGAGCCCAGAAGACGAGGCAGTTCCGGGGATCTTGGAAGCCTGGCTCCATCTCGGGGTTCTCCAACCTCAGGAGGAAGGGGTCTATGATGAGCTCCTTGAAATCGGTGGCGATGAACTTTTGCTTCTGCTGCTCATTTCGCTTTGTTCTATGAGCATGGTACAGAGCTTGAATCTCTGCCTTGGGTTTTACACTCATCAGATATAACTCTTTCCTGTTGAAGAAGAGGCAACGTTACAGGGTTATCATTGCAGGCCTTGATGAAGGCATCATATGGGTTCTGGCCCGGCAGGATTGTGATGCCCGACAAGTCTTCCAACTTGTTCTTGGCGTCAGTGGAGACTAACTGAGAGCCCATGTCGACAGTCTTTGTGGTTTACTGGATTTGAGTTGAGGTTATCGTCACTCAAGGGAGTTGGTTGCAAGTTCGAGGAAAGAAAGAGACAACAGCCGCCTCTTGAAGTTCAGCAAATGCGGCATATATCGATACCCGGGACCGAAGACGGACCTAGGACCATTCGAATTGACAAATTGCCAAGTCCTTGTCGTCTCTTTGGAAGTTCGTATTGAGTCACGGCGAGATGGATCAGGACTAGAGGCGCAGGCAGGCCTGGAAAGCTGAAGTTCAAAGGTCGTGGGTCACCGCCAATCAATACGCCCTTCGTAGCACAACCATCGCTGGCCAATCAGTGCAGACGATGTGAGAGCCGTCCTCGGCGACTGCTGCGGAAGGAAGTAAGGAGGGAACTCGATGACTAATCCGGCTGGAATCGGCTCGTTCCCAGCGGAGTTGTGGTGATTCGGGGTTCGGACCCGGTCAAGGCCCGGCCAATTGGGCCACACAGGGCGAGGTAAGCCGTTCTTGTTTCGACATCGACTCTTTCAGCTTGAGCGCCTGCTGTATAGGAGTATGGTGTTCATGGATGGGTTGACTAGTAGGATGCCGAAATCCTATATGTCACATTCCTCCGGGTCATTCGAAGGCACACAGAGGAGGGAGACTGCATGGTCGCAATACCCCCCACTTCGACGTTGGGGAAGGAATTCGCATACACAAGTCCGGGTGTCCGCGAACCGGACATTGGCTAGCTTGTTTTCGACAACGACCGGACTTTATGTGCGCGCAAATGCTTTCCCCCACTGGCGTCTCTCCGAATGAAGCTCTGCCAGCGCTTGCTCCCCTGCCACTTCTAGCCAAGCTACGTCCACCAGCAATGAAATGCCCCTAAACCACTTTCTCTGTGAGCCCAGGAGGAGGAGAGCAACGCTCTCGGGGTGCGGCAGGCAGATCATATCGCCAGGTGAGAAACAAGCAGGCCATGCAGGGTAATCTCCGTCGCGTCTGTTTTCTTTGGATTCTGGCGTTAAAAGAACATGATTGCTTGCCTGAACGGCGTGTTCGCCTTCGTCGAGTCTGCCGACCTGAAGACTTCACAAGTAGTACCTCCAAACCACGTACGTCCCTCAGTCACCTTTTTAGGCAACTCTAACAATTCACCTGGGGTGCCAGTAAAATTCAAAGCTTTCGGCTGTGTTCCTCGTCCCTCAGTATCCCATGCTCAACGGTTGTATCTTGGTCTCTTTCCCCAACCAGTCTATTCTCACCGTCATCTCAACACAGAATATGGACACCACTTCAGAATAAGACACCCTTCACTTTTACCTTGAGTATCACAGTTCACTATCCCACAGAGTATGAACGGGTTAGTGGAACAAGGATCTCTCTCTCTCTCTCTCTCTCTCTCTCTCTCTCTCTCTCTCTCTCTCTCTCTCCCCTACTGCTAGGGACAAAAACGCCTTCGGTTTTCGTACTTCTTACAATGATCGTACATTCTTTTACCCAAGGGTAAAACAAAATTGGCTGAGCAACTTGGCCAGTTGGCGTGAAACAGACAAATGTCCATTGGCCATGCGTCTTCTCAAATTCACCACCGCGCTGCAAGCCACAAATTCAGAACAAGTGTTCACACATACCTAGCGGCAACTTGACATTTCTTTCAAAGAATCGCTTGATAGAAGTCTATCTGAAAATTGAAACCTCATGAACACACCAAAGATACGGCTGGGTGTCTGCATCATTTATGCGGACCCTTTTACCTCAACGAAACTGGTTGCCGCAGCGATCAAAGGTGATATCACACTCATCGAGAAAAGGCGGAGGCCATTCAAATGGAGCCAACTCGCCTCCCCTTTTGTCAGTTCTTGTTATTTTCTGGAATTTCGTAGCCAGGCTGTCCTTGGCCAGCAGGTACACCATACCAGAGTCAACCACCTTTACGTGTTCTTGTTCATCTCACCTCAAAGCAAGATGTAGAGGCACTGTGGATACGCAACCCAAGTCAAAAATATTGCCTTTCTTCCATCTTTATCAGCGAGCACAAAATTCCATATGAATTAGTGAGTGCCTCGAAGTGTTTGCACTTACCCGACGAAGATTTGATGACGCCCCAAACACATTGAGGGTGTTCTCACCATGTCATTCATAATAAGGGCACCCGCCGTTTCGAGCCTTCAGAGATCTTTCACCATCAATAATAATGTCATAACCTCCTCAATAAAGCCCCTATGAGTAGCCCTCGCATTCATGATAAGAACCTCCCCCTTTGGACGCCTCTAGGACAGCCCTCGCCATGCCATCAATGGTAAGGAGTCCTGCGTCTTCAAAGAGGCTCATAGAGACTCCAGGATGTCAGTTGAGCGCACCATCTCCATGGAAATACCAAGGAGAAAGCTTTGACCATTCATAACGAGAGCATCCAGGGGCCCGCCTCCTTAACGCCTCAGGGGCAGCTCTCGCCTTCGACAATAAGGGCGCCCGTCTCTTAGAGCGCATGAAGAGTGGCTCTCGCCGTCTAGTCAAGAGCTCCCGCCTTGTTTGGTCTAGCCCGCTTCTTCATCATGAGGATGAGCACACGACTTGACGAGGACTTCTCTCTAAAATGCTTCTACCCTTTGCCTTTTGCCCTACCAAAGAGAAAACCTCTCCCACTTTTCTCACCCCTCTCACAGAGCTTCACCTTCTTCTACCCTTTTCCACACCTTGAAAGACCCAACTGAGTCCTTTGATGATCATCACCAACCATCAAAAGTCATCAAGCTTTATCAGATTTTGAGGTCTTCACCTTCCACTTCTAGCCCAATACCCCTTCATCTGCTCTGTTACCCTCTCATACTATTCTATCACCCAACAAATCCCTTCTCGTCCATGCCATTATCCCTCTCCCAACCTCTCTCGCGACACATTGCTTCATCATGACAGATCAGGGAGAGTTAGAGGGCCTCGACCTGCTCAATATCAGTGGCATTCTCAGTGCCGAGGGGCTTGACGGCGATGAACCATCCCACGAAGAAGCGGTTTTTGACACTGCCCGGAAGGATGATCAAAACCTCAATCGGCAACCCTTGATACCTAACCAGCAGAACCCCAGCTTCGAGAACGCCAACAGGACCACAGACTCGGATCTTTGGAACCCCGGCCATGATGCTTCTGTGCTCGGTCGCGTCCACGATGGCCAGCGCTCAAATGACCTATCTGTGGTCCCCGTTGCCTCTCTTACCACTCAATATCGCCATAGGGGATCAGACCTAAGCTACTCTGCGATGAACATCAACCAGGTCGAATTCGCTCAGAATATGGCACCCGAGGCTGACATGAGCACACCTGATAGTCGGTACCGCATGCCACCACAGGATTTGGCCAACCATCCGGCGAACGCCAACCAAGCCGGCCTCTCCCAAACTATAGCTCCAATGGCTTCCATGGGCGATGAGTTCTATATGTTGAATTCAAAACAACACGGTCAGAGCTACGGGTCCTCTTCCAGCACTGACTTCATGGGTTCTACCGACAACTCGCAGTTTCAGCCCGCGAATAATCTATTATCCACCCCTCAGGATCAAGCAAATCCTGTTTATACCAATCAACAGACATGGGACGCCCAACAGGACGGGATGGATTCTTTTCCAGAAAACCAAGGCTTTCATTTTCGCGATTATATGCCAGTCGATTGGAACAACACGCAACCTGACAGTCTGCAGCCTGACCACATGAATCAGCAGCTTTCAAGCCAGGTGCTTCATCCCGGCTACGATCTGACGTCCGTACATTCTGCGGTTTCCCAGAATCAAACTTATGATGGCAACTATCATCACAACGACCAAGGGTCCTTCAACGCGCCTCCAGTCCATGCCACGTATCAGCCTCAGAACCCTCAGTTCAATGGCCCGATTCCCCATGTCCATCAACAAGGGACTTTTCAATCTAAACAAACAAGCTCGTTTCCCCAAATCGAGAATGATCAAGATCAAATCATCGCTCGCTACCGAACTGATCAGGACCGCACAATTGCTGCTGAGTACAACCGTATAGCTAACATCCAGAGCTTGCTTGGAGCCCATGGACAACCTGTTCAGGACATCAACATGCTGGGAATCTTTCCAACGCCCGAAGAGCTCCTTGAAGTCTTGATCGATGGTTGCTTGATGGAGAATATTCAGCTGCCAGCTCCAGGCTCATTGACGCGACAGGCCGGTCGTCAAGCAAACCGCCACGAGGATTTGGATGAGCGAGATGTTCTCAAGCCGCGAGACTCTTTCGAAATCATCTTCAACAGAGCATGCAAGCTTGGCTTCGAGCAAGTCGTCGAGGGGGGCGGCGTCTCGTTCAAGATTGCCACCATGTGTTCTGGCACAGACGGTCCGATCTTGGCTCTACGCGAATTCGCTGAGGCAGCCACTGGCCATGGTTACTCGAACGCCCTTCAGTATGATCATGTATTCAGCGTCGAGATCGATCCGTTCAAGCAGGCCTTCATTGAAAGAAATGCTCGCCCTTCCGGGCCCATCTTCAGAAACGTCGTCGACGTCGGTAGGCCTGGAGCAGTTCAAGCGTGAGTCAAGTAGGCTCCTTTTTTTCCTTTACGACAACTGACTGTGTTCTAGTATGACGGCATCCGGTGCTATGGCAGAAATCCCTACGAAGATCGACATCCTCATCGCCGGAAGCTCTTGCGTAGATTTTTCAAGCCTCAACATCCAGCGAGAGAACAAAAAACGGGCATCCGGCCTGCAGAAGTTATTCGACCAATTCAAGGAAAGGGGTGTAACCGACTTCCTCGGACAAGACGATCCCATCGCGGAGGAAGTCATTGAGGGCCTCAAGGCACTTTTCGAAAACATTGACGAAGAAAAGGGAGAGTCGACGAAGACGTTCCTGTCGATTCTACTCTACGTCCTCCAGCACCGCCCTAAGATTCTCATCTTGGAGAACGTAACCAAGGCCCCGTGGGACCAGTTCAAGGGGTTCTGGCTCCCCGCCATCGGGTACACTGCCGCCGTGGTTCAAGTCGATTCCAAGAACTTCCTCGTGCCTCAAACGAGACAAAGAAAATACCTGATTGCAGTTGACGGCAGAAGATACGGTGACGGCGCCTCAGAGATCGTCAATGGATGGGCCAAACTCATGGACTCGTCACAGTGGTTCAGGAATCCACCGGACTTGCAAAGGTTCCTGCTTCCGCCTTCGGATCCACGTGTCTTGCAAGCCAGGTTTCAGCTGGAAAGGGCGTTACTGTCCAAGCCCAAGAAGGATGTTGAAGCCGTTGTATGTCAGAACGACCATCGGCTTGCCCGGAGGAACGAGGGGCTCGGCGACTCTCACCCCTACACTCGACTTGATGGTCGTGGCAATGTCCAGCCACGCGAGGAATCGTGGCGCGGGTACATATTCGTCATCACGACACGGATGCAGGACCTTCTGGACATTACCTGCCTGAGATGCTACGTGAAGGGCTTTGACTTTACGTTCAAGGTCCTTGTTCTCGACCTCGGGCAGAACGTGGACCGTCAGAGCGCCAAATTGGGCGTCTTGCCTTGTATCATTCCGTCATGTGACCCGTTTCTCACGTATTACGGCCGTCCCGTCTTGGGTTTGGAGTGTCTTGCCGTGCAGGGCATTCCAATCGACCGCATCTCCATTTCGGTGGAGAAGGAGGCTCAGCTGAAAGACCTGGCGGGCAATGCAATGACAACAACAGTGGCAGGTGCGGCCATTTTGTGCGCCATCATTTGTGAGAGAAGCCTCGTTGTCAAGGCACGCAACCAGCACATCGACATTAACGGTCTTTCCACCGCTGAGCTAATTGGCCGGGTTGAATTTTCTTCTGCTTGTCCCGACTTGTATCACCCGGCTGGGCAAGCGAGCTCCGCTCACCTTCCTCCTGATTCATCTCCCGATTTCGAGATCTACGACAACGATTTCGACCACCCCATCAACCACACCGACCCGGGCATTCAGTCACGTATCTCTCCCACCACCACCGACGCGATTCAGTCGCCCACGGCGGACGCGACCAAGATGGAGTGGCAGGATGCCGTCGTCGACACCCTGGAGGGCGAGCTGGTCGTTGGGTTCCTCACCGACCTGTGTCGCAAGGGCCGTCGCAACTGCCTCTGCGACGCTATCCGAAAACATCAACATACCGGAACCTACTGGCGCTGCAACGACTGCAATGAGATTCGCTGTGAGTCCTGCACGGGGAACCCCGAGCACAACTTTGACAAGCTTCACCCCATCGACGCCACCCGCTCGATCGACAAGAGTGTGGCTTACCAGCTTGCTACGGTCGCCTTCCCGGCTCATCTGTTCATCGATGCCTTTAACCCCAATGTGGATATTCTCGACGGCCTCAGTGATCAGGTCTTCGGCGAGCACCGCGCCGCTTTACAGATGGCAATCCAGGCCTGTTGCGGGTCAAAGCACTACTACCAGACAAGCCTCAAGTTCAGGGATGATATCACCGTGACTTACGAGTCAACCAATTCTTACATCACTCTTGTTGTCACCGAGATGGATCTCACGTGGAGCCTCCATGTAAGACAAAGTCATTTCAACGTTGCCGATCTTTCTATGGAGTCGAATGAGTCGGTCCAGAACGCAGCCCTTCTGCTCAACTTACTGGGGTATGACATCCGCAAGCCTCTCTTGAGAGCCGTCATTTCGGAGCCCAACGCGAACATTCTGCCCAAGATGTATAACTAGAAGTTGTACGTTCAACAGAAAATCGGCATTCAGGTCAGTCAAGAGCCCGTACGATTCAGCTCTGGCCCGGGTCCTTGTGAGGGCTTTCGTCAGCAGATACTCAATGTACCCGATTATCCTCAGTTGATGGACCAGGTTGCTGAGGACATTAACGGAGAGTTTCACTTTACTGAACTATGTGGTACTCCGTTTGGAATCCTCTATGTACGCAAGGATGAAGATCGCAGCCGAATCTACCATATGCTGCACACGACCAGCACTACAGCTGCTGACGGCGACCGATGGGTGTTGACGAACAACCCCAGAAAGCTCGAACCAGATGAGTCGCGAGACATTATTTGCATGTTCCCCGAGGACTTCACCCACTTCATGGACGACGAGGTTCAGAAAGAACACCGACAAGTTCCAGCCACACTCCCGGGCGTGTGGAAGCCTTTGCAGTCTGACTACCAGCTTACCATCTCTGTGCGCGATCCAGCTCTTACGGTTCGATTCAGTAACCTGGCAGAGCAGTCAGTCGGCCTGGATAATTGTCAATCCTCGCTGCCGTCTATTCTCGTCCGATTGGACAATACCGACATGCACTATCCTGTCAAGTCGCTTTCTGTACAGTGGGACGTTCCCGTGGATACTGCCCACAGCAGCAATGAACCCTGGGTCTCAGTCGCGCGCCATGAAGTCAAGGATGCCTTGGCCTTGTTTTCCTCCGCAATGAACAAAATCAAGAGAACTTCCGAGCATTCGGAACAGATCCGCAGTCTGAATATTGATAATATTCTTCTCGACGTAAACAACCCGTGCCACAGTTGTTCACCCGAGCCCGTCAAGATTCTTCATCGATGGGACGACAATGGCAATATCGAACGTGTCGAGGACGAGCAGATGGCTGCACGGGCTGACCGGGATTTGCAGCGGCGGCCTGCTCCATACGAGATTCAAGCCTGGATGAATCCGAACGTTGGAGGCGCCGGCCGCTTAAGTATCCTCAACTTCAGGATCCTTTTCAGACCCATGTCGCTTGCGCATCGAGCCCACGGTTACTTCCCCAAAAACAAAGATCTCATGTCGACTTTTGTCCGCTCAGCTCAAGGTTCTGGCACATTCGATGTTCAGTTTGAATTCTGGGACCCGAGTCTGAAGGAGCTGCGACCATTCAAGCAGAGTATGGTCCCTGTCAAGGAGGGCGACTTTCCTTTGGACAATATAAAGCAACCCCCCAATTTTGCGCGCAACGACATGGCTTTACGACGTGATCAGTGGGAGGCCGTGCAGTGGATGTTGAAGCGAGAACACTCTAACGACTTTTTCACCGAGAAAGAATTCGAAGAGTGTGTTCTACCGTCAGTCAATGTGCGTCTACATGCCACAGCAAGCATGGAGAACCTCGCACGTGGCGGCGTTCTGGCGCATGACATCGGCTACGGCAAGACTATCGTTACGCTTGGCCTTGTTGACTTCTCCACCGCCAATCCTGAGAATGAAGCCAGATCCATCCGGGAGCGGACGCTGTGGTTGGGAAACACCAGTCTCATCCACCTTAAGGCGACGTTGATCATTGTTCCACCCCACATCGTGAGTCAGTGGGCCAAGGAGACTGCGAGATTCGTCGGACGTGATTCGAGAGGTCACGGAAATGGTTTGCTCACTGTTCATGTCATTACGAGGCCTGCGGATGTCGTGCGAGAGAGATTGGTTGCAGCAGACATCATCATTGTCAGCAGTACGTTCATCTGTTCGGACAAGGTCATGGAGAAGCTTGCAGCGGTGTCTAAACTTCCGCCTATTCACCACAAAAAGTCGGCCTTTAAGGGTCGGGATCATAACGACTGGTATTCCGAAGTCGTCGGGACCATTCGGCAATCAGGTTTCAACTTCAGCAATCCAGACAGCATGAGCAGGGTGCAGCTCGATACTGCCCTGCAGGGTCGACGTGATTTCACAAACGACTGGACTCAGAAGGCTGCAAACAACAACGTGGGCCCTAGCGATCGAAAGACCCAAAGAACTGCACGTACAACCGCCAGGAAGAAAGTATCGGCTTCGAAATACAACGCGAAGGCCAAGGTTGCTGCCGCTATCGACGTTCTGGGAGCTTTCAAGAAAGCTGAGCTTCTGGAGATGTATACCTTCCAGCGAGCTGTTTTCGACGAGTTCTCATACGAAAACACACCAGTCGCTGCGTTCTTACAGAACGCCATCGCCTCCGCAAAATGGATTCTCTCCGGAACGCCTCCTACAGTCGACCTTGGACGGATTTGTGAGATTGGAACGTTGATCAATGTTCACGTTGCTCGTGCTACGCCCTCTATGCCGGCATATTTCCCGAATGTTACGGCTGGACCAAGAATCTCAGAGCAGACTGATGCCGAGAAGTACCACAGCTACACAGAACCTCTTTCCGCGCAGCTGGCCGTCGAGCGTCATGAGCAAGCACAGCGTTTCATTGCGCACCACTTCCGCAAGAACAAGACGGACGTGAACAAGTGCAATGTTGAAGAATACATTTGCTTTGCTCCGATGCAGCCGCAGGAGGCCTTAATCTACCAGCTGGTGCAGCAATTACTCTACGACGCCAAGTTCGACATTCAAGACATGACATGTCATTTTGCGCTGTTGGTCCAAGCCGTGCTGAACAAGGAGAAGGCGGCAGGCTCTGGATTGAAGGTCAAGGCCTCGGGCAAGTCGATTTGGTCCGATGCCATTGATGTCTTGCTTTTGCTTGCGTCAGTGCCCGCCTCATACAGTCATTCGGGCCTTCGAGCCCTGAAATGGATTGGCGCTGACGAAGAGCTCACTTTCCGCACACTGAGTCGACGTGCGACCCGTGCAACTGCCTTGTACTTGGATCGTTGCTCGCAAGTACTGGCATCATACTTTGATCAGATGGCCTATCTTGCGAATGTCATTGAAAAGGACGAGACTCCACGCAGCGCCACCTGGAAGGCCAAGCAAGAAGCATACATGGGCCACATGCGGGACATCGTCAACATCTTCAAGCATGACCAAGAGGATGCTATTGGCGACCGGCAGTGTACCTTCTACCTCAAGAACGCGATCGTCGACAAGATCTCCCGGAAGGGGGGCCCATACCGACCACCGCCGGGACACGACCTTTGGGATATTCGGACGTGGTCGAAGCGGAACGGTGGTCCTGCAGACTTCGGTCCTGCACATTGGTGGCTTCTTGAAGAAGGTGACGACCTTCCTGACGAGGATATACATGACCTTATGGATCATTGGATCGATCCCGCGGTCGACGGCCATGTCAACAGCAAGGACGATGTCATCCGAATCATTCGAGCCAAGCAGCTCGACCCCAACGAACCACTGCACCAAGCAATGGCACTTGGTCTCGGACTGAAGAAGAACGATGTGGCAGACGACGCCTTGACTCGGCTCAACAAGCATCTTACTGGCAGCCTGACAAAGGACGACTTTGAGTTCGGCATTCAATTGCCTCGCCATCGCCCCCATAAGGGCCGAATGATCAGGCCCAGAGGGCAGCCCATTGATGAAACACTCAATTGCTTCATGCTGGTTATCCAAAGCATTCAGGCCGGTATCAAAGCCACGGTTGAAGTCTGGCGTCACCAAGCATTCGCACTCAAAGCAGACTGCCTTCAAAACAATCAGTTCGACGCCCACAACAATCTCCCTATGAGATGTTCCGGATGCCTTGAGGTCATAAACGGGATACAGCATGGTCTTCAGTCTATCGCGTGTGGCCATACGCTCTGCGCCGTTTGCCACCGCGATTTTCAGCAGAGTGGCGTTCGCGTCTGCCCAGCCGGAGGTTGTCAGGCACTGAGCCAGGGGTCTTTCATGCCCTGGGATACATTCCTGGCCAGAAGCGTCCACGATATGGACGCAAACCTGGCAGCGGCGCCAGGATCCAAGATGCTGCAGATCGAAAAGATTATCCTTGAGGAGGTCAAGGATGACGAGAAGGTTCTCGTCTTCGCTGCCTTTGCTGGAATTAAGTCGGAAGTCTACACTCAGCTGCTTGGTCGTGTTGGCGATTCCGTCGGAGTTTACACGACAGATGGTGGAGACCAGGATTCTCAGATTATCGACTCCTTCAAGAATCACCCAGGAAAGGCCGTGCTGGTCCAGAGCCTCATGTCCTCCGAGTCTGCTGGAACAAACTTGACCGAGGCCAGCCATGTTGTCTTCGCTGGTGCTCTCTTCACGGACTCGGATAACTATACGATGTATATGAACCAGGCCAAGGGCCGGGTGATTCGACAAGGACAGACCCGTAAGGTGACCATATACCACTTAGTGTCGCCCGGAACATTGGAATTCGACATATTCAACCAAAGGCAGGGCGGTCGAATCCGGAACTGGGGCCACGCTTATGGTCGGATCCGCCTTCCGATCCCTGATGATGCTCGTGTCGATCCGGCATACCCCCTCCGATACCGCCCTTATCTTGAGGACTCGGCAGTCGAGAAGCTCCTTCGGTCCGTCGAGTTTGAGGAGTTCGAAGGCTAAGCGAAGACATTTGAACGAGGCATTGGCAAAGGAGGTCTTTTACTGCACGAGTTGCAGTTGAGGAGACACAGCCAATATGAAAGACAACAGAGTGGGGTGTAACACCAGGTTGGGAGGATGAATTGAAAGCTTGCTCAGAGGCTGTCTAAGGAGTGTCTGGAGGGTCACTTCCCCTGAGGAATTTTCTTAATACTGTTTGAGTTCATCACTCGTGGAGTGGCCGTGGGTCGAGGATTGAGATTGTATGAGTGCGAGCAAATGGATTCGTCAGAGATTGCTATGGCCAGAGAGCCCAGAAAACTTCAAAAAGATCTATTTGATCACCAATGCTGAGACCCATGATGTGATAGATGTCCACACCTTCAGTGCCTGAGACTTTAGGGCTCCAAGTCCGTGACATGCTGACCGGGCCGACGGTATTTGTGTAGTACCGCACTTCTCCCACGACGCAGCAACGCCGCTTTCCTTGCTCGTACCACCACGACGTCTGACGTCAACCCAGCTACGTCCGCTGCCGCTTCCGACTGACCATCGTACAAGCCCCCTCGCCTCGCCTGCCAAAAAGCACACATATTCTGTATCATCACAGCTTCACTCTCAGACGCCTAGTTACAGCCCAACGCCCTCCTCTTCCAGATCGAAACCCATCCCTCACAGCTTGGCGGCAACGGGCATCCTCTCCGGAACCTGCACCACAATTCCCGCTCCCTCGCCGGCCGCAGCAAACTCCACCTCCTGGCAATCCTCGACGCCGACGCCGCTCGCGAACTGCGTCACCACGAAGTCGATCGCCGTCCCCTGCGGGCCCAGCGCCACCATGGGCGCGTGCCACGTCCCGGCCCCGTACGTCACCGCCTGTCCCGGGTACGCGACGAAGGCCTTCAGGCCCTTCAGGTCCGGCAGCCCGCGTCCTTTCCCGCCCGTCGTCGGGGCCGGGAGGAAGTCCGTCTGCGCGCTTGGCTCGGGGAGGGTCGGGGCGACGATGACGAGGTATGCTGCCGAGTTCACGCCCGCGGACGCGGCGAGCGGGGTGAAGGTTTGGGTTGTGAAGGGGTGGCGTTCCAGGATCCGCACGCGGAACCGGCCTCCCCGGGAGGGGCCGGCGTAGGTGTACGGCAGTAAGGTGGAGATGGGCGGGGCGGCCACCGGGTTGGCGGGCTCCAGCGCCCGCGCGGCACAGGAGAAGATGCTCACGATGGGCTTCGCGGCGCCGCTGGGCGCCTGGGAGTAGAGGTCCAGCGGGGTGGAGACGTTCTGGTATTTGATGGCGCTGCCCTGGTTCGCGGGGACGGCGGAGAAGGAGGCCGATACGGACGGTGGGAGGGAGGCGGAGGGGAGGACGTCCGGGTGAGGGTTCTCGATCACGTCGCCGAAGCGGGCGAAGGAGGCGCGGGTGAGGGGCTCCGCGGGGACGCGGAGGGTGAGGGGGGTTGTGAGTGTTGTCGGCATTGGGGGCGGTTGTTTTGTTTCCAGATGTGGGATTGAGATTATGTGAGACGGGAGGATGAGCTGGATGAGCCTGGGGTGGGATCCGGGTATGAGAATGTGGCTTGCGAGAGGCGGGATGAGAGAGAGGGTCGAGGTCGGAGTAAGCTTCGACTTTCATGAGCAGCTCTCAGTGAGATGGGGGAGCTTCCATTGGGAAGCTTCCCGCTTGGGGGCTGGCCTGTGCTCTCCTCCAGCTTTGGCGCATAGGGCGTGATGGAGCATGATAAGGATGTGGGGAACCAAACGAAGAGTCATTAACAGATGTCATCTGTGCTTAGCAGGCGTTGTTAATGTCCGTTTGGTCGGGCGGGAACACCCCGGGATGGAACTGGAACGCACTGTCTCGGACTTCCCAACGTCAGGAACAACGTCCCCAACGCGCGTGCAGACGAATTGTTTCTCCGCAGGTGAGGATCGCCATCTCTTTGTCCGGTTGGCTTAGTTGCCCCAACCCGATGCGGCTGCTGTGACTAAAACACTGGGTCGAGTGTGGTTCGGAGAACGCTGCAAGAGGACGGCCAGCTCGAGGTCTGGTTCGTGTTGCCTGTGCAAGTGCGTTGAGCTTCCCCGCAAAGACCGTGTTGACTTTCAGTCACCTGCCGAGGTTCGATGCCATGTCAGTAAAGACTGCGTTATGCAACCCTGTAGGCTGGGGCGGTCGTTGAGCTCTTCGAGGGTTTCTGGGCTCTTTGCCATGAACTCTATATCGTCTGATGTCTGCAGACGTGTCTGGTTCCATCTCGCAACTGGCCAATGTGTGGGGATGGAGGTCACGAGAACGGCAGCACTTCGTGAAGCTCGCCTCGGTTCAGGCGCCGAGGTGCTAACATTGGGTAGGGCTTGTCTTCCAAGACCAATTTTGGCCTGGTCACTTGACAATGCCGTAAAATTCCTTTTTACACTGCGGCCAACATCGATCTCCGATGGGGTTCGAAGATGATTCACCTCAAGCAGCTGAAGCCTCTTCCCTTCCAAAACCCAATGCCACATTCGGCGAAGACGAGTCGTCACCGCCATCCGTCCCAGCTACCTGGCGGAATATCCTCTGGAAAACGCCGGACCCCAAGCCCACAATGGTGTCGTGTTCGGCCCGGGGAACGACGCAGCTCGAAAAGTCAATCCTCTCACTGCGCCGCTCAGCCCTCCAACACTCCTTGAACCACTCGGGTCCGCCCCCGGTGCCGATCATGTTATCCGCTTCCGCAAAATACACGTCGACCTTCAACCTCGCACCATCCGACACCACGCCGGCATCCAGGTTCCCCTCCCCCTCGGCCAGAAGGGTGACGAACCGATCGTGGTCCCCCCACGGGCCCCAGCACTCCGGGTGCTCCGCCCGCTTCAGCAGCAGAATGGCTTCGTCGCTGAGACCCTGCACGTTCTCCGTGTACACTTTCTTGATGATCTGCGGCCAGGCGTCCTCCTCAAATCGAGCCATGCGCCTATTCGCGCTGGGCTCGGCGGCCGGCGGCGCGGGGCCGCTCTGCAGCGACGGCAGCAACACGCTCACCGCAGTGCTACTGAACTCGGACACGGGCGCGAGAATGCGCTGGAAGAGCCCTGCGACCGCGTGGAACTGCCCCAGCAGGCCCTCGGGCAGCCCGCTCGTGACCCTCATGAGCGAGACGCCGGAATGGGCCGGATGGACCCACGGCGTGATGAGCGCGACGTACGGACGCGTGGGCGAGAGGATGCGGCGCAGGTACAGCAGGGTGTTGAGCGCGTAGATGGTGCCGGCGCTGTGCGAGGCGACCGAGACGTGGCGGACGCCGAGGTGGCGCAGGAGGGCGGGCACGATCTCGAGCCAGACGCGGACGCGGTCCGCGAGGGGGACGGGCGTTGTGCCGCCGAAGCCTGGTCTGTCCGGGTTGATGATCCTCACGCGGTGCTCCTTGGCGAGGGCGTCCTTGGCGACGTGCAGGTAGCGGCTGGCATGGCATTAGAGATGCCTGGGGCCGAGATGCGGGATCAGGAGTGCGCGCGAGTGGCTTACCTGCTCATGAGGGGCCCGCAGAAGAGGACGACGTGCTCGCGCTCTGGGTTCTCCAGGTCCCGGTAGCCATAGTCGCTGTACGTCACTTGGAATGGGTCCGGCCGATTGGGCCCGGCGGGCAGGGTGAAGGTCTGGTGGAAACGCTGGTCGTTGAGGAACTCCACAGGGTCGTCGGGGTTAGGCGTCACGCCCCGCTCATCTACTTCCTGTGAAGCCATCGATTCGACAATGGCGGCGTCTAATGGAGCGTGCTTGATAGGGTTGACACGTCACAAGGGTAGGTGTGCGCCGTTCGTGGTGATGCCTATCGTTGACACGTTTCTTGGTGTTGGGAAGTGTGTAAGCTCCGGGTTTTGTGGCACCACTCGGACAACTTTGTCTGACGTCCATCGACTGCGCCGCAGAGGAAAACCGCGCCAACACACAGCATGCCAATACGGGTAAACGGGGCTTTAGTGCTTATATTTGCGATTGCAGAAAGGGCCATGATAGGCTGCCTGCCCTATGTCAAGCCACTGATGGATTAGGGAGATCCTCCTTTGAACACGGAAGATGCCTTTGTATTTGAAAGCTGTGAGAGGCGCCTTCGCCGTACACTGGTGCATTCCCGGATCTTTGCGATCTGCGCCACGAGATTGTCCGTTGAATGGTTTAGATGTTCTCCAGAGTATCTAATTGATGAGTTTCAAACTCTTTGAAAACCTTGGTCAGGGAAAACTATTTGCCTGGTGTATGGTTCTGTGGCTGACTTTGTGTTCGATACATACATCGGGCCATGCATCAGTCCTGCGGTTGAAGGGATAGAAGAGTTTCGATAAGTTTCGATATATGCAGTGTTGAAACTTTGATATCAGCCTCTGAGGCTCCCTCCTCGTTTTACACCCTCAACAATGACAGCATTCTCCGGATATGGTTCTCGATGGCATTGGTCGAGGTTGCGTAGACGTGTTAATCTTGCAGCAAACCAAGTGAGCAACATGTCGTGAGGTAGAGTCAAGGACATCAAGTCCTCAGATGCACGCCGCAACTATGACACGAGCACACTTTGTTTTCCATGACCTTGGAAGCCCGGTCACTGGACGAGGACATATAACTTCCTGGTATTCGCCCAGAGAATAATACTTTCATCACAGCTTCGTCCTTGAAAAAGAAAGCCACCGACTTTTCAACGTCCTTCTGAACAAACTGCCCAACCGAAGCCAGCCCACCATCACAATCGCCATGCGTGCCGCACTCTTCCTCGCCGGCGCCCTCACCACCCTGGCCTACGCCGCCCCAGCGGCACCAGAGCCAACGAGCGGTCCGAGAACGAGCAGCAGGCCAGCACCTCCATCGACGCCCTCGAGCTGGACGTCGCAAGCGCCAGCCTGGAGCCCGGCCTCCCGCCCTTCTTCAGCTCCCTCGTCCAGGCCTACTCCCTCAGGGACCAGGACGAAGCCGCGCTGATCGACGAGGTCGAGCAGAAGCTCCGCGACGAGAGGGTCGAGCTCGACAAGTTCGTCGCCGGGCTCCAGGGGGACGCCGCCCTCTGGCGCCGCGAGGAGGGCCACGAGCTCTTCGAGGCCGCTCTCGCGAGCGCCGCCAAGGAATGGACCAAGGCGGTCGGCGACAAGGGCGGGAAGACGGATAACAAGGCGCTCATTGGCCAGTGCGTCATGGAGGCGCGGAAGGACAAGGTCAAGGCCGGGGAGAAGAAGGGCGGCAAGGAGGGCGGGAGGACGAAGATGGTCGTGGAGGGCCTGCCGCGGAGCTGCCTCGGGCTGATGCAGGAGTGGCATGACCTTGAGGGACACGCTGCCGAGGTCGAGGTTGTTGGCCAGGGCGTGGTTGAGTTCAGCTTGTAATACGGGGTTGTATACTAAAAGGACGAACTCGGCACGACCGGGCTCGAGGGCCGTCTTTCAGAGATGCAGGCTTATCATCGTGGTAGTCCAATTAAGCCATCACCAGAGCCTTTTTCACACGTCCGCTCAAACCCCCCATTTGTCTGTTCATGCCCACGATGCCTACGTCATCGCCACGCGGTACCAATTCGCTTCACAGATAAGGGGCGGTGGCGTCCAGCATTCAGACTCACCACGACGACTCGACCCTTCGCAACGGCAGAACATCACCAGTCGCCGACACCACGTGAAACGATACGAACTTGGGCCCGAGACAATTAGCATTGGCAGGGTTTGCCGCCTCTATATACAGAGAGCATACTCTATCTAACCGCAAATCCACCTAAACCAGGCATATCCTTCTCTCACACGCACACCTGGTCGACAAACACCATCCTTTGTACAACCGACACCCAAAAGCCAGGGGGGTTTCAAGAACCGGCTTCTGATGCTCTGAACTGAGATGCAGGTGATCTAATCGCTATGAGATGCCAAAGGCGAAGAAAGAAGGAACAATGAAAAAAAGTGTATGTCATAGTAGGACAGTAAAAAGAACAAAATGTGGTATGTGTTTAGAGATGCAACACCTGAATGATGATAAAAGGGTTGTTCCACGGGCGGATAAAAAGCAGCAAAAAGACAAAACGCCTCGCTCCGACGGCGACACTGCGCCGGTTTCCCAATCTACCCTTGGTACCCTAATGCGTATGGACAGAATGAGTCGATAAAGGTCATGTTGGTTTCGCGCCTGCTTGAAGCTCATTCCTTCGTAGCGGCAAGCCTGGTGTCGTTGAAGTTCTCGGTCGCGGGAATACATTGCCCGACCCGGTTGAAATGCTTCATATCCCTTTGCTTCAACTGCCAATGATTCGTTCCGTACATCGCCAACACCACACTAGCGTGTCCATGGAATCCAGTTTGAAGCAAGTCTAGTTCGTACATCGTACACCATCATACCGCGTGAGTGCGTTCAGCCGTAAAACAGCTCGAACTGGGTCGCGAAGCCAGGTTCGGTCGGCTTGACCTCCTTGATGGGGTGGAGGATCATGGGCGGCAAGCAAGGACGACCGTGCGCTCTCTCCCAGTTCTTGCCTCCAATCTTAGTGTCGACATAACCCATCCAGTTGTTGTACAGCCTTGGCGGAGGCTCGGCACGGTAGTACCAGGTCATACCCTGGTATCTGCGCTCTCTTCCCCAACCCATAGGGCTGCCCTCGCCACCACTCTCGCCGCGGGGTCCAGGGTTGAACCACTTGGCAAGGAAAGTGCCGTTCCAGGGGCGGTCGAACCAGGTAGGGTGAGGCGCAAAGACAGTCTTGAATCCGTGGAGAAGAGCCACAGTCTGAGGCGTCATCTCGGAAGCGATGTGGTTCCCGCGCAGGTTCTCGACGTGCATAATGTCCAAGAGACGCTTGGAGACGCGAGACTGGGTAACGATGGTGGTTCGGCGAGGAAGCGTCTTCGCGGGGTCAGGGAACTGCTCATCTCTGTAGCCCCAGATGTGGTCCGAGATAATCCAGCTGCTGTTGATCGGGTTGAAAATGGGACCGACAGTGATCATGTCCGCGTCCTCGCCAACTCCCCACTTGTACGGGTCCTTTTCGGGGTTCTCGACAGGAGGCTTGGGGCCGACGGGGTTGATGAAGGGCAGCTTGGGCGGGCCCCAAACCTGGTTGCCGCGAGTGCGCTGCTCGACGTCCTTGCGGAAGTCGGTGTCGTAGTCTCCATGGTAGTCGGGGATGTAGTAGCGCTCGTTGCGCTCCCACAGGCCTCTGCGAGGCTGCTTCTTCGCGAAATCGTCGAGGCGCTGCAAGAAGTCGTAGTTGTGGCCGATGATTCTGGCGTCCATCTCCCAGTTCCAGATGAAGTCGAACTCGGGGTGGTCCTGGCTGAACTTCTGCACCGACAGCCACTGAGCCGAGTGCACACTCTTCTCGTTCTCGTCCGTCAGAGCCGTGTAGATGTTCCAGACAGCCTGGTCGTTCCAGAGCTTGGTGATGCCGTGGAACTCCAGGGGAACATGCTCGTTGAGGACGTACTGGTAAGTCGCCTCGTCGTTCCAGATGTCGAGAGCCTGGTCGCGAACGTGCAGCAGCAGGAAGACCTGGTACTCGCCGCCGGACCGGAGGGAAAGCTCGGAAATGAGGGAGCGAATGACCTGCTTGTCATTCTCCGTGTACTTCTTGCCGGTGTAGGTTCGCAAGAGAACGGCGGTGCGGGTGTCGGGTGCCGTCACCTTGGCAGCCTTCGATCCGCCCCTAAACTTACCGAGACCGCGCTTCTCGTTCTTCTTTTCTGCCTCTTCGACCTCCTTGCCATACTTCTCGGCGATGTCAGGATAGGCAGTCTTGATGTATTCGTTGGGATTGCCCTCGTCAAAGCGGGCAGCGTTTCTCTCAAAGCACTTCTCCTGGAGATCGCCCCAGTTGATGTTATCCCAGTCGATACGGAGACCGGCCTTGCTGAGCTGAGGCAGAAGGCCGTAGGGGCCGAGTCTGGTCTCGCGCTCGTAGCAGATGTTGCCATCCATGTTGAGGATATCGAAGCCGCCGAAGCCCGGGTCGGGGAACTTGGCGGGGTGACCCTTGAAGACCAGCAGATCCTCGACAGCCTCGCCAGTGGCACCGATGCATGGCACGTAGGGCGCGCGATGCGTCTTGTTCCATTCCTCGCTGTTGTAGTCGGGATAGGGGTTGAAGTAGACAGGGCGCTGGTTCGTGTACGCCTCCTCCTGTGTGCCGGACTCTCGGAGGCTGGCGGCATGTTCGGCGGTTCTGTTCTCCTTGTCCTTCAAGGAGTTGAGCGTGTTTCCGTAGATCGCGTCGTTTCCGGGCAGCCTGCAAAAGTTTAGAGTTAGCATCCTGCATCCATTGACGTATCCGCGCATCAGCGACGGACAGGGGGAGCACATACTTCTTGGCAGCCTCGTACTCGCGCGCGAACTCATCTCGCAGGTCCTGTTCGTGCTTTTCTCTCTCTTGCTTCTGCCTCTCCTCCTCCTGCTTCCTCTCTTCCTCCGACTTGGGCGGCTCGGCGGGCGCGGCAGCCTTCTCGGGGGCGGAGCGGCGCCGTCGTGGTTCCAAGGGACGACGTGGTATCCGGCAGGGGCGCCGCGCGTCGCGAGGAAGTAGACGGAGACAATGGCGAGGGCCAGGAAGAGCAGCGTCTTGGGGCGGGCCCTCGGGACGACGAAGCCTCTCGGTGATTGTTGCTTGAGCATGGTCAACATTGCCAGCGCGGCGGCAGCGACGGCGGCGGCGGCGACTGGTGAATTAAGAATCGGCGGCCTGAAACCGGGAATTGGGTAGTCGCTTATCAGACAGGCGGTTTGGGTGAAGGATTGGAATGTTTGCCTCGGCGCTACTGAGGCATGCTGCGGCGGCGAAAATACACACACAACCAAAGGAATGACGAACCCGAAGCGCGGTGGACGGGTCGAGGTTGACGGAGCGTGGTTTCTCACCTTTCCCGTAGAGCTAATCGACAGACCTGGCCTGAACAACAACGGGTGCAGTATGAGCGGGACTGGACGGGGGCTTGGCGAAATTGGATAAGACTCGTTGATTAAAGAGTGGCACGGCTCCTATCAAAGAAGGCCCGGTTGGCTTTTTTTCTTTTCTTTTCCTTGGTCGGGGGTGGATGGTGGCACCGCTGCTGCAGATGGATTTGGGGGGTCGAGTAGCGTGGGGGACAGACGCGCCTCCGCAAAATTCGAGATTCGATCCGAAGCGAAACGACGAGAACGTCAACGAGCCAAGCAAAACGTGCAGAAGCGCCGATGTTGCAATTTGCAATGCGCAGTTTTGCAGATGGTGGAAAGAAAGAATGGAAGGGAAAGGGAGGGAAAGACGGGCGGTGACGAGGACGAGGGCGACGGCGACACAGATGGAGACCCTGGAGGAGGGAAGGAGAGGTCGAGCTCTGGGCGGTGGCAGGAAGGACAGGAGACGGGAGGCCACACGCGGCAGGAGGCACGAGGATCTTGGAAGGGGCAAGCAAGGAAGTTCGATAATAGGGAAGGAGCACCACCAATCCCATCGGTTCCTTCGCCAGTGGCCACAGGTACAGAGTACGTAGCCCCTTGGGTCTCCTGCTCCGTGTCTGCACGGATTGCAGCACCAGCAAGAACCAATCCACTGCGTCCTTCGACCATTCGACTCGTTCGCACGCAAGAGAACGGTGGGTTAAACGGGACAAGAAGGAAACGATGTACAGTATGTGTCCGCATGTATCTTCAAGGGGTCCCACGGACGCCTGCAGGTGGCAGATGCGCACTGCCGAACGGCACCGGCCAACCAAGCACAGAGTTACAGGCTGACGAGCCTGGTTGTGTGTAGATCACCAGTTGCATGAGTAGAGTAGGGAATTGACCACCTGCCACCTAATCTCTGAAAGAGGGACGCGGATGTTCGCCCACTGGTACGGAATGCCGGAATACCTCACACACCCTGCGTGCTGCCCGGCGTCCACTGACTTGTCTACCTCCTCCGACGGCGCAGGGAGAGGGTTCCAGCGCCCGGTAATAAATCCACCACGCAGGATGTGCGGGATGCGGAACCGCAGACAAAGTGCACAACGGGCTGACATCTGCTGTGGCGGGTTTTTTCTGCCCGTCCATCGCGTCTGCCAGCCTGTTGTGGCACCTTGCACCGGGCCTGACGTGATGCTTCCTTCTCGGTGTAGTGTACATGAAAAAAGGGGGGTTAAGGGAGCTGGGGCCAAAGCTGGACTGGAGCCGCAGGAAACGACTTTAATCGGCCGGCCGCTTCTCGTCGGTTTCCCCCCCGCCGTCTTTTTCGTAGCGGCAGCCGGCACCCGCGTGTAATGTCTTTGCTGCTGGGCCAGCGATCAGTGGATGCTTCAATTTCAAGTCGTGATTGCGGCTTCCGACAACGGTCGGGGCGAGTCAACGACAAGAAAAGCCCGCTTCCGACTCCCGAGACATCGCAACCAAGAAGCCCACGCGTTCGTGGCACCGGCGGTACACCTGTAGTGTAGCTCCCGCGCCGTTGAGCTTGATGAAACAATCCCATCAGAGAAATCACAGCTCCCTAAAATTCAACCACTTTCTTTCGCAAAGTACCTTCAAGTTGGCATCTCGCACCCCTTGATTTCAATGTCCCAAGCAGCCATTCCATTTCCACATCGTCTTGGCACCTTGGTCCCCCCCGCCCCTTTCCCCCTGTCGATCCAAGGCCAAGCTAAAATCGTCTCGCTTCCCTCGCAAGTACCGAGACACCCAGTTTTCACGGCAGAGGTACCTTGCCGTCCCGACTCAAGAGAAACCTGACATGAGCGGGTTTTTTTCTTGTCTAACCCTTAAACTGAGGGAAAGCACTTTACACGTGCATCTCGCCGGCCTTTGGTCCCGCCCGCGCATCCCACGCGACTTGGCTGTTTCGAGGACGGAGTGAGGCGATGGTGTCTATTCTGCACCGTCGAACATGTTAAGACGCGAACATTGCGATTCGGGCCCTTCTTTGTCCATAGCGCCCAATGTAGTACCGCCCGACCTGCGCGGCATGCCAGATATGTAAGGGGGAGGAGGCGGGAGCCAGGACGGGGCCAACCGTCCGTCTGTCTTACTCACTTGACAAAACCTGCCAGTTGAAGAAGATCTCCACGGCCCTCTGCCAATTCAAGCAGGTGCTACTTGATGAATGCCGAAAGAGACCAAACAGTCGGAAATAAACCAAAGTAGAAATCGAACATCGAAAAGAAAAGAAAAAGCAAATAAATGAATTTATTTTAAATAAAAAATAAAAAATAAAAAGGCTTCATCGGTCCACAGACTCCCGCCCGTGACCGTGCTTGGCCTTGCGTCCGCAGCAAGCCACTGTCCGCAGTCCGCGGGACGTGAACCGCGATTCCCAAACCTTCGGCTGCGTCTTCTCTGCTGCTTCGAGATGGAATTGAGACATCGTACGGCGCGTACAAGCAAGGAGCGGAGTAGAGCAAACCCAGAGCCCAGGGAGGGGGGGGTTTGGAAAGCTCTCATCTCACGCCCGTCACGTCTCAACCATAAGACACCATCATTTCCTCGACCGGCCCAAGAAAGAAGGAAGAAACCTGCAATGCGCAATCGCCCGCCGCTGCATGTTTCATCGATGAGGGCAACAGAAGCAACCATCCTCTCTCTCTCTCTGCCGCCCCCTTCATTCTCCCGCAGAACCGCGTATCGGGCCTCAGCACACCAGCCATCCGTCCGTTCTCCCTCGCGAGTCGTCTTCCGTCCGAGCTCTCCCATCGGTTTCTATTTCCAATCACCACGCGCACCTGCTCACAGCGAACCCGGCCAACACGCCAATCGCACCACACCATTCCACATCCCCCCTTTATTCCCAAACGCCAGTCCATCAACCACGGACGAACCGCCGCCCACTGTGCCGCACGCCCAAGCACCTCCCTCTCCCTCCTCCATTCTCCCACGTCGTCGTCCGCTCACCCGGCACCGTGCGGAACCTCACACAGCACGGCGGCGGCGGCACCGCGCACATCATCAACCCACGACACTAGCGTCCCCCATCCCCGGTCCCATCGCCCCAAAACCAAACCACACTCATTCCGAAACGACCTGTGGAGACACAGAGCACAAAAGACCACATGCGCCGAACCGCTGTTCCAGAAATCCTGTTTCCTTCTTTTTCCCCCCCTTTTCCCTCGCATTGCCGGCCTGGACCTGAGCACTTCCCCCCCTTACCCTCGTTGCCGCAAAGTTCTTCCCGTGATAACACGTAAGCACATACAACAAAAAAAAATTGCCACGGGGAAATCGGCCCTCGTCCCCCCACCAGAAAGAGAAATAATTCTCCGCACGCTGCCGGGCGACGCATCCCGGACCAAACCTTCCCCGCCCCGTGCCGTCCCCATCCAGTGTCTTTCGGTGCAAGTTCCCTCCGGTCGGCAGCCCGGTTCTCCACGCCGGCCGGGTAAGACATCGTGTCGCACCGTCCCGCCGCTGCCGTTTGTGTGTAACGAACCTTCCAACGTAACCAGGCCGAGACACCTTCATACGCGTGGAGTGACGGTCTGCAGTCTCGCAGCAAGACCGTTGAAGTCATTCTCGCCCTGGGCGTTAGAAGTACCTTAAACCCACGTGATTGACACACAACATCTCACAGCGTTCACACCCAACTGGCAAGGAAGGTGTTTGAAGTATTTCTTATTATTAGGCTTGTGCTATGAGCCGCAGTCTCGTAACTGGCGAGCCATTCTCAAATGGCATCTAGTTCTCAAGCACCTGTGTGCGCCCTGTTGCCTGCAAAACCTCCTCTCCACCATGTCATGCACGGAATCAGGCCCGATGCAAGCATGTCCGCCCTGTCTCGGGGCATTTCCTCGACCAACGCTCAAAACGAAGACGAGCCATAGGCGTCGTCTCATGCAGGTATCAACAGAGTCCATTCAGGACTGGGTATATAGAACTCTAGACAACAGAAAAAAAAAATAGAGGCGTATATGGCTAGAGGGTGGTGCAAGTATGTCGTAGTCGTGAAATGCGTCGTAGGATATTAAAATGCAACGTAAGTGGCGATTCATATACGGCGAAGCGGATATGTAGTGGTGCGTCTGCCTTCAATGGCGCGTTGCCTTTGGTGGCTCACATCATGCCGAGTCTCGTCATGCGCTTGTTCATGCGAGGCATTGGCGGGGCGAGGCCGGCACCAGGAGCCATTCTCTGCCCGCGCGGGAGGCCGACGGGCGGCCTCATGCCAGACTGGCCATTGCTGGGGCGGCGACCGCCTTGCCCGGGCCCTCCTGGAATGCCGAGACCGCCAGGTGAACGTCCTCGCTGCTCGCCGTTGCCCATCCGTGGCGGAGGCTGCATGCGGCGCCAAGCGTCCCGTTCGCAGTACGCTTTGCCGTTAACCTCGAAGTAGCCGTTTGACAGGGACATGCCGCAGTCGCCGCACCGGAAGCAACCGACGTGATACTTGACGCGCTCCTCGTCTTCCAAGTACTGACCCTCGATGCCGCGTCCGCAGGTGCCGCACAGGCTGCCGTTGAGCTTGTGATAATGAAGCTCGCAGTAAGGCTTGTCGTTGTGGACGTAAAACTCGGCGGAAGAGAAGGGCTCGCGGCAGGTCGTGCAGACGAAACAGGCCTTGTGGTAGCGTCCAGTCAAACGGCCATCGGCGGAAGAGATGCTCTTGCCCTTGATCGCATCGCCGCAAGACTTGCAGTTCCCCCGGGAGGGGCGGCTGCGGGGTGGGGATGAAACGCTGTGCACATCACTGGGCTGTCGCTCATGTTGATTGTGACGGTCCATCGGTTTGCGGGGGTCGTAATCCGGCGTCGCCAGTGGGGATCTCGCACGAGGCCGGCCGCCCTGAATTGCAGGGTCGTCTCGAAGGTCCACAGAGGGCGCTGCGCGGCGGCTGGAATACGGATCCGCCGTGGGTTTCTTGGGAGGAGGTGGCGGCATTGCGTCCTTGGGAGACTGCATGGCGGCCATCGACGACTCAATATCGTTCATCAAGTTGTCGAAGTTGGCCACGTCGGATGGTTTGCGGCGCGGCCGCGGGTTTGCTGGGCTAGACTGTGAGCTGCTTTGTGAGCTGGCCTGGCGGCCATGGCTGAACAAGGAGGCTCCAGACGACGTCGAAGCCGACGGCGTGTGATAGGGGTTTGAGGCACCAAACTCGTTGGCCAAATCGACTGGAGGCGCCCCATCCCTTCCGGCCGTCATCGGACGCAAAAGACTCTTTCTTGGAGGCGGCGGCCTTGAAGTGTCTGGGCCCATCGACACCTTTCTCTCGTGTTCGCCAGCTCTGATAGGCTCCCCCCTCAACCTGTCCGGTCGAGTGCCAGGCGCCGACGGGGTCCTCAAAGGCGGCTCAACGGGCTCACTAGGGCGGGGGAAGGTGCCAGCTCGGCTGACAAATGTTTCGGGCTCGAACTCATCCGGCGTCGTTCCTGGTGGCCCAAATCCTCCGTAGCCGTTCTTTCTCGGCAGTCTTGGTGGCGCAATACCGCCGGCGTTACTGCTTCCAGAAGACATGAACGAGTTGTTCGATGCTGAGGTTAGTGGTCGGTCGCTCGTGGCGTTGTCCTCCGGCGTCAACGAGTCCTGCCTAGTCGGACCAAAAGCGTTCTTTGCAGCTGCCCGCGCCCCAGGTCTCTTGCCCATCTCGAAGGGTCCGGGTGCAATGGTGTTCATACGTTGAAGAAGGCTCGGTGCCTGCTTCTTCTGCTCATTCGGGTACATCTGGTCCGGCCCGTAGTCTTCCCCATCGTCGAATCCTCCATAGCCTCCAGGGCGTCGAGACTGCTGATTCGAGTTGTAGTCGTTTGCGATTTGCGGCTGGAAGTAGTCATCTGACCGACCAGGAGCCTGGCTGTTGGGAGTTTTGGGCGAGATGCTGATTGACCCGGTTGATGTGCTTATTGGTGTGAGCTGGCCTTGTCGCGAATAGGGGAGATCTAGTTTGGTTAGCCGACAGCGCAAAAGAGTCCCAAGGGTCGCCAACGTACTTGCGGCACTGGTATCCAGTGTAGGAGGTGCCATTCGCCCATACTTGTTGTCAAGAGGGGGCGGTTGGTCATATGAGCCTATGCTGTCCGGGCGAGCTGGCGGCGGTGATGCTGTGCCGTGTGTTAGTTTGATCATTCTCACCACACAAAGTCGGGCGCGGGCTAACATACGCTCTGTACCTGGGCCGCCACAGATGTGCTCGCCCATCATGGAGATTTCCACTTGCAGGCCACATGACGAGCACTTGATGGTCGGCATGAAGCTCGACTCTCGTGGCAAAGCCATTTCGGCTGTATCTCCTCTGTGTGTCTTGCTAAGACGGCCAAGCTCTCCTGGTGTCTACTGAAAGCGAGTCGTCCGTATTTCCAGGCACATTTGAGGCCGCATCAAGCTGAAGTCCGTCGGCGCAGTGTGCGGTCCAGAGGCGGAGGTGGCGGAAGACAGATGTATGCCCAGAGAGGCAATGGGGACAAGGCGGCTCTTGAGTGTTTCTAGAAAAGGCGACTGTGACGTGAACTGACGTTGTCCCTGGAAGTCTAACGGTGGTAGGACGCACGATGGTGCCTTGTTTCCAGGTTACGATCGGAAACTGTGTGGATTGTGATGTGACGGGGTCGTGGACGACTGGAACCCCCCGTTGCAGTCTGCAGGCGAACTCCCAGGCGCAGGTGCAGGCGTGAGCGTCGAGTGCGAGCGCGAAGGGCGAAGCGTGTGACCAAGCGGTGTCTGGAAGGTCTTTTCTTTTGGAGGCGGAGCGGTCCTGCAGAGTCGCACGAGTCCCGGGATCTTGGTTGCTGTCAAGGATGCAGTGTTGGAGCGTGTTTTGGGACCAGCGCAGATGTTCGGAAACACGGGCGCTGGAAGGCAACAGGCGGGAAGGAGACGGGATAAGTTGGTCTGAGGGTGAGTCGCTTGGAGGAGAGATGTTGCGATTCGCGTCTCGAAGTTGGGAAAGAGGGTGTCGGGACGTTTGGTGGATTTGGGGGGAGTCGAGCAACAAGGACTGGTACTCCGTGTCAGTGAGTGAAGAAGCGAGACCCCTGTCGGCGGTGTGGGTGGTCAGAGGGGAGCACAGACAGTGGCTGTCGAGCAACCCCTGGCGGCCTTGTCCGGGCCATGCCAGGTTGGGCCTGGCGGTTGACGAGCATCAAGCAGGGAACCGGGGTGGTTGCATGGTGCATCATTCTGTGCGCGATGGATAGAGCTGGGTCCGGACGCAGACGCAGACGCAGACGCAGGTGGGAGGAGGGACGGCGAGGCGCTGATGCAGAGCAGACTGCTGCTGCGTGCTTGTCGACTGAGGCGGGACGTCGCGGGGCAGGCGTGGTGGTGTCGAGATTTGCAGTGATTTGCAGTCACTGCCCGCCGGTTAGGCCTTAGCGGACTGGTCCATGTCGAGGATCAATCGTGACAGCACGCGTGGGATTGCGCAAGGAGCAGACTTGTTCACCTGCGACAGATGGAGAGCGGACGAAGGGCCCAGTGGCACGCATGCATTCGCGGGTTTGATGAAGGGGCGATTCGACGATACTGAAGACGATGGAGAAGCCGCATGCGGGCCCCGTTGGGTAAAAGTGAAGGAACACTGGACGGCGCGGGGTGGATCAGCAAGCTCCGGCGTTCTTGCCTTGCAAAGACAGTTCTCCCTTGCCTCGATTGCCTCCCGCATGCATTTCACAGCTGGCCTTGCCCGCATTGGGGAGCGGCAGAGAGGGGGGGGGCCTTCCAACAACGCCCATTAACAGGACGATGCCGCTGCATCAAAGTCGACGCGCCGCATTCTGAGGGGGGCAGGGGGCGGACGATGCGGACCAGCAGGCGTCGACGACTGCCTTCCCCAGTGCTCGCACGTTTCAGGTCCTCTTGCCAGCAATCTAGAAGCAACAATGAAGGGCTCTGCGGGTGAGGACGGCTTGGGAGGCGCCTCTGTCCTGCTGACCTGCGAACAAGCCTCATCCCTCGCCTTCACACTTAAGCTGAGGATCGGAGAATTATTCATAAATTAAATGCGCGGCACACTTCAGGTACAGCCGCGGCCGCGGCGATGCCTCCTCGGGGTCCCCTTCCTGCGGAAGGCACCGGATGCCACCAGAAACATGGCACCCATCCAGTTGGACAACGTCGACCCATCCGTTTGGTGTATACTCGGTCCATATTTAGGACGCGGCATGGCATGCTTCTCGGAGTCCGGCGAGGTATGATTCTAAATATGAAAGGAGCCAGCCGTTCGAAATAAGGTGGCATGGGGTGGGATGGGAGTGGAAGCGACGGGGGCGACGGAGCGGCGGGAGAAGAAGAAGGGCAACGGACGTTGGCAATCGGCGGGGAGAAAAGCAAAGAATAGAAGCAAATGCGGGTTCATCTCGCGGCTCGAATGGGTCGTCGATGCGACATCAGTCGAATATGGTTCTCTTCATCTCTGCCAAATTTGAGCAAACACGAACGGCGTCGCCCAAAACGGTTCATCGCCGCGGCTGGCCCTCGGCTTGCGTCTGGCCTCGAGGTCTCTCGCCTTGCCTCTTCCCCCTCAACCGGCCCTTCTTCTTCTTCCATCTCTGGCCCCCCTTCTCTCTTGCGGCGCAGTGTTTCTCGAGTAGCCAGTCGCATGTGCAGAATGCGACCGCCGTTTGGCCTCCCCGTGAGATAAGAGAGCCTCGCGCGAGGTGCCGCACCGGCCAGTTGAGTTGGAGGGCCGGGTACCTTGCAGGACATGAATGTGGGGCCTTGTGGCCTCCAGAAGCCTATCGCTGCTAGCGGCCTCGCTTCCCCTGGCTAAACGGGTCTTGAAGCCAGCGAGAGGCAATAATGGCCAGGTAAATCCCACGCCTGGTTTATTAAGGTACGCTCCATTATTTTAGTCAACAATCACTGCACTACACTAGCACACCTCCTCCAGAAGCTTTGCTCATCGTGTAGTCGCAGGGGAAAGGTGACGAGTGAGGTGCAGGTGGACCTTTTCCGAGGTGGGAGGCTTCTCGGCTCGGCTCAGTCTCTCGAAAGCCATGAGGCAAGACCGCGCTGGCGGGCAGTGACTGCCACTCCGACTGCCACTCCGACTGGCTGCTACGTACTATGTATGCAGCGTGTCCGCAATGCAGCTCTGAACCTCGACGACCCGCACTCGCCCGGCCATTACTGCGCTTTTGGCGGCTTCGAAGGATGCGTTGGTGTCGTTGACAAGCGACGCTACTCTCCATCGTCGACGCTACTCCAGGGGCTGCGCTCGAGCTCCGTCCTCTTCCATCGCCAATGGTCATCTTTCCCCGTTGCGCTCGTACATCCATCACGTCCGTCACCATCACGTCCGTCACCATCACGTCCGTCACCATCAAGTCCGTCACCATCACGTTCGTCGCACGCTTTCGGCAAAACAGTGGTTTCCCGTCGTCTTTGTCTGTCAGACTTGTCACCGCCCGTCCACCGCCAAGCTGTCACATATCAGTCACCGGGTCTTTTGCAATGGCGAACCACCGGCCGTCCTCCGCCACCCCCCCCCCCCCCCCCAAGAAAATTGTCTTCGCAGCGTTGCTCTTGTCTTGTTATGCTTGTTATGCGACCATATTACCCTCTCTTAACCGTCTCAGTCGTCGTGGAGACGGCCGGTCATGATTGAAACCTCAGTGGGCAGATCGCGTGTCCGTTGGAGCCTCCGGGGTGCAAAATCTGGTTCACGTCATCTCTGCTAAATAACAAGCCTGGATCAATCAGGCTGCATCGTCGACGGCAACACGCCCAACACCGGAAGCCCGAGAGACAATGGCGGCGTCCATACCAGGGCATTGCGTAGCATGGAATGTGGCCGCATTGTCTGGAGAGCCATCGGCATTGAGCAATGCCCCCCGAAGACTGCGACAACGACTCCAATGCCAATGCACCGCGCCCGTCGAACCAACCGCCAAGCGGCATCGAGTGGGTGAAGTGGGACCTCTCCTCCGCCGCTGCTCGGTCCAGACTCCAGAAACCGCAGCGTCCCTGAGCTCCGGGGTTCGAACGGAGCCAATATTGGCCGTCAGACGAAGCATCCAGAAAGGGTCTTTGGGTCGCGGCTTCAGTCCTCCAGCAGGCCTTCTCTCCAGGGAAGCACCCACCACACCGCAATTTACCTGCAGCTCCCAGTCGCGTTGCACAAGTCTGCCCCTAGTGCTTCGGGCTCCTTGAACCCGCCCTGCATATGCCGCTTGACTCCGTCTGCCCTACGGCCAGTCCGTATTATGTATCATGGGATGAAATCCCCCCGGCGCTGCTTGGCGACACAGTGGTCCAGCGCCACGCCGAGCTGCTGCAGCTTCTCTGCTCTGCTGGCCTTGAGTAAAAGTCAACTCGAGCTCTGTTGCGGTCGCAGCTGGCATCGAACATGGGCGAAACCCTCTTTGCATCTCGTCCGTCGGATTCGCTGGTCTGGACTCTATGCGCTGACCACCCACCCCGTTTTTATGACCCCTGACCTGGTTCGCCTCATGTCCCAAAAGAGGCTCCCTGTCTGCTCACTGGCTGATCATCAACCTCAGTGCCATGTCTCTTTGGCAAACTCGAGATTATCGACCTTCTCCAGCGTCGAATCAAGACGCACGGAGCTTGACGATCGAGACCGCAGCAGGTCACGGTGGAGGTTCATCTCAGTTCCTTCTGGTTCCCTCATCATCGCCTGACAGATCCTCGGCGGCAAATGAGAACTAACGACGCTCACGATTTTGCCCCTCATGGAATCGGGGCGCCTTGTTAGACGCCGTGCGTGAGATGACACTGGCTCTGAAATCGCACTTGGCCATCCACCAGAGGCCCGTTCATTCACTGCTCGTCATTTGGATCGTCTCAGATCTGGTCAAGCGGAGGTTACTGCATCCAATAACTCGCAGATCGACTCGACTGGTATTAAACAGGATTGGGGGCCGCCAGTCATGGAGGCAAGCCACCACTTTTGGTGCTGGCGACCTCGTACCATGTTGTCGTGAAGCGCCAACGCCGGGCTGCTAATTTCAGCACCGTCCGTTACCCAACCCAAGGCGCTACACGACACGATCCGAGGTGCTTTACCTTCGCGGCTTCTGGAAACCTCGCAGAGTCCGCGTGACCTCCTACTTGTTTCCGCAGGAACCCCCTATTGATTGCAGCGGCGGGATGATTCCTTCGGGAATGCGGCTTTCAGGTGAACACACCGACAGATGCTGTCAGCGGCGTAGTCTGGCTGATACCACTCATCATCAGCCTATCTAGCTCGCTGATGAGGATCTCCAATCAACCTGGCAATCCTCACTTGTCGCCTCCCCCCTTTTTCTCTCTTGCTTGCTACCGAGTCTGCCCGCGCACCTGCCCGAAAGATATGTAGGGTCATTAGCGTGGCATCCGCAAGGAGAAACCCTCGCATTGAGTACTCGCCTTGGCGTACATGGCAGAGCGCCCCAAACTGGATGTCGAGATGCAATCGAGTCAGGCTGCTCAAGGGCTATCCGCGTCTCGCTACAAGCGCTAGCCCCTCGATTCGAGACGTCGGAACATGGACACAACCTGACGCCGTCTTGCCTCTTGTTCGGTCCAGAGCCACGCGTTTCTAATGAGCCACACGAAAGGTATACCCTCTGGGATCCATCCTGAGAAAAGAACCTTGGATCTTCGACCTGCGACCGTGACAAGCTGATCTTATGTGCCCGTCGTTGTGCTATAGTCCGTGCATCATGGATGCCCCAATCGCAACTGACTCGATGCATCCCACCCTGAGTCGAAACTATGCAAAAGAAAACAAAAAGGGTAGGTCGATAAGGCTCGACAAGATGAGACAAAAGATATCGACGTTGGCCTGATTCGAACAGACGCTCCCGAAGGAACAAGATTTCTAGTCTTGCGCATTAGACCACTCTGCCACAACGCCGTAGGTCATTGGATATCCAAAGGAATTGTGGAATAACTCCCTAGACCCAAAGCCCCGCACCTCACAAGATGAATCAACCCTGCACACTTCTGTCCACGGCTCGCTACGGGTCTTCAATACACCCTCTCCAACCTTCTCAGCAAGCTTCGTCTAATCGCAATCAGCCCGCGTTTGAGAATGAGCTTGATCTTTTAACTTTTGCCGATTCATGATGCGTGAGGTAAATTTTGTCTTTTTAATTCCCGTTGTAGCTTTTGAGTTGTTTCTTCCGCCGTATGTCAAAAGGAGTTGACTGGGTGCTTCGATTTGGGTGAATTGCAGATGGGTTCGGGATCTGAAGGACGGGATGCGAAGGTCGGCGGCATGCAGTGTTTCTCCATGCTCGCATCTAGAGAAATTGGCCAATACTTTCGCAAGCCGTTCGGTTCCTTGGGTTGTTCAGAAGGGTGACAGGTTGTCTGGAGTAGCTGGAAAGGATGAACAGCTGTTGACGTAGGCACCTCGGGAGCTTGACTGCCGTCAACCTGCCGTACCTGCTCGAGTATCGAGCGCCTTCAATTGGCCAACACCAAAATGAGGTCTCTAAATCTATGTTTCTATTCATTTCGGGCCGATGAATGCACTGGTTCGGGAGCTTTCGTGGCTGTTGCCTGGCCATCCCCAAGCGGGAACCCCGTCGTATGAATACTCGCCCAGCACCTCGCCGTAATGTTTCTCCTACGTAAACACTTTATCTAGACTCATGACGTGCTTCATGACGAGGATCGGTGGTTGTCGAAGCCGCTGGCGGCGTCCAGCGAGGGAACATTCCAATCAACGGGTAGCTCGGGGCGACAGCATTCTTCCTCGAGAAACCGCAGAGCTTCCGTGCCACCCGCCGCCGCCTCTCGGCCTCGGTTACAGACTCGCTCGGGTATGGTTCGCTGCTGGTGTTGAGGGAAAGAGAAACGAGCGGCACACTGAGGTCGATTGGCGACGGGAGGGGAGGGCTCTCAACTCACCGCTAGCTTCGGGACATGCCCGTGCCTGAGACGGCAAGCGAGGACGTCTCCGCGCGCGTGGTGGTGCAGGCGACTTTCTCCGGGTCCGGGCTCCCTTTCGGCAGCCATGCGGGGCGGCCTGGATGGTTGGACCTGTTGCGGATGAGCGCCCTTTCGCACGACGGGCTTTTGAGCCGGATATCGCGTCTTGTTGGGCGCATGGACGGAGTCCGTCCGGTGGCCGCTTTGGACAAGAATCTCGGAGACTTGGGGCCAACACTTCATGTAGATCGTCGTGTCCTCACTGTGTACGATGGGGCAAGGGCGGCATCGCTTGATGACGAGCTGTTAATGAGATAAGGGACTCGTTGCAGATGCGGCGTAGTCCATTTGGAGAGCCGGGGCTGTTTTGTGGAATATTGGGATGATGAGGACACTAGAATCCAGAACTGTATGTTGTATGCCTGGAGCCTTGGGGTATCGCTGTGTTTTATATCGCGCCGTGAGGACTACGGTAGTGCCTCTGGTGATATCGAAGCCACGGAGCTACTAATGTTCTTCTCGGGGGTTTGGTCAGCAATCACTCAAAAGACAGAAGAACTCCTGTTACCTTTTATGCTTGTGACTTATTAAACATCAGAGTGATAAAGATATTGCCCCTGCCAGTCACAGTCCCGCGCATGGACGCCTTTGAAGCCGGGCGAGGACTGGAACTGCGACGATGGGAAGCTGTAACACAAACGTAAGACTATATAATGATTTTCTACTTTTTACGGTGAGCGATACGATTAAACAGTGCTAGACCTTTCTGGTAGAGCGCAATGCAAACATCCTGACCATGTTGATAAGAGAGGCACAAAGACTTTATTTCCACCCGACGTTGACGCCAACCAGTACATGTGGGTGATGACGACAATCTCCCACGGTCTTTGAGAGTTTCTTGTAATACTGTGATCAAGTGTAGATCTCTTCGCTAGTCTTTGGGGGCTCCTCAAGCAACGTGGGATCTTTTGGCGCTCACTCATCGTGGACATCTGGTGCTGCAGCTACGTCGGAGGCTGCTTACGACGATCAGCAGCCTACATAAGCATTTGGCTTGACTTCCGACGGCGAACTCTTGCAGTACATCTAAAAATAAAAAATAAAAGAATGGGACGGCTCGGATCTTATGTATAATTAGATCACGGCCTACTGTCTCGTTGTCGTTGGTGCCGAGAAGAGACCAAGTCTTGATGACCCCGCAATACATGAAGATGGAAACCACAGCTGGACTGGCAGACAGAAGTCTCAGAGCAGTCGCCCTGGGTGACGTCTTGTATACGCCAGATCAGGACCCATTTGGTAAATGCAAAGCCTCGTACCGGTCGTTGACGGCGAAGCTGAAACCGTGGGCCATCGTGCAGCCGAGGAACGCTGAGGAGGTCTCCAAGGCTGTGAAGTCTTTGTTGGCAGCACCAGGGTGTAAGTCTGCGGTGCGCTGGTGAGTTGAGCACCTATTTCTAGGCGTTCGAAGTCGTGAACAAACCGCGCTGTACGAAACCCTTTGCTGACATGTGAACTGAGGGCAGCGGAGGGCACATGGCATGGCTCGGTGCCAACAACGTCCAGGATGGCGTCACCATCGGCCTGGTCCTGATGGCGAAGCCGAAGTATAGCCCCATAACGGAGTTGGCGAGGCTGCTCCCTGGTGGTACTTGGACAGATGTGTATCACGAGGTAGAAAGGCGTAGGTGAACTCAATGATTGCGTACTCTAGATGACACTGACTCGGACCTAGATGGAAGGATGGTCGCTGGTGGGCGTGAGAGAACGGTTGGAATCGGTGGCTTGTTAACAGGTGGCGGCAAGACTTTCTACACGTGTCGCGTGTGCTTTGCCCGTGGTAGGTGTCTCTGGACTGCATCGCCTCCAATGCTAACCATTCGGTGTCTAACTTGACGGGGAATATGAGGTCATCAACTACGAAGTCATCTTGGCAGACGGTAACATCGTGCAAGCAAACGACACCGAGAACCCAGATCCCTTCCAAGAATTGAGGGGAGGTGGCAACAGCTTTGGTATCGTGACACGCTTCGACGTGGTGACGTTCTCATCGAAAGACATATGTGACAGCAAGATCGTATATGCCAAAGAATTAACCCTTTACTCGTCGACGCCTTCCTGGAATTTATTGGAAATTTCAACGCTCAGCCGGATAGTCACATCCTGGCGATGTATATATACCTATTCAAGACTGAAGATCACTTAGTCACGATGTTGATAACCAGCTTGAAGGGCAAGCAGGAAGCCTAGTCTCTAAGAAAGTCTCTAGCTATCCCCAATCAGAAGGAAATAGAGATGACCACGGTCACAACGAAGACGGAACCGCTCACCGTACCGCCCGGCAAAAAGCAGACACTTCTTCAAATGCTGCCTCTCTTGCGGTTGACCCGTAATCTTCGGGACATTTGGTTCAGCCTTACCTTGAAGAACGATTACCGCATAGTCCAGAAAGCGGCAGACGTGTTTGAAGTGTTAATAAAACGCTAAAGGGGCGCGTCATGGATAACGACTTCTATTTCTCAATGGCCCTCCAGCCTCTACCTGTCTCTTTCGGCCGACACTCGAGGGCACGTGGCGGAAACATGTTTGGACTGGAGCGCATCACGGGCGACTGCGGGCTGCTAGTCTGGGCGGCCCAAGTCGACACACCCGAGTTAAGGACAGCCGTCGCGTCCCCAGCACTCAAAGGCGCTGTCAATTAAATCAAGGCGTACGCCGAGCCACTTGGCGGCAACGTCGAGTTTCGGTACTTCACTACTGCGATGGCTCGCAGGATCTGCTGGGGAGCTGCGACAAGGAGGACGTAAGGAGGATGCGCGAAGCGGTAGAGAAGTACGATCCAGCGGGAGTGTTCCAGACCCGGGTGCCCGGGGGGTTCAAGGTCTCGACGACGAAGGTAGCACGGAGCCAAGGCCGCTAGATGGACGGGTAGGTCAAAGAGAACCGGCTCAAGGCGAGCTTGGTAGTTGCGGGTATGCAGTCGAGGAGCGAGCTGGGCGTTCATGGCCAACAGAAAATCCGCCTGCCTTTCTGCCTTGCTTGCCTTATCTGCCTAGCCCGGTCCGCACAAGTCGCAGGTGGGACACGGCATGCACGGTACGTCGCACCTGCCGTCCCCTCCCGAGTGTCAACGTGTAAACCGAGACGGCAAGGGGAGGGAGGTGGGTTGCTGCCCCGCGTTGACGGGCCTGTAAGCTGCACCCAGATCACGTGGTGTCATGGCCGGCGCCGTCGGCCCAGACCCCACGCCCGCTGCATCGTACTTTCTTGCATCGTCGTGTTCGACCCTAAAAGAGAAAAGCAAGCATTGCAGCCCAGGTGTGAGACTTTTAGCCTGCTACTACTCAGGCAGGCTCGAGGCCGCCAACGCATCCATGCAGGAATGAGCTCATGGCGATGGCCTCAATATGGCGGCTTTGCGGACGAATGAGGCAACCAAGCACATTCGCAATCGGAGGGAAAGTCGAATGAAGAGCATCCTTGTCTGCCACGGCCGCGGCGAGTCTTCCTTCGCAGCGTCACACGGAGATGCTTGTTGCTGAGTTTGGAACCAGGGCTTTATCTGTTGGTCTATTGATACTGATCGATTGGTTGGCTGTTGCATCACGATGCCGTACAGGAAAGACTGCCTCAAGGTTACAATGGCTGCCTCCAACCATTGGTCCTCCCGTGTCTCGCGGCTCGACCACTACGGACAAGAAACCAGATCTGGGAGTCTAGTCACACTGAGCTCATGCGGCTCATTGGCTCCAATCTCGACTGGCCAACGAGAGTCGATATTTGCGGCCTGTTCAACCCAATGAGACAAAACGTAAAAATGAGGCTTGCAAGGTAGAATGCAGTGCTGACAGGAGAGATACCCCGCTCCTGATCGTGCTTCAAAAGCGCAGAATATTCGGACCCTCCTCAGCATCATCCGTCTCGATCATCCTCTGTCTTCAGTTTCGTCACAGTAAACGACCTCTGTGCAAGATGGTCCCTTCTCCTGACATGGCCGGCATCGCCAACTTGGGTTATCAGCTTGCTACGAAGCTGGTGGCCTATGAGATTGGCACTTCGAATTCAGACTATGAAATTCACAGTCTCATTGAGGATATCCTTGCAACGGCGACGGCACTTGGTGAGCTTCGAGAGTTACTCGCCGCCGATGCTCGCGAGATATTGCCTGTCTACACGCATGCCGGCCGTGAGGCCATTGAAGACCTTGCAACAAGATGCGGCAAAGTCTATACCACCATAATCCGCAGCGTCTACCGGGCAAGTCTCGCTGCCAAGGTTGTCGAGGATGTCAACTTCGAGGCGCTTGGCCCAGAGGACTTGAAAGCTTCTAGACTCATCGCCATCCGGGCCAACATGAATTGGACTTTGGTATCAAGCGCCTTTGAGGCCATTGAGCTTCAGCTACGTTGGCTCAAGGCCAGCCTTCTGCTGCACTTGCAAGTGGCCAACATTGCGCGCCTCCAAAACACGTAAGTCCACTTTACCATCGAAATACCCGTTGCTAACATTCCAATGCAGATCCAGAGCTCCTGGGAGTTTCGATGATGAGTTGGCCTCGAGGTCGCTGGCAATTCGGATGCTGGCGCGCAAGGTCAGGGCCACCAAGGCGATCGTCGAAGCTATCGAGAGGAAGGAAAGACTGGCCTTGTCAGACAAATCCGACACCGAGAGCATTGCCTCTGCCGCGCCATCCTCCAGTGGCGGCGATTCTAATGATGACACAACATCCTGGAAGTCTGGTAAAACTGCCAACGATTCGAAAGCGCCATCCATCTGTGGCGATAAGACAACCGACAAAGTCAATGTCGCTCCTGTCGGAGAGCCTGTTGCCTCTCCTCCACCCCCCGCTCCAACAAGCTTCTGGCACCAGCCATGGGATGGATCGCCTGATGCCGGCCCTGTTGACATCAAGTTGCTGGCTCCGAAGCATCGATTCCCAGTCAAAGTCTTCAAGAGCATGGGGAAATGGGTCAAAGGTCTCTTTGGCCGTAACGCCATTCCTTGCCTCAACGATATGGAGCTAGAGGCGACCGTTCTGAGAAACGGGCCATTCCCGGAGGCCTTCTTGGCATTTGAGCCGAAGATGCTGCGCCTGGAGTTGAAGCGCATCTTGAAGCGTCGTTCCAAGGACTCTCCCGACGCGTTTCTCACTCAAGACAACCAGCTCCGCTTTGCTGTTTCAAATGCCCTCCTCCGTGCTCAGAAGAAGGACGGGAGGGTGCGGCAGCTGATAACTGTCGACCTCTCAACCCAGCCTGATGTTGCTATTGTCTTCATGTCTGTCGAGCCTGCCTTGGAACCTGTTCACATGACGGACATTCTTGGCCGCAAGTACGACATACCGTATGAATTGTGTCGAACTGTGCAGGTAAGACTCACTCTACCAAAGAATGAGCGTTCAACATGTATGATGCTAACGTGCTTTGAACTCCTAGGGTGCGCGCACGTCCATCCACCACCGCTTCAGAGATGTCAACAGACTCTGGCCTATCGTCAGGGATGGAGCCTTTGAGCTTGTAGCTGAGGATGACACAGTGATTACACCGGAGGCGTGGGTCACGACAATCAAACCAGGCGCCATTATGAAAATGCGCATTTCGGCCTTCAACGAAGGCGGCATTAATGGCGGCATGTACGTGCCGCCTGGATCGCCTGAACTCCTCACTTGGGCTGAGCCTTACTCGTCGCCACCGGGACCCGCCTGGAGAGCTGGCCGACCCCCAGGTATGATGGGAGGACCAGGATGTTACCCTCCCCCTAGGCGTCGGCCTCGTGTGGGAATGCCTGCGCCACGACCACCTATGCCGCCGGTCATTATTAACGTGGGGCCAAGCAGTGCCGAGGGTTATGAGCTCGGGTTCGAGCTCGACTTCGGATCCCCTTTGACCCGCGAGGAGGACCTTGGCGAGGGCCGCAAGGACCTTGGGCGGTGGGTTGCTCTGTGGACGAACGCCACCGACACCGACTTTACCACCGATTCTGGTGGCATTCCGTCGTACGATGACGCTTCGTCCATCTCATCAGGGTCGTCTTCATCCTCGGAGATTATCGATGACTGATTTTCCATGTTGATGATTGCTATGTCTGTTCTCCTGGAGGTCTGGTGTCTCCCAATGTTGCGAATATTCCGGGTGTCACTCTTTCTCACCCCAAGACTATACGTTTATGATAATGTTACGATATGATAGTTTTATCTTGAAATTGACGTACATCTTTCTTGGACTCGATCTATTTCACCCTGAAATACCTCGCCCGGGCTCATTTAAAAGTCTCCAGCAATGTACGGTTTCTATTCCCGAGACGTCATTGACCAGAGGCACCCAATGTCTACTCGTAGCCTCTGTCTCGAACGTCTAAGAATACTATTTCTTGTGCCAACCCAATTACGATTGTTGGCACTTGAATTTTGCCGATGTTTGGGAAGTTTGGTCACCGGTCAAAACACCCAAACTTGGAGGTTTATTTCGCATTTGCCTCCTCGATTGTTGGTTTCCACAATATCCGCCCTCGAGGTACGCCACTTTGAGATACGCGTGTTTTTGAGCGCTAAGCTATAGTGCCAACAGAAGGTTATAGCCACCAATACCATTTGAAAAGGCATAATGCAAGTGTACCCCCCAAGCTTTAATGACTATCTGCACATATTCTCCTTCCTGTTGCCCCCGGAAGCAGCTAAAGAAGTATGATACACCAGAAAACGCATGAACAAAACAGTCAGTCAGGAACGCCATATCAACCGCAAAGAACCCTGCTCCTTGCTGGGCCAATCCTCAGCCCAAGTCTTGGCTTCCCCCGAAGTCCCTCTCTCCTGCTAATTTAGGTAATTGGCATAGAGCAGGGCAGAGATGGCGGGATACGGACCTGTACAGCCTAGAGGGAGCACCGAGTTGTCAATAGAATTCAGTTGAGCAACTAATTTCCCGATCTCGCTTGTGCGGCAGTATTGTTTCCGATGGATGTGTGTTGGGTTACCGGGAGCGCGCATCCTTGTGTTGCGAGACTATAAGGCGGGTGGGAAACCCACATGGGCTCGAATAGTATAACGCTTATCGCTCAATGAGTCTTTGTGTCCTATCGTACAATGTTCCCTGAGCAGGGCACTTATTTTCAGCACGAAGCGCGAGGAGGACGCGGAAGTCGTGGCCGTTTGAGCCGCGCGTTTAAGCGTTCCCCGCCGAGGGGTAAAGACTGAGGCCACTTTCGGCGGTTGCACACGCAGACTTCGACACCGTGAAGGCAGAGATGGATGCATGGGCAGGAACAGTTGAGTTGAGCTGCATAGCCGCAAAGCAAATAGCAATCTCTCCCCACGTGTGATGCCCCAGCTGCGGGACGCAAAGAGTTGAAGTCGTTCAGATTAAAGTTAGCGGAACCGAAAACGGAAGGTAGCACCGGCCCGGCGGAGTGGGGCCGTTGCACACCAATTCGGAAGCCGGCGGCGTCGCTGGGGAGGCGTGGGGCCGGAAGAAGGCACGGTTCTCATTCATCTGCTTTAGGCAACATCTGTCAACAGCCGAGATGGCAAACGCAAAGTGTAATCTGGCGCCGGAAAAGAGAAGTCCCCGAGAAAGTAGGGTGACTTCAGAACACCCCCTGGTGCACGAACCAAGTAGCGTTCTAGATTGTAGTTGGCGGCGGCCGAGGCGGCCGAAGGCTCAGAGTTTAAACGGACCGTTCGGGCTTGGGAACGATTGCATGGAAAATCTCAAAAGTTTGAATCAACACGGCAATCCGGGCTTCTGCGACCATACATGCCGGTCTTTGGGTCCTTGCATACGAGGAGCTTGGTGAGCTTATTCAAATCTTCGAAGCCGAATGCTACGCCGAATCGTGTCCCATCGGCGAACCTGCACACTTGTCCTCATGGTTGCGGCGCATGCCCTCTTGGATTCATAATGTCAACCAAGGTGCTGGTGCCGGCGAGGTCTTTTGAGTCCAGTGTGCCTCACCGTCGGCGTGCCCACCTCCAAGACCTGAAGCATTGGCGTGAAGTAGTCGGTCGCATGCAGGTGACAGGGCTTGTAAATCTTAGCAGGGCCAATAAGGGCTGGGATGACGGCCACTAGGTTGCATTCCGGTAGCAATCCTATACTAGAGGCTGGAGCCCTAATGAGACAAATCACAACGGTAAGCTCAAGAGATACTTGTGTCCATAGTTGGTCAGATCCAGCGAAAAAAAGAAAGAAGTCACCGTTTTTGAGTACTGGCGTCAAAGCTCGTATTTCTAATTTAGCGCGATGCAGAAACGGTCGATGGTAAGCCCACATGAAGGCTGAACAACGCCAAGAGATGCCGAACAATGTTTTACGAGATCCCGGGGAAAAACTGGGGCAGACGACCCTTCCAGAGCGCAAATGGCGGGGCCGATTCAAGGCGACGAGCAAGCCGGTCGGCGCCCTAGACTATGCCTGATGACCCAGGAATAGCAGCAGCATTGGAAGCAATCCTCCCGTTTGTCGGTCCAATCGACAGTATCCTGTCCTGGGCTTTAGTCAATAATCACAATAGCCGGAGGTAAAGAGCAGACGAGAGATGTGCTGGCACCGATTCAAGCCGTATGGTCCGCACTGATCGCGATACGAACTGCAGCGGCGCTGAGGGAGCGGAACTCCCACGACCAAAGAGGAAGTGCTCGGCAACGCCAGTGGTGGTAATTTCGAATAGGCAGACGAAAGGACGAGTCTCGCAACCGTCATGGGAGACCAGATGAACCCCTCTTGGAGATCAGAGAAACGTGGTACATATCGCGAGGGAACGATGGGGCCGCGGAAACCCACAGATCCGGTCGAACCTGTCTCTCAAACACGCCGCCAACAGCACCAAACGCGCATACCCACATGTTAGGTCTGAAAGGGCAATGATATGAGAGACGGATCGGACTTCGCCTCGGAGTTCCAACGGGGGCACCATGTATTGGTGGACTTGACCGAAGGCAAAGATGACAGGACGGAAACGTCGGGTAATTTGATGAGGTGAGCAAGGGCATGACACGGGCGCTGGTGTGCAGAAAAGCGAACTGTGGTAGCCTTGCCAGTGGACTGAGTGAGGTGACGGGGGATCCGGCGCGGCCGTAATGTGGGCGGGGCTAAGCCGGCGCAGAATCTGTGGCCGTCAGCATATCAGACTTATCTGCCCGTCATCGCCATGCTTCCCAAGAGGCATATCTGTGATACTCTGTGAGATTCGGCCGAGCTTCGCAGAGAGGGAAAAAGAGGGGGCGTATTCCGATTTATTGAAAACTGCGTTATGCGTTGTCAGCGCAACCGCGGACGCGGCCTAGATTCTCTCCTGTTCTTGGAAGCTTTTGATCCTGAGACATGCATATGCCATGCGAGCGGAACAGAGGGGAAAGTGTAGGAAAAGCGGTGGGTTTGCCAGAGCAGGCAGCAAGAAGAGGTCATGGCGATGCAGTCGGCGTCAGATGTCGTCGAGGTCACGGAAGGCGACGGAACGATGTTGATGTTGATACTGACGAGCCGCATCAGACTCGGTGTGCAGTGGCGTAGGGAGGTGAAGTTCGGAAAAGAGGATTTGCCCGACAGGCAGACGCGGCGCTCGAGCCGCTGCCAAACCACCCAAAAGCAATTTGAAGGCGACGACGATGGTAACACTGACAGTCGAAGAAGAAGCCCTGGTCCCTGTTTCCAGCGCCCGACGCTCGAGCGGTGAGCCTCCAGGTGAGATTTTCTGGCTTTGCTATGTGTCTGTGGCGCAAGGAGGCCGCTAAGCTATTCTTGACATTTAACACACCTGGGGATGGGAAGCTGTAGCCACACTTTACCTAAAATTTGCCCGGAGCATGTGCCGACACAGTGTGATCACCGGCAGATGGAAACCAACGTCACATGTTTTCGCATGGGGATTCACAGTGAGCATCGTTGCACAAACTGTACACGCACGCTGCAGGTGAGCTCATCCATGTAAGATTTGCCCCGGCCGCAGCATCCCGCATCTAAATCCCCCAACAACAACCCAATCCCGACCTCGCAGCACAGATACGTCTCGACTTGGTTTACTTCCTCCGTCAGATCAGTCTGTTATCATTCGCCGAGCGACGGTATCGCGCCCTGCACCTCATCATCCTTCTTCCATGTCCTTGGAAGCTTGACCAAGGTATCCTGGTCGAGATACCGCTTACTCCTCTTCGCATCAGACCATCATCTGGTCCCGTCTTCGTTCGTCCCAAATGACTACTGGCTAGTTTACTGCACGACAACCCAGGTCCCAACGACCTCGTGGGGATCCCTTGGGCTTCCTCCTGTCCGCTCTCTCCTGCTGTTCTGCGCCGGCTAGCCCTAAAAATAGCCCCCAAAGGCCGTGTGTCCGGGACGACAGCTTCAACAAGTCGGTGACTCTGGCTACGAAGACAGCAGAGCGGACCGCACGCAATACGAGACATCGCCGATGTTGTTGAGCTTATGACCCAGAAAGGGCCGACTCCAATTCGCCCACGAAGCACGCAGTGCAGTGTAGCCATTCGATGGCACTGCGCTGCCCTGGGCTGCAATTCAGCTGTTCCTCCCGCCATATTCCTGGCGGAACCGACGTCTCCATCTCCGGACTCGCTTGGCTTTTTCAGCTCCCTGGAGACCACATTGCCAATCAACCGACACGGCTCAAGAACTGCTGGTTTTGCTTTTTGTATCTTCTGCCCTCGTATCCGCGAAGCTACACCCCGACTTTACCTTTCCGCTGCCTAGCCATATTAACCTCACCGCTAAGCCCGAGTCTTCTCAACGACAGCATCTTGGCCTGTTTACGTTCGCGTCCTGCTCCCCGATCTGTCGTCTCGCTAAAAACGTTTGATGAGTGGACAGGGACCTTCACCCCGTTGACGCATCCCGTTCCTGGCCCACCGGACGAGCTCCTCTGCCAAGCTGCGAATTCCCCGAACCATGCGATGGTTCAAGTGAACTAAAACAGCCCACCATCACTATTAGTTCCCCATCTCTTCATCACGAGGTGCTCCATATCGTGCCGACTGTACGTTCTGTCCCGTTTTCCGGCCAGTCACGCCGTATGCTTCCTGGTTGCGGCCACACCTCTGCCGGCCGGTATGAGTCTACATTCTCAAGATTACCTCAGAACCTTCAGAGTACCATTGAAAGCTGGCAGTGACTGTGGAAATTACGCTGACGGACGTCTGTATGTCAAAATCGAACCAAGCGCCCGTCGATGCACTACAAACCTATCGGCGCATGATATGCCCATCCGCGAGTACCGAATATGACATGACATACGACTTGCCTTCAAGTGGCTCGTCAGCCTCATCCTTCATCTCTATTCAGCCTCTGTCCCGCGAGCCAGTCAGAAGTCTGCTATACTTCATATCCATAGGGCAGAGAGGTTAGTGCTACTAAGGACAAATCTTGGGCCCAATTTGGGTATCTGACATGATCCGCTCCCCCTAACCAAGTCTGCTGCTTTCCGTCTGCCTGGCTACTGCCCCCCTTGACAAGCCGGCGCTCAGCCTCACCCAAAATTGTCCACCATCGGCTTCTCCATCCTACACATTGTTCATGCAAGGTATTGCTGGCCCGACGTTGACCTGAAGCATGTCCCATCTACCTCCACCTGGTGCAACGAACGTACCGTCTTCTCCATACCGCACGATCGTCTCCACTACAAACGGGCCCTGGCTTGTTGTTCCCTCCATGTCAGAAGGAGGCATGGCCACTGCTTTAGGGGCAGGGGTGGATGCACCTCACCTCTGCTCACACGTCTTCCTCTCACTCGCATCATGGCATACCTGGAAAAACGTACGCCACTCTGCGTCCTTGGACATGCAAGTGCACCAAGACTATTGATTTCGTCCTCCCAAAGGAGGCTAACGTCTGATCCGAGGCATCATATCCATACACAAGGTGTATATAACACCCTCTACCCGTCGGATACCTCGACGAGAATCCAGACCACCAACGCAGTCGCTCATCTTCTACTTGTCTTGTGCTTTCACGTTCATCATGTTTTCCACCTTAATGAGCTCTAGCCTCGGGGCTATCTTTCTTGCTTCACTTGCCCAAGCCAACCCCATTCGTTCGGTAGAGCCAAGGCAGGCAGGTTGTGGTTCTAATGGTCCTGGCAACCGAGCTTGCTGGAACGGAGACTTCAACCTTGACTCGGACTTCGAGATCCTCACCCCACCTCAGGGAAAGTTGAGAACGGTAAGCATTTGTTTCTTTACGGCGTGTCGCCGCACGCTCTGACAGCTATGTGTAGTTCGACTTCACCCTCAGCAACTTGACCGACGTCGCACCGGATGGCGTACACAAGCCAGCCATGCTGATCAATAACCAATTCCCCGGGCCGACAATCGAAGCGGACTGGGGCGACTTTGTCCAGATCCATGTGCACAACCAGCTCCAGAACAACGGCACCTCCTTCCATTGGCACGGCATGCACCTGCGCGGTCAGAACGACCAAGACGGCGCCAACGGTGTCACCGAGTGTCCCATCCCTCCTGGGCAGAGCAAGACGTACTCTTTCCAGTTGACGCAGTACGGCACATCTTGGTAAGTATATTTCTTTGTCGTTGAAGATTTGTGAACCACATGCTAACATGCCCGCTGTAGGTATCACAGCCACTTTTCCGCCCAGTACGGCAACGGCGTTGCTGGCGCTATCCAGATCAACGGCCCGGCGTCTGCAGATTACGACATCGATCTCGGTCCATTTACCATCAGTGACTGGTACTACGAAACCGCAGACCGTCTTGAGCGCCAGGCTGAACTCGTGTCGAACGGAGCTCCACCGGCGAGCGACAACATCCTTTTCAACGGCAAGAACATCAACCCACTCGGCGCGGGCGGACAATACCAGAAGACCAGGTTGACACCGGGGAAGAAGCACCGTCTCAGGCTCATCAACACTTCTGTTGACAACACTTTCACCGTATCCCTGGTTGGCCACAACTTCACCGTTATTGCCACTGATCTCGTCCCCGTCAAGCCTGTCACCAAAGACAGTCTCTTCATGACAGTCGGTCAGCGGTACGATGTGATCATTGAAGCCAACAAGGCGGTCGAAAACTATTGGTTTAATGCAACCATCGGTGGAGGTGGTCTTTGCGGAGAGTCCAGAAACCCGTACCCCGCCTCCGTCTTCTTCTACGATGGAGCTCCCGACAGGCTTCCCGTCGACAAGGGCACACCTCCCGCCAACCTAGGCTGCGCAGACACTACGGGATTCACCCCTATCCTCCCAAGAACTGCACCCAAAGCCGAGTTCGACCCGAAGAAGAAGATTCTTGATATCGTCCTAGACCAACCGGAAATCAACGGCAACAAGGTCTTCCGCTGGAAAGTCAACGGCAACGACATTGACGTTCAGTGGGATAAGCCAACCCTCGAGTACATCGCCGAGGGCAACACGTCTTGGCCTCAGCGCGCCAACATCATTGAACTCCCCGAGGCTGACGCATGGACTTGGTGGGTCATTGAGAACGATGGTGCTCTCCCGCACCCCATCCACCTTCACGGCCATGACTTCTTGTTGCTGGGTACCGGCGATGGGGGTTTCACCAGCTCGGAGACTCTGAACTTTGAAAACCCCACGCGCCGAGACGTCGCGCAACTCCCCGGCGGCGGATGGATGGTGATCGCGTTCAGAACGGATAACCCGGGCGCGTGGCTTATGCATTGCCACATCGCCTGGCATGTCAGCATGGGTCTCAGCGTTCAGTTCCTCGAGCGCAAGGATGAGATCGCCCAGACCATGGACCTGAAGGCGATCGCGCCAACATGCGATGCGTGGAGGAAGTACTACCCGACAGCACAGTGGCCCAAACACGACTCTGGGTTGTAATCGACTGCTTGGGCTGGCTGAACGCACAGGCAGCAGTGAATACCTCCAATCGCCGCGATGACAGGCCTGCAGCGTGGCGCCTGTCAACACGAGCGCACCAAGCCAAACGCCGCAGCCTCCAACGTCATTTTACACATTTTATTGGGCCTTCCGAGGATTTTACTCGACTGTCGGGTAATCACACATCCCCTAATGATTACCGCGGGTGTAGCGCGGCGCGGACTATGGGCGCTTGTGGTCCTGCGCAGGATCACCCCGCTCGTATGATAGCCACACCATCCTGTGGTTGGAACGGAGTTTCGGGCACACACACACACACACATAGTCTTCTCACCACTACTTAATCGGTTCACAATGGAATACTTCGGGGGGAGGTGGGCATCTGGTCGTTACAGGAGGCGGCATTTATGTCATTGGAGTTTTTCTTTTGTGGCTTGGGTTGGAGTTTTCTGGGAGCAGATACCTTTTTCTTTCGGTCCGCTCCTCTCAATCGTGATTGGCAGTTCTTGCTACTGGTCTTTAATACGAGGCATAGAACGGGAGGGCGCTACGGGATTATGATTAGCTTAGCTTTGTCAAAATACCCGTCCCATCTCAAGGCTTTTTCCTCTTTGGAATGCTTCAGCCCTATTTACGAGCAGTGCCAATGCAGTAAGCAATAGTGACCACGCGACTGTCAGCGGGAAGTGGGAGGAGAAGAGGCGAGAGGGCCCGTTTTGCACGGGCGGAACACAATCCTCGGGCCAACGATGCAGCACTCAGCGACCAGCAGTGCCGAAAGCTGCGGCAGTGGCCGGAGAATATCCAGCGATTAGGGAATCTTGGTATGTGTGTGTGTGTGTGCGTGTGCGGTGGTGTGACCTCAGCTTGCATGGTACGCTCGCCTGCACCGGAGCCCTGGGGCTTGCGTGTGTTGGGCGGACATGTCAGCTTCGGTCTTGGTTGGCAAGAGGCGGGCTGTGTGGCGGTGCGAGTGCCGGCTTGGCGGGCTGCTCGGTCGGATTTCGACGAGGATGAGGTGAGACTATTACCAAGCAAGGCGCACCGCGAAGGGCGTGGGCCAAAGGCGTCATAGAGCAAAGGTCCGAAAGATGCAAGGTTTGAGGAGAGCTGCAGAAGCTTTGGGAGAAATGTGCTGGCTAACCGGACATTGCGGAGTGCAAGTGCGGATGCCGAGCCGTGGTGGCATGTGTTGTGGGTCCACGGACCGTCACATTTGGCACTGTCGATCTCGGAGCTTGGCGGGGCTGGCTGAATACCGGGGTGGTGGGGTTCTCTGGGTCCGGTGTCCGGGGTTTGGAGGTCTGCATCACGGTCTGCATCTTCGCCAGGGGCAAACGGAACTCTTTACAGCTCGTAATTGGTCTTTTCGGCGTTGACATTCTGCGTGGTATTCCGCTTGTTTTCGTCCAACATCTCTAATGTTATGTGTGCTCTGTGCAAGCCCTCTCATCTGGGTGGGTTTGCTGTGACTCATGGCCGTACATCTGCTGTATGTGATGGGAGCTGGATCTGAGCAGCCCGGTTCATTGCGAGCCCGTACAAAATCTTGTTGTGAGTCGAGTGGAGTTTCAATTCAGAGAGCTAGCCATGACGAGTAATCTATTTACACGCCTTTCTCGAGCTAGCCTGTGTCTCTATACACGTGCGGAGCCAACATACCTACACCCATGATCACTTGTATGCAGTCGTAAACAGGTGCCTAATCCTCCGTTTAATCTTCCAGACCGGCCGCAGCAAGCTCATCTTAAGCCAGATCGTCCCGCTTTTCCACTTGACAATTGGCGGGATCGATCGACATGCACATTGCCTCCCCTTGCCTCTTGTCCAGTTCCTCGTCTTCCAGATCCGCGGCGGCAGCGGATAGCTCGTTTCTCTTTTCAACCTGACAATCGTCGGGTTCGATCGACATGCACCTTATCTTTGGTGGATACCGCGATGTGATGTTAGGGATGGAGCAGAAATCTTGCAGTCTGCCTAGTGTCGTAAAGGGGCGGAACCACAGGTCTTGCCATACTGAGAGCAACAACTGAAAGCCCGAAGCGAAGGAGTGCACGCCGGTTGCGAAGTCTGGGTTGGGAGCAAAGGATGACTGGAGTTCCATCACAGAAGCTCATGTCAACCTTCTGCCGGCCGTTCGGATGAGGCTGTGAAAGTCTGCACTCCTCAGTATAAACAATCGGATGATGCTTCTGAGATGGCAGTTTCTCAAAACAATTCGTGAAGACAGACATTTTTCAACACGTAAGTCTCAGTGCTTATTACGACGGTGTTGGATGTGAGTTGGAGTATCGTAACTCGTGAACTCGCCCTCGCATCACCGACAGATCAGGCTTGGGTTTGGAGGTTCGGGCCGCTGCCAAAGTTTGACACCCCAATCAAAGACTGATTGTCATTTTTCAAAGTCCTAGTTACTGTTGACTAGGACCAGTGAAACTCTCATCTGCAAGGCACTTGGCACAACTGGCAATCCTTCAAATTCACACCGCCCCGGGTTGCTGCGAGAACACGAGCGAAGATATCGGCGGATGAAGAGGTAATTCCCTACGCCATAGAAAGTAGACTTCTTCAAATGTAAGATATTGTATTGAATTTTGATGCGGTGATCATTCGTATCGCTTCCGGGGGGACTGGCTGGTCGTGGCCAACCCTTATCATGGGCCATCAAGGTTCTCCTTGACGCAAGGTATTTCACAGCCATTCTAGTAGAGCTCTAAATTCTCCAAATTCTCTAGGTGAATCAAGCCATTTGGCGCCTGTATTTCTGTCAGCTGTCTCGATCGTCAAGCGTTTTTGAGGTAACCCTACCGGAATATATTGCCTCAGTCTTACTCCGGCCTGCGCAAACACCGCCGCTGTTTCTGTGTCCATGCTATAACCGTGAGCATACACCACCTCCTCGATGCCAACCTGACAGATCTTGATGCTGCAGGTCAGGCATGGGCATGTATCGCAGTACAGCACGGCACCCTCACGAATGCGCTCGCGGCCCGCCTCCAGTAGCGCGTTCTCCTCAGCGTGGATGCACAAACACGTTGCCAGGCCGACACCGGACGAGTTTCCCGAGTTGCATCGCGAGCAGCCGCCATCAGAGCAGTTCTGCAGACCACGGGGCGTGCCGTTGTAGCCCGTGGAAATGACGCGCTTCTCGCGACCAACAAGCACCGCACCGACGCGGCGCTTCATGCAGTTTGAGCGCAACGAGGCGAGCTCGGCGAGAGACATAAAATAGGCGTCCCAGCTGGGCCGCAGACGGACCGGGTCGGCGAGCTGTAGCTTGCCGAGGGTGGCGTAGAGGTGGGCGAGGGAGGACGAGGTGTTGAGAAGGCGGACGGTGGCGCGGGAGATGAGGGGTTGCAGGCCCTGGTGCGGATCGTAGAGGTGGCTATCTGAGGCAAGGGCGAAAGACTCGAGGGTGCAGTGAGGGTTATGCAGAGCGCGGAAGCGGGCGTGTCGGACGGTCAGGGGCGCGTCGACGGAGATGAGCATGAAAAAGGGGCGGCGGGAGAGGGTGTCGAGGATGGCCTCGTTGTGCACGTCAGTCGTGACGAAGCGGGATTGCCAACGGGTTGTGACGTAGTCCAAGAGGGCGTCGGCGGAGGAGAAGGCAAGTTCGTTGGAGGCTGGGGCGTGGAAGCCGTTGGTTGGCGGCGGGTAAGGATGAGAGGCCTTCGACACTACTGAGTAGGCGCCGACGATCATATATGACTTGCCAGCCTCCCTCGCTGGGCTTTCATTTCTGTCGCTCTCCTGGGTCGGGAGCGGGCAGTCAGTCTTGACATGGCCCTTTTGTTTGCAGGTGAAGCACACTGGGACTTTCTTCTTCTTTCCCTTCTTATTGGATGAAGACTGATGTTGAGCTTCCGGTTCGTCGTTGCCGGTGCTGGACGGTGCGAATTCCGGCTCCGGTGCTTGCGGAGCATTGTATGCCGGCGTCTCGTCCCGGGGTGGAGTTGATGAAGGATCTTCCAGACGGAGCAGCTTGAAGCCGTGGTGCTCTACCAAGTACCGGGCGACGGTCTTCTTGCCGGCGCAAATGCCTGTTCGGTGTTAAAGGCGCCCCCTTACCATACCATACAGAGGGGATGAGCTTGGTTCAACTCCGGAGGAAACTCACCGCCGCAAATTCCGATGAGCATCCTGACTAAGGCGTTGGCTTTCTAATTGCAGAAACCTGGGTAGATGCTCGAAGAGTTTGTTTCTTTGTAAGTGGGCGTTGAGAACTGCGATAAATGTCGAACTGCTGGCTGTGTACTGCAAGCTTTGCAAGTCAACCCGGCAACCGGCGTCCAATGGAAACGTCGCGATGCGGATTCCTTGCATAAGACGCGTCTCCACGCGTAAAGGGGGTTTCCGCTTCGGGTCCGATCGGTCGGGCTCACCCCGCGTCCATCGGACCAAGGTGGTCCGGGGTTTAGCCGGCGGGACCTGCAGGGCATGACACAACAACCCCGTGCACCGAGCTCCCCCACCTTGGGAGTCCAACTGGGCAGCTAGCAGCAGCCTGGAGGGGGACGCTGGAGGGGAGCTGCTGCCCTACCTATCATGCCTCATCTGTCAGACAACCATCTCACTCCCAGCGAAGCTCTCACCAGCCTTGTACTCGTGACTCGTTGATCCAGGCAAGGCGTGATTTGACTCCTTGCGCAGGTGACCCTCTCCAACTCGATATTTCCAAGCATCTTTCCATTACTAGCGACTTCGCCCGGACCCCCCTCCGCTTTGTCCGGAGTCCATCTGGAAGTGCGACCTGCCTCTTCCGTCGCACCGCGAGGGCCTTGAATCTTTTTGAGTCATTTCAACCCAGAGCAGCGCCTGATTCAGACGTCTTCTCCTACATACTCATTCCCCCGAAGCTTTCCAGACACTTAGACATCTCTCTGCGTCTACATTGCGGCGTACCTCAAGACCCGACTTACGGTGCATCGTATCGCGAATAGTACTCCCGCTCCAACCCGGCGCCCAGTAGCGCGCGCCCACCAACGCTCGCCCGCCATGGCAGCGATCCAATATGCGCCGTTCTCCTCCGAGATCGAGCTCCCGTTCTACGCCGCCCTCTTTTCCTCCAAGCTCGAACATGACAAACTTGACGACTCGGCGCGCCGCGTCCTGGGCCAGTACACGACCCTGCCGGTCGAGCCGGGCCAGAGCTGCAAAATGTCAATCCTTGGCAATGCACTTACCAGCGACCAGTAAGGTGCTCGCGAAGAGCGTGAGGTCTGCTTCATGTTGACCACGTCAGGACTGATGAGGAGAGCAGGCCCAACGACGAGCATGTCCGCGCTGAGGGCTGGATCAAGAATGTCAACACGATCGAAGACTTCAAGAACACCGACAAGCAAGCCATGTTGAAGCTTGCAGCAAGACACGTAAGCTCGAATCGTAAATCCTGTACAAAACGTGCGCATATAGCTGACGCCTGCCCTCCAGGTCTGGGACGCCATCAACGACGGCACCATCTACTCTGTTCCCTCCCTCCTCTCGTCCTTCACGATCCTCTCGTATGCCGACCTGAAGAAATACAAGTTTACATACTGGTTCGCATTTCCAGCACTGCATTCAGACCCCCAGTGGAAGCGCGCAGGCCCGATCGGCCGCCTTGACCCTAAGGAGAGCACGGCGCTGGTCGACCGGGTGGGCACCTGGCAAGCGAATCGCGACAAGAGGCAGAACGGCTTTTTCCTCGCCAAGAAGGCCCGAGGGGTGGATGTTAGCGATTTGGATAAGGACGCAAACAGCGATCTCCACGACCTCAACGACACTTTTGGCTACGTGTGGGAGGTTGCTAACCTCGGGGACTTTGAGAACGGCTTCTTTGACGACGTTGCCGAGGAGGACCGATACGTCGCATTCGTTGACCCGTCGACGTACCCCGAGAACCCGTCTTGGCCTTTGCGCAATCTCCTGTGGCTGATCCGACAGCGGTTCCGCCTGACGAAGGTACAGATCCTGTGCTACCGGGACATCAGATCAAGCAGACATGCTGCTAGAAGCATCATCTTGCCATTGGAGATGGACCAGGTAGAGCCTCTTGCGGTCACGGAGATGCCCAAGGTCACTGGCTGGGAGCGAGATGGAGAAGGGAAGCTTCGGGCCAGGATTGCGAACCTCGGCGAGTACATGGACCCTACACGACTGGCTGACCAATCCGTGGATCTGAACCTCAAACTCATGAAATGGCGGATTTCGCCGAACCTGGATCTGGACACAATCAAATCCACAAAGTGTCTACTTCTAGGAGCCGGTACGCTCGGCAGCTACGTATCCAGGAACCTCATGGGCTGGGGCGTCCGCAAGATCACCTTCGTAGACTATGGACGTGTATCATACTCCAATCCCGTACGGCAGCCTCTGTTCGAGTTTGAGGACTGCTTAGAAGGTGGCAAGCACAAAGCACCGCGGGCTGCCCAGGCCTTGAAGAGGATTTATCCCGGTGTCGAGAGTGAAGGCCATGTTCTGTCCGTTCCCATGCTGGGGCATCCCTTCACGGATGAGGCTAGAAGTAAGGCGGATTACGACAAGCTGAAGCAGCTGATCGACGACCACGATGCCATCTTCCTTTTGATGGACAGCCGAGAGTCAAGATGGCTCCCAAGTGTTTTGGGCAAGGCCGCTGGCAAGATTGTGCTCAACGCCGCGCTCGGTTTCGACTCATTTGTGGTAATGCGCCACGGTGCTGAGCCTGATAACGTCCAGCCAGAGGACAAGGAGCGCAAGACGCTTGGCTGCTATTTCTGCAACGATGTCGTAGCCCCGGCCGATGTGAGTATCGCATATCACTGCTGCCGAACTATTACTGACATTGTGCAGTCGCAAAAGGACCAGACTTTAGATCAGCAATGCACAGTCACTCGACCCGGTGTAGCCGCGATCGCCTCAGCGCTCCTCGTCGAGCTTTTCGCAAGTCTCCTCCAGCATCCTCTCAAGCAACACGCGCCAGCGCCCCAGACATCGAACGACGAGAAAGACCCCCATGACCACGCTCTGGGACTGGTACCCCATACTGTCCGTGGCTACTTGCACAACTTCAACAACAAGGTGATTCGCGGAGAGTCATACCCGTGCTGCAGCGCTTGTGGTCCTCCGATTCTGGAGGCGTACCGGAGCGACGGCTGGAAGTTCGTGAAGAAGGCGCTACTGGAGAAGGACTATGTTGCCGAGCTGTCGGGACTTGCAGAGGTGCAGCGAGAGGCTGAGAGGCGGGCGGCTTCGATGGACTGGGAAGAGGAGGAAGATGGAGCAGATGATGGTGATGGAGAGTTGATCTGAAGGATACAAGGCGACTTTGGCCTTCACAACGAGCATTCACGGCGGAATAGACGAGGGGCTGGCGTCTTCGGTGGTGGATTTTATGGCGTTACGGTACAGGAGTGTGGAATCTCACGGCGACAGGTTTTTGGTTTACAGCTAGCTTCTTGCAAGGCCAGCGTTGGATTATGACGATGGCTAGCCAAACATGGCCGATGTCACGAAACACTCCCTTAGAGAGGTTCATTCCCGATTACAAAGCATAAAGGTGCCATTCAAGTAAGCCTTGAGTTGATGGCTGTCTTGATATCTTAATGCACAGAACGAAGAGACCTTTTGACAATGATGACGATGATGATGTGGTGCATAAGGCCAGTGCAGATGACAGGGTTCCCCACACTAGCTGGCCCTCTGCTTGCCGCCCGTGACCGAGAGATGCAGCTGTTTCACAAACCCCCGAGTGTTCCGCCTTCTCTAACAGACTTCCCAGCATCACACACGGATACCTGTTAGTGACTCTACATCTCCAAGCATGCTATTTTCGGAGCCTAAGCCGATTCCACAGCGGCTCCCGACGCGCTATGGACACTTGGAGGGATTACCTAAGTGCGCTAAGGCACAGCGTGCCTTTCTTTTAGTCAGGTGTCCCGGTTCCGGCACGACACACGACACCCCTTGCGAGCGCAGTAGGGAGCAAAACACGGTGTTCCGCCCGCCTTCATCTCATCCATCATCTTGTGCATTTGTGCTGTTGCATCATTTGTAATCCATGGGTGCTTTCATTTTTCATCGCTGAGCTCACATCCCCTAGTTCGTTGGAAGATGTGGAAGAAGAAGAGTTGGAAAGCTCAGAATTGAATGTTTGGAGACCGCGCTGGAAGTGAGACGAAGTCCGGCTTGACGAATTAGAGGTGAACGACGACCGCAAACGACGACTAGACACATCTTGGTCTCACACCTTGCCAACGTCACGCGTACGCGGCACGCACCGGCGCTCTCCCGCCGACATCCACACATCACACCTCGGACTCTCACTCATTCAGCCGCCGCACACCGGCCCCACGAAAAGCCATGCTGCGCTCCATCCTCCGGCGCTTGACGTCGGACCGGCCCGAGTCGGTCAACGACTACATCGGCGTCGTGGTACCGTTGGAGGAGGCGCACCTGTACAGCCACTCGGCGCGGACGGGCAAGTGCGAGTTTGAGGAGCGGCCGAGCCAGGATGGCGACGACGATGCAGCGGAGGATGATGGCAAGGATCAGGGCGAGACCGCGGGGATGCTCGAGATGAGTGCCGCGGAGTACACGATTGAGGGGCTGAGGAAGGAGGTGAGGAGGGGTGGGAAGGGGCAGTGGACTGAGTATGAGTGTGAGTTTTGAACTTTCTTGGACGGCGAGGATTGAGAGTGCCGGTGAGACGGGTGCTGACGAGGTGGACAGTGAAGTCGAAGCTTATCAACAAGGCGATCCAGGACATTGGGATGGGGAGGTATAACTGGCAGCTCTTCGTTTTGTGTGGATTCGGGTGGTTTGCGGATAAGTAAGTCTACAAAGACCGCCGTTCCTAGGTGTGAAGGGTACTAACTGTCGTTTCCAGCTTATGGATGCACGTAAGTTGACCAGCAAACTTCTGCCCGTATTTGATCAGCATCGGAAGAGACGCTAACTATACCCCCAGGGCGTTGCCCTCACTCTCCCTTCTCTCTCTGCAGAATTCGGCATCTCGGAACAACGCGTCCGCTACACGACGTCGTCCATCTTCCTTGGCCTCTGCTTCGGCTCCTTCGTCTGGGGCATCGGCTCCGACGTCCTCGGCCGTCGCGTCGCCTTCAACCTCACCCTCCTCATCACCGGTGTCTTTGGTATCCTGCTGGCCTTCGCGCCGACTTGGGGCTGGGTGAACCTCCTCTTCGCGGCCCTCGGCTTCGGTGTCGGCGGAAACCTCCCCGTCGACGGCGCGCTGTTCCTCGAGTTCCTGCCGGACGCGTCGAGCAGCCTGCTGACCCTTTTATCGGTGTGGTGGCCCGTCGGCCAGCTGTCCTCATCGCTGGCGGCGTGGTATTTCATCGCGAACTGGCCCGCTGAAGAAGGGTGGCGGCGGTTCGTGCTGACGATTGGGCTGATCACGTTCTTCATGTTCGTTGTGCGCTTCTTCGTGTTTCGCCTCTTCGAGTCTCCAAAGTTCCTGCTCTCGAAGGGCCGCCAGTCCGAAGCTATTGCGGTCGTTCACGGCATCGCCTCTCGCAACGGCGCCAAGACCTGGCTCACAGAGGAAGTCCTCGATGCCGTCGTGGACGGTGTAGTTGACGATGACGAGCAGGAGCGCTCCAGGAGTAGCCGCGCGAGTATGCTTCACGGATCGGGGGGACAACGAACGTCCTCCGCGAGAGGATGAAGGCCTTCTCCGCAGACCGCCTTCGCCCCCTTTTCAAGACTCGCACCCTTGGCCTTGCTACCGTCATCGTCTGGTTTGTCTGGGCGACCATCGGCATGGGCTACCCGCTCTTCAACGCCTTCCTTCCGCAGTACCTCTCGCACGGCGGCGCGGCCCCTCCGCCCGAGGACTCTCCCGACGCGGGGGCGACGCCCATCACCCCCGACACATACCGCACCTACGCCATCACCTCCGCCGTCGGCGTGCCGGGCAGTCTGCTGGCGGCCTACCTCGTCGACCACAAATCCCCCTGGCTAGGCCGTCGCGGCACGCTCGCGTGCTCCTCCTTTGTCTCGGCCATTTTCTTGTTCATGTTTGTAAAGTTCGGCACCTCGCCCGCGTCGCAGCTCTTCTTCTCTTGCGTCGAGGCCTTTTCGCAGAACATCATGTACGGCGTGCTCTACGCCTTCACTCCCGAAATCTTCCCCGCGCCCGTCCGCGGGGCCGGGACGGGCGTGGCGAGCTTCCTGAACAGGGCCATGGGGCTGTTGGCGCCGGTGCTGGCGGCGAACATGCCGGGCGATGGGACGACGACGCCGATTTACTTGTCGGGTGCGTTGATCCTGGCGGCGTTTGTGGGGATGTGTTTGATTCCTATCGAGACGAGGGGGCGTCAGAGGTTGTGAATGGGTTTTGCTTCTTGTCGACATAGAGGTGTGCATGGGGCGTTGGTGCTGTAGATTAATGTTACTTGCTTTCGTCCAGACCCTCCAGCCAGTCTGGCTGGCTGTTCTCCGCCCACGTTCGCTCTTGTCTCTTCTCCCTGGTGTCAGGGGCGTTCACATTACTCTTGCCTGGCTGGCTGCCTTCGCCTTCCCACCCACAGCAGTGTCCCCTTTGGATTTGTCCTCCACATGGATGACCTGGCATGTATGCCCTTGGCACCTGTCAAAAACGTGTTGTCTCTTGACGCCTCCTCCAATTTCTCCATGCCACATACACTTCCCTTTTCTTTGAACCAGAACAGTTTTTTGACACAAATAAGCTGATCCCCAAGCTTCCAGCTTCGAGGGAGAAAACGATACATGCAGTATTCTCAGCTCTTCCTACTGGACACCCTTGATTAACCAGCCACCATGAACGGCATCGTACTCAAGTTCAACAAACTCCCCAGGCCCCAGACTATCCATTCTGGCTTGCCAAATCACTGGGTCTTCGGATTACGCTGGGTGTCCGATGAATGGGCTCATGATCTCATGTGCGCTATCCACCCGCAGAGCAAAACCATGGTCTTTAAAGCGTCTGAGATTCTGCGTCTATCAACAGACACCGAGCAAGCCAAGAAAGCGGCCACAGCCCTCCTCAAGCTATTCATTCAAAATTCCATAACAAACCAGGGCTCAGGGTCACTTATCGCTCCTTGGAGCTGGGCTACCGATGATCCGGAACTAGCCGCAACCATCGGAGACGAGCTCAGACGCCTCGGCGTCAAGCATGAGCTTTGCCATGTGGGCATTTGCTCTGCGAAGGACACAGAGATCCTCGACGAAGGATCCGAGCCTCATCTCCGGATGTTCAGGGAGGTTACCGACAACGATGTTCCGCACTGGTTCGTGGCTCCGCCAGGAGATGAATCGAGATGCCATGGTTGCGGACTAGCCAAGGAAAGCTTCCCACAACCGCTCAGGATATACCCTACGTACAGTGAAGAGTGGTATCACTCGAGTGCTTGTCAGTGGCAGCACCGGAAGAAGCATACGTCCACATGCCTCACCAACCGCTTGGAATCCAGCGACAATCTATCATCTTCCCGTGGTACCCAGGGAAATCCGGATACAGAAAACTGCTGCAGTACCAACGCGAGTACAATTCCCGAGGGCTCGGCTGCCAATGCGGGCTCTTAACTCAAAATTCTCATCCGATAGGGCACGCCAGGGCATGGAGTGAGTTTCTCAACAACCTTGAGCAAAACAACTGGAAAACAAAACGAAGCAAATCTGTCCGCCGCCTTGTGCCCACATGTAAAGACACACCTGAGTAGGTACTCTTCAGTTCGAATCGACGGACGAGCATGGAAGATCGCACGTACGAACCGGTTCCGAGATCCTCCTACAGAAACCTGCGGGTCATCAAGGTACAAGCTTGGTTCATTTCTTGGTCCTGCCGCGCCAAGTTAATCTACGCTCGGCAACATGTTGAACTCTAGAGGATGGATGGAGTCAACAAGATGAACCACCTAGTTTTGCAGGTTGGCGCTCGAAAAGAAGAATGATATGACCGCTGTTCTAGCGTTATTCTGTGCAGCCTGTGCAGCCTGTGCAGCCAACCGCATGTAGCGGACTGCGATTACCACACTTAAGCAGGGGGTTTCTTATGGTAATCAGTCAGAAGCGATAGTGAGAAGCGAGAAGTTCACTAGCCTTCACTTCTTGTCTTCATCATCCTGGGTTGACCCAAGTATCATTGAAACCACATGCTGCTCCTGAGCCCCCGACTACATCAACACCTTGGTAAAGGCATCCCCTAATCCGCGTTCCACCAACCACCCCTCTACGGCTTTCATATCGCTCCTATTCGCCCTTTGGCCCCTCCTCTCGCCCACAGAGTCTGTAATCTCCTGCATGTCTGCAAACGCCCGCGTCGCGATGTCTTTTTCGCGATGCCTCTCGCTGACCTTTTTGTGATGCGCGGGGATGTCGCCCCAGCTTTCCGTCTTGATGAACTTCATGTAATCATCAATCTTCTGCGACCCGCCCTCGAGACATAGCAACCCGGGTTTCCCCGCATAGAGGAAGCCCGTGAGGTTGTAGCCCGGCGCGTTGATGATGAAGTCGTCGCGCTTAGATCGGGTCGAGATGGAAGGGAAGTAGAACCACACCCGGACGAGGGGTTCTCCATCGCCGCCGCCATTTCCGCCGCCCGAGTTGAGGGACTCGGCTTCCGCGAGTTTGGCTTGCTCGAGGTACTCCGCAGCCGCGTCCTTGACGACCTCGATCGTGCTGAACAGATCCTCTTCGCCCTCCGGGATCCGTGCGTTAAGCTGCGCCGTCGCCGCGCGGCTCAGCCATGCTGGCTGCCGTATCCGGACCTTGATCCGCGGCGCCTCCTCTGGTGCAGTTTCTGCTTCATGAGAGAACGGCACGCTGATGTCTAGTTGCAGCGTCTTCGGGCTTGATGAGTCTTCTTGCTCGGCGACGGTGAGAGTGAGCAGAATCGTGGCCTGCGGGGGTCTGGTGGATGATGGTGGGGGTGGCGGTGACGACAGGTCTTCGAGGTGGGCTTTGAGGAGGGACAGGACCTGTTCTGATTCCTTTTCGATTGTGACTTCTTCCTCGGTGGGGTACATTGCTGTCAGGAGGTCGATCTGACCGATTTGGTGTTCGACCAAGTCGGTTGGTAGGAGGTGCCATGACGGTGAGGCCGCCATTGTGACTCGGAGGCCGTTTGCCCTTGGGATTCGATGCTCAGGGTGCGAGCGAACGAAACAAGGCAAGTTCAAGCGGTTTCCTCAACTCTTATCTCGCTCTTGTTGACGATCTCCTCGTTCGGAGACCACACAGACTGAGAGATTTTCGGCACTGGGTTGAGCCACATATCAGCCACAAACGCCACACTTTCAACTTCTCGCGATGTTGATGTTTTTCAGTACCTTTTATCCAGTGAAGCGTCACGTAATACTGGGCTGTTGCTTATTTGTAAGTGAGCAGAAGTTGTTTTAAGACCATCTCTGGGACGTCACTGATCAGGCATAACAAGCGAGCACGACGCCTGGTCGAGTCCATCGCAGTGAGCGGTGACATCACCAAGGCAGGGCACTTTACTTATGTTGACGAACAAGTAGAAACCATTTGTAGTATGCCTGTATGGTAATCCTCTAATAGCCTCACGTCTGATGTTTATCCGCTCTATCTGTTGCCCTTTGCACCTGCAGGTGCATCAACCCTTCGCTTTTGAAACGACTTGCCAATAGCATCTCTAACCATCGGATCCGCCCGAATGGTGTTCTGCACAAGCCAATCCTTGACTTTGGAACGAACGCTGCTCAGTGCCTCCTTATCGCCCACGAACGGAGTCATCTCCATCTCCAGCAGTCTACTTGTCTCGCCGTCCAGACCGCGCGCAATCATCTCGAGCCGCTGCAGGCCCTCGTCGACCGCGGCGGCCGAGCTTTCGGCCGCCTTCTGCGCCGCCTGACCCTGCGGGTTGATGAGTGGCCCGATCTGGCCGAAAGCGATGTATATCGTGACGGCAGCCTGACGAGCCAGAGAGACGAGCTGGAACTGCAGGTAGGGCGGGCGTCGCAGGGCCGTACCGAGCACCGTGTTGAAGACGGCGAGAAAGGGCGGCATCTCGGGACGCGTGACGACGATCAGCTCGGCAACGAAGAAGGTGACAAGAATCACCCAGCGCCAGTACCGTCCCCAGTCGAGGTATCCCAGCAAGCTCAACCCGTAGGTCGCAGCGGCCGCAACGCCATAGTACGGAATCGTCCCCTGGAAAATGCCGCGCGAGACGTAGTCGTGGATGGTCTTGCAGTTCTGCCAGGCGCCGACCTCGGGGCCGAAGCGCTCGTAGGCGAAGCGGCGGGCCGGGTCCGAGAGCGTCTCGGAAGCGGTCTTGAGGTGCATGAAGCGTGCGGCGGCGGCGCCCGTGTCCCCGCCGACGCCCGCCTTGTCTGGGTGGTAGACGGCGGCGAGACGGCGGAAGCGGGACTTGATGATGCGGACGGGGGCACTGGCGGCGACATCGAGGTCGGTGTAGAATGTGCCCTGTACACGGAGGGTGCGGTCGGCCTCAATGAGGGTGTAGAGGAGGTAGAAGGAGACGACGAGGATGTGGATTCGACGACGGTGAGTTGCATATTTGGCGGAGCCGGGTTGTGGCTTGGGATCGCCAGCGCGGATAGCGATGCCGTAGTAAATCGATTGCACCCAACCGGTAACTAGCTGGGTGGGAAGTCAGTCTTCGTGATCAAGGGCGGGTTGACGGGAAGGGCGTTGGTGTACATACATTGGGCAGGAATGACCAGCCTAGAAGGGAGAGGATGTTCGACATTATGAAATGTTGGGCATCACTGAATGGGGGCTGACGACACGCAAGGAGAACTTCAAGAAGCCGCGACAAAATGTTGCTGCGGAGGAAAGTTGAGAAATCAGATGGCAGATCGACGTGGTGTCAATCCGCGATCGAGCTTGGGGGCTCGCTGGCGTTTTCGACAACCAGGAATTGCCAAGAGCTGACCTCACTCCTGCCGGACCTGGCACAGGAGCCCAGATCCCTGTCCGGATGGGGGGCGGACAACCGGGGTATGGAGTGCCGATTATGTCATCAAGACGTCTTATCCTCCGTCGATCAAGTGCCTTTTACACCCTGTTATTATTGGCCGCTGTGGGCAGGACCGCATAAAAGCAGCCACCTCGGTGATGCAAGTGCCGGCGAGCTTGAAAATATCGAAGCCCATACTCGCAGAAGACAAGCTGAAATTGCAAGACGGGCATACGAATACCTGGAGAAGAAATCCTCATGGCTTGTGTATTCTCTCCACCAAAGCGTTCAGAAGAACAAAGATTCGAGTGTGAACAGTCTGGACGTTTTGCAGTAGTACACAACCATCCACAGCCAGTCACGGACCAGCAGCCGGTGGTCAGCATGGCTACTTTTTGGACTTAATGGGATGCGCTTAGTATCGCGCTGCCTCCAAGTCGCGACACACCACCGGGTTTTCATTGAGTTCTGGGCTTTGAACCTCGAATTGAAGAGGAGGCTGTTTTTGAACATCAGATCCAGCAAGGTCGCGTTTGTATTCCACCTTCGAAGGCACTGTTAGTGACTCTCTCTCCCAATCTTCCGAGTCCCGACCGGAATCCCGTAGCTTCAAGGAACAACCCGATCACAATGAGCTCGACTAGAGACTAATTGCATTCTGCCATGGGATTCATGAAATGGCGAAGCTGGCACTGTTCGCAGTTGAATGAGCCGACCGCACTTGAACAACCGAGTGTGGTGCCACCTTGATTTCGATAGGTTTGCAGGAAACGAGCTGCGGGAAAGCCAAAGCCATTCCCGATCAATGATTGCCGTTTTTGAAGAAACCGGTAACAAGGGAGCAGATATACTGCGACAAGTCGTTTATCACGCTTTCTTCATGATCCGTTATCATTCACCGAAGCCCATTGCCGGTGGCAGAACACCGGCATGTTGCATCCTTCCCTCTATAAAACTTCCCAAACTCTCCCCGGCGTCTTTCTCTCATCATAATCGCGGTGACGGGGCCAAACTCTTACACTGTAGGCTTCTCTACAAGCACCTCGAAAGTGGAAAATGACCCTCTTGACTTCTGAGCTTTCTTCAATATTTCCCTTGTTGCTGTTACTAGAGCATTCGCGGACAGTGGTCCTGCCCCTTTTGTCTAAGCCGGGAATTATCCTAGCCGTCGACCAAGGAGCACCGCCTCAAAATCCAAGCCTAAAAGGCTAATGCCAATACCAGAGCAATCAATCCAACTATATCGGTTACATGGCTTGTGAAACTTTGAAGTTCATATCCATTCCAAGTCGCATCGCGGGGTTCATCACGAACGCCTTCGGAATGGCCGATTGCTTTCGAAGCTTGATGAAGCCATAAGTATTGAAGGTATAATATGATTAAAAATTAAGAGATATCTCTCACGGATCCAACTTACACCTCGCTATACAACGCCTTCATTGCTCGTACCGCATTTTCTACCAGTTGGTTAAAGCTAGCAATGCAGCGCAGTCTGTTCATCACAACCGAAGACCACTATCAAACGGGGCGGCGTTTGCTCCACCCAACCTAATGTAGTCATGCCAATCCGAGCAAACTTGTCCAACTTCCTTGGGAATCTCTTGTTTCTGAACTTCTTTGGGCTTGACTAGAAAGTTGATAATAAGACCAATACTCGCATGCCAGGCGGTGTGGCAATGAAAGCTCCAAACACCCGGGTTTTTGGCTTCGAATTGAATAACGAGATGTCCGTCACGACGGAGGAGCTCAGTGTCGGCGCGAGCTGGGTTTTCCGAATAGCTAATGCTGCCGTCCCAAGTATCGTTTCCTTCACTCAGAATTTGAAAGTCGCCTCCATGGATGTGCATAGGGTGTACAGAGAAATGGTTGTTGATAATGACTCGGACATGACGGACATCATCAGGTATTGTCGCAAGGATGTGCTGAGGTTTAGAGAGATACTCGGTATTATTTTCCGCCGCCTCAAGGTATAGTGGGCGACCCCAGTCGGCCAAGAATGTATCGCCGTTCATCAACCACATGTGGTTACCGCTGGAGTTCTTACCAAAGCATACGTTGTACTTAAGAACCAAGTCTGGCTCAACAAGGGGCTTCTTGTAGATCGGCTTTTTCTTGGGAAGATCGGGCTATGAAGGGGAAAAGGTCAGTTAATAAAGACAGTTAGAAACAATTTAGGCATTAGAAAGGACTTACGTCGCCGCAAAATGAACTAAAGTTTGGAAGAGCTGAGACGGTTTTAGTTGGCGGGACTGCCGTCGTTGGTGACTCTTCGTAGTGTACTACAGCAAGTGCCTGGGTGGCATTAGTGGCTGCGCACTGAATACGGGTGCGCGCATAATAAGCTTCTTTAGGGTTACCGATGCCTTTAACAAGGACATCAGCCCTCATGCCAACACCCAAGATAATATATTCCACTTCGTAAGGCTCTACAGGCACAAAGTCCATAGTAGTAACCGTAAGGTTGTGGCCATCGATAGAGAATATGTGCATAGCCTCAACACTGGTATTAATTAAACGTAGCTTGTGAACCTTGCCGGACTTGAAGTTGAACTGTGAGAGTGGGGCGTTACTGTTGCACGTGTTGTTAACTGTAGATATAGAGCAGTTAAAATTGTTTCTTCCGTTAATCAGGTGATTATTTGATCTTGGAATGTAGATGCTGGTATCTTCAGTTGGTGCAACAGCCTTTAGGGCAATTGTTTCGTAGGGGTAGTGGTAGTAGTCGGAAAGCGTAACGGGGCCAAGATCGTAGTCATAGTCGACGTGAGAGGGACCGTAAATGACCATGGGCCCCCAAAGCCCTCCTCCGTACTGTAGGGCATGGTGTCCGTGGTACCAAGATGAGCCATACGTACTAGCCTTCCAGCGATAAGTGAAGCTACCTCCCGGTACGATGGGACACTGTGTAATACCACTGACACCATCCATATAATTGGTGCCTTCCTGGTGGATACTAATCAATCCATATGTCAGCCTGGGAGCAAAAATGAACTCTGCGAGTATGCCCTAGCTCCTGAACTTACCCATGCCAATGCATTGCTGTGCCTTCTTCCGGGTGAGTGATGTTATTGTGGATTGTCACTTCCACGATATCGCCCCAGTTAGCTTCCAGAAGGGGTCCGGGAAATTGACCATTGACGGTGAGAAGCTCCTGTTCTGTTCCGCATTAGGAGCGATTAGCAAAAGGGCATAGGTGCAGAATACAGAAAAAAAGATTGCCTTGCCAATCGCGCAAGGGTCAAACAAGAGGAAAGACATTTCAAAGTGACATACCGAATCCGTCTGGTGCTAACCATGCCCTACGAACCGTCCACTCATACTTTCGTACGACACCGGTATCAGGCACATCATTTGGGTCCGATTCGCATGTGCGGCTACCCCACGGGGGGCTTGCATTCTCGTTGCCGGAGCCGGATTTAAGGTACGGAGGCAGACAAGCTTGGGTTGGTGTGCTCCCCGAAACACTAACCGGAGCTTCAGCGGAAACATGCACCGTCTGCGAGACCCCTAAAAGGAGGGCACACAGCCTTGGATTGCATCAGTACTAAGGAGCATTTCGTCTGACCCGAAGAACACACCTGAGCGTAAAAGATGGCGACGGCTTCATTTCACAAGCCGCGAAGAGAAGGGCGGAAAAGAACGAGTGACTAGAGAAACACAACTTGGTACATCGGGGAAGATGATTGCCTATGTTGGTATTTAACTTATAAGCTTAACATCGCCAGTAAACATCTTGTCCCTGTAGAATGCTTCAAAACACAACCCCGGAATTCTTGGAAGCGCCAGGTCGGACGACAACATTGAGCACCCTCCCTTGGGAATGGTGCTAGCATGTCTTGCGTTAGAGGCCATGTCGAGGTGTGGAGGGAGGAAAATAGACCGTCGGAATTTGAGGAGGGGCTCCCTTTCCGGCGTCTTGCATTCGTAGCTGTATTGGGCTGACCGTTGAACTACCTAGGCTCGCATGTGGCTTGGAGCTGAAATACCAGCACTCCGAGAGCTGCCGCACGCAGCCAGCGCCACAATGTCTACCGCCTGTGGTTGCTATGCTGCCAATTTGCGTCCGAGATGCTTATACTGGGTGTTCTTGACCATCGCGCCATCTTCTGATGAACGGCATTCTGGATTCGTAAATCCATGTCCAACGCATCCATGACCGGATTAAGGGTGGTGAAATGAGACAGTTTGGAGTGTAGCAAAAATCATAGGCTGGCAGCGAAACCCGCAAATTGCGAATGATGTCGTACCAAATGATATACAGTGAAAACTAGCTATCGGTCGTATTAAAGCTGAGGTAGTGAAGATGATTGAATCACCCATTGAGGGGGGCTCGAGAAGAAGCTTTCTGGAGCATTCGTGGACTGAAGTCAACTTATGCTTGTCGTGTCAGTTGTTACCCCACAGGATCAGTATTTCATTGTCGCCACGCATTGTAGCCAAGACTACGCCAAGCTCGAAGCAGCTTCGAAGACCATTCAGCGAATCTAGACAAAAAGCCAAGTTAGTTTCCTGAGCGCCTCGTAATCTCTCCGGAAAGGTAGCAGGGCTTAGGGGCTTTAGGGGTTTCAGCTCCCTTCAGGGCAAAGAATGTGCCGTGATTTCCCTAAGGCGCGGAGGGAGGAGCAGGCATGCAGTTCAACGACAAAATTCCTGCCTGCTGTTATCAATGCCGTGACCTTGATAATTTTCGAAATATGCACGCTGTCGAACTGTCGAAGGGCTGTCTCATAGTGCTTGTACAATCAGGTGATGGTTTGAAATGTTCAGGATTGTATGGGACAGGGCTCCAGATCGAGCGAGAGCCATGGACGAATTCCGCATTGGTAATCTATGAGTTTTATTACCTTACCACTATTACTATTATTTTAAAAATGAAATTGAAAAAAAAGAACTACCAAAATCTTGTATGGATTTCCCCCAAAACGACCCAAACAAGACCAGTTGCTGTGCTTCAAACCAATCCGAAAACCAAGGAAAATGTGCCGTATGCTTCTAGCTCTGCTGAAAAGTGCAGCCCGAGAAAAGGCAGCAGCAACTGCTCAAATTCAAATGCCAGGCACTAGATGCGCCAGAAATTCTTTTGGCCGACTTGTTTCATCTTTGCAAGCGCAACAAGTACGCCTCCCAGGAGCATAGATGCGCCCGCGAATATCTGGGCGTACAGAAAATTCCCATCGTTAATCTCAACCAATTGTGCGGCAAGGGGAGATCCGATCAAACAGGCAAAGCTGACGACTGTGAACACCATTCCAATTCTGACACCGAGTTTCGACATGTCAGACGTCACCTCACCCATGGACGCTGTGAACAGAGTCTGGACTGCGTTTGCTGTAAAAGCATACGCAACGACCCACACGTAGAGCCCTGCAAGCGAAGTCACCGCGATCCAGGCGAAGAGGTTAATGCCACTGAGAAGGAGCGAGATCACCAGAGTTCTCAAGGGCTTGATGCTTTTGTCTGCTAGGTAGGGAGGAATAAGGCGTCCCGTGATGCCCATGGCTGACATAACGATAAGAATTGTTAAGGGTTCATCATCATTAACGTGCAGTCTTTTGACACTGAAAATGGGGACCTATCAGATAGTTAGTTTCTATGCAACGCTTTCAAACCACGACTCTCATGGGTGAACCTACGTATAATATAGCAAAATAAACGCCTAGCATGCCGAAGAACATGCCAATGGTAAAAAGAAGGTACGGTAGCTCTTTGAAAGCTGCTAGTTCCAGAAGCTGTCCTGATCTTCGAGTCGCCTGTTTGGGCCGCGCGACGAGAAAAATGATGATGCTGTCGAACAGAATGAGGAAACCCATCGTGCGAAGCGTCCATGGAGTGTCCACCCTGGGGAGCATTTGTTTTGCGATGACGGTGAAGAGGACTGCTCCAATAGGGGCACCGCAGGAGCTGATACCAAGCGCCAGTCCGCGGCGTTTCGTGAAATATTGGGATACCAACCAGACAAGGCTGGTAAAGTGCATGCCGTTTCCAATACCAGTTGCGATGCCCTGAGAGAGCAGAACTTGCCAGTATTGAGTAGAGAAAGAGGCCCCAAAAATGCCGCCAAGCTGGAAGATGAATCCAAGAATCAATGTGAGTCTGAAAAACCCAGCATCGATGGCCCTGCCGCTAGCAGTTCCGAGGAGGAAAAGGAGGAAGATCTGCATCGTGCCAATCCACGATACATCGGAATCTGATTTGCCAGGGAAACGGTCGTGATACTGTTTTTGAAAGAGTCCGAAGGCCGTGATGAAGCCGAAGCCGTCTAGAACAAGAAGAAAAGCCGCCAAAACTTGGAGCCAGCCTTGAACGCCTCCATCTGGCCCGTCAGACCCCTGGCCAATGGACTCTGGCTTCTCTACGTAGGTTTGTATGGACGGCTGCTCTCCCTCCGATAAGCTTTGATTTCGACGGTATATATGATTTTCGTTGCTCGATTCTAGAGCCTGGTTGTGGCCACCTACGGCGTTGTCGACAAGGCACCCAGCAGGTGTCGGCTGCTGATGGTGTTCATGCTGTACATCTTGTACGACTGCAGGAAGAGCGGGTTCTTTCTCCATGGTCTTACTTGTAAAGAGAAATCAGAAAAGTAGAACCGTTCTCGAGTGCAGCCTGGAGGGGTAATGAGAAATGAAGTTTGGAGATGATCAACTATCAACGTCGTCAAAACTCCGGGGCATGTTGTTGCCAAAAGAGAATTTAATCTTGTAAGGTTCAAATGGATAACCTAATGATCAGGCCCTTTGCGCCCAGCATCAGTTATATGGATTCTCCGGATACGGAATCGAGTTCACAAGCCAGCATTTTGCTCGCCACTCCAGTAATGCTAACTCAGCCTGGCTGTTCAGGATACACAAAAGAACACTCATAAATAAGCAATGATAATCCATCTTAGCTTATGGATCGCTTCTGGTTCATACACTAAAATCGGCTGGGCTTAGCTTGCACACTATAGGCGCTAAAATTTCTGTGTTTCTGGAATGATCAACCTGCTCTAGTACTAGTTGCCGAAGATAAGGTTAAGCCTCTTCAGCCAAAGACACGTTTAGGGTTAGACGGTGTCACCTCCATATGTTAGCGGATGTAAGTTGTCCTTGAAATTATGGTTCTTGGCACTAATAGGACGCATGCGCTCAACTGGGAGGTTGATGTTTTGTGACCGACATGTCGGTACGCCTTGGCGATGTTTACCGACGCAAGCTAAGATCTCGACTCGCCAAGAAGATTCGGACAGGATTCTGACTGACGATATGACCATGGTCAAGGTACCTGGGATTATAATTACTGGGGCGGAAAGCAGGATTACGTATGTAGGCCTGAGCTATCGTAGCAAGACATTGCTGCTGGCGTGCTGCCAGATGTGAAAACTGTCATCAGGGATGTTGGGCACTGGGCCTTTCTTGAGAGGCCAGTCCAGTTTGGTAGGATACACTGCAATGACTGCATGAGTCTTTTAAATAGCATTGATCGCAGATGGCCGGTTACGTTTTTAATAACTCACTGATTTGAAGCCAACTTATACCGCTATAGCTTCATCCATTCAACGTTATATACTTTCTTTTAAATTTTTTTTACATGTTTGGGCATCATAAGCGGTTTTGTCGCAGTTACGACGGTTGTAGTTATGTCTGTGGTCCATTGCATGACTGAACCCCTACTTTGTTTTCTTACTTAACCACCAGTCTGAATATTTCTAGCTTACCGAATTGGATAGGATTTCCTTTTTGGAAAAGCCAATGTTCTTCAGCAGTGAATTATAAATCGCCTTGTGCTGTCTCTAGTAACATAAACACAATTTGTAAATTGCGTTTTCATTCCACCGAGAATTGATCCACTTGATGATGACCATACCAGACTGGAGCGAATCATACAGGGGGTAGGTTTTATCCCTTAAAGACGAAAATTCTATTTTGGCTGCAAGGGTTTGATGGTTCGATGTTTGCTTTACGGTCCATTTGAAGTGTTTTTCGTTCGTCTTTTGTTCAATGTCTCCTAGTTCCGAGTACGAAGGATTGCCAGCTTACGAATAACAAAATCGCCAAAAGTATAGACGGTGATACAATAACCAGCATAGACAAATGATAGTTTAGTTCAGCAAACTTTGATTTGACATCCGCGAATTTCTTCTTTGCTTCCAAGGAGGGTGGTAAGACACTTTAGCAGTGAAGCCGCCTTCGCTCACGAAAACGATAGTAGCCCGAGGCTGAAATCAAAGTTTCGGACATCCGGTTGATGGCGCATCGAAACTTTCGTTTACAGTTGTTTCCAATTCGCCCAAATGCGGAACCGAGGCATCGAGAGCCATGAACTTGGGATGACGCTGCAGTCAGGCCGTGCGTTCTGGAGCGGCGAGGAGATCACTGAACCCTCGGCATCCACTTGGCTTATGCTATCATTTATTTTCGTCAAAAATGTGCCAAAATTGAGCCGAGAATGTGCTTATTCGCGATGTTGCGTGCCAATAAATCACATGCTCTTTTGCCGGCCTGAAGATTATCGCGAACTGCCCGTGCCCGGCAACCAAGACGTATCACCAAAAAAATAAAAGACTGAAGCGAGTGGTTTGATAATGGTTTATAATCTCAAATATCTTGGAAATTCAGGAGAAATCTCATCAGAGTCCTGTCACGTAATAAAGCAACTGGCGACTTGTGGAATTGAATTTGTCCATCAGAAGAAAAATATCTTCCGATAACCCGGGGCCTAGCCTTGTAGCTCCTGGGATACCGATTCTCAAATGGATAAAAGTAAACTCACCCCACAATGAGAAGCTTTTCATCCATGTTGTATGTACAGATGATTGGTGAACAAGCCACCCATCACGGCCTGTTCTGGAGAATGTCCCGAGAACCCCACAGACCAGTCAAAGGCCATGGTGTCATGTGAACACTTGGGGAACATACCACTGAAAGCAAAGTTTCCTAGCCAAATCGATGTCATCTGAAATATGGCCCTTCGATGCCGATTCATAATGCCGAAAGACCCTTACGATGGCAAACATTTCGTAACTCTTGGCAACCCGATTGGACACACCTAGCAACTTTTCGAGCACCCTTTGGATGCGGCGGATCTTGAGCGAAGCCAACCCTTATAATTTTAAATGATGACGGGTCTAGAAATGGCGTCATGTCATCGTTTGACACTTTTACAACGAGTGACGTCTTGCCAACAAGCAACATCAGCCTCTCACTTGCCTCGAACTGGTGGCTCGTCGTTTCTGCTCTGTGCACCAACCATCGGGCAACCGGGTGTGGCACGGATTATGACGAAATGAAATCAAAAACATAAGACAAAGGAAACTAGGATTTAAGCTTGGTTGAAGTCAAAAGTGAGGCTGGAGTTCCCTAAGTCCGTTTCACCGTCAGTGAAGGCGGAGACAGCAACACGAAAGCAGATTTATACCTTCCAGCCGCCCGCTGCTTGGCTCAAATTCCAAACAACGTAAGTTATCAAACAGCTTTCTTATTTCAGTATCAATCATGAAGTCTACGTACGCTACTGCGATATCGCTTGTCCTATGGAGGACAAACGTCGTCGCCCGACCCATCTCTGATCAAACAAACAGGGCAACGCCCGATGTTGCCAACAGCAATCAAACAGCGGTAATAGAATCTCAACCACTAGAGCCCGACGTCCAGGCTTTGAACAAGTTTCTCGGAAATGGCATGAACTCTATCAAGAACGTTAATCCCGAACCAAAAACCCAGATCTACCCCAAGAGATCTGACAGTGATGCGCCATATTCACTGTCGGAGCAAGAACTCAGGAGCAAGATTTATTTCCCCAAGACGTTCTCCTCTTCATCAAATAAACAACCAGTTATCCTTATACCTGGCACGGCTGCGATGGCTGGATCAACATACCGCGCAAATCTCGGCCCTCTTCTAGCCGAATCGGACTTTGCTGACCCTCTGTGGGTCAATATCCCAGATGCATCACTCAGTGACGCCCAAAAAAACTCGGAATACGTTGCGTATGCCATAAATTACGTACAGAGTTCAACGGGCAAGAAGCCGGCCGTCGTTGCTTGGAGCCAAGGAAACCTAAACGTGCAGTGGGCGCTCAAATACTGGCCAAGTACCAGGGACGCAGTCACAGACTTGGTGGCAATGAGCCCCGATTTCCACGGAACGAAGGAAGCATTTCTCGCTTGCAAGACGGCTGCGGCCATTATCGGCTGCACGCCGAGCGTCTATCAACAGATGTACGACTCTCAGTTCGTGCGCACTCTTCGTGCGAAGGGAGGCGATAGTGCCTACGGTAAGTTGACGTCCTCAGAGACGTACTTTGACATGGAAGCTTAGAGCTAATCGTACGTCCATAGTTCCTACCACATCAATATTCAGCGCAACGGACGAAATTGTGCAACCTCAGTCTGGCCCAGAAGCTTCGGCCATTCTCAAAGACGAGCACGGAGTTGACGTATCAAACATCGAGGTACAAAAAGCTTGTCCCAACACACCAGCTGGGGAGTGGTCACCCACGAGGGCATGCTGTACAACTCGTTGGCATTCGCTCTTTTGAAAGACGCTCTCATGAATGAAGGGCCGGGAAAGCTGGAAAGGATCGACAAGAATGTCTGTGGGGATCCTGCTGCGGGCAAATTGGACAAAATTGAAATCAAGGCGACGGAGGCCGTTTTAGGAGATGCAGCGATCAATGTCCTGAAGTACCCCAACAAAGTTAAGCGTGAGCCTGCCATCAAGGACTACGCCAAGCAGTAGTCATTTGATTATGCTGCAAATCTGGCGTTCGGGGCATCAAAAGCCTTGAGGAGGGTGGTTTCGGAAAGTTCTAGCAAGCGCAAGTTTTGTTTAGAGCGCGTCAATTGATGAAAGCATACTTAGGGGGCAGGCAACTGAATACTAAAAAGAATTTTGCAAACGCATCTAGACTTGTCAAATCACCATAATCATCTGAACACCTTCAATTATATTTTACGTTACAACAAGTAGCAAATCGCTAGAAAATCTGGCCACTTTTCCGGAAGAAATGACAGGTAGCGTTTTCATTGGCTTGCGCAGGTCATTATATAATACGTGTATGTATTGAAGGATTCAACGAAGGCTGTATCAACAAGATGGACGTTCCTCGGAACAGCAATTACTAAGCAAAAGGCTAAGCTAGGATATATCTACGTTCCGCTGTTCAAATATCTACCTTACGGAAGTGGCGAGTTTTTGGACTTCCGAAAAGTACTCTTAGCGGCGGGATTCCACATATGCTAGCACTGGCCAATTTCGCCCCGATGTATTGCCGCTGATCATCGCTGGTTAGTTTCAAAGAAGCATAAGAACAGCCGATCGTCTAGATTGCTTGGCTATAGGTTCATGTTCTCTCTTCGATCGCTGTGGATATGATACATGGCTGTGGCACCCATCTTACCACAAAGTTTCGGGAGATGAAGGAGAAAACTGGAGAGAAAAGACGCAAAATGACACGAGACAGGTAGAGAATCGACCTGGTAAGTTCCACATCACTTGTCCGGTTACTTTCCCTGGCGTATATTTGAACATGGGAAGTCCCGTAAGCACAAGAAAATCCAGCAGCAATACGTGGACACACTCTCTATGAACAAAAGAGCCGACTGATGGAGGAAAAGAGAAGTGTTACGGTGGCATCATCCCGCACAACCCATACGGTCCCGTACGGCTATTTTGCCGTTATAGGTCGCCTTCCACGCTGGCCACTGCCGCTTCGCTTCGCAAGCCGTTTTATAATTAAGCGACCTCGTGTGGCAATTACACTTAGCTAAGCAAAGCCACCTTCAACCTAATGGGACTAATGCCTAATTATACGCCTTCGCATAAAAGCGAAACAGCTGTCGAATGTGGGCTGTGGAGCATATGATAGAAAATGAACAGACAGCTCGAGAGGTGACGGGGCCGCCTCTTTCTCGTGCTGGGTTAAGCAAGGCTGGGAGAAAACGGAATTCCACGGCATGTCAGAAACGTCAACGGTAATCTAATCACAACTAGTGACACCTAGTTAACATTGCAGGCCAAGCATAAGTATTGAATAAGCTTGTATGCCAATATCCTCATGGGCTGATCTAGTGCTTGATCGTCGAGTGTCAGCGAGGGTGACGCGAGGCATCTTTTTATGACTCTATGGGATGAGCACATATGGGATGGGTGCAGGCAGTAAACCGGAATAACACTTCTCAGCTAAGGTGTGTCCAAAACCGACGGCTTGGTGTGTAATGCAGCCATCTGAGTGCGAGAAGTAACAGAAATGATCTTACCAAGGATGTTGGACAAATTTAGATCATCTCAACCACCGGACCATATGCAACCAAGATTCTGACCTGGAAAGCGGGTAGAATCTCAAGTAGATAACGTTGCGGCCGTGTTTTTCCAAACTTTTGACCTAACAGCTCCATTCACGACGGCTAGCTCTCGTAGAGAGTGCGATACACTGTTTCTAGAAGGGACATTACCAAGGTTGGGGGCGGATCCGTCCCGGCTTTTATTCCCCTTAAGAAAGCCACCACGAATCCAAGCCATCACCACGAACTACCGACCCAATGATGGATTTCCATGACACAATGGTTTCACGTGGAAAATTCCCTCCAATTACGTTTTTATTGTTCTCTGATGGCAGAAATGTATGGCCAAGTTAAAAGCGGGCCATTTCATGCTATGCCCGGACTGCCAAGAAGGTCGACGACATCTTGAAGTTCAGAAACGCGCGTCACCCTGAGTCCCTGGTAGCTCATCCGCGGTGTGGTGTGGCCTTTGCTAGCGGAAAAGTTGTGAGAGAAAATAAAAGCGGCACCTCCTTGTCAATCTCCTGAAGAAAGGGCGGCGGCATCAAGCGCGACAAGGGAGTTGCGCTGGGCCACTCCATGCTGTCACTTGTCTGGAACCGGGGATTGGGGAGATCATTGCGGACAGGAGCCGTGTGGGGGTGCGGGAGTCTTGGGCCCTCAGCTTGCCTTGTCGACAGTGCTGAATCCTGAGGAACGCATCCTCGATCAATGCCCGAAGAGTATGTGCAACCTTGTCGTCTGAGTTTCTTACCTAAATTTGGCCGCCTTCGCCATTTGCCACGTTCCCTTGTCTCTTCATGGGGTCTTGGTGTGTTATGGCGTCTCGAAGGCTGCACTTGATGCAAGGGACGAGTTGCCAAGCTCTCAAACCACCCCACCTTCCGTTGATTCAGAAAAGAACAAATGTGGATCGGACAGATTGTACAGAGTTTCGGTACAGAACCATATGTGACGGATTAACGCGTCATGATTGGTCGAATATCTCTATTCGCAACACCCACATGGGCGTTACCGGCCCTTGCAGCTGAGGCTATTTCTTCCCTCCCCAACCCGTCGTCCCTTCTCTGCAACGTAACTTTGTCGCTTCATGTCGCTCAACGCTCTCTTCATTCATATAGCCGGCCACGCAAGTACGTATTGGGTTGCCTCGCGATACAAGCTTGCTGGATCTGGCCCTAGCGAATAGCCAAAAGTGCAGTGAGATTAGGATTCGTACTACCGGACGCAATGACCATGTGGCCGCGACGACGGGTCTTCCTTTATTCTGTTTGACTACTGTATAAGATCAGCGATTGTCCCAAGGACGCATCACGATCCCGGCAAATCTGCGTCTTTGCTGCACGTCAGTTGTCTCGGCGTCTATGGAACCAAGCCTTCCAGACCGAAGGAATGACCAAGCTTCAACATGGGATGGCGTCAAGTCATCCTAACGCGCCCTGTTAGCGTGTTTGGGTCTCGTGGAGTTGAGCCGCAGCCTATCCCACGGGTACCTCCTGGAAGACACCTCTTTTCCCTATTGGCCCACTAGTTCCTACGGCTGTGAATCAGAATTAAAACGACCGCGGAGACGTCCCGTCCAGTGAACCCTGTCTCGAGGTATCATTTTGTTTGCCCATGGGACGATGTGCAGGGGCCAATGCGCTCCCTATTTTTCTGCATGGGGCCCCGTAACGACACTAATGTCGTGGATGGTGTAATTCTTGAGGAGTTCCTTTTAGAGATGGCACCAATCCCATGGAGACGGCCTTTTCTTACTCTGTTTCTCAACCGACTCCTTCTCTAGATTTTAGACCAGTAGGCTTGAGGTCAATTTCTTTCTTTGCCCTGGTGGTTGTAGTTCTTGCTTGCCCTGGTGGCCATATTCATCCTCATTCCTAATTATTTTTTTTCCCACCTGATCTATTTGGTTCTTTCGGCGAACCTGAAGACAAAAACCACATTAGAAATGCCATACTCGGAGAGATCATGTCCCGTTTCGGGCACCACGGGAGGTGTCTGCCCCGTTGGCGCAAACAACTCTGGTAGGCAAAGCAGATCAAGTAGCCGTATGGGGCCTCGAGGATGTTCCTTCTCAGGCTTTTCCCAGCCCGGTGATATTCACACAGCATTCGATGTGAGTTTAGGTTATGCCCAGATCTCCAACCTGAGCACACTGACAACATTCCAGATCCCCCGAGGAGTCGACGCAGAAGAGTGGCTACGGATGAGGTATGTTACAGCCCATGCTGGTAATCACACTGTATATTGATAGGGTCCCTGTAGAGAACGGAAGTCGATCAACCATGTCCTCTACTCCAAGTACCCATCGACCCAACAGATTGACACGGTCAAGAGTCAAGCCGAAATGGATGCCTTCAACGTCAACGAACAAGACTTGCTTGCTGTCGCTCTCGGTGCACCAGCCAGACAGGTTATGCTCAGAGCTGAAGAGATAGGGCCACAAACTGGGTGGAGAGACGGTTATCTCAGCACGGAGCATGGGTTTTGCCCACCCGACTACGATGAGGCTGCTGGTGCACTAGCCAGATCCCCAGGCCGAGTATGGTCCGACCTTTGTGAAAGAATGCCTGGTTGTGTTTCTCGTGGCCGAGTGAGAGAATCGATCGCAGCCGCACCTGTTATCGAGGGTTCCGAAGACGTCATCCCTGACCAGGCACTCTGGGCAGCCATCGTTGCCCTAGGCATGCTTTGCTCTATCTACCGCTTTGAGCAGAAGTATGACGGACACGACGGGGTGAACGCCACAACGAACCCAACTAAGTTGAAATTGAACTGCAAAATGGGCGATTACTTGGGAGAAGAGCTTGTTGGCATTCCTCTTAGCATTGCTCTTCCTTATTTCCAAGTTTCCCGCCGCATGGGTAGGACCCTCCCGCATCTTACATTCGTTGACCAGTCTTCATACAATTTGAAGATCAAAGACGCAACATCGAGCTATCCCTACGTCGCCCGCTTCGACAACATCGAGCTAAGATGGCCCATGTTTGGTGAACGTGCCGAAGTAGCTTTTCTGAAGGGAGTTGCAGAGACATCCGGTCCGTATTATCCGCTTTCCCAACTTCTTTTTGCACCCTTTCTCAAGAGTGATTGCTGACTTCTTCCGATAGCCTCTTTTCAACATGGACCTGACGCCATCGCGGCCTGTCAAGAGCATGTCATGAATCGCAATGTTGAAGGCCTCCTTCACGAGATGATCCGATTGAAGGAAATTCTCGAACGCATGCCCAACGCCTTCCATTCAATTTCAACCAATCCCAATGCCGGCGAGAATTATGTGCCCGTTCAACAATGGGTACGCTGGGCCAAGTTCTCTGCCCCTCTTTCGCGACGATGTCCTGCATCTTCAGGCTTGCAATTTCCACCTTACCTGGTGATGGATGCATTCCTGGGTAGAAAGAAGTAAGTCATTTAGCCTTTTGCAAACCTTTCCGACCCGAATTTTCTTCTTTTACGCTCAGGACCCTCAAGTCACTGACCATCACGCATAGATACACATCATTCCTTGGAGCTGAGGGTGTCCACCTCCGAGCATGGCTTCCATCCAACTTGCGCGCCTTCATTGCAGCAATCGAGTACCACTACCGCATTCCTGAATTTGTTCAACAATCCGGCGACCCACGTCTCATGGGTGTCCTCGATGGCATTGTCGAAGCTTATACTGGAGAACGTGGCTTTATGGGAGTGCATCGTTACAAGGTCTTTGGGATTCTCGAAGTCGCAGCCAAGACTGGCCGTACCGAAACCAACGGCGCTTCAGGTGCAGCAGACGGCGAAAGACCCTGGGAGGAGACCCATCGACAGTTTTCTGAGGCCATGAAGGAACGCTTGGAGCCCTACCGAGGCACCCTCCCCGTAGAGCCCCATCAAATGAGAGGCACGTTCGAAGAATGCCGCTATGTCACCCGGGTCTTGAACAGGTCCTTTGTGGACTCTGATCCAAAAAGGTCAATTGCGATGGTAACCCTCGACATTCGCGAGACCGGAATCACTTTTGCACCCGGGGATCGCTTGGCAGTCATGCCCCTCAACGGCTGGGAGGAGTGTGCCAAAGTCATCGCTGCCCTTGGCTTGGAAGAACAGATCGATGCCCCGGTACAAGTAAGCGGAACCTGGGCTCGTTTCGAGATGCATCTTGGGTCTGTCAGAAGAACAGTGGCGCCGAAGTTGACAGTTGGCGATATCTTGCGACGGGGACACCTGGCACCTATCACCAAGGACATGGCACTCAAAATTCACAGCATGCTGCATGCTTCCTCCAACACTGTCTTGCAGGTTCTAAGCACAGATGAGTGGCCTGTCAGAGGCTCATTGGGCGACTTATTGCAGGACGCCGTCACCGATACGCCACCTCAGATCTGGGACAGAGTTTTTAGCCTCGAAAACTTGTCATGGTTGGCCGAGCTGATTCCTCTCGAAGTTCCACGCACATACTCTATCGCCAGCTACACCGAAGAGCTTCTGCCAGAGACTGTCGACCTTGCCGTGTCCCGATCGGAGTACAAGTTGTGCTCTACCTTCTCCAGAGGCAAGGAAGTCTCACGCGCAGGCGTATCCAGCGGCTTTCTTAACCCGCCTGTGGAGGTGGGAGAGATCAAATCAGACGACGAGATTCTTATCGGTGTCTCGCGACCGGCCGCTTTCCACCTCCCTCTCGATCCAATGGCACCTTGCGCCTTCTTCGCCGGAGGGAGTGGCATTGCCCCATTCCGAAGTTTCTGGCAAGCCCGCCTTGCCCAGAGTGGTTTGTCTGGAGGCAAGAACCTGCTGTATCTTGGTGTCCAGTCACGCGAAAAGTTCTGCTTCGAGGAGGAGTTGCGACAGTACATCAATGCAGACTTCATGGAAGTTCATGTGGCTTTCTCCCGAGACTCTCGTGGCCTCTCATACGAAGGTCGCGACCTTGTTGAAAAACATATCCCACCCCGCTACATCGACACCTTGGTCGTTGAACAAGGCGTAGCGATATGTGACCTCGTCATGTCCAAGAAGCAGGGCGGTCTTGGTGGCTATTTGTACGTCTGCGGTTCCGTTTCAGTTTTTGATTCTGTCATGAACGGAATCCGAAAAGCGATTTACACCTACAGAACAGCCACGGAGAAGGGGGTCGATGTCATCATTAACAAAGCCTTTGCGGAAAGGCGGTTCATGCTCGATGTCTTCATGACGCCGAAGCCACTACCATGCAACCTGCCAACGATTCCTGTATCTGAATTGGCGCTGCATACCGGTCACCGCCCCGGTTCCCGCATGTGGATTGGGGTTCACGGCAGTGTCTACGATGTCACCGACTTCTGTCCTATGCACCCAGGAGGTACTCTCATCATAAAGTCTAATGCCGGCGTCGATTGCTCCAAGTCTTTTGACAATCTTGCCCATACGAACAACCCTGAGGTTTCTAGTCTTTTGACGAAATACTTCGTCGGACACTTGACTCCCAAGTCCGATTATGGCAATGATGAGATCTCGGCTCTCCACGATCTCTGGTCGGCATACCTTCGATCTACGGTCGAGACGCTGGTGGCTCACCAGTTTGAGATGTTCGAGATCATGGGCGCATCCATTGAGACATCCTCCTCCCATGATCCCGCGGGTAGCAACAACATCTGGTTGCGCGAGAGCCTGCCCAACATTATCGCTGTCCGTACCTTCTACGGGTACCAAAGCAGGCTTTTACAGGGCGGTTTTGCTGCTCTATTCGGTCCCAAGCTTCAGGAGCTTGTCCTTAAGTTATCCTTCGGCATAGCCAGCGCCAACGGCCCGGCTGCAGATACCAAGCTGCCAGACGTCCTGGGAACCGTGGCGCGGGCGAAAACAAGCGGAGACGCCGCGACCTGTACCAAAGAAGTTGCCCTCGTGGGTCAATTCGTCTGTGACGCCGATGCATCTCTGCGTTTCCAAGAGCGCGGGGTGTTCGCTTATGCCGCTCGCAGCGTTGAGCTCGACATTGCCCTTTTGGAGGATCTTCGCCAGGAAGCCTGCACGGGCATGGACGCCTTCGACAGCATTGCAAACTCTATCAAGGAATCCTCTGACCCTGATGTCGAGAGTTCCCGCCTCACCGCTCTAGCCACCTTTCTTCTTCAGGTTCTCGAACGTATGGCACGACACCTGGAAGTCTTCTACACCCAGCTCGCTCGATGTTCCGTCTACCAGCCCAAACTCGAGCAGAACCCGGCCCGAACCCGCTGGGCCCTTGTCCGTCGCCGCATCAGAGACGGAAGCCTCTTCGTCCTGGCCACCAAGGCGGAGCTCACTTCGAGCGCGCCGGAGCAATCGGCCTCGGCACCGTATTACATGTCACGCGCGAACCCGAACCAGAACATTGACTTTGACCGCGTCATGGCGCAGGTGCAGGCAAGCTTGCGGGCCGGCAGTCAGGACGCCGCATTCCCAAACCATTCAGCGCATCTGCAGCCACTGACCCTCAACGCCGTGCATCAGGCCAGAGGCCGCAGCACAGGCGATGTGAGCGCGGTCGCGCGCCGTGAAAACGCTGGCGCACTGAGGGCCATGAACAATTTTGTTGAGAAAAACAGCCGTGCGATCCGCAGGCTCAGCAAACTGCCAGCTGCAGCCATGAACTTCGAGGATATCCAAAGGGCCGCCCTGCTCGAGATGTCTCAGCATAGCGGTCCGCTGTCGCCGCCAGAGATGGCGGGTGACATGCTGGGCTTGGGCTCAGAGCACGCGCTGAGGCTTAGCAAGCATGGCTACAATAGCAGCGATAGAATCCTTCCGACACCGCCATCGAGCCGCGGTTCAAGTCGTTCACCGACCAGGTTCAACCACTCATTGGGAATCAATCAGCATCATGGCAGGCCAACTGCAGAGATGCTATTAGCCAACCTCAATAGGCCCCGTGGTGCATCCCTCTCCCGAGGGCCACCATCGGGTCCCAGTTCGCCCGCTTCGTACCCTGTCATCGGCTCTCAGTCTCCGCCGCCCAGCCATCCCGCTGTTGATGCGCAAACGGCCCTGAGCTCGATGATGGGCCGCCTAAACACACGACCACGCAGCGGCTCTGCAACGATGTCTGCCAGTCATCAGCACTCGTCAATGAACGGTGGTGGCCTGGTGCGTGCAAGATCCGTCATGAGCATGAGCAGCGCGGGGGCTGTGAGAGAAAGAGATGGTAGACCAGGGCATGTGCCGCGGACATCCACGAGCTCCTTGCGCGCTCTGAAGCTAAAGAGTGTGATGGAACAGAGTGAAGAGAGAGTCGCACCCACGTTTTGACGGACGTTTTAAGTTTTTGTCAATGTTGTGGCAAAGAGGAACGTGGACTCGTCCCGTCGGTGACCGAGGATGAGATGAACCGCGTGTCCGGTTGCGCGAGAACGCTTGGCAACTTGACATCATTGTCCTTAGTCGTTCTGTTCTCAGATGTACTTCCTTTCACTGTCAATGTTTTGGTTTGCGTTTAACAACGTTTCTGCCTGGGAATCAGACCATGGAGGCAAAAGCCCCGTCAAGTAGGGGACGAGTTTGTTTGATCATCAAAATGTGGGATAGATATGAGTGCATTATTGAATCCTTTGCTTATACGACATGTATCACTGCATTCAACATGAATAGTGACTGAATTAGGATAACTTAGGTTCCCACCATGTAGCGGTAACACATAATGGTGCTGTTTACTCTCAAGTCTATCGCTGTAGTGGGTGCATGATATACTAGACCTAGAGACCCTACAACGAGGAAATAGACGCATTTGCTGCGATAAGTAGTCATTGCAGGCTTTAGAGTTGTTGTCTCTGGTTAGGCATCGAAATGCTTTGATGTTGTACGGCTTACAAGACCCTTCAGATCACATAGGACTCGTTTTGTGAAGACAATGAAAATGTAGAGGCGGAGTTCACAAGGCCAGATAACCCCCGAGACTCGAGTCCTATCACCTTGGCATAGGAAATTTGAATCGAGTAGAGAGACAGATTGAAGCTGGGTGAAACGGAAACTAGCTTAGAGTCTCGCAAAACAGGGCGGAATGGAATCATGTCAAGCTGAAAGCCGCAGATTTTTAGTTACCGCCAACCCAACAAATTCTCGGCTGGAAAGAGGTGTAGGGTTTGGCGGGATAACGGCCAGGCATTAATCACTTAGTATTTATATCGAGAAATAGAAGTAGATGGGCAAGATTATCGGCCGGAAGTCACGGGTAAGTGGTGGTCCCTCTCTGTGCAGGTGGCATATCTTTGCCTGTCAGCTCGCGCAAGCGCCAGTCACCGTGTTACGTATTAGGGCTTACTACTCCTGTGCTAAGTAGAGATGGTTTACAGCCGCATAGCCGGTACCAAAAGACTGATACACAATGCGTCCAAGAAGAGGACGATTTGGAACCTGCGTGCTCAATACGCAGCAATGTCAGTGGCCTCTGCAAAAGGGTGGGCTGTGACGGTGCAAAGACCCACGCCCAGAAATCTAGGTACAGCTTTTGTAGCACTAATATGTATAGGGAGCCGGATCCTCAATTAAAGATTGTCCCAACCCGTTGAAAGAGATCAGGCTATTGCTTCAGCAAGCGCTTCAGGTGGTTGAGAGTCGGCCGAGGCATCCGCCCTAGAGCTAAGCCAAGGGAATCGATCGTCGAGGAGCCAAGAGAAGTCTGGGGCGAAGGGCTGCCAGGAACCAGGCCAACAAGTTGTTCGGCTTGCGCGATTGGGGTGGGTATGGCCGCTGAAATCGTCAATGTCTCCTCCGCCAGTCTTTCATACACCCTCGTCGACGGAACTCCAGGTGGGATTTCGGCCTTCGAGCCGGGTTACCAGTCCTCCACACAGACTCTCTATGTCGACATACGCTCTGATTTCGAAACGAGCGACCAGTCCACAGGGTGTGCCTCGATGATGCAACGCCAAGCACAGACCTTTGACACGAGCGAGGCACGGAACACAACATCGTGCTATGGTGCACTTTCGGATAGCTGCCGGGAAAATCTGGCCGGTGTAGTCCGTCGATTTGAGTAGTCCCCTCACTATGGGCAGAACCTCAGAAGGAAAGGAAATGCCCGGCATTGTAAAACATGGCGAGAGACGTAGTGGAAGCGGTGCCGCCACTAGTGCACTGCGTGCATTGGGCATTGCCGCTGCGTGTTTGTTGGCTTCGCAGCTTTCGTAATCTAAAGTAGATTGGCAATAGCTTTCAAGAAGAAGGCCAGCATAATCAAATGGAACCGTATTTCTGGGGTTTGGGGATAAAAGAAACAGAACAACGATCTTGGTCTTGGACTCTTGCAGTGAAGCGACACATTGCATTAAAAACCGAGTTGCTTGCTAGTAGTTAATATACTAAATAACGATGCAGTCAATCTGACCCATTTCACACCGTCATCATGTGTTTACATCCTGTGTCAATACCCCCTCAATCAAACGAGGTGATTGACTTGTGTCAAATATCAACGTAGCTATTCTAAATGAGCTGAGATACAATGTCAAGACGTGACTTGCGATAAAACAGGGGTTAAAAATATGGAAATGCACCGAGAAAACGCAACCCGTGGTATGTAGTTGTACACAATCTTTCAGACGCCTTTACCACGCATTCTTGTCTAACCCACATGGAAACCCTTGATTACTTGTCCAACGCCTGTGATTGACACTGCTGGGGGTTAGCTTCTGCATCAAAGAGAAGGATATGTTGATTCGTGGAGAGGAAAAAACTCACCATTTGGAAGTAGATTCCCTTCTCGGCAATCAGACTTGCGTGGTCGCCCCTTTCAACAACCTTGCCGTCAGCCATGACGAAGATGATGTCGGCATTTTGCACAGTCGCCAATCGATGGGCGACCATGATCATCGTCCTGCTGCCCTTCGTGGCGTCGAACACGGCCTGGACTCCACGCTCCGTCTCGCTGTCAAGTGCACTCGTCGCCTCATCCAGCAGGAGCAGCGAAGGGCGACGGATGAGGGCTCTCGCAATAGACACACGCTGCTTCTGGCCTCCCGAAAGAGTGACTCCGGCGTTGCCGACTTGGGTGTTGTAGCCCTCAGGTAGGGAAACGATGAAGTCATGGATGCCGGCATCGCTGGCTGCGGCGTGGATGGCTTCGTCCGAGACAGTAGCCTCGTCCTCGATGCCCAGGAGAATATTTTCACGGATGGTACCGGTGAATAAATTGGGCTCTTGGGACACGAGGGATATGTTCTTGCGGTAGTGAACGAGGTCGAGGGTCTTGATATCGCGGCCGTTGTAGAGGATTTCTCCGCCAGCCTGCAGATGGTAGAAGCGTTCGAGGAGGGAGATGATGGTTGTCTTGCCGGAACCTGAAGGTCCGACGATGGCGGCAAACTGGCCTCGCTCGATCTTCAAATCCAGACCCTTGAGAACGGGGAGCGATCTAGTGGGATAGCTGAACCAGACATCCTTGAACTCGATCTCAACGCCCTTCTCATAGTGGACCTCGTAAGGAACGATGTCGCTGACGCCCTTCTCGACTTGGTTATCGTCATCTTCATGCTCTCTAAGAGCCACGATGCGGTCGGCGGCGGTCTTAGCCTTGGCGATGTCTATGGACTGTCAACAATATCCACATTCTGTCTTGATTGACTAAACTTACTAGGACCGAAGCTGAGCCATTGACCCGCGCTCATGCCTCCTTGAACGACGGCAATGTATACAACCACTGAATGGGGTCAGCCTCTGAATGATTTTTTGTTGTGTTCAGTTTTACTTACTGTACTGGAACGGCGTGTATTCGTGACTTGAGAGTAACTTGCCGCCATACCTGTCACAGGTTAGACATGCCGTCCTGCCATTCGACCCGGGATCTCACTTACCACAGAACAAAAGCCATGCAGAGCAGCGAGATACTATCGCTGAACGAGAAAACCATGACCGAAAAACGAGACTTGCGGAAAGCATCCTTGATATGGGCATTGAGCAAGTCGTCATACCGCTGGCAGATGCCGTCCTCCATCGTCAAGCTGGAAACGGTGCGGATGGCGCTGATGCTCTCGGATGCGAACTTGGCACTCTCAGCGAAGACGGCGTTGTTGGCCTCCTCGAAGCTGGTCTCGTGTCTCACGCGGTAGAACATGGCTGCCACGATGATGGGCATGGACGTGCCGAGCGCCACGAGGGTCAGCTTCCAGCCAAAGACGAGGCCCACCACGATGCATCCGATGACGTTGAAGAGCGATATGAGCACAAAAGCCATGTTGGTTCCCAGGAGCTGCTGAAGCATCGTGGGATCGGTGGCCAAGCGGGCGGTGAGAGAGCCGGCCGAGTTGCCCTCTGCGTCGAAGAAGGAGGAGGGCTTGTACAGGATGTTGCGGAAATACTCCTTTCGGTAGACGCGCACGATTCCCTGGAACGAGTTAGCTAGTTTCATAGTTCCGCAATTCCAGAGAGACTCACAAAGCCGATGGTGGTGGTAGCCCAGCCGAGGAGGAAATGGCTAACACCGACACCTGTGGCAAGATACATGAACATCTCGCACCAATGGTTGGCGATGACTTTCAAGAAGCTTCCCCAGTAAGAGAAGAGAGAGACCAAGACAGCAAACAGATATGCCTGGACGGGAGTACTTGCTGTAGTTCTCGTTAGCTCATCTATGAACGGAAGTGAAAATGTTGGAGGGTGACACACCTCCAGCGCCAAGTGCAGCGATAGCAATGACGATGTATGTCTTCCATCTCTTCTTCTGCTCACCGAGCAGCTGGCCGAAGCTGCCAAACATGTGGAAAGCTCTCCATCTTCCAAGACAGCCTCTCGGCTCCTTGACAACTCTCAAAGTGCCGGCCTCGACGCGCTCAAGCTCCTCGTCGGAGGCATTGATCTCGTGAAGATGTTGCAACATACCCGCAGAAGTGCCCTCACTGCTGGCTCTCTTCTCGGTAAGGTCGCCGGTGCTGCTGCCACCCTGGAGCGACTTCCTAATAGACAACAGCTCAGGCTCAGGCCGTCTCCAGCTCAAGTCGCCAAAGAGGACATCTTCCTCATCGTCGGCTCCCATGTCCAGCTTCTGTGCGGTTGCCAGAAGGTGGTAGGGGCCGTCAAGTTGGGACATGAGATCCTCGTGCGTACCCTGCTGAACGACCTGGCCCTTGCGTAGGAGAACAATGTTATCGGCCTTCCTAATGGTGCCAAGGCGGTGGGCAATGATGATGGTGGTTCGGCCCTTGCAAGCCCTGTCCAGAGCAGCCTGGACGATCTGTTCGCTGCGGACGTCAATGGCTGAGGTTGCCTCGTCGAGGATCAGGATCTTGGGCTGCTTGACAATGGCGCGGGCGATGGCCAAGCGCTGGCGTTGGCCTCCGGAGAGCTTGATTCCAGCATCGCCAACTTCCGTTTGGTAACCCTACGGCAAAATTAGTGTGCATCATTGGATAGTTGAGTAACTGAGAAAATACCTCTGGTAGACGTGAAATGAACTCGTCGGCAAACGCATCTTTGCACGCTTCCTCAATCAATCGAGCCTTGACTGCTTGGGACTTGTGCTCCCACTCGGTTCCGATGAGGCCGTATTCAACGTTTTGGAAAATCGTAGTGTTGAAGAGAGCATTGTCCTGCTGAACCAAACCGATCTGGCTGCGCCACCACTTGGGGTCAATCTCACTCAAGAGTCGACCGCCCACGCTGATGATACCATTTCTGAGGAACAGGACCTAGGGCTGCATGTTAGTCCCAAACGCGAAAACTGTGTGGATCGACAACTCACCAGCTGGTTCGTCTCCATGTTACCGTTAAACTCGTACCATCGCTCCAAAATGCCAACGATGGTACTCTTACCAGAACCCGACGGTCCCACAATGGCGGTGACCTTGCCAGCCGGGAAATTGATGTAGAGGTTGTCCAGGATCTTGACATCCGGGCGCTTGGGGTACACAAAGTTAACGGCTTGGAAAACGATGTCTTCTGCTGCAGAAACCTCGGGTCCCTTGAGCGTTCCGTATGTTTGTTGCGGGGCGTCAATGATAGTATGGAAGATGGCGTTGGCATCGGCAGCTTGGGATGCAGCTTGTAAGGGGGCCGTGATCTGGCCCAGAGAGGATGCCATCATCATAATGCACAGAAGGACACTGCACATCGGATCAGAAACCGTACAGTCGGTCCGTAAGGATGAGCGACACTTACACGATCAGGGATGTCGGGGTTGTCAACGCCATCATGGTATACATCTTGAAGGCATACCAGAATGACAGGGCAAAAGTTCTACAAGGGTCAGCTAGAATCCCTCGCACATTGAGGATCATGTGCTTACGCATAAATGGCGAAGAAAACTTTCAAACGTCAGCATGGATCAACTTAATCAACCAAACCGTGAAAACCTACTAAGACCTTGTTGGATTGCCACCAACCAAGCCATGCCAGCTCCCCTCTTCCTCGACTGGTCAGCCAGAAGCCCGTATTTTGCAAGCATCTTAAACTCAGCGCCGCAAGCCGCCAGCATGCGAATGGAACTGAACGCCTCAGTAGCGAGCGAGGCGGCCGCGATGTCCATGTCCTGGACATCCTTGAGCCTCTTGATGATCGGCGGGGTGGTGATGGTGTAGACAATCGCGATGAAGACAAGGCCGGAACTCGTCGTAAGCGTGAGAAGCCAGTTGTAAGCAAAGGCGATGGTGAAACCGGCGATGACGACTGCCAGACTAGAGAAAAACTGTCCCATCTTCTCAGAGATACCCAGCTGCAGGATACTAGCGGTGATGGTGATGATTGCGGCCGTCTGGCCCGGTGCCAGCATATCGAGCGTCGAGATGGGAAGGCCGAACAGACGACCCAGATACGTCAGGCGGATCTTTGCTGAGATGCGTAGACTCGTCATCCGGAAGCCGAGCTATACGGGTGTCAGCCAAGGCGAGAACAAGTTGGTCAGATACTCACATTCGAGAGATAGGTGAATATCAACCTGGCAATGAAGAGGTACACTATGTACAGTCTGAACGTGTGTCAGCCGAAAAGAATTCACCGAGGTCTGAGAACGGCACTTACACGCCCTGGTTGACGGCATGAACGAATTCATCCTGCGTCTCAGAGGTACCTTGCATAAAGAACCCAGTGAAGGTGCCGACGAGTTGTCCTAAGAGCCGTCAGAACTTTTACCCTGTGTCAGTCACCAACGTGCGATGAACTTACCAAAGACAATGTTCATCACCGGCATGGTAAGACCAGCACCAATCGCACCAATACATGATCCCACTATGATGAACTTGTCAAGCAAGGTACCATAGCTCATGATTTTCTGCGATACATGTTAGCAAAAAGACGCGTCGATGGAAACATGATTGCTCCAAGTGCCTGAGCAGAGCCATCGAGTTGAACTTACAAAGAAGTTGCGGACCGTGGCAACGGTCTTTGGGTTGAGCTTGAAGAAGCCCTTCTTGGCCTCGGGGGCGACACCGGGGTCGGTGGGGGCGCCAGCGGTTCCAGAGGGGGCGTCCGCGGTGCCGGTGGCGGCCGCAGCCGGAGCTGCCGCTTCAGCGGCGCCGGCCGGCGTGGCCATGATGGGTTCGGGGGGTTGGTGAAGTGGGGCTCCTAGACCGGGGTCGCGATCGGATACCGGGTCCGGCAACAGATGTGTTTGGTGTTGGAAGCTAGGTGGAGGCCCGGGCCATGCGGGATTTGACCAGGGATCGGTAGGGGCGGGTAGGAGGGGGAATGGATCAAGTCTTTGAAAAGGTACACTTTGGTAAAAGCTCGTGTCCTTATGCGATATTCGATTAGTTCCGTCCTGCCGGGGGTTGATTTGTCAAACGCCCCAAAGAGAGAAACGAAAGTGGCGTTTTTTTGTCGTCCTGCGGCAGTCTTTCGCAAGACACGAAGGCAAAATCAACGGGCAGCTCCTGGGAACCAGGGGAGAGGGAAATTTGCAAACTCAGGAACTCCAAGAAGCCGACAAAACTCGAGCAAGAGAAAGGGAGGGGGGGGAAAGGAGAACGGGACAAGGGTTTGGAATGGGAAACTCGGGGGATGGGGGGTATCGCTGTGAAATGGGGGGGACGGCAGTTGTAACCAGGCAGGTTGTCAACGGGCCACCTGGGCAAGAGAAGGGCTGTGTCGCTTCCGCATCGCTGTTCGAAACAGCAAAATCGACCCAGCGCCGAGAGAGTTGGTTTGGGCGCTGGGAATGTGATATTCTCTTAGAGGAGATGGGATGGATGAATGTCTTGGAGGCAGGCCTGCTTGGTGGCAGGGTTGGCAGATCAGTCGGGGTAGTTGATGTCTGGATGAGCTGGGATGGGTGCATGCCCTAGCAGCCTGGGCAGCGTGGGAAACAGGTGTAAGCGACGATTCAAGGCCATCGGAAACACTCGAGTGGGCACAAGGAACGGAGGAATGCCTATGGAAGCATTGGGGTATGATGCTGAGAAGTGGGCGAGAGTGAGCTCAGATCGGTCTTGGGAAAGTGGAAACGAGCAAGGGAACGGACGTCGTTTCTTTCTTTTACCCGTGTGGTGTAAAGATGAAACAAGGTGCATGTGTCCCTCTTCTCGTCTCCTGCTCCTTTTTCGCCGCTTCATTCACAATGTCTTTCTTTCGCGAGCGTCAAAGCTCAACTCAAAGCGGGCTGGGCAGTGAGAGAAGACACTGCACTACTAATTCTCATACCCGCATATGCACGTCAAGGGGCTATATGGGATAGCCCGTGCGGCAGAATGGATCACACTCCGGCTCGTCCCAGAGTGGTCTGGGGCAAAGCCAGGACACGCTGGTTGTACGATGTAAGAACAGGTATCTCCCCTTCCCCCTCCCCCACACACCCTCTCGCCATCCACCGGTTGCGCGCCATAATCCTGAAGATCAATGCTTAGAGGGGCAATTTCATGGAGAATTTCATCTTGTGTTTAGGAATTTGTTGATGGTTCGCAGACTGGCGGCATGGATTCGCCGGGATAGAGGCGAACCAGGGGACGATCCCGAGGGTACACGTGAAAGCAAACTTTTACCCTGCTCGTGTTTGCATTCATGAACCTGATGTGTTTCCATGCATCCCTGCTGCGAAAAGTATTTGGCATCTTGTCAGAATGGCAGGTTGACAGACACTGCCCAATCATGTCAGAAACTTGACTGGCAATGGAAGAAGTGAGGTAAAATAAAAGAATAATGCTCTGCGAAGGACGTTTCCGCCAGATCATGCATTTATGCGCCCTCTCTCAAGTATCAATCGGACTTGACATGTTAACGGTCCCGTGATGGAACTCCTGTCAAATGCTTTAGGAAAGGCATCTAGAATTCTAGTGGCGAGCCTAACCAAAACCACGCAGGTCCCAAAGAAGATGGTGGTGGACAAGATTTGGAAAGGAGCGAGAAACCATAAACTGAACATGAAAAACCCAAATAACCATAATACCCGACTCCAGCAGGCTCCAAACTATGCGGAATTCCCAGCACCCGATCCGATCTATCTCTAATGCTGACACGAGAGGAAACCAGTCCCTTACTGTACCTCCCACTCGTTCCCAAAATGACAACAGGTCCAAAAATGACAACCGATGCAACGCTGCTCCGTACCGGGATCTATCCCTGCCCGGGATGACACTCTCCCTAAACCGTCTACGACGACGTCAAGATTCCCTCCTCTTGCATGTCAGCTTGGGTTTCCCGAATGATGTCGCCCAGCTCCTTGATGGTATCCTTGTCACGAGGCAGCGTGTGGCCCTTGGCGTGATCAAAGAGATAGGCGGTGTCAGGATCGCACATGTTGTACAGGGCCATAGAACCGTCGACATAAGGGTCCAAGGATCCGACTAGGAAGGATCGTCAGCATTCCTACGGATAAGCATGATGATGCGTCACGCGCAAACGACTTACTGATGTGCAAGGTGCGTGCCTCGATCCTCTCGTCGGTCTCGTCGGAGAGGACCAGGGCGTGGGTCTTGGGGTCAACGGGCGGCCAGCCGGCGAAGAAGATGCCGTACTTGAACGCCGGCTTGATGCCGGAGCGCTTGAGGCGGCGCTGCTCGTAAAGCATGAAGGTCGACGCCACGGTGGCGCCCTCAGAGTAGCCGATGATGCCGTCAAAGGGGCCGCGCTTGGCGACGATGTCCGCAAGGTACTTGATGGCTCTATCAGTGCTGCGGTGCGTCGTTGCGATACCCTCTCTCATGAGATCCCTCATCGTGTCCTCGGCGGTCTCGCACTGAGGGAAGTCACGGATACGGGCGAGGACGTCGTCGCTGTGGGACTTCTCGACATCCCTATCGGGCTCGATGAAGCGGTAGTAGGGGGGCGCCCCAAAGTAGTCCTCAAAGCCGGGAGGCGGGACCGCTTTGCAGGGGCCATGGATGAAGTGGAATTGTGCGGTGCCGTCTTCGGTGAGTTCCTTCAAGATGGGTGCTGGAAGAAAGTAAGTATGCGGTTGTCAGGAGTGAAGCCACCCGCGAAAGCCCTGGGTGGCTTGCATGAGAAGAAAACTCACCAAGTTGAACTTGGAATTTCTAGTGCGCGTTAGTGAGATGTCGAAGATAGCATCAGGTCTGAGTACTCACGTCCGAGCTGCCGTAGGCTCCGGGAAGGCACAAGAAGCGAAGCATGGCGGCGGTTGGTATGGGTTTAGTGTGATGTAATGTGAGGTGCGGAAGCAGGAGAGATTAGCCGTCCAATGACAAGTACAGTGTCAAAAGGCGGTTGTTGGAAAGTGGGCGCGAGGGTATTTGTGGAATTGTTTGTTTGATGGTTGTGATGATGGTTGTGGTGTGGAGATTGAAGTATTGACAAGATTGGCCAGGCCAACGGGAGCGTTTTAATGAATTCGAACCTGTCAAAAGAAACAGTTGTGATCCCGTGTACGGCAATCGGTTCACGAACAAAATCATCAGCTCAGACTGGCTATGAGACGGCGCAGCAGTTGAGGCGGGACGACGACAAGACAGGAGGAGGCTGAGTTGATTGGGTGCCAGCACTGCAACAACAGTTCGAATCGGCCGTGACCCGGGAAGCGAATAAGCGAATAAGGAAATCTTGAAACTCTGCACTTCATCATGATTGAGGCAATGTACTGCAGTGATGGGACCAACTCGAACAACGGGTTGGTTTGAGCTGTTGCTACTAGAGCTGGAGCGGATATTGGACAGCGGTGGAATGGGTGGATGAGTGGGTGAGTTGGAGAGGCGGCGATGTGAGACCGGGCCTGTGAGCATCGGTCCTTTGAGACGGGCTTGGCAGGGTGTCCCGGTGCTCGGGCGAGGGAACTGAACGAGGATTAGAGTGGTGGACGGCGACTCAAGACATGGAGGCGAAACAAGCGCGGCGAGACGCCACGCCACATGGAAGGAATCGAAGAGGATTCTCTGCCATTGGGCTTCTCTGCAGAGCGAGGCAGGACACTTGGCAGCCAGCAGCCAGCAGCCAATCCCCAAAGGCATGCCAGGCTGCCAAGTGACTTTCTGGGCATCCCGAGATTCGGACCCTCGGCCGACGCGTTGGTGGTGCACTGGCGCCACTGACGACATGTTGGCGAAGACTGGACATTGGACTGGACTTCGGTCCAGCTCTGTCACCTTGTACGCTTGAAACGGCATAGGGAAGCGCCCGCGCGGGGGCGCAGCGTGGGTGTGACGGTCTCGTCTATCTGACTGGAAGGACGGGGGATGAGTGGGATGGGTGGGCAGAAAGTGTGCTGGACTGGGTGTGCTTGAGTCGTAGATGTGTGTTTGTGCGTGCATAGTCGAGAGTGAGCGTGGACGAAGGATGGGTGAGAGAGATTGGGCGAATTGGGTGGCTGGGGGAGCGAGTGGGCGGCGTCCGGTAGGCGCGTGTGTTTGCAGAGAAGGAAACATTGTTTTGCAGAGATTGCGTTTCGATGGAACACGAGCATTCTTTGGCCGACTTGCAGGCCTGGCAGGACGCGGTGGGATGGGCTGGGATGGGAAACTCACGGGAGAGTTGCCGTGTTAAGCGTGGATGGGTTCCTGGGAGCAGGCGAGAGAGCAAGGTCAGGGAAAGGTGGTGCGAGAGAGGCACGAGAGGCACGAGAGAGGCACGAGAGAGGTACGTAGCGCCGCGCCGGGCGCAGAAAAGACAACGCAAATCGAGTGCGGTGCAGGGACAAGGCCTCTGGTGTGGCTGGCGCGTGTCAAATAAGAGCTTTGATGGTGCAACGGCTCGGGAAGAGGTGCGACGGGGGCGCGCTGGTGATTTGGAAGCTGCCAAAGCTTTCTGACAGAAGCAGTTTTAGAAACCTCCTCAATGCCTTGGGCTCTCTTCCAGTGACAATCGAGGGCTGGGATGGGCCGCTGGCGATGGGGCAAGGCGTATCCGAACCCGAGCCCAGCGTGACTCGATGGAGCTGTCGATGATGTGGACTTGCGCAGGATCCAGAGACGAGGACGTACAAACAAAGTGCGGTGATACACGGCATGCTGGTTCTGCGTGGAAATGTCTTGGACAGTGTAGTACGATAACGAGACAAGATGCGATAGGCCCGTAAGGTGGATATCGGCATATGCAGTGCGACCAAACATCACCTTACCTCGACCTCATCCTCACTTTCTGCATCGCTCGTCCGCAGTTGTTCAGAGGCCAAGGTAAACCATTTCGGGCGATAGATCCGACTATTCCTTTTCCGGGCTGCTGCACCAGCACCTGCATATGGTGCCGTTCGAAGGCTGCATCTGCATATGCACTCAATCCATCCATCAATCAGTCCGTTGCTGCCAACTCGAACACGGGGGGGCCGCCTTGCATCTGGCAATTGCGGCTGCATGTTTCTGTACCTTCAACCCCTGCTTTCTTCCCCCTTCTCTCCCTCGTCGCCATCGTTGCTTTGCTCCCCTCCCCTCCCCCTTTGCCCTACTCAACCCCGTTCGCTAGGCTGTCTTGGAGTCAGACAACGTTGAACGGCCCCAATGCTACTTGCTCATCTGTTGTACATAGACGGCGTAGCACACCTTGCCCCATGCCGGTGCTGGTGTCGCGATTGTCTCTGCTTCATGGCCTTGGCTGCCTACTTTACCAAGATAGGGACGAAAGTGGACGGAGAACAGACGCACGCCTCGACGCTTCCGGCCGCCGCCATCACGGTTGTCGGTGCTTTTGACACAAGACGCACCTCTTTTCCAAACCGAACGACAAACGAGCGCCGAATACCAGACCAAGACCACGAGGGCGGACGAAGGAAACAAGCACCGCCACGTTGGTTACTCCAGTGAGTCCTCATTCCACCTGCAGTGTAGAACCCGCAGAAGCAGCAAAATTCCCAGCAACCAGGACCGGACGGATGCCTGGGGATGGGGGGACGTCTGCACTCCGCCCCATCATCTCGTCTACGGGCAGCGATGAGGATGCTCTGCCACTCTGTGAGAGGCTCGTTCCGTACAATGGTTCGGCCAGCATGTTGCAGGAATTCCTTCTTCCAGTCTCCCTTGGGGCCTGCTTCGTTGTCATTGGGTCGCCACTGCAGCGGCAACTTCCAGACATCGGCCGCAAATGCCCTGAAGAGCCTCCAAGAGCCTCCAAGAGCCACCAGCAACTCCAACCATTGCCGTGCTCTTAATCAGCAAGAACATTGACAGACTTCCCCCCCAGCCCGCTAGACCAAGTCGGGACCAGGCCGCAATGACCCCCTCCCAAGCCCACGGTGCACGCTGCGCGCTGCTGCTCCACCTCCTGGGGGCCCTGTTCTGCTTCACGGTCCAGTGCCTCAGTGGAATGCTCCACCCCCAAGAACACCCAGCATTCTAGCGCCAGTGCAGACACCACAGCAACTCTCTCTCCCGTCTCCTCGACTGCCTTCCACCACCTCACCTCCGAACCACGCCACCGGGCCCCCGTCCGGGAGGTTCGAGTGTTCATTGCGCTGCCATGTCTTGGTCCGAGTCAAACGTCCGGCTTCTGCAATCTGCATGGGAACTGCAGAGCAGCCTGGCAGTGCTGCTGAATCGCAAACAAACTAAGGCACACTCTGCGCAATCAGAGACAACGCCGCCTTGCTGAGGGCGAGTGAGTGTCTCCGAATCATGGGGACCGATTGGATATGGCCCTTGGAGACGAACCGCCGGGCCTGGTTCTCGCCGCCAGATGTACTGCATATCGTTCGTTGGTTATCTTTCGATGACGAACGGATAGACCAATTAAACCCCCAATATGCATAGTCAGTCCACGAGACTTACCTTTGACGAGAATAACCACAAGCAAGGAACAAGCTTCTCCCCCCCGGCGACATCAGTACCCTTACTCTGATTGCTGCCCAGTTATCCCTGATCTGGGGGGGGGGGGGGGAGGCGACGTCGTGATCAGCAAGGACTGCCGCTGCTCCGCTGCTCCGGGTCGACATGGGCAACCCGGCATCGGATGTGCCCTGGCTCGCTCTCCGTAGTACAGGACCTCTCTCCTACCAGGCATGAGCCCAACATGCACGTTCGGGATCTCCCTATGATCTACCTAACCGTCAGGCAAATCTAAATCACACAGGCTAGTCTGTGCGAAGAACTCCGGCCGACTTGGCGATCTGATCACCAACCAGTCCCTTCCATGTCAACCACTCCGCGACGGAGCGAGCACCATCGAGGGCGATCTTCACCCATGGCCTTTGTTCAGCTAAAAACCCTACAGAGATTCCCAACCAGGTCCAGCAAAAGAATATTCCTCACACTCACTCATCTCAACGAGGCTTGGTACGTACTCCCAGATCAACCCGGCCTGCCCTCTTCCAAGCCGAAACGATATCATCTAGAGCACTCGCAGTCCGCCTTTCGTTTAACCCTCCCTTCACCCATCTTCTTACCTTCTTCTTCTTCTTTTGTCATTGTAAGGAACGCCTAGAGCGCCGGACCCTTCGCTGTCACTTTTTCTTTCGTTGATTCGGCGAATGCTTGCGGACTAGGATCATCATACACAAGCGGCTTCCGCGATCCTCCCTCTCCGCCCCTCACTATGGCGCCCGGCGTCCTGTCCTACTCCTCATCGGGGACATCGCCTTCGGCAAGTCCTGTGATGATGACCCCGATCGATCATTCTGATACCACGTCCGATGGCTTCACTAGCTTGTCCGTGGGGCCCCTAGATGGCGTCGGCCTCAACATTCACGGACAACCCACGAACGGTAGTGGCCACTCCAATGGCCACTCCAACGGCGGCGCCGGTAGCAGCGCAAACACGGCCTACACGAACCCAGTTGGCGGCAGCGATGCCGGCTTGAAACAGATGCCCATCGCCATTGTCGGCATGGCTTGTCGTCTGCCGGGCAGCGTCTCCAGCCCTGCCGAATTCTGGGAGCTGTGCTCCCGCGCCAGAACCGGCTTCACTCCCGTGCCCAAGGAGCGCTTCAACCACGAGGCCTTCTACCACCCCAACCCCGGCAAGACTGGAGCTTACCACGCCCAGGGCGGTAACTTTCTGGACGTCGACCTGGCTTCGTTCGACGCCCCCTTCTTCGGGTTGACGGAGAAGGAGGCCATCTCCATGGACCCCCAGCAGCGCCTGCTGCTCGAGTGTACGTTCGAGGCACTCGAGAACGCTGGTATTCCCAAGCACACGATTGTTGGAAAAGACGTCGGTGTCTTTGTCGGCGGCAGTTTCGCCGAGTACGAGAGCCATCTGTTCAGGGACAGCGACACGATACCCATGCACCAGGCCACAGGTAAGAGGATCATCCCTGTGCCTCTGCTTACTCGCGCTAACATGCCGGTCAGGATGTGCCCATGCGATGCAGTCCAACAGACTCTCACATTTCTTTGATCTTAGAGGCCCGAGTTTCACAGCAGACACTGCTTGCTCGGCCAGTTTGGTCGCCCTTCATTTGGCATGCCAGAGCTTGCGTGCTGGCGAGTCCACCGCCGCGATCGTTGGCGGTTGCCATCTGAACATGCTGCCCGAGTTTTGGATTTCCTTCTCATCTTGCAGGTAAGCACATGATGCACGCTCGGGTGCCTCTTCCCGCGGCTATCAGTCAGTGCTGACACACTCACCTTCAGATTACTTGCGGACTCCGGTCGGTCTATCGCATTCGACCAGCGTGGTACCGGTTTCGGCCGTGGCGAAGGCTGCGGTATGATCATTCTGAAGCCTCTTGACCAGGCCATCAGGGACAACGACTCCATTCGTGCCGTCATCAGAGGCACTGGTATCAACCAGGATGGCAAGACGCCCGGAATTACGATGCCCAGTGGCGCTGCACAGGGTATGCATCCAAATAAACCCCACGTGGTAGAGATCGGCGCTGACAATCGATGCAGAGAGGCTCATGAGGCAGATCTACAGAAACGCTGGACTTGACCCCAGTGACTGCGGATATGTTGAGGCTCACGGCACAGGCACCAAGGTCGGTGACCCGATCGAGGCCACAGCCATTCACAACGTCATCGGTCAGAATAGGTCGACAAAGGACCCTCTCTTCATTGGCTCCGTGAAGTCCAACATTGGCCATCTTGAGGCCGCCTCCGGTATCGCCGGTATCATCAAGGCCGCCATGATGCTTGAGAGAGGCTTCCTCCTCCCTAACCACGACTTCAAGAAGCCCAATGAGAAGATTCCATGGAAGGAGTGGAACATGAAGATCCCTGCCACTCAAAGACCCTGGCCTAAGAACAAGAAGTACATCAGTGTCAACAACTTCGGTTTCGGTGGCACCAACGCTCACATCGTTCTGGAGAAGGCGCCCTTCACCGCTGCTCCCAAGAAGGACAAGAACCTACCTCCTCCGGACACCAAGAAGACCAAGGGTACCAAGAAGATTTACGTCTTGTCCGCTAACGACAAGAACTCTGTCGGTGCTGTTATGAAGAACCTCGTTGTCTACCTCGAGCAAAGACCCGAGATCTTCCAGAACGACCTGATGGACAATATCGCCTACACCCTCGGCTCGCGTCGCTCCCTGCTTCCCTGGAGGGTCGCCATTCCTGCCACGGACTCTTTCGAGCTCATTGAGACTCTTAACAGCGGAAAGGTCATTCCCGGCAAGGAGAGCGAGCCTCTGAGAATTGGCTTCGTCTTCACTGGCCAAGGTGCCCAATGGTGGGGCATGGGTCGTGAGCTTTACGGCGCATACCCCATTTACACCGCCGCTATTGACAGAGCCGATGAGTGCCTCAAGAAGCTGGGCGCCGAATGGTCCCTCGTCGAGGAGCTCAGCAAGGATCAAGAGTCCTCCAGAGTTGGAGACGCCCACATCAGTCAGCCGGCTTGCAGTGCCGTCCAGCTTGCGTTGACCGATCTCCTCCGCACCTGGGGTATCCGCCCTGCAGCCGTTGCCGGTCACTCCAGTGGTGAGATCGGTGCCGCTTACGCCGCTGGCATCATCGGCTTCGAGGCTGCCATGGCCATCGCCTACCACAGAGGCCGTCTCGTCCCCATCCTGAAGAAGAGGAACCCCGATCTTCGCGGTTCCATGATGGCTGTTGGCGGTAGCAAGGAGGAAGTCCAGCCCATGATTGACGCGTTGAAGCAGCAGCAAGTCAGAATTGCCTGCTACAACAGTCCTTCCAGTTTGACCATCTCCGGCGACACTGACGCTCTCATTGAGCTCGAGAAGAACCTGGAGGAGAAGCAGATGTTCAACAGGCGCCTGCAGATTGAGACTGCCTACCACTCGCACCACATGAACCTCGTTGCCAAGGAGTACCGAGAGTCGATTTCTGATCTCCCCCACCCTCAGACCACCGACGTCCGCTTCCACTCGTCTCTTTACGGCCACCAGATCGATGGCTTCGAATGCCAGGCTCACTACTGGGTTAACAACCTTACCTGCCCTGTCCGCTTCTCCGAGGCCCTCGAGACCATGCTGGAGCCTGTTGGCGAGCACAAGACCGGTGTCAACATGATCATCGAGTTGGGCCCTCACTCTGCCCTTCAGGGTCCCATCAAGCAGATCCTCAAGCACGTCGGAGAGGCTGCGACGAAGATTCCCTACGTCTCCCCTCTCATCCGCAAGAAGGATGCTGTTGAGTCTGCCATGGACCTTGCCTGCAACCTCATCACCAAGGGTGCCATTCTCAACATGGACAACGTCAACTTCCCCAACCTGAAGAAGAAGCCGTCGCTGTTGACTGATCTTCCCCGCTACGCCTGGAACTACCAAAACAAGTACTGGCAGGAGTCGCGCATGACTCAGATGCACAAGTACCGCAAGTCGCCTAGAAACGATTTGATCGGTCTTGAGGCTATCTACTCCAGCGACCTTGAGCCCACATGGAGGAACATTATTCATCTGGATGACCTTCCCTGGCTGCGTCACCACGCCATTCAGTCTGTCACGATCTTCCCCATCTCTGCTTTCATCGGCATGGCTCTGGAGGCGTCCGCTCAGTGGGCGCAGCGCAAGGAGATTTCTTTTGAGAAGTTCGAGCTCAGAGACGTCTCTGTCGTCAAGCCCTTGGCCCTTCAGGACGCCGACATTGAGTTGACCATCAACCTGCGCCCCCACCAGGAGACCAACCTGAGCGCATCCGAGACCTGGAAGGAGTTCCGCATCTGCTCTTGGTCGCACGGCAGCGGCTGGACTGAGCACTGCGTCGGTTTGATTGCCCTCCACACCACTGAGACCAACGAGGTCGACGGCAAGGAGCAGAAGCTGGCCGCTCTTCGTGGCGCTGAGGCTACCATGAAGGCCAGCGAGGGCCCTGAGGCTGTTGCTGTTGCCGAGACCGACATTTACGAGCGCCTCACTGAGCTCGGCGTCGGATACGGTCCCTCCTTCCAGGGCATCAAGGACTGCAAGGCGTCCAACAAGTACTCCATGGGTAACATCTCAGCCTTCGACGTCGCCGCCGACATGCCCAACCACTACCAGTCCAGCACTGTCCTCCACCCTACTTTCTTGGAGTCTGTCATTGAGATGTACTGGCCCATCCTTGGCGCTGGCCGAACCGACATCAACACCGTCTACCTGCCCTCTTCGATCGGCAGAATGTCTATCGCCCGCGACATCACCGCCCTTACCAAGACGCCTGGCAGCACCCTCAAGGCTTACTGCAAGGCCGACTTCCCCGCCGAGGCCCGCTCTACCAAGGTTTCTGTGTTCGCCACCTCTGAGAACAACGACCTGGTCATCGAGATTGATGAGCTCACCGTCTCTCCCATCATTGATGGCGAGACTGAGTTGGCCAGCAACCCCGCGCGCGAGCTCTGCTACAAGCTCGAGTGGGAGGACATTGGCAACCTGAAGTCGCTCTCTGGCAAGGCCAAGACCAAGATCAACGGCGCCTCTGGAGTCAAGGTTGATGCTCCTCTGCCTGACGTTGATGTTGCGATCATCCACGGCGATTCCAACTCTCAGCAGATGTTGGCCAACGGCCTCGCCATTGCCCTGGCCAGTGCTACCTCCAGACTCCCCGAGATGGGCGGCATGCACGAGGTCAACACCGAGGGCAAGCTGACCATCGTGCTCACTGAGATCGAGCAGCCCTTCCTTGCCAACCCCACCAAGGAGCAGTTCGCCGAGGTCCGCAATATGCTTGCCGGTGTTCAGGGCTGCCTGTGGGTTGTCCGTGGCGCCTATGACAAGGCCACCTCGCCCGAGTCTAATATGATCATCGGTCTTAGCAGAACCGTCCGGTCCGAGACCGTTCTGCCTTTCGCAACTCTCGACCTTGACGACAACAACCAGCTAGACGAGGATGACTCCTCCGCCGTGATCTTTGAGATTTTCAAGCTTGCATTCGGCGCCAACGCTTCTTCCACCAGCGAGCTTGAGTTCATGGAGCGATCTGGCCGGTTCTTCACGCCCCGCATCGTTCACGACGAGGAGATGAACGAGTTCGTTCACCGCGAGACCAACCCCAGCGTCGTCGAGCTCCAGCCCTTTGGCAAGGACAACCGCTGCCTCAAGATGGAGTTCTCCACACCTGGTGCCATCGAGACGGTGCACTTTGTTGACGATGTCTCTGCTACCCAGCCTCTTGGCGATGATGAGGTTGAGTTCGAGGTCAAGGCTGTTGGCATGAACCTCCGCGATGTCATGCTTGCCAAGGGCCAGATCCCTGAGGCCGACAAGCATGCCCTCGGAGTCGAGGCTTCTGGTGTCGTCACCAGAGTCGGCTCCGCTGTCAAGGCCCACAAGGCTGGCGACCGCATTGCCGCTCTCACCATCCAGCACGGCGCCTATGCCACACGCACTCGCACCACCGCTGCCAACATCATGCCCATGCCCTCCAAGATGTCTTTCGAGGACGCCTCCACCCTTCCTTTGGCCTACTGCACCGCTTACTACAGCTTGGTCGAGCAGGCGCGCCTTCGTGAGGGCCAGCGCATCCTGGTTCACTCCGCCGGTGGTGGCATTGGCCAGGCCTCTGTCTGCCTCGCTAAGATGATCGGTGCCGAGATCTTCGTCACCGTCAGCACTGCAGCCAAGAAGAAGCTCCTGATGCAGCATTACAACGTCCCCGAGGACCACATCTTCTACAGCCGCAACACCACCTGGAGAGCTGCCGTGAGACGCGCCACCAACGACGAGGGTGTCGACGTCGTCCTCAACACTCTGCCGGGCGCTGATGCTCTGAGGGAGAGTTGGGCTTGTCTCAGCCGCTTCGGCTGCCTCGTCGATGTCCGCAGGAAGGACGGCTCTCGCGCCACCCGTCTCGACATGGGCCAGTCCGACAACAACGCTTCGTTCTTGAGCGTCGACATCTTCGGCCTTGCCGCTGAGAGGCCCAAGATCATGGAGAGGCTGGTTACTGATGTGTCCAAGCTCCTGGCTGACGACCAGCTCCGGCCCATCGACCCTGCTACTATCTTCCCCGTGTCCTGCATGGAGACGGCATTCAAGACGCTTCAGACTACCCAGGGTCCCGGCAAGCTTGTCGTCGTCCCTCATGCCGAGGACGTGGTTATGGCAACTCCTTCCAAGGCTGCGAAGGCTCTGCTCAAGGCCGACGCCACTTACCTCCTCATCGGTGGTACTGGTGGTCTTGGTCGCAGCATGTCCAGATGGATGATCGAGCATGGTGCCAGAAACTTGGTTCTCCTGTCCCGTAGCGGTTCCGCCACTGGTAAGGTCAAGGTGCTCATCGATGAGGCTGCTGAGGAAGGTGCTCACGTCACCGTCCGCTCCTGCAACGTCGCCGATAAGGCCAGCGTTGAGCAGCTGTTCAACACTGGCCTCAAGGGTCTGCCGCCTGTCCGTGGTGTCATCCACGGTGCCATGGTCCTTCGTGTAAGTCATCCACATTCCACCCCAGTTTGCATTGCATCTAACAGCCGTCTAGGACGTTCTCTTTGAGCAGATGAAGTTCAACGACTACATCTCCGTCACCGAGTCCAAGGTCCAGGGTGCCTGGAACTTCCACCACGCTCTCCAGGAGCGCCAGACCGAGCTCGACTTCTTCATCGCCATCTCTTCCGCTGCCGGAGCCGTCGGTAACCGTGGCCAGGCCGCCTACGCCGCTGCCAACTGCTTCCTCAACGCCTTCGTCCAGCACCGCATCGCCCTGGGCCTGCCCGCCACGTCCCTCGATCTGACCGCTGTCTCTGACGCCGGCTACCTGGCTGACGGCAGTGCCGAGCGTGCTGCTGAGGTTGCGAAGAACCTGGGCTCCGACAGCATCTGCGAAGCCGAGGTGCTCGCCCTTATCGGCGCCTCCATCTCGGGCAAGACCTCCGTCTGCAACCACCACGTCATCACGGGTATGCGTATCACGCCCACCATCCAGCCCTTCTGGACGCCCGACGCCAAGTTCAAGGCCCTCCGCTTGGCAGCTGAGGAGCTCGCCGCTGCCGAGGCCGGTGCCAACGGTGCTGTTTCGCTCAACGCGGCACTCAAGGCGTCTCGTAGCGAGACCGAGGCCATGGAGGTCGTTTGCCGCGGCCTGGTCGAGAAGATCGCCGCTGTGCTCATGATGGAGACGGAGGACCTCGACGTCACGCGCAGCTTGTCGCACTACCCGCTCGACTCTCTCGTCGCCATCGAGATCCGCAACTTCATCACTCGCGAGTTTGAGGCCAACATGCAGGTCCTTGAGTTGTTGAGCAGTGGTAGCATCCAGACTCTCACTAAGGCTGTTTGCAAGAAGAGCAAGCTTTGCGTTGGATTTGACTGGAGCAACTAGAGATCATGAGAGAGACATGCGCAAGAGTATACGCAAGAGATGTGGACATCATACTATGAAGACATGAAGACGAGTAGTGTTTATTAGATTGTTTTATTTTATCTCAGTCAGTGGTGTGGGAAGATATAATCGGGGGCGCTCATGGAGGGATGCACTTCTACGAGTTGGATATGGGGAATGATGAAGACATGAGGATACGGAAACGGAAACACGAGGGATACATGGGGAATATGGGGGTCACACGGGACACAAGGGCGACCAGAACCACAATTCTGCGATCTCCTTTACTAGTTGTTATGAGTGAGTTGTAACAGTTTGTGTTTTATTAACGTGTGGTACTCTATGAGAACTGGAAACCAGGAAACACGACCCAGCAAAGGTCAAGAAGGGTAGGAGGCCTGGATGGAAATTGGAGATTGGAAACTCATCGGGAAAGGCATTTGGGAGTTTTGATGTCATCTTCACTTGTTCTTTTGTAGTATCAGTCTTCTTAGAGTTGTTATCAGCAGCAGCAGACTTTCCTTAGCAACCAATGGCATAGCTATCTCTATATCTTTCTCTTGTGCCATTGAAGTCGCTTGGCATTGGTGTTATCCCCCGTCCACGATCCTGGCGATGAACAACAGATGCGCTCATTGGGGCGAAGGTGTTCATTCCCATCGTGACGTTTGGAGGCAATACAACTGTATTGGTGATGGTGATGAAGATGAGAAAGCTAACAGCTGCTGGCTGGACTGGATATCTGGGCAAGGTGACTCTGATAGGAGGAGGAGCTGCCACGTGACGTTTCCACAGCAGCCTTCAAATTCAGCTGTAATGAGAGGGCATTGATCAGAAGCAGAAATTAAGACTGCTACATGCAGGTGTTCGTGAGTAAGATGGCTTCTAATGGGGCACATTGACCGGGAAGCTATGTACGATAGACCTTTAGCTTATAGTCATGTGATGCGGTCTTCAGGACCACTTTCCCCCAGAATATTCGGTTGGCTTTGGCCTGTATTGTTGCACACGCTCAGCCTTTCGTCGTCGTTGGCCTTGTTCCTAAGATACATTTCAAGGTCGGCATTTCCTCTGTCAACGGCCATGAGCAACGCGGTGCGCCCTTCATTGTCCTCCAGGGTGGGGTCCGCTCCTCCCATCTCGACCAAGTATTCGAGCATGACGAGCTGCTTGGAATCCTTTATTCTATCAGCGACGAGATGCAAAGGACCAAAGCCAAGGTTGTCCCTCGAATCAACAGCTACTTTGCCTGTTTGAAGCAGATTTTTGAGAATATGCTTGCGGTTAAAACGAACGGCGAAGAACAACGCCGTCTGGCCGTTTATGTCTTGTACATCTGGCTCGATCTTGCTCGCTATGAGCAGTTGTTCTACAACGCCATCGGAACCGCATCTAACAGCATGGTGCAACGGAGTTCGGCCTGCTTTGTCTCTCAGATTGACATCGACTCCGCCTGTGCTGATGAGACGGTCCACGATGTTCGTGTAGCCTAAGCTTGAGGCGTAAGCAAGTGGTGTTCGATTGTAGATGTCCCCCTTGTCGGCGTCTACTGATGGAAACTCAAGCAGTGCTTTCGTGAAAACCTCAAAGCCTCTCGCCACTGCATAGAACAGTGGTGTGCGGCCTAGGTCGTCCTGAATGTTGATGTCGAGCAATCCCAGGCCGTCTTTCCAGTTGGTGAGGTACGATTGTGCTGTTTCCGGGGTTGAAGTGATCTCGCCCCTCGCATGGTCCAAGACTTTTTCGATGCCAAAATAAGCCGCAAGATGTAGTCCAGACAGGTCTTGAGCTCGTTTGGTGCTGTACCAGCAGCTCGGCGACTTGTTCAATTGGTCCATAGCCCATGCTAAGTGGAATGAGGCATGAAGTTTAGCATGATTCTCAAAGAGCTCGATCATCTCTCGGCACAGATAAGGTGAGGAATTTGCATGAAACCCCCGGTTTCTCGCCGCATAGTCATAAAGTGGATTGCTCTGCACTCGTTGGGCCGTCGCCTCATACCTGCCGCAGGGCCCCGAGCTGAAGTTGCTATAGTTCAGGTATGTTATGCAGGAGACCGCCATAAAAGCATCTGCATCTGGGAGCCATCTGTGCCTGGTTCTCTCGAAGTACTCCTGGGTGGTGTAATGAACCAGGCGGACGACATGGCTTTCCTCGTCAATGATGACCAGCCCGGCACAAACGGAGACAACGTCCTCGATCTCTGGGCGGTTGTCTTCGTCGATTTCGGTTGTTCCCCTCTCCACGGCGAGGGCTTCTTGTAGCTCCTCCGTACTTAGCGGCCTGACGGAGCAAATGATCCACGACAAAGCGTCCTTGGCGAGTGCTACTTGGTCTTCTAGTTGACTCTCTATCCGAATCATGGCCTCGTCATAAGCATTGTCATACGCGTTTGATCCGGTCGATAGATTAGCGAGCGCGGTTTTCACAGCCTTGGTCGACCTTTTCCCAGTTAACGATTGTAAGTGGAGTCGTGCTAGCAAGAATCTGGTGATACGTGAGCTGCCAATCACTTTCCTGGCGCGAATGATACCCACATCCCCTGCGCGCACTGGACAATTTTTGTCTTGATCTCTTCCTTGAGTTCCGAGTTGTTTTTTATAGAAGCAGGGAGATTGAGATTCAATATCCGACTGTCAAGATAGCGTTCGACATCCTTCTGAGAAGCTTGGATCTCGAGTTTAACGTCTTCCTTGAATTGATCGGTGATATTTGGTATGTGTCTTGAGGTTGCAAAAACATTGATGTTACCAAAAATGAGAAGCTAGAGATTTCATTAATGAGATCATCTCGGCAGTTATCATCATTTTGGCACTCGTCCAAGGCATCGATCAAGATGTAAATCTTGGTATGGCGTGCTGCTACTGCCCTCAGTGTTTTGACGATTTCGCTTCGGGATGGGCGTGTATCTCCCTTTTGGTGTTTTTGGTACAGGCTCTCCACTTCTTCTGGGAGAGGAGATTTACCCTGACATAATTGTTTAAGCAGGATTGCCAAGAGGTTGCCGAGTTTTTGCTCATCTTGTCGTTGAAAGTTACAGAAGATATATGCTATGCCAAACGACGGATCCTCTTGGTAATGATCATGTAGGTGCTCAACGACAGTCGATGCGATGATTGTTTTCCCGGCCCCTGGTAGTCCTGGGCAGAAAAGTGTCTGTCGGTCGGTCTGGAGCCATGACTGGAACTCCGGCGAACTGAGGAGCCACTGGCCTGTGCCTGTCTCTCTCGTATCGAGGTTGTCGCTCAATTGCGCAGTGAAATTGATAGGACTGAGCCAGTCCATCACTGTTGTTTCGTGCTCATGAATATGTTTTGCCTGCATCTCTTTCCTCGTGGCTGTGATTTCGAGGTTGATCCTCGCACTGAGGGTTATGCTGTCAATGGAGACCATGCGGTTGAGCATATCGCAGCGCCGTTGGAGATCTACTACAGCAGCATGGGTGCGATCGCTGAGAAATGCCTCCTTTGCCCTCTTCCAACCAATTTTATGACCGTTTGCAGCCTTGTTCAACTTGAGGAGAAGTTTTTTCAACTCTTCTGCACACGTTGACACTAGATCATTGGTTTCCGAGGCTGATGATGGATCGTGAAGTTGTGATAGTAGTGTGGAGTGACGTCCTTCGAAAGCAGCTGCGAAATCGGGGTTGCAGAGGATGTTGGCATTCGTTTCCGAGGGGATGGTTTTGAGTGAGTCAAGCTCTTTCATGAAGTCTCGTACTCCTTGTGGCGCATCGTTCCAAGCCAACCCGAGTTTGACTGCCGTGGTGATGATCTGGCCCGCAAAGCCGACAATGCCTAGGATTCCGCTGGGATCCATTGGAGTAGTTTCGGTCACTTTCCCGGCCCTTGAAAGTTCAGGAGAAGGTTCGTCAAACATAAAACTTTGGTCGAAGATTGTCATGACCAAGGAGAACAGCATTGCTGCCTAATGTGGCAGCACCAGCTTGTTAACCCCTTTTCATTGGATCAGATCGCCTCAGTGAGGTGCCTTGCCAGCCTTATTTCCAAAAGATTCAACTCAAGTGTGAAGATTTTGAAGTATGCATGTCGATCCCATTGAGCGCCTACGTCTCTACTATCTAGATCTGATTGGCCTACTTCTCACATATACATCGTTTTCAGTGAGACGAGAGGCTGGCATGCAGGTTACAGCATGTGAGGACTAGCGCTCATTAGTCCAATGGGCTTGACCGCCGTTCTATCTTAGCTTCTTCAGACACACTGTGCGTACAGCTCAAGTCATTACAGAGTTGCAATGCAGGTCACAAGTATCAGGGCATTTTGCTGAGCAGTCAATACTATCAAAGATTTCGACTTTGCTGAGAACCTCCTTGATGAGAGTTGTGGGCTTGTTTAAATACTGGGAAACGAATGTACGAGTTTTAGTCATGTAGAAAGGTACCGCTGACGCCGCAGTAGTCAGAGCCCAAGGCTCGATCAAGTTTTCAAGCCAAACTTAAATACACAGGGAAGCGCCTCAATTCTCAAGCTTCAGCAAGGATATATCTCAGAAACTCAGTTCAACCTTTAATAACAATTTACAGGTTATTAATTTGCACAGGTTGATTGAAGGAGCCCCTTTCCTCGCATAATTAAAATTTTGTGGCAACCATTTTAGTAGCCATACCGACCATTAATCTTCAAGCCCTAACCATTAAGGATGATAGTCTAAAGTTGTGGATGAAGCAGAGTCTTTTGTCATCTTAATTGCGCAAGTTCAAACTGCTGCTCCTCAAGGTATCATAAATTTGGTATTGAATTGTATGAGACTGTGTGACCGAAACATGGTCGAATATCTTGTCACGAACCCAACTGTAATCATCCAGTTAATACTAAGATAACCCTGGGGCTCCAGACACACCTTGTGTTTGCTACATCCAATAAGACTGCGGCCATAATTAACACGAGTCAGTGGCTGATCGCAAAGCTGTGCACAGCATGGTCGCTCGCTATACGCGTATTTGAGCACGGATGAAAGGTGCTTTCTGGCTCTCTATTGGTTCGGATATTAACCGAATACACGTATAGCTCAAACAAGAATGGAACCCTGAATTTAGGCTTGTAGATCCAACGCATAATTAGTCGACACGCGGCACACATCGACAGACTGACAGGGCGAAGAAGCGCCGGGGTCACGTACGTAAGGCACTATGGCTCAGTCAACACTCAGAGAAGACCACTTGAATACCTGGGTTTTCTCAGAAATCAAAGTTTCCCAAATTGCGTTTACTGAGATTGAACCCAAGCTTTCTACCACAATTTGCATCTTGGCTACATACTTCCAGCCCATCTCGGTTCGGGAATGACTTCTCCAATATCGTGAATAGTAGGTCTTGTCCCGTGGCGGATAACTCGGAGGCGAAATCCAAGCTTTACAGGAGGAACGAGACATCTGTCAGTCCCCTCACGCCGAACCATGTATCGACGTTCTCACAGAAAGTCCCGAAAGGGGTGTGCGGAGTGTAAACGACGCCACATGAAGGTAAGCTTCTCATGCCTGTTTCCACGTATTCGTTCTCGGCGCTCACCTACGATATCTGCTGAAAGCTAACGTGATGGCCCCTTGATTGGATGATCAGTGCGATGAGACCCGGCCAAGATGCGTAAATTGTACCATGGTGGACCGGGTATGCGTCTTCCCTGGCCCCGCAGAGCCTAAATCAACCGCAAGCTCGGTTCAGGCTGGTGGCGCCCCGCGAGGGTCGTCTGAGACGCCGACGCCGACGCCAAAGCCCGACGCGGCTTCCGGATCACCGGCTGGACCGAGCCCGGCCGTCATACCCACTCCGGACTTGGCCCACCTCCTCGGACATCCCGAAAACGACATCAACCGACCTGCTCCTTCGCTTTTAGATGGCATGGTCAATATGGGTCATATGAAGCTACTTCTTCATTTCTCCCTGGCGCTCGCCGTACCAGAACTGGAAGAGACGTTTCGTGAACGAAACACAGAACTGACGCTCCGGACCGGCGTCGAGTCTCCTTACCTAATGCACGAGGTGCTGGCCCTATCTGCTCGACACATGTCAATTTTGGAACCAGAAAATGCCTCCGAGTACCTGGACCATGCAGTCCAGCTGCAAACAAGAGCTATTTCTCTATTCAATACTCAAAAGGTGCACATCAATGAATCGACATGCGTTTCTCTGGTGCTCTTTTCCTCCATACTGGGCCGGCACCTATGTATCGACGCTCTTGCCTTCCGCGGCCCGGATCTGGAAGCGTTTCTCGACTGCTACGTCAACTTTGCGAGGATTCGGCGAGGCGTCAGAACAATTGTCTCTCGTGCCTGGCCGCTACTCAAGAACTCCGAGTTGTGCTCTCTCGTGTCTTGGGGCCTGGGGCTTAGCCGACTTCGAAGCGTGGGTCAGGATTGTAACGGCATTTTAGACCTGCTAGCTGCCTCATCAAGTCTCCCACCTGGTTCCAAGGAGACCTGCATCGCGGCCATGGAGATGCTGCAAATCGCTATTGATGATACCAGCACCAGGGTCTATTTTGGCAGAAAACATCAAATCCAGATCATATTTTCTTGGTCTCTATTGGTTTCGGAGGATTTCACGGAAATGTTGGCAGAGAGAAGTCCCGAGGCTATAGCCGTTCTAGCACACTATGCCGCAGTTTTGCACATGGCCCGAGATCTATGGCAAATTGGAGACTCAGGAACATATCTCTTGAATGCCATCTGCCAGTATCTCGGCGCGGATTGGGAGGATTGGCTGGCTTGGCCAAGAAGCGTTGTGTTTCCAGAGGCTTCAGACCATCTCATGTTGATAGACCCAGCACTGAACACTCACCAACGGTGATCAAAGGAGATCAACAATTCAATCGGCTTCTGTCTTCTGGCAAAGATGTGGCGAATAGTGCAGAATGAATAGACTTGGCGGAGGATTTCTGCAGACCTTTCATGAAACTGTGTAGATGCTCCATCGCGTTAGAGCATGGTAAATTTTACTCTTCCTGTCAAGTCGAGTCTCCGGCCTGTGAAAAGTAGGGCATGCTGAACTCTGGTGAGAAGACTGCACCCCAGCCCTCAGCATTGCCTTTGAGTTAGTCTATTTGCCCTGGCGTGCCATGCACAGGCTCCGCGATGGTGCTCGGTAGTGTAAAGTGCTTTCTCCACAAACAAATCATGGACCAGAATCAGGACCATCAAAATGGTAATTGAAGTCGTCCATCCCACAGTTCAGCATACACACTCAATACAACCCATAAGACGTGTTGTATAATCTCTCACTACAGCGCTTGACGAGCTGACTACTGCTGTATCATTTCAAAACCTGATTCCGCGCCACGAACCCGACCAACCAGATGGATCAAAGCCATTCTCAGTAAACTAGGCGACACTCTGAGTGTCGTATATCTTGATGTCATTACCGTGTTGATACGCAATAACTACGTGTCTGTTTATGTCAGAATTATTTGCTTGTCTGTCCCTTTTTTTCTGAGCATTTTGCGGAAACAATGTCGCATGATACACCAACCAATAATATTGGTTTTCTGGTTTACCTCAAGGCAACAGTCGTTTTTCATGATGATAAGCAGTTGTACATCATACTCTCAACCTCCATAGTGGTAGCCTGAGCGGAGGATATGTTTCTCGCCGCAGGGGTGGTATCTAGATGCTGCGGCACTGCCCAAAGACGATGGGTTCGCGATGGAAGTAGACGGAGAGATCAAGATGGCAACGGACGACAACATGACGAACCAAGCTGTTCAGAAGCTGACAGCAGTCGAGAATCCCGTTTCTGGGGGATTAGTCAGGGGCTGGGTGCAGCTTGAAATAGGGTTGAGAGTGTCGTTTTTCAAGCCACCTGTGCATCCTCTCTCCCATAGATGTGGTGTATCGTTCATTCAAGTCCAATCACCTGCTGTTAGGGCTAGGAAACTCATAGACAGGAAGTGTTATAACGCCGCTATTCATGAAAACCCTGAAGCAATGCCATGAACTCGGGTTCTTTTCAGTATTGTCCTACATGAAGATTACACGTCATGTGCTTCGCCCAACCGGTGGGATGGCCCAATCAACCCCAATCACATGAATTGAGACGCTTCAGCGCGCCCGTGCCCTCTCATGCCTCGACGTAGAAAACCAAAATATTTCCGTTTGCGGCCACAGGCGCGCCCCTAGCGCCGGAACTTTTTATTGTCCGTCCGGAACCTGGTCCACAAGGTCGACGACAATCCGGTCGTCTCGTGAGGCTCTGCAGGCTGCGCGTTCGAGACCCCCCGACATCAAACGCATTCATCGGAATTTTCGCAACTTCCATCACTCTCCGTCTTTCGCCTGCCGCCATCCGGGTAGCCGAGTCTTACATCAGACGCAGGAAAAGAATACGGAGCCCGTTTCCCGTTTCGATGCAATCCCCGGAGAATCAGCAACCGCCGGCCGGTCAACGGTCGGGGTCGAGGCCGCCGGTGTTGTCTTGTGTGGCGTGCCGACGTAGGAAGGTGAGCGGGAATGCCGATCGGCTGTCGAGTCGAAAAGTGCGAGTGGCTGACTGGATTTGGTGTATCAGATCAAATGTGATCATAAGAAACCAATATGCTCCGGGTGCGAAAAGTACGCAGAAGAATGTGTCTGGCCGGAGAGGAAAAAGAACGCGCCCAGGAGAGAGAGACGGTAAGCCATCCTTTTGCGTCACGGTTGTCTCCAAAAGTTGTGTGCTTTTCACGGAAAGAAAACCCTGAGGCGTTTTGGGTGCTTAGCCACAAGTTAACTGATTTTGGACGCATAGACTGTATGAACACGTCGTCGACAGGCTGGCGCAAATGGAACGTCTTGTAAAAGAACTCCAAGATCCAAAAATCTCAGCGGGGAATGAATCGAGCCCGTCGGCTTCTACTTCCCAAGGTCCGTCAACTGCACCTCCAGGTGTCCAATCTGGATCAGTTGGAGGCACCTCCATGACGACCTCCCCGAACGAAAGTTCTCCAAGCGCTAAACCGTATTACTTCGGGGCGGCGTCCGAGGCTACAGTTGGGACTGTGGGTGAGTAACCCCCCATGACCAACGGATCTCATAATTACGACTTGATCTATGTGCTGATATGGTATGATTTCAAAGGCTCATGCTCACTGTTCTCCGCCGAGGGAATCGCAAAAATCGATGTCTTGGTGGGCGACAAGCGGTTCTCCACGGCTGTACGAGGACTCTTACAGAAGATACGAAGGATCACGCCGCCGCGAAACCTCGACTTTGCGTCTTTTCCGACCATTTACCCCTTCCCCCCCAACAATGTCATCATGGAATGCATGGCCGGTACGGATTCCTTACCGTGGCAACGAGTCAAAGTGTGAGTGAATACCAAAGGCTGATCCTATTCGACGCAGATTTCTTCTTGACCCTAAACCACGACATCAAGCTCCTCGAAGAGACCGAGGTCCGCGCTGCAGTTCAATCTTACATCTACGGCCAACCGCCTCCGGGGTCCGGCTGGAAAATGGCGTTGAACGTCATACTCATGCACACCCTCCGCAAACGCGATTGGATGAACCAGACCGGAGAGTATGAGAAGTATTTATACAACGCTCTGGGCCTCATCCCCAGCGCCATCCTTCAAACGCCGAATCCGCTCACGATAGGAGCTCTCCTCTCACTCGTAGGTGATGCACCTTGGACTTTGCTCCTCGGTTTCTCTGCCCCTACTCGTCCGTGATTTCCAACCCTGACTTGGCAACAGACGACCTACTTCATCTTCACGGCCGAGAACCACGTCGCACTTTCAATCCTCGCCATCGCAGTCCAATCCATCCTCCTCGCCGGCTACCATCACTCCAACCACCCCACTCTCTCACCTGCCGAGACGCTGCACCGTCGGCGTCTGTTTTGGCAAGCCTACGTTCTAGACCACGACCTCATGCTCCGAATCGGGAAACCGCCTCTCATCGCAGACGACTTTCTCCTCGACCTACCGGAAGAATACCCACGAGACGGCTACGGCATCTTTTTCTACCCCGGGGACATCACCCTGAACTACTTCCGCCAACAAGTGCGGCTTTCCCAGATCCAGGGACAGATCTGCTCGAGGTTGTACTTCAAGAGCGGACGCGTGACGTCGACGTCGGCCCTGGACGGCGAGATTGCGAGCCTGGACGCGGAGCTGCAGGAGTGGAGGGACAGCATCCCGGAGATGATCCGCCCGGAGCCGTCGTGCGGGTTGATCGACGCGGACTACAGCAGGATGATGTGCCTGAGCGTGCTGCACTTTGTCTACTTCCAGCTCGTCGTCGCCGTGCACTCTGCGGCGTTCCGGATGCTGGACCAGGACGTCGAGAGCCTGCGGCCCAGCGTGGGGATCTGCGTCAACGCGGCCCGTGGCGCGATTTCGTTGCTGAACTACCATCAGCTGCAGCACCCTTTCACCATGTGAGCATATCCCTCCCCTTCATCCCGTCATTGGACCTCGACGTGAACCGAGCGCGCTTCACTGGTCATGATAAGATCTAACAACCGAGCCAAGACATCTCCTCTACCAAGTCGCCTGGTGCGTTGACATCCTTTTCGTGAACATCCTCGAGAACAAGACGTCGACCCAATCCCTGCAGGACCTCGAGCTCATCAAGATGGTCCTCTCTTTCTTTGAGGGATACGACAGGAACCACCAGAGGGTGGCATCGTACCACATCATCAAGGCCCTGTACGAAGTGGCATCGTCCGTGGTGGGAGAGGGACAGCCAGGCCTCGCTCAAGCCCCGACTCTGCCGGAACTACCAGGGAGCGGCGCGGGGATGAGTATCGGCGGCAGCGGTGACCTCGCCGACTCCATGCCGACTCTGTCTATGTCCGATATTGATCTCGGGGGCTGGGAGGAGATATCGTTGAGCAGCCACGACTGGCTTTCCGCCGGGTTCTTGCAGATGGCCGACTGGGGCCTACCCACGAACTCGGGAATGGAGCTGGAGCAGCCGGGCGAAGAATTTGACTTTGCCTGAGTTTATATGTCTCGGAACGACCTTGTTTGTCTCGGCCAAGAGTTGGTAAGTGACGGCGTGTAAGCTTTGGTAGAAAGTGTGAAAATCGAATACATGTGGTCTGCTTGTAGCTTGTTGAAGTGGGTAACGCATGGCCACCGAGTCTCCCAAGGCCACTGACAACAAACTGGACACAAGACCCTGCAAAAAAGCCCAGGAAGCGCCGCCCGCCACAAGCCGGGAGCGGACGCCTCCGGAAAGCCACTCTAGCATATACTTACTCGGTACGGCGATCCCGGCTCCCATGATTGGCCGGGGACCACGACCCTCTCTACTGGAGAGCCGTAGCATTGCCAATGGCGGATGGGCACGGCGAGCTTCCTTTTCGAGTTACTTCATTGCGTTTGCCGCGTTCCCACTTCGCTTCGGGATCCTTCCCGCTGATCTGTTTCATGGCAAGGTGGTCTCCCCCGAGCTTATTCCAACCTACCCTTTTAGGGCGGAAGCCTACGTGATTTTCCTCGCGTAGGTGACAGCTTGTTCGGAGCTGCGCAGGACGTCTGCAACGCGCAGAACTGGCACGGCCCGGCCCCGGCACCGTGTATGAGGTTGGCGCACATAACGAACACATAGGAGTAGAATAGTGTCAACATCAACGTTGGCAGTGAGGAAACAAAACCGTGATATCATAGAAACGCTACCAATTCCAACTTCTAGGCTCCCCTACCAACCCGAGAGCAACTTTTTGACCGCTTCAGTACATCCGAGTAGTACATTTTCCCATACCAAATCCATTTCTCCCACACGTGACTTTTTACAACTTGGAGAACACGGTGGGCACGCTCCCGCCCATCTCGACGAGCGTGCTCTTATTCCGCACCCACGCCTCGAGGCCCTTGCGGCCGTTCTCCACGCCCACGCCGCTCGACTTCCACCCGCCGACCGCCATCTCGGCGGGCGACTCGCCCCACGTGTTGACCCACGTGATGCCGGCCTCGAGCTGGGAGATGACCTTGTGGCACTGGTCGACGTCCCTGCCGAAGACGCCGGCGGCCAGGCCGACGTCAGTGTCGTTGGCGCGCTTCACGGCCTCGTCGACGGTGTCGTAGGTGAGGATGCTCATGACGGGGCCAAAGATCTCGTCCTTGACGATGGCCATGTCGTCGGTGCAGTCGGTGAAGACGGTGGGCTGGATCCAGAAGCCCGACTGGTAGGCCGAGGGCAGGCCCTTGGGCTGCGTCGCGCCGCCGACCAGCAGCGTCGCCTTGTCCTCCATGACGCCCTTGCGGACGTAGGCCTGCACCTTCTCGAGGTGGGTCTTGCTGTTGAGCGGGCCGAAGTTGGTGGCCGGGTCGAACAGGTCGCCGGCGCGGACGTACTGGATCTTCTCGAGGACGAGCTTCTCGAACTGCTCCTTGAGGGACTTGGGGACGAAGACGCGCGTGCCGTTGGTGCAGACCTGGCCGGAGCTGTAAAAGTTGGCGAGCATGGCGCCGTCGACGGCCTGCTCGACGTCGCAGTCGGGCAGGACGATGACGGGGCTCTTGCCGCCGAGCTCCATGGTGACGTACTTCATGCCGCCGGCGGCGGAGCCGGCGACCTTCTTGCCCGTGCTCACCTGGCCGGTGAAGCTCACCTTGGCGATGTCCGGGTGGGAGGTCAGCTGGGCGCCGACGTCGCCAGCGCCGTAGACGACGTTGAAGACGCCGTCGGGCACGCCGGCCTCCCTGTAGACGGAGGCGAGGTACTCGGCGTGCAGCGGGGTGAACTCGCTGGGCTTGTAGACCATGCAGTTGCCGGCGGCCAGGCAGGGGGCCGACTTCCACAGGGCGATCTGGATGGGGTAGTTCCAGGCGCCGATGCCCGCGCAGACGCCGAGGGGCTCCTTGGTGGTGTAGACCCAGGCGGAGGGCCTCAGGCGGAAGGACTCGCCGTTGAGGCCGCCCGAGGCGACGAGGTTGGCATAGTACTCGAGGACGTCGGCGCCGGTGACGACGTCGACGTACTGGGTTTCGGAGAAGGCCTTGCCGGTGTCGAGGGTCTCGATCGTTGCGAGCTCGTCGTTGCGCTCCCTCAGGAGGGCGACGGCGCGCAGCAGGATGCGGGAGCGCTCAATGGGCGGCGTGGCGGACCACGAGGGGAAGGCGGCCTTTGCGGCGTCCACGGCGGCGTTGATGGAGGCCGGGGACGAGGTGTGGATGGTGCACACGGGCTGTGCCGTGGCAGGATTGATGGACTGGAAGGTGCCTGGGGATTCCGAGTCCGGTTGCGGCCTCCCCGCATAGAAGGTGTGACGGTCCTCCTGCTGCTGCTGCTGTGGTGGTGCCATTTTTTGATAATGATGGTGTGCTAGTGTTTGAGAGAGGGAGGGAAAACGAAACAACTTGTAGAGTGGTACACAACCAACGAACAGAAACTCAGTAAGGGGGTATAATGGGATGCAAGACAGACAGCTGGCTGGGTTTGTCGATTGGACGCTCAACGGGTAGTGCCGGGGATGGATGTCGAACGGGGGCTTAGACGGGACACGGAGGTCGGAGGCAGGCTGGGAGACTGGGCGGAGGACCAGACAGTGGAAAAACTCGTAGAGATCGGAGTGAGATCGGGATCGTACCACGGAGGGCCACGCCGGGGCCTTATCTCGAATTCAGCTGACCAATGTGGGTAATGGGCTGGCAAAGCCCCCAGCGCTGGGACCAGCCGGGGGGGTTGCAGATTTGCCGGGACACACCCCTGGGGGCCCGCTTCTGCGGCGGTGTGATGTCATGGACCATACGTCATTGGCCGGGGGTCCACACGGATGCAACGATACCCCATAATTAACATCCCAGGAGGGAGAGAGCGATGCTGCCTTTTGAGGCACCGGTGCGAGCAGAGAAGAGAAGTTGCCTCCACTTGAAGAAGTTTCAGCCTTCAGGGTCTTTGGAGGCAAGAAGTTTTTTTTCCTTGTCTCCCTTTCTTTTTTCTGGAGACCTGTTTTAGTTGCTTGGCTTCATTGTTGCCGGTGCGACATGCATCAATATTCGACAGAACAAGTCGACAAAAGACAAATTGTGGCCACAAATGCATGCATGCAGGGCCGTTAGATCCGTACTGGTCCCGGGTCCGGCCGTTAAAGTCGAATGATCCAACCCGCGCAGCCGCGGCATCAAGGGGCCTCAGCTGCGGGAGGGCTGGCCTCGAGCGCGCCAGGCCAGCGGAAACCCGGCCGCGTGGGCGAGCCACAATCGGGAAAAAGATACGGCGGGCATTAGCGGGAGAGATAGAACCAGATACGGGCGGCGCGAGATAGCTGCGTGAGACCGATATCAGAAAAGGGTCTAGGCCGGACGACGAGGAAACCCCGTCTATCTCGCACTATCTAGCAGTATCTCGCATGCGCGCTGCCGACCTTGGTCCGCGTCGGCGATAGCGACGGTTCGTCAGATCATCACTAGACGTAGAGTTTGCGGTTGACATCAGACAAGCACATTTTTCTTGATGGCAAACCTTGATCGTGCTGCTGCAGCCTGCAGAGTAGGTACCTGACGGAATTATGTTCTTGGAGAACCTGGCAACGGGAAACTGGAAACCGGCCGACAAAGGCCAAGGTCAAGGTTGCCTTGGCATGCCAACCCGGGCTAGGCGAGTCGGCGGATGCCCCGGATGAGGCCGAAGGTGGTGGGAGTGAAGGGGGCGCCGAAGGACACAGCCAGTCAACTTCTGCCACCTCGCCCCCCGGCCAGAGGCGACATGTCAGACGGCGCACACGACCGGGCGGGGGGAGTCGAGTCGTTGTCGTCAGGCGGACAGGGCGGGCAGGGCAATGCGCAGGGCTGCCGAAATGGACGGATATAATCCGAAGGCTTAGCGCGGGTTGCACATGGCAGCTTGGGGAATGTCAGTTGCAATTCTTGCATATGCAGGATGTCGGTATGTCTCATTGCCTGGATCCAATTGCAGGCGAGCGAGTGACTTGATAGTTCCATGCGTACTATGATAATCAACCACCCGCGGCGCCGGGCAACACACCACGGGGGAGGAAGGGTAGGGTCGGTAACGACGGCGTTGGTTTGATGCGGTCGAGAGAGAGAGAGAGAGAGAGAGAGAGAGAGTGCCCAACATTCCCTCGGAGAAGAGCATGGATGATGTGGACGACGGGAGAAAAAAATGCAGGTAAAATTAGATGGTGAGGCTAGGTGGGCATGTCTCTCGTCGTCTTCGCTCGTACCCACGAGACCGGGCGAGGGCATTCGCCGGGTCAACCAGGCAATGCAGGACAAAGTCGAGACGTCATGATTGGCCCGTGCCGTCGAACGGCGTTGCGGCACTTGGTATTTTCACCCTCAAGCCTCTGGCCATTATTCGTAATTCTTTCTCGACGACGTCGGACAGTTTCCACCAGAGTGGGCGTCGAGAAGGACTTGGCAGGCCGAGGGGGGGTCCAATCAGGGATGTTGGCAAAGACGTGCTCTTCTTCTCGTACCGTCTGTCGCCGCCCGGCTGCTGGGTGCTGGGCGCTGGTTGCTGACACAATGTTGGCTGCCAGCTGTGCAAAAGGCGTTAGCCCGGCCTAGTTTCCCGCCGCCGGGCCAGTCAGAAAACCTGGAACTTTGAAAATCCGGTCCTGATGTCTTGCAGGGATGGGGGGGCGGACAAGGGCGTCCCGAGGAGCTTTCAAGGTGCAGGACCGGTGGATGAGCAAGAGAAACTACAGTAGTGTACTTCGTACGTGTGGACGAGGGAGAAAAAGGGACAAAAAAAAACCTGCTGGCGACCAATTGCCCAATGAGCCGTCGCCTCCCGCGCTGTTCCGGGTCCGGGCGTGGGTGCCGCCTCAGAAAGGACCCGGCGAGTCAGTTTCAATGCCTTCGAAACCCGCTTTCCTCCCAGGGCCCCGCCACCCACTTTCGCGGGGTCCGTCTCCACCGTCCTGCACCAGCGCCTGCGTGTTTGCTGCACCGGCGGTGCGACTTGCAGCCAGCGCGAAAGAGGTCCCTCCAGGCGGCTTCCAAACGCGCCATCAAATTTCTCAAGGGTTCGAGGGTGGCAGACGTGGACGAGGTCGCGCGGTCGAACTCGCTGTGTGTGTGTCTCCCTGTCTCTCACTCTCGCGCTCTCTCGTTCTCCAAGGATGGGTCGTCTTGGGCCCAGGACCCAGTGTCCTTTGCTCCGATGCCGAGTTGCCATTGATCATTGATAATGCGGCCGAATGTCCACTTGGATCGACACTGTAGGACATCTCGAGCTCTCCTTTTTCTTTTTTTATTCCCATCGGTGTGCCTCTCCCACTCTCCAACTCTCTCTCTCATCCCAAGATTCCTCCAATCTCACCCAAGATCGCCCGCGCGTTCTTCAGCTGTGCTACCCCTCCGTACATACATTCCTTGTGTGTATAAACCGAGTAGCTACCCCTCATCCTGCTTTTACTGGCCGGGCGCCCGCATCCTCTCTTGTCTGAACACCCTCGCACCCCTCAATCCGCCAAAATGTCCACCACTCAGCTCCCCGTCTCCGACGTCGACCGCTACGACTATGTCATTGTCGGCGGTGGCACCGCTGGCTGCGTCGTCGCCTCTCGCCTGGCCGAGTCCCTGCCCCAGAAGCGCATCCTCTTGATCGAGGCCGGTCCCAGCGACTTCATGGACGACCGCGTGCTGGACCTGCGGAAGTGGTTGAACCTCCTCGGAGGCGAGCTCGACTACGACTACGGCACCACCGAACAGCCCATGGGTAAGCTCATCTTCCTCCCGCGCCGCCGCCAGCTCGTTCGCCGACGCTGGCGCCGGCCCTCTTGAGGCCAATGGACCGCGAAGCTCACACTCTTCTCACAGGCAACTCTCACATCCGCCACTCCCGTGCCAAGGTCCTGGGCGGCTGCTCATCACACAACACCCTGATCTCCTTCAGGCCGTTCGAGTACGACCTGAAGATCTGGCAGTCCATGGGCGCCAAGGGCTGGACCTTCCACGACTTCATGCGCCTCATGGACAAGCTGCGCAACACCGTCCAGCCCGTCCATGCCCGCCACCAGAACGAGCTCTGCCTCGACTGGGTCAACTCGTGCAGCTCCGCCCTCGACATCCCCGTCCTCCACAACTTCAACAAGCACATCACCCAGAACGGCGCCCTGAAGCAGGGTGTCGGCTTCTTCTCCATCTCCTACAACCCCGATGACGGCCGCCGGTCCAGCGCCTCGGTCGCCTACATCCACCCCTTCCTCCGCGGCGACGAGAAGCGCCCCAACCTGACCGTCCTGACCAACGCCTGGGTCTCCAAGCTCAACGTCCGCGGCGACACCGTCACCGGCGTCAACCTGACGCTCCAGGACGGCTCCAAGCGCACCATCACCGCCAAGGCCGAGACCATCCTCTCCGCCGGCGCCGTCGACACCCCGCGTCTGATGCTGCTGTCCGGCATCGGTCCCAAGCAGCAGCTCAACGACCTCGGCATCCCCGTCATCCACGACCTGCCCGGTGTCGGCGAGAACCTCCAGGACCACCCCGAGTCCATCATCATGTGGGAGCTGAAGAAGCCCGTCCCTCCCAACAAGACCACCATGGACTCGGACGCCGGCATCTTCCTCCGCCGCGAGCCCCCCAACGCCGCCGCCAAGAAGACCTTCTTCAACCCCGACGGCATCCCCGACGGCGACATCGCCGATGTCATGATGCACTGCTACCAGATCCCCTTCACACTCAACACCGGCCGCCTCGGCTACGACGAGCCCAAGGAGGGCTACGCCTTCTGCATGACCCCCAACATCCCCCGCCCCCGCTCCCGCGGCCGCCTCTACCTGACCTCGTCCGACCCCAACGTCAAGCCCGCCCTCGACTTCCGCTACTTCACCGACGAGGAGGGCTACGACGCCGCCACCCTCGTCTACGGCATGCGCGCCGCCCGCAAGGTCGCCGAGCAGGCCCCCTTCAAGGACTGGATCGCCCGCGAGGTCGCCCCCGGCCCCAAGGTCCAGACCGACGAGGAGCTCAGCCTCTACGCCCGCCGCGCCGCCCACACCGTCTACCACCCCGTCGGCACCACCAAGATGGGCGACGTCCGCAAGGACCCGCTCGCCGTCGTCGACGAGCGCCTCAACGTCAAGGGCCTCAAGCGGGTCCGCATCGTCGACGCCGGAATCTTCCCCACCATCCCCACCATCAACCCTATGCTGACTGTCCTGGGTGTCGCCGAGAAGGCCGCCGAGATGATCATCGACGAGGCCCAGGAGACTGCCCGTCTGTAAAAAAACAAAATAAGCCAAGAAGCGCTGAGAATCGTGAAGCGAAACCATGTGAAGGGAAATACCTAAAAAAGCATTTGTTGTCTATTTTTTTTTTGAGAGTTAGCTATCAGGCATTATACCAATGATATCATGACTATGTACATTTTTCCCCTCCCGTCTTCGCTCCTGAAATTTCGCCGTCCGTGACACTTTTCGCCCTTCAACTCCATCCCCCCCTCCCCTCGGATACTGCTACCGAGGTGCTCCCGAACCAAAGTCCACATTTCCACAGTCCTGCATGAAGAAAATTTCTGTTGAACTTCCGCGAAGCAGTACTGGGCCCAGCAATGTTGGGATCCAGTTATCAAGCATCGATTCGCAATGTCCGAGGCGTTCCTACACATCGCCGCCACTTTTATCAAGGGATTTATGCTGAGGCATCACTCATTCATGCCTTATTCGTCACGGGATTGTCGGGGTCGAACCCAAGTTCCTCGAGCCTCGGCAGCCTCACTCGGCCTCCGGTTCTCGCTTGAAGTATAGTTGCAACCATACAAGACTGGCTAGCAAAGCCGGGCTCGAAAGGACGATATACCTGGGCGTACGTTGAAATCTTAGGGACGTGGTGCATGGATTACTTGGGCAGGCCCTGAACCGACATCGGGCTTTTTTTAGTCCATCCTGCAAGAGCACGCCGATCATCCTGCAACGCCGAGCCAAGATGCTAAAGGGTCTTACTTATAATGGACGCGTCGGAGTCCATGATTGGCCGGGGACCACGATCCTTCAGTCAACCGGCGGGCGCCGGTGGAAGCGAGATCTAGCGGTGGCAAACTGGGCCCCGGCCTTCTCGGGGTCCATTCCGTCGAACCAGGCCTTTCGGTTTCGCCCGTCTTTACATGCCGATCCTTTCGCGCAACGCCATAAGCTCCGGGTTACTTGGCTGGAAGCCACGTCTTTACTGCACCGCTGCGTTGAGCAGACTGGGAGCAGAGTCGTGGTCCTTGTGTTATTGGTTCGAACAAGGACGATAGACAACACCGTTCTGTTTACTTTCCCTTTGGGGGGTGACACATATATCCGTTGGAGTGAGCCTTGCTAAACAGTTTTGCGAGGGATTTGACTCGCCTTTCAAGCCAACATCCTATTCCTCGCCCCCTTTGCCCTACCCTCCATCACTCCTTTCCTTTGTCTAAACAAGAAAGCCAATCTTGTCAGGCTGTTGTTAGTACCTCTTTGCACTGTTTGCCTCGACCCCCCGCTGCCGAGGTATAAATCGCCCAAAGACAAGCGGTCGGTTCGCCCTTTCTTTCTCCCGGCAGCGTGCGAGGCAGCCGAGTGCCGAACTCGAGACTTGCCCCAGATCCAAGTTGATGAGCTCGCAGTCTCCAGCGAGGTCCAGGAAAGTTGGACGGGGTTGTTGCAGACGTGGTCAGCCTTCTTTACGTCTTGCCTGTCGTTCGTCGTTGGCGTCGTATTCACAGGTATTTCCGTGACGAATACGCCACGGGCGGTGAACGAAGGGTGTAGCCAGCCACCCAATAATATATCTGCTTTTCTTAGATCTAACATGCGAGTTAAAAATTCTTGACAAGGCTGCGTGGATGTCGGGAACATGACCTTTAGGATTCCGTTTCTGTCATCTTTGACGTTGAGGAATCCACGACGCGGTGGGCTGGCACTCTTGCCACGCCTGGCGAAAGGGTGTTCTTGAATTCACTTATCCAAAGCTACTGGGTCGATCTGATACAGCAGAGTGTCGGTATTTTCATCTCGTAACGGTGGTTCCAGGCTGCCCAAGTCGCCGTCTCGTCTCAAGAAATGAGGGGTTTCCATGCGTACTCTCGCTAGTGGCCCAGTGGGTGGCTGTTGAAGAATTGTAACCACGTTCAGGACTGAATCAAGCTCTGATACCAAGTTACACGGTTGGCTGTACTCTTTGCATCTGGGGATTGTATTCACATTACGCCAGTAAGCCATGGTAAACTTTTTTACTCAGACCCAAAGGAGCAAATTTGCGTAAGGGAGGGAAGACAGGCGGATGGATCGCAATCATGTGTTGAATGTTCGTATTCAATATGAACAACTCTCAAGAGTATAAGTATATATACTTCGTCAATGGCAACGTGCCAGTGGAATAGATACAAAGAATTTCCAACTTCACTCTCCTCTTCTTTTCGCGACTCGGACTGACAAGGCATCCATCTTCCCGCCACTCTTCCCGCTCTTCCGGGCCCCGACACAACTAAGCAGCGCAGATGCTCGCCTGGCGACCAGCACCCTCGGACACGATGCCGTACACGTCGGCAGCGGCGTCGAGCTTGTAGTCGTAAAAGGTCTTGGGGTCGAAGACGGTGCCCGCGTTCTTGGCCGTGCTGCCGGTGGTGCTCTTGTAGACGTTGCCCGAGGCGTTGAGCTTGGCGGTGGCGTCGGCCTGGATGGGGTTGCGGACCTTCTCGAAGTAGCAGTTCTCCATGCGCATCTCCGTCTTGCCGCGCGCGTAGTGGCCGTACGAGGTCTGGCCGACGAGCGCGTTGTTGTACAGGTGGGCGTACTTGACGTTGTCCACGGACGGGTTGCGCTGCTTGGTCTGGTCGAAGAAGTTGTGGTGGATCGTCATCTGGGTGTTGACGTTGTCGGTCCAGCCTTTGGGTGGGAATGTTAGTGGGTGTCTGAGGGCGTGGGCAGCACAGCCTCACGGCCGGCATAAGGGGCTGGCTTACCAATGCCAAAGGCTTTGTTGTGGTTGCGGAATATGGTCCAGGAGACGGTCAGGAAGGTGGTGTCCTTGCGGCTGTCGAGGAGGCCGTCGCCACCCTTCTCGAAGTGGACGTGGTCGATCCAGATGTTGGTGCAGTTGTCCTATAATTCCGTCAGTCTATGCTCGATTCGGTGGCTGCTGTCACCGACATGAGTGCGAACATACCATCTGGATGCCATCGAAGTCCTGGGTCTTGCCCTCCTCGTCACCCTCGACGTAGGTGTTGCCTAATTATTTCGTTAGTCGCCATCGTTTACTAGCCCTCAGTCCGAAATACGACCTACCGATCCTGATGTTGCGGAAGATGACGTTGCGCTGGTTCTGGAGGTTGAAACCGCCCTGGTCGATCTCGGCAGTGGCACCGATACCGACAATGGTCTTGTCGGAAGAGACCTTGACCTCCTTGCCCTTGGGGGTGATGGTGATCTTGCCAGACACCTTGATGACGTGCTTGCCAGAAGCGCTGGCGTACTTCTCGAGGTCGGCCTGGGTCTTGACAACAACAACCTCGCCGCCCTTGCCTCCGGTGGTGCCGCCGTTCAGGGACGCAAAGCCGTCGGCGGTACCACTGCAGTCGTCGTCGGCGGCGGCGGCGGGAACAGGGGTGGAGGAGGCCTTGACGACGGTCTGCAGAGTAGTAGGGGTAGCCTTGGGAGCAGCGGCCTCGGCAACAACAGCGGGCTGGGACACGGCAGAAGACTCGGAGCCCGTGCTTGCGGCCTTGCTTCCGCCGGTGTACTTGGAGTCGATCCAGGAGGTAGAGCCGAGAACATCGCCGATCTTGACCGCAGCGCTCAGCTTCTTGGAGAAGCTGGCACGGGTACCGCTGGCGCCCTTGCCGGTGTTGGCATACTCGCGGTAGACGACGTTGTTGGTCGGGTTACTTCCCCACTTGGACCAGCCTGCCGAGTTCACGACGGAGCCGAGGTTCGTGTTCTGGAAGACAACACGAGCAAACGTGCGCCAGGGGCGGCCGAGGAAGGTCTGGCCGTCGCCGACGCCGGAGAGGGCCTTGACGGTGGACTTGTTGATGACGTACCAGGACGGGTTGCTCTCGGCATCGCGGCCGCTGGCGGTGATGTAGCCCTTGCCGCTGATGGCGAGGGTGCAGGACTCGAACCAGGCGATGGCCTTCTGGCCAAAGATGAAGTCGGTGGCGCCCTCGATGTAGGAGGCGTGGAAGTAGTGGTTGCCCTGGTTGGAGAGGACGGTGTCCTGGTAGCCCTTGGCCTGGATGCCGTAGTAGCCCTGCTGGTTACCGTAGGCGCTCAGGGCGATGGCCTGGATGCCCTTGCCGCGCGAGTTGACGATGTTGATGTTGTAGACCTTGAGGCCGTCGTTCTTGGCGCGGAGGGTGCCGGAGGCGTCGTTGCTGCCGGCCTTGTCGGCGCCGAGGTTGTTGGTGATGGTGACCTGGTTCTTGGAGTAGTCCTGGTCGTCGGCGGTGTAGCCGTAGATGGTGAGGGCGCCCTTGTTGGCCGGGATCAGGACCTGCTCGTTGTAGGTGCCCGGCTGGATGAAGATGACGCTGCCGGACTTGGCGGCGTCGACGGCCTTCTGGACGGAGGTGTACGTGCCGCCGGACTTGGCGACGACGAGGGCGCCGGAAGGGGGCGAGGTCCGGGCCGCGCCGAATGCGCCGGCCACCAGGGACGACAGCAAAAGAATGGAAGAGGCAAGCATAGCTGCACAGTAGAGGAAGTTGGGTTAGAGAAAAGAATGACAAGGGTCCTTGGGACCAAACGATTGAAAAGAGAGGATAAAAGAACGGAAGGTCTTGACGAAGCGATCAAGAAGAGCAACAACGAAGAGAGGAACAAGAGGCCAGGATGTGGCTGCCGCTGGGCACGGCATTCATTTTCTACTTCACTATGCAACGGAGCAGTCCGAGCAAGCTATTCAGGATTGCACCTGGAGGGCTGTGAGCCCATGGCAGAGCTTGGCCTGGATTCACCCGTTGTCGAGCATGACTCTCCCCGTGATTCTTGGCAGACTGCAGCCACGATGTTTCAACAAGCTCGATTGGGCCCTAGCATCACCCGCGCGATTAATAGACCGGACGAGAACACCTCGCATAGCACTGTGGGGGAAGCGAGGATTGTTTATTCGCAACAGGGGCGGGTGTGCATGTCCTGGCTCCGCCGCACGGAAATTGCGCTGCTGTTTGTGGGCGGATTGGCAGTCGGTTTTCAAGGGGGTCGGTCTGGCCTATGTCCATGTTTGCTCGTTTTTCCGAGACCGTCCCCCGTAACCGCCTGGCTGCAGTCGTTCGGAGTGTTCCTTTTCCTCGTCTCTCGCTGAATGGGGGATCGTCCAATGCGGTATCCACCTCCCCAATTCGAAGCGCCCACGCAGGGGGGCATAAGCAAGCATATACTCAGTACAGTGGACCTGTTTCCTGTTTAGAGGACGCCACTCCAGACTCTTGGTCCTGAGGTCTAACGGGGAAAGTGGTTCCAAAAACGAAGAGCACCCCGTGGGCAACTCTGTTCGGTATGCCTGTGTGACGAATGGCATCATCGCTTGCACCCGCAAGTCTGATTCTACCGTCGGTCGAAATGAATCGACGGGTGAAGCTGCCCTGCTGTGGTCGGTGGCTTGGCGCACTGACTAGAAGAGAAGGTTGCGGGTCAGCATTGGCGACGGAATGCGACGTCAACGGGCTGTCTGTAGCGGCCAATTGAGCGCATTTGCCGGACGTCAGTCAGTGTCGCACTCACATATAGTAAATGAGTTTTTCGGGAATCCTTTCTGTAACTAAAATGCCTGCGGTTCGTCGCAACTCTGTCGAACCTTGCTGCCCCAATCAAAGACTCGCTTGCACGATCGACATAACGCTTGATTGTGTCTGAAGCATGTAGTTACCGTATCTTAAGTAAACACCGCAAACAATGTAGGCGACTAAATCAACAAACGGGGACGTGTTCGGCGAAGTAATGGCTTGCGCCGTATCCCATTGGGTGCCAACGAACCTCATTTTCGCCAAGGTTAGGGTAAGCCAGTGAAATCCATCGCCTAGAAATTCTAACTTGAGGAGTTCAGAAACCTCGTTTTTGGAATAAAGGTGGGTACTACAAAGAATTCGAAAGCGAGGTCCATTGGCACCTGATGGGATAGGATCTGATTTACACTGCACCGTACTGCCAACCTCCAATCAAGTCTCTACATTAGGTCGGTGACCCTACGCTCAAAACCGATGAATGTCTTGATCATAAAACTTTCATCTATAATCTGGCATAGAACGAAAACGTAGGGCCGCAGCCATGGCAACTGCCACTCATACACGCCGGCCAGCTCGCGCCGCACAACTGGACGGTAGCCAGGTCATCGTCAGATGTGCTCAGTCCCGAGTCTGACCGTAGGGTTCTTGGCCCCCCGCTGGGGACCATTCCCGTCCTTGGCCCCTTCCAGCTTCCGGGTGTGCACACCGACCTCAAAACGCATCTTCTTGGCCTCTTCCTTGCTCCAGCCCTCAATCGGGATATGTGCGCGAACCTCCAAGTGGTTCTGACAGTTCTGGCACCCCGCAACGTGCCACCGGCTCAACACAGCCTCCGTTCCGACCAGCAACTTACTCCCGTCCTCCTTGACGGCCCACGCCGAGATGACAAACGAGCCCCCGATGGTGGCGCGGTTGATGTTGCCAACGGTCAGGACCAAAGGCGACTGGCTGCGCGGCGGGCCGGCCCTAGGCGGCGCGCTGACGTTGTCGTAAATATAGCCCAATCTGGTGATGTTGACGACGTCGTTGGATGTATAGGCCGTCTTCGGGTCATTGGGCTTCTTGAAAGGCTCGAGAGGGCTGTCGAGGGTCAGCCATGTCCCGCCCGCCACTCCGGGCGTGGGACCCTGGCTGTCGACCGAGTTGGTGCCCGGGTAGCCGTCAATGATTTCCAGAGAATCCCGCTGGTTGTTCTTCACCTGCCAACGCCAGAACATGAGGTCGATGAAGCAGTGGTGGAAGTAAAAGATGGGATCGAAGGCGGCGGTGTCGTTCTCGCCCATGTCGCCGTTGGCGCCGGCGATCTGATCAAAGTTCCCCTGGCCGGGAACCTCGAAACCGCCGACGGCGAGATGCATCGAATTGTGCGGGGATTCAAGCGGCACCACGGGGCGGTAGCCGTCCTCGTTCAAGCGGTCGTCGTTCCAGCGCTGGGCGGAGGTTCCGTTGGAAAAGACGGTGTAGTTGGGCGCGTCGAGGCAGTCGTAGTACTTGTCCTTGATGCCGGCGGGCACCTCGGTCCCGTCGCTGTTGTAGAAGGACGAGTAGTTGAGCCATGTGACGACATTGTCATTCAGCATCTTGTTCGTCACGTCCTCTCCTTGCTTGCGCAGTTCCTCGTTGTGGATGAAGGAGCCCTCGGCATCTAACGGCGTGCCCACGAGCCCCGAAAAGGGATAGCGGACGGTTTCGTAGCCTACTGGCTTGGTGTAGTTGGCGTCCGGGATGGGTGAGAGCCTGTCCGTGATTCTGGCCTGGAACTTGTACGAAAACAGCGGGTTCGGGATGGACGTTTTATCAGCAAACGTGTATTCCTTCTCCAGGAAGACTGGGGGAATGCCCCCCTTCAGGGTAGCCTCTTCAGTCTCGTCCCAGTACGGCAAGGCCACGCCGGGAACCTGACTCTGGAGGGCCCTTTCAAGTCTCAGGAGATAAGCCCGGTGCCAGGTCGGGAAGAGGATATTGCCATGGTTGCAATACCCTCCCCACCATGCAGGGTTTGCGTAGCCTGCACCGCGAAACGGCTCCCCATGGTAGCCGGCAATGACGAAGAAGGAGTTGGGGTCTTCGGCAGGGAGCTTCTGTATGGCAGCAAATGCCCTGACGAGGTTGTCCAACTCCGTCTTGGACAGACTGCGGATGTTTTTTCTTGTAATGACTCCGCCCATGATGACTTTGGTGGACACTGGAAGGCAGGGATGGGTCAAGAAGCAGCTCAGTTGAATAGCGAAAAGGAAATGTTTGATAGACAGGCTTGGTAGAGTTTTGTAATACTGCAGATCACTGTGTGTTTATATAGACCAAAGCGCCGGGCTACTGCAAACACTTCAAGGCCACCGTGGGTTATGCTGCTGTCACGGCAATGACTGAGGAATGAAGACATCCCATATGCATTCATCTCAACTCAAAGTGGGTTGACAGTCGAAGCTGATGGTGCCTGAACGCATTCATACTAAAGCGAATTCCAGGACTAACTTTCAGCTTGATTCAATTGTGAGTCTTGTTGCCGGATATGTTCGCGCCTTGAGTCGACGCATTTGGGTCTTCAATTGGCATGGTGGAGGCCCAATGTTTTGACCAGGAAGCTTGAAGATGTGTCTCACCATTTTAAGAAGCACGCACTGGGCCGTTCCGCTGTTCTGCCGGCCGCTAGTGTTAGCCGTTTTCGTTTCTATTGGTGTCCGACGCCATGGCTCTGAAGATTCCTGACCGCAAACGTTGAAATAGACTGAGGGGTAACGACCGGGGATTGTTAGTCACACCACTCGTCTGACGACTACATGATACTTGTAACAGAGCGTTGACAGCGGTTAACAAGCTGAGATTGGTGCTAGCTTTGCGGGTATCTAACAAGCTTCAAATAGCAATCTTACATGCGTGTTGGTCTTCAATGATTGTCACTGTGGTTGGCCACTTCCGACATTCACAGAACATGACGAGATGTCAGGCGCACAAGGTCCAGAGGCCTGTAGGTGGGACGGAACCAATTTGCATGCGTTTTGCCCAACAAACGTTTCTACAACCCCTCCAGTCCCCAAAACTGATATATTACAAAGCGGCCATCGTTGAAATACTACTAGCCTTTGTTAATTTCCTCGTTGGAGAACGAATGGTGGTTTTCAAACTCGAGTCTATCTAGACGCATCCAAATATTGATAGCACCAAAAACTTGAATCTTTATGCGTTTCTTATCATTGTCTGAAGCAATAACTATATCAACTTCATTCTTTCTTCTATTTATTTGAAACGTCGGGCAACGTGAACATGGTCTGTTCCCAAAACATCGAGCTTCTGCCTCACTTGGTGGACATCCAAGCAACACCAGCTGCGCTGACAACACAGACGGTGTCAGCGACCTCTCTCACACCGATATAACTCTTAGGTTAGTGTAAGTAACATGGCAGTTGAAACGGATGATCTGGATGTCGTTATGTTGCGTTGCTAATGCATTTTTTCTGGTAATTGACCAGTCAGACACGAAAATCGCAATTTCCTGGGTTGGTTTATGTTGGTTGTTATGGCTGCAGCCAAGAATGGTGCTATGTTGACGCCTTGCTGCGCCAACCTACTGCAACAACCCATCTCCCCCTGCCCCCTTTTTCATGGTTTCTTTGGATGTTTGACACAAGTTTGGCAAAAGTATTGGGACTACGAAGTTCACTGGGCCTACAACAAACGAGGACAATGGATCTAGGCCTTCTAAATCTCCTCCGAATCAGGAATGCTATGGTCTGTTCGACGTTGAAGCGTTTGCTCAACATCACATCTCACTTGAGCAAACGCTTCGAGTTCGTAGAGCATCCGCTGTTAGGACGATTTGGGTTAAGTGAGCTTTGAATCGATTAATCAACTAAATCGCAACGAGGAGTTCAACATTTTGGGTTCACATATAATGGTCAGCTGAATATACGAAGGCGGTGTCATTTTTCATGGCCCCCTTCCGTTGCCTCTGACTGATCATGTGGTTTATTACTGCCCGCGTTGCCGACCATTCCCGACCCGACCCACGCATCAATACACGCAGCCTGTACGCAGCCTGTAGAGAAGCTTGTCTCATCCTGCTCATCTTGCTCACCCTTAATCGGGTGACCTTGGAGTAGCGGGTGATTCGGCCGCACATCATTGAGAATGTGACATTACGGGAACGCCAGGATCATAGCCGAGCTCAATAAGGTACGAGATTACTGGCGTATGTTTAACAACTTGCTAAGACTTGGGTGGGAACAATATTTTCCTCTGATGTAAACGTTTTTCACTACACCTTGCCAAAGCATAAACTACCAAGCATCATGCGTTACCCACCAATCATATCAGGTATCTCACGAAAACAGCCCAGGCGCTCGCAATTATCGCGACCAACAGACTGAACGTCAGTGTGGTGAACCACTTCTTCGACGTCCTTTTCGTCAGCGGGTCCGCCTGTCGGTCCACAATCTGGGCCTCCCTGGCCTGTCTCTGCTTGCGGGTCATGGTCATGCCTTTGCCCAGAAAGCGGTAGTCAATGAAGATGTACGACAGACCCAGGATGAACGCCCAGGCCTTGATCCCGATTGCGACAAGCAGCACCTTTGAGTAGCCTTGGCCCTCAGTGTCGTCCTGAAGCGCGCCGAAGACGACGTCCATCTAGAGAGAATCGTTAGTCAGTGGACAAGGGTGCGAGAATCATCAGAAGCTGCTTACAATAGTCGAGCCAGAGTTGTTGAAAGCACGCCACACACCAAACGCCGTCCCGATTTTGGCTTGATCAGCCACTAACAACGGGATACAGATTTGCAACGGCATGGAGTTGATCACGCCTGCCAAACTAGAGAAGACCAACGCCGCCAACGGATGGACGTCCGTAAATCCCAGCATCGAGCACGCGATGATCCACAGAACCGGCGCCGTCGCCACGTAGTGGAACCGGTGGCCATACTTATCAATCGCCAGCCCAACGACCGGACTCAGCACAATCGGTAAAATCTTCTGCGCTGTAGACATGTAACCCGCCACATCTTCGTCGTATCCCTTCATGAATATGATGTCCGCAGAGCTCGTGCTGAAACCGCCCGCCGCGCCACTCTGGAGCAGTTGCGTCGCGGGCAACATGAGGTACGCCCATGGGAGCGCGAACAACACATTCCACGAGAACCGCTTCCGGTCCGAGAGGCCCCGCTGCTCGGCGATGGCACGGGCGCGGCCCGAGGTCAGCCGGAATCTCTCGGGAATGGCAAGACGCTCGAAGGTGACGTATGCGATGTTGACAGCCAGGGAGAAGCCGCAGAAGAAGACGGGGATCCAGAACGTCCAGCCGTACCAGCCCGTGCCGTTACGGATGGGGATGGCTACCATGCCTGAGACAAGACTGATGGTGTTGGCGATGGCACTTTCGAGGCCAAAAGCGAAGGCGAGACCAGATGCGCCGAACCAGTGGTAGAAGAACTAATCTCATCAGTCAGGAACCCTTAGACCCCAATCCATATACCAGACTAACGCCTGGATTTCATGGATCCCAAAATACACACAACTCACCTTCTGCGTTGCGGAATCAAGCACCGCAACTCCAAAGCCCATCAACACATGGCCGCTCACCAACACCCTCCAAAGCCCGACTTGTACGCCCGCGGCCGCAACAACGGACCCAACAAGAATTACGGCAGTGCAGCACAGCGTCACCAGGTTCGGCCCCCACCAGTCGAGCACCAGCCCACCAAAGATGGGAAACACGGTGTTCACGAAGGCATCCGCGCTGCTGATGACACCAAACTGCGCGTTGTTGACGCCGAGCTCGATGCGCAACGTGTTCTTGAGCGGACCCAGCGCCGAGCCCGTCCAGGTGTGCCCGATGGGCAGCGAGACAACGCAGAGCAGGGCGATCCATTTGTACGACCAGGGAATCCGCTGGAGGGTCTCGTCTTCGGTGTCGTCAAGGGGTAAATCGGCTGGGGAGAGGCCCGGGACGGATTGTACGACGGGCGACTTTTCCGTGTCCATGGCGAGGACAGGGGGTTGGGATGGGTCGTGCATCTTGGACAAGGGCGTGATAAAAGAGCCGCAACGACGGTCAATGAAACCTTCTGAGGGCAGATAGATGAACCACACTCAGTTCCATGGGCCTGAAAAGAGAGTTTATATGAACTGAACGGCAGCCATCGAGTCCTTCACGGAGAGAAAGACGCGCTCGTTCGTGACACAGCCTGCTTTTCTACATTCACTAGCTTCGCATCTTATCTGATCCATCCTGCCAGGCCCGATGATCTGATAAAATAAAATGTCGCAAAGAAAACTCCATCCTAGCGCCGCAGCGTACCTATCAGATCCTACTCGGTCTGAGCCAGTTGGCCTTGGCAGTTGCTATCGTATCCATATAGGCCCTTGGCAGTGGTTTCTGGAGCGTTGAGTTTCTTGGCGAACGCTCCATACACCAGTCACTGGCTCCATTTTTGCAGTTCGAGGCCCTTGCAGAGCGTGGTAACCCAATATGCTTTTCAATAATTCATACCTGTTCTGTTGGGAAGGACCGCGGTTATCCCGTTGAAGACGTTTTTCATGTACCCCCTGATCCCACAACACGGCCAGTTAAGGTCCAAACAATGCCTTTAAATATGGCTTTCTCAAAATTTCTACTTACTGATGTTGTTGGAATAGGCAGAATCGAGGCAACAGGGTGAGGTGGGTCACGGGTGGATCAGCCACAGCGAAGGTTGTGGCCCAGCCACAGTTGGGAACATCCCCCTTCACTTCGCGGCTGCACATCTTGCCCACTTCTAACCTTCAACCAGTAGCAATATCATCATCTCAAAAGGTGACCGTTGCTATCGTTAGATACTTAGGTGTCTCCTTTCCACCTTTGAAACCAAAGGATGTCTTTTCAGTACGAAAGTTTGACTTCTTGACGCATGCACAGTGCGATCTAGCAATGATTACCAACCCACTTGCCGGCCTCAATTAGAGCTGCTTGCTGTAGTTAGTTATCTTGAGAGCAGAAACCACCAGCGGCAGGTTTTTGTTTATCTTCAAGATCCCACCCTCAACCCTATAGCTAGGACGTGATGGTTTGCAAGACTTGCACCGTCAGACGTGTCTGCCGTCTACATGACCCCTGTACTTCGCAACTCCCAACATCAATATGATTCGCCAGCGACGCGCTGCTCCGCCGCACAAGGCTGCCGGTGAAGGGCGCGTAAACCCCTCATTTATCTGACATATACATCACAACCCTCCTACTACACATCTCCCCTTAATCTATGCATTTCTGTGACCATTTCTACTTCGAAATCGTATTTGGTACGTAACGTTGGTGCTCGTGATATATCTTACTAAGATCGCAACAGGTTACCACCCTTAGCAAGTCGGCTTCCGAACGATACATAACAAACTTCATCTCAAGCCGACCATGGCGAAGAGACTGAGCCGCGACGAATACAAAGTGGCATGGATTTGCCCCCTGGAGGTGGAGCAGATTGCTGCGATGGAGATGCTGGACGAGGAGCACGAGGCCTTGCCACAGTCGGCCACAGACCACAACGTTTACAGCCTGGGGAGTATCAATGGCCACAACGTCGTCATCGCAGGCCTTCACCAAACCGGAAACTGCCCCGCGGCCACAGTCGTAACACAGATGAGGATGACTTTTCAGAATCTTCGATTTGGTCTGTTGGTTGGCATTGGCGGTGGGGTTCCAGTACAGACAGACGAAGGGACGATCCGGCTAGGTCATTTAGTGGTCAGTAAGCCTACAGGCGAACATTCCGGCGCGGTACATTACGACCATGGGAAAGCAAAAGATGGCCAGTTCCAGCGAACAGGTGCTCTTGCGCCGCCACCAGCAGCCCTCCTTAATGCTGCACAGGCTCTAGCAGTACAGCGGGCCAGGGTAGAAAACGATCCAGTCTATCAAAACGTGAAGCGGATCGATACAAGTCGCCGTCGCCTTCGACGCTTTCAGTGTCCCGGAGCAGCAAACGATCACCTCTACCAATCACAGCACCGTCATCTACAAGCAGGGGTATCCTGCAGCATAGGAGGATGCGACCCCTTGCAGCGGATTCCCAGAGCGAGTGATGACGGCGACGAAACGTATGTCACTGTCCACAGAGGCACCATAGCTTCCGGGGAGCTGGTGATCAAGGATGCGATACTGAGAGATGCATTGGCCCAGCAGTACGAGCTGCTGTGCTTTGAGATGGAGGCAGCAGGAGTGCTTGCTGATTTCCCCTGCATTGTTGTGCGCGGTATATCCGATTATTGCGATTCGCATAAGAACGACCAATGGCATGGGTACGCGGCCGCTGTGGCAGCTGCTTACGCACGACAGCTCTTTTTTCATATGCCCGTCGAAGAGCCGCAGCGGTGAGATACTTTTGACAGCCTAGCGTATTGCTTGTCGCTCTTTTCAGTAGCTAATTAGTACTCAACCAGAGGCCTTGTTGTTGTAGCCAACCCAACTCTTACTACCTTTACACTTGGCTTCAGATTGCCAGGAGTCACCGGTGTGAACGACTTCGTTGCCCGAGGTGAAGAACTCGGACTGATGCGCAATGCGCTGAAATGGACTGGCGAACGCCATACGGTCGTGCTGCACGGCCTGGGCGGCATGGGGAAAACTCAGCTGACGATAGCTTATGCTAAGCGGCATCGTGGTGACTACTCAGCTGTGTTATGGCTTAACGCAAGAGACGAAACATCACTAAAGCAGAGTTTCCATCAAACGGCTCAGCGAATCATACAGGAACATCCGTCTGTGGCATATCTGCAGAATGCCATAACTAATAGAGACCTCAACGAAGTGACAGAGGCAGTCAAACGTTGGCTTGATGAACCAGGTAACGACCGCTGGCTTGTCATCTACGACAATTACGACGACGTCGGGCTTGATGGCCGCGGCGGTGCGGACCAAAGTGCCAGATGTGTCACTGAGAGTGGGCATGATTCTGGCAAGTCAAGGCAGCCCAAGGAAGCAGATTCCAAAGCGTACGATATACGCCCATTCTTCACTGAAACCGACCATGGCGGCGCCATCATCATCACGACTCGGTCCTCAAAGGTGAAACTCGGGCAGTTGATCCGACTCAGTAAGCTACAGGACATTGATGACAGCTTAGCAATACTAGCATCAACATCCAGCCGTGTTCATCTAGCCCAGGGTAAGTCGTCAAAACAAGAAGAATGAATAAAATTAAATTATGAAACAGATCCTGGTGCTGAGGCGCTTGCAAAACAACTTGACGGCCTCCCTCTTGCACTCTCGACAGCTGGTGCTTACCTAAATCAAGTATCAACGACCTGCGTTGAGTATCTTCAGCTGTATAAAGAATCATGGTTGCGTTTGCAGAAAGAGAGTCCGCAACTTCTAGAATACGATCAAGCACTATACTCCACCTGGGAAGTTTCATTCAGACATATTCAGCAGCAAAGCCAGGGCGCAGCCATGCTCCTCAAGCTGTGGGCGTACTTTGACAATGAAGATATATGGTACGAACTGCTTCAAGGAGGGCCAAAGAAGCCCGCTTGGCTACGTGAAGTGACAGAAGACAAGTTTAACTTCAACACGGCTATGAGAGTTCTCTGCGAACATGGACTCGTAGAGGCAGACCCTCCTACCAAAGAGTCCGGAGTAGACTCGCTAGGATACAGTGTGCATGGATGTGTCCACACGTGGATGATACACATGCTCAACACGGAAGTAGATGAGGAAATGGCTTGGACAGCAATGAGATGTGTGGCGTCGCACGTGCCACGAGATAATGAGCCTAACTATTGGCTGGTACAACGACGACTTTTACAACATGCGGATCAATGTGTCACAAATACAGCGACAGGTGCAACAACAGCAGCAACAGGAGCGGCAGAAGAAGAAGCAGAATGGCTCTTTCACAAACTAGCCGTTCTCTATAAAGGTCAGGACCGACTTAGGGACGCTGAGACTATGTTTAAGCAGGCTCTTCGTTGGAAAGAGAAGACACTGGGACTACACCACTCGTTAACGCTTAACACTGTTAACGATATAGGCGCCCTGTACGCTAAGCAAGGCCGCCTTAAGGACGCTGAGACTATGTACAAGCGGGCTCTTCAAGGCTATGAGAAGGCATGGGGACTAGACCACACGTCAACGCTTAACACTGTTAACAATCTAGGCGCCCTGTACGCTGAACAAGGCCGTCTTGAGGACGCTGAGACTATGTACAAGCGAGCTCTTGAAGGCAAAGAGAAGGCACAGGGACCAGACCACACGTTAACTCTTGACACTGTTAACAATCTAGGCGTCCTGTACGCTGAACAAGGCCGTCTTAAGGACGCTGAGACTATGTACAAGCGGGCTCTTCAAGGCTATGAGAAGGCATGGGGACCAGACCACACGTCAACGCTTAACGCTGTTAACAATCTAGGCGTTCTATACACTAAACAAGGCCGTCTTGAGGACGCTGAGACTATGTACAAGCGGGCTCTTCAAGGCAAAGAGAAGGCACAGGGACCAGACCACACGTTAACTCTTGACACTGTTAACAATCTAGGCGCCCTGTACGCTAAACAAGGCCGTCTTGAGGATGCTGAGGCTATGTACAAGCGGGTTCTTCAAGGCTATAAGAAGGCATGGGGACTATACTACACGTTAACGCTTGACACTGTTAACAATCTAGGCGCCCTGTACGCTAAGCAAGGCCGTCTTGAGGACGCTGAGGCTATGTACAAGCGGGCCCTTCAAGGCTATGAGATGATGATGGGCAAAGACACTATTAAAAAACATGTCCCCGCCTTGATCACGCTCATGAATCTTGGCTCTTTATTTGAAGAACTAGGCGAGCCCGGCAAAGCCGTCTCGTACTACCAACGGGCACAAACCGGCCTCTTGTCCGTATTTGGACCGCAGGACGAGCGATACACGTCCATATCTCGCAAGGTTAGCTTGTTGCAGCCTTCTGCACAAGACACGCCTGATTCGCCTAGCTTAGTCGAGACAGCAGGACGAGGCCGAAAAGCCAAGAGGAGGAGGTTGAGAGGAAAGCACAAGGATACCACAAGTGACTAAGGATAGACTGGGGGTATTATGAAATGTTTATACAGCAGTACTGTGTAAAGACGTCATGTTTATCTAGTTTCACCCATTGCCCCAAGGCTGCAAATACGAATGGTGCAATGCTTCATATCTACCTGTATTATGTGCGTGGCAAAATATACTCAACAAAGTGAGTTCACGACGTCTGCATTCGTACTGACGATGGATCGCGAGTGGGACACGCCTACTAAGGTCGCCCATCCGATACCCCGACTATTGAGATGACAAAACGTATGCTGTGTATGCGCCAAAATTCCAAACGTCTACGTGGAAACACATTAGAGGGTTGGGAATGCCGGGTAAAACAGCACGTCCTATCGTACGCGGTAAAAAGGTATGTAAAGCGGACAAAATGATGGATAAAATCAACGGCGGCACACCCAACAACGACCTATTGTCAGATTTTATATATTCCCAGTCCCCAGAATGATTGGACGTATAACGAGTTATCTCACCGAACCGACCAAAGGACAAGATCAAAACTTACTATTTCATTGACTGTTTTGGACCATTTGTCATCAATGCAGCCGTCGTTGGAGTAGAAGTAGTTACACTGTGCCTAGGTTGGTGTAGATGTAGCCCCGGTGTGTTCGTGGATACAGACTCAAACGATTCGTCTAGAAGCTTTATGATGAGGTAAACAACACTTTGTACCCAACCATTTCCAAATACGATTCAAGTCCCGGGGTGACTAGCTAGGGTTTGTTCAGGGTTATGCGGGGAACATGTGAGAGTCATTGAGGACCCGGGGTCTAGACGAATTGTATGCTTTCGGCAAGTGCCAAGTCTATGCTTGGGACAGTTGTAACGACAGAAATACTACCACTACATACGGCCTTCCGCTCTGACCTATTTGTGAACCTTGTTTAATACCTGCGTTCTGGTATCTACAGATCTTACTTTGCTCATGTAACAAGTATCGAGGGATTGTAGACAGCAGATTGTCTATCTGTAGTGACTGGGTCATGGAGTGTTTGCCAAGCCGTTCGTGTCCCTTGGAGATTAGTTCCCAATCACAAAATACTGTGGGTACCATAAAAGAGTAATTGAAACAAACCAGAAAACACCAGTGTATGTACTCAGTTCAATTCTTTTTCTTTTTAAAGGAGGCAGTCAGTTCAGAGACTTGTCTGGTTTTTCCTGTTTTATACATGTTTAACGTTGATCATTCTATGTTCGATTGGAAACATTGACCTGTTCTGAGAACTAGTTTAGCTTTCAGCCTTGATCCGTACTAGCGGTCTAGGCATTTGTCGTGATCGTACCTAGCCAAAGTTTAATATCACAAACAGAATCAAAAATATCGTAAATAGAAGTACAGACAAGTGCATCACCGAAAAAGGTCCATGGAGGATCATTTCCTGACATCTACGTTTTTCTTCCCCTCGCGGAACGAGGTCTAGATTAAATTATTGCCAACTCATTAGGCTTGGAAAAATGACATACTGGGTTTTACCAACAAAACCTATAACCAAGTGGAATGGTTTACCAGACGACGACGCAGAACATCAAGCTTAGGTTCAATGAGAAGCGGCTGTTCCCGTTACCCAGGCAAATTCCATTCGTACTTGTGGACACAAACCGTAGGGTTCATGACTCATGCATAGAACAAGTCCCCGACTAGACGTTCAGCAGATTACAACATTTTGTCACGTCTCAAGTTCTGGATCTTCATGTGCACCTTTTATTTTTTTAATACTCATGGCATTCAGTCCCGTCTGCAGCTTAGGCTGTCCCAGGTGAATGTTTGCACCGAAAGCAGATGCCGTCGGAGGAGACATGCCAACCTTCCCTTCTGTGTTGAGACGAAAAATGTCACTTGCTGCCCGTTGTTGACGGCGTCGTCTTTGCGACGTGTTGATCTGCAAGGACGATTTTCGCGAACAAGGCTCGCTCGACGTCCCCAATTGGCGTCTTCCATGGCCGCCATCTCACGGCCCACACATCGCCCTCTGCAACATGGGCATTGCTAAAAAGAAGACCGCACGAACCTGTACACACCATTCAAAAGGACCAAAAGCACTTGCTTGCACGCCAAGCCCTCTCACTCGATGCACGCAACCGGCCAACACACCGCGCAACCCCGAGAGGCACCCAACCCCTCCCCCCAGACCACCGGTCCGAAAAACCCGAACACCAGACCCACTCCAGACACCTCCCTCTGGCCGCCGCGGCTTGGCACCCGCGTCTTGGCGACGAGAACGTGGGGACCCAGACCGTCGGGGCCAGTTGACGTCAAGGTGCCGCTACGCCGCAACCGATGCCGTTGAAGAAACGCAGGGCACAACAGCCGGCCTCGAGGCGAAAGAAACGAAGGAGGGGGAGAGAACAGAGAGAGAGAGAGAGAAAAGTGGGAGGCGGCTCCCGACGACGAAAACGAGCGGCCGGACCTGTGAAATGTCACCCTTTTGCCGTGATTGGGCCGCAAAATACGCGCGGGGCAAAATATTTTCTCGGACACTGACCGCTGCTTAGGGGGGTTTCTTTTTTTCGTTCGACTCTCGCTAAGCACGCGAGCATGCGGCGTGGCTCCTCCAACCGCTTTGCTTTTTCGCTCCTTTTTTTTTTCATCTCCTCTTTCCATGTTTGGTTGGGTCTTCTCATGCCTCGCTTCTCGAGGACGATGGATAGGCAAAACCCACCCATCCGCCTGCGCGTCTCCCCATTCCTGAAATGGCAGGAGTTTCGCAACCCGGGCCTCACAACCCTGAGCGGCTCGGCTGCCCCCCCCCAGCAGAAAGGGTCCTTCCGGTTGGGGCAATGTTCTGCAGTCCGGCGTACGTGTGCGTGATGCGGGTGGGTGTAGAGCATCCTAGCCATGTTCGGAAGCCCGTTGTATGCCATGCATCGGATCGCTGCCCCTTGATCCGAGAGTGCGAGTGCCAAGAACAATCGTCGGTGCTTACTATGCAGCTCGAGATCGTCCTCGACCGGGGGCTGCGCATACAGACTGCCAAAACGGCCTCAATGAGGAAGAAAAAACAAAGGAGGATTTCGGTCGAAGCACGGTGGAGTGCGAGGTTGAGCCATAGCCGCCGCCCCCGGGGGACTATGGATAGACATCGACATGGGCGATGAATCTAGACCATATACCGGTCCAACGTCTAAGGAGCCGACAGAGCCATGGAATGGTGTCATCTCCGTAGGCGTTTTGCACCTAGTCATGGATGTTGAGTTCTCCATCCCGTATGAATCTGTGCAGATGCCTACCCCATAACCCCGGCTTCAGCTATGTTCAGCCCCATGGACATTGACCGAGCACTAACAGTTGAATCCATCTGGAGAGAAGGCTCGAACGCAGGACCGTCGGAAACGAAACCCTCATAAAAAAGGGCCCAAGTCGATGCGGCTCGGCGGGTCACTATCGGAAGGCATCAACAACTAAAGATGTAATCCACCGACCCGCCACCAGGGCGGCAAGAAGTCGTGCCGGTTGGCGCCACCGAGTCTTGCAGTCATACAATAGTAGCAGGCCCAAATGAGGGCCGAGAAAGAAAAGAAAAAAACGACACAAGAAATATCAGACAATAGCCAAGTGTTGAATATCATGGAGTATTATTCGGTTTTTTTTATTTTACTTTTTGTCATATTTCTTTCTTGGGTGAACTGGTATCATTTAGCAGGCGAAATTTCACATGGTAGCATCGTGGCCCAGCAGCTAGCGGCACGCAGTCTTGTTACCCTGGCGGCCCGCCTCGGATCGTTCATAAGGTCATAGGTAGAAATAAAAATTAGCAATTTCTTTCCCTGTCGCCCTTCCGCGGAGACAGGCTCGACCCATTTGCTTTGGAACCAACAACACGCGTCCGGGCACACGACCAGATTCCCCAAGCAGCGGCCGCTGCCACCCCAACTCTGCTTCTGATGGGGGGTGGTATGCCTACTGTCTCTGTTGGCAGCATTTCCAACGGGGCTCTCGGTGACGAATGTGGAATAGAGTCGCGTGCCCGTCCCTGCAATGCCCGGGGAGTGGGACTTGGGGGCGATGTCCCCCCTTCGTTCCACCCTTCATATCCACTGAAAGTGTGACTGCAATGAGGGTTACGATGCTATCCGTTGCAGGGTCGTCACAGACTCTGGGTAGATGCGGCTCCGAGACTGAATGTGTAATCCATACCGCATCTTGCAACCCCTCCCCTCCCAAAGTCTGCACGTCTGCGGAGTTATGGGAAGCCTTCGGACGTTGGAGCCAGACTCGTCCCGTTATAGAATTCCAACTGCAGCATTTGCGGATGCTCTGGAGACGTTGCATGGCTACATGGCCAGAGCCTCGGTTGAACAGGACTTGGTAACCGATTATGAAGCATTTGCCAGATCTTCGAGGATCATATCTCTGCAGGTAATCAAGAGGGGCAAGACGGCGTAACGGGTGGTTTGTTTGCCGCTCCCATCAGCGTCCGGAATTTTCACCCTGTCCACCAGCTGCAGGACGTGTTGCTTAGTATAGTATATGGTCCGAAGTGACAACTCTGAGAACTGAGAGGCATCATTCGTCACTGCTGTTTCTCCTTGTGCGTCATCCCAGAACGTATCGGTGTACTCGGGCACTTACACCTTGAACCACGGCTTGGCGTCTTGCTTGTCTTGATGGCAGAGGAACAAAAGTGACCTATCGGCAGCAAACCACCGCAGTGGCCGAGACGCCAAAAAGTCCCATCGTAACGGCTGATGATGCGCGTCGGCGGCACACTCGCATTGGGAGAGCGAGAGATCAGAGGTCCAAGAGACCAATAGATCTCGCAATTTGAGCACGTGGGCCATACGAGAACAGGCATTTGTTGATCCACTGCAGAAATCAAGTGGAGGTTTGCATCCGGCGTGCCGCGGGCCACAAGCCGGGGAGCAGGACCCTGGACGGAAGAGAGCAAGGTGGTGGTCAAGGCGGCTTTGCATCTGCTTGCTGGTTCCCCATCGCAACGCTTCTCGCAGTGGAGAGGGGCGAGGTGGGTAAAAGCGAGTGAGCCAAGCCTTTGCGTACTATCTGAGAATTGATGAGCGCAAGTAACATAGTACGAACTGTCATTACTGAGGCCATGTTAGTCCTCAATTTGGCTGAGTGAATGTCGTTCAGAATTAGCGCATTCTTACTCAGCACATGATGATTTTGATTGCTAGCTCAAACCCCGCAGCCAGCTGGCTGTACTCGCACGATGATTGGGGCAATTGTGAGACCCAGCACGAGAGCCTGTTGTTCCTTTGAGAGGTCCGACTGTTGTGATGTGGCGGACGGCCCGAAAGATGAGGCGGCACACCGGGCCATGGCAAGTGGTAGCACGGAGTCCCTGAAGGAGCCGAGACTGGCACACACACAACCCAAGATTGGGCCTACGGTTGCGCTACCTCCGTACGCAGTAGGCACAGAGAGGTGGTCGTCTGGAGGATGCGGGAGGCTCCACCGTTTCCAGGATCACCGCTGGACCCTGTGCTTGTTTGGAGATTGGCCGTGGTCGCGGGATGGAGTGGGATGGAATGGCGCTGCATCGGGTGGAAAAACCCACAGATCCGACTACAGCGGAGCGAGGCTACCGTGAAAAAGAGACGGGGGGGCATGCCAGCCAGCGTGTGCAGCTGTAGGCGTAGGCGCATCTCGATGTACGAGCTGCCGGCATGGTCTGGCATGGACACCCAGCTGAGACGGGGCCAGTCATAGACATGGAATGATGCAGAGTGGTGGCATGGAGCTTATCTTGTCGCAATAGCGAGACGGCTAGCTGTCAAAGAAGCAAGTGAGCATGTGCTCATCAGCCAAGTTAGGTTCGTCCGCTTACGGAGGAGGGGGCATCTGGAGGGGGCGCCCAGACTGCAGACTGGCAGGTTATCTGTGCCGAGCATCGATGTTGCGCTGCAGCGTGTGGGCGATAGCAGCATGGGAGACCAATCATGTGGCCGTGTGCTTTTTAAAGCACAAACTCAGTCCATGTCGCAATGTTGCGTTTGCCGTGCGTGGGTGGTGTCGCATGCAAGCGAATGGGCAAAGTCGTGGTTGCAATGGCGAATGCACCGAGGAGCCCGAACGCGCTGAACGGGTGGTATTGAATCGCGGTTCATGGACGAAGATGAGACAAGACTGCAAGATGCAGACGATGGACACTTGCGTCGCACAGCGCATGCCCAGGCCAGGTAGGCTCAGCGTTTCTCTGGTGAGCTGGCTGTTCTCAGACGTGGCCTAGTCCCCATGCCAAAGGGACAGACTCTGTTCCACTAGGCCGAGAAGGTTGGGCCGAGGAGTGTGAACGTCCAAGTCCATTGCGACGACCCGAGAATAGCCATTGGGCGGCCCGAGTCTGAGAGCCCCTGGCGACGCTAGATCAGAGAAAAGAAGCGAAGAATCAGAATTTTCTTTTTGGGTTTCCACCGGCCGCCCATCCGTCAGACCAGGCAGAGTCTTTCGGTGGCTGGGTCTGGTGGCTTGCCCTTTCAGAGTCGAGGCTACGAGAATCGAGCAGACGCTAGCGCGATCTCGCGGCGGGTGTGTTGGAGACGGGCAGGACAGGCGACTGTTGGTGTTCGTGTCGGTGTTGCTGTCGGCCAAAAGTCCCATGGAGTTGCAGCGAAGACCGTAGAAGGCAGGATTGGCCGAGACGAGAAAGAATTGCCTAAGGGCCGGGGACACGGAACGAGTGGCTGCCCACCTCGTCCCCGTATCCCAGCGGCAGGACATGCACGGGGGACCAGGGGCAACCTTCCCTGACAGCTCCAGCAGCGACTGGGCGGGGGGTGTTAGGGACGATGGAGCGGGTCTGGAATACCTGCTCAGCTGCACCTCTTCCAGAAACGGCAGCGAAACAGCAGCATTGACTGCGACAGGAGTACCCTGTGCTCTGGTTGGGGTCTCTGGGGTCTTTGGGGAGGTGTCCGCAGCTCCCTCCCAATCTCACTCCCAATCTCACTCCTGCTGTCACTCTCACTCTCACTGTCGCTCACTCTCACTGTCGCTCACTCTCACTGCCACTCACTTTCTTTCGCTAGATATCGCTCTCAACCCCAACTGCTCCGAACCCAACCGCCAGCCCCCGAGTGTGTCGAATCGCAGCGTGTTACATCTGTCACTGCAACACCAAGGGTGACCAACCCACCTGTGTCTCTCACAATCTTGGCCAATCCATACGCAATCCGCATCGTCACCCGTTGGCGCCCATCAATCGGCGGAACACGTCAGTCGTGACTCGCCCGGCCTTTATCGTGGCCCCTCCCAGAAGGAGGGACCCTGAAGGAAGCAACCCCAGGCTTCATCCAGGTGGACACATTCTCCTCGGACCATATTACAACTGTATGTACATAGTACTATACTATAGTACGTAGGTTCGCAATGACTGGGCCACCGAGCGCCTCCACGTCCGTGTCGACGCCCACAACGTGCTGGCGTGTTCCGTACCGCTACCATGTCTACTTGCAGTGCTTATTGTTCCGAATCCCCTCCATGCCCACTTGCTGCTCGATGACTGTGCCAGTGTGCCAACGCCCTGCGAGCGGATACCTGCGGGCAAGGAATCACGATGCCCACCGGCACTAGGCCGAGGACCCGTCAAGGCTTGCCCTGGCGGCTTAGGTAAGGAGTGCGGCTGGCTGTGGACGGTCGTTGATGCCCGTTTGTGCTGGGCACTGGCTGTGCTGCTGCTGCATGCCAAGGTCTGCGAAGCGTCCCCTTGTGGCACCTACCGGCGTCATTGAGACGAGGGGTTGCGGCACCGCTTGATTCTGCTTCTGCGAGCCAAGACGTTGCTTCCAAGGCCGCCCTCATGCTTCCCGTTCCTCTTTTCCCTTTTGTCTTTGCAGGCCAGGTTCACACCCTCTGGACCGGCATTGCGCAGGCCGGTGCCGGGGCCCGGGAGGGATAGAAGGGAGGTCATCCATCTAGCTTTGCCTGTGGAAAGAACCTTTTCAACGGACGGCATGCAATCGATTCCATCCGTTGCGAAGTCATGCATTCGGGCAACAGCAATAGGCGGGAAGTACACCCAACGCGGCCGCCTGCAGAAAGGGACCACACAACCTACCCTGCCCACCCACCCTGCCTCGCCATGTACATATGTACCTCTCCCATGCCCTGCGACTGCAGCTCCTCCAGTCGGCTTCGAGTGATTGGGCGACTGGGAAGCAAAAGCTTGCAATTGACCCGATACGCTGAAAACGCCTTTCCCGTTCCTGTTCCTGTTTCCGTTAAGACCTCGTGGGCTTCGACGACCTCTGGGAGCCCGCGGCCGCCACCTTGGTCCTCCGTACCGCAGTACACTGAGAAACCACAATCCCACAGAGTGCCGTATCGCACCTATCGCAAGCCTACCCTAGACCTTGAACCAGGACTCGCCCTGGTAGACCCCATGCAACCAGGCCCTTCACTGCCTCGCCCCCCATACCCATTCCCATCCACCTTCCACCACACCTCCCCCTCCCCTCCCCTCTCCATCCCATCATATCCTGGTCACTTCTTGGCCAAGGCAAGCGTCCCGGTTCTGGCCACTGTCTTCTCCAATCTCCATGTATTTAGACTTTGGTCCGTCTTTACCCAGACAACTCATCGTCGCCCAACTCCTCCCGCAATTTCCTAACCGAGTCCAGTCGTCTCCGATCCTTCTCGTTCCTTACAATTAATCCAGGAACCGATTGCTCGACTCTGCATATATCTCCGACAGCTCGCACAGCGTATTCTTTACCTCTAGGGCCTGTCCACTCGCGCATTAGGACGAATTGACCGACCGAGTAACTGTCATTGCGTCATCCCAACCTGCTGGCCCGCTCCCCTGGCTCTTATCTAGGCCGCGCCCAAGGCCCAAGCAGAAAAGCGACTAAATACGACATCTGCGCCGTCACCACACCATCCCCCGAGCGTATTGCACCCCATCACACCACAACCTCTCGACTTCTGCTTCCACAGAACTGGTGACGATCCCTTCGCGGGAGACATCAAGGCTATGAAATACGGCGAACAGCTCGAGCAGGAATCCGTCCCGGAATGGAGTTTACGTGTGTTGCCCCACCGATGCAGACCCAATTTCCCAATTCTCACGTGAAAAACCGTCCCAGCTGACCGGTGAATTATGTCAACAGATAACGTCGACTACAATTCGCTCAAGCACGAGATCAAAGTCCACACGAGCCGCGACCAAGCCACCGCAATCGCCATCCCCGGCCACCAAGATGCCGCCCTCAAGCGATTCGAGGACAATCTCTACAACGAGCTCTGCCAGCAGCACGACCGGGTCGACCTGTTCGTGTCCAGCAAAGCGGACGAGATTTCACGGCGACTCCGTGAGTGCCCGACCTCGGAGAAAAGCGCAGTATTGGGTTCGACCGGCTAATTGGGACGTGCAGAATACATATCCGACCAGCTCCAGAAGCTGATTGTCAAGTGCGCCGAGGAAGGCGATCGTGTCTCGCTCAAGCGGCACCGCCGATTCGCCAAGTACGAGAGGGACCTGCTTCGCTGCGGAGAGGAAACTCTTGCGCTCGCCCGCTTCATCAACGCCCAAATCACAGCCTTCCGGAAGATCACGAAGAAGTACAAGGTAAGCCGCCCCTCCCAATCGCGTCTCGCTGTGAACCGAGTGCTGCTGACACTCTGTCAAGAAATGGACAGGATCTCCCACGCTCGGCGCGCGTTTCCGCGAAAACGTTCTCGCCAACCCCAAGAGCTTCACCCGACGAGACCTGAACAACCTCCAGACCCGCTACGAGGAACTGCTCAACACTCTGCGCACTTCCAGTCCTCAACTGAGTGAGCCTAGCTCGCCTTCTTCGGACGAACTGGTACCCACGCGCCGAGGATCGACCGCCGAAGACTTCTTCTCGCCGCTTCCACCTGCGCAGCGGCAGCCTCGTCCGCCCGTGCAGCAATACCAGCAGCAGCACCAGCAGCAGCACTATTGGAACGAGTACGATGATGGAAGCGAAGCAGGCGGGCAGGAGGACGAGTACGCCATCTACATCAACCCCGACGACGACATGAGCTTTCCCGGCCTGGACTCGATGCGAGCGATCCTTGCGGCACCTTTCCGGCATGCTAGGAGATGGTTTTCGCGGCGGCAGGATCCCGAGGGACAGCGGCTGCTGGGCAATGCCCCGTTCCTGGAGAGTTACGGCGGAATCTCGCCGCTTGGCACAGACACGGACGACGAGTATGCCAGCTCTGACGGCATGCCCACGACGGGATATGCCACGCACTTCGCCACCTTCCCGAGCGTCAACGAGCAGCAGGTCAGAAGATACCGCGAGCGCGTGCTGTTCTGGGGCACCGTCGGCTGTTTCGGCGTGTCCTTCCTGCTGCTCCTCGTGGCCGGCATTCTCATCTCAACGGGCCGCCACAAGCTCCGCGCCGAGGTCGACGCCGGCGTCACGGTCGGCGTCGTGGCCAGTCTTTTCAGCGCCTGCCTCGCCCTGGGCATGTCGCTGTACCGCCGCGACGACCTGGGCGTCTGGCAGCGCGTGGCCGTTTACAGCAGCTTCTTCGCGGCCTGCGTCCTCAACGGCATGCTGCTGATCCTGGTGGTGGGGAACGCGGCGTAGCCGCCCTACTTTTGTTTTGTTTTAGTTGGGTCGCATTTCCCATGTCGGATTTTCCTATGTCCATTGATTGCACCGGCGGCCGGGACCCCTGAACCCAAGAGAGTGGGAGGGGGGTCTGGTCTTGAATTTTGTGGGACTTTTGGAGCGAGGTGAGGAATTTCGACAACCTTTAGAAAAATTCCCCGGGGCGTTGGTTCAACGTATCTTGTTTTTTTCTGGTTTTTTCTTTGTTTACCACCAGATACCGGCGGCACCGCTGCTTGCTTGTCTTGCTAGATACCATACCAGACTGCTACCCTACCATAGAGCCGGGGCAGGTCTTTTATTTTAGTCCGAGTCACGAAAGTACGTCTGAAATATAGATCAAAATTCCACGATACCATTTCCTCCTCGGCCCACCCCCGTCCAGCTGCCGGTTCTGATCTCGGCGAGAAACGTTCTTGGCCCCATTGTACCGTATTCCCATATTGCCGACCACCAGGAATGGGTTTTTACATGATTCAGACCACAATACCATGGGGGTGCCATTAAACTCCCCTCCCCTTCCTCTGTTCCCGCCGCGATGTCCATGTCTCACAGCACAACAAGGAGAAAAAAGAGAGACGGGCGCGATTAACTTTCCTGTCTCACCGATCGCCCGCTCTCGTGGTGCCTCTGGCACGTGTGTATGCGTCTCGTCTCTTCCCCCTTCCCCTCCCCCACCCGTCCTCTCAACAGCTCACACGACGCTTCCGGCGATCCCAGGAACAACCTGCTCAGAGACAGCCAAGAACAAGATCATCAGCCCCACTGCTGGATGCGGTCTCGCGCGACCTGCGCGTGTCTCGAGCGAACAGAGAGAGAGCGAGAGAGAGACCCTGTTGGAACGACGAGGCCGCACGCACCCTCCTCCCCTCTCTGGGGGAATTTGGTCAGGGAGCCGCGGGGTAGCATTTTTTGTTTAGCATCTCGGACGTCGTCGTCTCAACCGCGGCCGGACTGGATGGCAGGTCGACCCGAACATCTCCATCGCGCAAAGGACAAATGCGCAAGGAATGCGGGGTTTGTCTTTCTCTTTTTAGGTCGCACGGAGGTAAGACAGGCAAGCATCAGGAAAGGGGTGCAGCGTTTCGTCAGATACCTGTCTGGGCCGTTTGAGGCAAAGAGCGTCTGGTTCATTCTCTTGTCAAAGCGGCTAGGACGCTCGGGGGAAAGATGAGCAAAACGCTTGACGGAGAGATAGTTGAAGCCCCCAAACCTCCAAAGTCCCAACATTTGCTTTCTTATCGTGAGATTGGCTGCGAAGCGCAGTCTTCATGCAGATTGAAAGCCAAAGCCTGATCACGAGCGGCTACGAGACAACAGTGGTGACATATCCTTCTATCCGTGACCTTGGATATGTCCACCGTTCGCAAGCCAGCACGTTATGTATCTCGGTCTTATGAATGAGATGGCCAACTGATTACTGCCTAAGTCCGGCTCACGTTCATTGCCAGACATCGTGAAGCCCGTTCGACCATTAGCTTCGCGGGAGATGAATAGCCTGGCGTCGAAGTTGCAAGTCTTTGTTGCTCAGTCAGCACGCGAATGAGGCTGATCTGTTGAACAATGTCTTCCGGCGTCCAAGGCTTCCAATGCAGATACTGCCCTGCAACCATTTCCACGGCTCGCAATGCGCCTACAGCCTTGCGAAACTCGTCGGGCATTCCTCACCGCACGGGCGAGTCTTCCCCGCTTTACTCTCGCGCTCCACAGCAGTTTTTGTCGGTGTGGCAAGAAGACAGCTTGGGACTTGAGACTCGCAAAAGTCGTGCGGCACTCGCTGCGACGATAGGGTTCGTCGCAAGTCTTGTCCGCCAGGTCTAGACTGCTCGCATGGAATATGACGAAGTGTTGTCATGCGACGGCGCTTGTGACCAACACAGATCACAGTGCGCCAGTAGCTGACGGTGTGCGTTTTCTCAAGCGTTGCAGCCCGACGCCCCGAGCTTTGCGTGCGATCCCTTTTTCCGATGATCGGACATCGCCGTCCTGGTACACAATGGGCTCAAAGTCGAACTGGGGTTTATCCATGAGCAGAGCGCCAATACCGGGAACTCTGCCCTGCTGTAAGTCAGGCCCGAGACCTGGCTGTTTCTGCTTAAAGAGAACTCGCAGACTCTTGTCTCCCGCGAGATCATGCTTTCATTCGGGAACCGGGCAGTGTCCGCATGTCCTACTTCCGATGGTGCATCTATCATTGTCAGCCCCTGAGATTGGTCCGGGAACACGAGTACGATGCAGGCTTACTTTTTGCACATCTTGGCGCCGCTCCTGCGCGCCGCCTGAACTCTATCGAATTCTTCCAATAGCCAGCCTGGTACAGAGAGTCAGCGGGTTTGCAGTCGGGAAGGCGTAGAAGGGATTCATACGAGAACATGCCCATCGATTCGTTGTGCTCTCGACGCTTTGCCTGACCTCTGCCATTCTGGACTCTGCATCTTCCAGCAGAGCCTCGTAATGAAAGAGAAGCTGCATCGTGTGATATTGCGCATATGGCCAGACCGGCGCACAGTGTTCCAAAACTTCCTCACGATTAGAGTAAGCATTAAAGATGCCGTTTGAGCCATCTATTACGAGGCCAATAGTGAACTTGATGCCGGCGACGGCCTTCTTCATCTCCATGTCCGTTTCTGGATCTCGGGCAGGAGTGTCAGGCCTATTGGCTGAATAGAGAAAGGAATAGAAGAGGAGACAAAAGAGGCTGAGAAGCATTAGCACCTGACAAACGGGGGTAGGCCAGGACCGACGAACCTTGCACACAGAGCATATGTGTTGAGATTCTCGCTCCAAGTCTCGGACCGGGTAATCAAAGCTTCGATGAGGTCCCTTGTGGCCGACTCCAGCTGGACGAAAGAGTAGACGCTAGGAGGTTCCTCGATCTCCGCGTTGGCTGCCTCCCAGTTAATGGCATAGCCGAGAAGAATGGCCGCCTGACAAGATCTCTGAAAAGCGCCGACGCGCACCGAGGCGGGAATCGTGACGGGGTATCGCTTGACCATCTTGAATGACCCGTTTCTGTCGTTGTCCCAAAGATAATGCTCCGTGGGGAGGAGGTCGTCTTCGGAGGGCATGTCCATCTGGAGCGGAGTCCATAGTGTTGAGGATTGCTCGTGGGAGATCCTATACAGTAAGTAAAGCCCAAGATACGTGGTCTGGAGAGATCTTACTTGTCCATGATGACGAGAACCCACCAAAGAGCTCGGTTCTGCTCCTCTTCGGGGTCGGCGGCCATATCCTCTTCCTCCTTGACGTATTTGCCGGGTTTCAGATTCAACACCTTGCCAATCGAGGCGGCCTCGCCAAAAGTCTGATAGCAGCGGGTGATGTCGCCATGTCCTAGCTCAAACAGAGATATGAGAATGCCGCACTGAACATGCTCAATCTTGAGCTTGGAAAATGCCTTCCTCAAGATCCATATGCGTTTGGCGGATTGGTAGAGAGGATGCTCAAGCATAGCTGTGGACGAGAACTCATCACAGTTCCAAATGGTCAGAATGTGAATGCACAGGATGAGCAGGGCCAGATCGGAGTCGTTGGGGTTGGTCTCGAGCTGAGCGGCGGCGCAGCGTCTCTGCCAGACATCGGGGTGGATGACGACGAGCCAGGTATTGACGGTGTTGAAGTAGGTGTTGACGGAGGCCTTCCAGTCAACGCCATGGCTGATGAGGAGCTGCATGATCTGACCAGCGGTAAAGTCGCTCTGGCTGAGCCAATCGAAGGCAGGCCGCGCATCGCCAGCATGCTTGTAGCCATTGCCGGGGGCGCCTTGCTCGACGATGGTGAGTGAAGGCGGGTTGACCACAAAGTCATAGCAGCAATTGGTGGCGAGCCTGCGTTGGAGTTAGACATGACGGGGCCACTAGCGGATAGCACAGGATGTGGCCGGCTTACCTGGTGCACCTCGAACAAGCAGGCAGGCCTTTGTCGCACTTCTTCTTGGTCCTGGTGCATTTTTCGCAGGCGCGGTGGGCTCGGAGCGGGGCATCGGCGGGAGATGGATGACTGGACGACGACGAGGACAAGTGACCCGTGTAACGCGAGCCCGAGTTGACGTCCGAATCCTCGGATGGCGGCGTCACGGCGAGCCGCTGGACCTGTCTCGACATGTTGTGCTGTGGTCTTGTCGAGCGGGTAGCCAGCCCAGCGAGCAAGATGGGAGACGGAGCCGCAGAGATGAACGGCGCGGGAAGGCGGCCTGCGCGAGAAGAATCAACGGCAGGGAAAAGCCAGTGGAGTTCGCGATGGGGACAAGAAGCGTCGAAAAAAAGAAAGCGGGAATGTGTCCCGGACAGAAAGTCTGCCAATGGTGTCAACAGGCAACGGGGCGCCTGGCACGGCCTGACTCGCTTGCTCTGGGACGCAAAAGGGACGCAGAAACGATGACAGCAAGGCCGGCAATGGCAGCCAAGTCTGTCGAGACAGGTCTCGGTCCTTGGTGATGGGGGAGGAGAGAGTGAGAGAGCCGGCCGGGCTGAGGATTAATAAGGTGAGATAGGAGCTATGGATACTCGTGAGTTGGGGAGCTACGGTAGCCGACGGGAACACACTAGTGCTCGAGTGCTAGCCGTCGTTGCCCACTGGCGCGATGCAGCGATGCTCCCTACTAGTGCCGCGTGCTCCACAGGCCCAGACCTCTTTTTTTGTGGCCAGAAAGGGCACCGAGGGGACTCTGCACCCAGTCAAGACCAGTTATAACGGACGGTGTTGAGGGGACCTGAGGGGACTGGAGGGGATCTCTCTGCTCTCCAAGCGGATCCTTCCTCGATCCAGTCTTAATCCCGGCCCCGCTGTAACTGAGGGCCACTGAAGATGTACACTATATACGGAGGTGCGCCCCAAAAGTTTCTGCCAAATATGCCAAGATCCACCCCTGTCACTGACCAGGGTGTTGGGCAGGGGTTGGGCAGAGGGGGTACAAGCGGCAGAATCCGAGCAACTGTCAAAAGTGGTAATTTGGCGTCAATTAGTGGTCGTCTGACGGTATTTTCCAGCCTGACGACCTTCTTTGTATTCATTCCCGCCCTCAAGGGCAATTATCTGTTGGATATGGTCAGGTATCCTTTCTATCCAGTTCCGGATCTGCTCCTGCGGTAATGCTTCCCAGCAATCTCGCCACTTTCGCTGGGCCTCGGCCCGGGACTTCGGGGCCCCCTTTCTCGTGGTCCATCGCTTCATCCACGGCCAGCAGGGTTCAATAGGGTTGAGGTCGGGGGAATTGCCGGGCCAGAGGAGCTTCGTGATCTTGTTGATGCTATACGTATAATGGATAAAGTGATGATCGTGGGCTGGGGCCTTGTCCTCTTGTACGACTGTATTGCTAGGTAATTGCTGGACGAACGGGAAGAGCTTCTGGAGGAGGATCTCTTTGCGGTATCGATACCAATCAATACCACCTTTTCCAGTGCGGGAAAGCTTGCCAGACGTGGTATTAAACCGAAAGGTTGGTTTGCGGCCAGGAATCGCCCTAAGCCGAAGACGGTTCATTCCGTACTCTAGTTCCCATTCCGTACGCTTAATCGGCTCGAGTTCTTTATTTAGAGTAGCGATCTCCTCTTCAGCATCCTTCCTCTCTTGAGCAGTCTCGGGAATCCAACAGTGATACGGGCCCTTTGAATCGTACGTAAAGCAGCCCCAGAACATGAATTCAGAGTAGCCCTTCCAACGCTCTCGTATACACTGGCGGGTATATGCTTCGTCAGGTCGACGCCATAATCGGTAGCTTCCGCGGCGGTGGTTGAGGGCGATAGCAGTCTCGTCAGACCATACAACCCTCTTCCAATCGTCAAGGGTCCAGTCAGAGTGGTTAATACACCACTGAAGACGTTGCTGCCTCATCTTCTTCGTCAGGCCAGGCTTGCGGGTGGGTTTGGTCTTATGGAATCCAGCGCGGCGAAGAACCCGCCAAACGGTCATTGAGGAGACGTCAATTCCTTCGTCTCTTTGTAGATCGCCAGCGATATCAGCACAGTTCTTTTCGCGGCCGTACCGATCACGGCAAACCTTACGGAAGACAGCATCTTTGACTTCTTCTGTCTGTTTGGTTGGTCGGCCAGCGCGGGGCGCATCTTCGTAATATTCGCGTGGAATAGTAAGAGTTGGAAGAGTTGGGTCGAATCCTTTCTTTTTCGCGCGGGCAAGAACGTCGTCAACAGTTCTGACCGAAATACCTAGAGCTTCTGATACTTCCTTAGCAGTCTTCCCGCCTACGCGACTTCGTAGAGCAAGAATTACTGCCCTGAGCCCAGGATCAAGATTCTTTCTCGTCTTCTTCTCAGGATCCATACTGAAGAAGAATAGCTTGTGGAAGGGCAATTTGGCGGATTTATCGATTCGTAATTATGGCGGTGAAGAGGTTGGTGGAGTTGTAAGTGGAAAGTTGTACATACTGGCAGGGGCCCCGGCGTCGGAAAAAGCAGTTCCGCAGATCTATACCATATCGGGTAGTTGGCTAGCCCAATAGGGTTAGAGGGTTGCTGTAAAGTGGGTCCAGAATCTTGGCAGATTTGGCAGAAACTTTTGGTGCGCTCCTCCGTACTATGTACTACGAAGACGCAACCCCTGCAACTCCATTTGTCCTTGTGTTACACGACAACGGGTAGGCTCGCTCGCCATTTGCCTGAGAAATGCAGGTTGGGTTGCGGGCAGAGAAACCGGCGATGGACAAGTGCCGGCCGCGCCTCTCCTCGCCATTCGATGCCGGGTCAGCTGGGCATCGTGTTGCCCGCTGCTCACTGTCGCTCCCCGGGGATGCCTGTTGATGCGATGACTCGAGGACTGCCGAGGGCCTTGCCGGACCAGTCCGTCGTCGATCCCTTCGGATTTGGACACAGGCAAACGTCCTTGATACATCCATCGTACATGTACTATGTTGGTGTAGCTGGGACGATCCGAAAACTCGGGTTCGACCCAGCGACGGCAGATGCCAGATGGAAGGCACACCCAAGGCAAGGCAAGGGAAGGGGTACGTATCTGTATGTATCACTCACTCTTCGGCATCTGGCGTGCTTTCTCTCCACATCCTTCCTGCCTGCCGTCTTGCCTGCCGTGCCGGCCCTGCCACACACTGCGCCAATACCCAGTGCGGTCCTCTGCATGCGCTTGGACCCTCAAATGATGCTTGTTGACCAAGCAGCTTCGCCTGGCCAGAGACAGGCTTCCTTCCGCATCTGGACTTGGGGCGACAACTTCGCAGAGTCGCTACCAAGTCATCCTCCCATCGAGGCACGGAACAACGCCGAACAATCACCCGTCGCGGCCAGACTTCCCTCGAGGCGGTTGTGCAACACGTCTCGGGTCCAAGACAAAAACAACCGACAGAGCAGCAGCAGCAGCACCACCCAAATAGTGCCATGCGGTCTGACACGTTCCTACAAGAAGCCACAAAGGCTACCACATTCGAGGAAACCAATCGAGTCGCCCCATCCGCGACCTTCTCTTCCCGAATCCGGTCCGGGACTTGCGGAACAATGACGGCATCCCACGGCCTGCACCTGTCAGCAGCCCATGTCGCTGCACCCCTTGTGTAGGGCTGACATGGCGGGTAAGAAATGGTCAGGATGCCTTCATTTAACGCCCCTAGCCACGTCCAACCGACGTTACACGACGTGCCAGTAGCGAATCGTCCACGCGCTTTAAGAAACCGCCTTGCCGTCGTTGCCGCCGCTGTGTGACCATGTTATTATTCACATTGGCCATTTGTCAGGCGGTCCAACTCGAGGCCGACCGCGACCGGGCCAAACCACCGGTGCAGACCGCAAGGGAGCCGCGACGACGATGTCCGATTCCTTCCTCTCCAGCCGTCCCGTCCTTTCGGTCATGGGGCCCGCGGGCTGGTCCGCATGGCCCTGCAAGGGCTGGGACGGCTCGCCGAGCGGACTAGATACCGTCGCATCCATGCGGACGGGGACGGTGCTCTCTGGCCGCCCCTGTCTGGTAATTTCTGCCCAACCTCTTTTCGGTGACATGCGGGCTTGGGGGCCGAAAAGTGCCTTGGTCAGGTTCACAGGCGACTCCACCATGAATGCTACCGCCTGTGCTTCGGCCGACCTCATCCGCGTCCACCGGCACCGGCAAAGACTGCAGAGGAGATTTGGCCGGATGCCGTCGTCTGCTTCAGCTGTCCCTCTCAATCGGCTCTCCTCTCCGGGCAGGAAACACCCGTACGCGCCTAGGCCGTTGAGAGCATTTGGCCAACTCCACGACACTCCAAGTTCCATGGCCGGGGCTAACTCCGGACCCTGGACGACCTGCAGCCATACGTTGGGGGGCCTGCCAGGGACTTTTGTATGAGTCGCATCCCCGCGCCTAGTGCTTGCCGATTGAGTCATTCGCCCAGATTTCGACAAGCCAAGTGAGTATGTCACCCCGCCCTTCTGGTGACATATGATGGACGACTATTACATTCAAATCAGCGCAAGATCGCTTTTGCAGAACATCGTCTTCCGCCTACCACATCCGGCACCCTGATTAGATTCGAATATCCAGCTAATCACTGTCTGCTTCCATCCGACCGATTGACCTTTGAATGGTGCCATTTAAGACTGGTGAAATACGAAGAAGCTCATTGGCCAATTGCTTCACAAACGGTCTCTCCACCATTCACGAGGGGTCAAGTACACCAGTACACCGTAAATCAACCTTCCCGGCTTCATGAGTCACCCTTTCCATTCAATTCTCGACGTCTGATACCGCAAACAACAACCCCGACTTATTGTAATCCAGAGCCTTGGCCGTAAGCATCATATCAAGGTCACAACAATGCCCAAGCCAAAGTTCCATGTTCGCCCGGGCACCTCGGCCGACTTGCCGGCTGTAGTCGACATTTACATGGCTTCCTTCGGCAACGACTGGGCGGTCCACAAGATGCACCCCCACCGTCGTGAGTTCCCAGAAGATTGGCGCGCCTGGGCCCATCGTTACTTTTACGCCCGGTACTGGGGCCCCGAGCAGCAGCTCTTCTACGTTCTGGTCATCCCGGACCCCTCATCCGCCACCGGCGAGCGGATCGCCGCTTTTGCGTGGTGGCGTCGGCCCTACCCCACACCCGAAGCAAAGTCGGCAGCGGAGGGCGCACTCACCATCCGTGGCTGGCTCAAGCCGGCCCTCCTCGGCATCAACTCGCTTTCGGGATATCTTTGGCCCTCCAGATCCGTCGATCCGGAGATGGCTGACATTTTTGACGACACGCACATCGCCTCGGACCCAGTGAAGGAAGACCCGGAACACCCGGCGCGCAAGAATGCGTGGTACCTTTCGACATTGGGTGTCTACCCGGAGCACCAAGGCAAGGGATACGGGTCGCTGCTCGTGAGAGAGGGTCTGCGACAAGTCGATAAGGAGGGCGTGCCGGCGTGGCTCATTGGCCTTGGGGGCGTCGAGCCCTTCTACGAGAGGCTCGGTTTCGTCGTCAAGGGGCGGGCGAACGTTGGCAGGCTGTCGGGCTGGGATGGTGGCTCCATCATGTACAGGGAATAGAAGGGTGCCGTGCTTGGGGTTGGACGGGTGACAGAAGCCGCGATAGTGACGCCTCTGGAGGCGAAGAATTCGAACACAACAGAAGCGGCTTGGCCTTATCAGGGGCTTTCTCTGTCCCCGGCCTTGGGAGGATGGCCTTAGACAAGCATAGGCGGGCGTGTTTAGATATACATGGAGCTGCACCATGAGAGTGAGACATGGAGCCGTTTCCCCTGGGAGGCATATCGCCTTCCAGTAAGGAACGGCAGAGTGATGATGAGGCCCTTCATCAGGATTCACGAACTCGGTTGCTGCCTTCCAATCTTGGTCAAAATCTTCTATGCAGTTCTCTCTCCAAGTTGTGCCGGGCGAGATCAGGGAACCGTAGAGAGGTAGACGGTCGCCCACTGCCTTCCCTCCCTCGTCCTTTCCCTCCCCAATCCTTCCTCAGCTGCGCGACCCTGTCGTACATGGTCGAAAGCTCGTTCCGTGAAGACCTTCAACCGCCTCGCCAGCGGTTAAAAAGAAGGCCCTGCCGGGGAGGATACAACGTGTCTGCGCCACCCTGCCTGCTACCACGCGTGACGACTGAATGAGTCGAGTAAGGCCAGCGATAAAAGTCGGAGGTGACGGTCGGCATGTGTCCCCTTCCTCCCTTCATGGCGCGAAACCACCTCGCCCGGCATTTTTGAGAGATGGGGGGAGCGCTGTTCGTCGGCTGCAACTCCAAGCTGGAGAGTCCCGGCATCTCGGCGCCGATGGCCGGGAGGGCCGACCCTCTCTCCGACCAACGACACCGAGGCGACGCTTCCTTCCATCTTCCATGTTCTTACCCCCGATCCTGAGCCCTTCAATTTCTTTTCCCTGTAAGTCACTGGATAAAGACGGGGGGCGTAAAGACATGTTTGAGCGTTCAGGAACCAGTCAAACTGGCTCTCAATCGAAAGAATAATTCCCAACATTGTCCAGCTTAATCTCGTCGATGGGGAGCAGACTTCGTTTTCCGCTGGTCTTTCACGTTCAACCCCGTGGATAAGACACCTTCCTCACGTTTCATCGAATCACATCACATCACATCACGTCGAGAATAGTGGTCGGTGCATTGTGCTTTCACTCAACTGCGTGTTCATTAGGCCGAGCTATCTAAGCATTCAAAGCCTTTTGCCGAGAGAACGGGATGAAAGCGTAAAGAAAGCGTTATCAACAAGTAAGGAAAGTTTGGTGTTCCGGGCCCTCCTCTCTCACCACCTCGCCAACCCCTCCACTCTCCGCCCGCACACCCCCTCTACTGTTGCTTCTGACCGAAGTGGAAGTAGGATCGAGGTTGAGATGGCCTCGCAGAAAGATCAAGAGAAGTGACAGCGAGAAAAGGAGAGGCGGAAACCCGTCGAAAAAGCCAAAACCGAAAACCAACGCCACTTTTCAGAACCGCCTCCCAGCCTACCACTCCTGGGTCCCACCGAAAATCCCAGACCGCCGCCCGCCGCCGTCCGTATCCGTACAAATGCCCTCCCCCAGTCGCAACCTCCACCACCACTGGCGGCCAACCAGCACGTTTCCAATTCGTGTAGGCTTTGTTTGCCGTGCGTCTCTGAGCTCTCTGACAAGATCCTCAAAGAAAAAGTGAAAGTTGCCCCCTCGACTTATTTTTTTCTAGTCTTGTAAAAATTACCCAGAGCCGGTTCCCAGATTCATGTGCGTTGTGGTGTGTGCCGTTGATCCGTGCGATGTCCAGTCATCCATCATTGTGATCGTTGAAGCCGGCCATGCTTACCCCAAATGGCCGAGATGCCCTCCCAAGAGAGATAAAGAAAGTCCATGTCCGTTGTACAAGTTGGTTTGTTTTCCCGCTGTTCCTCATGCAATTGTGTGGCTGTGCAACGAGAGTAAAGGAAAAAGAGAGTAGGGATGATTAAAGAAAGAGAGAGGTAGGAAAACCAAATGACCGCTTGCCGTCCCCCAGATGTTGACTCCGATTTTGATGCCGTGTCGACGTGACATGATTGCGGGTATAAGGAAGGCCGTTTCAAAAGAGTGCGTTTCTCGGATCTCGTATCCAATCAGTGACGGGCGCCATCAGGCATGGGCTGCATGGGCTGCATCGACTGCATGGGCGGAGTGGCGTAGGAGGAATGACGCGAGTGCTCCGAGGGAGTCCGGTCATAGCCCTGCTGCTGGTCGTGGCGCGGAGCCATGTTCGTGCCAACCGCGAAGCCGTGCGCCGAAGGAGCGCGATGCATGCCACCGGGCGCGCTCGGGGTGCTCTGGTGACGAGTGTGTCTGTTGGCGCTACCGGGTCCCAGACGAGACGCCGGGTTGGGCTGGAACGGAGAAGCACCGTAAGCGTACTGCCGCTGGGGATCCTCGTAGTAGTTCGGCTGAGCGGCCTGGGCGAATGGGTTGTCATGAGGACGAGGGTAGGTGTTATTGTACTGCTCTTGCGGCTGCTCGATGGGACTGGGGCCGTATCCGTAGGGGCCGAAGCCCGAAGAGGAATTGGGCCGGTAGGTGGGAGCCTGGCCCTGGTGGAATCCGCTCATCTCGCTCTGGGACCGCTGGTGGAAGGCTCGGCGAGGGTCGGGATAGGTAGTGGGCATGGTGGTCGAGGTCTCGAGGTGCGACGCCATGGACTTGCTACCGCGGCGCTGAGGAGTGGGTGCAGGGAGGGGGCCGCCCTGAGGTCCGCCAGCGCCGAAGACGAAGGGTCCGGAGCCCATCTGAGGCTGGCGATAGTAGTCCTCTTCGGGATGGTTCTCGCGGATGTTGCCAAAGGCAGGGCGGTGCGGGATGTTCATTCGGCGCATGCCAGAGGGGACTCTGGCCATGCCGGGGATGGCGTTACGGTCTCCATAAAAGCCGGCTTCCATGTCAGTCATGCGCTGGCGCTTCTCAATGGAGGAGGCATCGAAACCTTCATGACCCCAGTATGCGTTGGGCTGGCTAACACGCCTAGTCATGGGGAGAGCCTCGGGTCTCAAGGCAACACCCATTGATTGCGAGCGCTTGTGGGCCGCGCCGCCGCTCGTCTTGCGCTTGAGGTAGGTCTTGGGCTTCTCATTGGGGCCGTCGCTGCTGATGGTAGGAAGGATTTCGATGTCGGGGATCTGGCTGAGGCCGCCGTTGTCGATCTCGGTCTTCAACTGCGCAACAATCTCCTGAATGGCAACCGTGGTGTATCCAGCACCGCACTTGCTGAGGAGCCACTCAGGGACAGCAGTGCCGTTGAGCATAGCACCGTCAAGCTGCTCGTCCTCGGACTCGTCTTGGTAGGAGCGCTTCTTCGACTCCTTCTTGTCCTCCAATCGCTTCTGCTCACGCTTGCGGATGGCGAGCGACCAGCTGTTCACCACACCTGCCTTGCCGGCGCGCTCGTTCTCGTCGCTCCACTGCTGGACTCTAGCGATCTGCTTCTGCACGAGGTCGACCTGGAGCTTCGAGTACTCGTGGGCGTTGCGGTAGCGACTGCGCTGGTAGTGCTTGCGGCAGAAGTGAACCCAGACGTGGGCAGGAATCATGCGGGTGCAAAGTTTGTTGCGGCCGAAGATATGCGAGATGGCCTTGCGCGGCTGGGATCCGGTGTCGCAGTTCTCAATGTACATGCATTTAATCTCATCGCTGCCGGTCGCTGCCGGAGGTGACTCCGGAGGTGACATGCCGTACTGTTGCTGTTGCGGAGGGAACGGTGCTGTCTCCGATACTGAAGGGAAGGGCTGGAAGGTGGGTGCAGAGATGGCGGCGAAGTCGGGAGCAGAAACAGTTCTCTTGTGGGTTCTTGAGTGAGAATTGTCTTGAGGAAGTGAAAGATAATTAAGATTGTCCTGTTGTTGTTTTGAGTGAGGACTATTGTTCGATTCGGTCAGTAGAGTCCAGCTCAGAAGTAATTAATATTGTCTGTTGTGTTTGGTGAGGAGAAGGGGGATTGGGCTCAACAAGGAGTGTTTTAAATAGGGAAAAGAAGAGGGGAAGTGAAGCGACGTTCGTTCAAGGCAGTGATAGGAAATTTGAGGTGAATCACGAGGCCCTCTCGAGATGCGAGGGAAGTGCTTGAGGCGAGAGACGAAGGGAAGGAGCAGATAATCACCACTGCCACCACCGACGCCACACGTGACCGACAATGCGAGCGAAGTCAAGTGAAGACGAAAGTAAAGATGGGGAAGGTGCAGGTGAATTGAGCCGGGTGAGGAAGGTGCGCTTGACTGGACGAATCGGGATGTAGAAATGTTTCCTTGCAGCACGGCTAATGGATGGGGGTGTTCACAAATCGTGATGGCGCAGGCGTATTCACTTCATCAACGTACCTCATGCCGTCCGTTGGACTGGACCGATTACTGCCACCCATGCCTCGTGTGATGAGTATCGCATCTGACGGGCTTCCCGGCCGCCCTGGCCCCTTCATCGCGGGATCCAGATTCGGGTCATGCTGGGCCATCGTCCTCGGCGACGGTGGCTGCATATCAACCATGCCCGGACCGGACATGCTCTGCTGGTGCTCTGCCAGCTTGGTGTCGAATGCCGGAACCTCATTTAGTAGCGAGGTGAACGGCTGGATACCGCTGACGGTCGACAATGAAGATATCCTAGAGTGGCCTCCGGACTGGTTTGAAGACGTATAAGAAGACAGGCTGCTGTGGCTGTCCGAGAACTTGTGCTTGGGGGATTTGGGGAACCCTCCCGTGACATGTTGCTGGCCGTCATCTTCACGTGGTAGGTTTGGTCTGTTCAGCATCAGCGTCCGTATGTAGTGGAAGAGATGCGGTTGTGCCAGAATGGCACCCGACGCAGTACAAAAGGTGGACAGTTGCTCGGCAAACAACCATCGCAGCCTCTGCAAAGACAGCCTGGGCTCGAGGAAGATCTTGACTGGGGACGCGCTCTTGCTTACCTGGCCGTTAATTGAGCATCCGAGTCACCGGAAATGCTAGGCCTGAAGGACGTCAGCTAGTGAACACAGCCAGTAGATGTTGCGTGGCTAGATTGTTGGAAGTGTAGACAATCCTCCCGTAGCTGGCTCACCTTCGGCTAGTCGCAACGTAGAGTTGCGAATCTGGCTCGCCCAGGTTCGCCAGGCTTCACGGGAGGTTAGTTTACAGGAACCAAGAAGGGCTGTCGATTTGCGCAAACAACGAAGAATGCTACACTACGTACCGGCCGGGATGTGTACTCGTCATCGGAGTAATGTTAGCGGAATGCGCCATCTCGTGCGCCAAAGAACTGAGAGAGCTGGCCCTCGAATGGCAGCTCGACGAGGGAACGTCGTAGGAACTCGTGGAAGCCGACTGATCCACGTCGGATTCGCAGTAATAGGTGGGCTTTGAATGGGTAAGGGAAAGTTTCGTGTCAAGAGCTAATGGAAGAGAATAACCGCCCGCATCCCATGGCGTGCGGTTCCGCGGTGCTCGGGCGTCGCTTGTCCGCCTGGAAGAAACAGTCTTCTCCGGGGACGATGTTGTGTTTTGGTGTCCGTCGAAGACGGTTACAGAGGTGGTTTCGACAGAGTTGTCCCGAATAATTGGCTTTTTTCCCGCCGCGACGTTCAGTAGTGATGTCACGTCCATCGCTCAAGCGCGGACAACGTGGGAGAAGATTTGTCGCCGAGACGAATCCAGTTTGGCGGTCTTTCAGGGCGATGGTGTCATGTAATCACTGTCCTGCCTTTCTCCTTTAAAGTATTGCCGTAGATTGCAATGCCCAGATCGTCGTTAATGAATTGTCGATCCGGATTCCAGTCTAGTCGTCGTTGTCGTCGTCGTCAAGAGACCTTGCTCGTACTGTCAATGGTCGATGTTGTTGTTGGAGAAGAGAATGGTGCCCGATGTAGGATCCAGTCCGATATATCGGATACTCGTCGTCTGTTTAACCCAGCCTGCGAAAGGTCGCACAACTTGGGGGCGGATAGGTAAGGTGACAGCGGTGAAAGGAAGCGTAGGGAACTGATAAGGTTGATGGGCGATCCCAAAGCTTTTGTGTGTGGCGCCCGGGAGGCGGGGAGGCAGCGAAGGAAGGGGAAGGGGTAGTACAGGAGGGGATGACAAGTTAAGAAGCAAACGATAAGAATATCAGACCTATCGTTGGGATCGCTGTTTCAGAGTCGCACTGACAGTTCCAAAAGCGGATTGAAACAGCCGAAACACCTTCAAGCCGGCCAGTGGTGTACTTGAAGGGTCATCCGAAAGGGTTTTAACACCTCTTTGCTTGCCCACGCCCTGGCGGTTCGCAGATGTCGGATCGACCTCGAACCGAGAGAAACAGAGGAAACAGTGCCTCCTCCGTGGTGTAGCTGAGATTCCAAGGCTGTACGATCAAGGGGTAATGCGTGGCAGTGTCAGCCGAGGAGACGTTGTTCGGCTCCGCGAGAGTGGCTTGCCGGACGATAGTGTCGTTTCCAGATCTTTTGCTGCTCCGAAAGCGAGTCCTCCCTCCTCACTTTGAGACAGGAGGAACAAGAGCGGGCCTGCGGGATGGCCGAAGGGTTTCTCAGGCAGTACTCGTCAACGTCGGCGATTACCTCGGCGACGCTCGTCAAAGTTTCGTTTCGGGAACGCTGGTGTTATCATGCCATGGATGAGGCACACGCCAACCTCAATATGACTGAATTGTGACAGATACTGGGAGGCTTTTGGCAGACACTGATGGTGATGAAGCGAGAAGGAGGAGTTCCAAGACCAGTGTTCGGAAAGGTCAAGAAGAAGGAAACAAAAGATAGGACGAATGGTCAGCGAGAGACGGGGACGGGCCCGGGGGCCCAGGGACACAGCAAGTAGGGCTGTGCTGAGAACGCATGAAGGGACGGTAGGGATTGAAGACGGTAGCTGTTTGGGAATCCGGGTGGAGGGTGTAGAGACGGTCGGAACAGAACAGAGGCAGCAGCAGCTTCGAAAGTCATGACTAGGTCAAAGACGCTTGAGATGGGTAGTACATGGACGACGACGGATGGCTGGACCGAGCCCAGGTGTGCTGCTGTCTGTTCTGTCAGGTCAGGGCTTCGATTTCAACACACACCCGACGACTAGGCTGGGGCAAGGCCCGAAAGCCGCGAGCAAGCATCGGAGAAAAAGATGGGGGCAGACAAGAGGCTCGCAACTGGGGCTAGCATGATCACTGTGCAAAGGGGAGAGTGGGAGGCTAGAGAATCTGATCAGAGTTTCCACTTGCGGCAACGCAAGGATGCTGGGCATTATGCGTTGAAGGGGAAGGGATGTAGTCGATGTTTAGACTTCCCCACAGTAGGTTTGGGCACGCCGGTGGGGGGAAAAAGCCCCCGACTGGCCACTGGCTTCGACGAGGGTCCATGTCCATTCCCTCCAAGGACAGGGGTGAGTGTCTTGGGTTGATTTGTGTAACTGGCACAAGGGGCGGCGACAGCTCTTCGCATTTTTTGCTCGGTGGTGTGTCGTGTTGTGCTGTGCTGTGCTGTGCTGTGCTATGCTATGCTAGCGCCGTGCTGTGCTTGCAAGTTTGTCCGTAGTCGGCCCCCGTCCTTCTGCTACCCAGAGATTGCACAGGTAGGAATGGCGCTCAGCGGGAGTAGTTTGCGCTTTTGGGAGGAGCATGCTTGCTGCGTGAGCTTGGCGCGCTCGTCGTTGCCGGCAACTAGGGCGATTCCCTTGATCTTGTGCATCAGACTAGACCAAGAAGTAGATCATGGCGTCAGATGCTCCGTCTGAACCATGATCTCCGCAGGGGAAACGCCCGGGCAGGGCTCCGATTTCCAAATAGCTGAGCCGGCCAGACTGATAACGGACGTGATATAGCCATGGCGCGGTGGGCGGGATCTATCTCATGTTCATTCCATTGGCACACTTTTCAGGTCGGCAGGGACACCGTAAACAACAAGCGCGATTGTGTGATGGGCGCTGGCCTGCCGGATTGCTATTCGGGGGATGGACTACGGCTGCTCGGTTGGTGCGAATGGGAGGCCCTGAGGCGCAGGTTATCCATCGATCTGCAAGCTGAGACCCGGGATTGGGCGTGAAACTTGTCAAGGAAGCGGTCCGTTTGAAGAGACTGGGATCCGTGATGGGGTGGACCGTGAATGGGGACAGGGCTCAGGCGTACGATCTCTGACCGGATTGGTATCTGACCGTGGTTGAGAGGGGGGGGGCCGAATTACCCACACCAGACCACGGGCATGTGCAGGTGAATCTTCTGTCGGTCGGGAGATGCCGAAGCGAATGCCGGGCGCAATTGTTTTGCCCATGTCGCTCGGTGGCTACCGTTTCTGATAATTTTGTCTTTGGCCGTCAAACAACCGCGTGAGATAGTGGCATCGGGTTGGCAGCGCTGGAACGATAGATACCGTCGAGACGGATTGGAGGGATGCAGGCGACCAGAAGAGGCCAGGAAAGCCACATGGCTGGGCGCACTGAAGGAGCCACAAGGCGGCCGGGAGGGGCGATGGCCCTGCCAACGGCCTAGTGCTTCCTTTGTCGCCATTGTTTTTTGTGTGTGCTCTGTGCATGTGTTGCTGTCGCAATATTCAACGGCGCTGCAGCCACGCGATGCCTTGGGATAGAACAGAGGCTGACTCTCATCCGACGGAGATCTGGGGATCGAGAGAGGGGGGATTCGAGCCCCTCAAGCTCGACTTCGTGGGATCTGGACTGTCTGGCAACCAACCCTCTCTGTTTGGTCTCAACTAGTCAACCGACACTAGATGCGACGCCAGTCCGTGCTCTCGCCGTAGAAAACGTCTCTTGCTGTCTGTGGACTTCCACTCATCTCACTTCCCAACACGAGATGCCGAGTCCGTGTACGTGTATGTTGCCATGGGGTGTGTTTCTTCTCGTCGCTCTTCGCTCTTTGGAAGGCGATTTTCGGTCCCTGCTTGCGAGGCATCGTATCTTTGCTTTCGCTGCTGCCACTGGTGAGGCTTAAGACTTGCGGCGGGCTCACGACAATAGACAACGCATTTTAGCGCAGTGCACCGGTGGATGAGGTGTACGAACTGGCGGGAGACGGACAATCCCATTTGCTTCGTCGTCCAATCCAAGACGAACCACAAGCATCTTGTTGCTCTGGGCGGCCGCTTGTTGACTGCAGGTGGCGGACGTCTTGTTTTCGTCACAGTTGCACATGCGGGACGCATGTGCATATGCCTCGTTTTGCTAATGTCCAGGGTGAGCATCCCAGATGGCGCAGGTGTCCATAGTCCCTCTCCGCATCCTGCTGATATTATTTAGCACAGCCCTGAGTGCCTGGTTGGTTATGGTGTCGACCTTTGGCAGCCCAAACCCCTTGGGACGGCATCTCTCAGGCGCGTGCTGCCAATCTGCCATTAGCATCCAGACAGCAGGGATCATGGCTCCTGCGGCGTGGTACAGCATTGCTGACTACCCACCAACACGCCAGACGAGACGAAGTCGTTCAGCATACATCGTAGAGCGTGCAAACGTATACACACCGCCAGCCCGTCTATCCCGGCCGATACGAGCCAGTGGCAGATCCAGCTGTTCCTTGTTTACTTGCGCGCTATGCAATCCAGCACAACGAGGCCACGCACGTCAGGTGTTGAGGAGTGACAGTCTCGGTATCTGGACGTGACAGAACAGAGCAGATAGGGCGGCGTAGGAGCCAAGCGGGTTGGATCCGTCGTCAGCGCGGTGCGGGCTGATGTGATGCAGGGTATCGCATAGTACCGGTATGGCAGTTGCAAGGACCGGCGCTGCATAGAACTGGATAGTCGCAGCGGCGGCGACATGGGACAAGTTGGGCCATCTCGATACGTAGCCGGCGGACGATCCATAGTGGGCATGCCGGGGGGCGAATGCGCCGTTCGCGATTGGCTTATGGGAATCTGCCTCCACGTTTCAAGACGGGGGCTGCTGCAAGCCGGGATATCGAGATTCGTCGGAGGGGTGATGAGCAGCATGGGATGGGAGGGTGAACCGGCCGGTGGATGGCGTCGTATTGCGGCGGCAGTGATGGATCATGGTTGCGGTGATATGTAGTCAGCTTGTCTCGGTGGTGTAAAGTTGGACTTGAGGGACAGGGGGAGGAGGGGGCCGAGGGGCTTCCTCGAACAAGCTCCAAGAGTTGCGTAGTCACGGTTTGGAAGTGGCCCGGGGTATGTTGGGTAGCCCGGGCGAAGCTGGGCTAACTTGTGCACAATGGGTGGAGGGAAAGGGTGCGTGTCGTGAGTAGATGGATGGATGCTCCATATCCATCCAGAGTTCCATGGGATGTGCTTTGTACGGTACAGTTGCGTGCGAAGGAGGTAGGAGAGATGAGCTGACGGATGGCGGGGGCTCCAGATAATCAGATAGGCTCCGTATCGGAATGCATGAGGTGAAGTTCAGACTTCAATCCAGCCCAGCTTCTATCCGACTTCCTGAGTCGAGGCCCATGTCCGTCGAAAGCGGAGGTCCAGGCCCAGACAGGCCCAGATGCTGGTGCTGTGTTGGTGCTGGTGCTGGTGCTGGTACTGGCAGTCGCAAGGGGGGACGGGCAAAGGAGGGGTGAGAAGTGATGGCGGCGGTGCCGATCCTGGTCCAGATATCGCCGTGGCTTGGCTGATGGTTTGAAGTCCAAAGTGAAAGAAAGTTGGGCGAGGACAAGCCAAGGCCCGTTCGGTCACAGTCGGAATCGGGTCAGATTGGGTGGGTGGGAAGGGGGATGTGCTCCCGCGCCATTCCCGCAGCAACTTGCCAGGCTTGCCAGGGCCAACCCTTTACCTGGAGCCAGTGGTGGGACGACGAGACGCCTCCCTCCGTGATCCGGCGTCTGTCGCCCGTCATCCGCCGTCTCCGTGTGCATTGTCGCAGCTGCGGAGCCCACTTCAGAGCGAGTATTTGTGGGGTCTTGTGCCTGGAGAGCGATGTCTCGTAACTCTGGGTGTTCTGGAGCTTCACTCCAGTCACAAAAAGGGGGAGGGGCGGGGCTGTCCTATTCTCGTCAACGGGGATCGGCTTGAGCAGGGGGCAGACACCTTGGTTTAAACATGCACGGGGGCAGCCTGAGCATGAAGCGGCCAGCAACACCTCACTCTCACTCAACGCCAATGTGACTCCTGCAAACCCCGTCGTGAAAGCCTGCGGTTGGCCGCGATGGCATAAGTGGCTAAGTTGCAATGGCCACAGCGGCCATCGCCACCCAAGCCACACCATCCTCCAGGGCAGCTCCCTCGCTATAAAACCACTGATATGTCATCTGTCCCATCTTCGACCATCCCATCCAGACATCGGTCGATTTATTCGCCGGTTCAACAATTGCATATCCTACCACGCAACACGGCACAACGTCAGGCACATTTACCTTCATACACATGACACACGCACCCATATCTGACCTTGGCCACCAGCTGAGTTCCATCAGCCTGGCCAGGGCCATCAAGGGGAAGCACCCTTGGGGGGGAGGGGGATGGGGATGGGGAGGGGGATGAGGATGGAAGTATGTCCGTATGCGGGAGGAGAAAGAGGCTCCTGAGTGCCCCGACGCAGCAAAAGTGGATGCCTGACGAATGAGGCCTCTGCATCCAACGTTGAGCGTTGTGCTATGTTGTAGGCAGCACAGAGCACCTCCCTTTTCCTCTCCTTCTTTCCAGTTCTTCCTCTCATCCCAAGGGCAAGAACCGAGGTGAGGTGGACTGTGGGCTGCACCTGCGTGCGAACGAGGTCGCAAGGTGTGGGTCTTTGCTTTGGCCGGAGGGAGTGGGTCCAGGCCTGCCCCACCCACTTCAGGAAGCTGCAGATGTTTCAGCTGATGTCCACTCCTCTTGTCATTGGAGACAGGAATGGAACGTTGAGCGAAGAGACTCAGGAACATCTCCAACGGTCACCCCAGCTCCTGGCTCTCCCCTTCGCCCCTGGCTGCCTCTTGTTGGCTCACTCCTGTACCACTTGCAGCGGATAACCTTAGCATCCGGCCACCGGACACTGGACGAAGGGGGAAAAAAGCCAAACTACGAGGTCCGCGAGACGGAGGCAAACCGCACCCCGCCCCATCGCATCTGGTTTGGCAGAGGCAGGACGTCAAAGACCTAACCCAAGTCGACGTCAATGTTCAAGACGGAGACGAGGATGGGTGCCCGAGCCATACCGGGCTCCGATGCAGCGATGCGAGACTGTCGGAAACACCAGACGTCGCTGACTGAATGAAGGAATGGCTGAATGTCGGACTACCTGACTGGCCTGACAGACGCTCAAGCTTTTACTTTGCTTGGCACAAGAAAGACGACTGACGAGTGTCTCCGCTCCTGTCCTGCTGCGCGTTTCTGATCCTGCCCGCTGCTGGCCGCTGCTGCAAAGTGTCATCGCATCGCTCGGCGTCGCCCGTCATCGCCCATCATCGGGCTCAGCGACCAACAGATGCACACTAGCCAGCTGTTCGCTGGCTGACGAGAGCTCGCTCCAACCAACCGACGACTAGCTCTGTCTGGCGCCATTCGTTTTTGTTTTCTATTCCAATGTTTGCCTTGCTGACGAAAGTCGGTGAGCACAGCCATCCATCATACACGTTGCGAGGTGCGCCGGATCGTGGCCCAGCCCACCGACTAAGGACGATGGACGCCACATAGCGCCTTTCCGCGGCCTCAAGTAAGGTGGTTTGGGTAGCAGCTAAGGTGCCTCAAGCTTGGCTTCCGCGAGAAGATGGGTTGACGGAGAGGGATGCGACGCAAACTCGGCCCACGGAAGCTTGGGTCGACAAGGCCTAGCTCCAGGGCGCACCCGGAAGCCATCAGCGCCAGCACCAGCTTTTCTCCTCTTGGACGACTCTTCCTCCCCGTTCCCACAACCAACAGACTAGAATGCTTACCGCCCGGCTGCCCTACGACGCTATCAACATCGTACAGACGACACGTCCTCGTCTGAGGGACTTGTTTAGTGGACACTGCTGCTTAGCCCCTAAAATCTCGACGCCTTTTCTTCTCCTCTCTCTACTTTCTTCCTCTCTCTTTCTCTCCCGGGCTCGAAACTGCCCAGGCTTGACAGCTGCGGACAAAACGGGACGCAGCTGTCTCCAGGCCCTCTCTGGCGGCCGGCAGACCAGCCCATCAAGCCAGGCCATCCTCTGACAAGGACTGCTACAGGGTGACATCCCTGCGCCGATCACCTCGAGCGACACCTTCACGAGCTTGCACTCTCGGACCCTGGTCTCGAGTGATTTACAATGGTTTCATCTCAACTTTCACCATTTGCACTAACATCATTATGATACGAAGGAAGACTCGGGACCTGCTCCACTGCCACTCGCCCGAGCCTTCCTGTCACTTGTCGCTGTCATTTGCCAGCACGAGCTTTACACCCTCTCAAGTTCTGTTGCTCGCCATCCATGCCTCGGGGGATCTTTCTGGTGGCCCCAAGAGTTCGAACGATGAGGGGACGAGGAGCATTCTTCAGCGGCCTGTTCCTTGCGACTACGACGCTGGAAACGACGTGGACCGACGCCGTCCGAAAATCCGCGTAAGGCCATGCACGCTCAGCGACAGCAGGCCCGCCAGCGCCCCGAATCAGCAAGTATTTCGCTGGGCCAGCGCAACCAACACACCCCCAGAACGTGCGAGCGGTCGGTAGAGGCGTGTCAGGTGCCTGCAGTGGGATGCCGCTAACATTAAGGTTAACCAACCTTGGTCTGGTTGCGCAAGGCCATCTGCAAATTGTTTACGTAGCTGGCTCTGCTCAATGCATGCACCCAATTCTTCAATAGCGGCCATGGTACGCCTCTAGGAGGCTTTGAATCGTGTCATCAAGCCATTGAAAACAATGGTGTTTGAAGGCCTCAGATGCCAGTGAGGCCGATGGCCACGGCGCAGTGCGTGGTCGGTTTCCAGCCCCCATCTTTCATGCACGACACCATAATCAACTCTTGTTTTGCCGCGTTCTTCCCCGTCCCTCGAGGGGAATGTGTCCCCCCTCAGCCGCCAATGTACCCATACATTTGCGAGTCAGGCGACCGTCCGTGGTGATGAGCCGAATGCGCGGGCAAGCGAACGCGATCGACCGGACCGCCGTCAGTCAGGCTCAGCCGCTACTTCATCCTCCACAAGATCCTCCAATTTCCGTCCGCGCCTTGGGACAAACGAAGCAGCCGAATATAGATGATTGAGATCTTTGATTAAGGGCCCGTGAGCAAGACATCTGTCTAGGCAACGTTGTTTGTTTCATTCCATTTCGTATTCTGGAAGCCGAGGCTTACTCGCTAAGCCTTCTGGACTGGTTGCGACCGCTCGAGACAAAAACAACGTCGACTTTTCCCTTGTCGAGTCAGTCGTCGATGTAATTGCGTCGTAGCGTTGCCGTGCGGCGCCAACAACGGTTCCGGGGAGCCATCCACCACCACCAGTCCATCGGACTTTCTTCATTACCATTGCCCTTTGTGCCAAACGACCGAGGACTTCAGACGTGATGGACTATTGTAATCCGGTCCCTCCGTCGGTCTTTCAGCACTCTCCCATACGGCGTTAAGGCCTTACATGCGACATCGTCTGAGGACGAAACCGAACAATCGAGGGACGGCTCACCAGAGTGAGAGAAGAATTGTGAGTCTGATCGCACACGTTTAAACCTGCGCGCTCGACCTTATCTCACTCTCTCTCTCTCCCTCTCTCGCATCGGAGTCCTGGTCGAGCCGGGGTCATGGCACCTTCAGCATCAGTCTGAACTTTGAATCCTATGTGGAAGAGGCGAAACCCAGAAATGTTTAGTCAACTTGTGACATTAACAACTTGCGAGATGACGGTGGCGGCTTGGCCCGTGAGACGGTAAGTGGCGAATCCGAATAAGAGATGACATGTGCACCTTTTTGCGGCCATGGGACGCCGTGAGCTCCCCAACGGCCAGGTCGGCGGGTCCCCCGGTCCGGAACCACTAATCCGTTCTTTGTTCCCCGAGACCTACCACCACGACGGAGCGGCGGCCGCGGGCTCCTCTGATAACTTGAGGATTCGCACGCCCGATTGGCATCATTCCGAAAGGATCGTGGTTTCTTTTTTCCTCGAGCTCGAAGACTTCATCTATGATGGATGCTGTGCAGGATTCCCTATTCGGCCTAATTTGGTTCGAGGGAACCGTGGCGTCGCAGTCTTGGCTTCTCTATTGGTGCAGCCGGTGGGATAGGGAGACAAATAGGAACAGCGTCTCACGTAAGATTTTTTGGAGGACCGGAGATTGAAGCAATCAAACTAGAAAACCATAACAACGACAACGAGGTGTTGCTAGAGTCGTAAAAACACGCGATGCATTCTTGCTATCGTGCCTGTACGTGAGTGGTCTCGGACGTGCTGCATACAACGACCGTGATGTCGGACAACGGCAAGCAAAGCCAGGCGATGGACGGCGCCGCCGAAACGGCGGCCCAAATGCGCCTCAACGTCGTCATCCTCTTCATGGGCTCGCGCGGCGACCTCCAGCCGTCGCTGGCGATCGCCAAGCTCCTCCAGCGGCGCCACGGCCACCGCGTGCGCATCGCGAGCCACCCGCCGTATAGGGCCGCCGTCGAGGCCGCGGGCGTCGGGTTCCACTCGATCGGCAAGACGGACATCAAGACCATGATGGAGAGGCGGCTGCTGCCGCGCGAGGAGCTGAACAAGCTTGTGCCGGTGATCAAGGAGGATTTCCAGGAGATGGGGGAGAGATGGTGGGGCGCCTGCGTCGACGACCCGGAGGGTGAGGAGGAGGGCAACGGAGGAGCAACGGGAAAGAGGGGGGCGTTTGTGGCGGATTTGGTCATGTCGACGATGCATGTCTATAACCAGACGTCGGCGGCGGCGAGGCTGGGGGTGCCGCTGCACCTTTTCGGGATGAACCCGAGGATCTACTCGAAGGAGGTCCCGCATTCGCAGGCGGGGTGGACGCTGAGGAACCCGAGCCGGGCGAAGAACGTCTTGTCGTGGTGGGTTCAGGATGTGATGTGAGTTCTTTCTTCTCTGGTTTTACAACCCAGAGAGCCGGCAAGATGGGGGAGGGGAGGAAAGGGGCCGAGGGAGATAAAGAGCTGACCGCAACGGCAGGTTCCTCCAGGCGATGAAGTCCGTCATCAACGACGTCCGGGTCAACCTCATGGGCCTCGAGCCCATGTCCCCCGGCTGGTGGCTGAGCCAGTACAACCGGATGGGCGTCCCCTGCACGTACCTTTGGTCGCCGCTCCTGCTGCCGAAGCCGGCGGACTGGCCGGACAACGTCAACGGCTCGGGGTTCGTCTTCAATGACGCGCCCGAGGAGTACGCGCCGCCCGCGGAGCTGGTGCGGTTCCTGGAAGCCGCGGAGACACCGCCGGTGTACATTGGCTTCGGGAGCATGTCGTTTGCGAACGCGCAGGAGGTGTTTGAGGGGATCTTCGAGGCGGTGAGGAGGGTTGGCGTCAGGGCTGTCGTGGGGAAAGGGTGGGCGAATCTGGACAAGGAGGAGGTTGGCAAGGGGGGCGGCGACGGGGATGGGAGGAGGGACATGTCGCACATATGTATCGTTGACGAGGCGCCGCACGCGTGGCTGTTCCCGCGGGTCAGGGCCGTGGTGTGCCACGGCGGCAGCGGGACCACGGCGATGGCGCTCCGGAGCGGGAGGCCCACGCTCGTGGTTCCCGTTGCCGGGGACCAGCCGTTCTGGGGGACGAGGGTGTTTGCTGCCGGGTGCGGGCCCGAGGCCGGGTTTGGCATCGCGGAGCTGACGGGGGAGAAGTTTGAAGAGAGATTGAGGGAGCTGCTCAAGCCAGAGTATGCCGTCGCCGCCGAGAAGTTTGCGGAGGTGATGAAAATGGAGAGGCCCGGGGAGGAGGGTTGCGTGGACCAGGTTGTGGAGACTTTGAGGGTGTATGAAAGGGAGGGCAGGTGTGTTGTCTATGATCGACGGCCTGCGGTCTGGAAGACAGCGGGAGGGCAGAAGTTGTCTGCCGTAGCGGCGCATGTTCTTGTCGAAAATGGGAGGGTCAAGAGGGGGGAGCTAAGGGCGTTGGATCTAGTCAAGTGGCCCGACCTGGTAAGTCCCGGGGATCCGGTTACGGGGCTGGCTCTGGGGATTGGGCGGGCTTTCGGGAGTGTTGTGGAGGATGGGAAGGGAGGGCACTGGGGGAAGTTGGGGCTTCACGTTCTGCGAGGTGAGATGGTTCTTTCGCCCTGGGACTGATTGATGTGCTGACGATTTGATCTTGTCTAGCGCCCTTGACGATCCTCGCCGCCGTGACGTTCGGTCTCTTCAACTTCCTAGACTTCGTCCTCTACAAGCTCGCGTCGCCGTTTGAGCCGAAGCTCTATGCAAGCAACCCGCGGCTGTACACGTATACGCAGATGCTCCGGTTCCTCGTCTCCGCCCCGATCATAGAGCTTTCGTCCATCATTACTCGACCACCGATCATAGCACGAAAGGAGCGAAGCATACCGCGAGTGGTGTTGGAGATTCCTCTGGCAGTCATCAGGACACTGCTGGCCCTGCTTAATGTCATTGCGGGGTTTGTCGGTATCACACTGAGGCATCTAGAGATTGCTTCTGCGAGGGCAATGGGCGAGAGGCCGAGGCGGGATGTTGTTGCTGAGGCGAGGGTGAAGCAGGGGAGGGTTGAGGCGGAGGAGCTGAGGATTGAGGGAGCCGAGACGGGGAGGGATTTGGTTGGGGATATTGTTCGGAGGTGGGATGAGAAGAAGAGGGCTTGAGCGTTTCGATCTCTTTTGCTCCTAACTGTCTGTTTCCCGGCTTGGTTCATGGGGAGAAGATGTACTGGCTCTAACATGGCGGCATTATGAAATGGCTAAAACTGAATGTAACAATACTAATAAAGTTCTTCCAACATAATAACTCTGGGCCCACCTACATCTTCGGCTGACGTGTGCTAGCCATTCGGTTACACTGCAGCAGTCTGGTATACGTCACGCAACAATGTGATGAATATTCTCCGATACATGCGGCGTGCCATGCTATTTGAAGTCCTGCAGGTAGCCCCTCCGAGCCACGTCAATGTCCGCCACCACAGCCCGTGTCGTGGTCGGTAGCATGGCTGAGCAACGTCGGGTTCGGGATATTTCCTGCCATGTGGCTTGCAACTGCGCCGTGTCACGTGGTCGGTAGCATGGCTGAGCAACGTCGGGTTCGGGATATTTCCTGCCATGTGGCTTGCAACTGCGCCGTGTCACGGGATCGGTGTAGGATACGGATAGTCCGGGGCGCGTTGATCGTATCGGGTCTTGTGCGGTCCGTTGGCCCAACTACTTCGGACTGTGAGCAATAGGGACGCAGGGGTAGTTTTCTTGCTGTTAATGTTATGCTGATTACGTACCGATTAGTGGTGATATTTTGTCACAAGGTGACATCTGGAGATAGGACTAATGTGCGTGGTGGATGTCGATGCCAGGCTCTTGAAGTGATCAGACAGTATTCTCAGATTCTTGGCTGGCGGCAGCCTCTGGGGGGTTCATATTGCTGTGAAGCTTTCATCCCGTCCTCGCCAAGCCAGCTGGTAGCCGTGTCGTAACACGTGAGCAGTAGTTCCGATTCGTTGACGCTCGTGATGCTGTTGACCCCCTTGACTGAGATAAAAATGAGGATAAACACATGCTACATAACGACAGCGTCCTGTTATAAGAACATAATTCTCATCAAACGCAACCAATGATGTTTACATCTCCCCTGAACCCAATGCCCTAAAAATTCAGGTAGGCAGAAACCTTGAAATAACCTGGATGAACGGGTTTAATTACGCCTGAAATAAGCACACAATGCGAGTTACAATTGCTTGTTATAGACGAGACCTGAGAACATGTCATTGGAGTGCGTCGAGCTAAGTCCCTTGCAGGGAACTTGAGGACCTCTATGTTTCTATACCTCGCTACTAGCAGGCTTCGACCCAGATGCTTCATTGAAATTGATAAGAGCAACTCAAGAATAAACTAACATAAAAAGAAACTGCAGAGAGTTTTCGTCATTCAAGCACCGCGTTCTCTTTTCTTGCATCAAGCTAGTCGTGAATTGCCCGCTTAGTGGGGTTATGCGTGTAACGGAATCCGGATCCACCCCACCTACCATTTTCGGCTCCATGACGCTTGCTGTGCTTAACGCGACCGTCAATCCAATTGCATCGCCAACAGTGCTGCTTCTACATACAGTCTACCGCCAACACAACCGCCTTTGCCGAGTATACACGTCCGTAGAGCAACCTACGCGATGAACACAACTCCATCTGCCTCCAAATCCCTACGACGAAGACGCGGTCCTTTCGGCTGACCTCCATGACGCAACCACCACCCTCAGTCCGTATTGCCATTCCTTGTTCCACGGCCCTTTGCTGACTTCCTCTTGTCGACAGACACCCACGCCTCGCCGATTCCTCCTCTCCAAGCGACCAACGGCATCGCAACAGCAGACCTCTGGCAGCGGACCCCCAGTCTTCGCCGGCAGCCAGCGCTTCCATACGACGCCGCGCTTCGCCCCTCCTTCGGCGACACAGCGACCGCCTTCGACACCTGTATTCCCCGGGACTTTGCGACCGTCTAGACATAGGGACCCTATCCACGATGCTGTGGACAGTTCTCCGACGGACGCACCCGTCTCTGCGACGCGATCTGCACTAGGGACCGGGACTCAGCGGCAGAATAATAGGATCGAGATCGACTCGGATATCGAGAGTGACTCACAGTATGAGCAAGAGGATATTCGCCTACCACCCGCTACTTTTGTAACGAACGACTCGATCGAGATTGAAAATGAGACGCCCAGCGTGTTGCAGAGTGAGGTTGAAGAGAGAACACCAAAGAGGAGGCGGATATCGATCTCGCCGGCGTTGAGTTGGCACGGCGACGCTCGGGAGGATGTGGCTATGAGTCCCCACGATGGGCACGTTATGAAGAACTACGAAGACGAGTATGATGACGAGGAACTGCCCGACGCTGAGGACAAACTAACGTCCGATTTCGCTGCGTCGTCTATGAAAGCGGAAGGCCTAGACATCCCCGATCGCCACGAAGGAGACGCACCGAAAACGCAGCCGACTTTCCGCCGAGCACCACGCTTCAAAGTTTCAGAAGCTGAAGCTTCTCGTCAAGAGGGTCTACCAGAAGCCTTCTCACCGCAGAGACGCGGAGCAAAGTACGTCCCCGGAGGACTCGCGGCTGAACTGCAGACTTGGCTTGCCGAAGTCAAGGGCTGGGCCGGCGGCGACAGACGACCAGATCTGGTCATGACGATCGTCATCGATGAGTTATGCCCTGGGAACAGGATGTATCTTGCCAGGGGGCAGAGAATTGTGGGCCATGGGGAAGCGAGCGAAGAGATTGCCGCGCGGCTGATGTTAGCTGGCGAGGGAAGATTGACAGGATTAGGACAGAAAGCTGCTGTCTCTGTGGGGAGTACAGTCGCGATCTCGCAGCCTGCGTGGGAAGTTGAGCTTGAAGGGACGCGGTGGATTGTCGCGTGCGACTGGGCGGTCTCGTAGATGAGGATTTCTCTGACATACACACGTTTGTCAGTTCCAAGACATCAGCGAGAGCCAACTAACAAACCAATACGATAAGTCAAATCTGTGAGTGGGGGTCATTCCACGCCTTGGTTTTTAAACAGCGCGCCCTCATTAGCCAGTTTCTATTTCACTGAAGCATTTGTTTGTTTTACCCGACTACGTTACCGCTCCTTTGCGGATTATCCTCACAGTTAGACTGGTGACAGTTGCGCGTCCATTCGATTTCCTACAAGGTGCCAGCGAAGTTTACATGGGATTCTGCAATGTAATAATTGATCACGAGGTTGGACAGGACTGGATGACCAGTATGAAATAACTCTTTTAGCCATCTTGATACTAATCGGTACACTGCAGCCAGTGTTTGACTTATCGTACATTATGAATTACAATGCTCTCAGCTATAGCTGTTGCTCCTTTCCCCTTCCAATATCCTTCTTACGCACTCCCAATTGATGCATAAGTCGGATAACTGCAAGGATAATCCCATAACCAATATCGCTGATTCCAGGGAGCTCATTCGCCAAAGTGACGTACTGCCCCATAAATCTCACCAGGTCATCTCGCGTCAGCCAACGCCAGGGCTGCAAGCTGCTGCCAACGACCTGAACGTCAACCGAGAAATCCATTACCCGAAGGTTTGAGGTGCATTACGCATGAGGCAATGTCAACCGAAAACGCTTTGGAGCCTTCAACATCATGACGTGGCTGGCCCTCCGACCAGCCGCTTTCGCGCGGGCGTCTGCCGGCCTGACTTGCCGGCCAGGTCTGCGACTCTACTCGGCCACCGCCGGCGGCAGCGTCTCGGACCCGCTTCGGATCCTCTTCTGCGGCTCCGACGACTTCAGCTGTGCGGCGTTGGGTGCCATCAATGCCGAGAGGAAGCGCAACCCCGGACTGATCGAGTCGCTTGACGTTGTCGTTCGACCGGGCAAGTTGTCAGGAAGGGGGATGAAGAAGATTCGCGAGGGTAAGTGTCTTGACTTGCATCTCCTTCTCCTCATGAGTGACCGGTGATGAGAGTTGAGCTGATGCTGCATACCAGTGCCTCTGAAGAATCTTGCTGAGAAACTCAACTTGCCGATCCATGAGAGGGACACGTTTACCGGATGGCAGGTACCGTGGCCCAAGTCTCAAATGATTTCACAATTGTACTGACGCAAACAGCCACATAACGACATCAACCTCATTGTTGCTGTCTCCTTTGGTCTCTTTGTACCGCCAAGACTATTGAAACTGGCCAAATACGGTGGGCTCAATGTTCACCCGTCCCTTCTCCCAGAGTAAACAAATTTTCGCACCGTTCCCTGAACGTGCTGTAATTGACATCACTCTTAGCTTCCGCGGCCCTGCACCGCTTCAGCACACCCTCCTCCAGCGCCGCACCCACACAGGTATAACCCTCCAGACCCTCCACCATAAGTCATTCGATCACGGCACCGTTCTCTCCCAGACGCCGCTCCCCGGCATCCCGATCCCGGAGAGCTGCACGACGCAACGCTTACACGACATCGTCACCCCGCTCGCCGCTGAGATTCTCGTCGAAGGCCTACGGAAGGGGCTACACGTCCCCCCATTGAAAGACGTCGGCTGGCAGCCTAACGAAGAGGAAAGAAAGCAGCTCAGCCATGCGCCCAAGGTGGTGAACCATGACCGCCAAGTAAACTGGTCCAAGTGGACCGCCGACGACGTCGTGCTGCGTCAGCGTGTGCTGGGACCAGTTTGGTGCTCGGCGTACCACCATGACAGCCAGAAAATTATGAGGCTCAAGTTCGGCGATGCCGAGGTCGTTGAGCGTCCTGACCGGATCAACCAATATTATAGACGACACTCTCTACGCAAGAAGGGGGAACTCGCTGCTGAGGATGTTCCCGAGCAAGACCAAGGCGTCAAGATGATTTCCTGGATCTGGCAGCCGGAGGGCAAAGCCCAGGAGCGTGAGTCGTGGGTGGCTCACCGTACCCCTTTCTTTGAGGACGAGGACGGGAAAAGCATCCTAATACCCTCTGCCGGTGCCAGTTGTCTCAAGCTGTCGACGGTCACCGTTGAAGGATCGCGGTCGAAGCCTGCAGTCACAGCGATCAGTGGCTTCGGCAAAGTTGTCAAGGATGAAGGTGACGACGACAACAGACCAGGTGGGATAGGCGATGACTTGGGATCATCAATAGTGGGGGGCCTGGCACTAGCTATATTCGACATCTAAACGGGGTTTGTGGATAATTGAATTGGTGTCGTTGTATACTACTAGCATGTATGATATCCGAGGATACTATCCCAGCTTAACACTTGACGGGCATCAGTGTACTAAGTATTGTACATCATAAGGATATTCATTTTTCAATCGGACGCCCAAACAACTATACTCTCCATGGCATTGCTCTCACGGCATCTTCACACTGTATGATACTTCGACGGTGTCTCGTTTCCAAGACCGGCACGTCCTGTCCTCGACTATTGGCCACTTCTCGTAAGGGGGTTGGCAAATTCGAAATGTTTATTTAGTAAGTCTGAAATTATTTCATGAGCCTTAGAGGTGCGAGAACGTCGCATCGGGTCATACCAAGAGAAATCTCGTGCCTGAAATTATTGTAGTGAACTCGATCTTTCGACAGGTTCTGTCTTCTCATCATGAACATTACATCCCTATTTCGCCCAACTACATACGGCAGGAGCGATACGGAGCGCCTTCCAACTCGAGCGGCTGTTCCTTCCTCGACAGCACTATTTCTTCTCCTGATTCGAATGAGAAGCCTTGTGCCGGAATTCATTTCTTCCCCTTCTCTCTTTTACACCTTTCCTCTACAAAAACCCATCTCATCATCTCCTTTTCCTTTGCCCTTCACTTTCTCGCCGACACCCACGACCCTTGGTTTTCGTCTTCCGCAAGGTACTCACCCCAAAAAATTGATTAGAAGCTGTCATAGGATATAAGGCGTTGATTACTGGTTGTAATTAACGGCGTCGTTTTTGCGACAGAAGTGAACTTGGAAACTGACCATTTCAAAAGTCTTGCCTGGGCCTTTCCAACCACTCGGCTCACATACCATCCACCCGGGCCAGCCCTTGGTACGTCAAGGAAATATGGAATTTCCTGAGACAGTCGACACTCCCGTCGCCCAGTTCAATGACTCCTCGGGAGAAGAATCACCTCTTGTTGTCTGCCACCTGTCTGGCGAAGGATGCTTTACGGGGATCAATATCCTCAAAGCCAAGTCAAGACAACAGCGGAAAGAGGGGACAAGCGACAAACAGAGCCAAGCGTGCTTTCCTGCAGCCCGGCAGCTCGATCGATCCACGCCGCAGTGCGAGGCATCCGCCACAATCTCGACAGCCAAACAGCCAAGCCTCTTCACAAACCAGTTTCCCCTGCCGCTGGATACACCCAACACTGCTATCTTCCGTCAATCAGTAGCCCCGAAGTCAGATCAGAAGGGCTTCGCGTACACGTTCTCCAGCCGTATCCCTCGAACCCCTCCAATGCCACGACTGAATGCGCCTTCTTCAGGTGGCTACTCAGAGGCAGTCGCGAGTCAACCCCGTGCTCAACGAGAGAAACTTATCCAACTGGGCAGCTCCCCTAGTGATTTGGGATTGAGCAGCAACGAGAAACCTTTGGCCCCAATGGCCCTGCTAATCACACCACTAATGCCTCATTCGAACGCCCTCAGCTCAAGTGAACACTCTCAGCCGGCAAGAGGTCAGTTGTACAACCAAGCAGCCACCGCCAAGAACTCGGGCAGCTCCTTCGGGGACTTGGATTTGAGTGACTGCAATATAAGCTCGTCCGACCTTTCGCCCGAGATTGAACAATTCCACAGCACTGTTTCAGATGGCTTGGATGAGCTGCGCGTTTCTAGCATACGAGGCCCGTCCTGGTCGCCATTGACAGCACCACCAGCATCTCCACATGCGCCAATGATCGACATCTTTGACGAAGGGATCGTTCATCCTCGGACCCCTTCTCCTCAGCCGGCTTCGTCAGTTGTACGACAGACACGTTGTCAAACTTCCGAGCTCGGAACGCCTGCACAACACGAAGGACTCAAGAATTGCCGACCTCGCATCCCTCTACCTCGAAGATCGAAGAAACCCAATCCCCAAATTACCCAACGCCGGACCAGAGGACAGAACGGACGGGTTCATAACCATCGAGGTCGTCAGCGAGCAGCTCCTACGTGCTGGTCGCCAGTCGCACCGTGGTCTCCAAACAAAAAAGCTTCTTTCCATTACGATGTACAACAGAGGATCGCTGCCGCTACTCGTGGCACGTACATCGACGATGGTCTTCTCAAAGTCGCCATTGACTATTTTGACATCTAAATTCTGCATCGGTCTTTGGGAAATCATGGAATGCGAATGAATCTTTTTGAACTTACTTGCGAATCCGATTCATTACAAAAGTGAGTTTCAAACCATGTTCCTGTTCATGGATCGCAGGCCTTAACTTACAGTTCCTGGCACTTGCACGGGCCAAAACATCTGGATATGTAGCCAACCTGAGATGGCTTCTCTTGCGTTTGCCTCGAAAGTCTCTACGCTGATTGGTTTTTTTCCTTTGCTTGGTTAGTTCCTCCCATTCACGTCTCTTTTGGCTCGCAGTACTAACTCCAATTCAACTAGTTTTCGTATTTTGCTTTTCCCGTTTGACTCCAGTTCCGCATCGTTCTTCAGCGCAGGGCAGAATTTGGCCTCTATTTCGATTTATAAACCCGAGCTGCCTCGAAGATTCAGGCTTGGGTCAACGTGTTTCACAAGAACAAGAGGCACGACTATATTAAGAGATGCGGAGACCGTAGCGATACGATTGGGAATCACAGGCGTCTTTGGGTTTGATCCGAGTTGAACAGGACGGCGGGATGCGGATCAGATCACACACCAGCGAACTGGTAACGACTGTAACTTTCGATATTCTCTCTTTGCTCTACCAACATATTACCCTTGAGCCACTCATTACTTATGAATATGATCATAGCTTGGAGCCCATCCAACGTAAGACTGACCTGTGTCAGGTCCACGTCGAGCCATCCGAATGAGTGAAACACTAAGATGTATCCCCAGCTAATCGACTGTGGTTTTGTACAAGACGCGCGCATGCACCAACGTTGCAACAAATGGTATCGGTCGCTTTCGCGTTGTTACGCCAGACCGACGACCAAACAGGACCAGCGAAAAGGCTCCCACTCAAAACTGCCAGCCACTTTACATCAACAAGCCGACAACAACGCTAACGACAGCAGCCAAGCTGAGGGCACCAGCAGCTCTGACACCGGCGGCACCACTGTCGATGCCGTTCTGGCTGTTGTTGGCGCCGCCCTTGCCACCCTTGCCGGCCTTGAGTTGCTGGCAAACACCCATGAGGGTTGAGTTGTTCATCATCTCATTGAGCTTGGCCTCCTTCTTGGCGGCCTTGGCCTTGAACTTCTCGATCTTGGTGGTGTTGCCGTTGAACTTCTCGTTCAAGGCGGTGTCGTTCTTTGAAAGAGCAATGAGCTTGCTGCAAGTTGATGTGGTTAGCTAAAGTTCATTGCAGGGTTGCGTCTAGCGCCCTAGGGGTGGACCTACTTCAGCTTGTTCATCTGCTTGCACTCTCCCTTTGTGGTTCTCGCTGAGCAGTACTGGAGGAGAGTCTGGTTGCTCTGCAGTTCACCGAGCTTGGCCATACCCTTCTGGGCCCACTGCTTGAGCTTGTCGGCCTTGGTAGCGTTGTTCTTGGTGAGTTCGTTCAAGGCAGTCTCATTGGCAACCAGCTTTTGCAGCTTGTCCATGCGGTTCATGAAGCGGCACTGGCCGTTCTCTTGCTGAACGGCACGGACCTGGTCACAAGTTGCCATCAAGGTCGTGTTTTGCTTGGCCTGGTCGAGCTTGGGCTGGATCTCAGCCGCCTTCTTCTTAATGAGGTCGATCTTCGTGGCATTGTTGTTCGTGATCTCCGCCAGGAGGGTATCGTTGCCGGCAATCTTCACCAGCTTCTCTCCCTTCAAGAAGCGCTTGCACTGAGCCTCTGTTGAGTTGCGGCCGCCTCCATTGTGGTCCTTGGCCAGGGCCGTGAGAGACAAGAGGGGCAGGAGGAGGAATGAAAGCTGCATGTTGATGGCTGATGGAGATGAACTGTTATGCGCTGGTGGCGTTGGGGGGAAAAGGCGGTCCGGCCGCAGTAAGGAAAGAAGAGTAATAAGAAGTGAAGGGATCTGGATAGGATGACCGCAGAGCGCAGAACCGTTGAGAGAGGAAATCGGGGAAGAGGCGGCCAAGTCTTATACCAAACCCTCCTCTACACCCCACGCAGACGGCCACCCACCATACCCTGTCGGCTTGCGACCGTCCGTGGATTCTCGTCCGATCGCAAGCCTCCCCTCCCCTCTACGGCACTCGCACGAAACCAGAATACCAAACGCAGACTGAACAGCAGAATGGCCGCCCGCCATTCAACGAATCGCCCTTCAGATGGCATGTCTCAGCCCCCTCTTCCGCTACGCGGCGACTGGCAAACAGTGCCCCCTCGCACACGGTTTCGCGCTCTCGCTCTCTGTTCTACCTTCAGTAAGGACACGACTGAGCTGGAGAGCGAGAGAGAAACCCAAATCCCTAATAGGTTACGACTGCTAACTTAGATAGCACTCGACGAGAACCACATTGTGGCCTTGGCTCGAGCGCTGTTTCTCGGTTGTGTCTATCTGTTTGATCCCACGGCAACACTTGCCGTCAGCAAATCAAGCCGCCATGGGTTGAGCATCAATGAAGCGTTACGAAACCGTTGTCGTTGACAGGTTTTTCCGTCTCTTTTCTTGGTGCAGTTTGTTACACGCTACCGGCCTGACGTGTCCCCCGGAAAGTGGGCGGGAGGTCCCAGATCTGATGTGAGGAAACATCACGGACTCCTGTCCCTCACTTGAACTCGATGTTTTCGAATGGCAGACGCATTTGCCCACGGCGGATTGGGGATGCGGCACCCAACTGCTGCACACTCACTCGACATGTATTCCCCGTCAGTATCTTTAGTTGCCTCAAGATGCGGCTCAAACGGCATGTTTTGGCAGGCCCCCTCTTTCTCCAACGTCAATCCCGGCACCCACGCATTGTCCGTTTCAGACACCCCAGCCCGGACGCGACGAAACACTGTTGATCGATCGACAGCACGACCAAAACCATGGAGAAAACCAGGGTCAGATCGTCCGCCGTGCCGTCTCGGTCTTCTGGCTCGCCCCAAGTTTAGGATCGAGACGACCAATTGCTGCGGTAGAATGCCTCGCTCTCTTGGTCTTTTGCCTCCGCTCCCTCAACCGCTCTGGTCCACTCACTTCACTCAGCACTCGGCAGCCGAGTTCCCAACCCCAGAAACCGATGAGTCCATTTTTGGACTACGGCGGCAGCTCTCAGTCTAGGAACCTTGCGGGCACTCTCGAACTCTGAGGAGCGGCGGCAGAATGCCCATCAATCCACCGTGTGTGCCAAGAGGATGAGAGCGCGATGTAACACGGCGAGCAGATCCAAACGCACATCCCGCCTTACTTGCTTTGCGCTTCTCGCTACCAAGCTTCTCGAGTACATACATCTTCGCGCCACTTAGATCGAATGACTAGCCTGGTGTAGATCAGCCTGGTGTCTTGGCGGTTGCGGCTCAATGCAGTACCGTGTCGTGTTTTGGGATCTCAAGACAGAGGTCTCGAGTTGACATGTCGTTCTCTCAACTTGAGATCGCAGTTCTCCAGCGGGGCGCCGTGCGAATGGACCCGGAACAGAGGGTCTTCTCCTTGGCCGGAGCGTCAAAAAGGGGTCTGTCTTTTGTCTGGTCTATTCTATTCCCGGGGCTGACGGGACCCTTCCCACGAGCCTTCGTCGTATCGTGCATCGTCATCTCGTCGTCGGACCTAACCACCAGCGGCGTGGCTGGTTCCTCCAAGGGCCTTCTCATCTCGAGCCCGGTAGCGGGCGAGAGGTGAGGGGTCTGTTGTCGTCTGGAAAACTCAATGAAGACGCCCTCCGTGTCATCCATTCGTCTCTAGTGCCGTTTGGCTGCATCAGCATCGTATCAGTAACGGCAGCATACGCACGCAGGAACATCGCTGCCGCTTCGGCGAGATTCCTACGCTTCAGTCGTCGGCGGGAAAGGGGCACAAGAATGGGGCAGGCTTTCTCTGGCCCCCTAGGAGCCTTGGTCGGAGGGCTGTTTTCTGTGCGTGCAAAGGACGGCTTGGGGCGTGCGTGCTTCCGCTGTCGCATGCTGCAGGTTTCCCGATGCCCGTGATCGACGTCCCCGCGGCGTTTCTTCTTGGCTATGTGAGTCCGCTCAGACGTCCCCATGTTACGTCTACTAGGCGAGAATAGAGCCTCCCAGCTGGCTTGGCATTGCTTTCCTACACTGACAGTGTAACACTGTATCGAGACGGAGGCAAGGTAGGCCAGGCGCGCGCGCACACACACGTACGCTTCCCCCGTACAACGCAACGTAAAGCAGGTCGGGGCATCTGGCGACGCAAGGCGAGACCAAGGCAAGACGTGTGTCAAGTGGGCAGACCACGGGGTGAGAGGGAGCGAGTCACGCACGAGAAGAGACACGCATGCAACTCCCCTAGGGAACCCGGGAACCTTGCTCGCCTGTCCGCCGTCCGTCGGAGAATAAAATAGATGACCCTTTTCCCATCCAGAAACACTTTGCTCGGGGCCGGAAGGGAGAGCAGGAAAGCCCGGGTTCATGGGCCCATCGGCTAGGAAATGGCCGGGCCTGGCATGCCCTTCCCTGGCACGGCCTTGCGCAGGGAGCACCAAGGCAAGGGGGCCGGAAGTGAGAACGAAAAGAAGAGGGAAAGGAAGGGAAAAAACTGATTTTTCTTTTGCGTTCCTGCTTGAGTTTGAACCGAACCGAACCTGCTTTAGTGCGTTACGTTGGCAGCACGAGAGTTCCGACGACCGGCATACAGGTGCGCACGCGTACAAGCACACGCGCATACTACGTACACGTACGCAGGCGCCGCACTAGGGAAGCATATGCGTGATGGCACGAAGTGAAATGAAAACTGAAATTTTTTTTTTCTCTCTCTTTCTTTGTACGATTTGACTCGGCCCGCCTAGTGGGATTCGTCGTCCCTCCGCGTCAGCTCGTCGGGAAGAGACTCCATAGACAGAACGCAAAAAAGGAGTCAAGGAGAACCCAGAGACGAACGGCTTAGCGCCAACGTACGCCTGCTGGTTCTCTCCCCCCCTCTCTCATATGCTTTTGGTATCGTTCAGACTAACCGGCCGACTGAACCGAGCAATACAACCGGTTGACGGATACCAAAGAACCCTACCGAAGCCAAGCTGACCTCCCCCCCACCCCTCCCTTGCGTTACCCAAAGACCTCGATCATGAAGTGGTACTCAATCTTGCTCCCGTCGTGCCGCCCCCGCACCGTGAGTTGCCGGCACTTGTCCGCCAGGATCTCCCCGACGACCGGCGCTCCGCAGTAGAACACCCCGACCTTGAGCTCCTCGTCCTCCTCCTCGACGTCCCGCCTGGACCTGCCGTCGTTTCCACCGCCGCCTCCACCGCCGCCGGCGTTGCTCGCATCCTGTTGGCCCCCGTTGCTCTCCTCCCCCCCCTGCTCCTCCCCGTTCAGGCCCCCCTCGATGGCGCCGGCGTTCATGTTCTTCCGCTTGCTCGCCCTGAACCTCCGCATGTCCTCGTAGTGCCTGTCCAGGATGGCGTCAAAGTCGGGCCGGCCAAAGTGCGTGGGGTTCAGCAGCCCCGTCAGGGGGCTCTCCGGGTGCTCGTCGGTGCGGTGCATCTCGAGCAGCCAGCGGTAGACGTGGGTGACGATGTCGCGGCGCTTCTGGGTGACGTGCGTGGCGATGCGGATGTCGAGGTGCTGGTCGGCGCCCTCGTACGCGCGGTGCCAGTCCTGGCTGCGCGACACCGAGTTGAGCAGGTCGGCGATCCAGAGGAGGTAGTTGCGGTCGCGGACGGTCCAGTGGAAGTCGACGCGGCGGTAGTCGGACGCGAAGGCGAAGGACTCCGACGGGTTGGGCGGCTTCTTGGGGTCGTTGGCGTCCGGGGCCGCCGTCGCCTCCGAGTCCTTGCTCTCCGGGCCGCCGTGGTTCGTCTTCTTCTCCGTCGTGACGGTCGTCTCCGAGTCGTGGCGGTGTTGGTGCTGGTGCTGGTGGGCGTGGTGGTGCGTCGGGCCGCCGTGCTCCTCGTCGTCGCGGGCCTGCAGGTCCGCGAGGATGCCCGAGAAGGGGGTCACGCCGATGCCGGACCCCACGATGATGGTGTGGCTGAAGTCGTAGAAGCGCTGGGCCGGCGCGCCAAAGGGGCCGTTGATGCCCACGTCGATCTCGGCGGTCCCCGCCTCCCCTCCCAGCCCGCGCAGCCGCTTCGTCCAGTTGCCGTCCGTCTTGATGTGCAGCTGGAACTCCCTGCCCTTGCAGATCGAAACGGTAAAGGGGTGCCACTGAAAGGTGCTGAGCCGCGGCACCTGCAGGAAGACGTACTGGCCGGCCTGGTACTTCCAGATGCGCTCGCTCGGGATGGTGGCGGTGATCTCGACCGTCTCGCCGTCGAGCACCTTGAGGGTCGCCTTGATCTTGTGGAAGCCCGTGCCGACGCGGACGGCGCGCTCGACGAGGATGAGCAGCGTCGGGAAGGCGAGGAAGTAGCCGAACATGGGCCACTGCAGCAGGTGCGCCGTGCCGTGGGCCATCATGAGGCCGATGATGGGGTACATGAGCAGGTGGCCGAGCTGGAAGACCTCGTAGTTCCAGTTCCGCACCTTGGGCAGGCTCAGCAGCGCGAGGACGTAGAAGGAACCCAGCGCGGCGATGCCCGTGGCGCCGGGCAGGGTGCGGACGTAGCCGACGTACGGCCGCGGCACCATGTCCGGGCCGAGGACTTCAGCGACGCGGTCCTGGTTCTGGGGCCGGCTGCCGTGGTAGAAGGAGCCCGTCAGGTGGCCGATGGCGTGCAGCGTGGCGAAGGCCAGCGCGGCGATGGAGATCTTGACGTGGAAGGCCTGGCTGAGGTCCCAGTTGACGAAGCGCGAGACGTAGTAGGAGCGGCGCATCCAGGTGGAGAAGTAGCGCGACATGCTGAGCAGGAGGAAGAAGAAGGTCATGTACAGCATGCCGGCGGACGTCTTGGCCATGACGACGCCCCAGCCGAAGGCGGCGCGGTACTGCGTCTGGGTCACGTACTTGACGCACTGCCAGACGCCGAAGGCGAGGGTGCAGCCGACGACGAGGCCCAGGAAGGCGATCTCGGGCCCGTGGACGGCCCAGTAGGCGCGCAGGCGGCGGGACAGGCGGAGCCTGCGGACGTAGTCCCTCTGCGAGTCCTCCGAGTCCTTGTCCTGCTTCAGGGAGGGGATCTTCCACCCGCGGACGCGGGCGGCGAAGTCGTCGCGCGGGATGCGGTGGGAGCGGCTCCGCTCGTCGGCGGCCGGGTCCGAGGTGGTGCCCGGGTCGGAGCCGGGGAGGCCCATGATGGTGCGGAGGAACTCATGGCGGAGGCGGTTCTCGTCGCGCGAGTGCTGCTTGGACGAAAAGTCGCGGGGCTGCTCCTTTTTCCTGATGACGTGGTGCGGCTTGGCCTGGTTCTGCGGGGCGAGCTCGTCGTGGGCGGCGTCGAGCTTGGCTTCGACCTCGTCGTAGTCGATGTAGCCGTCGTCGTTGTGGTCGAGGTCGTCGAGGAACGAGTTGATCTCGTCTTCGGTCAGATACTGGACTCCCTCTTCGGGGTTCGTGACGGGGTGGTCAACGGCAGCCATGAAGGCTCGTGGTTAGTATGCCCGCGTGGGTTTTTGACGCTGGGGGGTCTGTTGACGGGAGACGGGACGAGTGTCTGTGGGACGATGATCCTCCCGGGAAGGGGGGAAGGGGAACGGGAGACGGCGGTCCATGGTGTTTTTGTACGAAGCATATGGGCCACGGGCTAAGGGCGGCAGGTTGCGCTCATTTTCACTTGGCTGCTTGGCGGTGATTTCCCCTTGATTGTTTTTGTCCTGTGGTGTTCGTCGCTAGGCCCATGGTGTTTTTTTACGGTGGACCGCGTCGTTGTACGTCAGCCGGGGATGAGCCAAGCTTCTTGGTGGTTTGACGCGGGTGGTGCGCAATACCAAGCAATACCAAGGCCTTGCTCGCAGCCGCCAGCGTGGGCACCGCGGGCCCAGGGAGAACAGAGGTGAGATCATCACTCAGCTGCCATGGTGCCGCCTAGAGTCTTCGCACAAGGCTCGGTACGAGAAAAACGGGTGATGGCATGGCTGCATGGCGGCACGGCAACACATCCCAAGCCGCGAAGGCGGTAGGCCATGGACGGTAGCGCGCGTTCTGTCGGAGGTCGGTCTGCGCTGGCACCAAACTCGGAAGCGGCAGGTTTTCCTCCCCCTCCATGTTTCTGGAGCTCTGGGTCTGGGTCTGGGTCTGGCACAATGCCATGCAATTTGGGCCTTCTTGGCTTTTTCTTGGGGTTGGATTCCCCGTTGTCTGGTGCTCGGGTTGAAGACTCCGTCGTCACTATCTGCTGTCATTTGCAGGAGCTCTGATTGGGCGAGATAAACAAGGTTTGGGCCCGATAAGCGGTGGCTTGTTGCCTCAGTCGGGTTCTACGTGATCGCGATGCACGGGCCAATGACGTCGACGCCGTGGCGTCGGTGCTGGGTTCATGGGGTGTGGGTGAGTTGGCTGGTCTGCTGCGACGCCGGTTCGGTGACAGAGGCCCAGGCCAGGGCCCCCCTTCGCCGGGGCCTCCCGCTCCACGGGTCCGGCATGTGCCGGCCGTCTGTGCCCCTCCCTCCTCACACCATGGCCATCGCGCAGCTGCGTTGAGTGTCCGAGGAGCATCCAGACAAGAACGCATCGGAGCAAACGATTCGGTTCTCAGCGTTTGCGCCAGCCGTCGATGGGCGTCCGTTCCAGAAGATTGATTCCCCCCCATCACCGTGTATCCTGTACAGCGCCTTGCGAGCGCGACAGGAACTGCCGAAGCTGACAGTGCATCGGTCCAACAGGCGCGTCTCCCGCCCCCAGAACCTCTGCATTTCTATTTTAAACCGCCCGCCCGCCCTTCAGCTGCCAGTGCCCCCCGCGGTCCATTCATTATCCCTTTTCGGCCCCTGGCGATGGCTGGCGCTGTGGAGAGGCCGGGGCCAACAGAAGCGCCGCGTCTGTCTGTCAGCCCAGCAAGCACCCGTGGGCGGTGAACCTCATGGTGGCTGTGCATGCTGATGCTGCGCTTTCTCCAGCCAGGCAAGGACTCGTATGTGCTTAGATAAGATGGCTTGTCGACACATGACATAACCAAACGAGAAGAAGAGGGCCTGGCGTGCGTGGAGTCCTACGAACAAGTCCTAGGATTCGATAGCCCCCAAAGTCGTGGTGCCGCTGTGGCCGCCGCCGCCTGGAGTGGGGCCTCCGCATCGCATCACGGCGGCCTGCGATGCGGGCGGCCACCGACTTCGGGCCCTCGAACAAGGCCGTCTTCCCCTCGAATAAATCTGCCACTGGCTGCCCATTCTCTCGCTCCCCAACTCTCGGGAAACAGGGCAGCCTTTCCAGACAGATCAAGCAACGTTTCCCAATAGCGACACGGCTGTGTTACGGTTTTGGGAAGGCAGAGCAAACTGCACCGTCGTGAACAAACCGACCCCGCTTCAGCAGGCAGGGACCCAAGAGGACCCCGCCAAGCATTCGCAGCCCACACCCGCCTCACCTCACCGCACCGTAGGTACCACCACCACCCCCCCAGACGCCCGATTTACCCCGCCATCAGCCATCGTCGTCGGGAGCCTCACCTTCAGCCCGTCCAACATCACCCCATCCTCCCGCCACAACCAGAGCAGACGTCCCAAACATATACACACCAAGACGGCAAACCACAACTCTCACACCTCCATCCCCCACCCAGAGTGCCACCACAAAAAAAGGTTTCCAAAAAAAAAGTGGGAAAAAAGGAAACATGGCCACCCCGACAAAGGACCGCATCACCTGCCACGTCCTCGACACGTCGGCGGGCCGCCCGGCCAAGGGCGTCCGCGTGCAGCTCTCGACGACGGCGCCCTCGTCGCCCGCGGCGCCGGGCGCCGCGGGCATCCTCAAGGAGTTCGAGTCCCTGACGGACGACGACGGCCGCGTCAAGGCCTGGCTGCCCTTCTCGTCGGCCACCTCATCCGGCGAGGTGCCCGTCTACACCCTCGAGGACGTGCTGGGCGAGATCGAGGGCCCCTCGCGCTGGACCCTGCGCTTCGACACGGCCGCCTACTTTGGCGGCGACGACAAGACCTTCTTCCCCGAGGCCGTCGTCGTCTTCACCGTCCAGGAGGGCCAGCACTACCACGTCCCGCTGCTGCTGAGCCCCTACAGCTACACCACCTACCGGGGCAGCTAGAGCTGGCCACGTGGGGGCCTATGACGGGAAAAGAACCTTGCGGGGGAGGGGGGAGCGGTTTGGACTTTTGGGGGGGGGAGACTCGCCCCAGGACAAACTATCGGATGATGGGACGAGACGAGACGCTTTGTCAAGAGTGTTCACGAGCATGCAGACAGAGAGGGGGGGAGGAGAGATATGTCCAGTGTGCAAGGAGCTTGCAACGTAATGATAGAATTATGGGAATACTAGTTTTAACGATAGTCTGCTCATCGTCCCTAGAAAGCCATGCCCCGCGTGGGGGAACCGTGTCCCGGGCCAGCAAATCCGGCTTCGGCGACGATGACGACGGATAGGCGTGTGAGGACGAACACTCGTCCGCAATGCATTTTTGTTGTTGCCGTCCCATTTGCTCCCCTTGACCCAAAACCCAAACCATGAAAAACCCAAAGCCCCCCAAAACCGGGCCCCGCCGATCCCAAGCCAAAACCCAAACCAACAAAACAAAATAACTCCGCGCTTGCGCTGTACGTGTCTGTTTTACAATCTTTCCGGCCGTTTCATCGTGCGTGGCACGTCGTGTCCATGGTTCGCCGCCGAACCCTACGCAGCTCCCTCCTCTTCAGAGCTTCCGAGGGGACGCGGGAGGGGGGGGGAGCGCTCCGCCCTACTTCCGCCAGCCGAGCTTCTTGAACAGGCCGTCCCTCCGCCCGCCGCCGCTCTGCGCCGACATGACGGGCGAGAGGTCGCCGCCGCTGTGCGAGAGGAAGCTCTCGGCGCCGTCCTTGCTGTAGCGGCCGCCGGCGGGCAGGCTGAACTGGCTGGCGTTGGAGGGCGCGTCGGCGTCGAGGATGGCCGAGGCCTCGGCCTCCGTCAGGGCCTCGCTGCTGTAGAGGGCGGCCATCTGCGGGGTGATGACGCCGTGGCTGATGGTGCGCTTGTGCTTCTGCAGGAACGAACGCCGCGTGCGGGCCATGACGCGCTGGCCGCTGATGTCCTCCTGCGAGATGACGGCGTTGGGCGACAGGTTGGCGTCGGGGTGCGGCAACGTGGTGTTGCGTTCTGGGGGGTTGTCAGGGTCGGGTTGATTAAGCAAAGGGCAGTTGAAGTGGGCGATGGACTCACCTCCGTTGAAGGGTTCAGGAAAGCCGGTGTCCCGAAGACTAGCCTGACTCTTGGTCGACGGGCTCCGTGGTGCGTTGGTCATTGTGTGAGGCTCTGCGAGAGATGCGATCTTAGTTTATTGTGGGGGGGGACAATAGGCAGTAGATCAACGGGAGTAGTGTGGTAGTATAAAGTGGTCGGGCGGGTTATTTTTGCAGGGCTGATATTCAATGGAATAGCGGTCGGGGGGTGTGGTGGTAAATATGGAAAGACGGCGGGGGAGAAGAACAAGAGGGAAAAAGAGAAGCCGATCTCTCTTTGTGAGTGGGCGACGGTTGTTTGGATAAACCGGGCTTCCGAGGATGAGAGGGACGGGGGAAACAAAGACGGGAAGAAGTGGTGGGTGAAGACTGAGGCAAAGGGCGAGACGCCAGCCGGGGTTCTGTGGTCGTCGTCCCCGTTCGGTGTTGAGGTTGCCGTTTGATCCTTTAGCGCCTTGGGCAATTACGAATCCCCTCCCGAAAAAGGCGAGACCAGCTAATGAGACCGGCAAGCCCAGGAACGAGACGAGAGCAGTAGCAGCGGGCAGCGGCAGCGGCAGCAGCAATGAACAAATGAGAAGGCGAGACTCCGCACTGGTTAAGAAAATCCCCTTTGGGAACTGCACTTCAGCAACCGCAGGAATGGGGCGAGGAGGGGAGACGAGGAGAGGATGGGCACGGTATTTAGAGCAGCAGGTTGCAGTCGAGAGCCGGGTGTGGCCACTGGCCTATGCGCCGCATCTGGAAACACGTAACGCTGTTCCGCCTCTCGGATTCTGTGCGGTGGTGGATGGCTACACAGTTGCTGGCTTGTGTTTCGCTCTCGCTCCTCGGCCTTCCGCTTGCAAAGGCAGGCGGGGGGAGAGAGAGAGGGAGGTGGTGAGAATGTGCAAAATGACTGGCCGCAGCAGGGCAGCAAGCCAGCAATGCCGACGAATGAACTGGGACCGGCAGGGGGCAGCAAGGCAGAGAGAGAGCACTAAACTCGCTGCAGAGACACAACTCTGGACGGATACTTTTCTCTTGTTTGGCTTGGGGGACAGGCGGCTTCTGCACAAGGGCATCAGGGCGCGAGTGAGAGAGCCTGAGGAGCTGGGATGACCTGCATGAGGGACTCGGCCACGCCAATGCACACAGCAAGTTATGACGATTGGTGTCTGGCTGTGTCTGGCTGTGTCATGTTTCGAACTTTGATCGTGCCACACTGTCCTCCATGTGCCTCGCGGGAAAGCTCCCAACGTTCCCAACAAAAAAAGCGAAAGGATAGGAAGGGCAGGGCAAAGCTGCAGAGGGAGATGGGCGTGACTTGGGTGGAGGAGCCTCTTGTTCTGGAAGGAGGAAGAAAAACAGAGGCACGGGTACCCCGGCTGGCGGGCGGGCTGTTTCCTCTCTGCTGGATCGTGGAATGATGAGTGGTGGGCAGAGGGGTTTCCGGTGCGCGGGCGAGATGAGGGAGTGGGTTGGGAAGAACGAGAAAACGACGACGACCACGACCACGACACACGCCGGCGGGAATGGAGCTTGGAAAGACACGGCGGACAAGGGAAATTCGGCATGGCTTACCTTGGTCGGCGTAGGCCATTGGTGCGATGCGTGCCGGTATTCCGCTCGGTTGGGGAGGGCAGAGGCGTCAGCGGTGGAACCTCCCTGAGGATCCAGTCTTGGGCCAGGCGGTAGGACGGCGGGGAGTCTGGGCAGCGAGGGCGCACCGCAGCGGAACTTCGGGGTTCCCAACTCGAGCTTTTCTGGGCGGAGAGGACTGTGAGAGACGTCTGTCTCGGTGCTGGGCGGGCTGGCCTCTGCGGCGAATGGCAGCAACACAATGACGAAGCCGAGGGGTGCTGATGTCTCCACTGAACAAGCGCGCGGTAGGGGATCAAGCTGGTTTTGCGGAAGAAGCAAAGCGTCGAGAGTCGAGGATGATGAAACGGCCTGCGGGGATGGAGAGATGGGAAGAATGGCGGGTTGGCGGTGCCAGAGCGTCCGAGGTGTGCGAGAAGAGGGACAGGAAGTCGCGTGTGGCCGTGGATGCAAATCAAGTCTGCGGTCGATGGTCGTTGGTCGTTGGTCGTTGGCGATCGTGGGTTGTGACTGCGAGTTGACGTGCCCCTCGTTATGCGTCGAGTCTGCAAGTGGGGATGAGTGATGACATTCGATGCTGGTGTCCAAGGGGATTCCTGTGCGGGAGTCGCGAACGCACGGGAGGGCGGCATCCATGTTGTTTATATCATGGAGGGCTATTGCCGCATGCCACCGCACCGCGCCTCACCTCACCACCGCATCATGCTACCTGGCATTACGAAAGAGTGCCAACTTGTGGTGAGGACGGCACAGAACCGACGATCCCCCCGTCTTCGAGGCGCCCCCGCCAGGTGAACCCGCAAGGTCGGTCATATCCGTCCGTGGCTTGCTTGCAGCAAAGACGACGCTTGACCCAACAGGGCAACGGCACGTTGGGTTTAGCGCTGTTTGACCCCGGCCTTGGTCGTTGCCCAAACCCACGATCCCCATCAGATGGCAATATGGCAGGTGGCCGGCAAGCGCCCGCGAACTCTGCTCTCTGATCGTACCGTCGTCGAGTGTTTTGTTCTTTTCTATCCTTGCCATCATCGTCGACCCACGGCCGCGGCCGGTTTCCCGAAACCACAGCAAGAGAGACGGGCACGACAGGAAACGTCTTTGCACTGCCGGCCCAAGCCGGTGTTGCGACGATGGCTGTTCGACACTTGGCTACTCATGTAACCCAGAAACCTGTCCAAGCACGGCAACGATAGACCCTCCTCCTGGGATCTTCGTTGGGAGCTTTGTTGCGGTGTTTTGCTGAGAGGTAACCTAAAAACACCCCGTTCCCCGTACTTGGACCGCAACCGAGAGTGGTCGGTCAATCCTCACCTCGTCAAGAACCCCCGTCCCCTCCGACTTTTAGCGTTCCGATGATCCAGCGATGCCAATCAAACGACACCGCGGGCTCGCTCGGTGTCTCTGGGGTGTCTCGCTGTTGGTTCCCTCACTGGTCCAGCGCGGCAACCGGCTACTGCAGAGCAACTCCTCTGACCGACTCGAATGAGACGCTCATCCTCATGACTTGCTGACCGCCGCCACTCCTGTCGTTCTCGTCGTCCAGTCCCCGAGCCCCAACCGTCCACGTTTGCCCTGAGCCTTGGCACAGACCCGACCGGTCTACCCCGGCTCAGCCCAGCCGGAAGGACGACACACCTTAAATTCCAATTCTATGCTTAGAATCTCCTTCATTTACCGATAACCCTAATGGGAGAGCCTGAGCCGGCATCCTACCCGGACTAGCCACTAGGAGCACATTTGGTTGGGCAAGATGCACCTTACTCGAGGCCCGAGGAAGTACGCCAGAGGGCCTGAGCACCGCCGGTTACGACGCTGTAAATGAAATGGCCCCCGTCACTTGGGCGTCAGAAGCTGCCCGCGGCCTTCGAAAGCCCCACTCGAAGCATTCTGCGCCTTCTCTTTACAGCTGGGGGGAAAACCCCCCTTCGCTGAAATATCCCCCTCGCGCCCTTGTCCCTGTCGCCCTGCCTGATTCAGCAAATCGGCACCAGGGCAACCTCGAGCGGGGACAAGAGGGAAGAAAGCTTTGGCGGCGGAGGAGGGGAAAAAGCGAGCGGCGACGGCGACGGCAGTGGGGCCATCCGGAGGGACCCTGACGACCTGAAAGGCGGAGCCACGGGACACTGCGCCCTGTCCGTGATTGGCCACTGAGTACCCACGCCACACCAAAGAGCGGGGCCGCATTTCCGGCATTGTGATTCGGCCAGATGGGCCCGCCGCAGTGATGCAGGCCCAGGCCAGCCACAGCATTCGCGTTACGCGGCCTCCGATCTCTTGCTGGAAACAATCGTTGTCGATTGTTGGATGATCCGTCGTCACTGGGCCACACTGGCAAACTGGCAAACTGGCAAGACTGGGATTGATGGGAGGTGACGGATGACTACCGCCGCCCGCTCCTGATGCATCTTGAATCTTCCAGCAAGGAGCGCCCCCGCCCTCGGCGGCGTCGTTCTCCATGGCCACGAATCCCGTCGCCGCTGCCGTCACCACCCGCCGCGCGAACCCTGTTTCCTTCTTTCGTCGCCTTTGTTCTTTGCCGTTCGGGGTTCTATATCCGTGCCGTGATGGGATTGGCTGAACTAGAGAAAACCTGGGGGGATACCTGTAGTGTAGACGTCTGGCACCCGCGACCCGCCAAATGGCATGTTCCTGCAGACTGCGGCTCACTCGCACCAGCCTGAAGAATCTCGCAGATCGTTGCCCAGAGCCTCGCTAGGCCGGTGCTTTCTTGGGGGCGGACCCCACGATCCGATCCCGATGGATGGGCTCGGCTGGCATGCTGTCCCGTTCCCAGCTGTCTGATCCAGGTGTCTCGTAGTCATGATCTGGCATTCTCTAGCCACGTCCTCAATGATTGCGTTCCTGGTGCCAAATAACCTCGGATGAGATACTGAGACATGTGTCAAATAAGCTCGCCAGTGTTCTTCGTTGAACCTGACCAAATTCCATCGCGGCCTGGACCGCCCCGGCGCAGTGTGTGAACCTGCTCGGATTTCCCTCTGGTACGCGGACATCTAAACAGTGAATTTCACCCATTCTCTCCCGCTATCAAGCCCGACGGACCGGCCTACGCAGATTGGGAATGTTCAGCGCCATCCACCGTGAGTCTTCTCCGGCTTCGCCGTGTGCCGAAATGACCCGCCGATGGGCCCAAGCCACCCTCTGCTTGAAATCTAGATCAGGCTCAAGTGAGAGCGAACGCCACGGCACCTTCCGAGGTATCATCGACCTCGGACGAACCCCCCGGAGGCTAGAGCCCTCGCTCTACCTCCCAAAGAGCGATGGAGATGGGACTGGCCACCACTCTCGCGCGAATCTCAAAACGGCCCCTGTTGGCACGGGGCCGCCGCGACGTGCCACCTGCCCTGACACCGCGTACAAATCGTCGCGCTGCAGCCCCCGCACTGGATCAGCTCCCGTTTCCAGTTGTCGACCATGATCCGGCGGCGCCGCTGGCACTTCGCGGTCGGGCACGTCACCGTCGACGCCGTCCTGTCGCCAAACTTGCGGTCCCACCTCCTCTTGAACTGCCTGTCGAATAGGCGGGCCGCGTGGCCCGGGGACACGCTCGCCGCGCCGCAGCACCGCGGCCTCTTGGTCGACTCCTTCAGCATCGAGGCCGAGAACCGCGCGTGGATGCACCCGTCGCAGAGCCGGTGGCCGCACCGTAGGAGCTGCAGAGGGCCGTCCGTCTCGGTCGTCGACGAGCCGCAGCCGTGGCACTCCAGCGCGCTGGGTTCCGATGTCGACGGCGGTTCTCCCTCGTCGGGGGTTTCTTCGTCGGGTTGTCGGGGAGTGGATGAGCCGTCTTCCGTCGGCGCGTCCCCTGGGTTGCTTGGCTCCCCCTCCTCCTCCTCTGATTCCCAGACCACTTCGTCGCATACCGTCTCGGCGTAGCTCGTTAGTCCATCGAGGTATTCTTCGAGCCTCGCGTTTATGCTCCATGCCGGGCCCTCTCCGGGGAGCGAAATCCGGAGGTGTTCAATCTCCTCTAGGATTCTCTCCGTGTCATTTTTTATGGCAGGGACGGTCTGGGTCTGATCTCGGATGACTTCCGTGTCGTTCTTGATGCTCTTGGCCAAGGTCCTTGGTTCCCTGATTAGTGTCCGCCGAGACGATGTCCTTCCGGGTCCGACTCACAGAGTCACCGTTTCGACAGCCAGGCTCAGCGAGCCCCTATATGCCTCTAAACCCCTCCTCAAAGCCTCCACCTCCCTCTTACCGTCGACCGCCCATCGTAACGGGCCCGTCCTCCCCCTGTGACGCTCCAACGCGGCGTCGATGCCGTGGATGACCCCGCCGCAGCTGTCCACGATGGAGACTATCTGCGCTTGCAGAGGGCGCGGCAAGTGGCCGCCGTCGCTGTCGTCCCGGAGCAGTTCAAGGGTGATCCGCAGGTCCGCCAGCTCGCGCGCGACGGTCGTCAGGTCGGCGCGCGCTTCGCGGCAGTCCCTGATGAAGGCCGACAGGGCCTTGGCGGTCGCTCCCGCGGCTGTGAGGAGACCCACGCAGCTCGCTGCGATGGACAAGGGGTCTGCCATTGCTCGTCGTCAGCCGTGGTGGGAACGTGCTCCTCAACTTCCGCGACGGGCGCGGGTTGGGAGGTCGTGGTGGGGGAAGTGATCGCATGCATGCGCTTCCGATAAAGAAGTGGGATGGGAGCGGGCTGCATCATGCAGGGCGCCTAGCTGATCCGAAGACGTCAGCGAGTGACAGCCATCTCGTCTCACGCACGACGTCGATATAGGAGACAGCCCCGCTAATCGTCGACGATTGCGCGATTGCAATGCCGGCTTATTCAACAATGGTCGGAGAGCAACAGTCAAGTAGGTTCGTGAAAACAACATTGCATTCATTAGCAATTAAAATTGAATTCCCTACTACTTGGTATTCCTACCTCGTTTTTCAGTTTCCCAAACTCCAAGTCCTTGAGTAAATGAGGCTTTGATATTCGACAGGATTTGACTCACACTTCGCTAACTTCGCAAGGAAATATGTGAAGCATAAGACCCAGCTCACCATCGGCAAAGCTAGAGATCAGTTTGAAGAATTGGAAAAAGGGAAAATATACCGCAAGGTTTACTACATACAGATGAATTTAGTGATGAGAAGAGAGTAAAGATAATAATATAATGGAAGTTATGCTCTTGTTGCCCAATTACTCCTAAGATACTCGAGTATCAGACATCATGTTCTTTCTGCCTCATCTGCTTCTCTCCTTTTTTATAAAACAGGATGTTGTCAATTCCATAGGAAACCACCGTTCCTTCTCCATAGACCAGCCGGATCATACCGCTTCTGCACCTGCTGCAAGAAACGACGGTTCTCCTCGCCATAACTGGCCTGCACGGGCTGATCCAGGAAGGCGTAGTTCATGTATCGGGGGTTAGTCCGGTAAAACTGTGCTTGCTCGGCGACTACAGCGCCAGCACCGGCGACGGCGTTCGAGCTGCGTGTCCCAGGTGCAAATGACGCCGCCAGCTTGTCTCCAGCCTTACTCATGTGCTCGGCAAGCCCGAACATCTTGTGATCGTCCTTTTCATCGAGCCAGGCGAACGTGTAATCGATCCAGGTGGCATCGCCCGCGTCGGGTTCTAGGCCCAGCACGTTCTTCACGCCTGTTATGCTAGCGCCAGCTCGCATCACGCGAGTCTGTACCGGTATCAGCGCCATCGAAAAGACGAGGGCCTGGTTTCCGGCTGCCGTGGCGTTGGCCTTGGCGCGGAAGTCCTGCCACTGCCGGAGGTACAAATCGGCACCGTGGGGCGCCTCGAGGTTAGGAAACGTGTGGCCGCCGATCAGCCAACGTTTCTGTGGTAGGTTTCCATTGTTGTTCGACGCGATGAGGGCCGAATAGCTCTGCGTTGAAGTGGTGTCTGCAATCGGTTTGGCGGCATAGAAAGCGGCAAAGGGGTTCGCGTCGCCAGAGGGTGGGGAGGAGGCATTGTAGAAGACGTAAACGCTGAGAAAAGATAGTTGGGGGTTGGAGCCTCCTCCCATACTGAGGTAGATGTGCGCCATAGGATCGTAGTTGGCACTAAAGCTTTGTGTGGCATTGAAAACTTGGCCTGCCTTGTCGATGGTGAATGTGAGAACGCCGCCCCAAACCTGTGTCGTTTGTGGGTGCGTCTTCAGGCTGAAGCGCGTGACGATACCGAACTGATTGCCACCGCCCTTCAGTGCGCGAAAGAGGTCGGCGTCAGACGTCTGGTTGACGTTGGTGATGGACCCGTTGGCGAGGACGACCTCATAGTTGAGTACGTTGTCACAGGCCATGCCGTGCAGCCCGCCGAAGTAGCTGAGACCGCCTCCGACGAGGAGGCCGCCGACGCCAATCGATGCGAATCGCCCTCCAATAACAGTCACCCCATCAGGCTCGAGTGACTTGTAAACATCGACCCAGCGCGCGCCAGATCCCACGAGAGCGTAGCCCTTGTCAGCCACGTTTTGGATTTCAGCAATCAAATCCAGTGAGATAAGCACTCCGCCGTCGGTGCTGGACCAGCCTGGCGAAGAACCGTGGCCCCCGCTCTTGATAGCAAACCGAACGTCACTCCCGCAGGACGATAGCACCTTCACGATGGAGGCTACGTCCTCGGTCTTCTTGGGTCGGGTGATGCAAGCTGGGCTTAGGCCACCCGCGGTTTCGCTCCAGTAGCGGTCCCGAACTGTCTGATAACCAGTCGAGTTCGGTGCCGCAACCACATCAGCTGGCAGAGTCGAAGCGAGAACCGAACATGCTTGGGCCGCTGATGAGCATAGCGTGCCCTCGACAGTCGGGATGGCCCATGCTGCTAGGCCTCCTAGTAGTGCTACCAGTGACCGTTGGAGGGTGTTGCTCTGCATTGTTAGTTGAGTATTGCTTTGAAGGCGCAAAAAAAAAAATGCTAGGTGAGCGAAATCATAGATGACTCGGATGAAAAAGAATGAAAAAGAGTTTCGATAGACGAGATATTCACATTTTGTAAGAAACGGATGTATTGCAGCATTGCATTCGGCTTCGTCGGGTACCTGAGAGTTTTACGCATCGTATACAAGCCATACGAGCGGAGATAGGGTTCACCCTAGTTAAGATTGTGTTATGAGATATTAAACAAGTACGGCAGGCAAGCTGGTGCAAGAGGCATATGACGTGCATGCTTTAGAGGGATGCTCCGGAGACAAGCATGTCGACTCGCAGTCTCAAGGGCCGAAGGTATCGTTTGGGCTGATCTGCTGCCCGAAAACTCTCGTGGCTGGAAACATAATGAGAGAGGGATCTGTTCTTCATTTACTCCCAATACCTTGAGTGGTAGCTTTAGATGCCGATCAGCCGTGGAGTGACGGCTCGATGTTGTCCCCTCCGACCCCACTTCGGCAGGCGCGGAGGCCGAGATGATGGATGTAACGACGCCTGTCGCCTTTCAAGAACATTGGAGTTAGAAAGCCAATGCTTCCTTAGAATAAGGAATTGAAGTAACTAGTTTGTTTCAAATATAATTGGCCATTACTCAGCTGTTCAAAAAAAAAAAAAATTTTATATACATATTCTATGGCTCCAATGTAGTTAACTAGTACTTTACCGTCTAAGCAAGCCTAGCCTTATCCTCTACCTGTAAATAGAGTTTTGCCTAGACTGAGCTTTAGGATTGGCGGTACACTTACTGTAGCAATTGCCTCGGCTTCAGCCGGCTGGCTTTAAGGGGCAGACCGATAAGATCAAAGTCGTCCTGAAATACTTCACGTAATTGGCTGTCACTCCAGTTCTTTCACCGACACGCCAGTAAGCTTCGATGGCTGTCAGTCAGTGATTCCCATCGACCCCGCTTTTTCAGACGACTGATCATCGTATCCCCTTAAGCTTGGGTCTACCAAAACGATTCCAGAAAAGTTTCGGCACTTTTAGCACTGTTCATTAGTATCGGCCTCGGCCACCTGTTAGCAGAAAGCACCACTATAGGAAATCTGACTGCACCATCTTGGATGAGGTCTGTTGTTTCCTCGTAGCTCTTTGCCAGGTACAAGGGAATCAAGGAAGACGTTAATTAGCTAACTATGTAGGTAGAGGGTTTAGCACTGTCCATACGTCAAATTATGTTAGTTGGGAGGCAAATGCCATGTATTACGATTTCTCTGCGCAAAGACACCTTTCAAAGACTTTCTGTTTAACTGGCAATGCAAAATCCACCATGTTGCATATTGAGGTTTTATGCCATGTTGACAAACTCCAAAAAGACCAAACCCAACCAAGTATCAGGAATCAAATCTTAGCTTTCGTTCGTTTTCACTCAATTTCTCAATCGACTTGATCAAGTCTTGAAGAAATCTCCCTCGAAAACTTCGAGGATATTAATGAAAGATGCCCTCGACCATACGTCCATATTCATGAAGTACCTTGAACATGTTTCGGACGCTGTAGGACTGAAAAACTGACGGGAATCCAAGAACCAGCCACACTTTGAATGCCCTGCCATCATCTTCTCTTCGATCAGGAGGGTTTCGAAACTATCGGTCCGTCCGCTGAGCCAGTTTTCCAGCGCAGACAATTGGAAATTGCCTGAGATGTTGGGGTCCAGAGTGGAAATCCTCCGGTACGTCAGCAACTCCGTTTGAATTGTAGCCCAGAGGACGCCGAAGTCCGTGTCTAAGCAAGGAAATTTGAAAAAGTCATGATCTTCCTCTGCATCACATTCGTGATATGACGGCTCACTCCGGTCGTCAGAATCATTACCAGTATCGTTGATAATATCTTCCTCTTCTAGACCAAAATTTATGTTATTCCCAAAAGTTTCAGACACTTCCCATTGTGGAGGACCGGGGTCTTTCGAAACCCCAAAGGTTGCACGGCGCAAAATCAACAACAGGCATCTCCAACCAGTTTGGCAGGAGGAGCTCCACTTATCGATGATTGCCTGAGGTATATGTTGAGCGAGCTGAAGGGCAGTGAGTTTCTGATGCTGACAGCTTTCGTTGTCAGGGCATGACTTGAGTAATTTCGCGACCGACAGATCAGCCGTCAAACTCGCATCAGCACCCAGGGCTAGAAGGCAGACCAGACATGCCAACACACCGAAGAGTGTTTCGCCATCCATGCCGCGCTCCGAAAGATAGAACGCAGTTAAAACGAGTGCATGGATTGGTCTCAGCCTTAGCTCAAGACCGCAGTTGGTGCAACGGCGTCGAAAGAGTCCGCTGAGGGCATTGATATATGGGGCAGATGTAGGCCCAAATATTGCAATCATGTTGTGGCATACTGCTTGAGCTGCGCTGTGGCAAAAGGAATGCTTCCATTGCTTCGGTATCCGAGAATGTCCCGCTTTGTGCAGTTGTCGGATAGGCGGCGAGTCGGCATCCCATCGCCCACAAATGTCCTTCTCTTCCCCGGGGAAGCGAGTGGTCTCCCGGAAGCTTTCGCTAACCTCGAATGGTGCCAAATCAGTGTGCGATCGTAAAACTGAGATCATGAGACTGTCCAAAACAGTGTGACCGTTGGAGTCCAAGTTGTTCAGAGCGATCGGAAGGGATTCTTGAAGCCGAATGATGAGGCTGTTCATGACTAAGCAGCAGGTATGGCCACCATCCATAAAAGATGCTGCGAGGTGAAATGGGAAAATCGCTCCAATCTTCTCGAAGCTTGGGCCCCAAACATCATCATGCATCTGCTCTATGGGTTCCAGGTTCCCAGCCATGATGGCAAACGCCCATGCGTCTAACTCGAGTTCTTCAGGCGACTTCGCAACAGCCGCCTTGAGGATATCATGCGAAATAGGCAAGTCGACATCGGATATTGTACTGAATCGACTTTGATTGAAAGTTTCTTGCATGGAGGCTTGCAAATTCCGATGATACATCTCAGTCAGGGGCCATGGAGTCCAGGAAGACTCGTCGTGCAGATCGAACTCCGCTTGCGTTGTCTGAGGTGGGGAAGGTATCTTTTTGTACCGAATGTCGTTTAGGAGGTGAATTGCCCATTTGCATAAACTGGTTGGCTGCATTAATTCCGCGACATTTATAGGCTGTGGGGAAGGCACAGATGTGCTTCCCATAGGTGATGGAAATGCCAAAGGGCTTTCCAAGTTCATCTGCACGAGAGTAATCTCGGAGACCAGACCGGCAGTCCACTCCTGAGGTCCCCTGCCCCAGAACTTTGCTGTCATGTAAGAATGCATCCAATAATCATGAAGCCATCCGGAGATCAACCTACGTCTCAGATTAGCACCGCAGCATGGGATACGTAACACATACAAGGGGAAACTTTTTGTTACCTTCTATCGTTGGCGCTGCATCCGCCCAGAAGTTCTTCTCGGCGGCCCTGCAGGAGAAGGTTCGAACGATCGCGTAAAACCTTTTGTTGAGCCAACGATGCTATCGGTGTGAGCTCTGCTAGTCTCCCACCAGGAGTTGTCGCTTCAGGACTGCTGATGTCCAGGTACTGGGGCGTGTTTTCCGAGTGCCCAAACGGAGACGGGTGATCCATGGGTTTGACAATCGAGGATCTGTATGCAGTATAGGGCAAATCCCAATGAAAGAATCTGCAGTCATGTTAATTGTGATATGGACGTTATCTTAGGACAAACACTCACGTTCCGGGAGAGAGGGCTTCAACAGGCGGATGGCGAAGTCTTCGCTTGAGGTGACGTTTCATCTGCTCCGCGTCCACCGGCTTCATAAGTTTGTCGTCTCCCTTGCCCTGCTTCAATTTAACATTGGAAATGCTCGCGCCAGGGCGATTTCGTTTTCCAAATGCGGTTATTATAGCCTCTTTCTCTTCCTTATCAGTGCGCTTTTTGATGTTCCACTTTTGAAAGCGATGACGATATTGGTGCGCTCTGGTAAGAAGACGAGTGTCAGACGTGCCAATTTCTTGAATGCACCTGAGAGGGATTTCCCTTACTCCGCAGTGAAGGAATGTTTTTCCTTCATGTAAGCGGCAAGTTTGGGTATTGTCAAGGCTTTCTCGGAGCTATGCCTTCCGATACCCAAGAAAACATCAATAATTATGGGTTTCAGATGCTCCCATCGCTCCTCGTAAGGGATATGCGTACTGCTGTTGCCGGACATTGGTCTGCGACTATGATGGTAGGGCTGATCCGATAATGGTAAAAGTAGATAAAACGGCGAAACCCTCGAGGGAACAAACTTATAACTAGGGAGTTAGAAAGCCTGTTGTGCTGCCAGGTGGTACAAGGTTTGCTGCGAAGAATGGTGCGAGGAGGTTGTGGGTGGATGTGGTCCTTTTGTAGCATTTTGCCAGTACGGGGGCTGATATCATGCACTGTCGTACAGGATAACGGTTGCCTCTTCTCAGAAATAGGCAAAGCCCTGGTAGACCGCCACACAAACACTTGATAGCAGAAGTCAGAGTATAGTCTAACCAGGGAAAGTGACACGATTGTCTCGCAAAAGGAGAGGAGCCAATCAACCAACACCCTGATAGATGCCTGATCCAACAAGACTTCAAGGGAGCATGATTCAGGATTTGGATGTTCAAATGGAGACGATCCAATCAAAGAGAGATCTGAAAGCCACTGCACGGGCGTACTCGATGTTCTGGACAGGCGCCGATGTTACTTGCTTCTCAGCTCCTTACATCGATACTTTGCCCGGAGGCCAAGAGTCCCACTTCACAAAAGGCGACCAGCCAATCATCACCTGGAAAAAGAGGGCTAGCCAATAGGGATAGGTCTCAGTTAACACATTGACTGCAATGCATGGCTAACTTGCTTTCTTGGAATGGTTGAAGAAGCATTGACACAAGGACAGCAGCACCAGGATCTAAACTCCACTCTCTAATCCAGCATGACTTCCTGCAGCTAAGCCTACAGTCCTCCCACTTGCCCATATGGGCGGTGGCGTGTCTTATAGTGTCTAAAGAAGACAAAAAGAGAGGATCAAATCACACAATGAGTATTCCAGAAATAATGGGGCTTTTGCCAATGCAGCCGGGGTATTGCTCGGGGAGGAGCTTTCAATGATAGCAAGCATCTGTGATCATTCACAAGCTTAGATCCCAAGGCTGACCACAAGTCCTCACTTTGACTGTTACCGAGATCCCGATTGAAAGGTTGGCATTATAAACTTGGACAGTTAGCCTGACGTATCAGTCAAAGCGTTTCCTAAGCTATGCAACATAAAGACTACCACTCGGCGCACCCTACGTTTATCTTTGATCGTTCAAGAGCAACAACTTCTCTCGGTGCTCAATATCATAAAGCCTTTTTGTGCTTCTTCTGCCCCCATCAACCTACCCCTCCGCTAGTCGACGTTCCCTGGCAACTGTAACATAGCGAATCCATTGTCGCCAAGTTAAGCTAGCTAGTCCCGAGCTTGCTATATCTCATCAGCATCACGATGGCGTCGCGAAACAAGTCTTCGCAGGATAGGTAAGCAAGGGCCGCCTAGAACCTTGGACATTGTTAACTAACAACAGACCAAAGGAGCACACGCATCCCCTCTTCCTTTTCTCAATCCGACACGTCAAGCACGGCCACTCGTTGCGGATCTCCCCCGACGTCCACATCCGCTTCAACGAAGATTGAAATCAGCAGAAGTGCCCACAAATTATGCAAGAAGAAGAGCGATAATGAAGAGTTTGGTCAAAAGAATTCCAGTGTTACATTCAACTTGGCCTACGTTGGCGCACAATTCAGCTCGTAGTAACGATTAGTAACTATGGATGTCTTCCGGATCAAATTGACTCAGGGCCTCTGTACGAATGTGATTTGGAATCATAGCCAATGATAATTTCACTCTGTTTCCAAACCTAAGTGAGTGGCTCCGGCTCTAAAGCAGCAGAGCTGTCCTTGGTGGTGTGGATGGTATGTGTCAATCTTTTGGTCTCTGTGGTTATAAAACTACTAGAACATAAAAGTCTTCCAGGTTACAACCCATAAAACTGTCGTAATCAATTTCATTGGCAAACATTAGAAACTTAAGAGCAAATGAAATAGAATGAATAGAAGTAGTTAAATGGAATAATTCCCACAGGCAAACCGGGTTATATACTTTGGGGATACAAGCTAGATAGGCTTGGAAAGGGACGCTGTTGGATTGACCTAGAAATGAAGCCGTCAGCGACTGGAGGATATTGATTGGAACTCATCATGTAGACTTCCTTATTCGAGCATGATGATGACTGCTGATAAACGTATGAGAGACTGTTAAAATTCAGCCCCCATCTTGTCAACCCTCATTGCTCGATAACATATTCTCCACTCTATCATCGCCTGCTTAGCCTATGAACCATACAGGAAGTCAACAAACAAATTCAATATCCAACTAGAACAATCCAAAGAGTATTTAGACTCTGATTTGAGTAAAACTAAGTGGGAGACGCGCGATTTGGGGAGACAGCAACCGGCTCCTTGTACCAACCACCAATTTTACAACACAGTGGCGCTCGACTAAGAATATTTAGCAGGCTTCTGGGTCCTCGGATATTGTCGCTAAGGCTGCATGGTATCCGTTTCCTGAATCACGTAGTAGCCCTTCTCATTTTTTCCAGAAGTGAAGTGCTCTCAACCTGCTTGAATTGGGTTCACAGACTTCGTGATATACCTCCCATAGTACTCATTGCGACTTCAGGCGTCTGAAATTGAGGGGTAGCCAAAGTAGCTAAGAAAAAAGGGATTCAGATGGACTTCAGGGGTTCTTAGAGAAAAGAGGAGAACAGCGTTCACCGCCCCAAGCTTAAGGCCATTTGATTGCGCCATCGAGCCATGTGAGAATGTGTCCGCTCAGTAGCGGGCTTAATAGACAAGAGTGTGAAGTTTATTGATAGGTTCGACAGACACCTACCAGAGACAGATCGGAATGTTCAATTAATCGTGGAAACGTGCAAAAATCCCAGTCTCTTGCCGGAGGAACACGGCAATAGCCACGGCACTATAGCCGCACGACGGGCTTCCAGAGCAGAAAGCCACAGTTGAAGGATGTGCTAAAATTATTGCAGTGGATGGAAAATTGTTCAATCAACCCTCATTAACTGGGTGTGTGACAAAAGCGAAAACGTGGTTGCCAATGCGTAATTACGGCTTATATCCCGACACTGAGGCTGCGAAGGTGTTTTTAAGCCTAGCTTCAGGGATAAAGAACTGTCGAGAAATGGCCTCGTGCCATTGGTAGAAGCGCTGTTGGCTCAGCAGCAAACGTCCTTTGATCCCCCAATAAACAGCAAGGCAGAAAAGCCAAATAGTAACCTACTGGTATATCATTTTGGAAGCTTTTAGAATGCTCTTTGAACGGGTCGCCGATTATATGTGACGTATGTGATGTACGTGACGTGCAAGAAGCTTTTCCTTTCGGTTATTCTGCAGCAGGGAGATTCTCGAAGGAATCTTGTAGCTCCGTATTGACGATTGATGTCTAGCAATTTACCACAGTAGTTACATCATTGGAAGGTATGCAATGCTTGCCATCTGATTGTTCAAATAGTTCATTAAGTAAAATGTTATACTTTACAAGAAAAATGTCATGTCCTGTTGATGCAGGCGTGGTATCATGTTCTCCTATACACGAATTCATTCAAATCCATCACTAATAAATCCCAAGTTCCTTCCCAAGTACGCCTGCGCTAGATCAGAGACGCCATTCTCGTGAACACGTCAAAGTGATATATTATAACCTCCCAGAACCATTAGCTGTCATAGTTGACTCGTTAACGAGTCTAGTAGCGGCTGCGCTGCCACCAGCGGCGACGGCGGTAGGTGGTGTGCGTGGCAGGAGGGGAGTAGTGGTCGACCTTAGACCGCTGCTGACGGCGTTTGTGCAGACGCCCACTGCAGCAAGTAAAGAAGACAATGACGGTGCCGAGGAGTAGGCAGATGGCGGCGGCAAGAAGGGTCCAGAGCGCGACGTCGTAGTGAGCGTCGGCGCCGTTCTCGTCCCGGTTGACGTTGCGGCGGATGGCGGCGAGCATAACCCAGTCGCAGATGAGGGCGACGATAGTGATGATGAAGGCGGTACCGGACACAAGGGCGGCGAAGAGCGAGCCGAACATGCCGGCGCCGACGGAGAGAACGAAGGCGATGAAGGAAACGCCGGCGGCGATGGGATGGAGGATCATGACGCGGGTTAGGGCCTCGGCGGCGTCGGAAGACCAGCCGGAGTACTGCGTGGCATCAGCCTCGCCGACGATGTCGGCGGGCGAGTAGCCGATTCTAGAGCGGCTGCATTGGTCGGAGCCACTAGGAGATGAGTTAGCAAAGCTAGTTGGATTTGTTGTGGGATGAAGGACTTACTCTGCAGAGCCGCCAATGACGCACCATCCAAAAGTGCCAAATGTGATCTTGTCGCCGGCGGAAGAGTCGCCCAACTTCACGGTCAAGAGGGAGATGTTGTGCACCACCGGGGCAGAGATGCTGGTGACAACGAGGAGTATTGTTGCTGCAAGGAGCAAGAAGGTACCAAAATGGTGAATGAAGCCGGTAACAGCCATAGTGATGGATTGCTACTGCCGAACCGTTGGTGTGTAATAGTGTAAAATTGAGTTGTACGAGACAAGTGGCGATGGAAGAGTAAAGTGATGAACATGTTCGTCAGAGGAAGGGAGAAGCCGTCCGCATATAAGCACTGCCGTCTCACGACCCCTGGGCCGGAACAAGGAACAGGAATTCGCATGATGTGCTGTATGATCTGTGACGGTACAACTCTGGGCACACCGTCCGGGGCCAAGAATGCCGTGTAAGTCAGGGTCCGACGCAGCCCAACGGTTGCGACGTCATCAACGTGGCCGAGTTTTGGCTCTGTTGTGTACGTTTGTGGCTTTTGACAAAAAAAAACGGGTAGAATGGACCCTTGCTTGCGCAAGCACGGTTGGTCGGCTCGCCTAGGCTCTGCCTAGTTTGTTTAATTGTCGACAAAAGCTGGCGATGGTGGCTTCAGTGACAGGAACGTGGCACTGGGGAAGCCGTGACGTATTAGCGTGCACCGCCAAGCTGATTGGCCCGTTGCCGGCGTCGGTGCCGGTCGAGGGTATTGCGGGTTGCAAGTCTTCCTTGTTTTTGTGGCTCTGATATGACGCCACGCGTTGGATGGGCCCTGGCAATGGCACCTAACCCAACTTCAACGTCAATGTCTGTCCAGCTGACTGCCGTATTGCCGACATCCAGCTGTTTCTTTGGCAGAAGCACCTGCAGCTCGTCGTCAGGAAATCATTCAACGTTGCATCGGCTGGCGAGGACCCTGAAAGCCATTTTCGTCATTCTCTACAGTTTTTCTGGTTCTTGCAATCCCATGTCGAGATGTCAAATGTCGTCCCTAAGCATTCGCTTGCTACGGTTCAGGGTCTCCATGTTATGTTAATGCATTATCCAGGCCCGCATTAAATTAGGCCATGCAGCGCGAAACATTAAGAGTTCCGTCCAATGATCTGATCCAATTGGAAGGCTTGTTTGAGCCTTCTGCCATCCCATCTCCTGAAAGAGCCTCCTGCCAAATTGTCGGCTTGGACGGGTGATTCGCTTCCGGAACACTTAGCCAATGGCGAAACGACTTAGCTGTAAGGAAACTGAGGTTGTCGCGTCTGTTTGGCCTTGGCTACCGGCAGAGGCTTCAAGTCTCCCGCATCGACTCGAACTCGCACTCCTCATGGGGCGGCGGTACGACCGTGAGCCATTCGGTCGCGTATAAGAGCGGCCGCCTTCTAAGCCGTTCGACGCGGGCCTGCTCCCAGAACATGAGCTAGTGCTCTAGCTTCTGTCGCATTAAAATGCGCTGGCAGGCCGTAGTATCGCCGTTCCCGGGCATCTCTATGCAGTCAAGGGATATTCGAGAGTGCATTTTACACACGAAAGAGTGGGCGTCGGCCAGCTGGTACGTCTCCCGAGGTTGGAGCAGACCGTAAAACTTATAGATCACTGCAGCCTTGTGCCGCAAGGAACCATCGGGCTCGATGCGCGTCCGAACCTGGTAGCGGACCTGCGCAAAGCGCCAGCCCTCATTGACTGTTAGCGGGCTGGCGGTGTCCCGGTGCATCTCGCACAGCTCCAGAAGACTGAAAGCTGGGAACCTGCGAATGAGGAACTGCACGCTGCAGCTCGCTCGGGACGAGCGCGACGGGTGTACTAGCGGGCATGCCCATAGTCAACACCCATCCCCAATCACCTAAGGGTAGAGCCTCGTATCGCTGTATTGCTGCTAAGTCGGACGCCTCGAACCACGTCATTTTCAGTTCTGGCCTTGGCGGTAGTTATCAGCGTTCCAGCGACACCATCTCGCAGTGCGGAGCCCATGACTCTAGCGACAATGCTAACCAGTATGACCTGCTTCTAGCCTTCGCTGGTGCCTATGTCTGCACAACGTTGTTTGAGTAACACCGCATCCATCGCGTAAAGTTCCCAATACAAGTCAGAGGCGTGCCTTATTGCGATGTTGGAATAATGATTTTGGAGAGAGCCAGAACAGCCGATGCCGGGTTTGCGACGTCGGGGGGAGGGAGGCAATTGCCAAGGTATCGAGGCCGTCATAACACAGGAATTCGGCGCCTCACCAACAACCAGTCGTGCCAGTCTATCTGGGATGACAGTAATGTGAGTCGCTCAAAGCCGGCAATCGCGCTCTGTTGTACAGAGATGCAAGACGTGGCTGGTTGTGCTTCTTTCATTTGGACTTATCCCCTCCTTGTCGAAGATGAAATAAACCTTGCATGACGGCAGGCGCCTGTTCGTTTTGTTCTCTTCGCTGGATACGGTCGATGATGGCGCGCTTCTTGATATCGATCGACTTGGTGCCGAGAAGGATTTCCTCCCAGAGCTGACCCTTGGCAGAGGCCTTAATCTGTCCGCCGGTCTCCCAATCCGACAATCCGTCGGCAGTGACATCTTTGGGCATCGACTCCTTCAAAGTTGCGGACATGACTGTTTCGCGACGAGACTTTGGCCACGGGCCATGTAGAGGAGATGCCTTGATGGCGGCGGAGTGTATGTAGGTCGGAGCCGGGAATATGTGTACTGTAAAGTCTTTTTTGTCCTCTGCGTGTGCGGTATCTTCCGCCTCGTCGTCGTGTCTTGTAGGATTAACAAAGGGACCAGCTGAGGCCGAGCTCGTCAAGAACGTCTTGACGGAGCCATTGGTTCGGGGTGTCGCAAGTTGGTATTGCAGCGGGCTGATCTTGGCGAGTTCCTTAACTTTCGCCTTGTCGCTGAGGACCGAGATGAAGGACGAAGGGTGATTCTGTTGTACAGAGAAATGTTAGAGAATCGAATAAGAAGCAGAAAAAAGTCTAGTTGTCCTCGCATGTAACATACATCCAACTTCTTGAATACTTCGACTTTGGCGAACTTCTGCAACGAGTGCAGGACAGCGCGTCGCTCAGAAAACTTCGTCGGTCTCGGTACGACCGTGACTTGTATTGTCCGCGAAGCCACCTTGTTGTGGAGAGTCTGCAAGATAGCGTGGCCGTTAGTCGACATGGCGATTGCGGTCGTGTATGCGGTTACAATTGCACGTGAGGCCTCGCGCGTAGTGCAGAAGCGCAATTCAGTTGAAGCTCGGCAAAGTTGTCAAGCTCTGGTGGAAATTGAGACCGTGCGAGAGGTAGAACTGAGGCACTCTCACACGGTGACAACCGCCGGGGGTCCCCGCCATTTGGCGGGGAGGTAACGCTCCGCGACTGGACTTCTAGAACAGCTTGGAATACGCGGTGCTGCGCTTGAAGTCTGTCACCTACTCGTTTCTCGGAATACCGTCTAGCGCGAGTTTGAACTTACCACAACCTCCAAAGTCCAACAAAACTTGTGCGCAACACCAGTAGCAACCACATACGCTTCCAAAGCAACGTCACAGACACATCAGCCAATCCCAACGTCGTAATCCTCGACCGAAACCATGGCCGCCATCATCGACGCTGACGACGCGATGGAGCCCACCCTCCAGTCCATCCTCGACCAGAAGTCGCTGCGTTGGATCTTCGTCGGTGGTAAGGGTGGTGTCGGAAAGACCACTACCTCGTGCTCTCTCGCCATCCAGCTCGCCAAGGCTCGCAAGTCGGTCCTCCTCATCTCGACCGACCCCGCGCACAACCTGTCCGATGCCTTCAACCAGAAGTTCGGCAAGGAAGCCCGCCTCATTGACGGCTTCACCAACCTTAGCGCCATGGAGATCGACCCTAACGGCAGCATGCAGGACCTGCTCGCAGGCCAGAACGAGGAGGTGGATGCCATGAGCGGTGGTCTCGGCGGTATGATGCAGGACCTTGCTTTTGCTGTACGTTTCCCTCTGTTACCCTTTTGTCCTTTTCAGAGCGAGAACTAACCTGTTCCCCGAACAGATCCCCGGTATCGATGAAGCCATGTCTTTCGCCGAGGTCCTCAAGCAAGTAAAGTCCATGTCCTACGAGACAATCATCTTCGACACCGCCCCGACGGGCCACACACTTCGCTTTCTCTCCTTCCCCAGCGTTCTCGAGAAGGCCCTCGCCAAGGTCTCCCAGCTGAGCTCGCAATACGGGCCCCTCCTCAATGGCTTCCTCGGCTCGGGCGGCCAGCTCCCCAACGGCCAGAACCTCAACGAGATGATGGAGAAGCTCGAGACGCTGCGTGAGACCATCTCCGAGGTCAACACTCAGTTCAAGGATGAGAACCTGACCACTTTCGTCTGCGTCTGCATCCCCGAGTTCTTGTCGCTCTACGAGACGGAGCGCATGATCCAGGAGCTCGCCAACTACGGCATCGACACACACAGCATCGTTGTCAACCAGCTGCTCTTCCCCAAAAAGGGCAGCAACTGCGACCAGTGCAACGCCCGCCGCAAGATGCAGAAGAAGTACCTCGAGCAGATCGAGGAGCTGTACGACGAGTTCAACGTCGTCAAGATGCCGCTGCTGGTCGAGGAGGTCCGCGGCAAGGACAAGCTGGAGAAGTTTAGCGAAATGCTCATGACGCCTTACGCCCCTCCCGAGATGGACGCATGAGCAACGTGTACTGTGGACTGTGGACTGTTGGAGGTGGCGAGCACTGGTGTTGAGAGGTTCCAAAATACGACTATGAAACTTGTTTATGACGGGATGGGTAGCATGGAGGCGTCAGATTCACGAGTGGACACATAGAATACATTCACAAACGATTGATACCCGGTGATATGTGCAGAAGACTTTATTGACCATTTTGGTGCGTGATTACATACAGAAAGCGGCACGCTTGAACAAAATGCGTGACAGGTACACGCCTGGTATGTCTCGTTATCCCGATTGTTCCCCTTTCCCGAATTGCCTGGGTAGACAAATCAACTTTGGAGCCTGATCCCCTTCCAGGCACAAAAGAATTCCACCCATTCCCATCCTGAACGCCTCAAGACTTTCGAAGAGTCTTGCCCAAATACCTCTTGGTTTGTGAAGATTGTGATATGCCATGTTTTTCCAAATGATAATGATGATGAACCATAATGCAATGCGTGTCGTCTAGTATTACAGTCGAAGAAGCCGTGAGTGGCCATGGTCGTTAAAGAAGTCAGGTGTATGACCATCAAGTGACGGAAGCTCACAGCTCCCTGTAATCACTGGGTCGCACGCGCTTCTGACGGTTCTGATGGCGATGAGGGTTGACAGGTCTCCGAAAGTAGGCATCCTCGTCATTGCTCGGCTGAGTGAAGTTGTGGCGTTGCTGCTGGTTGAAGCCGCCCATGCCACCGCCGTTCATGCCACCGTTCATGCCACCGTTCATGCCACCGTTCATGCCACCATTCATGCCATTCATTCCGCCGTTCATGCCGTTCATCCCGCCACCGTTCATGTTGGGATTGAAGTTGTTGCCGTACATATTATTGTTGCCCATGTCGGGGAAGCCACCGCCGTTCATGGGATTGAAACCAGGCATGCCCATCATGGGGTTCATCATACCCATCATTGGCATTCCCATGTTCATGTTGCCCATATTGGGCATATTTGGCATGTTTGGCATTCCCATGAATCCGTTCATCATGTTCATGCCACCGAAGCCCATCATCGGGTTCATGGGCATGCCATTCATGCCGTTCATGCCGTTCATCATCGCTTGCTGTTCTTGTTGTTTTTGCATGGCCTTGGGGGCCTTAGGGATCTTTGGGTTCTCCATCAACTCATCGGCGGGTCGCTTCTTTGAGTTGGACTCGACCGAGGAGGCACGGTCGGCAGGGCCGGTCGGGGCGTTCGCTGGTGTGGCCGAGGTTGACTTTGGTGTACCGTCGTTTGTTGGAGCGGCTGCGGGAGCGGCTGCGGCGACTGAGGGCGATTTCTGGGGTGTAGGCGACTTTGCGGTTCCGCTCGCCGTTTCTGTCTTGACCTCTACTTTTTCCTTCGGAGGCGAGGCCGCTGCCGCCGGCGAGGCTGCGGCCGGGCTTTTTGCCTCGGTCTTCTCCTTGAGGAATGCCTTGATTTTGTCGGCGGCCTCCTCATCAGCTTTCAGGTCGTCGATCAGGACACCTTCCGTAGAGCAGTTGGGGCAGATGAAGTCCGATTCGATGAGAGCATTAGTTATGCAATCATTGCAATACGTCTTCTGGCAGCACGGGGTCTTCATTGGTTCTATGAACATCTTCTTGTCGATGGGGCACTCGAGTCCCTTCTCCTGCAGCTCCTTGTCTCCCATAGCGATTGCCTTGGCAGCGGAGGCTGAAGACTTGGCCTTGGCCTGGAACTGTTCCCACGATGCCTTGTCAGGCTCGGCGATCACAAATTCTCCCTCAGCATTGACCATAATGCCTGACGGTCTCTTGGTCTCATCGTCGCCGCTCTGGGCAAGGGCGACCGACTTGTCAACCGTCCGCAAGAACGATCTCGGAATACCAGTCGTGCGCTTCACACGAGGACGGTTATCAAACTCAGGGTCATCGTTCGTTGGGCACAGCTGGATCCAGTGACCTTTCTCTCCACAGCGGTAGCAGATGTAACCATTTGGCGGGTCATGATCAGGCACATTAGCTGGCTTCTTGGAGCCTGGCTTGAACACTGGGGTTTGACTGTACAAAGGTTAGCTAGTGCCGGCTGATGCTTGCACGGGGAAACTTACTGTGACATCTCTTCTTGTTGGGCCGACCACGACTCGGTTTGCGCCTGGAACATGGCGGCCATCTTTTCTTCCTCAGTCATGGCGTTATTCATCTGGCTGATGGCGTTGGACGCTGCCTTGGCCGTGGCTGTCTTTGTTGTTTGCTCCTTGCGAGACGAGTTCTTAGCAGCGACGGGCATCTTGCCAGAGACATATCGAGCGCCGCGGCCTGCGCCTGGTTTGGCAGCTGGAAGGCGACGAGCGACAACTGTGGTCGATCTGGGGATAATCGTGGTGTCATCGTCGTATTCTAGATGATCGTTAGAATAGAGTCGTTAAAGCACGCAAAACAATACAACATACCTTCACTACCATCCTCGGAGTAAATAGCGAGGTCAAAATCGGTACCGTCGCCTAGGCCACTCTTCAAGATGATGTCGCGCTTCAGCTCGAAGACGGAAATGCCGGTGCCATCAAACTCGACTCGCGTCGGCTCCTTCTGCGACTTGAACTTGAAGAATACGGAGGATGCCATGATGTCTCGTATCGTAATATGGTCACAAGTGTAGACCGATATAGATGCCGAGAGCAGTACTGCGCGTAGTCAAGTTTTGAAAGCGGCGATGGCGGTGATAAATTCGCGAGCGACTACGAAGACGCAACGCTGCCTTAAGGTGAGTAGAGAGTGACTTGATGCTAGTAATTTCTTCTTTTTGCTTTTTGCGTAATCTCTCTTGCGCTCAGCACCTCTCAAGAGTAATGGAAAATCAATTCTGATTTACTTGGAAGAACAAGGAAATAAGGGTTGTGGAGTGTAGAGAAAGAGTACAATGCCAAAGAGGCCGACACCGGTTGGAGAATAGGCAGCCCTTTGTGAATCCCTCCTTACATCCAAATCACCTCGATACCACGCGTACCATCAATCGAGAAGCCTCAGTTAGCCAAAGCAGGTTTCCTGGTCAGTATTCCGTTCGATGCGAGAGCGATCGCAGGCACTCTTGGGCCCGGGGAGGAGGGAGGCAAGCGTCTAGATGAGGGGAAATGGTTTCTGCTGAGCGGGCACTTGCGTCGCCAGTCGACGGCAGTTCGGAGCGCGTCTGGTCGTCTGCTCGGCGGGAGCCAAAAGGGTCGCACAGCCGTACAAAGAGCGAATGGTTCGCAGTAGGATGCGATGTCGCGGTCGAGGAGTCAGAAAGGAAGCGATGTGGTGGTTGTGATGTTCGTGGCAGGAAAAAGAGGAGTAACGCAAAAGGGGAGAAGAAGAGATATAGCCGGCTTTGGCTGCAGGCAGAGACGGAGAAAGGTGCACCTGGAACCCACTCGCCTGCCACCTGATTCTGTAGCACAATTCTGGACAGGCCCACCCCCAGTGGCTGGGCAGTTGGATGGCACGTGAGCTGCCGGAATTTCTAAGCAAGAGTTTCTCCGGGTTCTGCCACTTAAATTGGGTCTCCAAGGTCAGGTCGGCAAATGCCGTTGGGTGTTCTTGCAAAGGCTGAGTCATCCATGGATGGAAGAACTCGCCTACCCACAAGTCACGTGCTGTAGCACGCAAAAGTTCTTTGGTCTTGTCTTAGCGTCTCCACGCCAGCAGCAATGAGCAGGTCCGTCTTGCTGATACGCCGTTGCTTGCCGAAGCGCGCATTGAGAAAACCCCGCCATCCTGAGTAGCAGCTGTGGGTAGGTGCATGTGGTGGTACTCTGGTGTTCCCTCCTGGTGCAGCAGAAATCTGGTCAGCTCTATTGCGCCCGATGTAGAAGGTCCAGTCCGGCGTCATGCCCCGCACCTCATTGTTCAGAGGTCTTGCCCGCCCTCAGACGACTAGAAAGTTTGTTCCTACATCTCCCAAATCTCTCCCGTGTTGGCAGTCGTTATTACATTCTCGCCGTCACTACCTCTCTCCAGCAGTACAAGCACACCAAGCTCGCAAGATGGCTCCCCAACTTGACGGCTACTTCAAGCAGGTCGATGCCGACTCCGACCACTTCATCGAGCGCCTCCGGAAGGCCGTTGCGATCCCCTCCATCTCTGCAGATGTCGAGCGCCGTCCCGATGTCGTCAAGATGGGCGAATGGCTCGCTGCCGAGCTGAAGGCCCTCGGTGCCTCTGTCGAGCTTCGACCCCTCGGCGAGCAGCCAGACAAGCCCGGCCTGCAGCTGCCCCCCGTCGTCCTTGGAAGATACGGAAACGATAAGAACAAGCGAACCATTCTGGTTTACGGCCACTACGATGTTCAGCCCGCTGAGAAGTCCGACGGCTGGGCGACCGAGCCTTTCGAGCTGTCCGTCGACGACAAGGGCAGGATGTTTGGCCGTGGTGCCACCGATGACAAGGGACCCGTGCTTGGCTGGTTGAACGCCATCGAGGCTCACCAGAAGGCTGGTATTGACTTCCCCGTCAACCTCCTCATGTGCTTCGAGGGCATGGAGGAGTACGGCTCTGAGGGCCTTGACGACCTGATTAACGCCGAGGCTAAGAAGTACTTCGCTGACGCCGACGCCGTCTGCATCTCTGACAACTACTGGCTCGGAACCGAGAAGCCCTGCCTGACCTACGGTCTCCGTGGCTGCAACTACTACTCGGTTGAGATTTCGGGCCCCGGCGCCGACCTGCACAGTGGTGTCTTTGGTGGCACTGCCCAGGAGCCCATGACCGACTTGGTTCGTGTCCTTGGCTCTTTGGTTGATACCGATGGCAAGATCCAGATTCCTGGCATCAACGAGCAGGTTGCTGCTGTGACCAAGGAGGAGGACACTCTCTACGACGGCATTTCCTTCACCATGGAGACCCTCCAGGAGTCCCTCGGCAGCAAGACCACCATCTTTGAGGACAAGAAGGACACGCTCATGGCCAGATGGCGTTACCCTTCCCTCTCCGTCCACGGTATTGAGGGTGCCTTCTCTGCCCCTGGTGCGAAGACTGTCATCCCTGCCAAGGTTACTGGCAAGTTCTCCATCCGTACTGTGCCCAACATGGAGATCGACGCCACCAACGAGGCTGTCTACAAGTACGTCAATGAGCAATTCGCTAAGCTCAAGAGCAAGAACACCATGAAGGTCTGGGCTCAGCACACCGGCAAGTGGTGGGTTGCTTCGCCCAAGCACTGGAACTTCTCTGCTGCCGCCAAGGCCACCGAGCGTGTCTGGGGCGTGCAGCCCGACTTCACTCGTGAGGGTGGAAGGTATGAAATCCAACTCCTGTGCGCTTCTAAGTGGTTGCTAACAAGACCGCCTAGCATTCCCGTCACCTTGACTTTCGAGCAGGCCACTGGCAAGAACGTGCTTCTCCTGCCCATGGGTAGCTCCACTGACGGTGCCCACTCCATCAACGAGAAGCTGGACAAGCGCAACTACATCGAGGGCATCAAGCTCCTTGGCGCCTACCTGCACTACGTCGCCGAGGAGCCCACCGCATAAACGGACACTTGAATCTGACGAGATCTCACACCAAAATCAACTAGGAACCGCGATTTGGGCCATGCATATGCAGTCAGGTGTGGTTTCATGTAGCCGATGGCGGTCACGCTCGGCGGTCGCGCTCGGCGGTCGCGCTCGGCCTGTAGGCCGCCTATGCTGGCATGCTGTACGCGCAAACATAGCGCGGCAGTAGGCTATCAGCTAGTTCAGGTTGTTGCAGATTTGCTTCGAGTCTTCGCTGCGGGGGTCAAATCATAGGTCACGTAATCAAAATACCCAAACAAAGTCACATCAGTCATGCTCCATTTGAACTGTTTCCAGATGCCGAGGGGTATTATTATATCGTGAGGTGTCATACTGAACGTTTGGGGCGATCGTAGAATGGATCGTGTGCCTCATGTACCAGCAAGCCCAAGAATCCGAAAAACGCCGGCAGAAAGATCAAGCCAACCATGGCTGGGGATATCTCGTGAAATAAGTGTGAGAGGGGGTATCGCAGCTTCCACGAAGCTCTACTTCTTCCGCGCTGCCGTCACTCGGCGGCTTCGCCTCTTGGCCACGACCTCCGGGTCCCAGTTCCCAGAGAACAAGTCCTCGAGGTCATCCTCATCCTCGGAATCAAACACAATCTCGACGTCCTCCGCCTCTGACTCGCCCTTCTTGCCAGCGCCTTCTGCGCCGTCGACATCAGCCTCCTCGGGGTTGCTGTCGTCCTTCGCCTCGTCACCTTCCTCCTCGGACTCGTCGCCATCCTCGGAGACATGGTAGTAGTCGGCCGAGACGTCCTCCCAGCTGCGGAAGGGCACGACGCGCTCGACCTCGAGGATGAACTTGCCGACCTTGTACTTCTGGCTGAGCTCCTTGGCGTCGACGTACTTCCAGCCCAGCTTGGCGCTGCAGAGGGTGCAGGTGATGTCGGCGACGACGTGCCAGCCCGTGACGAGCTGGCGGTTCTCGCACTTGCCGATGCGGACGTTGGCGAGGGACCCGGGGCCGGCCGGGCCGTTGCTGGCCTTTGCGGCGGGCGCGACGCCGCCGGAGACGGGCGCCGAGGGGGGAGGCGTCGGCGCGACGAGGTATGCGCGGCCGTAGCGCCCCGTGAAGCCCTTGCTGACGATCTGGGAGGAGAAGGCGACGTCGCAGGAGCAGGTTGAGCAGCGGAGGGTGTCTGGTTGGGTGCGCGCCAGGGAAGGGCGGGAGGGCCTGGTCCTCGCGGGTTTTGCCGTTGTAGACAGGTTGTCGGCGGTGACGGCGGAAGTGGTTATGGCATCTTGGTATGACGGCGGTGGCGGGGGGCTGCCTGGCGGGGTCACGGTCTCGTCGGTCGTCGACGATGTTGGCGAGGAGCTCAGCGACGGCACCTGGCTCGCGTCCGGTGTCGAGGGGGAGTTCGAAGTCGGCGTCGAGGCCGAGGAAGCACGACGACGAAAGGGAATGTTGAAGCTAGGGAGGAGGTATGTCGGGAACGTGGGCCGGGAGACGACGATGTTGGGCGCCATCGTGATGTTCTTTTTTAGGGGGAGGGGGAGGGCGCCTTGCCTCCGGAGCCCGATCCGAAGGCGTTGTTGCTGTTTCGTTTCTTTGTTGACAGGATTTGCTAACCTATGCACTATGGCGCCCGAGGGGATGTTGGAACGTGAGAGAGGGCGGCGATCGTGGAGGGTCCAACCATGGTTCTTCAACACGCAGGAGTGTGTTGAAGAGCAGGACGGACGTGAGTGACACAGGGACTGGACGGTTCAAGGCGAGGAAGGCATGACTCTTTGGGACGACAAGGCTAAGGGGGTTTGTTTCCTCCTTCTGCAGAGATTGGGTTCTGCGCGGCCGGAGGGGCTGGGCTTTGGAGGGGGAGGTCATGTACAAGTGCCCCGTGTGGTGGAGGGTTGGAGGAAAGGCGCGAATGGTGGAGGAGAGCGAGGGGGGTAGAGAGAGAGGGATGCGGCACGAGACAGCGGACACGGCGGGATGGAGGGGTCTGACTACTCTCTGGGAGGGCCGGGCTGCTCGAAGGGCAAAGGTATCAAGGTAGGGAGAATACTGGTGTAACCGTGGAACCGTGTAAGCCGCGGCAGTCGGCGATTCGAGAGTGACCTGTTCCCTGGTCTTATTACCGCCCGGTTGCGCGATAACCCCCGCCTGTTTTGCGGTGAGGGACGACGTGTGTGAGATATCAAAAGGTCTGGGCGGACGTCGGACATGCGGGCACCAGATCGGGCTCCTCGTTTGCTGCGACGCAAGGCCGGAACCTGCATATGCTTCTTTTTTTCCCACCAGATCAAGCACGGGGAAAACAAGGTACGGGAAGAGGGTTGTGCAAGTGTAGCCTCCTCGCTTCCTTCCTGGAGCTCTCTGGGAGAGGATGCGAACGAAAGGCGACCACCTCTTCCTTGGAGCAAACAGTCCAGTCTCAGATGACACGGCCTCCGGAGGTGCGGGCGGCGGTCTCATTGCATGAGATGGGCGATCAGCAGCGCGACGGTATATACGGACAGGCGATTGCCTTGGCTTGAAGATGGTGTACGGTCGTCCACGTCCGGCGTCTGCTGGTCAGCCAAGGTAGGTAGGTAGCTTGACCGTCTTCCCCACCCACCACCTCTCGATTGCTGCGGTGCAGCCCGGCGTTATCGATAACGCAAGCGTGAGCCGATGAGAAGGCGGGAAAAGGTGGGGGGGGGAGGGCGGACAGTGGAAACACTTGGAGGTTGGCGCCGGCACTACGATGGACGTCTTTTGCAGCGTCAGCGTGGGTGTGTGTCACTGGACTCACAAGTGTGGATGATCACCTCATCTGGCCGCCGTCAGATGCGACCTCCAAAACCTCCAACGGGCTGGTGGGAGGGTGTCAGAGTTTGGAGGAAGGGGTCCCACCTCCATTTTTTGTAGGGTGGGAGAGACACCTGAGCGCTCAGTGTTGGAGACGGCAACGCATGATGAGAAGGCGGGGAAAGCAAGGAAGCCAACTCAACTCAAAAAAAGACACTCAAAAAAAAGCCATCTAGAATGAGCGACGTTTTGTTTCGGAATTTCGAGGCTGTTGATATTGGATGCGGGGATCGAGGCGGTGTCTTGGGCAGTTCTTGAAGCTGGGTTTCCGGGCTGGAACAGATATGGAGTTGCCTGTCTGAGGCTTTTCGCTCGGGTTCGGTGAGTGAGGGGGATCATACGGTCCGTCGTATTCGTGGCTGCTGACCGACCTTGGCCAGCGCCGGCCAGGCTCTTTCTCTCTCTCTCTTTCTCTCTCTCTCTTTCTCTCTCTCTCTTTCTCTCTCTCTCTTTCTCTCTCTCTCTTTCTCTCTCTCTCTCTCTACCGTTCACGACCGCGGTCTTATTACTTCATCCCTCACAACGTGTCACTTGATTGCGCCGCGTTGCTGACAAAGATGGACGACACACTGGCTGGTTAGTCTTAGTCGACTGTGCTGCACCAAACCGACCATCACCAGAGTGCGAAATGCCCCCATGCGACGCCGCAAGAATGCAACAACGAGCGACCTGGGCGATGACTCGCAATCAAGGAACTGTGGGGGAACCGCCGGGCATCAAAACGGTCAAGTGACCCGAACGGAAACACGGCCCCCAACCCTGCAGTCTTCCGCTCTCCACCCACTGCGTCCTGGCTCCCATGGCATTCGAGGGGGCATATTGATGATTGGCATGGCATCCTTCCCCATTTCCTGTTTTGCTCGGGTGGTGAGCAGGGACCCAACCGTCGTCGCGCCATCTTCCGGGCCCTGGCCTGTCACGATTACACGGCCGAGGGCGCGGGAGTGGCCTCCGACCATGCCGGGCGCCGGGGACGCACACATAATCGGGTTGGCATTGCATCAACGGCCGAATGGTTTTACTCAATGTGTACGCAACACGACGGGACGGCGGACGTCTGCGATAGAGGGATGACGAAGGGCGTCTCGAGATTGGGGATGGAATGCTGACCCAACGGCAAACCCTAGCTGTTCTGATGATTTCGACCTGCAGTTTAGTTATCTGTCCCTGAAGCGATAATCAACAGCCTGGGTGGGTGCTTGTGAATCCATTTGTCCGAGTTCCTTGCCCCGACCGAGCTACAGCTCATAGAAACGGACGAACCGGGACACGAGAGGCAAGATTACTCATTTTCGTGGAATCCATCACCATGCGGGAGGCAAACACTGTGATACTGTATGAGGCATCACCGTGGACAAGAGGCAGAGCAGCACACCGTTCCCATCCAGACAGGTCGATCCAAACGCTGGGTTGGTGCTGGTGCTGGCGCACTGCGGGGCTGGGCTGGGTTTGGAGCTGTCCACGTGCATGCAAAGTGCGTCCCACGGCCTTGTTCGATTGGCAGACGCCCGCAGACAGCATGCCAAAGTGCCAAGCGCCGCGCCGCCGGACCCGGATTGGGAGCGTCCACCCGACTTTTGCTGATTGCTGGCGGGAGTCGAATGGAGGGACGGGACGGCCGCTGCTGCCAGTCCCATCTCACTGGCCCGGAAGCAATCGAGGCAAAACGGGACACATGGAGTTATTGGAAAACTAGAGACGAAGAGGGTGAGGACATGCCAACAGCGGCCATGCATTGCGAGCCTGGAATCTGGAGAGGCCCGTCGCCCACGGGCAGCGCAGGCCAATGCAATGCAGCCCAAGAGAAAACGTGCTCGACAGTGCAACATGGACGGCGCGCATTGCCAATGGGGGGCTCCAGCCGGTTTCGTCAGCCTAGGCCGGTCCCCTCGGCGCCCCCCATCGCTGAGACCTCCAAGCGGGAACAATGAGCACGCTGGGACTTTCTCCAGGACGCACCTGACGATGTTGATCAACGACAAACGAGCAGAAGGAAAGGGACCCTGAAGATGGGGATTGAGTAAACTTTCAAACGCCGAGCGCCAGAAGGATGAGTCGAGAGTTTTGTGTTTGACTGGACGACTGGGAAGCACGCCAAGACGTCGAGGTGGAAGCGTGCAGTGTGCATTGGAGAAGGAGACATGGATCCGCCGTGGAAAGGAAAGGGTGGGGAACAGCCACGGCTGATTATGACTGTTTCTGAGTGGTCCCCTTCTCCTCATCTCCCCTCCACTGGTGGGCTTTTTGGGTGGTCGCCCCCCTCCCTTGGGGCAAGCCCCCTTGGCGGCCTTTGAGTGCAGCGTTGGGCTGTGGTTGCGCTGCGGCAAGCGCCTGCAAAGACCTGCTGCACCGTGGTCCCCTTGAGTTGGGTTCTCCGCCACGCTAGACGTTTCCACACTTTCTGAGCAATTCGGGCGTGCCGCTGGGTTTTTATTCACCGGTCGCCCGCCGCGCTGACCTTTTCCATGTCTTGCTCCTATTCCCCCATCGCTTCACCGCCGATATATCTGACTTCACCCGCAACAACCGCCGCCCACAAAGAAAAAAAATTCAAACGACCGTCATTCTTCGCGCTCACGCTACCCAACACCAAGCAACCGATCACCATCGACAGCCTCGTCAGCTAGACACAACACGCAAAACTCAATTCGTTCGAATCCACTCCACCTCCATCACCATCGTCGCTACCTCAATCCGCCTCACTTTTTGCAGAAAAGTTCCGCCACCAATCAACACCCCATCGACGAACGGTTCCGAATTCCCGAGAACCGACTCAATCCCCAATCCCAAGACCACCACAAAGTTTCCAGCAACCAACCCCGAGAAATCAATCGCAATGGCGCCCATGAATCAGCAGAGTAATTACTCCAGTAGTAATTATGGTGAGGCCATTGTCCGTCAGGCCAATGTCCTCGCCAGCTGCTACATTGTCGATTCCGCCGCGACTCTTCGCGGTCTCCACTACTGCACTACCGGGGCCGCAGGTATGTAGCATCCTTCCATTCCCTCGTCCATGTCCCATTCCACGGCACATGATCATGTCTCTACTCCCCCCCCTCCCCCCACGCAAGCCTATCTTCAGCCTCAATCTCCTAGACAAAACGCCGATCGGCCGGTTTGTCTCTCCTTCTCCGTCATCTCCACCCCCCCTGCATCCTCGCTGCCGAACCCGAAATCCTGGAAACACCGAGGCTGACGTTCGCTATCAACAGGGGCCGAGTGGTATTCCTGAGGTCCCCTCCTCAGGATTACCATCTCCTCCGTCAAGTCCCCCCCTCGCGGCTATCACGGCGTCCAACGAGCTCGCGCTGCTTCCCAAGGCCAGCAGCAAGCGTCGCGACGCCGTGCCCGGCAAGCGAATTAGCCGTCGAGGGGGGGCGGCGCTCTCGATCAGGGAAGAATGTGAAAGGTTCTTTTGCGAGTCCATGAGGGCTGTGTTCCGCGGTGAGACGGACACTGGCCCCCGTGGCTCCGGCCTGCATCAGGGTGTTTACAACAATAACAACAACAATGGCAGCACGAACGCAACAATGCTGCAGACTCCGCCGCCGGACGAGGACCTCGCCGTTCAGCCGCACTCCTTTGGGGGTCGGTGCGGGGTCGCGGACGGGAACCCCATGGCGTCCTCCGCCCCGGCCCCGGCCACGGCGTGGTTGGAGGTGTGGGACTTTGCCGGCGGTGCGAGCTTCCGGGCCTTTGTGGCGGACGACGGGACCGAAAAGTCCCTGTTCGCCTTGTTTGACAGGAACGTCATCGGACGTGACCTGAAGCCAGCGTACGTTCCTCTTTCCTTCGGGCTTTACCCCTTTTCGTTGGAGCAATGTAACTGACGTGTTCTCCCCCAGGCTCATGGCGCTGATGGAGTTGGTCGACGGACCCCTCGACTGCCAGCACCTGGTCGTCTGCATCGACCGGGGCATCGAGGAGGAGGACGCGAAGTCGCTGATGAAGAGCCTGCAGTGGGTCGGCTTCGAGCTGACGACGCTGGACCACTGGGCCCGCGACGTGGACGTAACGAGCAACCAGTGGCTGTTTATGAGCATGGAGATCTAGCATTACCCGGACCCTCGTCCGTTCGCGTTTTGTCTTGGGTTCTTTTGGGTTCATGGGCTAGGCAGTTTTGGGAGTCCTCTTTTTTTTTTTTTACGTGTTCCTTCGGCTTCGTCGTGGAGTTTTCCCTTTTTTACGGTTCAACTCTCTGCTTTTGTCCGCCGTTCGGCTTCCGTGTCTTAACGTCCTTGACACGGCTTCTGCCACTTGCCCCGTTCTTCTCTTCTTTGCGTACAGAAACAGCTCAGGCTCATGACACCACCAGCATGGGAACGGGAAAAGGGGTCACCGTCAAACAAACCAAAAGCATCAACCAGAAATGGGATCTCAGTCTCGTGTTTCCATGGTATTTTCCTTTTCTCTCTCCTGTACCTGTATTCGAGAGTCAAAAAGTCGGTGGGCTGTTTCCGCTTCTCCCTTTCCTCACTCGGTCATGGAGTTTATCATTGCCGTTGGGGGGATTTTCTCGTTTCTTTTTTCTCGGATCGCTTCATGGGATTGCTTTTCTCGGGCTTCTCGGGATGGTCTCTTTTTGTTCTTCACTTTGGGATTGGGAGGAAACAGGTTGCAACAATGGTCTGGCTATGGGATGTTGACGCATCCTATCTCTATAATCGGACGTGTACGCATCACAACTGAACTCCAGGCTGTCCGTAACACCACAATCAAAAAGTCGAAACTTTTAAAACGTTGTCTTCTTTTTCTCTTTCAAATGCAGTGCTCATACCTTTGTCCCCCGATTTTGCTGACGAAATGTATCGTTTTGAACATGGTGCCGTAGGTGGGTTTATACACTCTCCTCGAACTGCCTCACCTTGAGCCCCTTTTCGCTCAGGAAATCCTTGACCTGCTTGACCGTGTACTCGCCACGGTGGAACATGCCCGCGCCCAACGCGGCGTCCGTCGTCGTCTTCTCAAACACCTCCTCAAAGTGCATCGGGTGCCCCGCGCCGCTGGATGCGATGACGGGGATCTTGACCGCCGCCTTGACCTGGGAGATGAGCTCGAGGTCGAAGCCGCTGTTGGTGCCGTCCTTGTCGATGCAGTTGAGCAGGATCTCGCCCGTGCCCATGGCCTCGACGGCCTGCGCGAGCTCGACGACGTCCATGTCGCGCGTCTCGCGGCCGCCCTTGATCGTGCACGCGTACCAGCAGTATTCCTCGCCCTTGGGGCCCGGGGTCGCCGTCTTGATGATGTTGTGCCGCGTCGCGTCGGGCTTGGGCACGTACACGCGCTTCGGGTCCACGGAGACGACGACGGCCTGGTTGCCGTAGGCCTTGGAGATCTGCTCGATGGCGGTGTTGCCGAACAGCTTGCGGCCCGCGCCGTAGTACTCCTCCGCCGCGAGCACGGCGTCAGAGCCGATCGAGACCTTGTCGGCGCCGGACTTGAAGTACATGGTCGCGATCTCGAGGGCCGAGACCTTTGTGCCGTCCGTGTCGACGGTGTCGCGGATGCCGCCGCCGACGGTCAGCGGCACGAAGACGGTCTCGGAGGTGCGGCGGAGGATCTCGAGCATGGGCACGTCGGCCAGTGGGCAGTCGCGGAAGCTGGTGATGTTGAGGAAGGTGACCTCGTCGGCACCCTGCTCGTAGTAGCGCTGCGCCATCTCGACGGGCTTGCCGAGGTTGCGCACGTTGTTGTCTTCGCCCTTCTCGCGCACGTCGTACTGGTCGCCCTTTGTCACGACGAGGTCGCCCTGGTCGTTTGTGCGCACATCGAGGCAGGCGATGACACGGCGTGTCAGGCCATCCTGGAAGGGGACCGCCTCGGCGGACGGCGTGATGACGGCGTTGCCGCCAGCCAGGGCCGCGGCGCCGGAGCCGTCAAGGAAGGCGCGGAGGCAGCGCAGGCCCGCGGCGCCCGACTTCTCTGGGTGGAACTGCGTCGCAAAGATGTTGCCCCTGGCGAGGGCGCCAACGAAGGTCTCGTCGCCGTAGGTGCCCGTCGCGACGGTCCAGCCCTGGGCCTCGAGCTCGCCGCGGATGTAGGGGTACTTGTACGTGTGGACGTAGTAGTACTTGGAGTCCGGGCGGAGACCGTAGAGGCTTGCGCCGCCCGTGTTGGCGCTGTTCCAGCCGATGTGGGGGACGGACTTGTCGGAGGACTCGAAGCGGTCGAGGCGGCCCTTTGCGACGCCGAGGCCGGGGACGTCGGGGTCCTCGGCCGAGCCCTCGAAGAGAGCTTGTATACCGACGCAGATGCCCATGAAGGGCTTGCCTGAGGCGATGTGGGCGGAGATAGCGGGCAGGAAGCCGGCTTGGGCGAGTTGGGAGAGGCAGTGGCCGAAGTGGCCGACGCCGGGGAGGATTAGTTTCTGGAAGGGCAGTGGTGATTAGCTTTGGACAATTGGTTACAAGGTACCGGTCGACAATGACATACTTCTGCTGAGGGAACATCTTCGGGTTTCCTAATCCACTCGACTTCGTAGCCGACCTTCTCGATGGCGTTCACCAAGCTGCGAACGTTGCCCGCGACGTAGTCCAGCAGGTGGACCTTTGGCATGGTGGGCAAACTGGTTCGCGGTTGATCGGGAGACGGGGTATATAATGAACAGAATGGAATACAAGTCGAGCTTCGGAACGAATGGAATGCGCCGTTATAAGAAGCGTCGCTCGCGGGGGAATGGGTGAATCAGTGAGTCAAAAGGTGGGATGTGCTGGTCCGCCCGTCACTCGGAGTCATTGCAGGGGAAATTTACTTGCGATAGCGGGGCAGAGGGGTTGTGAGCAACACTGAGAAGACCGTACGCAGTGCCCCGCATCTCACCGGGAGAGGCCCCTTCCCCTGTTCAATTGACCGTTGCCCTGTCGCAAGCCGCCGCCGAATTGACTGGGGCAGCAGCTTCCTGGAACGGGAAATCTGCTTCAATTAATCTGATCGATCATCCTCAAATTTTCTACACTGCAACCACCCTTCTGAAGATGGGCATGGCGATTGAACCCGGAGCTCCCTGACGCATTCACTACTTCGCTTTGGGTGATCTGAACTCTGGATTCTACACCGAATCGAACCAAATGAACGAATTCCATCATTCGGCCGGAGTCTTCTTTCACAGATCGATGCAGTAACATGGCGACCAACGCGCCGACGTCCTCAGTTGCGCCGGTGATGGCAGCGACCGCTCCTGCGGACCAACCACCCAAAGCACCCACTAAGACCGATGATGGCGATGAATCGGAGTGGGAGTATGAATACTCGACCACTGAGACCGAGGTAGGGCAGTCGTGACACCCGCGGCTCGAGGGTGCAATTGCTGATATACCCAGACATACTACCTGACTGTCGACCTCTCGATCCCCCAGCTCCTACGTCGGAAGCGAAACGCACCGGTCTCCGGCCGGGGGGGATATCACTACAAACACTGGGCCGGCCCTCACCGGAAACCTGACGAGCCGAAACACCACCGCATTCTCTCAGACGACGAGAACGATGACGAGCCTACGGCCGAGCCTGAGGAAGACGAAGAAATGGACCAGGGCCAGATGGATCCGAACGCAGACAGCTTCGACGCCGACTTCGAGTCTGACCCAGCTGCCGACATACAGATCCTGGACCTACACTCCGACAAACCCATGTTCGCATACAAGGGGAAGGTTTTTGAAGGGCAGTGGTCGCGCAACCTGGGCACAGAGGTCATCTTCACAGAGCACGACGCGGAAGACCCCATTCCAGCCCTACGACACCTTCCGGGCGGTGTGGACATGCTCGCGGCCAGCTGGTCACGCATCAATACGACGGAGAGGCGGCTGGAACCGAAGCATGAAGCGGCAGCCAAGGACGACCCTTTGAAAGAAATCAGGAGGCAACACGGAATCCACATTCCCATCACAGCAGATAAGACGGGCGAGCGAAAACGACAAACAAGGTTTTTGGAGAATCTCATGGCGCTGAAGGTTAAAAGGGGCGAAAAGGACGAAGTGACGGTGTACGCGCATGCAGCTCCGAAGCAGATCAACGAAGGCACGAACAGTCGAAGGAAAAGACGGAAGCCGTTGCCGGACGGCATGCTGAAGAAGCGTCGAGGCCGCGGAGGCGGCGTCCGCGGCAGAGGCGGCCCGTCGGCGATGGAGGTCGGTTTTGACAGCAAAGCAGAGCCAGGCAGCACAGCCGAGGCTGCTGCTCTTGGAGACGGAATCTTGTCTACGCCTACGCCAACAGCATGGGCAGACATGGGTGAGCAGGCCGAAATAGCGGACACGGCTGCGGGCCCGAACGACGATGACGAAGCAAGCGAGAACGACACCGACGACTACGAGGATGGTGGTGACCTGGAATAGGCAATTTGAGAATACGCCCTCCAATCTAAAGATGAAGCGCATCTAATCGGCCAAACAAACTTTGCACCCGCGACTGATCTTGCGAATCCTACAAGTAGTCCAGTACCAGCTTGGCCAGTTGAGACCAAGAGAGGCAGGCCACTTTCCAATAGGGCAATGCCTCGGATGAGACGATGAAACTGGGTGACGCCGTTACGAGGCTTGAGGGCCTCTTGTCGCCGGGCACTCCTAGGTTGGCACATGGTTTTGTGGAGAAACCTGCATGGAGGCATGATGTGGTCAGGTTGAAGTGAGTCGGGGAAACCGTTGGGCCGGGAGAAAACCTCAACATCACAGGAACCCCGACGACTGCACCTACGCAGTAGAGTTGACGAAGTACCACAGTGTGATCATCCGGAAGTCTGCAACGCCTGCGGCGTAGGATGCGCCAAAGCGCCCGCCTCTGTATGAGAAGTGCATATATTGGGGGACCGTTTTGCAAAATCCCATGAGAACGAGGGAATATTCTCCGGAGATGAAATAAAATAAAAACCCTCAAAAATGGAGGCACTTCCTCTACTACTTACATAATAGTTCGCGGATGCCGGCAGATGGTTGAGCCCTGCGTGTGCAAAGTAATCCCGGCGTGTCACTCTCGAAGCAACCCACACACGAACCCACTGCCAGCTCACATACAATCTCTTGAATGGATAATGCCGCTCGTGATGGCTACAGGGATCGCCTGATTGCGGCGCTGCAAACACTCAGCGATGGGTGGAGGGCAGGGTCAGCGGTGCAACGAACGGGACCTGGCAAGCCGCAAGCCTGGCTCCTCCTCGTGGGAATCTGCAGGGTTCTGGTTGGTCCCGCAGATCTGAACCCTCCGCATGAGGCACCTAGAACCTTACCGCATTCTTGCCAAGCTGCGAGGAGCGATACCTGCCTTATCGAGGTGCGTCCCGCAGAAAGGCATGTACCTCTCCCCGCCCTCTGCTCTGTTCAAGGAATACAGATCCCCTTTCCCTTGGTCGGGTGGCGGGCTGCATCAACGGCATCCAGCCAGTGGGACGTCCACCCGCACCCTCCAATCCCTCTGATCCCTCCCAGGCCCAGTCCAGTCCGTCCCTGATTCCCTGCTGCGGGCTGCTGCCGCTGTCGCTCTCACCGTCGCCCGCGCATCCGCTAGGTTCCGTCCAAAACCCAGCCCAAAGCTTGCTGCAGTCCTTCCCTTTCTTCCTCGTCCTCATCTCAGTAAACTTTCCGCGATCAAGACAACCCAAAACACCCAAAACACCGTCCAAGGGGTCTCAGCGTTCCGCCGACCATGCATATCCGCTCGCACCTCCCACCTTCGACGTCCCTGTAGCGGTTTACACCTGGTGATGCTGTACGAGACCCCGCTGGCTTCCGCAAGACGTGCCGGCTTCCCGAAGCCCCTCCGAGCAATCATCACTCAGCCTCCGTAGCCACGAACACCATATTACCAGTCGACGCGGCCCAGTCCCGCCCCTCGACTGCCTGTCTACTCACGAAACACATCCTAACCTGCGCGGCCCGGAGCCAACACGACCATTCCGATGTATTACCTACGCCGCATCACTATCCTTCTCGCCCTGCTGGCCTCCGTCTCGTTCCTGGCATGGTTTCTGCCTCGATACCTCAATCCGAGCCCGCCAGACCCCGCCAAGCAGCGCGAGGACAAGAGATGGGTTAACAGCAGTCCCTACTGGCTCGACCGTCAAGCCTGTCGATGGCTGAGTCTTTGTGGTGTTCATCATCTCTCATGGGACCCTGCCTCTCTCTTCCCCTACAAGAACGACTCCGACGCGGGCGACTTGCGCCTAGAGCTAAGATCTCTCGATGGACGACACTCCGGCTGGGAGACAGCTTCCCAGAAGCGGTCGCCGCGGGATGACAAGGAGGAGAGGCGGAAGATTCTGAAAGAGATCCCCGGCTATGTTCTCGAGTATGCGCCGCTCGTCCACCTTTACTCAGGCGAGAACTTTTGGCCCTCCGACATCGCCGAACACATTCGACACATGACGCCCTACCTGGAACAAGAAGCTTTGAACCGCTCTCTCGTTCTGTCGGACCTGCATACACTCAACCAGGAGGACGGCATGGTCTACCTTACTAGCGACGACGACGTCGAGCAGAGACCCGAGTGGCTGCACAGCCACGTTGGCATTCCGGAACCCTGGAACGATGAGGGGGATGACGACGAAAATGATGGCAACGACAACAATGATCGCCCGGCTGAGAGCCCTGACCGGCCGCGACCTCCCACAGAAGACACGACGTGGTTCGACGTATCTCGCGATCACCCTGTTCACCGCATCTCGGACCCTCGTCGCCTAGCCCCACAATTTGCACCCTCATCCGCTCGCGCCGGCGACTTCCATCTCCGTCGCCGAAACCAGGACCAGAAGCCGATTCCCGATACGCCAACTCACAAGCCCGATCAGGAAGGCTATTCCAAGGCTCCCGCCGTCCTCGTTCTCGTTGACAAGGGCTCCGGCATCATCGACGCATTCTGGTTCTTCTTTTACTCGTACAACCTTGGTCAGACAGTCCTGACAATTCGGTTTGGCAACCACGTCGGTGACTGGGAGCACTGCATGATGCGCTTCGAGAATGGCGTGCCCCGTGGCATTTTCTTCTCCGAGCACGAAGGCGGACAGGCTTACACTTACAACGCCGTTGAGAAGCGGGGTGTTCGCCCAGTCATCTACTCCGCCGTCGGATCTCACGCCATGTACGCGCAGGCCGGCGACCACCCCTATGTGCTACCCTTCGGCATGTTGAAGGACGTCACCGACAAGGGCCCTCTCTGGGACCCGGCGAAGAACGCCTATACTTACTGGTACGATTACGTCCAGGACTTGGACGAGGACCTCGACCTCGACCTAGATGACGAAGTCGACGTGGCTAGCGGCCACCGGAAGGACAACCCCGCCAGTCTAGTCCCAACGGCTGAAAACCCCGACGCGCCAACGTCATGGTTCCATTACGCCGGTCCTTGGGGCGACAAGCTCTATAGTCTTGCCGACATGCGCCAATGGCGTCTTTTCGCCCAGTATCATTACGTCTCTGGGCCTTTGGGGCCCAAGTTCAAGCGTCTTGATCGCGAGAAGCTATGTATCACCAGCCGCTGCCGGATTCTTGACAGTCTGAAGCCTGGACAGACTTGGTATAGTTAGACGGGTTATTGAGTAATTGGAAGAAAGGGGCTGGTGAAGAAGAAATCCTTACAGGAACTGTCTCCCTTTCGTTACGATGCTCACCCTGCGAAGATACAAACACACGACGACGCTCTTTCGATGACTACATGTTGATAAATTTTCTTCTGCCACGAGAGGGCGTCGACTAAGGCGCTTGGATATTGGAGTTTTGCGGTGCTTTTTTTGGACAAGCCTGGGCTTGATACCCTCAAACCAAATCTCAACTAGACGACATTTAAACTTGACTTTCCACCTAATCGATGTCATGTACGTGATGTGATTTCTACTGGCAACTGCTTGTAGCACCAACATTGTCGTCGCTTATGGACAGGTTGTTGGGCAGTCGAGAGAAGGGCGGTCATTGCAAGTGGTTGGTGGCTGACCGCGGCTTCGTAATTGACTCTTGAAATAATCTCGGTGCTACACCTGCTCTTATTCTTGCTGCTGCTGCTGTCTTTGCTGATATTCGACGAACGCTCGATGTTCCTCAACATCGCCGTTGAAGGTTGCGTCAACTGCGTCCCTTGGCGTTTTCTTCTTGCTCTTTTCAAACATCCAGCACCTGCCCTTGTAGGCTGTCTAAAAGACTAGATTGGCTCCCTCCAGGGCCATCATCGTACTGAATTGAAGCAGTCGTAGAGCATTCCCAGGAATCGGCCGTGGCCGTCCAGTCAGTTGCAAAGAACGTAAAGGCGACAGACAACATCCAGCAATGAGCACCACGCAATGTGTATAAATTTCTAATCGGGGTTCACTCAGATCATGAGCTTCCATTTCGCACAGGATGATTCCTGGACTCCAACTAACTTAAACTCGCCACACGTGTGGTATTCCAGATCCTCTATAAACTCACTTATCGAGTTACGTGTAGGTCAGGCTTGATCTTCCTGTCGCGACCAACAGCCCGAAAGAGGCAACACAGAGCCGCAAATCCTAAAACGAAGATATTGAGAGAACCGACTGACTGTACACATGAAGGTGCATTGCCCGTGGTACCTGTAGCACGGTTATCCGTGTTTGTGTTTACAGCCGCATTCCCAGAGCGGTCTTGATAATAAAAGTGCTTCGAGTCACCCGTGCATCTTCCCACTGTGGTTGGCTGGAACCCCTTTCCTGGAGGCATATAAAGCTGTCCAACATTTAGGTAATTTTATGGTCATTCTGTTGTCGAGCACCATGCATTGGTATATTAACACACTTTGTCAAGCCCGTCAAAGAAAATCTCACACAGCGTGGCCGAGGTGGTGTTTGTGCGGTGTAGATAGTATCGTGCGAAGAGTACTGCGGATTGGCTGTTCGCATAGAATATACGATGCTCGGGACTAAAAGGTGACTCAATTCAAACAGAATGAAGCCACCTAGCCGGCCCACCTGCTTTCATTTCTCACAACCCTAACGCTGTCTCGTCCGTGGACTCTACCATCTGCGTGAACCAAGAAAATCTCTTCATGTTACTGGATAAAGGGGTTGTTGAAGTTCTTGTTGGATGAAGAGTTGGGAGTTCAGCATTATTTTGATGTTGCCGTAACCGACAGCACTCAAAATTTCAACAGGGTTTTGAGGAATTTACACGCGATTGGTACTTGCGGTTCAAAGTTGTTTGCATTGAAAGCTATGATACATTGGATTTAGACAGGAGTTCGTTCTGCCCTTTTCGTCATACAATTTCAATAACTAGTTAATATGCAACATAAAAACATGACTAAGTCAATGGAAGCTTATAGTTGCCTCATAAAATTTCGGAAAATACAATGTGCCATAGCAGTCAAGCAGTGTATCACACATCTTTTTCGACTCGTTCTCGTCGACTGATACACCCGACTATGGGAAACGGCGTGGTCCTCACTCGCATAAAGGCTGAGTGGAAGTCGGAAGGAGACATATTAACCAGGATCCACGAGTGCGGTATAGATAGCTAACTCTATGTTTTTGTTCGTTACACCTCTCTCACCATCGTGTTTTTTTACTACGCAACATCTGTCACAGTCTAATCTGAGGCTGTCTAGAGCAATCCCACGGTCACTGCTTGCACTTGGACGTTGTCACCAGTTATTGTCATGACCTCGCTGATTCCACTCATCATCGAACGTCATGGACGGAAAATTCAAAAACCGTTACTATCTATCAGTAGCCTCATTCATACAGCTCGATGCCTTGTACGCATAGTCATTACGCCCTCGTTGCCAAATCACAGCAATTGGGATGGACAGGAAGCGGGATTTTGAACACCGCCAAAACACGAGCCTTGAACTGGCATCATTCATCATCCGACGTCTTTACCATCACCCTGACGACCGATAAAAGGCCAGGATCCAGCAATGATCGTCCCACAGACAAGGCACCCCATCAGCTGCTAGTGGACTTGAGCGTCTCTAGCCTAGGTACGTTCAAAGTTGCGCAATCCTCCGAAGCAAAATATGGAACCTCGATAGACAACATTTAGGTTGTCCACTTCTCCGCACTTGGTTTTACAGCGGACTTACCGTAGCACATCGGTAGCCGATGTGATACTCTTGTGCTCACAGGTCCGAGTGACTGTCTATCAACTTGATGAATATTGATTCGTTGTGTGTTTCCCAGATGTTGGGGTGAACTCCGCCCGTTTCCTGTCATTCTGGGCCCGCAGCGGTGCTGTTCTGCGGGGCGTAACTCCGCGTGCATATTCCGCATGGCGTCCCAAAGTCCGCAGAATTGCTCAGTCATGTTTAGACTTATCGACGAATCTCGTTTCAAGTAATCAATAAAAGGCCGCAGAGAATCGGTGAATTAGTCTTTGAACAAACCATTAGTTAGCGAATCCATCTTCTCACACTTACCACGCAATTACTCCCGCTGACCTCTCACCATGGCTTCTCTTACCAATCCTGCTGTCCCTAAAGGGTCAACCATTTTGGTCACGGGCATCAATGGCTACCTTGGTTCACATGTTGCAGATCAGTTTCTCCAGCATGGCTACAACGTCCGTGGTACCGTTCGTGACGTCAACAAGAGCAACTGGCTCTGCAACCTATTCGAGGGAAAGTACGGCAAGGGTCGATTCGAGCTTCTGGCGGTACCAGATATTAGTGCTGAAGGAGCATATGATGAGGTGGTGAAGGGTGCGTCCCCTTTCGATGTGTCTCCATTCAAATGCAACCCAGGGCTAATCGTTGTGAATAGGCACGTCTGCATTTATCCACGTTGCCGCTGTCGTTGGGCTGAACCCTGATCCAAACCAGGTCATCCCAATTGCCGTTTCAGGCTCCCTGAATGCCTTGAAAGCTGCTTACTCTGAGCCCGGAGTCAAACGCTTTGTCTTGACTTCCTCATCGTCAGCGGCACTGCCCTCAGGTTCCGAGGCCTATAAGCAACCCCACGTCATCACGCAAGATTCTTGGTCTGAGGACGGCGTCCAGCCGGCTTGGGCGCCTCCGCCGTACACACCGGAACGTGCCATGGCCGTCTATAGTGTCAGCAAAGCCGAATCAGAGCAGGCGGTCTGGAAGTATCACAAGGAGCATCGGCACACACGCCCGGACCTGGTTGTCAACTCGGGTACGTTGATGTTCCAAACCTCTATTGCTTGGACGATAAACTGAGTTTTTCCTTTAGTTCTGCCAAACGTGAATTTTGGCAAGTGTCTGGATGTGGCGAACCAGGGGTACCCTTCAAGTGCAGGATTGATCTTTGCCCTCTGGCAAGGTGTTCAGGTTCCAGACTTTATAGCACAGCCTCGTAAGAGCCCCCTTGAGAAGCTTCGTCTTTATACTGACTCTTGGCCAGATTACTTTGTTGATGTCCAGGATACCGGCATTATTCACGTTGCAGCGGCCCTTCTACCGGACGTCCAAGACGAGCGCATCTTTGCGTTTGCAGAACCGTACAACTGGAATAAAGTGCTAGGGATCTTGCGCAAGCAAAACCCGGACCATTCATTCCCCGATGATTTCGAAGGCAGCGTGTACCCGCATACCATAAAGCCCAGGGACAGAGCAGAGCAGTTGCTGAAGAGCATGGGTCTCCCAGGATGGACTTCCTTGGAAAACAGTCTTCTGAAGAACACAGAACAGTTGCGCCAAGTTGAAGCCTAATCGGAGCCAAAGAGGGAACGAGAGAAGTTTCTCAGTTATACAGCTATCTCACGTAGTCTACAATAGGAAACAAACATAGCCACAGGTGTCTTTTGTGCCTGCGCAATACGACAGTCATCTACTCAACAGAAACTACCGTGATGTGGCGAGAGTTCCTGGCAGCCAGACTGTCGGAATATATGGGTATTGGCTCTTGGTCTCTGTGCGACGAATTCAATTATGATTTTGGCCTTACAACCTGTGAAGCTCCTCGCAGACCATGATCATCCCTTGCTTGTTAGCGTGCCGATAGATAGCCAGGAACGAACCTGCTAGTGAAGATGTGTGTTCCCGTACCCACCTCGCTTGCCCTGACCTATCATACCAAACCCCTGTTATATAGACTCTCTGTGTCCGTTCAGGGAGATGGAACCGGCTTCCAACTTTTCGAAAGTATCATCATCGTGCCCGAACCCGATAAGCCCTACTCACCGGGCCGGCAGCCAGAGTGAAGTGACGTTGGAAGACCATGAGAACAACTTCCGCCCGGTTTCCCACCACGGGATTATGGTTGCTCACGATTCCATGAACTGACAAAGGGAGGGTTCTGGACAAACTCTGTTTCCTTGGTTCCCGGCTCATCCCGCCATCACTGCAGCCTCAACACGGCAACCTCGCTACTCCACCGAATACTCCGGCTTCACTCCATCCAGTGTCCCTACACTTTTAGAAAGCCCACTTCAAGCAAAGGGACTTGCCGGGAGGGGACCGCTGCTGAAAGCTGATGGGTCGCCCGTCCTGGGGCGCCTACCCGAACGAGGAACCGCCGGGGGCCGGCACCCGAGCTCGAGCGCAACCGAAGTTAAGCCTTGGGCCGCATGGATGCGCATCGTCTGCAGCATGTCCAGATCCAGGGGCCAAAGTGTGAATGCCGGGCAACCACCGAGACATCCCCATAGCCAACCCAATCTCTTCAACGAGCATTCACACGGCTCACGGCGGCGGCTGTCGCATTCATTCCGACAACAATCGGCCCTTCCGACTCCCGGAATCAACTTTTACCTAAACCCCATGTCCACGGGCCTGCAAAAAACCAAAACACTGGCAACCCCCCCCCAAAAGCCCCTAAGCAACGGCATGTGATTTCTAATCAACCCCTCCGTTTTACCCCTCCATCCTCCATCGTCGGGTCTCCCGCAAAACCGCGCGACGCCACGCGCAGCGGAGGGGCAGGGAAACCGCGCGAAAAAAATCGCAAAAGCAACGGGTGAAAAATCTCCAACCCCACCCGAACCGCAAATACTGAACCACATGCCGCGCGCCCTTCGCACCGGCGCAGTTACCATACCTTATTCTCCCTCTCTCTCTTCCCTACCCGCCCGTCGCATTCTACACGAGAAATCCTCTTCTCGGAAACGTCCAATCCCCATTCTCCTCTTTCTAATGTTGACGTGATCGAAACTTCACCAGCGGAGCCCCTTCATTGGATAGACCGGACCAATCCCCCCCGCCGCCGCCGTCGACGCCGGGCTGAGCCGCAACTTGCCTTTTCCATACTTACCACTTTAACGCCCATACAAGGGCTTCTCATTCGACCGCCCAGCTATTGCGCAATCGCAAGGCGCTGAAGAAACCCCACGCGACAGCGAACCCGTAACCGCCCACCTGTTCGCCTTGTTTTCCCTTGCATCGTGAGCCAAGGCCCCTGGTCTGACGTCTTGTCACATTCTCCCTCCCCTCCAAAAGGCACCCCTCCCGAGCCGTAGAGGTTATCGTCACAGCTGGAAGTCGGATGTGCTGAGGGGCATCGTCGACTTCACCTCCGCCAGCACATCGGTCTGACAACGGCCCTCACCACACTGCCTCGTCGTCGTGTCAATATCCCGCTAGAGTCTTCTCGCGGCGTTTGCTTCGTAACTTCGTCATCGTCGAGACGCCGATCACCGGCAAAACCCGGCCGTAGCCGCAGCCGCCATCACACCCCGCCTAAAACACCAGAGCAACCGCATCAACCACCATGGGTCTCCTGCAAGTCGCCGCGCACACTCTTTTTGATATCGCATAGTCTGAACGGGGTCCTAACAACTATCGCAGAGCTCTGGGAACGGCCTTGGACTGGCCTGACGCGAAGCAGCGCGCCGGACAGGTTCGGGAGTGGGGCATTAAGGTTTGAGACCCTTCCTCTGGTCACGCTGTGCACTAGACTTGGCTGGCTTAGTGAGGAGCGTCCCACGTGCTGATGCTGCCCTGTAGCAACTCCTAGAGATATGGAACAAGGCAAAGAGCAAGGAGCGCGACGCCATGCTCTGGGGAGACGAGGTACGTAAGATGCGTTGCGGCTCGTGGGGTGAAGCACTTCATGAGTCGTGCCTTATATGAGCCCCTGTTGTAACCAATCTGCAGGTCGAATATCTGGTCGTGACCTACTCAAAGGACGAGCCTAAAGTCCGCCTCTCCCTCAGGCAGGCCGAGATTCTCACAGCGCTCGCCGAGAGCCCCGATCTTGCCAAAGAAGGCGGCTGCGTGCCCGACTTGCAAGATGTTGCCAGGAAGGAATCGTGCGTCCCCCCCCCTCTCGTCCTTCACACCCGCCTGTCTTGTCCAGGCACTGTGAGCATTGAAAGACCTGTCGACTGACCAGGCCAGAGCCGTGACCCTCCCCGTCTTCCACCCGGAGTTTGGCCGCTTCATGCTCGAGGCGACCCCCGGCAAGCCGTGGGGCATCGGCTTCAAGGAGCTCCTCGGCGTCGAGCCCGACATGAAGCTCCGCCGCAAGATCGCAAAGGACCACATGCACGCCAACGAGTACCCCATCACCCTCACCACCTTCCCGCGCATCGGCTGCCCGGGCGACTTCACGGAGCCCTACTACCCGCCCTCCGGGCCCAAGCTCCGCTCCCAGTTCGTCCCGGACGAGATCGCGAACCCGCACATCCGGTTCCCCACCCTCGCCGCCAACATCCGCTGGCGCAGGGGCCGCAAGGTCCAGGTCAACGTGCCCGTCTTCCACGACAAGAACACGCCGAACCCCTGGAAGGACCCGACGGTCAACTACGACCTGCGCAACTGGCCCGAGGACGACGACGTCCGCACGGGGGGCGCCGCGCCCGACAACTTCATCCACATGGACGCCATGGCCTTCGGCATGGGCAGCTGCTGCCTCCAGATCACGTTCCAGGCCAAGAACATCACCGAGGGCCGCAAGATGTACGACCAGCTCAGCCCGCTCGGCCCCATCATGCTCGCCCTGACGGCCGCCACGCCCGTGTACAAGGGCTTCCTCGCCAACACCGACGTGCGGTGGAACCAGATCAGCCGAGCCGTCGACTGCAGAACGCCGGAAGAGCTCGGAGAGAAGGTGAGAGAGACGAAGAGGAGATGGTTCACCATGCGGTGCCGCGCGAGCCAGGCTGACTGACCGGAACACCAGCCCCTGAAGAACGACCGCTGGCGGATACCCAAGTCCCGCTACGCCTCCAACTCGACCTACATCTCCACCGACCCGCGCCTGCGCCCCGAGTACCTGTACCCGGACCTCGTCATCGACGAGGACATCAAGGCCAAGCTCATGGAGGGCGGCATGGACGACCGCCTCGCCACCCACTTCGCCCACCTCTTCATCCGCGACCCCATCGTCGTCTTCGAGGAGGACCTCCAGGAGCTCGACCTCTCCAAGACGGACCACTTTGAGAACCTGCAGTCCACCAACTGGCAGCACATGCGCTTCAAGCCCCCGCCGGCCGACAACAGCATCGGCTGGCGCGTCGAGTTCCGCCCCATGGAGATCCAGCTGACCGACTTCGAGAACGCCGCCTTCTCCGTCTTCATGGTCCTCGTCACGCGGGCGATCCTGTCGTTCGACCTCAACTTTTACATCCCCATCACAAAGGTGGACGAGAACATGGAGCGCGCGCACGCCGTCGACGCCGTCCTCGAGGAGAGGTTCTTCTTCCGCAGGAACCCCTTCGCCAGCCGCCACCGCAACCTGGGCGACGAGTCGAGGCCCGGCTCGCGGCCCGGCTCGGCGGTCCCGAGCCGGCCGCCGACCCCGGTCCTCCCCGTCGAGGACGAGTACGCCGAGATGACGGTCAACGACATCATCAACGGCAGCGCCGACGGGGAGTTCCCCGGCCTGATCCCGCTCGTGGAGAGCTACCTCGACGGCGTCAACGTCGACGTCCAGACCCGCTGCGAGCTCGACACGTACCTGCGGCTCATCAGCCAGCGCGCCAGCGGCAAGCTGGACACGGCGGCCCGCTGGCTGCGGAATTTCATCGACGTCCACCCGGCGTACAAGCACGACAGCGCCGTCGGGGAGGACATCCAAAAGGACATCATTGCGGCCGTCATTGCCATCGGGGAGCGGGAGACGGCGGGCAAGGGCTTCGGGGGGCTGGACGTCCACGGCCTCCCGAAGCTGCTTGGAAACTTCCGACGGGGCTGAGGGGGCTCGGAATAGTCCTCGCAGGCTCGCGCGGAAAGGAATTGTCGCAAACGAGGCTGAAAGCCCCTTGGCTTAGGAAAGGGAGGCCGTGTAAGTCGCGCAGCCACAGGTTGCACCCGGCGCCGAAGACAGACTTCTCTAGGTAATGATCACATAGACTTAAATGCATATCGATATAGCGTTGCGAATTCCTCAACGAACGCCTCTTACGACGCGTGTAGGGACGTGGCGGTGCCGGCCGCAGATCATTTGCAACAGGGAGCCCCCGTTTGTGAACCTGACATCACGTCAAGCCAAAGCCATGGCTGGCCGCGGCCATGCCTGATCAGGCGTCAGTCATGGATCGGACACAAAAACGGGTCATTCCTGAGCGCCCGCGATCGTGAGTGAATACCAGACCAGGGCCTTCGAGACCTTCCCACGGCGTGAGCCTGCTTATGCGATGTGGCCCGATACGCCGGGTTCTCAGCCGCTGAAGAATGGGTAGCCGGGGCGCTTTCCACCTCCTCCAACAGCCCAGATTCATCTCCGTGGCGCCAAGTGACGTAGCAAAAGAGCGCCCGGCGGCTAGCCATACTCCAGCGACCCACGGTTCTAGCCATGGGAGCGTTCGTGGCCCTTCTGCTCTTACGATGGTGCTTGAATATGTGTTAATTCTAGCCTCAAGAGGCGCCTTGAGGCTGAGACGGCTTATCGGTTCATAGCATGACGGCTTCATTTCAAACTATATTGCACCCACAGGGCTGCTCTGATTGTTCGCTGGAGTCGGCGCTTGACGCGCATGGCAAAGACCCGGCTAGCTGGAATCGGCCGTAAGTCGAGATGGACAAGATGAAATGGCGCATGGCTCTGGAGTTTCCCGTTCCCAGTTTCCAGGAAAGGCCTGACCCGGAAAGCTGGTACTCTAAGGCCGAGGGTGTGTGTGTGTGTGGGGAGGCGTGTCGTGTCGTGGCTTGCCCTGTTAGCAACTTGAACACTGGAACCGAAAACGAAATCGACACGGGGTTCGTGTGATGTTTTCCTACGAAGACGGGAGCCTAAGCGCTCTAGTTGGACCGAAGTGCTGCTGGACCGCCTGGCCGTGTCTTGGATCTCCTCGGCCGCCGCACGCCCCAAACTAGTTCGATCCTGTGGCGAGGATAGTTGCACCAGCAGTCCGGTCACGTCTTGCGAGGGTTTGCCATGGCATGATCTGGGGGTCTCCTCTGAAGCAGGACACCATGGCGTTGACAGTCCCACGCCGGTGTGCTACGAAAAGGGGGCGGCTCCCCGGATCGCACGCCGATTGTGCTGGCAAATGAAGGTGATTTCGCGCTTGCATTCCTCTGCCGGCAAAGAGCCACGTTGCGACGAAGCCAGGTGGCTGTCCGTAGCTGACTTGACGCATTCTTGGCCGTCAAGTTAGAAAAGTCGTACCATCTCCAAACCTGCGTTGTGAGACACCATGCAATATCCTGGCGGCAATGTCTGCTTGCACGGTGCACCCACTCGCAGCACGGCGTCTGCGAAGCTGAAATTTTCTATAGGGGGTTCGGGTAACGAGCTTCAAACCCAAGTCAAGCCACCAGCTGTCACTGGGGACCCTCACGAGGTGGTTGTATGCCACTGCGCATCTCGGCTTGGCGGTTTGAGCGCGGCTGAGTGATGTGGCAGGGCGACCGGACCGCACCATCTGGTCTTAGGGCCGAAGATCACATCCAGGACTGCAGACAATCTGAAAGAATTCCGCTGCTGCCCTCGACCCCTTACTAGATCCAATGATCTTCCAGACGAACGAGACGATAGCTGAACGGTGATGCATGGAAGCTCAGCCCAGAACTTGGAAGCCTTCGCTTCCATAATCTCCCTGCGTTCTCGTGTCGATAGCGCCGCCGCCACGCGATGTGGTGAGGCAAGGAGAAAACAGGCAGCCCGCTGCCCGGTACGACCGTTCTTTGCTTTTGGAATGGGCGTTCCAGCTGCGTTCGGAATGGACACAATCTTCTGGCATGTCGCGTGGATGTCGTGTGGGCAGGCTGAGGCGGCTTGGAGATGGCAACCGGAAGCGGATCAGATCGCCACGAGGCGCCATGGTTCGATTGCTGGACCACCATGACGTAGCTGGCTGGGCTGGACGTGTGATGGGGGCCGGTACAGAACGCGCTATTGATGAGGCAGCAGCTAGTCTCCCGCGGGCGGGATTGTTATCAGTTTGGGACTGGTTCAGCAACGCGGGGCGGTGTTGCGGTTGTTGGCTGGTTTGATGGTTCGTATTAGCTGTCGGGGTAGACGCTGTGCATGTTTGACAGCCGGTAGACGTGGTCAAACGGCCGTAGGAAGTGGACTGTGGGCTTTGTGACGGGTTACTAGAGGTCGGATGCGATCATGTCCATCATGGCCATTGGCACACGGTACGAGTTGGATGCTCACCCAAGCTGTCAGATGTGACAAGTTTGCTGCTGGGAGATTGGCGAGCCAGTTGGGCGGTAGCGTGGCCAGCGACGGAATGAAGCATACCCTTGCGCAGACGTACGGGTGTCAGATCGTTTGATGAGATCCAACCAGATCTACGCCCGGTGGCCTCGTGGAATGCAGCAATGAGAAACCAGAACGAATCGGGGGGTGGGGGGGGGACAGGTGAGGGATCTCGGCGACAAAGCATGGCGAAGCCAAGGGCGAAGCTAAACCAGATCGTACGATGTGGTCCATAGAAAAGCGTGAGAGTGTGCGCGCCAAGAGTTTAACATGGGCAAATGGCAGCGGTGCTGTTTAGACAAGGCCGGAGCAGGTGGTGGCCAGGGCCTGGGGTGTCCCTCACAAGCGCCCCTTTTCCTTTCTCTCGCTCTGTTCCCTGCGGTCCGAGTCAGCGTGTTTGGATGGGGGGCTGGGGGACGCTGTCGTTCCATTGCCTACTCGTCGTCGTTGTATCCGCACCCGGCACAGAGGAACGCCGTACACGGCCAGAGACAAGGAGTCCATGGCCACATGGTACTGACAGCAGAAGGCGAGGATGGCAATGGTGATGGGGATAGGGGCTGATTCGTACCGTGCGTTGCGCGCCGCGCTGGACAGTGTTGATGTACCATAGCATCGGGCCAAGCAGAGAAATGGGCCAGACCCAGACCCAGGGATCTGAGCAGTATAGCTTATCTGCTTTCGGGGGCTTTGGTCCCCACGTGGCTGGGAAAGGCACGGAGCTTTGTGACAGAGCAAAGATCAACGGGCAACAGACGGTGTCTTGGTGTGTTTGGCTTAGGCTAGACCAGGCTGGGCGACGAATTGATTTCCCGAACAGCCCTGGCTGCAGATGGCAAAGCGTAGTGGAGTGAGATGGCCTGAGAGGAGACTGAGACGGAGTCTCGGTTGGTATTTCCCTTGTCTTGTCTGTGTCCGTTTGGCTACCGTCTGCCGTCATTGAGACCGACGGCACCAACTCGTCCGAGGCAGCTCAGGTGGCCTGGAATCCTCGACGGACAATAGCGCTCTGACGTGTCCGAAGGCTTCACGTACAGATGGAGTCGAGGGGAAGCCGACAGATTGGATGACGGCCCACCCCGGCGTCTCGATGACTGTCATCATAGGAGTGGAGGAGACGTTGGCATGGATGGAACGGAAAGCGAGCGGGGACGAAAGCAATGTTGACTGGACAGTCGGTCAGTTGATTCACTACGTAGCAGGTCCTGAGATGCACGATACGAACGTGAACCCAAAGATCGGGTCCATCATCTCGCGGGAGCTCCACCAGCGCCGGACGTGAGGGGCGATTCCTGCAGACACTGTCGGCAAAACAGGCGAGGGAGGAGGAACATGCCGTCGCCGTTGGTCGGGGCGAGCAAAGCAGGCAGGCTGACGCCGGTACGGGCGAGGTACCTCGACCTGTGCTTCGGGTCGAGAGTGGAGCCAGTGCTCTCCTTCCTCGTGGTCATCGGTTGGGAAAGTGCGGCACGACGAGCGGTGATTGGCCGCAGCCGACTCTCACCGAGGTGGAGCAATGTGCCTGATCTTGCATTGGAATGGAGCCTGGTAGATCGATACTTATCTGATACATGACATGATTCCGGCGATTGAGCGATATCTTCAATACTGTGGTGCGCGCCCGGTACAGGCTCGTGTCTACCTACGCTAACGTTGTGAATGGAGAAGACCAGGTGTTGGCGACGGGGCCGGCCAATCCGCAAAAGGCAGTTTGTTCGTCAGCCTTCCTTCCAGAACATGGCCAGTTTCAGACCCTGCGAGAGCGGCGATATCAGTGACGCTGTCGTTGACCCTCTGGGAAGGTTGCAAGTGGTGTACGCGTACCCGTAGATGCGATGATGTGCCCTCGGATCTGAGTCGATACAGCTTACCCCACGATCAGGTACAGGGTGTCTGACTGCCCACCAAGCAAGCAAAACAAGTACGGGCAGTCGACATGTGCACGAGACACGCGGGAGAACGGCACCAAGCAGGTCGTCCAGGCTCACGCTTAACCTCGACGCAACGAGCAAGGTCGGACCCTCGAGCGAGGAGCGATGCCAGAATCTAAAAGTAAGGCATGGCGATGATGAAGCCCGCTAGGCCGTTAGCGATGACGGGAGTTGGGAAATCACGCCACTCACGAGTCGTGGGGTTGGCACAATGGGACGAACATTTCCCAGAGGCGCATGTTCTGGAAGCGGAGGGGGAAGGGAGGCCAGGAGGGTCAGGGAAAGACGCTTCGGCGGTCCGTCGCCTGTCGTGTTTCTTGTCTTGGCCGGTGTGTTCAGGACCGGGTCGATGGGTGGTGGTGTGTGGATGCGTGAGCGAGCGAGAGTGAGAGTGAGGGTGAGGGTGAGGGTGAGGGCGAGGGCGAGCAAGCCGAACGAGCGAGCAAGCTGTGAGTGGAGGGATGGCCGACGTGAGAGGATCCACCCCCGTTTTTTCCCGCCCAAAGTGAATCGCAATCAAATCGACGCAAATCTGCGATCGCATCCGGGGAGCCGCCGGGGTGCGATGTGGGCCCACCGATGCCCAGTTGGGTAATGACCTCCAGGGAAGCCCCGGCGCCGCCTTCCTCTCTGCCACCCACACCAAACTCTCAATCTTTGGGCAGAAGTACCGCCACGTACCGCGAGGGGTGTGTCTCTGTGTCTCTGCGTATGTGTGTGAGTGGCTGGCTCCCTACACCCCCCGTCCGAGGTCGCATTCTGGGACGGCGCACCACGTTCGAGCAGAGTTCCCAGCCAGCCCACCCAAAATAGCGCCGGGAATTTTCAGAGAGCTTCCGCGATGCGATCGAGCTGCCAACCCTGTAGATGATCTGATTTTTGGGGTCCTTGGTGCCCTGTGCCTGCTCACTCGAAGCTGTTCGGCACAACTTTTCCCTTCGTCTGGCCCAAGTGCCCTCCAGTCCAGAGGAAACAAAGCGCGCTGCACACTGGCATCCATCCACTCCAGCTCACAACACTGCCCAGAAAAGCCGTCTAAACCGCACTGTTCGGACCTGCTGAATGTCCCGTTTTCTCAGACTCCCACGTCGGCAGAGCCACCCAGAGTTTTCGGACGGCGCAGGCGCCCTCCCACAAGGTTTCCACCCAGGGATGCTGCGATACCACCTCGGGTTTGCACCAGGTGCATCCACGGCACCCGAGGTTGGTCACAAAGCCATATTCGCTGTTGAGCAGGGACGGTCGAGGTACTGGTCTGGGCATCTCAGATTCATCGCCCGGATGGCGGACAGCAGTACGCAACCCCGCTGGGATGGCTGGCGATGGAAATAGACCGGCAAGTCGCAGAGAGACGAGGGATGCATAACCGAGCCAAGCGATCCGACGCGGGCGGGAGTTTGGCCTGCTGTGCCCGCGCTTGCTCGCCTCTCACGAGATCGAACCTGCATTTGAAAGGCCGGCCATGCTTGCCAGAGGGATCCCCCTCCGAGAGATGATCGCGGCTACGGGAGGAGACTGCTCAAGGAAAAGCAAATCGCGGCAAGAAAGACAGCAAGAGTCAGGTCGTCGTCCTGGTCAATCAAGGTTCGGCCAAAACTGTCAACCAGCACCTGCACCCGAGCACCATCCAGCCCCTGGCAGACGGGCTCAGATCCAGCACAGCGACTCCACCGACCTCCCAAGAGCCATGAAGCCTAGTGTTCTTCTATGCGACCTTGTGCCCGGGCAGAATGAGGGGAGGGGGCAAGGCTGCAATCCAACGACGCACCGTATACACTGGCTCTCTCTTCATCACCACCGCTGTCGGGAAACCTCTCTCCCCAAGTGCCTGCGGAGGTATGTTGGGGCTTCACCAGAAAGAGACATGATCCGTTTGGTCTTGTCTCGTCTTGCTGCCAAGCCACTGAGTTTCTGTCTCTCAGCTCCGCCTCCGCCCATGCGGCGCGGTGCCATCCTGAACGAACCTTGGACGCCGAATCAGACCAAACAATGACACAGGACCGCCGTGTTCACCGCCTCCATTCTATCCCGTTCACCACGTCCGAAAGCGTTGCGTTTCCTCGTCACCCAGCACACCCCTCTTAGCGCCCCTTCATGTCCACTTTCCAAGCGAGATGGCGAGATATTCCTTTCGCTCGGCTTCGACTCTGCCCCGGGTGACCAAACCCAAATGAACAATTCCTTCAGAGATCGGCCGAGATGAGGAGCACGTCCGCAACCTTGCCGATGTAGAGAACCTCCGCAACACGGCCCTTTTGCACCCCGAAATGACTCGCACGCCCGCTCGGCGGCCTAGGGCAGCGCCGGCGCGGCTACCAAAGTTTGATCACTGCATACAGACTCTGGCCCAATTTCACTCTGATCGTCCTTCGGCATCTCATATGGGATCGATCAGGTCTTGTTCCTGGACAAGCGCCCCCCGCCCAAGCGAGATTTACTTGAGCCCAACTCTTTCCAGACCATTTCCTTCCACGGTGAAAAAACCTTCCGCAGGGACTCTCGCAAATACGAAGTCGGGCGCCGACCCTTTCATCACCGCACTGCTTGCTCAAACGGGCCGTCTCACCCTCTGGAATGTTCCGGCGGAGAGTCTTCTCCCATGGCACTGAATTCGAGGCTGCCACGAGGTTTCGCTGGTGAGTTGGACCCTGGTCAAAGCCCACTCTGCCCTGGTCTCGATCCTCGCGGACATGCGTCTTGCTCAACATCATAACAGTACTCCCCAGACATGTTCACTATCCCCGTCGTCTATTCTTGCCTGCGAGCCCCTCTATCGGCCAAGACTTGAACCCTTCAGATTCACATTCCCTGTCCCCGCCCGGGCGCGCCGACTTGGCCTGGATCCAGGCGACCCCGACGGGATGCTATGCAACGCCATACCATCGCTTGTCCCTCCGCTCCCGCGAAACAAAGATCTCGAATAGATGCAGACCCCCCTGCCTGCGGCTTTTGACTCTGATGCCGCCGTACAGCCCTACACTCTGTCAAACAATGCACAGTGACAACAGCCATGCGCGATTAGTGTCACCGTAGTTGGATCTTGTTTCCAGGCCTCCCTTTTTTTTTGGAGGAGGAGGAACCGGGCAAGCCAAGGTACGGATAGCCGCTTTGCCTGCCCACATGAAGGAGCGTTAAGATTGGACGGCGGCGCAAGACTATTGAAGGGCGACGAAACAACTTTCAATTCCACCCTATGCGTCGTTCATTACTGTGGCATGCCTGGAGGTCCTGCGGCGGAAGGGTTCGTCCTAACGCCGCGGCGCATGGGCGAGACGCAGCAACGAGACGCCATTCCTCTTCCATCCCAGACCAGCCGGCCCGGAGCCGGTGTGTTGCTAACGTTGTACATGCCGTGCACACCGAGTCCCCCTCGTATGCCATGCAGCCGTCCACTCCATGCGGCCTTCGCCTCGGAACGAGACAAGCTACAATTCCGCGAAACGTGTACTGCGGTCCATGTGGCATGCTGCCCGTTTCGACGCGTCTCATACCTCTCCAATGCTCAAGGTTTACATTCACCAAAGTACCACCGGATGCTCCTTCAAATCTTCCAAACCTCCAAATGCTGACAAGCCTCGAGCACGTCTATGCCTCCCTATCGAGAAAAAAAGTCAAAATCATTCCGGCAAGACCGGGAATGTGACTCGCAACCCACGCCTCGTGGAAAACACAATCAAAGTCCCAAACTGCCCGAAACAGCAAAGCCCACAGGTTGGCCCTTTGGGACATTCCACCCCGCTGGCAACCAAACGCAGATACTCAAAGGCACGAAACGAGGAGGAGCCCCTGGGATGCGACTGTTGCTCCAGCGCGTCTAACCGCATGTGACGGTCCATGGTACGTACACTACCCAGATAGGTAGTCTGTTCTCGACGAATATTTCACCTTCGCCCTGCGGTGATGCCACATGGGCCGCATCTCGAACCATGTCCCCCCCTCGGTTCCTCCCACAGCTGTAGGAAACCTACGTAACGGCGTCCTTTTGGACCACGGCTGCCAAACGCGCGACACTGAAACCCTTTTCCAATCTCGAAAGGCACGGGACGGGTTAGGAGGAGAGAGACGTACGGACATGGGTCATGGGTGACAGTGCGGAACGGGAAAGCAACCCCACAGGCCCTGTTCTCCCCCCCGCTTGTCAGCCTTCCCTCACCCATCCTTGTTCCTCCGGGCATGATCGCAGCTCGATGGCAGGCCAGGGAACCACGGCAAACATGGTTGATGAATCTCATCGTCCAAAGAAATGGAATGGAACGAAATGTACCTCATCTACACCCCCTTGCGTCTGGGTAGCACACGCCAAGCCCTGACAGACATACACCCGTAGGCCGAGGGGCACCCTTCTTTCGGAGAGAAGGTTCCTTTCATTGACAAGTCTTAGGCTGCTGGCTCCATCCGAGACGAGACCAGCCACAACCACTGCGCCCGGTTGGTCATTTTACGCTCTCCTTCAGAGGCGAGGCGAGAACGGTGTAGAATGACAAGAGGCGCTAGAAGCCGCAGAGAAAAACGCCCCCCAAAGCCTTTGGACCAAAAAGCGGTACCAGCTCCGCGGGGAAGGGGGGCAGAGGGAGGGGAGAGGGAGGGAGATCGAGACAGGAAAGCAAATCGCCAATAAGCTCGGGAAGATGCGAGAAGAGAATATTTGTGAGACCAACGAACATGAACACATCACCAAATGCGACGGCTCACATGTCACAAAACCCAAGAAGCTCTCTGCACCATCTCGTCGACGGCAAGGGAGAGGGCAAATTGATGCCTATCCGTGGTCCGTAAACCGCCCATTCGACTGAGAGCGTTTCTTCCCATCGGTAGCTTTCTCTGCCCGTCAGCCTGTCATCCTTTTTTTTTTCTCCCGCGGCCGCACGCCCTCTTGCTGCGTGTGGCACGTCGGCAGAGATGCACACACCCCCCCTTCCTCTCCCTTCACCCTCACCCATCTCGGTTCCGCTCTCCGCCAGCAACAATAACAACAACAGCCCGGACCAGGGCACCGAACACAATATTATGGGGGAGGGAGCTATGTTCCTGGAAACACAGGAAAAGAAGAGTTGCTGGTTGTGCGACGACGCACGGCACGCACAACGTCGACCCGCTACCCGTCCAACGCACGGCACGCTCCACGCTACGGCCGATGCGCAGAAGCTGCCGCCTCCCATTTCTTGCTGAGAATCCTGTGTAATGCGACAACTGTAACGATGAGGGGCGACGACTCGCCGAGAGCCCTTGGAATCTCTTGTCTTGTAAGATACGAGGGCACGAGCGGGAGGAGGGCCGCCGAACGGTACAACGTCCCACGAACGCCGATATGAACAAGCAGACTACCCGTCTTTACGATCTGGGGCCCCCCTCCCCTTCCCTTTCCCGTCGTTTCCTTACCACACGTTGGGTTCTTGTATTTCTTTCCAAGTCCCGGACGTCGTGCATGCGGAATCGCAACGTACACGCTCACACGGCGTACACACACGGGGAGATGTGCTCACTCACATATATGTAGCAGATGCTCACGACCCCCAGTCGTTACCTTGCCTCCATGCATACACTCCCTGTCATGTGTGTCACACGATTGGTGTAGTAGTGCGCGGTGGTGACCTCAACACCTTGCCTGCCTCCGCCGTTGCCGGTGATGCCTTTTTGCCTTTATGTCTTTTGACTTTGTGTGTGTGTGTGTGTGTGTGTGTGTTGGATCTTGGAATATCTGCGATAGGCCAGATCGATAACCCAATCCCCCCCGACGATCTTGTCTGATGAATGACTCCTGAACCACCCACGACCCCTGCCTGACAAGCGCTGACCGACGCTGACAGCCAATATCGGCGAGGGAGCAAAAAGGCTCCGTCGTGTCAAATGAACCCTGACCGAACGCCAAGTCCCATCTGGTTATGGACCATCAGATCGGACCAAGAAAAAACCATGACAACTGACAAAGCCCAGCCATAACAGCCCCCATTGCCCTTTCCCGTCCTTGTACCGGCCCTGGGATCCAAAGGTACCTACCGCGACGATCGGCGCCCAGCAACGAACCGCGCGGCACTCTCTCCATCCTCTCCCCCGTTTCCGTTTCCGCACATCGCCGTCCCCCAAGGACCTTGCCGGCAAGACGACCAGCAGGCCGGAGCTAACCCGCACCTCGAACAACATGGGCAACCCTACCGTTTCCCACCCGTCGCGTACCCTCTCCCCGGCACACGAGTCTTTTGGCAAAGACACCGCGGTACACTACGTAGTACTTGCCGTGGAGAACAGGCGCAGGACACGCCATTACTCTAAATGGAGCTCAGGCCCGGCCCCCAGACGCGGGCTCCATCGACCTTCCCGGTCGACCCGGCACCATTCGTCCCGACTTGTGCGTTTTTAGCGGTCAGAAAGGGTCGGTGGGCACAAGGCGAGAGAGACCTCGACACGGCCGTGACAAGAGAGCGAGAGTCAGGACCAAACCCTCCCACCGGGGGGGGGGGGGACGGGATTCTCCCTGGCCCCGGCTTGGCCTGGTCTGATTTCTCCTCCGCCCGCCAAGCCGCGTCCTGCTCGCCGAGCCCAGGCAAGGTTTCCGCGTTGGAAAAAAAAAAAAAACTACTGAAGAAAGCGGGAACAATCGACGCTTATCTCGCGCTCGACGCCCCGGTCTGCCCACCCGACGTGGAAACCGGGGGGTTTGCACCGGGGCCCTGGAGTTCTAACGAAAGGACCATTGTTCGGAACAATACCAAGAGGGAGAAGACGGCATCGGGGCGGCGACGAGTTGAACACGCACAACACCCAGACCGCCGGGGTCAGACAGGGGGAGGGTGTTTGTTCCCTTCCCCCCTAACGCCACGACGTTGGTATACGTGGCTCTGTTAATGATTATGCGTCTTGCTTGATGTCGCGCTTCTATTGCTGTCTGCTTGCTGGCTCACCGCCGCACCCATACACAGAGCCATAGCCAACGCGCCCGCGAGGGGGGGTGGTGGTGGTGGTTGTTGTTGTTGTTGTTGGTGATGGATGAGCCGACGTTCAACTCTGGTCACTTCTCACATCAGAGCCCACCCGAGATTCCCTGCCGCTCCCGCCCATCTCGTTCAACACACAGATACACCCGTAGAAACCCCGCGCTTTCGTAGGGACCATGCCCGTATCCCCCCCCCTTGAACCGAACGGGAAAGAGAGAAATAAATAAATAAAAAATCGGCCCCAAAATGAACCTAGCCTTGCCCAGCAAAGCCGATCTCACATATCGCGGTCGGCGTCGATGGTCCCCGATGAGATGCCACCCGTCCGGCCATTCTCCGTTGGGGAACTTGGCTCCTGCCGTCACGAGCGGAAGCTACTGGAGTCGTCGGCGGGGGTGTGTGGGTACGTTGGCTCGCTGAAGAAGCCTCCCCTCGTCGTGGTATTGTCTGTCTCGTACAGCCCAGGACGGATAGCAATCTACTGAAACAAACCCCCACGCAATGTCCACCGAATCGGCCAAAGACGTATTGGTGCATGTCACTTGGATGGAGTGCAGGTGAGAGAGAGCAAGTCATGAAACCTCACGTCTCGGTTTGTTTGTCAAGTTTCTTGGAATCCTGTCTGCTCTGGACCAGGTAGACACGATGAACCCCGCCTTTGCTTTCCCCCCCCCCAGTTTCCCTTTTCCCGCCGCCTCCTCCCGTGGTATCTCGTCCATCCGGCTACTCTTACAATTAGAAAAAAGATCAGCTGAAACTGTTTGTGTGCCCCTGCACAGTCCGTAGCCTGAATGAAACCTCTAGCTCTCTCGTCCGCCGGTTCCCCAGGATGATTGTATGACAGCAAAGTATGCCGGAAACCCAAGGGAAAGCATAAAGATGAGGAAAAAAAACACAAAAACATGTGGCCTTGCGCCAGTCGAAAGTGTCGAATCTTTTCACGATTCGACGCCGACATCCTTGTCTACTTCCCGTCCCCAAAGGGACTTGTTTGAAATGCTCGCCCTCCCTTTTTGTCTCCCTCGCCAGAGAAACCCTTGCCAGCCACAATCAAGGAAAACGTCAAATAGGAAAATAAGTCATTGCTTGCTTCGAGAACGATCGATGGTCGGTCTGCGGTTGCTTGCTCAAAGACATGTCGTTGTGGCGTCGGATTTGTCTAAAAAGTGGCAGTCCGCTTCCCTCGAGATGTCGGATGATTCAAAAACAAAAAAAACGAAAGTGTCGAGATCCAATGTAGTCAACGCCGCCAGATGAATGCCCTGTCCCTTCGGTGCCTATCCGATGAATATGTGGTGAAGAGCAGGATATATACAGTAAAAAGAAATAAAAAATGTAGAAAGTCGATGCCGGGTATTGGGAGGTAAAAGGTTATGGCCAGCTGTGTGCTGGCGTATGAAGGTGATGCAGCGTGGGCGCACTGCTCGTTTGGTGGCGCGCCAGTTGGTGGGTGGTAATGAGGTATCCAAAGTTTGTGTGTGCGTGTGATGGTGCGAATCGATCCGATTGCGATGTAGCATCGGCCATGGTCATGTCCAAAAAGCCAAAGCCTCCATCAGTATGTACTGTTTAGGTTGTGGTTCTTCAAGAACCGACTGCGTATCAGCTTCTCTCGTCGGAGGGCTTGGGGCGGATTTGGCGCGCTTCGAGCTGACGCTTCCGCTCCAGCTTGGCGTAATGCAGCCCACAAGCGTTGCAAAGCGTGCGGGCTCCGTCGGGCCCACGTCGCCATTCCGGCGTGTCGATTCGGTTGCAACTATGGCATCTCCCTGGAGGCGCGGCCCTCTGTTCCACTGCGTCAGCTTCCATTCTTTCCGGTTGGTACGGCGTCGATTCAACTTACCCCTCGTCTCTTCTTGACCTCTGTGATGCCGTAGTTGTTCTTGTTCATGCCGTCGTACATCGGGGTGTCCTCGTCTTCATAGCCCTTTTGCTTTCCAGCCGCCCGCACACGTTCGTTGCTTTCCTTGACGAGTTGCCGAACCGAGTCTAGTGAGTTTCTGATGTAGTCCACGTTGTCCAGCATATCATTCACTTCCCGCTCCGTGGGAAGCCGGTCAGGTAGTGGATGGCCGCCGTGCTGTTCGGCTGCGATTCTGCCGTACGCCTCGGCGAAGTTATAGATCGTCCTTGTTGCTCCAGCGATCTGAGAGAACTTATTGGTAAGCTTGACGGACACATGCTTGCAACGGGGCCACTCACTGTAGAAAGACAATCCTGGTATCCCCAAGCATCGAGGTGACGGTTGAGGGTCCGATCGTATTGGGCGCGTGCAGGGCCGTATTCGGCTTCTTCAGCGTGGGCTGCGGGGCGCTGAGCTTCGAACGGGGAGGGCAGCGGCGGGCCACTGTGACGAGGCGATACGGGATATGCCGGTAGTGGAACCTGTCCGGGTGGCAGCTGGCTAGGATGAGGGTGAGGGTATATCGTCGGCGGGGGCGGAGCCGAGTGTTGCGCGTAGGGGCCGGCGGGCTCAGCGGTCCTGGGATCGCCATCGCGCATGTGCTCAGGCTTGTGAGGCGGGCTAGGCTGGGCAGCAGAGAAGCTGCTCAAGGGCACAGGAGGCCGGCCAGCGAAGGGAGAAGGCCTGGGAGGGTCTGACATGGCCGGGAGAGCTTCTTGCCTAGGCGCGTACGTTGCCGCATGGTGAGGAGGCCGAGGTGAGTTCTTGTCGGTCGACGACTCGGCGTAAGACCTTGGCGGCCCAGGTGCGAAGGGCGAGGGGAAGCTCTGTGAGCTCGGCATGTTGGACGCTTGAGAAGGCGGATAAGGGCTGGGCTTCGCACCCGAGATGACCTCGGAGAGCGAAGGAAGCGACTGTCGATGAGGAGTTTCCGACTCATCCGAAGGTCGTCGAGGTTCAATCGGCGAAATCATGCCTGCGATGCTGGGTCCCGGAGCTGCGTGCTGGTAGCCAGAAGAAAAGGAGGATGGATGGCCGTAATGGGTCGAGCTCGGGCTAATAAGGGCTGCGGTCGCCATGGCGGGGCCGTCGCGGTAGTGTCTGTCGAGAGGATCTCTTGGTGGAAGATGGCGAGTCTCAAAGCGATCGGGGTGACTGGCAGAAGGTGGATGGCTGTTTAAAGGAAATGGGGTTGGTTAATTGTCTGATCTCGGAGCAGCCAGTTGCGAAATGATGAGAGAGTGGACTGGGGGCGTCCGCGAGGATTGAACCAACCTTTGCCTAGGACCAGATCCGCCCGCTTCCATAGCGGGTTTGCCGGGAGAACAGATGAAATGGTGACTAGAACCCCAGATACGATCTATGAGCCTCTGTGCATCTAATTCGACCAAGGCGTGGAGGGACAAGAGCGAGGCTAGTCCGTGAGGTCGGTGTCAAGACGGGAGTCCGGTGAAGTTTGGTGTAGACAGGTGGAGATGATAGGGAGATGGTTGAAGGTGGGAGGCTCAGAGTCATGTAAGAATAAAAGCCGGGCAGGGAAGAGATGCAGAGGCGAAAGAGGGAGTGAGAGATGGGCGACCAAAAAAACCAAACCAACCAGAGAGAGAATGGTGTGGTGGGTGGCTTGGCCTGGGATGAGGAGATGAAGTTAGGTTAGGCTGGTCGAACCTCTCTCCAGCTGGGTACCCGGTAGGCAAGATCTGATCAAGCTATCGGGCGCGTGTGAGGTGCGTGGTGGCGGGACGGGAGAGGTCACCGTATGTATCTTTCTTCTGGGAGGGGTGTGCGTGTGCAAAAGGGGGGAGGGGGGGAGGGGCGAGAGATCGGGGGTGGTGCTGGCTCCAGTAGGGCGTGTCGCGAGAGGTCCCGAGCTGAGAAAGAAAAAGCCGCCTAGCGTCGGTCAAGTTACCACGCTGCTCTTTGTGAATGTTTTCTTCCAAGACACGCCCGCGCGCACTGTTGGAATCCTGCGTCTAGGCTAGCTGGAGTGGGTCTGGCTATTTCGACAGGGTCTGGGAGTGAGCTTCGACGAGGGGCGTGGGCTCGCAAAATACCGCGGACCTGGGCTGGCGGAATTTCTGATTTCTTTTCGATGCCGTTGCTTTTTGGTGCAGGTCTAGTGCCTTGGGAAGCGGGCGCACTTCCAACGAGTGCTGAAGAGAGAGGAAGAGAGGGAGCGAAAGCGCGCGTGCGTGTGTGTTTGTGTGTATGTGTGCGAAAGACACGGGCACGGTCGTCCAGAAAGCGTTTAAGCCCGACGAGGTATAATGGCGCGGGTAAAGCGTAATGGAAGATGCCGTCTGGATTAAGCGCGTGATCGCTTTCGACTGTTATGCGCCTCGCTACTGGGATTGCGCCTTGGATCCGACACCAGATCAAGTGAGTTTCAGCGGTGTTGGCTTGATGGTTCCAAAGTCAAGCCAGTGAGGGTTGCCGGAGAGAGTGAAGTGGTTCGATGATGAAGAAAGGGCGGGAGGGGGAAGGGGAAAGGAGGGAAAGAGAGGAAACGCGAACGTGCGAGTGAGAGGAACCGACAGAGGTATTATGAGATCAGCGACAGCGTGCTTACATCCAGGGCTGGGTGCGATATGTGAGGGGACGTATACCGTGTATTCTCAAAGAATGAGGAGCCCATAACGCCCTTGTATGCTGGGAGAGGAAAGTAGATCTGTCCTTGCTTGGACCTATCAATCCCTTGAAAACAATGCAGGCGTGGGCGCTCTGTCGAGTGAGAAGAGACGGTATTTGCACAGAGGCTCAATGTGCGCGACAGCAGGGGCATGGGAGACTTTGGTACAGTGCCTCAACGGCGCTACGTCCCTGTTCCCTTCGCTCCTTGTGCTGTGGACCACATCCCACCCCTAAATGTTCTTGGGGTTATGTGGGGGGGCAGGAGGGCAAGGCATCTCTGCCCGGGGACCATAGTATGTAGATGTGCGGTGTGTTGGACTGAGAATCGCTGCGGGTCAGAGGGAGATGCGGGTACACCTCTCTCTGCATGTACCGGTCAGTGTGGACAGGGGTTGGGGTCAGTCAGGTAACGCACCGTATTGTCCAGGTATCCGTCCAGTCGACGGACCGGGGTATGAAGAAGGGGGGAGCCCTTAGCACTCAGATTGGCGGCGACAGAAGGTCGATTGATTGACTGATGTGCAGTGCAGATGGTCTGCACTCGGAGCTTCACGTCTAGGGGCTTGTGCCGCCTCGTGCTGTCGTCTCTCTTTGCTCAGGCACTGTTATGTGGTCTCTTGCCGAGATATGTGGTACGAGGGGGCAACCACTTCACCCAAAGCAAGGACTGATGCTCGATCTCAACTGCAACCGAAAGGAAGTGACCCAACATCTCGGATTGGCCGCCAAAGGCATTTTGCCATAACAGCAACATTGGTAACAACGACAGCTTGAGTAGACGAAGACGACCGCGGCAACGAGAACGACTACTGACTCTGATGCCAATGTTCTTATTTTGCGGGGAAAGCAGAGTCAACGATCTTTCGGGGGGCACTGGAACCTCAGAGAGATTCGACTTCGAGGCCTTTAGCACAATCGTTCAGCCGTGGCCTCGGCTGCCGCTGAGCGCCTCCTCCAGTCGAGTTTGGCAATCTCTTATGACGAAGAAAAATGGTACGACTTTTGAAGACCATTGCATCGAGGCAGGGGAGATGCTCCATGATAATTGGCCGGCTGTCAAGACTGGATCGCAGATTGGCCTGTCGAGGGGGGCAGCGGCTGGGCAGGGGGGTCCGCCAGGATCATGATCAGTGGTAACTGGGGGGAGCACAGCGGAATCCCAGCCAGTCGCTCAGAAACGACGGCGCCGACTTCAGCGGGCTAGCACTCACGCACTCGCGCACTCTCCCAGCCCAGAGATGCCGCATTGCTGACGACGTTGGTCAGATGGCGGCGTGGCAGCGGCCATGGTGGATTGGTGGATGGTAGCAGTGGTTTTGTGTGTGCGCCGATTTGCGGTTTGGTGGCCGCCTCCCACACATTCTTGGCACGATGGAAAAGTAACTGGGTTAGGTTATGACGGCTTGCCTGGAGACTGGTGAAGGTCCTGAAACACTCAAAGAAGAGATGTTCATGGAACCAGAGACGCCGAGGTGGACCAACAGATGGTTGTTGATGCGGCGGCGATGATGTTGAAGTTCGAACGTGACAGAACCGATGTCTTGAACACACATACCAGGCCGATCGATCCCGGGCAGTGGTGCGGGATGGAAATGGCACTCTGTCTCAAGGGGCGGGGGTTGGTCTTCATTTCCATCCATCCATGACCCAACATCCTCCCGCCGATGTCACGAAGCTTGCGGTGGCTTTCTCCAACACCGGCGGCACCCTCGAGAGCGACGTCGCTTGCCGGGACGGTCCCAGTTGGTACGCCCACCCAGGGGGACAAGGCACAGGGTTCGTTCATGAGAATGAGATGCGCAATGGATGGGACGTTGGCGAACAGTGAGCGAGAAAAAGGCAGAAGGGGGGGACAGAGCGCTGATGCTGGGAAGCGTCAGGGAGCCGATGTGTGGCAGGGCATATCTTGTGTGAGAGGCTCCAGAACATCTCGTCCTTTGTGCAGTTGAGCCTGAGCTTGAGCTGGGTGTCAATGGTTGCGAGTATCGAGCGCGCTCCCACGGACCACACATTTTGATTGCCACATGTCCGTGACGAGGTTCCAGGGGACTACTATGGTCGAAGCTCCGGCTGTGTCTCGTCGAGAAACCGGACGAGGGCGTCAATAAGATTGGAGATTGCATGCGTTGCGATTCCAAATGACGATGGGCAGCGTATCAATTGTATGCAATAGGCAGCGGGTGATGTCTGAGCTCGAGGGTGACGATGGTCGACTCTCTGTCAGGTGATGAAACAAATGGCAACGGGGGGAGCGCCAAACACCGGGCAAGCCAAGCCAGTCATTCGCATGCAGCGCGACGGGGACTGGGAGGAAAGTGGGATGTGACTGACAAGCGAGGTCCGGACCCAGGTCCGGACCTGACTGGGCTGACGTTGGGTTAAGTTTTTGGCTTTGCAAGTCCCCATGCTTCCTTCCTACTTTCGGTCTAAACTTGGACCGCGCCGGTGCGTCGCCGTCACGAAAGAGAGGAAGGGAGGGGAGACGGAAAGCAAAGCAAAGCAAAGGAAAGCACGCCCGCGGGCTGCACCGTCCTTCATTCTCTCGCCTCCTCCCCGGCTTCTCTGCCTTGCCTTCCTTGCCTTGCCGTCAGTCCTTGACTCTTGCCTTGCTCTGCCTTGCCTTGCCTCGTCTTGTCTTGCTTTGGGAAGGAGCCCGTCGACAGTTTGGCTCCTCCACTCCAGGGACAGACAGGGGCGCTCCCTCTACCTCAGCTGGGCATGACAGCCACGGGAACGGCGACGGAGACACCCGTATTGCATGCCTACCCACATACAACGGACTGGACTGTACTGTGCAGCCCTCTCAACGCCGCACTGTACGAGGTCGCTCGCAGACCCAAAGGAGAGGTGGTGTCTTTGAGAAAGTCCCCCTACAGTGGCCACGTGCTGTAAGTCCACCCCTCTGGAAGCCCTGTAAGGTCGGGAAATACCCTGGATGCCCGCTTCTTCAGGGCTCCCAGCTGCTTTACCTACGAGCCTGGCAGATGTAGATGTGGATGCCCGGCTCACTGCACACCCGGTGAGTCAGGAGAGGTGTAGTGCTCCGTACTCCATGCTGGAGAGTCTAGTGTATTTCACCCTCTCTCTCTCTGTGGTCGTTGGGTGTTTGCCGTTGTCGGAACGACCCAAACCTTCACCCACCTGTCCTTGCCCGTGTCCCTGCTGCCTTGTGGCCTGGGGCGGGAACTTCAGAAGACGAACATCAGATAGAGTGGGTCTGTCCCCTTATGTAATCCAGATCCATCCGAGCAATTCCAGATACGGCACCCACGCAAACCACGCACACGCCGCACTCATTTCTCCACCAGTCCACTTTCCTTGTTTTTTTCTTCCTTTTCCCTCTCCGCTTCTTGCGGCGTGTGCCCCCCCAATTCGTCTTTTCAGCTCTTCCGACTGTGCCATCCACGCACATGTCCGTCCCCCTCGGCCATCCTGTGTCACTCACTGTTCGCCCAGTGTGTCTGGCACAGCACTTACCCTCCGTACCCTTTCCGTTTTCGTCGCTCTGACACTCTCTCCGGCTAGTGGGGAGTTTTCCCGGACGGCCTGGGCAGAAAATCCATCCGACCCGCCGCAACGACAGATCGCAGTCCCTCGACTGGGCCCACGCAAATGGTGCAGACTGATATTGGATCCTGACGTCCCAATCGCCTTGGCTTGGCTTGCCAGACAGGCGACACCATCGTCGAAGCTCGATGCACCACCTCCCCCCGTACGTCGCGTACGTCATATCTCGCCCATGTCTTCAGCGCCTTCATTTTCGCCTAGGCTGTATATGGCTGGCGGGCGTTGACCGAGATTCTACTTGTGCTCAGACGTGCCGCAGAGCACCCCAGCTCACCCCGTCATCTCGCGCAGCCGAGCCTCGTTTGTCAGATTTTCACTCCGACAATCTGGTCGATAGAAATTCGCCTTGTGATAGTTCACATCCATTCGGCGTCCCACTGGCTTACAACTGGTCGCACTGCACTTCGCTATTGCTTACCTGCTGCAACCACTATGCACCCCTCTACACCCCCGTATGCATCTGGCTTAACCGCTCGACGGCCTGCAGGTGTCAGAGTAGTCGCTCTCGTACTGCCTCTTCAACATCACCCGCTTCCCCCTCTGCTGCCGTCTCCTCCCGAGTGGCTATGGAACCTTGACAACGAGACGCACTGCCGCCGCCTGGCCTGTTCGAACCTCCTTTTCTCCATGATGTACTGGGTTTAGACCAGAGGGCACCAAGCAACTGACTGGGCACCCTGAGGCGAAGTGTGCCACCCAAACTTCACCTCCCTTTGGTTCCGATCAAAGGGGCCACACCACAAGTTGTATCCCCGGCAATCTGACCTGGAGATCAACCTACGGCATGCTGTTCGACCGACCGCCGCGCACAATCTTAGCCGGCAGCAACGCAGCAAGTTGGCCACTTCATCCTCTCCGTCGTGTTACCGGTCGCTCTCCAACAATCTGATTCGCGCTGGTAATCTGTCTTTCCTCCGCCGCAGCTACTTCCTCGTTTGTCACACTCCAGGCTGCGTCGCACACGACTTGAGGCCGTCTATTCATGCCTTGCGGACCCGTGTTTGGCAGGGGAGGCGATCTGGCGACCAGCCTACCTCTCGGCCTACCTGACTTTCTCCCGAGCATCCAGGTGACCTCACACTGCGAACCAATGATGGTCTCTGCATCACCCCGGCTCTCTTTTGCCTTTTGTCACTTCCGCCGCATCGTCACGGCTCGTATCGACCCAGAAACCAGACGGTCTAGCGCCCAGACTGCCCCATTCACCCCATCCTGGACGATGGATCAGAAATGCGCACCATGTAAAGTAGCCGTTGCCGACGGCCAGTCATGGTCATCCACCTACCTCACCGATTTTCGAATGCCCCTTGGCTTTGGAGTTGGACTTTTACACTAGTACAGATACCAACGTTGCCGATAGAAATCAGGGGTCCTTCCTGATGGGCCCTTAGCGCATCGTAAGGCCCCGTCTCGGTGCATCCGCGATGATCGGGTGTGCCAGAGCCATTCTCGTGGCCAGTCAATGACCGAGATATCTCCCCCACCTACAGCCAGCCCCTCGTCCTTCCAGTCGATTGGGATGCTGAATCGTATCATTCCACTCTTATCCAATGGCCAAGGTTCTCACAGAGCGTGGAGTCTGCGGCCTGGTCAACTTACCCTGTCGTTCCCGTCAAAGTTCACGAGCAACTGACCAACCCTGGCAACTCCTTGTTTGCATCCCCAGAGCGGTCATTCGTCGTTGTCCCAAGGACCAGGCACCTGCAAAGACGGGCCAAAGGTTGGGTCCGCTAAACCATTAGCAGATCTCGCACCGGCTTGCGTAGATTAAATCCACCTGACACCCCAAGATGTCAAACGGCTGACTATCTCGATACGTGCGGCTCAAACGTCAGCACTTGTGTCGGCTCTGGCACGTCATCAGCGGCTGCCCTGGGATTGATCTGGATCTCGAACGACACGCGCCGGAGGGCGGAGAAGAATGCCTTCTTCCCACGAGACTTTGTCTTGTCGGGGTATGTCATGATATCATGCCATCCTCCGCTACGAACCTCCGATGCAGACCTTCCCAACCTCCTCAAAATTGACACCAGCATTAGTTGGCCCCTGTGCATGCAATTTACTCGCACAGATTTTGGACGGCAGGCCTGCAAGCCCGACGCATATCAACGCCGATCACTACCGTTCTAGTCCCAACTTCCTCATGTTTCGGGCTCCACCAACTCAAGTGCACCGAGGACAGAGTCGCAAGATCTACGGGTCTCATCTCACGCTTCTCGGGCATCCGTCTCTATTGATCAGCAGTAGGCTAACTGGCCTGGTATGAGGCGTTCTGTTGGGGGCCAAGTTGGTACCTCTCAGCATCCCGCTAACATTTTCAAGGCCTGAGCGCTGGTGCCCGACGAACCACAGCATTGCAACCTGAATGACGAAGAAGGATGGCGGACTTTTCTGTCATTTTCGCTTCATCAGATCCTTAACGCTGAAGGATCTGCATCTTGGCCAGACTCCAGTGCCGCATCTCAGCGGGCAGCCTTCAAGGTCTGGGTTGTCTTAGAAAAGCCTCCAAAGGGTCAAATAATTCGTGACTGGCGCGGTACACAATGCCACGACACACCTTACCCTCCATGTTTCTTGGTCTCACTCTCTCCGCGCAAAGACTGGCAACAACTACGAGATGGTGAGTGACCCATCCTCCATCATCAGCACCGTCACAAAGGGTGCACCATGAGCCCCCAGTCGCGATTATCGCCACCACATCAAGAACAACTCCGCGATGCTCCTAGCGGATTCTTCCAGATGCATGAAGATCCTTGTCGTAACTAGGAAGATGGATTGCTGGCTGTTTTATGCTGCGTGTAACCTGGTCGGTCTGGCGAAGCCCCTGATACCCTCAAGGTTCAATGAGGCAGTCTCTCAGCAGGTCGTCATCTCATACGCCGATATCGCCAACCCCCAACCAAGTCAGGGACTCCTCGGTTGAATGGTATGTCGACAGACGAGTAAACATTGCCGGCACGGCGCCATACCTTATTTTTTTGACATGGAGCGTCAATGTCAGGTTTCAAAGACCCCGGCGTTGCTGGGACATGGTTGCCACAATGCTGGCTCGAGGGCTTCAACATGTTCCAGGCCCCATCATCGCGTCTGGAATAACTGCATGCCTGTGCGCGACAGGGCATTAGCCTCACCTGAGTGCTTCTCCGCCAGAGGCTCAGAAAGCAGATTGTCCCTTCTGAGGTGGACACCGGAGTGGCATATGCACAGACGGGTATCCGTCTGTGGGCTTCTGTGACACCCACGGACGCGGACGACTATTTTCTCTCCCGACAAGAACAGTCTCGACTTACTCAAAGCTCATCTCGCAAAGCCGAGATAACTCTTGCCTATCAAAACTTACGCCTCGCAGGTTTGTGGAGCCTTCTGATGCCGGGGTACGCGAGGTGTCATTCCGGAAGGTGGACGAGGTCAGACGGCCACGCGAAAAAGAACGTGGATGCGCCCCGGGCCGCAGCTGTCTTGCGGCGACGCAAAAATCTGACGTCGGAACGACTTGTATCTAACTCCTCAGGCTACACCGCATTATGTATCAACAGCAGTGGCGTCTTCAAGCAATGAGAGAGTAATTGGTGTCCGACTCTTTTCGACTCACACCGTAGCCAACGACGGCGCCGTGAGTGCATCAACACCTTTGAAGCAAAATGTCTATGAGCGCCAAGTTCATCGGTTTGGATCAGGCCTAACAGGGGTTGCCCAGGTGAGAATCCAGGCTCGGCGCGTCCAAGTATCAAGACGTTGAACCACCTTGAGAGGCTATGTAGCCTCGTCAGATTGCTCTGGTGGCCCAGGGGCCATAGCCTAGAGACAGCTAACAACGTACCATGGCCCGCAAGGCTCAGGCTTTGTCCTTAACGGGTGCTGAGGGAGAAATTAGTGAATACATCCGGATCATCCACACAGGCGCGACTGTCGGCACAGGCTTTGGAGGGAAGGTCGGAGCTGATGCACCTTCAATGTGCGACTAAACGGCCCGCTGCTTCGTTTTGGTGATACTCCATGCCTTCCAGCGGTTACATGGTCGCGATCGACTATGCGTGTACAGAAACGCTTACAACGGCCGCTTGCCTCATCAAAGTGTGTTTAACTACCACAGTGAGGCATGTCAGCCCTCGCCGATGCGCACAAAAAGTGGTTAGTTCATCGAAGACGTCCACAGAGGTCACAATGGACATCTGCGTCTATCAAATATTCTTGGGTGCTTCTTGATACGTGTTTCAGCGACACATCAAAGGCCATTTGCAAGGCAGGGGTCGTACTTCCGCACATGATTTTTCTCAGAACATTTTGTTGACCTCGGCTGGGAGGGACATGGAGTAGCAAGACGTATCCAATGTACGTTGAAGCCGGACCCCCTTCGGTAGGTAATCGTCCAGTGGCCCTGTGCGCATGTCGATCGACTGACCAGTGATTTTCTGTAGGGCAACTTCCGCCTGCCACTGCGCACAGCGTTCCACAAGCGGAAGCCATATTCGGCATCGCGGCATCTGTGCCGATAAAATTAGCACCGATACGCTTCCCCCATCTCTTGTGGAAATTTTCTTCTTATCGAGATCCCGTTTTTAGTGCTCTCTGGCAAGCTTGACACACATCGTATCAAGTTGGAAGATCTCAAACGATGTGGCTCCTTGCCGTTACACTATCAGTCGGACTCGCTCGCCAGGCTGCTTGGTGGTGGACATTGCAGAGCCCGTTTGGCATCACATCACTCTGCAAAAGCGATGGCGGCAGTTGCAAAGAATGGTTAATGCGCCTAAATGTTTTTCTCACGTCGTAGGTCATGTTTATGTGTCTGTAGCCAAACCCCCAGTGCGATGCCATGAGAAGGCTCCGGAGCATCAGGAAGTCCTTGCCAATAACGGCAAGTCGGCAAGCAAGCAGCCCCCGAATGGATGAGATTTCGAGGATAACATGTGTCAGCAGCACCAGAGTCGTAAGGATCAGCGCTACATTCAGATTGGGACAGAACCAGTCCGCCAAAGAGCGGAACTCTCCTTGTTTCCCTCGTTGGTGCGGGTCCCATGGTGGGTGGTGGGAGGCAGTGGACCGGGCCAGAGCTCAGAGTGGCTCCGTGATGTTGGAGCTTTCGGCGTGGTGAGTTCGCAGGCGCATGTCGCGTGCAGGGCCATCGACTAACTTTGTCTTGATAAGGGCTAGTGTGCATCGTCTTGTCCACAATTCCGTTCCACTCCGGTGCCTGTTCGCATTCCAGCGGACTGCATCCGCCCCCACCGATTGGGATCCTCTCCAATCTAAGAAAGTTCATGATTTTGGCCCCGCTACGGCCTCGGATACCGTGTCCGCGAAGCACTATCAAACACTCCCTGCTACTTTTGCATGGGGGACAAGTAAGGTACTTGTACCCTCTCTCAAACTGTGTCTGGGGGCTGGTCCCGTTGCGGCGGTAGATGCCCGCTGTAATAACATACTTTTGCTGCTTCAGATTGGAGCGTCGAGGGATGGAAGTTGACGAGAAGGAAACGAGAATATTCCCCCCACCTTCCCTTTCATGCCGCCCCCTGCCCACCTTCACCAGCTGGGGATGGGCTTATTTCCTCTTTCCGGACTCATCACATCATAGGGGAGGAACCGCCAGTCCGGTCGGTTGATCTCGACGGGACTCAGCCCAAAGCTGATGTCAAATGTCCGTGACGTCTCGGGCTTACTGTGGAAGGTTTCGGCGGGGCCGGGACCGGTACGACGACCGCCGGCAATGGTACCAAAGTGCGATTAAGGTTGGAAACGGTTGTGACAAGCTGTTGTGCACATTCATTGCGGCTAGAAGTCTGTCAGAGTGAGACCTGCTAATGTCAACGTCACAGAGCAGCAACGTGCAACGTCGTCTGGCTATGGAATGGGGCCTCCCCCAGCCTGCCGCAACCTCGAATCTCGATACCCAGCCACGGGAATGGACAGGGAGAAGAAGAAAGAAAGAAAGAAAGAAAGAAAGAGACAAAGAAAAAAAAAGCATCCAACTTCAGACTCTCTCCACCGCTGGACGCTGGTATACACTACGGTAGCTCATTCTCACCAGACTCCGAGTCTCGGTAGCTCGAGTCGTCCCATGTGCGCTCGCTTTCCATCCAGATCCACAGCCATCAAGTTAACTTTACCGAGCCCCGGCCGTCTCGAGTAAATGCAAATGGCAGGGTTACTGCCGATAGCAGGCGAGTGCCCTGATATTCCCCTTTCCTGTTTGGACGCTCACTCACTGTGGTTGCGCCAGGCTGTCCTTGGTTTCCCGCCCTGGTCTGGCTGTCAACCGGCGGCTGCCCTGCGAGGACGGCCCAGGTGCAGGTACAGTTGCACGTGTGGCGCGCAAGTACCTCTACCTCTGGTCTCCCCGGGCCCCTGGCCACGCGTGACTGGAGAGGCAGGTCCCTTTCGGTCCCGGTACGGAGTCGAGCACCTCTCTCCCCCATCCCCTCTCGTACCTCTCGCCTCTCTCGCTCCCAACCCAGTGCCTGAGCGGCGTTTCCTGCATGGTGGGGCCTTCCCGTCATCTGACAGCTGCGGCGGGTGCCAGTATGGCGTTTTCCCGACATTCCTGCCTCTGGGATTTTTTGGGGCCTCGCTTGCCCTTTTCCCTCGCCCCTCTCCACTTTTCCTTCTCGAAAGAAGTTCAACCTGGTTGGGGGTTGTGACGACCAAGCGCCGTTGGGTGGCCTCTCGTGGTTGCCAATGGGCCAAGGATTCCCTCACTGCCTTCTCACTGCTCAGGCAGAGAGGGAATGTGGCTCTCCATCGTCTCCGTCTCCATCTCCATCGCCATCTCCGCCTTCATCCTCGTCTCCGTCTCCACGTCCCTTTGATCCGAGTTGCGATGATTCCTTCTCGACACCGCTCGGCCTGGCTGCTCTCTCTCCGCCTCCTCTCCCTCACCGTGTTATTGCCAAGGGTCACACGATATCAGCCCGATCGTCGCCTGCGCCTGCCTCGCCTGCAGGGGCCACATCTCTACTTTTGACCTTGTTGCTTCCATCCATGCGTCCGCTACAGGCGAGCAAGAGAACACTGAATCTTTCCCAACGACCGTGGCTGTCTCTGATCTTGTTATGCGTTGCCATCCTACGGTTCAAGTCGGGTCCTCGCGCCCCTGGCTGGTGTCAAAGCAGAACCCACACAAACCTGCATGTTTCGTCCTGCCGGCCTCTCTATCCCTTTTTGTTGTCTATTTACATCGAAGCACCGACAACCGGATATCCGTGCGTCCGAGCTCACGACGACAACATCACGTACCATGTCAGGCCGAGAGACATTTGACCCCCTTTGTTCAAGGACCCTGGGTGCCGAAATAGCAGCACCCAAACGCCGACAGGAAGTGGTCGCCGCACGACATCGCTCCAAGAGTCCAGTCAGCCCACCACGACGACGGGCTTACTGGCTGCATCTACGGCGTATGGACGAACAGCAGCACTACCACCTCCACCACCACCACCACCACCACCAGCTGTCCAATGGGCGTGTCCACGATTCCGCGCCACACCCTAGTTCATCGCCTCTCTGATCTCCTTACCGCATCTTCACTTCATCTGCAGGATTCATGCTCCTTGCCCTCCTGCCAAGCACCCTGGCCCTCCTCTTACTGCGCACCTCTATCCAACCAAGATGGGATCGACGATGCACAACCAGGCAACCTCCTTGCGACCCACGATACGATGCATCCAGTGCCCCTCCCAATCCAGCATGCTCATCTTCTTTAGGCAGCTTTGCTCATCCCACGGCTCTCTTTTCGTCTTTGTTGTGCCTACGCAACCCCTTCTCTTTGCTTTTTCCCGTGACTGCCGTTGCGGTCGGGCGCCCAAGTGAGGGGGACCAAAACGGACGAGATCTAGGGACGATAGTCGTGGCCGCCTTGGTGAGCGCTGCGTATGCTGCTCGGCCACAGAGAAGACTGCCTACTGTCAACTCGACACTCCTTGTAGGATCTCGCCCGTTTCGTTCGATCTCATGCAGGATTAAGACGACCCAATATAAAACACCACCAGCCCTGGTCCACGTCACCCCCGGTCGCCTCACAGTTACACGCTACTCGATTGACTTTCCGCTCGATGGCGGCACACCATCCATCACCGCTTCGTCGGGATCACTTCCTCTTCAGGAAGCCATCTCCTGACCAGGAACAAACCACACCGAGCGTTTTGGTCCGCCTCGCTCCGCTTTGCTGGATCATGCGCCAGATCCGTCCATCGGTATCAGAATATCACTTCTCGACCCTTTCGCTGGATTGTTTCCGCCGTGTCTGCATGGGTTTGGGTCCAGGATCTGGAAGTACCTTTGAGGTACACCAAAAGTAACGATCCCGTACCTCAGCGGCCATCATTTGATAGGGGTTCGCCGATGCCATGAACACGGCACTGCTCTCACCACAACGCACGAGATTTCGGCATAAACACATGTTCGTTGTGCTGTTGGCAAGCTTTCACCGGCACATCAAGTCTTTGAAGAAAGAGATCGCCTGCAATGGCTTCGAATCTATGGGCGGTAAAACGGGCAGGTCAGCGCCAACCGAGCACCCTGGACACTCATCTCGACTCGACCCATTTGCATTACTGCTGCCGGGAATGTCAGATCATGTTCGTGTTTGTCGCGTTGCCCCATACGCTGATCCCTATCGTCGAATGCCAGCGCTGCCTCCTCCCAACATGGCTCACAAGCCAATGCCACCACACCAACCCTGGGTCAATTTGCCGGTACGTTATTCAAGCTGCTACAGTTGACACATGCAGCAGCCACCCACAACGCAGACCAAACTGTGGCCGTCGGGGTTCGGTTTTTTCCTTCTGCTCCAGCTGCTCGCGTCTCGTTAAATCCTCAACACTCACTGCTAGACGCGCTCTGGAGAGAGACATGTGACGTTCACCATTGTCCCCGTATCCCTGCGTAGGCTCAGGCCTTTCAAGTACCTTCCAGCACTTTGTCGTCCTGTCCCAAACCCGAGCGTCGCAACTTTTCACGGCTCGCCATGTGGCCGATGGTCATGGGCCAGCAGCGGACTTGCTGGCTTCAGACCCCTGGCGAACCGATCAAAGGCGGCGGCGGCGGCGGCGAGAATAGCGGCGAATGTGGCACCGCCCTGTCTATTGATTAAGGCCTGCTAGAATTAGGGCTACTCGGCCAACCACATTTCCACTTCAGCATCTCGTCAGCTTGTCGTCCTTGCCAGTGGACAAGCAGGGTGGCATTTATCCATCGCTCGATTGTACACTCACGCGAGTGAGGTGTGCCGATACTGGTCACTTGATGATCTGCCGTCCCTGCAATCGGCGACTGCTCCTGCAACCATAAGCCGTATGGTTACGTCGGAGCCTGAAGATCCTGGGCAGAATATCGTACCCCCCGTCTACTTGGGCACCTTCAAGGCCGTGTTGCAGGTGATCTTGCTCGGACAACCTGGCCGGCTCTATCCTGCTTAATCGTGAGCCATGCGAATCTCCCGAGATAAAGCTAAACCAGTCAGGCAGTATAACCACAGCCGGCAAAATGTTACTACAAATCGGAGTCTGAACGGAGCGTCAAGAAGGTACATCGATTTGAACCCTCGGATTTCACACAAGCTTCAGGGTCGACAGGTCCTAGCCGACGGGGGTAGCAGAAAATGAGATTGTCTTCGCCTTCATTGCTGCAAGCTCACCCACGGTACTCGTGCTTCACAACTTCGATACGTCAATGACCCTGGAGCGAATACCTCAGGAGTGGGCACATTTGGGCTCAAGCGCTTACTAGATACCATACATCAAGCTCTCGCCTGCGATTCCCGGGATCTGGCTCTGGTGTGCCAACTATGCTTGGCTCGTGGTGCGATCGTCTGATCTGGAGATCGGTCTGTCACGCCGGCCATACACACGCTGTCATCTCGCATCTCTACCTGGCGAACAACATGTCATGATCAATGCCACTCACCCTTCATGACGAATCGGAGGAAGCCAAACGGTCAGGGAGCCTGACCGGTGAGAGGCGCTGCATCGGCACTACCATCTAGACCCCCCTTAGCTTACGGTCGACCGTTACCAAACACAGGATGCATCGGCTTTCATCGAAGGCAGAATGGCCCGATTACTATTATCTAAATTCCATGTATTGTCACACCGGCTCCAGTTACCAACTGGTTCGGGGCACATCTCCAGAGACCAACGTCTCGACGGTAGTGTCAGATGTCGCAAAAGAAACTGCCTAGCGCCCGAAGAGGCCATCAACCCCGCTTCCCGGCCGTGTGGTTCGCACTCGGGGCCCTCCCGTTAAGGAGATTAGAGTGGTTGGCGAGACAGGCAACCCCATGCTCTTTTCTACGCCTCGACAACGCGATCAAGCCAGAAACAGCTCATGGTCAATTGCTGGCCGGTTGAAACAATCCCCCGCCACAATCACGGGAATCTGGCACAGAAACGGTGTTATGCCCGGCTTCTGGGAAAGAGAGGCTACGGGCAAGAGGTCCAGATCGCAGGACGTACGCACCACCAGCGTCATCGGATGCAGGTTTCGACGAGAAACAACAGCCAAGCATCCCTTCGCACTGGCGCCTAATGTTCTGCTACAGTGCGGAAGCGTCATCGGACATGATGCGGCCGAAAAGATACAGGCATAAGCTGTACATTTCCGGCTCTCGTATTTCAACCAAACTGAACTTCTCAAGGCAATTCCCATCTGTACAACGCCACGTTGCCTGGAGTGATTTCACCTTCTGACCTGCTTGGCTTGATTGTATCCTTTCACCTTTTGGATTTACCATTGCTGGCCATGAACAGCCGAAGGGCATGAACACCATGCAAGCCCTCATTCAACCTCACATAGCCAATCTCTTTTCCACTACGATGCAGCCTTGGTTCGTAATAATGCAGCAGTGCCCTTAGAAATCAACTTCTTGGTAGCAGGGAAGCGAGGGCCTTTGGGGCCGTCGGCATCACGGGTGCCAGGCCGACAAACCATTCCTCAATCAAGACTCATGAGCTGGGGGTATCGTTTACCCGCTTCGACTGGCAACAATATGGGCGTTGGTTCCACGCGTCGTTTTTCACTTCTCAACCCTTAGGTTGGCTTCTTTTCCTCGCAACGTTGACTGACCAAGCCGGCAGCAAATCCACCACGAAACAGTATCTTCATTTCGTTAACCCCGACCATATACATCTTTGGGAAGACTTGGTCCTCCGTCTGGTGTAGTTCGTGATACGTCGCACAACAGCAACAGCGAGGGCCAACCCCGTCACATTTCAACAATGGTCGGTTTATCTCAACATCAGATCATAACTGAGGCCCCTCCATGGCCCCTGTCAGAGTCCTTGTCTGCTGCTTATTACACTCCAACGGCCAGCAATAAAACACACAAGGGCCGAACTTGGCTGTTGCACCAATCGCCATCCAGGAAACGCTACATCGCGCCCGTTCGAACTTGTTGGTTGAGGTTGGGCTGCTGCCCGCGCGTCGTGTCAGACCGCAGAGGTGGCATGATGCCTGCCGGTGGCGGACCTCACTCGCAATAACGCTGGATGTTCTCAGGCACGCATACTCTGCAACCTGCGCCTGCCAGTTCAAGAAACTTTGGGGTCGAGCTGCCGGGCTGGATATGGCCAGTTGTCACATTGAGATACCGACTCTGTAGACGCGGTAATACTGGCAATGGTGCGAACGACACTCTCACCAGCTCATCAAATTACCTCGGCATAAGACAAACTTGATATCAGGCATAGCTCCTGCTGTTCAGCCTTACAACGTTGGACCAGTCGGGAAACATAAGCGACTTAAGATGGATGCCTGCCTGCTTGCTTGCTTTTTCTTGGGTGCTTGGCCGCTCTAGATCGACGGAGGTGCGCCGTCGTATGATCACGGGAAGTGGCTCTTTCATTGGGAGGTTTACGGTGCGTCTTGTGACTGCTGTGCCCTCACCAAAGGCCATCACGGTGACGGGATTTGGATCAAACACCGAGTTTTGTCGCCAACGCCACGGCTGGCGTTTTGTCGCTGACCAAAACAATTTGATCTGGCGGCCCATGAATCGCCCCAAGATCTTGGTAACCTTCGCCCGATATCCGTTCTTCGCAATCGCCACCGGGGAACAGGTCGCATTTCAGCCGAACGCTATTGTTTGAGATCGATATTGCAGCGCGCAACAAGGTCGGCGAGAATCAAACAGGGCATTTCTATATCCCGCGCCTGAATTTCTTTTTGGTCCCTGCCTGCCTGGTGTGTGTGGATTGAGACGCTGCACAACTGCTGCCAATGACCTGTCAGAATGTGTCTCATGCAGGGCCCCCTTCTTTCTTTTCTTTTTTCTCGGACCTGAATCACACTTGGCCGCGAGCCAAACCGCTCTGGTAAGGAATTTCCCCTTTGACGTCGTCATACCCTGTGGAATGTGAGCAGGAAACGAATCAAGAGCGTCTCTCATGTGAAGTGCGAGCGCCAGGCAGTTTTCGGCCATCCCAAGAGACACTATTGAATGTTTCTTCCTCCCCCCATAACGTCTGTCCCCCACGTTCACCGAGGTTGTTTTCCACTCCACAGACCCTCTCTTTGTGAACGCCTCACTCGAAACCTTTTTTTTTCCTACATCCCCGTTTCCATATCGTACCTTCATTGGTTGTTAGTATCTGTCCAGCATCCCCTTTTTGAGCAATCCCAGTGGTGCTCGCTCTACTATTCCACTTGAGGACCAGACTGAACTTGCTGGTGAACCGGGGTCATGGGTCATGGTCTCGAACGCAATATCCAGCGCGACGGTGCATCAAGCGCGTTCTGGCGATGGCGATCTTATGCCGGGGCAGCCAAGCAAGCATTCTCGCGTTCCTCCAATGGGAACCTTTAGGAAGTTTGAAGTTTCAACCACAGGCCAGCGGTGATGTCAGTTGTATCGTGCATAACAACTTCGTTCTCCTGCCCCCACACATACCTTATCCCCCGAGACCTGAACCTTGACTCATTCATCATCTTGGGGGGCCGTTCTCTACGGTGGAAGCAGGAACGGGCCCTACCGGTATTGAAACATCGGCCAACTCTCTCTTTAGAGTAATCCACGGCAGTTGCTCAGCTGTTCGGTGCGAGTACGAACCGGCCGGACTTCCTGTCTGCCGCTTGGCAGGGCATGAAGGACACTCCGGTCAGACGCTATTGGCAAGCATGCCGCGGTGGGCGGTTGTCCGATGCTGTTGCATCTGATGGGGCTGGTAAGGCTTGCTGCGACCTATACTCGCCCCGTCCGCCTCATATGCTGGAAATCACAGCCTCGAGGGCGCGAGGGGCACTAGCCGGGGTGGTTGGTGACATCGTCTCGAGCACGGCTGCTGAAGAACTCGCGATGTCGTCTGATTTTGGGCATTGTTATCCCCGACCTGGACACGATAGATGCATTCAAGGGCCCCCGGCGCTGGGTCAGGCGAGCGAGTACCAAATTGGTGAACCGATCACCGGTCGACAACTATCAAGTCATATTCCAGCTTTAGTAATGTCCCTTTTTAGGAATGTCAGAGTTCGGAGCAAGGGCCCGAAAGTGTTTCAACAGCCGCAATGCCACGCTATCGAAATACTTCAAATTCCAAGAGGCGACGGGACTGATTGGCAAATGTTCATGTTTGGCAAGTGTATGTTTTGCTTCGGCTCGCCCAAAGCCGAAGCCCTTGGGGCCCAGCGAACCGGTTCATGTCACATACGACGGGCTCGTAATGCCTATATCAAACGTAGCAAGGCGAGCGAGGGAACGGCGGCGCAGGTTTCGGGGCATCGCTCGCTGCACAGTAGTTGTCAAGGGCCATCTCTTGCTTTTGGTGTCTCTCGTCTTGGGGACGAAGGGAATAGAGACGTTCCTGCACTGCACATGCCGGGCATGTTTCGCGACGCACACGCCCCTCCCCCGAATCCACTTCTTGACCGGTCGGTCGTCTCGTCCGATGGCGGCCGCTGCGGGGGGAGAGGGCACATGTGCGCCTTTGGCCCCGGAGGGAGGATTTTCTCCGGCGGCGCGCGCCCGTCCAATCGCAACATATGCGGACCCGGACGCCGCATCAGATTCGAGGGGGCAAACCCTCTGGGCCACAGGAACGGGCAGCAGCGGTGGCGGGCGCGGATCATGGCCATGAGAGGAAAAGGGGGCGATGGATGGGGACATGGAGGGGAGTATGGAGGGGGATTTTCCTGCGTCGAATCTTGCGCACCACTGCATCCGAGAGATGCGGAACTCGGCCGGCCCCTTGGGAGGAAGCAGGAGAGCATAGGCGTCATTGGGGGTGTCAGCACCGCCGCGGCGGGTGGGCGAGGCGGTCAGATCCTTTCTCCTCTTGGATCTCCCCCGGGGCCTCCATCAGGGATTCCGCACGCGCATCTAGGCTCCCCCATCTCAATCTCCATCTTGTGAGATTTGCGATTGCAGATGCCGATACAGAGATGTACTTTATCGGGTGGAATGGTTGAGACAAGAGGAGAGACCCAGTCTTTTCATGTGTGTGTGCGCTGTCGCCCGCAACGAGCGTCTTTCCCGATTCAGAGATGGAGACGTTGAAGAGAGGTCCTACGTGGTTTAGATGTTGCGCCCTTGGGCGTCATCACGGCGCATTCTCGAGGGGCTTCAAGGCATGTTCCAATGGTGTTTCTCGGGATATTTTGGTTTTTGCGAGACACTTTGATGGGTCGCTTGCCCTTTTGGGAAAGTTGGGTCATACGCTTTTGGTTTCTTTTCTTGTGCTCCTTCGGAGCTTTTTTTTTATTAGCTTTTTTTACTTGGGGGTTTTTTTCTCTCTCTTTCGTCTGGGGGAGGGGGGCGCGGGAGTTGAGCGGGAGATAAGGAGAGATGGAGAAAGAAGGAGAGAAGAGTTGCTTTTTTATTTTTATTTTTTTTTAACTTCGCTGAGTTGGACGTACGGATGTGCGCCACCGGGCTGTCTACCTATTCGTACAGTGGCCATCCGTGGCCCTGTGTCTTGGTCAAGTTTGACGGGCAAACCGTTCGACGGCCGGGAGGAGGCGAGGGCGGTTCGCGCAGAGTGCAGATGCCATTTTTTGATACAGACGGCGGCGGTGCAAACGGGCTGCGGTCCTGACGAGGGGTTCGAGAGAGCGGGTTCTTGGGTGGGCCAGGCAGGGAAGGTGGGGTGGCCGGGGGGCCTGAGGAGGAAGTCTTGGGGGCTGGTTTTCTTTATTTTTTGTTTGGCTGCGGCTGCGATTGTGTCTTTTGCGTGTGTGTGTGTGGTTGTTCTACGCCATGTTTGATGTCAGGCTACGGTAGATGATGTAGGCTGAGGGGTGGTTTGCGTCGATCGCGAGACCCCTGCTTGAAGGGATGAGCATCGAAAGGGGGGGGGGGGGGGGGGGGGGGCGTGTGCTTGAGCTCTCTGTACGGGAAGTTTTTTGTTTGGTTCGATGGCCGCGGATGTGGACATCGCCCGCGGTAGGTTTTTCTTTTTCGTCTTCTTCTCTCTGTGCTTTTTTGGCGGTGCCGCTGTTGGGAAGGGTTGGGGCCTCTTTGAAATGGGAAAGCTGCGCGGTGGGAACGGGGGGAAGGTTCAGATCCGACTTTGATGCTTGATGGTTTTGCTTTTTCTGCTGGTTCCGGTATGGAGGCCGCTGCGGGACGACGGTAGGCGGATGCGAGGAGGTGGAGGAAGCTGGAGTATTCGACAGGGCAATGCTCTACGATGCCCTGTGTTTTTCCCCCCGTGAGTTCTCTTACTGGGATCATGGTCGTTCGAGGTTTACGTCTTTGAGCCCTGCGTTTTCCATGGATGTGAAGCCATAAGAGGATTGTTGGTTGAGACTCCCGGCGCCAAACGTGTTAGACCAACACCAGTCCTGCGGCATTTGTCCATGTCTCTCTCTCTCTCTCTCGCTTCATATCTGGTGACACCCCAAGTCGACATCTCACTCAAGCCTACCCTGCTCTATATGCATGTAGTTGCTTTGTTGCTGATGCAATGCAATGCGCGACAGCGGACGGGTAGGAATGGAGACCTGCCCGGGCGAGAGTAAAAGGGGGGGAGGGGTGTGAGCGGCGCGGGGCCGGTGCGGTCGATGACGACTCGGTGTGAGACTTGCAGGTGCAAAGGGGACCACGGTGTCCGGGGGGAAGGCGGTCCGGGGGAGAGACAGATGCGGACAGTTGTCAGTCGTGGAACGGCGGGCGTTGGCGAGGCGCTTATCAGATACCTACGATGCTCGCCCGCCACGGAGGTCCTAGGCGGAGGTAAGGGGAGGTTCGGACGAGGTCACGGGATCAGGATCTAGTGCATGTAGGGGAGTGTGGCCTGGAAGGAAGGACGTCGTGGCGAAGTGCACGCCGGACGTTGGACGGTTGCGCCGGGACGTCGGCGGTCCGGCTTGGCCCCTTTGGGGATTTCGGTCTGGGCCCTTGATGGTCCCGCATACCGATTGCCGGGCACTTTCTCAGATGTGGCAGTCACGGATGAGCGGGGCTAGGCCTTTTACGGGCGCGAGGTAACGTCTCTGGTATGTCGTTCCTGGGAGAGGGAGGGGCTGTGGGCCAGGAGAGGGAAAGGTAAGGGAAGGGGAGATCGACGGGGCTGGCGTTGACGTAGGGTTGGGAATGGGGTCCAATGGCATTTTCTTGCTTTTTCCCAACTCTTTTTTGTCTCTCCCGTGTGACGGAATGATCAAAGATGGGCAGTCGGGATGGGCTAGGCCGGGTTGTGGGAATCTGAAGACGCATTTGAAGAAGGAGATCTTGTCGAAGATCGGGTTAGCCGCTCGTTGGCGCTGCTTCTTGCTTTCTCCCGTGCAAGCCTTGGGGGGCATATTTGGACCACCCCCTTCGCGCGGGGGCGTCAAGAATCGCCCAACGCGGCATGGAGAGCGACGAATGCCATCCTCCTTTGGCCATCACAGTGTACGCACGACGAAGCTTGGAGACGAAGAGTGGGGTTCCTGAGGCAGGATAGGGCTGAACTGCGTACTGAGCTGTCGAGACGTTGTAACTGCCCAGTCGAGCTTTTTCCTGTGAGGGTTTAGCTTGTCGCTAGCACATCTCTTGGGCCCGAGACATGCTTGAGAGTGAGGCTGGCTTCTTTGTGCTACGTGGACGGTAGTCGAGAACCAGCTGTGGAAGGATTGGGAGATTGTGGCTCCGAGACCCGCGAGTTGGAAGGGAGGAGGGATATGGAAGTGGAGGCGCTGAGGCGTCACGGAGGCGCTCCGGGGTTGAGTTCTAGAATCTCGATGAGATGGTGAAGCCAGGAGTCGATTGGCGCTGTTCGGATGGGGTGGCTTGTGAGTATGTGAGTGATGGAGGCATGTGTGAGATGGAGACCGCCTAGTGACGGTTGTTATGGCCATGTCAAGGGTGTGGGGCATCAAGGGTTGAAGATATGCTCGGTGATTTGAAGAGTTGATTGACTTGACTTTGATTACCCTTCATCCAGTCTATAGCTCTGTTGAGTCTTGGGGGCAAGCCCTTCCTCTCGCAGAGAAGGGCCGAGGGTAGGAGAGTCGAGTCGTGGGCGTGGCTCCTTGTGCTCCACGTCGTCCTGAGAAGCCCGGTTGATGAACGTCCTGCTACACTGTGCGCTGCGACTTGTCTCATACGTAGTCATTTCCATGTCCCAGGTTGTCATCGGGGGCATTCCGCAAGGAAAAGAAAGAAAAGGTGGACTGTGGTAACTGTCTTCAAACTTCAACCCTATGTTGACTAGGCGATCCAAAAGGGAGACCAAGCGTACTCGAATCGATATGTAGAACTGTCGTGAGGTATGTTTGGCGCTAATTGCTGCCCGCAATCAACGGCGTCGTTTTTGCGACAAGAACATAGTTGGTATACTTATGATGTGTGTAGTGGAAGCCGTCAATATGGCCAGTTCGCATTGAAAGCTTCTGGATCCAATCGTTGCTACATCTTCAAAGTAAGAAGTCACGATACAGGCTCCGCGAGTCTTTGAAATCGGCTCATGTATTTGCATGTGTAGCGGTCAGAGATTGGTTGCGAGGACAATTTCAAGAAAGAGTACAGACATAACGGGGAGACATATGGAAGTGAACAAAAAGAATGAGGAAATGAAAGCCGTCGAGGTTGTTCCCCCCTCACTCGACCTCTTGCCACTTTGCCGTTAGCCGAGCTATCATCATCCATGTGCTCGCGCTGTTGGACTGGCTCATGCCCGACTGCATCTGATTCCGGAACGCAGCGCTGGTGGCCCCCTCCTCCGTCGCGTGCCACCCAAGCGTGCTGCTGCCGTGCTCGTAGCCATCCGTTGTTCCAGACACGACTCTCATGCTCTCGATGCCCTGGTAGGTGATGCTCATCATGCCGGCGTGCATGGCGTTCATCATCTGGAGTTCTTGCATCTGGCGAAGCATGCTGACCTGAAGCACGGTCTGCACGTAGACTCCGTGGCGTAGTCTCGAGAACTCAACCAGCTCTTCGGCGCTGCCCTTCTCGCAGGCTTCAGTCCACTTTTGCCGCATGCGAGGAGAGTACATGCAGCACATCCTCCTGTCGGTGACGAGGTGGTTGTTGTAGTCCATTTGCACCCCAGGGGCTGGAGATGACTCCTTGCAGAACGTGATGTAGCACTCTGGACAGATGGTGCAGTCGTCCCAGCCGTACCACTTGCGGTTCTCGACTTGTGTTTCCTTGGCACAGTCCGGCACGCCGTCAAATTTGTGGACGAAGCCCGCGTATCGAGACCAGACGCCCGTTTCAAGAGCCTCTTGCATGCGGTACATGTGCTGGAACCATCGAGGAGCCGAGCGCTGAAAACTGCAGAGAACAGCTTGCGTGCTGTCCTGCCCTTTGACCTGTTGATAGAAACGGTCCAGTTGCCATGTACCCACGTTAGCTGCGTAGCAAGCGGCGCATAGGTTGTAACTATCACATCCTCCGTTCCTCAGCGTGTACCAAGCTCCGCCAACGATGCCCTGTTCAGTGCAATGGGGGCTGGGGATAATGGTCTCCAAGGCCTTGTAGAGCACTCCAATGTCTTTCAGGCTCTTGGCGGCTGCGATCGAGGCGTGTACCGGGAGACTCGTCGCGCTGCAGAGAAAAGGGGTAGGTTCCACCGTTCGATATCCGAGAGCTACGTCCATCCAATCCAGTCCTGTGGCACTGGGCTCCTGGGGGAACACCTCAAAGTTCTCACTCAAGGATGTAAGAGCTACAGTTCCCTCGTAGCATTTCTCGCAAATCTTCATATCTGGGAATTTTTGCTGGCGTAGTTGCATCCATTGCCTTGACGTGGGCGAAACTGGTTTCCTCTCGCACTGGGGGAGACTGATATGCTTGACTGCGGCCTGGACCCATTCTTCCCAGGCGTTTGCAGTTCTCTTGGAGTATTTGATCAGCGAGCGAGAAATAAAAGGTAGGCAGACGTCACAAGCCCAGGTAGCATCGAGGGGCTGAGCTGTGTCGTTGGCGACGAAGTTTTGCCGGAAAGACGTCGCCAGAACAATGTCCTCGTAACAGGCTTCGCAGGAAATAAAGCCTTCGAGTCGACTGTCGAGCGTCTTGAACCATTTGATTCCCGTGCCGCCTTTGGAGCCCTGTTGGCCCTTGCAATCGAGAATATTCAGACGAGCTGACATGAGTTCCCTGATAGGCCCATCGTCATTGTGCTTCATGTATTCCGGAAGCAGAAGTCTGGTAATTCGTGGCACGTTAAAGCGGCATCGCCCAGTGGCTCGTCGGACGCGCTCTAGCGAAGCAGCGAAAGGTGTACCAGAGAGGTACATCTCGTGGCAACGAGTGCAGATGAGGAAATCGGGAACGCTAGCCAAGTGGTACCAATCGGCTTCGTAGTCGAGCTCTCGCTGACCTGGGCAGTCCCAGATGGTACTGTTGGGCTTCCCATCGTCGGTGACGGGGGGGATGGGTCGTTTCCACTCGTGGAAGTCTTCATCTTCGGGGCCCAAAGGCGCGCTTCTCGATGGAGCCTGGACCTGTAGGTTCAGGTTGGCCAGTTCATCAGAGATTTGTTCTATCGCCTGAGCTGTAGTATCCTGTTGAGAAACAAGAGCGGGGCCACTAGGAGCTGAAAGTTGAGGTGGTTTTAAGCCTTGACGAGTGTCTTCGGCATCAGCCCGGAAAGCTGCTGGCTGCGTCCTCTTCACCTGGTCCAATGCGGAGGCTTCGTAGATGTAAGCATTCGCAGGAGGCTGAAGAGGTGGTGGGCAATGACTAGGCTCAGGTACTGTTATTGATGACGAAGTTTGAGTGTTTAACGGCAGGTTGGCTGGGATATCAGGAGTTTTTGGTAGATTTTGTAGCGTTTCCGCTGGAAAACCCGTTGATGCCTGGTTCTGGGATACGTGAGGTAAATGGTTGGCTGGTAATTGATGCGTCGTCACTGGTGTTGTAGGTGATGCCAAAGAGCTGGGCGATGCTCCATGGTGCAAAGCACTAGGAATAGAACTCTGGTCGTATTGAACCGGGTGGCTCACTGGAGTCATAGCAGGGCGGTAGTTTATAGCTGCATCCTGTGGCATGGTGACCTGGGGACTGTATGTCGGTTGTTGAAGTGCTTGCTGTTGCTCAATACTCGGTCCAGGGCTATACGTCGACGGGTACGTAAGACTCTGCCCATGAACTGGAGTGATGTAATGATGAGAGAATTGATTAGCTGGTGGTAGCACAGTTTCTGAGGGCGTGAAGCCAGGTCTCCCATATTGGTACTGGCTTATGTTATGGTATTGAACGTGAGAATCGGCGACGCTGTTAACTGGTGATACCAGAGGCGCAGAAGCATAGCTGGGACTTTGATTCTGGGCATATTGGGCGTGATGGTAATCAGGTCGAGGCTGAGGCGCTGGCTGAGAAAGATATTGAGTGAATTTTGCTTTGGCCTTGCTCTTGATGTCTTGGTAAGAGCCGAGTACTTTCTGAGTGTTTGTGAAGAGGGAGGTGGTCTGCTGAAACGTGCTGGACAAGCTGGGACTTTGTCCGGCGGCGGAAGGCGAGCTCTGGTGTGAATACGCTGATGGAGTTGAAGCCGCAGTCGGATAATATTGGCTGGAAGGGAGAGGAACATTTGGGTATGGATTGCTTAATGAAGTTGTAGGCTGATATATGTGTTCGGGCTGAGGGCTCTGATAAGGTGTTGAGGGTTGAGGGTACTGGTAAGTTCCAGGCGTGGATGTGGGCGTGGGTTGGCTACCAGGCTGGTATCCCAAATGATGAGAAGGCTGAGAATGTTGAGCAGGGGGGTAGTGGTAGTTGCCGTTAATGTCAAAGGGAGCCGGGTCAGTATGAATCGAACCTGGCGGGCGCGGTGGAAGTGGTGGAGGAAGTCCAGCTTGGCCCGGAGGCGGTGGAAAGTATGGTACATTCTGCTTGGGATCCATGATGACTTCAACTTCTGCTCCCCGACGTTGAAGTTCGCAAAGAGGTTTGGAAAGGGTTGAGACGTCCGAGCGGCCTGAAAATAAGTTGAATCAACAGGTGCAAACATCTTACCACCTTTTCAGCCGCAGCGGGTGGTCTCGGCGTGAAATTACGCCGCCCTGATTGCCTTCGTGAGGAGCTGAAAAGACTCGCATCCGTTTTCAGGGCGTCAATGGTACCACGTAAAGCATTGCAGGCTTAGCGCCACGGGAACCAAGCCACAACGATGAATCTGATTCAGAAAGGTAAGCGAGGGATTCATCCTACATGTGTCAGTCGCATAGCTAAATTAATTGCCGCGAAGCCGACAGCACCGTCAACGGGCGCCATTACTACGGAGTCCGAGGCAGACAGCCGATGAATAGCGCGAAAGAAGCATATCGCTTGTCGTTTTGCGAGGACATCGAGCCGTAGAAGCCGACATCGTACGTGGCGCCTGTAGACGACCTGCGGCTGGGCTGTATCGTGGAGGTCGACCATAGCGTGTACCCTTCAGAAGGTTAGAGCATGTAGTGGGAAACTGGCTGGCGAAATACTTACGTACACGATGAAGCCTCGTCGACCCGTTACGGTTATGGGGCCCTGAGTGATAGTTATGGGCTGCTGCTTCTGGTCCTATGCTCTGGTTATCACACCCTCGCCTATCACTTTAGCGAACTTTTATGAACACTGATTAATCGTTGATTTTCTCTTCTGTTTGGAGTATGGTACAGACTTCCCAGAGAAATATGCGAAAGGGAGAAAATAAAAATAAAAACAGTCGTGGGAGCAATAAGCCAAGTCAGCCGACCCAAACCGAATCCCCAAGTGAACCCTTCCCATTCCTCATCTCGAAGAAACGCAAGTCCGCTTCCTATGGCAGCGGCTTCTTTTGCCGCCCAATCTTGTTGGTTTTGATAACCCACCAAGGCCCGGAATATTTGGACAGTGAAGCAAAGTCACAGAAGCGTTGTGACTTCCCCGTCGTATGTCCTCTCGGACCATGAGGTTGGCTCCATCTGAAGTCCAGTGCAGAGCCATATTGGTACAACCGTCGTACCTTAACGCGAGTAAGGATGGAAACCGCGGTTCCCACTTCGGCCGCCGCCACGGTAGTTGGCGCCGGGTCTGCCCGCGTTCTTGGGTCCCGTAGGAGCGTTGGCAGGCGGAGCGTGCGCGGGGTCTGGCGATCCCTGGTGAGAGCCACCGCTGTGGGAACCGCCGCGATGTCCGCCTCTGTAACCTCCTCGGCCGCCCTGATTCAGGTTGGGCTGAGGGACATCGTCGTACATGCCCTCCCAAGATGTCGGGGCGCCACCACCGCCACCCATGGCATAGGCGCCTCCCTGGTTGTACTGGTCGCGAGGAGCACCTCCACCTCCGCCACCCCCACCTCGTCGTGGGCCCTGGACGGCTTGCTGCTGCTGCGGCGGCTGCTGCTGCTGCGGCTGACCCCCTTGAGACGGGTCGAACATCTGTTGCTGCGGGCTGAAGCTGCCGCTGGGTCCAGATGGGGGACCGCCCTGCTGTCCCATCTGCTGTTGCATCTGCTGCTGCATTTGCTGCATCTGCTGCATCATCTGAGGCGTCATCTGGCCCATCATACCCTGCTGGCCGTTGCCGCCACCTCCGCCGCGGCCCATCATCTGGCTTTGCATCTGCTGCATTTGTTGCATCTGCATCATCTGTTGCATCATGGCCGGGTTCATGGGGCCCATGCCACGGCTCATAGCCATCTGCTGTTGCATCATGGCAAAGTACTGTTGCATCCGCTGGAAATACTGTGCCATGACCTGCGGCGTCATGCCACCGGCAGCGCTCATCTGGCCGCCTCCCATACCACTTTGCCCACTCTGAGCACTGTCCTCGCCCTTCCTGAACTTGCCGCCGCGTCGCGCAGCTTCCTCTTCTTCTCTGAGGTTGCCTCGTGGCTGGGCCTTCTTAACTTCGATCGGCTTGCCGTGAATTTCCAGGCTGGTGCTCAAGCATGCCTCAACACCAGCTTCGCTTTCGAATGTGACGAAGCCAAACCCACGAGGACGGCCGGTGTCCTTGTCCATCATCAAGGTGGCGTCGACAACACGCCCGAACTGAGCGAAGTAGTCCTTGAACTCTTGGTCAGTGGTCTCCTGGCTGACACCACCGACGAAGATCTTGCTAGTCTTTTCCTGCTCATCCCGGGGAATCGCACGCTTGGGGTCGATCTACATTTCATTAGCGATAAGAATCTTTGCGGACTCTTGAACAAACATACAATCTTGCCGTCCAAGAAGTGTTCCTTGACCATAACAATATTGACTGTCTTGGGATCTCTGAATGTCAAAAAGCCGAATCCTCTTGACCGGCCAGTGCTGCTATCTCTCATGACAGTGCACTCGACGACCTCCCCAAACTGGGAGAAGTAGTCTCGAAGGGATTCTGCACGGGTGTTAGCAAACCGCAAGATGCCAACCTACAAACTTGACTTACGATCCGTAGTCTCCCAGTTGAGACCGCCAATGAACATTTTCCTATGATCAAACAATCAGCAAACCAACTAGAGACTTCAGAAATCAGTGCATGTGATGTGCGCTCGTGTTATAGGCATAAGGGAAACGTTTGCGAATGGCGATGGATTTGGTGCGAATCGTTCGTAACTCTGCGGCGGACAATGGAAGCGGGCCATCCTCCGATGAAGATTTGGTTTGGATTGTCGTTTTAACGAGTGGTAAGTTGGCGTTGTTCGGCTTCTCCCCCCCTTGGCGTTGCAGGCCGATGTGTTGGTAATAGTTCGAGACTGCTTGTTTTGACGTTGATAGCTTGGTCGAATTTCGTCATGTCATGCCTCGTCCGGAACCTCGTCCAATACATTGGCGCCGATGATGGATTCGGACACCATTGTGTTCGATAGGCCCATCAAAGTGGCGCATGCGGGTTGGATTCCAGCGACATCAACTCCCAGCGCGAGACTTGAAGATTTCGGGCCCTAGCAGGAGCCACAGCGATTGTTGATGACGAGTAGCACCAGCCAGCCACAGAAACTCTCACACGTCTGGGGAGAATTGCGGAGCGGATAGCCTGGTCATTGTCGAATGTTTGGTGTCTTTTGCTATCGTCAAGTCTCTGCTAGCTCTAGCTTCGAGCGCTATCCGCTGCTAATCTCGCTACAGCAGCCGAAGAACGCAGATGGTTCTCTGTGCGGCTGGGCTATAGAAGGCGCACGAGGGTGCTCCTGATCTGACTGACTGATGACTGACTATCGTCGGCATATCTCGGTGATCTCAGGCTGCTATTCCAGCTGACTTTTGCGACCTCTCTCTGGCTTCTCTTTCTGCCTTTGTCTTTACTTCAGGCTTCTCTTGACTTCTGGTTCTTTTATCCTCGGCCTGCTGGATGGCCCTGAATAATTATTCCAACGATGCTGGTCGACATCTGTTGTTGCCTTCTCTTGCCCTTCCAAGTCCCTAAGACCAAGCAGGTCTATTTCGAGATTCCATGGAGCCACTGAACGCCCGAATTCCCTCAGACCCCTCGGACCGCAGTGAGGAGCTGCGGATTAATCAAATCAAGCCATGCGACCCAACTTTGGGTGTATGGAATTTGGGAGTGTAACAAATGCAAACGTCATACTTCGATCAAACATCCACTTACCCGTCTTCCTTGGCACTGGGATTCTTTGCCGTGCTTGTCGAGTATGTAGGTTCCTCGTGCTTCATGTTGCCGACGCCATTCGAGGGAGGAGCATAGTTGCTGCCACTACCGCCGCCGCCACCTCTGCCAGCACTGTCACCTCCAAGGTTGAAGTCTACATCATCGTCGTCGTCGTCCTCTTCGTACTTCATCTGGTCGTCGCCTCCGCCGTAGTCCGGTTCAGGTTGAGCAGGTGGCTCAACATGCGTCTCGATGCTCTGTTGAGGAACAGAGGCAGGTGCGGGCGCAGGAGCGGGCGCGGGGTCCTGGGTGGCTGCGGGCTTCGCTGGGGTGTCATCGTCGTAACTGTTGCACGTATCAGCGTCGTGGTCAGAAATCGCAGGCAGCGACTGTCGTCACTCACAGATCGGCGAATAGATCCTCCTCGAAGTTCTCGGGCTCAGTCATTTTGTTAGTAGTCGACGATTTGTTGACTGTTATTGATGGACGTCTCGCTGCAGGTGAAGGATGCGAAGAAAAGGAATGGGGGAGTAAAGAACGTGATGATGTTACGGAGAAGAAACGGGGGCAATGTCGTCGTGTAGCAGCGATTGTTTGGATATTTCTTGGGCAGGCGTGGGTGAAAGAGGAGGAAGGTGGAGCTAGGCAGGAAGCGGAGCCAATAGGGATGCTCAATCCAATCAGAGCTGCAAAGGCTGGGGAACGGTCCGAGCAATGGCTTCTCCTTCGCGCGAACTTGGACACAGACCCCAGAGCTGCGCCTGAGCCTCTCACGTGACCAAATACCGGGCTGTTTTGGTCTTGGGCGGAGCTTGTGCCCTGTTAGCTCTGGTCATGCAAGGTACCGGAGACATTTGAGTCTTCTCGTTGGAATCACTGATGAACTCCCTTTTTTCGACTTCTTAAACAAGGCCTTTTCTTCCTGGTTGGTTTTTTAATGTCCAGGTTCTTCAAAAGAGGCTGAACAAAGCATTGGCACTATACTCGGAAGTACATCTCGACCGCCACAACTACCCGCACGAAATCAGAATTTCAGCCACAGTGACCTTCTCCTCCTCCACCCCACTTCAACTGCTGCTCAAAGCGGCGGGCAGTACACTAATGTGAAGCAAGGGTCCGGCCACTGGTCACTTGCTCGGAGCTCAGGCGACTCGTCTGGCGCATCTCAACTCCCAAGACACACAATGACCCGGCCTCAATAGAAAAGCATCACCATGTTCTCCTCTTCAGGGAGTGGGAAGAAGCCCTCGCAACAGGTACACCCCTCTAAACCCCTGTCTTAAGCCGTCATCGCATGCTAAACTTGCCCCGCAGCAGGAAATGGTCCAAGTCGGTGGGTTTCGTCATACCTTTGCTCCTTGAGATGCGCGCTGCTGCTGCAGAGGCTCGGATCTCGAATACAGGCTCGGAGACTCTTGGCTAACTTGAATCCTTGATCGCGGCGCAGACCGCTCAGAGTACGTTGCCTTGACAGCATCGCAGATGCGGCTCGGAACTGACTAGGGGTAGTTCTGCATCACCGTTTTGGAAACCGCCCCCACGTGAGAACGCACCGAAAAGAGCAGGTCGCGACTCAAATTTGGTTGTTGGAGCTGCCTATTCACATGCCGACATCCTCAAATTCGACTCGTTGTGCGATTCTCTCGTGTCCTCAAGTCGAGACAGTCTCAGCTAACTCAAGCCTAGGAACCTCTCCAACTCCTCGTCTAGACCGAAGACTCCTCCGTCCTCCCACTCTACCAAAGGCAGGCCCAGCGATGCCTCTCCTCCATCGCGGCCCCAATCGGGCATGTCGTCGCCTCCGATCAAGAGCTACATCAACTTCCTCTCCAACACGAACGATGACTGGAAAGCAGACGAAGATGAGGAGGACATGATGGGCTACGAGGACGACGATGGCGACGACTTCGGCTTGCCTAGTCTGTCCAACATGAAGAGACGAACGCGCAAGATGGCCGCGCAAAATAGGACTGATCCAAATGGAGGTCTCTCGCTAATGACCGACTCGTTCGGTGGACTGGGGTTGCACACTAGGAGATACTCGAATAGCGCGGATATCGCCATCGAAAGACCTGCGCCAACTTATCCGATGCCAAAGAAGAGCGAGGGAAAGATATTGCGGCCACAGTACAAAGAGATACTGAGAGGTAAGTTCGCTTGCATAATGCCATATTGGACCGTGCTGATCGCGACAGATCCGGCAAACGCTTTACATCTGATCGACCACCCCGCCGTACCCGCCAATGCGACGCCGAAAGAGATTGACGCCGCTAATTCCAGGATAACTCGTATCAACAAGTTCAAGAAGCTTCTCCAGGCTTCAACAATACCTCTTCAGGAGCTTCGACAGCTCGCTTGGTCCGGCGTCCCCCAAGAGGTTCGCGCCATGACATGGCAACTCCTTTTGAGCTATTTGCCAACAAATAGCGAGAGGAGAGTCGCGACTCTGGAAAGGAAACGAAAAGAGTATCTTGATGGAGTGCGGCAGGCTTTCGAGCGCGGCGGCAGTATCTCTGGTGGCAGCGGTAGTTCAAGCACTGTGCCGCCTGGAAAAGCAAGAGGCTTGGACGAGGCGATTTGGCATCAGATCAGCATCGACGTTCCAAGGACGAACCCCCATATTGAGCTTTATTCATATGAGGCGACTCAGCGGTCCCTGGAGCGAATTCTGTATCTTTGGGCCGTGCGACACCCAGCCAGTGGCTACGTGCAAGGCATCAATGACCTGGTAACGCCTTTCTGGCAAGTATTTTTAAGCACGTACATCGCCGACTCCGACATAGAATCTGGCATGGATCCCGGCCAGCTGCCGAAGCCGGTGCTAGATGCCGTGGAGGCAGACTCGTTTTGGTGTTTGACAAAGCTCCTTGACGGCATTCAAGACCACTACATTGTGGCCCAGCCAGGCATTCAAAGGCAAGTTGCTGCTCTCCGTGACCTCACGGCGCGGATTGATTCTGGGCTGGCGAAGCATTTGGAAAAAGAGCATGTGGAGTTCATCCAGTTCAGCTTTCGGTGGATGAACTGTCTTTTGATGCGGGAGATAAGTGTACGAAATACGATCAGGATGTGGGACACGTACTTGGTAAGCGCAACCGTCCATGTCGAACGGCATTTTTTCTAACAATCCACAGGCCGAGGAGCAAGGCTTCTCGGAATTCCATCTATATGTGTGCGCGGCTTTCTTGGTCAAATGGTCGGATAAGCTTGTCAAGATGGATTTCCAGGAAATAATGATGTTTTTGCAAAGCCTGCCAACAAAGTCATGGACGGAGAAGGACATTGAGTTGCTGTTGAGCGAGGCTTTCATCTGGCAGAGTCTCTTCAAGGGGTCATCGGCGCATTTGCGAGGACAACCAAGCCGTACGCCCTCAGCGAACATGCAGTTGTAGGTTCTTCTTGCTGGACCAATTCACGGGTCTAAGCTGCAAAAGCATTCATTGATGAAAGGGTGAGAAGCTGAGAGGCATAAATGAATTCAAGGCGTCCCGGACTTGTCAAGGCAAACATGTAACTCAGGCAGTAGCAGTGGCACTCTGCTAACTTTCCTTGAATTGATGGGATTAATACCACTGTACAGTGTTCAACACAGTGAGAGAGCTCTTTTATACACTCGCGTATCTAATTGGGTCGTATTCGTCTGACGTACTGGAAAGAAGCTATCCCTGCAGCTTCGTTCCCCAATCAACGCGCCTTCTTTACAGCTCGCGCGTCGTACCACCGACAAAGGCGGCCGTTTCTCTTTTCTTCCACAGCCCTTTCTTCTTTTTCATCCTTCACGAGAGATTCTAGGTTTCCATCCCTCCGATCATCACCACACAACCACATTTCAATTCCCCACGATGGCTGACACAACGGACCACGCCACGATCGCCGCAGAGGGCTCTGTCGCCGAGGTTCCAGGCGCTGTGGCCCCAGCTGTGGAGGCTGTCGCAAACCTCGAGAGCAAGCAAGATGCGCCCGCGCCCGCACAACAGGACACGCCAGCGACCGCCGGCGAGGAATCAGAGGAGGACTCCAATTCCAAGAAGGTGACCCTGGCGGACTTGTCAGCCAAGGGTACTGCTCTCTACGCCAAGAAACAATACGAAGATGCCGCCGAATGCTTTACGAAGGCAGCCGAGCTGCAGGACGAAATCAATGGCGAGATGCACCCTAAGAACGCTGAAATCTTGTTCCTCTACGGCCGCAGTGTCTTCAAGGTCGGACAGAGCAAGAGCGATGTGCTGGGAGGCAAGGCGAGCGGCGAGAAGAAGGTCGAGAAACCCAAGACCAAGGCTCCCAAGAAGGCCGCTGCGGAGGCTGCCCCGACCGATCCGCCAGCCGAATCCGAGGCGCAGAGAATAACAGAGGAGGGTGTTGCGATCGTCGCAGGCGAGGCGGGCGGTGCGAAGACGGAAGACAAGTCCGAAGAGAAGAAGCCTCTCTTCCAGTTCACGGGCGACGAGAACTTCGACGACGAGTCGGATGACGAAGAGGTAAGCTAGAACCCTGTTTTGGTCTCTGGCTGGAAACCTCTTGGCCTCTGGCGTCGTGGGGTTGTTCGTGATTATCAGACCGCGGACTTGGGACAGACCCGGGTTTGATGAGAATGAATGAGAGCTAACCGTTTACAAGGCTGAGGGCGAAGGCGAGGAGGAAGAGGAAGAGGAGGACGACCTCGCTGTCGCGTTTGGTGTTCTGGACATGGCACGTGTTCTCTACAGCCGTCAATTGGAGCAATTGGAGAAGAAGGAGCCCAACGGCAAGGCTCAGGAGCAGGTCGACGGTGATAAGCTGAGCATCAAGCACGTCAAGGAGCGGCTCGCCGACACGCATGATCTTCTCGCCGAGATCTCTTTGGAGAACGAGAGGCAAGCATGTCTGATTTCTGGCGACCGCACTGGAAGCTAACAGCCGCATAGATACCCTGATGCCATTGAGGATTCGCGCAAATCGCTGAACTACAAGAAAGCCCTGTACACTGACGATTCCGAGATCATTGCCGAGGCGCACTTCAAGCTGTCGCTGGCACTCGAGTTCGCTTCGGTCACAACTACCCAGGAGGAGGGTGAGCAAGCGGAGAGCAAGCCTTTTGACGAGAAACTCCGTGAGGAGGCTGCAAATGAGCTCGAGGCTGCCATTCATAGCACGAAACTGAAGCTTCAGAACAAGGAGGTTGAGCTCGCAACCATGGCGTCTCCTGAGGACAACGAGGTCACAAGGGCTACCATCACTGACGTTAAAGACATGATTGCGGATATGGAGCAGCGTGTAAGTGGCGACTTGTTACTCCGTTCGAGCGAACCGCTAACAACATGTAGCTCATAGACCTCCGCAAGCCACCTATTGATGTCAATGCTGCGCTCGGTGGCGATGGTGTTGGCGGAATTCTGGGCGCGGCGCTTGGCGAGTCTGCGGCCCAGACCCAAGCTCGCGTTGAGGAAGCCAAGAAGACGGCAACGGATCTCACCGGTCTTGTCAGGAAGAAGAACAAGGACGAGCCAAAGCCCGCCGAGAAGCGTGTTGAAGAAGCGAAGGCGGCCGAGCTTCCGGCCAACGGCCCAGAGTCCAACGGCACAAAGCGCAAGGCCGAGGAGCTTGCCGAGGCAGATGAATCCGCCAAGAAGGCGAAGGTCGAAGAGGCGGCCTCGGCTTGAGGAACGATCTGGTAACATTGGGTTTCGGCGAATTCGATCTCGGGGGCCTTGCGTGCAACAGAGAACACGGTATGAGGTCAATTTTCACATGGGTATTCACGGCAGAACTGTATAATAGTCAAACACTCGGGTGTGGTGGGAAAGGACATTCGCGGGGTTTAACGGGCGGCATTCATATGACCGAGCCTCAATTGCAGTTTTCTCACGTTGCATTTGGTGCATGCCAGGCGCGGAGTGATTGAATGTGTCGCATGCGTGCCTATGGGAAAGGGGTGTCACTGGTGTGAGAGGGACCCTTGCGCTTGACCGCCTCCGCCCCGCCCCCGCCAAACTACCCCACCACCCAGCAACGACAATTTACCACTGTCAAGTCGTCCCTGAGTCACCTCGAGACAGTCACGCCGAAACAGCTGCAATCCCTTCCCGCAGTCCAAAGAACGAGTAAGAATGATCCTTATGGAGCCCGTGTCCGAATTTGTTTATTAACGAGGTTTATTTTTCGCAGCTCGCTCTGCCGATCTCCTTTCTGCCCACCGAGAAACTCTCACCATGCTCGACCTTCAAGATTTCATCAAGGAACGCGGCGGTGACCCGGAGAAGATCCGCGACTCCCAGCGCCGTCGTCATGCGCCCGTCGAGATTGTCGACGAGGTTATCGCCCTGTGGGATGGTACGGATCCTCAATCGCCCTTCTGGTACCTCCATTAGAGGTTCCGCTTGGCCGGAACAATGTGGGCTAACAACAGCCTCTCTCAACTCGAAACAGACCACCGCAAGACCCAGTACTCGGCGACGCAGATCGGCAGCGAGATCAACGCCGTGCAGAAGGAGATTGGCATGAAGAAAAAGAACAAAGAGAACGCCGACGACCTACTCAAGAAGAAGGAGGACCTGCAGAAGCAGAAGAAGGACAAGGAGGACGAGGCGACTGCGAAGCTCGTCACGCTCAACGCAAAGGCCAAGAGCATCGGCAACTACGTCCACGAGTCCGTCCCCATCAGCGACAACGAGGACAACAACGTTACGGAGCGCGAGTGGAAGCCCGAGGTTGGGCTTGGGGCCAAGACGGAGCAGACGCTTTCCCACCACCAGGTCGTCACTCGGCTGGCGGGCTACGACTCTGAGCGTGCAATCAAGCTTGTCGGCCATAGAGGCTACTGTTTGACCGGCTATGGAGTGTTCCTGTACGTTTATGGGTCACAGGCGCGCGGGATAGGAGGCGGGACGCTGACATGTCACCAACAGCAACCAGGCGCTCATCAACTACGGTCTCGAGTTCCTTTTTAACAAGGGCTACACGCCCAACCAGCCCCCGTTCTTCATGAACCGCAACCAGATGGCCAAGACTGCTCAGCTTGAGCAGTTCGACGAGGAACTGTAAGACAAACCTGGAAGCTCGTTACCCGTGTGTTTGTAATCTGACATATCCCAGGTACAAGGTGACGGGCGACGGCGAGGAGAAGTACCTCATCGCCACCAGCGAGCAGCCCCTCTCTGCCCTGCACAGCGATGAATGGGTCCAGGGCAGCCAACTGCCCATCAAGTACGCCGGTTACAGCACGTGCTTCCGCAAGGAGGCCGGCAAGCAGTATGTTGATGTCCCCTGCCTTACATATGCGTATGTGTGGGACTGATGAGATGTCGAACAGCGGCAAGGAGGCCTGGGGTCTGTTCCGTGTCCACCAGTTCGAGAAGATTGAGCAATTCGTCTTCTGCAAGCCCGAGGACAGCTGGAAGCACTTTGACGAGATGATTGCCGCCTCCGAGGAGTTCTACAAGAGCTTGGGTCTGCCCTACCGGTGAGTGACTACGAAGCCTAAGTAACGATACCAACAGACTGACCTTGTGATATTAGGGTTGTCTCCATTGTCTCTGGAGCTCTGTAAGTGGACAATAAAAAGAGCAGTCCGCAGGAAGCCGCTAACATATCCAGGAACAACGCCGCCGCCAAGAAGTACGACTTGGAGGCCTGGTTCCCCTTCCAGCAGGAGTACAAGGAGCTCGTCTCTTGCTCCAACTGTGAGTACTACCTTGTCTCAACTGATGCCATTACATGCTGATGAAAACAGGCACGGACTACCAAACCCGCGAGCTCGAGGTTCGCTACGGTGTCAAGAAGGCCAAGGAGGTAAGTCTCACGCAGCCCCGTTCCCTCTCCAGCCGACCGTGAGAACTAACCCGTTGCTTCAAGGCCCCTGGTGGAGGACGCAAGGAGTACGTCCATGCCCTCAACGCTGTAAGTCCCTTCCCTCTCCGCTTTCCCCCCTGAATACCCCCGAGTGAAAGCTGACGAACCTCCACAAAGACCCTCTGCGCCACCGAGCGCACCCTTTGCTGTATCCTGGAGAACTACCAGACGCCCGACGGCTTCAAGGTTCCCGAGGTGCTGCGCAAGTACATCCCCGGCCAGCCCGAGTTCCTGCCCTACGTCGCCGAGCTCCCCAAGGAAATCACCGTCGTCGCCGGCCAGAAGAAGAAATAAATCACGCGTTCATCGTCGTCTTTTGACGCGGATGTTGGCTTTGGGGGGATGATTGGCAGCAGGGTTCGACGTTGGCTGGCGGAGTCAAGCTTGCCTCGTCAAAAGGGGATGACACGGAGAGAGACGAGTGGGTGACCGGCGGGAAGATATACACAACCTTGAGTTGCTCTACGGAGATGTCGCGGTGGTGGATGTATGGATAGAGTAGCAACGCTATCGGAAGAAAAGTTGTTCAAGCCTCGCAGCCTCGCTTTGGCGTGCTGCCGTCCGGTACTATTGCTAGGCGGTCCCATCACAACAATCACGTGCCATTGTTCACCCGAGTGTCTCGATCGGAATACAGATCAGTTGTAAATGATCAGGCTTGATTAGACAGATGCAGTCTCCAGTCCGTAACGCCAGAAATACACACCCACACCATACCACCCAAACTCCGTCAATGTCCAACTCCAGACCATAACCGATGCCCTTTTACCCATACTCCTCATGTACCCATCATGCTAGCAAAACAACCCACACCGGCCCAGCTGCGTCTCTTCACTCGAACTTGCCCGCTCCAAAGAGGCCGTTGACAGCCTGGTGCCGCCTCTCTGCGCCCTTCCACTTCCTCGCCTCCCTGCGCTTCTCGTTCTCCTGAATCGCCGCGCGACGCTCGTTCTCCCTCGCCAGCGCGCTGACGCCGGACCTCTTGCTCGCGTTCTTCTTGATCTTGCCGTCGTCGCCGAACCCGCCGCCGCCGCCGCCGCGAGCGGAAAAGGCCGAGGGCGCGTTGCCCGACCCCGCGGCGATGCCGCCACTGCTGCCTTGCGAGCTCAGGACCGAAGAGTTGGTCGTCGCCCGGCGGAGCAGCGTCGGGGTCTTGAAGCTGCCGCCCGACGACGCGGCGGCGTTGGGCATCGCGAAGGCGACCGCGGCGGACGTCGTGGACATTGTGGACGAGGACTGGCGTTTGAGGGTGAGCCGGTCGACGACTTGGTGGCGGGAACCTGTGCGGCGGGGGTTTGTGCCGGGGGAGCGGTTCTCCTTGTTACTGCGTGACGAGGACGGCGGGTGGGCGTCTTCGTCGTCCGCTTCGCTGTCCGAGTTCGGGTCCGTGGCCGGGATGACCTCGTTCATGTCCTCGAGCAGGCTCGAAACGGACTCGCGGATCTCGCCCAGGGTGGCAGGTCTCTTGCCGTCCTTGGTTCTGCGCATGTTGGCGGGTGGCCTGTTCGCTGGGTTGGTGGCGAGGGGCTGACGCTGTGCCGCGGGCTGGCTGTCCGGCACCGTTTGTTGTTGCTGCTCTTGAGATTGAGAGTCTTCCGTCTCCATCGGCTCGGGCGCGAAGTCGAGGAAGTCCATCTCCTCGTCGCTGCCGCGGTCCTCGATGGTGCGGAGGAAGGCCTGGTTGCCAGGCTTCTCGGCGATCTTCTTGATGCGCTCGTCGGTGAAGAGGGCCTGTTGCATCTTCTGGAACTGGCGGCGCTTCATCCGTCTCCGGGCCTCGCCACCGTCATCCGAGTCGGAGAGGTCGTAGTCAGCGCCGCGCTTGCGGCGAAGCATGCCCGTTGTGACGTCGTGGAAGAGCTTGTCTACCATCTTTTCGTCGCTTGCACGCTCACGCTCACTGGACATCGTTAGCAGGATAGATTTATACAGGTCGTCATGGGTTCACTTACGCGTAAAGAGCAGCGAGCTTGCGCTCATCATCAGCCGTCATGCCTCCCTCGTCATCAATCATCTCCTTAACAGAAGCAGCATCGTCATCGTCACTATCCTCGCCATCTACACCTCCCAGACCGGCATACTCATCCTCGGACTCCTCGGCCTGGTCCTCGACCATCTCCTTGGCCTTGCTCTTTTTGCGGTTGTAGTCTTCCGCCTTCTTGAGCTTCTTCTGCTTCTCAACAGCCTCCTTCATAACGTTAAAGGCAGTTGTCCTGAAACCGAACTCGTCCACCTCGGGGCTGGCTCTGGAGTCCTCCTTATCCTCATCATCCACGACCGCGGCCGCGACGTCGATCTTGCGGCGCAGCTTGCCCCGACGGACGAGAGGCGAGTCTTGTACCGAGTCAACATCCACTTCGTTGTCGAGAACCATGGTCTCAACGGTGGAAGCAGGAGGCTCAACGAAGCGTTGTCTCAGAGGCGTGTAGTCCTGCGGCCCAGCATCCTGAGTAGCGTCGATCGAGATCTGGGTGGACACCTCGTCACGGACTAGACTGTCGAAGGCGTGCACTTGGGACTGGGAAAAGTGAAGGTGCACGCCATCCGCAGAATCCTGTTGCGTCTCGGCCCTCTGTGTATCACCGCTCTGGCTGTCAAGGATCATGCTGTCTTGCTGTTGAGTGAGGCCCATCAGGTTGGAGTCCGGGAGGCTGTCAAAGTCCGGCATAGGCGACTGAGAGGGCATAGTACCAGGGGCGGCTTGGCTGTCGTCCATGGTGCCGGCGAAGATCTGGGTGAGACCGAGCCCAGCAGCACCCGTGACGGGAAGTCCAGGGATGAAGGTCTTCTTCGCAGAACGCAGGACCGAAGTAGGAGCAGCGGGCGACTTGGTATTGGGTGCAGTAGGCGAGCGCTGAGTCGCAGTCTTGGGTCTAGGTGTCGCCTCGACCCTGTCCTCGTCCTCATCGTCTGAAATGACCTGGCTCTTCTTCGAGCGACGGATGTTTCTTGTAGGGAGGTCCAAGTCTTCTTCAGACTCGTCAGCATTGTCCTTCTCCGGAACTTCGGCATCAGCTTCAGGGTGCTCCGAGCCGCTGTCGTCGGCCTCGTTGTCGAACAGAGCAACACCTTCAACCTCCGCGTCTGAAGCGTCTTCATCATCAGCCTCCTCGTCTTCAGAACCAGAGAGCTCTACTTCAACCACTGCACCTCCTTCCGCCTCCTCGTCGGAGGCTTCGTACTCCTCGTCGTCACTGTCATCCCAGGCGTCGAGCTCGCCGTTCTTCCTCTTCTCCTTCTTTTCTTTCTTAGCGACTTCACGCTCACGCTCCATGATCTCCTCGGCTTCTCTCCTGGCCCGGGTGACGATATCCTCGACCTCCTGCATCTCGCGCTCGCGCTCCTCTGCAGTCTGAACAACAATGCCCTTCGACTTGAGGTACTCCAGACGCTTTTCGCGCTCCATCTTGGCTTGCTGGCGCGCTCGCTGCTGCAGGTTGAGTTGCAACTGGGCAACCGTGATGGTTGGCTTCTCGTACTTTCGCTTCCTCTCCTTGTTGGGTGAACCGACTTGAGCGAGCCGGCGTAGGGCGTGAAGAGAGTTGGATTCCTTGGCCTTGTTCTCGGGGATTCTGTTGAACACGGCGTCAAGCTTGCTTCTCTTCCTGCTAGAAATCTCCAGGTCATCGTCGTCGTCGAGGTCGATAACTGCGTGATTTGCTGAAAGAGTAGGCAGCTTGATACGAACATGGCGTTTAGGCTTGATCTCCTTGACAGGTGTCTTTTGGGGAGACGTAATGGCCCTGCCCTTGCCCTTGTCAAGTCTCCGAGATGCCTCGAAAACATCATCAAGGGAGGGCATCTCATCATCAGAAGCGATGGGTGGTGGGACAACTGCTGTGGCTTCCTGGACCGTGGGAGGAGACCCGGTCTTGGCCACGGGAGGAGAACTGGGTGGTGTCTCAGGGTCTTTCATCTCGGCGTCGGTTTGGTGAGCCGAGACTGGCGTAGTCGGACGGCTCGAGCTCGAAAGCTTGGGGTCAGACTTCGCCTGGGCTCCGAAGTTGAAGCGCTGGAGGAAGTCCGCCTTGGTAAACTTCTTCCTCGTCTTGGCCTCGTGGGCAAGCTGCATGTTACGTGCCATGCGCTGCGTCTCACGCTGCATCTCCTCCACGGCCTTCTTGCCGGCCCTCCTCGCAGGTCTCACGGCTTGGCTGAGCTTCCTGCCGCCCTCATCGTCGGTGATGTCGGAGACATTGCCGGCGTCGTCGTCGTCGTCAAAGAGGTCGATGTTGGTGGTCTGCTGACGTTCCATGCGCTCGGCGCGCTTCTTTTCCTCCTCCGCCTCGCGGGCCAATCTTTCTTGTCGCTTGCGCTCAACCAGTGCCTGGAACCTGGCGCTCTTGGTCAACGAAGGAAGCGACGCCTCGGAGTCGGAGCCGTCGTCGGCTGTTGTTAAGTTGGTGGGCTTTGTCGGTGATTGGCGGTCCGGAGACATGAAGAGTCCGGGACTCGACTGCGTCGCAGTGTTCTGGATTGGTGGTGGTGGTGTGGTTTCTCTAGCTTGCTTCCTTTGCAGCCTTCGCGGTGCTACAGGGATGTCGTCTTCGTCTTCTGCACTCCCCGTGGTTGTGTCTTCCGCGTCTCCATCATCTTCATCGCCAGCAGAGCCCAGTCGTTTCTGAATACGGTCGAGGAAGGTTTCGGGTTCATCGTCTGAACCTGCTGGTTGAGTGCCGCCCTGAAGTTGGGCAGCGAGGCGTCCTCTGGGGCGGTAGACGACTTCTTCTTCCGAGTCACTGTCCTGGATGCGCGTTGGGGGCGACTTGCTCTTGCGACCAGTCTGTTTGGGCTCGTCGTCCTCGGAACTGGTGTCGATGGCGGCCAGACGAGCCTCGATTCGTGATTTGGGTGAGAGCATCATCTCTGGCGCCGGACTTGCGCTGGGTGAGCGCGACGCGGGCTTTTCTGAAGCCATTGTGGGTTGTTATTAAGGAAAACGGGTACGATGATGGGTATCTAAACACGAAAAGACTAGAAAGGATTTGTCCAAAGTCAATGGTACCTGAAAGTACCGATGCTGCGTGGAGGATGTTGTGGCAGAGTTGAGTGGTGGGTGGTGGAGCGCATGTCAATTAAGAGCTCTTTGACGCGTCCCGGCGACGCGACGTGTTGGTGTCCAGGTACGGCGGGACGGGAGCTTATCGCGCACCGCGGCGCCACTAAACACGCCGATAAGCAGCACTTAACCGACGCGGACCCACACTGAAGCTCTTATCGGCACAGCTCCTTGGCCAGCTTGGCCAGGTACTGAACAGCTGCAGCCTCAGCGAACTTACAAGCCATCAGGAATGTTGTTCGTGATTGTGACGCGACTAATGGAAGATTACACACTCATTGACATCTGCGGTGCTTAATTCGACGGTACGAATCTTCATGTGTCTGTCCAAATTCCAAGATCATCACTTTATTTCTACACACTTTCCTACAGATTGACCTCTTGAGGAAGAGAAACACACAACTAACGGTTGTGTTGACCTCATCTGCGAGAGTGTTAGTCTTGCACCTTCACGTCTTACGTCCTAGCGCATGATGCACAACTATCAACGCTTTATTTCTATTCAGCCCGTAACCCGGATATTATCTTTTCAGTGTCCTGCCGCTTTAACCGATCTAGCCTCTCATTGACCGACTTGTTCAACGTAACCACAGACCAAGCCCTGCCATCATCATTATACCCAAAATCCAGCACGTAGTACCCAAGCAGCACCACCAGAATCAACGGCGCCGACGTGACGAAATAGATCCAAAAGAACTCCCCTCCCGGACCGTACGGCACCTCCATCCCAAACAGCGAGCTTGTGTATGCCAGAGGGATGAACACCAGCCCCAGCAGCGTCACTGCCTTGGTGCTCTTGGCCTCGCGGATGCTACGCTGCTGCTCCTTGTACGCCTGCCTGTTGCCCGTGATGCTCGCTAGCCCCGTCACCGCCGCGTTGAGAGTTTCCGTACGGTGCCGCAGTTCCCTAAAACGGAGGTAGAGAAATTGAAAGTCGGCCGTACAGTCCTGCCAAGCGATGTTTTCTGCCGTCAGGGCGCCGGCCCGTGACGGCGGCATATTCACTGGGGCTGGCGACGCCGGGTGCGAGAGCGGGATGCCGAGCTGGAGCATGATGCCTTCGAGGTCCTCGAGGTACTCCCCCGTCCGCCGCTCCCAGCCCTGCATGTCGCTCCAGAGGGCCTCGACCTTGTTCATTGGCATCTTGGCGAGGTCCTGCTTGCGTGTGAGGCCGCGCTGCACTGCCGAGAGGGTTGCCCGCAGGTGTTCCGTCTGCTTGAGGAAATGTGATGCGACGATTTTCTTGACGAAGACGTTGACGGATTCCGGCTCCGCAATGTCCACCAGGCGGGAGTGGGTTTGGAGGTAGAAGGAGAGATCCTCGAGCATCGAGGTCCGCGGAGGTCCGCAGTAGCGGCCTTCTCTGGCGACGCGGATTTGCTCTTCTTCAGGGACGAAGTCGAGGTAGCCGCCTTGGTAAGAGCACGTCTTGACGGGATACTCGATTCTGTATTCGTCTCCCGTCCGGACGCTTTTCACTGGGGGGTCGCAGAGCACGAGACCTAGGATCGTTAGCAAACAGTCAGAGACTCGGGATGGAGGCGCTTACAGTCCCAACCGCCTCCTTCAGTCCTCCTCGACCACACACCGCACTTCCTCCTGACAACCCCCACATTCAAGTAGTTCCCCATCTCATCAGGCGAGTTGTCCCATCTGAAGTCTCGAGATACCCCAATGTGTCTTCCGGTAGCAGCACACACCCAGCGAAAGCTCGTCGGCTTCCTGTCAAACGTCACGACCTCGTAGTACTTCATCTCCAGGTGGCCCCGGCTTTGGATGACCGACGGCAGCTGCACACCGTCGCTCTCGCCCATCCAGTTCAGATTATGAACGACCACACGCTCGTGCTCCACAAAGAAGGATGGGTGCAACGAGAAGCGCTCGCCGAGCACGCCCGCGAAGCCGGGGCCGAGGCCTTCGACGACATAGATGCTCTGCCGACCGCGCAGTGACGCCGTGTTGCGGAAGTGGGCTTCCAGGCCGGCCGGCTCGTCGAACTCTGCCGTCCTGGCGAACGTGCCGTTTTCGAGGCTGAGCTTGACGACCCTCACACCGTCATCTGTGAATGGAATGCGCTGGATTTGGGCCTTTGGGTCCCGCTGCCGCAGTCGGGGGTCTGAGAAGCAAAGTGACCGAACGAAGCCCTCGTAGTCACCGTCCGCGAGCCACGCTCCGTCTTTCTCCATGACGGCAGGATGAGAAGTTCAACCCAAGTAAGGCGCGTAACGGGCTCTGAGGTACTAGATGTGCACAATGCCGGGAACGGAATGACAAGATGGCAGAACGAGACCCTTTGAGGAGTCGCTGTTATGAGTTTTGAGCCATGGCTATAAATCCAAAGGACGAAGAACGAACGAACACGCGACACGGCGATTGTGAAAGCGCAACAGAGCGGGAGCACCGATGGAAGCAGAGAGCAGGCTGCTGTGAGATGATTTGGTATTATGGGTGGTGGCTGAAAGTGGATGGGAGTCGCGGCCATTCCCTCCCACCCCCCCGTCCACCGTCAGCCAACGCCAGCAACTCCCTTGCCCGATTGGGACACCGAGGAGTGGCTTCGCTCACACCCCGATCTCCAGGCCACTCGGGTGCCCCCCTCACATTCCGCGAACGGCGCGCTCTTGCTCGCCCTGCGCATCGTCCCCACGATCCTTTCAGCGCGATTTTCTCGCGGCGGACACAGGCAATACGCGGCGACAGCTATGCCCAGGTGACCATTCGCCCTACGCCCGGCACCGCTGGATGCCTGCTCCTCTCGTCTTTACCGAGCAGCCATCTCTATTTTTGACACAATGTGCCGCACCCCTGCCGCATTCCATGCATGGAAGGCCGCTTCTCAAGCATTATATTGGTTTTGTGCCTTGATCGCCTCACCAATGTTGATCCAGTCAAGCTTTTGTTTCTCTGTCAGCCCCCCAAACAACAACGCGGACAATAACTATCCGAGCTGGACTTGCCAGCTCGGTGTTCGAAAAGGGGCCAACTTACCAAAACGATGTTCGGTGTACGTCCCCACATCCCTCTGCACAAGTTCACCTGCTTGTCGATGGACTGTAGCGAGTTCGTTTTTGGTGCGTTGAACTGATCTGGGATCTTGATGCCCGCAAATAGCTCGATGTTGAGGAAGTGGTTGACGAGGTACATGTAGCCGTTCGGGTCGACGCCCTGCGGCCGGTCGACATTGCATTTGGGAAAGTCTGCGTTTGTCTCGCCGAATGGCGTCTCCCAGTAGTACTGGAACTCGTCGAGGATGTAGTCCACCTTGCTCGTGTCGGAGTGATAGTCTGCCGCTGTCAGCCCGGTTGCCAATGAGTCCCAACGGCTCAGGAACAGGAATTACCCATGAAAACGATCAGTCTTGTGCCGTCATCGATGAGTTTCTGAAGCGTCGGCCACCGGTCAATGGCCACTTTCTCTTTGGGCCTGAAGACGTACTTATCCAGACCCGTGCTCTTGAACGTGTCACCGAACTGTGTGATGGGCATCGCATCGATGTTGGTAAGAAGCAGGGTGACCACATCGCGTGGATGCGCCTCCATCCAAGTACTGATCTCCCCGAGATATTTGGACAGCGATCCAGAGTCCAGCAAGGCGCAAGTCGTATGGCACATCTGGATTTGGCCGTTTTTGTTCTGGGTCTGAGCTTGGAGAAACCGCACGCCCAGGTTGAGCTGGTCCGTCACCGACACATATTGGTTATGAGCAGGTGTGATGCCGACGAAGGCACTGTTGTGGGATCCAACAAAAGTGACGTCCGAATACTTCTTCCCGCACAGCGCGTTATTCCCATTGCAAGCGGCGGCGATGCCCGCGAACACGGTCAGAAAGCGAGCGGCGCGCATCGTGAGGAGGTAATGTCAGGGACGATAGGACGGGAGGCAGAGAGATCATCTTGATGCACGCAGCGAGAAGAGCAGCTATATAACTTGATGCAGAGGAAATCGCCAAGTTCTCAGCCGTCAGGGGCCTGTTCATAGTTTAAAGTGACATCTCGGACGAACTGGCGAATCAGATGTCCTATAGAGCCACCGCCGGCGCCTTGGGCGCGAATATTGGGAAGTTCCCTCCCGATGTTGGCAACTGTCGTTGGTCGAGAGCCGAATGACCCTTCGTAATGGAACCGTCCGACATGTGAGCGATGGCAGCCAAGACATTTTGTTTCTGTGTGTAATGCCATTGGGGCGACGTCCCGTGGCTGGGCAGTTGGACCACGGCGTATCCTGACATCTCGGACAGGAGGGCATAAGACGAAAAGGCAACTTCGATAGGCACGACATGCCTGTCCAGACGGGCGGCTTTGCCATATCTGTCGGGTCGTGAGATTCTCCAAGCAGCAACAGCTGCACAGACACTTGTTCATGCATGGAAAGACGGCCCAGCTTGTCGTCACCATGGGGATAAACACGATGGAGGAAGGGTTCAGGAGACGAGTTATTGATATCCTGTGCGGGGATGTGGTACTGCTTGATATGCTGGATCGTCGTAGGCTTTTTCTCGAGCCACCGTGATAGGTCCCTCGGCCATCTTGGGCGCGCCAATCTCATGCGCCACACTTGAAGTTGTCAGGGGACGGTGATGTGAGAGGAGTTGGGTTGGTTGCGAGGGGAAGAAGTGAGGGAGCGGCGGCCGCTCGAGTGGTTAAGTGAAACAAGGACGTTGACGAATGACCGTCGCAGACGAGCCGTTGGCAGTTGGTGGCGGTCATCAGGAACCGGCAGATGCGAGGCCAGAGACCGCGCTAGACGCGGCAGGTCGCAGCGGCCATTCAGTAGTCGCCCAGGGGAGCAGATTTGGCTGGGCAGCTGTCAGGGACGTTTGCCTGTTTCAGTGGTCGGGCACCACCTGCAGCTGGACGCATCTGCTCCTGCCCCTTACGGACATTGGAACCAAGTATCATCTTCTCAAAAACACAACGTCACGAGGATTGCAAGGCCTCCTGCGCTAACTACCCTGCACTACAACCCTTGATCACGACGACCTCGGGCATCCATGCTGTGGTACTTGGTTTTGGAATGCATTTGGTTTTCAAAAGCGGCCCCCCCTCTTCACCATCTGCCAATACTCGTGAGCAATGCCTCTCCAGCTTGTCCTCGCTTCGCCTGAAGGCTTACCTCCACGCCGCAACCAACACTAGACGGTTGACCACCCTGACTGCCGTGAGTCTGTCCCGGGTGGACACGACTCGTCGGCTCAAAGTTGCATGCTTGAGACCAACGTCGAAGCAGCCATCTTGGCAGGAACGTCACACTTGGCGGGCAGATGCCACAAGTCTGTGCCACCTCGCCCACGCCCCAAGTCATGAACGACCGTGCCAATATCTAATATCTCCCCCAAATAATGATGTTGCCAAAGAGGTGAATCTGGGCTAGTGGCGTTATACTATATCACGTCTGTCAGGACTTTGGACCTCTTTGCCCAGGGAATCAATCACAGACATCGTCGGAACTGCACCATGGCTGGCGCCCGTCGTCCTTTCAACGCACATAGGTCCGTCCCGTTCTCACAACCTAGAGGCGCAGCAACTCGTTCTCTTTGGGACGAAGCCGCAACAAGCGACCCTGCGGGCTGAACCTCGGACCATCACACCCATACTCTCGCAACGGTTGGACTGGTCTCGTCATCTCGCTTGATTTGCAACAAGCGCGCCGATTTCTCTGCAATGCAATCGGATGGATGTGGAGCTTTGTGCGGCTGATCTTTCTCTTCATACAGGCCACGCAAGGAGACGCTTCTCTGCTCACGTCTGGGATGTGCATTCAGTTCTTACACGGAGGGTGTTTGGACAGGATACCCTCATCACAACCGACCGCAGCGAACCTGGACGTCTAGTTCGCTTATGCGTGCAATATTGCAGACCGTTCTGGGTGCACGATCTGACTTTCATCTTCATGCTGCGAGCGTTGGAATATCTAGCCCTTTTGAACTCATCCCTCAAACGACATGATCCAGCTAGTAAAGATCAGGAGGTGACATCATCTGCTCTTGCCTGGCTCCGGGTTCCGTTTGGACAGCATCAGCTTCTGGCCTGTTGATCCGCGAAGAAATGCCGTCTTTTCACCGACACCGAACGTGAGCATGCGACCCTTGTGCGAGGAAGTTGACAGAGCAGCAAATCCTGGCATCCCGATGAGCGTGCAACTATGACAAATTCTCGAGACAACGAGATCGAACATCCCAGGAGCTGGGGATCACCCAAACAAACAAACTCAGATTGAGACCCATCGAAGCTGCAGATTTCTCACCTGTGTCGCGGAGGGGAGCTAAGTGGCCTGCACAGCCCTCAGAGCAAGCATAACCGACGGTCAAAGTCACCCTAATTTGGTTATGCTTGCTTTCTCGAGCGGATTCGCCGGCAGATCCCCCTCGTCTTCCGTCTGCCCACCTTACCGGCGGCTTTCCTCGTCGGCTGGAGCTGCGAAGGGGGAAAACAGCCGTGCGCGTGGTGACGAAACATGGAAGTCTTCCGGCGTCCGAGTTCGTGCTTCTTTGCCCAGGGTTTCGCCAAGGGCTGTCAATGGCCTTGTCGAAGGCTTGTTGCAACTCGACTCGGGACGACATACCGTTGGTGACCTTTCATCCCGCATGCTTCTTCTGCCAAGCCATGTCAGCGGCGGCGGGCAGTGTCACGTCTGCGTTGTTCGTGTCGCTTAACGACGGGCCAAAGAGTAGTATGAGTCTCTTGCCATGGATCATCCGTAGCGACTAAGGGATATGGCAAAGAGTGCCGCCAACTCTACTATGGAGAAGGGCGCTGCCATCTAAGCATGCCCGGTTTCTTTCCGAAAACCGAAACTGAGGTGAAGACTCTTCGGGATTACTGCGTGTTCTCGAGTTCTACGTACATACCCAACCTGTCTTCGGGTTCCAACGAGAGGCCGGCCGCGCTAAGTCGACCAGTGTCGAGACATCCGGAACCCTTACCCAGAGGAGCATATCGTTGCCGTTCTCCCGTACTCGGAGAATGGAGAATTCAGGGGCGCCCGATGGCCTTCCGTAGCTTCCTGAACACGAACGGGGACGCTCCATTCACGAAATCCGTTGTGTTTTGCCCCGTCTCAACCTCTCGCAGAATCAGTCAGCGGCGCGTTTGGCCCGAGCTCGCTGGCCCCGTCCAACAACCTCACACGCCTCGCGTTTGAGGATCGACGTTATCCTAGTGTCGTTCTCAAATCTTTTGTAGGCGGATATGGGATGGCCCCTGTTCTTCTCAGGAACGCTCCCGCCGCTAAACCTTGTCCAGCAGCATCGTCACCCTCACCGACGCCGCGCCCCAAACAACCGTGGACACCTGAGAGAGCCTCGTCGCTCACCCACAACCGTGCTTTTCAATGATCTGCCAATCGGAGCTTGGATCGCCATTAGCTTGTTCACGCATGATCCATACTCGCCGCCTTTGCCGAAGAAACTGCCCTCGGGTGGACTCGAGGCGTGGCGTTTCTCTCACCTGGGCATCGCTCAGGACCCGCCAGCCCCTTCGAAACGGTCACAAACCAATCGCATCTTCGCAACAGTCGCCTTTGCCGGCGCACACAGCCTGCGTCGTCTAGTCGTCAGATCGATGCTTCAACTGATCTTTCGTGAGAAGGTGGCAGCAAGATGATTCACTCAGGAGCACGGAACGGCCGCAATCCCTGGTGTTGGGAACCAGGCCGTGGTTTGCCAAGACCCATCAGATGTCTTCCAAGCCTATCCAAGACCTGTCATCCAGAGTATGGACAACTTGTATAAGAGTCGCTCGCATGCCCTGTTGAACTCTCGTCTTCATCCTTCTCATCAGCATCTCATCTCTTCAGCCTTCTTTCATCTGCCTTTCTTTCCGACACGAGCCCGGAGCTCCTCGACGGCCTTTCAAAACATAATAATCGTCCAGCTTCATTGTAGATTCAACTTTCACCAATCTTTCCAACCGCCAAAATGAAGTACGGCTCTACCATCCTCCTCGCGGCTTTCGCTGCCACCAACGTTTTCGCCCACGGCGTCATCGACAGTGTCCAGGGTGCCAACGGCGTCGCCCTCCCCGGTCTCTCCTGTAAGTCGCTCTGCCTCTTCGGCCCAGACATTCCCTAACACCACCCAGTGATCGATGGCACGCCTCGCGACTGCGCTTCCCCTCGCTGCGGCTCTGAGGCCGATACCTCCATCATCCGTGACCGCGAGATGGGCACCAACCGGGCCTCCGCGCTCGGCCGTACCCAGGGCGGTGGTCCCGTCGACGCCGCTGCAATGGTCCAGACCTTCATGAACGGCGCTGCTGGCAACACGACCGCAGTTAAGCAGGCCCGCGCCGTCCACGAGGCCATGATGGCTCGCCGCAGCGTCAACATCGCCGCTCGCCAGAACGGCAAGGGCCAAAAGACCGCCAAGGGCACCGTCGAGACCGGTGTCAAGGCCGCCACCGGCATGGCTGCAGGCCAGGGCATGCCCACGACCACCGACGACGGAACCATCAAGATGACCTTCCACCAGGTCAACCAGGACGGCGCCGGCCCTCTCACGGCTGACGTCGACGGCACCTCTGGCGGCACTGACCCCAACGCCTTCAAGTCCGCTGAGGTCACCCAGAACGTCCCCGGCATCGGCTTCGGCGGTCTCTCCGCCGCCTCCACTATGGACTTCAACGTCGCCGTCAAGATGCCCGCCGGCATGACCTGCGACGCAAACGTCGGTGGCGCCAGCAACGTCTGCGTGGCCCGTCTTCGCAACGTCGCCCTCGCTGGTCCTTTCGGTGGCTCCGTCGCCTTCACGCAGTCCACGACTGCCCGCAAGCGCGCCGTCGAGTTCAAGCTCCGCAAGCGCACCGAGGCTCGCGCTTTCAAGGCCTAAAGTACTTTCAAGCATCGGTAAAATAGTCTACGACACTACAAAGCAACAAGGAGACCTTTTATTTCATTTTTCAACTTCGATTTGATGGGTCGCCGCCTGCCAGGGGCATGATGCGCCGAACCATCGAAGGAGGTACCAGTTCGGGGACTGAGTCTAGCATGGTTTCTGCTTCACTCTGTTGTATTATTTTCTTTCTTTTTGATCCTGTACATGATATCCTGCGGATACGTCTGGGGAGTTTCCTTGTGTGTAATCCTGCTACATAGTGTCTCGATGAATTAACGGTGCTTTGTGGTTCTTGAACTCCTCTTCTCCTTCTTCATCTACATCGTCATGAGTTGATTCGCTTATGAATATCTCCAATCCAGGAATGCCTGAAAGATACAAGTGAAGTAACCTAAGATAAATTCCGAAAATGTACCGATGAGAAGCTTGACAGTGAGAACAAGCAGCACCCTGGAGGGCCCTGGCTGGATATATGCTTGCTGCGGGAGACTGCATCTTTCATAAAATAAAAAACGCCACTTACCACGGTCTATATAGTACTCCGCGCTTTGTCTATTCGCAGAATGGTCTCCGTGGTTTTGGATACCCACAAGCCGTGTCCCTTCAATCCTCAGAAAATATTCCACAACGACCATTCAAAGAGTACTCACAATTGTTTGCAAATCTAAAGTTACAGGATTTCAGACGTGCCACTCACACGAGTCAACCAGGCCGCGCACTCAGGTTTGGCACCCACTTCTTGGTCGTCTGAATTTCTCAAACCACGCCAGAAACGAACTGACTGAGGCCTGCACCAGTTTTCAAAACTCTGACTCTTGCAATCTGACCTGTGAGCCCCCTAACTATACCCAATCTCATGGTCGCTTTCGATTTTCGAGATATCCGCGAGGTACTTGTACAAGCGGACAAGCTTCCGGGTAACTTAATAAGTCGTGATTGCTGCGGAGTAGACTTCTTTGACGCAACACCCTCAATTTTGTGCCGTGCAGCACTCCGTCATTCGAAACTTTCAGGGTGGCCTCGCCGCGAGGGACGAAATAAAACTCAATGTGTCCGAGGCCAGGGCGAAGGGGTGGTAGGTTTGCCCAACGGAGACGAGCATTCTCCCATGCCGCCGCGGGGGTTTCGGGGTCTTTGGGCAAGCGACTGAAGCCCGAGAACCTCGGACGACGCGCAGAAATCACGCGGAACGTTCGCTCTCGATGTTTAAAAAAGACATCTGAAGTTGGGGTGTGAACTCAACTGAGGCTGCGTGCTTTTCTTGGAATGCGCACGTGAAACCCAAATCTCCCAAGGAGCGTAGATGTAAGTCCATGTACCTTTTTTTTATTTTTTATTTTTTATTTACAATGGTGTGCGAATATCATTTGATACAGAACTGTATGACGTGCCAAAATCGGTCGAAATTCGTCTAGTGTTCTCAGAAATGACCATCTCGCAGTGAAGGCCACCGCCGAGAATGGCCGTTTCTGGAGTTGCGTTTAAATCCATGCCTCTACAGCTGAAGACTATGGAGCTCACAATGACTTGTGACAGTCAAATCTAGGTGGCTGGTTAAGTGCGATTCCTTTACTCGCCTCTTTTACGCGTTCCTTTATATTTTCATTGCTTTTGCCCATGGTGGTGGAGACTTACTCATTAAAGAGATATTGTGATGGCCGGTTCCACGTATGGGCGGTTTGTACGTATGGGTGGTTTGCACGTATGGGTAGTGAGCACTCGCTTACGCGGGAGGAGAACCCCAATCCATATGAGTGGAAGTGGAGTACGATTACGGCGCCGACCTTGGGCCGGGCCCCAGAGACGCCGCGCCGGCCGGCCGAAGTGCAGCTTGGATCCGCGTAATGTGCCAGCTTATGCCTGCCCGCTCGCGAAAGTGACGATGGAATAGAAACTTATCATCTTTTTACGGGCGACAACTACGATGGAAGGGACTGCTGTGTCGACATCTGGCCCCTGCTCAGTTCATCAAGTGCGCCAACAAAAGCCTCACGGCACGTGCCGTCAGCAAAAGCGAGGTGCTGCAGCTATAAGTTAGGTGAGATTGACATCGATGCAGAGCGTGCCAACATATGCAGTGGACAAGTTTTCTATCCGCCCTTGCCGGACACTGTTATGCCGACGTGGCTTTGGGAGTTTTAATATTCCAGGTCTCTAGAGTTTTGGCGATTTCTAGGAAAGAAGGAGCAGGACGGTAAAGCCTTGATGCCGTGGTAAGGGATGAATATATCGACAGTCTATCTCAACCATCACCGAATGACTGGATGAGCCGCCCTTGGAAATCCTCGGCATGCCAATCATGTTATTTTTAGATAAATGCACGAGACTGTAACACCCGAGACGAAGCTCCGTCATGGTTGTCGGGATAGCTGCTGCAACGACGACTCTGCCACTAAACTCGAGATAGGTGACTCAAACGTAAGATGGGCCGATGTCGAGATGCAGTTGGGGCTGTGAATAGCCATCACTGCATGGCGGCCATGCTTGCGTGTTCAACTGCGACGGGAGAAAAGAAAGCTGTACCAGTTGTGCGCATCAAACCCCTCTAATCCTGTGGGTGAGAGCCACCGACTGCATTTGCATGCACAGCAACCACGACATCGGTCAGCAGGCGACCACTCATCTGGCGCAGGCGAGCCGAGTGCAATGGCCGAGCCTTCACCGCCAGCGAGCCTGCAGCATGCAATAAGAGTGACCTCGTGGGGCCACAGTATGCGCGCAATCATTTCCGTCGTGGCTCATCAGCCGCACTCCGGATTGATGCAAAAAATGCTACAGTGCTTCCACAGATAGACATTACCCTCAGCCCATCTCTTCCACCAAGGTAAAGCAAAGATTTTAGACCACATTCGTGTTCTGCGCACATCGTTCTTTCGCTGAGCAGCCATGCGCCATCTGAGCGCTATTCGCCTTTGCCTGCTCCTGTTGGCTTGCGTGGTTGGAACTGCGCAGGCAGATGGGTGGGACGACTTCGCCAACAACTTGGCAACAGATCTTGCGCCGCTCCTTGCCCTGTTTGGTGAACAAGTCACAAAGCAGTTCCTGAGCGAGTCGACGACGAGATGGGACAATTTCATTTTCGCCATGGCGCCCTTGGGCGTCATCACGGCGGTTGTATCCGCAATCCGCGTGTGCGGCGGACCCTCCTTGCGCGCCTTCATCGGCCGAGCGCAAGAGGGAGGGGGGATTGCTGAGGCAGAGTTGTGCTCGTCTACGAGCCGTGACGTCTGCGAACTCTACCACAACGGCGCTATCGTCCGGGTATTTGGACGCCCCAAGATCCTCGAAATTGTCCATGATCGCGAGGCAGCCAACGAAGAGTTTTCCGGGGATCACCAAACGCTGTCAAAATGCGGCATTTACCCCTTTCGTGAATACATCGAAACGCCGTCTGCTAAGAAGGCTCGATGGGGGGAAATCGGAAAGGAAGCTCGCGATGACACGGAAGCCCAGAACCGCGCATCTGACGACAACACCGACGTCGACAACTTTGCGCCAAACCCCAACCTCTCCTTCAATATCGGGATAAGAAAGCCGCCTGGATACAAACCGTGGCTGGCAGCCGCTATTGCATTCCTCGCGCAGGCTTCAGTCTTGGTTTTCGGGGGTCTTGTCACGACATGGGGCTGGAAAAAGGAACAAGATATCCCTCCCGCCTGGGCCTTTCCTCTGATGTCGCTTGGAACCGTACTTTTGTGCGGCGGAATGTTCTACTGCGCGTTCTTGGTGGAAAACAGTACAAAGGAGAGAGTGTTCCGCAAGAGCAACGGTGAAAGCAACAAGGACGATGACGATAACAACGCAAAGCAAAGCAGCAGTTCACCTGCTTCAACCATATATGTTGTTCAGCCAGGCAACCAGATCATTGGCGATCAAACTTTTGACTCATTCTTGTTTGACGACTCTTCGACCCCAATAAATCAGTACATCACGTCGTGGAAGACACCCCAACAGTCGGACGACGAACGGGGAGTCTGGCTTGCTACCGTCATAACCATGTCCGGTTTTGTCCTCCAGTTTGTCGGCCTTAGAGCAATGCACTCAGCTGTTTCTGTTCTCCAACTTGGAGCGATTCTTGTCGTTAGTATTATCCGCGCAGGGATGAGGACACAACGCTTGAAGAAGGAGGACAACCTCTTGCACAATCGCCCTGACGAAGTCGAGGGCCATGAATTAGACTGGCTTGCCTTGCATATGGGTAAAGACGAAAAAGACAAAAACAAGTGTTTTAGCTGGGTCGTCTCTGGTGCAGCTGCGGTGTCGCACTCTGTAGACAGTCACGAGGACAACAAGGAAGGCGACTACTACGGCAGCATTGACGGCCCCTCCAAGAAGACATCCAATTTTGGTTCCCAAGAAAGCGGACAAATCGACAAAGAGACCAAGAAGGCCCCGGGGTCACGGCGAGAACGGGACCTGGCCATAAGGACATTCCATTACCGATCCCGGTTGGCAGAATTGACAAGCCAGTCGAGGCTTATCAAATCAAGGGCATCGACTGGATGGGACGATCGTCTGGTGCCTGTGAGACAGCTGGCTCAGCAGCTGAAGAACGCAATCGAGTCCAGTGCCAAGATTCTCTTCCCGACGGAACATGACTGGGGTGCCAAACCTCTCCCTTGGATCATTCAGGCGGCAGAATGCAGTTACTCAGCGTCCTGTCCCAGCATCAAACGGGTCCCCATTCGCATACCACTTCAGAGGAACAGTGAATCGCCTACGAAATGGAATGTGAACCAGCGACACCTCGAAGCTGCAATAGGGCTTTGGACGTGGTCGATAATCTCAAATCCTCGGATGGAAAAGGACGATAAATTCAAGTTCAAAGTGTCAGAGGCGTCAGAAGTGCCAGCCTCTCGTATCATGGCTGTCGGAACCACTCCAGACGAATTGGAACGCGCGAAAACAGACATGCAGTTTTGGACCGATGACTTTCCTTCGTTGACCGCAAAGACATTGACAGTCACGAAGGACCGCATGGGAACAGGTCCAGATATTGTGTGGGAGACTAAAGAAGACGGGTCAATCTGCAGCGCATCCGGAACGCAGAGCTCATCCGCCCCTCGTCCGAAACAATCCCTGTTGCGGCTGTTCGGTTGGCAGTTCGCCACATTGCCAACTCTCGATGGCTCATCGACCAAGGCGTTTGCTTTGACCACCGCTCTTAGCCACTCAATCTCTACCGCTTGCGCCCAGGACATTTATCAATCTTTCCTTTGTGCCACTACCGAAGTTCTTGGCTCCATCGGGGGACAAACAAAATACTCAAAGGGGAGCAGAGGGTTTTGCCTTGTGAACGAAGTGGTATCTGGTCTTGTGGAATGCTTCAAGGAGAGCAGCCTTGGCTCTACGCAAGATGCGTTTTCGGTCATCCTTCCAGCGCTGCGATATCGACACAAGCTCCCTTCTGCCGCAGATGCTCTCCCGGATGTTTACAGTGAGGCCGAGGACCTGAGGAAAAAGGGGAGATTCCAGGAAGCGGAGGATGTTCTCAAATGGGCTTGGGAAACTGCAAGCAAAATAGGGGATGGAAAAGAGAGCCACGCGTTGGAAGCAACCATGCTGGAGCTTGGCGAACTCTACCGCAATGCGCTGTTCTGGAAAGAAGGGCCCAAGGAAGAGTTTTCCCGTCGAGGAATTAACTGGATGAGAGATCAAGCGCCTAACAAGTCGCTTGCGGACATTTCGAATCGCTACCTCAAGTTCGAGGGAATGGAAGCGGACAAGTCCATACCCGCCACAGCTCAAGATCTTTTTGCTGCACTATCAAAAGGCGACAGAACGGAAACACTCTGGTTGATAAGCCGGGTTACGGAACTTTTATCCCGGGATGAAAATGGCCGCACGGTTCTATCCTGGGCGTCTCAGCACGATTGGCCGGAGATTGTCAAAGCAGCAATGGATATTGGCTCGGCGATCGACTCCGAAGACGATTCTGGACGAACCCCGCTAAGCTACGCTGCAGAATATGGGCATGCCAATATTGTGAGGATATTGATGAAGAGCCAGGGTCTCCCAATAGCGCCAGATTCGTTCAGACGGACCCCCCTTTCACACGCTGCCGCCGGAGGCCATGTGCCTGTGATGCGCGTCTTGTTGGATGACCCTCGTGTGACTCCACACGACTCCGACAAGAGGGGATACTCAGCCTTACACTGGGCTGCCGAGAACGGGCACGAGGACGCAATTGGGCTGCTTCTGGACCGAAAGGCGCCGATCGACGCGGTAAATGACAATGAACACACCCCTTTAGTTGTTGCACTGTTAAGGCGTCAAACACGTGCTGCGATGTTACTCGCAAAGCGGAAAGCAAACTACAATATTGAGATTGAGGGTTTCGAGGCGTGGCGTTGGGCAATCAAGAACGGGGAGTGGGCATGTGCAGGGTTCCTGCTGAATTGTTCAAACAAGGAAGGCCAGAAAGGCACGCCTAGTTTAATGGGAAGACGGGCCGTCATTTTAGGAGTGTTCCCTAAGTTTCCAAGGTATAGAGCTGATTTGAGAGATTTAGGAGCCAAGTCGGACAACGTGGTAACAGCATATGTCTTTGATGAAGGTGGCAGACAGGTGCCGATCACAACGGACTCAATACGACGCAGCTTTGGGCGCCCCTACACCGTCAAAGCATGGCTGTGCGAGCAAATCGATGGGGACATGACAATAGAGGGGCTTTATTTCGACAAAGAAAAGTCATGCAAAATAGCTTATCTACTATCGGACCATCTGGGAGAGGAATTCAAGATTACAGAAGATATCGTTAAGGTGGCTGTATACGATAAGCATTCTCGCGAGGAAGTGACGAGGCTGTTGCATGGTGGAAAAACAAAGATTGAAATCACGAATGGGCTTGTTGAAGAAATTGCTGGTAAGTTTGAAGGGGATTCGATAAGAGCGTTACTCGATCGAGGAGGCGAAGAAGTCAAGATCACAGAGGACGTTGTCAAGGCGGCTGTAAAGAATACGATTTATGGCGAGGAAGTAACAAAGTTGCTACTTGACCAACGAGGGGACGAAGTCAAGATCACAGAGGGTGTTATCAAGGCGGCTGTAGAGAATATGTATTCTGGACAGGGAGTGACGAAGTTGCTACTTGATCGACGAGGCGAGGAAGTCAACATCACAGAGGACATCGTTAAGGTGGCTGGAAAAAATAAGCCTTCTGGTGATGAAGTGATGAGGCTGTTGTATAGTGGGAAAAAAAAGATTGAAATCACGAATGGTCTTGTTGAAGCTGTTGCTGGTAACTTTGAAGGGGATTCGATAAGGGTGTTGCTCGATCAAGGAGGTGAAGAAGTCAAGATCACAGAGGACGTCGTCAAGGCGGCGGCAGGGAACGATAGGTCTGGCGCAGAAGTGTTGAGGCTATTACTTGACGAACGAGGGGACGAAGTCAAGATCACAGAGGACATCGTCAAGGCGGCGGCAGGAAACAATGGGTCTGGCGCAGAAGTGTTGAGGCTATTACTCAAGCAACGAGGGGACGAAGTCAAGGTCACAGAGGACGTCGTCAAGGCGGCGGCAGGGAACGATAGGTCTGGCGCAGAAGTGTTGAGGCTATTACTTGACGAACGAGGGGACGAAGTCAAGATCACAGAGGCTGTTGTTAAGGCGGCTGTAGAGAATGAGAGTTGTGCTGAGGAAGTGACGAAGTTGCTACTTGATCGACGAGGCGAGGAGGTCAAGATCACAGAGGATATAATCAAGTCGGCTGCAACGAATTACTGGTGCGGCGAGAAATTGACCAGGCTGTTACTTGATCGACGAGGCGAGGAGGTCAACATCACAGAGGATATAATCGAGTTGGCCGCAACGAATGACTGGCGCGGCAAGGAAGTGACGAAGTTGCTACTTGATCGACGAAGAAGCCAAGGTCACAGAAGACGTCATCAAGGCGGCTTCAGAGGATGAAAGTCTGGAAAAGAATTGATAGAGATTTTGCTCAAGCAACAAGGCAAGGGAGCATCAAGACTGCTGCAGGACTGAGGAAACAGTGAGGCCGCGGATTGACAGAATGCAGACGGGAAGAAGTTTATTTTTGGTGCGGCACCCAGTTCGGGCGGGAACACCCAGCGCGCGTATCCAGCCAAGGCATTCGGCTCCTCCGCGATACACGCAGCCTGTTCGGCGGCCACCGCTTCGCTACGGAGGACGAGAGTGCTTGTCTTGGTACAGTGGTATGCGGCGTTTGTCTGGCCATTTATGGAATCGAAAGGGCGGTTACGATTACAATCGTTCGACCACTAGCAGGACGACACCGAGCGCATGGAACGAAAGCTGCAAAATATGGCAACCATCTATACATTGTAGCAAACGCAAGTTTCAAACTGCTCAAACATGTCAGGCTGCGACGAATAAGTAGGCGTTCAACGGTGTGAATCGACAAGCATACCTAAGGAGTAACTACGGACGTAACGTAAATCGTTCATCTATATAGTGAATGGATGGTCCCTCGGTCACAACCTTGGTAGACTTGGTTATGATTGTGTAGGATGACACCGCAGGTTGCTACCGCGCCGTGCTCCCGCTGCATCCTCCACGCAGTCACTGGATCTCGAAACAGTGTGCCACGTCGACGGGTTGGCGCCGCGCGACCGCGGCCTCGGCGGGTTCCCCATCTCCGGGCGGGGGTCGGCGTCCAACGGGGCGGCAACATGTCCCGACAAGCCGACCGCCAGCACCGCACAGGCGGCCGGGCTCGGGTTCGCGGCAACCTCGGGTTTCTCGTCAACGAGGGTTCCCTCCCTCCCACCCCGTCGTCTTTCCTGCCGGCGACTGCGTCCACAGTCGGGGGTTTTCCCTGACAGCCTGCAATCCAATCACAAAGAAAAAAGCCAAAATAAGATAAAAAAATGCCGCCCCTTGCTCGGTAGTAGCGGTCAAGAGAGCGCCTAGGCCGCCAAGTGCTCGCCGTCCGGGATTGCAGAGCGCGAGAGGCGTCCTCCTCGTACGGAAAATCACGCTGTACGCGCAACCGTCGCTCGCAATGCCAACTGGCGCAGAGCTCCGCAACCCTGCGAGCCTCCCGGCCCTGCAGGCACGCTCATGCGGGATTCATGCGGTTGAAGAGAAACAGCGGGGGGGTTTCCTCACAGGGCCGGGGGAATGTGGATGCACGCCGTGAACACATCAGCCCAGCGGGAGGGCAGCCGAGACGGAGGAGGGTGGGAGCAGCTGGAAGCACATGGCGGACAACCCACGGCGCGAATTGCATCTTTGCTTCGAGGGATTGCCATACCGCAGGGTTGAATGCAGTCCCCTCCGTCGTGCTTTCAGCCGACGACTCCATAACAGAGCCAATGTCGAAATTGCCCTTGCCGCCTTTGAGTTGGCGACGCAACGCGCACTAATTAGGCCGTGTCATTGAATGAACGGGGGCCCCGCCTCCAGCCGAAGAACCCGCTCCGACGCCGCCGGATGGATGAAGGGGGAGAAGGATGCTCGCGAAAGCGCTCGAGCACCAAGTCACCGGGTTGGCTCACGGGCCTGGGCCCAATCAGACGGCCGTCACCACAACCCCTCCATCCCCCCTCCTTTCATCCCTCCTTCGGTAGCCGGTTCGACACGCACGTCCAGGTGCAGCCCCGCCCCCTCCTCGCGAGCGTCCTCGATTGCACACGCCAGGCACTGGAGACGCAAGCTGGGCGTGCGGGTACCGGGTGCCCCGCCATCCCACCGCGACGCACCACGGCGCGCCAGTGCTCTCCAACCGACGTTGACAGCGCGCTGCGGAGTACGGTCGAGGACGACGTTCGCTCGCAAGATTCGCGTCCGCTGTTCCATGCAGTTTGGCTCACGCATCGGAAGAACCAGGACCAGTGGTGCGCCGCGGACCAGGCAAGGCCAACGCTGCCCAGGCCGGGCATGGATGTGTCGTGTGAGGCTTTTCTCATCCGGGCCGCCGCGTGAGATAAGGTACCCTATCCCGTCCCTCCAACAAAAAGTCCGGCAAAGTTGGGCACGGCGGCATGTGAAAAAGGGCGCGCGCCATGCGCGAGTTCGTCGGAACGGTGGCCCAAAAGAGACCAGATACTGCACTGCTCGCCAGAGCTTATCTGCATCTCCGACGAGGCCAGAGTGACAGACCCGTGGAGCCACGCTCTCCCATCGACGGCGCATGGCTCTCTCGTGGTGTCTCGCTAGGCTGGCTGCTGCGCCTGCGTCTGCATCTGCATCGTACACGTCCCGCCAGCTCATTTCCCTCATGCCACCAAGTCTAGGTGCGCGTGCATGCCAGGATTAAACCGGGGAAAAGACATACGATTCCACCGCCCCTCTGTCCCCCCGTGCTCCCGAGGACCGGCTCCCCTCCCCTCCATGAACCACCACCGGGCCTGTCCCCCACCACCGCCCAGTTAATATACGACTGCGCGCAGCCAAGCACTTGGATCCGTTATCTGTCGCCGTCGCATCCCGGGGAACCGAGCTGCAGAGTTCTCCACCAGTGCCGCGCCTGTGGCCTGTCACTCTCTGCCCTCGAACCCGTCTCACCGCCCCCAAGACCGACGGACGACTGACTAGCAGGACCCGACGTGGCATAGCTCCAGGTTCACCTCGTCCCACGGCTGGCTACCAGCCTGCCTTGCTTGACCTTACCCAGCCCCGGCGTCCCGGACGGTGACCCCTTGGCCTCGGCTGTTTGGACGAACTATTTGAATCAGACTTCCCGTCCCGCCCGTCCCTCTGACGCCCTTCCCTTTTTCTTCTCTTCTCTCTTCTTTATCCTGAAGTAAAGTCTGTCAAGTCAAGACAATCGAGGATAGCCCGATACAGTCTCACTCTAAGCACAACCACCCTCTACCAAAACCCCAACCCACTGTTGGATCGCGCTTACGAGTCGCGATCACCCCGTCGTCAAGACGTTTTCCAACCTCCTCAACTCGTAAGCCTCGCCCAGCTTTCTCTCACCCTCACTTGCACGACCCGTGCCGTGGGAAACAAGATGCTAACCCTTCTGCCCAGGGTCCATCACCCGTACGCAGGAGCCCGCTGCTCTGCCTCCCCCGGAGGTTCAGCGGACTCGGCCAAAGATCTCTAAAGATCTTGCCAACCACACACGCAAGCCAAACACTCAACTGCACCCTGAACAAACCCTACGACCCCCCCGCGCCACCTCTGACATCTCAAGAACCATGGCTCCCCATGCAGAGGTCGACTCGGGCTCCGCGCACGGAGATGGACCCTCCCCCAACGGCAACGGCGCCGCTGCCACCGCCGCCACTACTACTAACCAGCAGCACCGCGAGCTCTTCACCGTGAACTCCCCCAACGTCGCCTACACCGACGCCGAGATCCTGTCAAAGTACACCTACCGCACCACAAAGGTCAGCAAGGATGCCGCCGGCAAGTACGTCGCCACGCCCACCGAGACGGTCTACGAGTTCAAGACGGACCGCAAGGTGCCCCGCGTCGGCATGATGCTCGTCGGCTGGGGCGGCAACAACGGCACCACCGTCACCGCGGGCATCCTCGCCAACCGCCGCGGCCTCGAGTGGGACACCCGCGAGGGCCCCCGGGCCGCCAACTACTACGGGTCCGTCATCATGGGGTCCACCGTCAAGCTGGGCACCGACGCCGAGACGGCGAGGGACGTCAACATCCCCTTCCACGACCTGGTGCCCATGGTCCACCCCAACGACCTCGCCATCGGCGGCTGGGACATCAGCGGCATGAGCCTGGCCGCCGCCATGGACCGCGCGCAGGTGCTCGAGCCGACGCTCAAGGCGCAGGTCAGGAAGGAGATGGCCGAGATGGTGCCGCTGCCGAGCATCTACTACCCCGACTTCATCGCCGCCAACCAGGAGGACAGGGCCGACAATTTGATCCCCGGGAGCAAGGCCTGCACGGCCCACGTCGAGCAGATCCGCAAGGACATCCGGTAAGGTTTCGTGCGTGCTGTGACGAGCGAGACGCGGTGCTGATTCGGGACAGCGACTTCAAGGAGGCCAACGGCCTCGACAAGGTGATTGTCCAGTGGACCGCCAACACGGAGCGCTACGCCGACATCATCCCGGGCGTCAACGACACCGCCGACAACCTGCTCAGGGCCATCGACGCGGGCCACGAAGAGGTGTCGCCCTCGACCGTCTTCTCCGTCGCCTGCACCCTCGAGGGCGTCCCCTTCATCAACGGGTCCCCGCAGAACACCTTCGTCCCGGGCGCCATCGAGCTGGCCGAGCGGCACGGGTCCTTCATCGGCGGCGACGACTTCAAGTCGGGCCAGACCAAGATGAAGTCGGCGCTCGTCGACTTCCTCATCAACGCGGGCATCAAGCTGACGTCCATCGCGAGCTACAACCACCTGGGCAACAACGACGGCAAGAACCTCAGCTCGCAGAAGCAGTTCCGGTCCAAGGAGATCTCCAAGTCCAACGTCGTCGACGACATGGTCGAGGCCAACTCGGTGCTGTACAAGGAGGGCGAGCACCCGGACCACACCGTTGTCATCAAGTACATGCCGGCCGTGGGCGACAACAAGCGCGCGCTCGACGAGTACTACGCCGAGATCTTCATGGGCGGACACCAGACCATCTCGCTGTTCAACGTGTGCGAGGACTCGCTGCTGGCGTCGCCGCTCATCATCGACCTCGTGCTCGTCGCCGAGATGATGACGCGCATCCAGTGGAAGGCGACGTCGACGGACGGCGTCGCGACCAAGGACTTCAAGGGCTTCCACAGCGTGCTGAGCATCCTGAGCTACATGCTCAAGGCGCCGCTGACGCCGCCGGGGGCCCCGGTCGTCAACGCGTTGAGCAAGCAGCGCGCCGCGCTGACCAACATCTTCCGCGCGTGCGTCGGCCTCGAGCCCGAGAGCGAGATGACGCTTGAGCACAAGCTCTTCTGAGAAGCCACGGCTCCGATAGCAAACTCAAACCTTCCTTTCTTCGCCGTGCCACGTGGCTTCTTGGATTTTCACTTTGAATTTTTTTGAATTTTGAATTTCGAGGTTCATGGCGCCTCAGCCGATCATTCAGAGTTTGGACCGATGATGGTGGAAGAGGTTCTATTATTAGAAAAAGTAGAAAAAAAATCCCGACAGTCTTTACCGCGCAGCCTGCACCTGTCTCACATGCCGTAGAGTTTGTGATATCTCGTATCGTGACGCTGGTTGAGGGACAGCCACGCAAGCCCTTCGGTTCCAACTCCAGATTGTCTCGAACAAAAGCGAAAGCTTGTTATAAGAACAGGGAGGTTCCCGACGACCATTTGGTAATCACGCCGTAGCTACTGAGAGAGGTGTAGTGCTTCTGTCTCCGGTACGCCGACAAGACGATGGCTGGCTGCAGCATTGGAGCAGATGAGCCCGTGGCCAATCAGAGCGTCAGAAATGCAAGTGGTAGTCATCGCCCAAACGCGCAGTTGGTCGTGATTGGTGTTGTTGGCCCACGTCAACATGTCAGTCGCTCCAGCTGATTAGCGAGCAAGAAGGGGAGGACGCGTAAAGCTTGGCCTGCCGCCATGTTTCTCGCTGGAGACGAAAAATCTGGAGAACCCGGAGAAAGTTTCGAGTCTGGGGGAGTGACCTCCCCTCCCCCTCCAGCTGTCAATCGCCGTGGCACCTGGCCGATGCCGCCCAGGCAGTCATTTTCCCCGACGCGAAGGGGGGAATGACGATTGACGAGGGAAATGTCCTGCCTGTGGTGTCGCAAGGTGTCCGTACATGCATAGTACACTTGCCCATGACACCAACACCAGAGTACGTCCTGCTGTGGTTGGCAGGTGTCACAGAGGCGGAATTATTAGCTGCGGGTGCTGATGGAGCCCTCCCAAAAAGCTAAAATCGCAAAAAGCAACGGCGAAAAGGAACAGGGGGCAACAAAGGAAGCTGGGTAAAAGGGCTGTCGTGATTGGACGAGGTGAGGGGCATCTCGCTAGCGGCCCCTGGGGAGTGGTGTCGACATGCCCCTGCTGATATCGCTCCACCGTGCCTGATCTGCCAACGGTTGCTGGGGTAGTGCTGGTGATGAAATTGCCAGGTCAATCAAGCATAAAGCCCGGCGGTAGTAATTGGACGGCGCAGTGGGGAGTGGAGGAGACGGCTCGCCTTTGGCGGGCAGAGAGAGAGAGGGAGGGGAGAGGGAGAGAGTGTGTGGGAGTGTAGTGCGGGAGAGAGAACAACAGAGGTGGGAGAGGACGTTGGCGGGAGGGAACCAAAAGGGACGCAGGCACAGAGGAGAGAGAGAGAGACGCGCATGCTGTGCAACATGCGTCCCTGCTTCAACATTCCACACCCCGTCAGGTAGTCCCTTTCCAATTGCGCCAAGACGTGCCGTTCTGTTACGGGCACATGCGTCGTTCGCCAAGTGCTACCTACTCTCCCTCGCCTTGTCTTTCAGACGGCCTGCTACGCTCAATTAAGCCGTAATTTGCGTCTCTTGGTTTCCCTCACTCTTCCCCCTTCGCAACGGCTTTCTTCCTTTTCTCACCTCTGCCTCGTTGGTCCTTCGCATCACCGACACCCTGACGACCAGATTGCGATCCGAGAACCCGGGCGCATCCGCCGCCTCGAAGCCAGACAAACCGCGACAATGCTGTTCTCCAACCTTGGGCGCGCTGCCCTTGCTGCAGGTGAGTGGCCCAGCTGCTTATTTGCACCTCCCCTTATTGGGCTGTCCGCGACAACCTGGCGACAAGCCGGACCAACGCTTCCTTTTTGAAGAGGCGGCAAACCAGCTTGTCGAAGAACCTGGGCACGCCGATGGCAAACGCATCAGCCTCCAAGTTCCCACTGACATCGCCCCCTCCCCGCAGCCACATTCGCTACTCTCTCGCTTGCCCAGAGCTCCAACTCGCCAGATCTAGGACAATCCACCTTCGTTGCCCCCGAAAAAAACGTCGCCTTCGGCTTTACAGTGCCCGAAAACAGTGGCGAGGATGTCTTCATTACCATGCGAGCCCCCATCGACCGCACCTGGGCCGCCATCGGCATCGGCCAGGATCGCATGGAGGGCAGCTTGATCTTCATGATCTACCGCGACGAGTCCGGCAGCGGCGTTACCTTCTCGCCCCGCGTGGCCTACGGAAACTACGAGCCGACATACTACGACCGCATGAAGTGGGAGACCCTGCCCGGCACTGGTGTTTTCAACGGCTCCATGTTCTTCAGTGCCCGGTGCACCGACCACTGCAGAAGCTGGCCTGGCGGATGGGTCGACGTGTCCAACGAGAACCAGAAGGCCATCTATGCCGTTGGCCCCAAGGGGGGCTTCTTTTCGAACAAGAGGGACACGTCTGTCAAGTTCCACGAGGAATTCGGACGCTTCACAATCAACATGAAGCGCACCATCGGCCCCGGCGACGCGCCCGTCCTCAAGGGCGATGCCGTCAACGAGGGCACGAATCAGATTTCTGCCAACGACGGACGGAGGGACTACAAGTCCATTTTCCACGCCGTCCTGATGGTTGGCTCCTTGGTGTTCCTCATCCCCTTCGGTGCGGTACTTCTGCGCCTCGGAAACATGGTCAGATGGCACGCCCTCAATCAGGGCGTCGCGCTGCTCATCGTCATCGTGGGGTTCGTTCTCGGGGTTTTGACTAGTTTCTGGTACTCTCGCGTAAGTACCGGTCGTGCGTATGACGGCGGGGAGTATGCTAATGTGGGAACTAGTCCCGCGGTTTCAAGTCTGCTCACCAGATTATTGGCTTCATTGTCGTTGCCTTCCTGCTGGCGCAATTCGCTGTCGGTTTCTTGCATCACCAGAAGTACAAGAAGACGCAGCAGACAACCCCGTACAAGACGGTCCACGTCTGGCTCGGGCGCATCATCATCGCTCTCGGCACTTTTAATGCCTTCCTGTGCGTTTTCCCTTGCTCCGGCTGGCAGTCGGTAAGCTAACAGTAGTAGCGGCTTCTCTTTTGCGATGAACCGCAAGTTCAACTACTTCCTCGCAGCATTCATCATCCTCATGCTCCTCGTCTCGCTCTTCTTCACCTTCGGGGGTAAGTGGGTCCGCGGCCGGATGCCCGCCAAGTTCGGCAACCAGGCGCAGGGTGGCTACAACCCGGAGCCGTGGCGTCAGGCCCCCACACACGGCGGCTATGCCTACGACGGCGGCGCTCCGCCGGCTTACCAGCCTCCCTCTCACCAGAACCAAACGATCGGCCTGACGAGCATGGTCGCCGATCCTGCGCAGCCGACCAAGGAGCGGAGCGGCAGCCGGGACTACCGGAACAACGACCTGGGCTCAGCACACCAGCCGCGGGAAATGGTATGAAGCAAACGATTTCATGTTCCTCTGGCTGGATACAGTATGCTCGGCATCCTTGGCGTTTCGAGGGAGGGGAAAACGAAAATGAACGGCAGAATCGAGCGTTGGTTGAATTTTGTTTCCGATTCCTTTCTGGTTTGTGGAAGCGAACTATCTGTACATGTAATGTATCTAAGTGCCGGTCTATGGCCACGAAACGAGTGCCCGAATGACGATCCCGCTTTTTGCGTTTTGACAACTTTCTATCACTCTATACAAACACGATCTGCGACATTTGGTGGCCAGCAATGCTAGCTTTGGAGCGAGGTCGGACGAATAGGCTGCTCTCGGCACCGACTCGGCCAATTGCGACATCTGCGGATTAGGCTGACTGACGGTGGGTCTCTTCACAATATCGCCGCGAATTTTTACTTCCTAAGTTCTCAGCATTAGATGCTATTATGCCAAAAGTGTTATCACTGAGCCGTCGTGTCGGCATTCGGGACATCACATTCCTCTTGAGGACCATGTGCGAGAGGATTCCGCCAGACTCCGCACTGTAAACTAGACCGGGGCGCGCTCGGTGTGCCGTTGCACGTCAGCGGCCATGGGGATCATGAGAAGAGAGTTGCGGGTGCCCGGTCACCCGGCGCCGGGATCGGCCTGTGTTTGCGACGTGCCCGCGCCAAGCGGTCTGAACTACAGCCATACGCGACCGCCGAAACGAGCGAGTTGATTCTGCTCGGCGATAAAAACTTGGAAGCGCTACACGGCGGACTGACTCTTGTTTGCATGATTGCCCCTCGCGCGTACGTGTGACCTTTTTAGGTGCCGGGTAAGGTCAATTTGTTCTGTTTCGTTGGCTGCCTGGTCTTTGCCGCACGGGTTGAACCCGTCCCGGCCTGTCGGAATTTCCCCGACGTTGACTGGGCGGGCTTTTCCCCCGGGCAATTCCCACTCGTTTTGACAACCAAGTTGTCAGCATCTCTCCGTCTTGCATCTTGGATTTTGGCAAACAGAGCCGATATTGCAGGCCGCACATGTCAACCTTTCCGTCGTGCTGACTGCCCGTAATATTTGTCGATTTGCAGCCCTTTGACGCAACTCTACCCGAGACACGGAACACGTTCTCGGAGCAGTTGACGTCAGTGAGGCGAGCAAGACACCTGCGGACCCGCCATGTCGTCGCGGCGCACGGAAGACGAGCCGGTGCTGCAGCATCACGACGAGGACGCGGATACCGAGCGTGAAGATTATGACGGCGATTACTCGGACGACGATGTGGACGAGGACACGCCCATGTTGGGCCGGGCCGGCGGCGCACTGGCTTCCAACGTCGAAGTCGCCGACGCTCCGCTCTCCGATTCCGCGCCTCTGCCCGCGCCGCCCGTAAAGCCGGACAAGCCCAAGCCGGTGGCATGGCGCGATCTGCCGAAGAAGCAGCAATTGCTGGTCATTACGCTCACGAGGTTGAGCGAGCCTCTTGTGCAGACGTCTCTGCAGGTTCGTGGCAACTTTCGCGAGCACTCCTACCCGGCCCATTCTCATTCGCATCGCATACCTCACACGGGGTTGTTCAACCACGATGACAAGCAATCGCTGACACACGCTCAGTCTTACATGTTCTACCAGCTCAAGTGGTTCGACCCCAGTCTCCCGGACTCGGTCATCTCGAGCCAGGCCGGCGTCCTCCACGCCTCCTTCACCGCGGCGCAGTTCATCACCGCCATGGTCTGGGGCCGCCTCGCCGACTCGAAGCGCTTCGGCCGCAAGACGGTCCTCATGATCGGCCTGCTGGGGACGTGCCTCTCGTGTGTAGGCTTCGGGTTTTCGCAGACTTTCGCGCAGGCGCTCGCGTTTCGGTGCATCGGCGGCGCGACGAACGGAAACGTCGGTGTTTTGAGAACGATGTACGTCCTTTCGTTTCCCCTGTTTCCCTCGCTGAGTGGCTTCTCGGTTGCAAAGACCCAAGGTTCGTTTTGCTTACACCCCGACAGGATCAGCGAAATCGTCCGCGAGAAGAAGTTCCAAGCCCGCGCCTTCATCCTCCTGCCCATGACGTTCAACATCGGCGTCATCATCGGCCCCATCCTCGGCGGCATCCTCTCCGACCCGGCCGGGAGCTACCCCTCCCTCTTCGGCGACGTGGACTTTTTCAAAAAGTACCCCTACGCCGCGCCCAACCTCCTCAGCGCCATCTTCCTCTCCTCCGCCGCGCTGTCCGTCTGGCTGTGCCTCGACGAGACGCACGAAGTGCTCCGCGAGGAGGGACCGGACCTGGGCTCCCGCGTCGGCGCGAGCATCGCGTCCCTCCTGCGGCGCACCTTTGCGCGTCGTCGCGGAAACGTCGGCGACGCGGCGTACACGCCGCTGCACTCCAGCTCCGCGAGCACCACCGACGTCGACGTCGAAATGTCCCCCGAGGCCGCCGCGCCCAAGCAGAAACCCCGCCCGCGGTACCGCCACCGCCTGCCCTTCCGCCGCATCTTCACCCGCAACGTCGTCATGACCTTCGCCGCGCACTTCCTGCTGGCCTTCCACGTCGGCACCTTCAACTCGCTCTGGTTCGTCTTCCTCTCGACCCCGACCTCGGCCGCGCCGCCGCACCTCCCCTTCCGCTTCTCCGGCGGCCTCGGCATGCCGCCGCAGTCCGTGGGCATGGCCATGGCCATCCTCGGCGTCATCGGCATCAGCCTGCAGCTCTTCGTCTACCCGCGCTTGTCGGCGCACCTGGGCACCGTCAAGGCCTGGCGGCTGTTCCTCTACTTCTTCCCGGTGACCTACTTCCTCGTGCCCTACCTCGCCGTCGTACCCACCACGGACGCGGCGCCGCCCCCCGGCCCCAAGGGCGGGCCCGCGATCTGGTTCGCCATCGTCGGCGTGCTGCTGTTCCAGGTCCTGGGCAGGACGTTCGCGCTGCCCGGCCAGACGATCCTGATCAACAACTGCACGCCCCACCCGAGCGTGCTGGGGACGGTCCACGGGATGGGGCAGAGCGTGAGTAGCGCCGCGCGGACGATCGGGCCGGTCCTGTGCGGGTATCTGTATGGCCAGGGGCTGGCGAACGGCGTCGTCGGCGCCGTGTGGTGGGGGCTGGCGGGCGTCGCCATGCTGGGGGCGCTGGCGAGCTGGGCGGTGTGGGAGGGGGATGGCCACGAGATTTGGATGGACGGGGACGAGGTCGCTGCCGAGGAGGATGAAGGAAGGCGGTGACGGTACCTGGGAGGGGAGGTGGTGGATGGATCATGCATGGCGTGTTTCGGGCGCGGCAGACGGCCTTCATGAATAGACGGTAATACCTTGTGCCGATGACGGTTTTGTTAGTTGTCTGCTTCTCTGGCTTCGTGCATGAGGATTGGCCCGATACGAAGCCCTTTCTGCATCAATGGCTCTAGTCCACCGCGAAAGGCGCTCTTTTACACCGTCCCTGGGGGCTAAATTTATACCGTACTTCGGGCTGGTGTTCAACATCGTCCGATGAGTCTAGATCAACCGCAGTACGTGGAGGGAGCAGAAGCTAAGGCGTTTGTGATACGAAGGCTGTGTATCGTGTTCGTTTTTGCCTTCGGCATCCGCTTTCTATGCTGAGCTACCAGCTTGGTTCGGTAGATCCCAGAACCTTTTTCTCAAGAATGCTCTATAGACCCCAAGGCCTGGTTAGTAACCTTCCTTTGCTTTCTTCAATATACCATCTTAAATTTAGTAGGTCGGAGGCGCAGTGGTAGCATTCGCTGATTCGTCTGTATATTATATTAACTGGAGTAATAAATTATGTTTCCTCAACCTCTGCATCCCAAGTTCGAGTAGTGGCTCTCAGAGTAAAGAATGACTAGCAAACATATGGCTGCGGTAACACCCCACAGCTTGGTGGCGCAGATTGATGAGTTTACTGAAGAATTTTGAAGCGTCGTGAGTAACACGAGAAATGCCGACGAATCGGGTTCTTCTTACCCGGCAAGAGCGTATTCTCTGGATAACGTACCGAAGTTTCTCGCGCAACACAAGTTCTCGGCAAGCACCGTTCATGGCCTCGACGACATCAGTGGGATATTATGAAGACAAGAAGGGCGTTAAGCCGATGTTGAACTGTAAAGGGCACTCTTCTTCCACGTACACAGGCCCCTCTGCTTTAACAACCCGCTTTGGTTCATCCCACTCGGTCTCTGTACCTTTGTTATACTTCACGCCAAGATCCCAAGATTCATATCTAATGTCGCGATACAAGTCCTTGTTGGAGGTCGTGACTCCATGATCCCGGGACGAACGTGAGACTACCATCTAATAAAGTTTTTAATGGTCCGAAGGATAGACATTTCAGCATCAGAAATAGCTAATCGCAATCTGGAGGCTTTTCAGAAACCAGTCATGCCGTTGTGATCATCCCGTCGATGAAGCCTGGTTAGCCGCGCCACTTGAATCCAAGTTACACATCGTGTCGTCTAATAGAACCACACTGGCCGGCGTCGTGTAGGGTGACCGGTCGCTTGGAGCAAGATCGGTCCGGAGGGCGGTTAGTCGTAGCAGAGTACTAGGCAATAACCTATATACCTCTGGAACCTTTATTCAAAATACCTCCATCTATGTCTGGAATTGAGCGGTCACTACTCTGACCTGAGCTGGCCTAAATCGGCCTTATATGAGATAAACTAGTCCCAATTTAGCCAAGTTGTTTATTCTTCACTTACATCCCAGAATCAGCAGTATGCTAGGAATTGCGCGGCTAGAGATCCCCAAAGGGAATCGGCCCCTCATAGCACCCGAATATAATCTTGCAGTCAGAGGAAAGTGGTTGATAAAACAACAGGGAGATATAACGTGAGGGCATTCGTATGAACAGAAAGTGCAGAAAGGTGATGTATTTGGCTTGGCTGTCAAACTGCGAGATGGGTTGGGCGGCTTGGCGGTCAGCCCATCTGCCAGGCGGTCGGCGCGCCCGCACCTTCTCATCTCCCATTGCTCCAACAAAAGTAATACAAGCGCATCAAAGTAAACAATAGTAGGATACATCTAGTTATAGACATTTGAGAAGCTCCTCGACGGAGCGGAGATTTCCCGGGTGCTGTGGAAACCAGTATATCCGCTGGACTAACATGAGTACAATTAATCATATGCGCCCCCTCAAGTATACACAATGTACCTGCCGATTAATGATGTCTGTGAAATGATTTTCTTGCATTTTTGCCTGTAAATTAACTCTTCTTCAAATTATTTCTTTCAAATTTGCTTCACGGCAACGATGTCCAGGTCCGAGTCGCCGACTTGCACCTTGAGGGCAACATTTTCTCCAGCCGATAAAACCTGAGATACCTTGAGCTCTTCTCCAATGAACACATTCCACAACCCCGGCTCCAAGTTCTTGATAACTGGCTTGATGAGTTTGGTGTCTTGATTCCATGTCCGAACGGTAAGCACCAGCAACTTGTTCGTATGGTCCCAATCTCCGCGCAGGAAGTCAACGCCATCGCCCAATGTAATCTCGTCAACAAAAGGTCGGGAAGCGAGAATGTCCGCCGTCCAAGGTTGCTCCCACAGGATCTTTTGCCCGTCTTCCACATTCAATCGTCCATACCCAATCGCTGCGTTGCCAGAAAAGGGATCCATATGAGTCCAGTCGAGGTTGTCGTCGAACCGCTTTTCATTGCGGGGATAGTACAGCCCCCCACGTTCCCATGTAGGCTTTAGGTGCTTGTCGGCGTACTCGAACAAGCCCTTTGACTCGACGTCCTTACCCAGCTCAGAAAGCCACTGAACTATGTATCCAAACATGGGCTTAGCGTACGGAAAGTTCTTCTCCTTGGCGGATTCGGGCTGCATAGCATCTTTTGCATTCTGACGTGCTCCTTCAAGTGTTTTTCGAGAAGTCGGAGATGCTCCATGATTTTTGACGAGCTTTCTGAACTCAGCACCAACTGACGGCTGATTCAACCGCACTTCTCCTTCAGTGTTGGTGACGAATCCCAGAGACTGCTCATCAAAATGAGACCGTACGAATGTGCTGTTCCAGGCGTTCATGAAAGCGCATCCCCAAGCAGTCCAGGCGGGGTCTTTGGCAGGCAGAGTGAAGTCCTGCTTGACCATCCAGAGGTCTGGAAATAGCCCATCTGACCCAATCAGTCCCTTCTTATCCCAGGCAGCCCTGTACTTCTCCAAGACTCCTTCAATTACAGTTGTGCCTTGACGGGCATCTCTGAGCCGTACTCCGATGAGCTATCATTCATGTTAGCTCGCCATATCAGCAGGTTTGTCCCATTGAAAACTCACGGGAAACTGGTTACAGACAACGAAAACACAGTTCGGTTCGCAGCAGACTCCGACCCAGCCATTGTTCTCCATCTCTTTCAGGATTGTATCCTGTAGCGTCTGTGCACTGTACGAGAATTTCTCGGGCCCCATCCCGAAGAATACAGGGTCCCAGACAAACTCCAACGAATCTGGCTTCTCAAACTCATCGTCATCGAAAAGCATTGCGTAAAGTGAAACCATCATCAGTAGGTGGCCGCTGTACATGATGTTTTCTTTGACGATGGGGTCAGCCCAAGGCTTCCGCAATTCCTTCAGGTCCGGATCGGTAGCAACGCCAGCCATACTGGTGGTAAACCAATATGCCCACACGGCGCGTAAGAGCATCTTGTGGATTGTTTGGCGTATTAGTGTTTTGTAGACGCTGCGCAAGGCCGGCTGGCGGTGGTAATGAGCCACACTCGCGGCATAAGCAATCGTTGCCAATTGGTAACGATAGGCATCAAGGAATTCTTGCAGCGGTTCTTGCGACCCCATAAAGTGCCAGTCGTTGTCGGGCTGAGAGACCAGGTTATGGAAATGGCGAAGATGCCCCGCTTGTTCTCGTGACAGTTTGGGATATTTCGAGAGATCCGGCACCCGCGGCTGCTTTGTGTCGCTTGGCATTGTCGTGGTCGATGCCATGATTTGGCTTTGGTCGGGAAAGGTGTAATCTGGCGCCAGGCTTTGAGAAGCTTGGTTTGTCAAGTTGCATAGCTTATGAGTTGACGCCTTTTATTTTTAGTTGCTACCATGCGGCAGGCGTGACATATAAGTATTTTGGAATGTGGAAGGGTTTCCAAGCGGAGATTCGTAGAGATCCAGTTCGTAACAAAAGATCAGCCGCGGAGCCAAGCCGAACAAGACGGGCAACTCGTACAGACAACGGATCGGTCTATTTCTGATCATCTGTCGGGACGAGGATTGTTGTTGCACGGGTGCCGACGGTTGCACATTGAATCCCCTCTCGGGGAAGTAAAGCGCGTCGTGCTGACGATATAATATTGAGGTGCAGCTAAATTCTGACGTGATCGAAGAATCAATGTCCGACTATTCTTGTCCTCTTGTCTCGATGTAGAGTAAGGAATAAATGAGAGGGCCAAGGTTCAGGAGGAAATGACAGGGGAAAGGGCTTGCTCCGTCATCTCATGCTTACTTCGGTTATCAGAACGATGGAGGAGCTTAGGTGATGTGACGATACTCCGCTCTCCCTCAGCAAAAGTGCTCAACCCGGACATCCGATGAACGGATGAGTGGGGGAGGGGCGCATGGGCCGTCGGTGTTATATGTTTCGGTCGGCCCGGTATCGTTTAACCTCACGGCTGGAGTCCGCCGTATGGGACTAACACAGTACCACCAAAGGAAACTCGCCCTGATATAACGGTTTGGTGTATCGGAAATTCTCTGGGAACTATTATGCAGAACTGAAACCATACTTTGACGGCCAAGACTGCCAGTCCTGTTCTTGGACTTTTCAACACTCCGACGTTCTTGGGTTATTCTTCTTCACGTCGTTCTTTAGCCTTTCACAGGCTGAAAATTCTAAGAGTCCAAAGGTACGAGATTTAAAATAGAAAATCAAGTGTGTATAGTGGAGTGCTGTAAAAGCTCTACTTTAACAGTAAATATACGTTGTTGATAGGGCGGGCTGATGTATATCGGCTGCCCCACTGAGCTGTCTTGTATACGCAAAAGTCGGTTGGTTGGTGGAAAAGTCAACGTGGTTCAATGACCTCAAACGAAAGAAAGTGGCCAAGAAACCCGTAGCCCGTACACAAGTTCTGATTCTTAGGCCTGATCCGTCAAACCCCGTGAAGTACCTGGCAAAGTACCTGGCAAAGTACCTGGTTGTATACCATCAATAACACAAACTTGACACATTCCGAACCCTTCCCACGTCGTATACCAGTTTCTTTTTCCAACTCGATTTCAGCCGTCTCGAATATTCGATTCACTCCCCTAATCATCCGACTGGTTGTTTTCAGAAGAAACCGAGGCGGTGCCATTGGTTTTGATCACGCTGTCTGTTTTGTTATGGTGGATGTTTTCGAAAACGATGTGCGAGTTGTTGCCATTCTGGCGCTCTATCTCTGCCTTGAGTAGGTATGTGTCGTCGGGGGCAGCGTCGTCGTTATCGGCTACCGGTACCGCCGCGGAGTGAACACCCATACTAGTGCACAGAGCGATCATCATGGCCTTGATCAGATGCATTTTGAGTGGTTAAGTCGAGGCGTCGACCGGAGGGCTCGGAAATCCAAATAAGCTAGGTAGCAAGTAACTTGCAATATGAAAAGAAGCTAATGGTCGGATCCGTAAGTAGAATGTTATGGAGCTACAATTCGATGCTCGGAAAAGGCTGAAAAGAATCAAGGCTATATAATGAAATCCACTGAGTGGCTTCGTCACCCTGTTTCATCTCCTGGGCCCTCCCTAGACTGTAGGTCCAACGAAGAATCCCAGGAAGGTTTCAAACTAGTTGTTAAAAGAACATTAATCCGGACTGCTTGTTTCAAGCTACTCTTGTTCATCTTGTGGCAAGAAAGGTTAGCTGCGTAGGCTGCCCTACCCATGGATTGTGAGTGCGTTATTGTTAGTGAGTTCCGTGGGAACTGACTATTGTTGCGTCGATGCAAATGGCGCAAGCGAATGCGAGATCAAAACATCAAGTTTCGCAGGCTTCTTTGAAGTCTAATCGCAAAAGGGTGGGAGTATGTACCAAGTAGCAACATCAATAGAAGCTATCTCTGTAGGGTGAACGGAAGATTGGAGCTCAGTACGCAGTATGCTGGGTTGTCACCAACTGATTGTCAAGCTTCCAGTTTAGCTCCTGCCTACTGTGCTACATAGCTTTAAAAGGAAAGAGTTCTGGTACCGCTGAGCCAATTTGGTAAACCCTTTTCACAGTTTGAATGTTTGTCTTGCTTCCACCCTGGGGACGCGCGTTACTTTTAGGTTTAGAACTCCGCGTTAGTACACAATCGAAAGCGAACGAGCTATGAAATGCGGAGAGAGCACTGGATTTGCGCACTGTTTGATTCCCAGTAGCCAGACAACAAGGTTCGTTAATTATCTGCACCTCACGACGGATGTATTGATCTCCTGAACATGACAATGACGAGACAAACTTATCTCGAATCAATTAATCGTCCCTAACAGTATAGATTGTCGAGGAGACTTCGGCGGAGTATGGATTGCAACATCAAAAGTCACTAGCGGGGCCGTAACTTTTCTTGCGGAACTTTTGCGGCGCTGTAGAACTCTGGGCTTGAGATTGGCGGAAAAGTCAAAAAGGACTGGTGCTGCTTGCGGATTTTGGAAGTAATTTTTGGAAGATGGAGAAACTCCTAACAAAATACCAATGTAGCTTAACTTTAATAAGTATCGTGGGCTGAGTGCAGTGCCCTTGACGTAACGTTCGGGTCAAAGTTCCCTCAGCGTCGACCTTTGTCGCTTCTATAACAAGACCTCTATTGATAGTGCGAAATAATTGGTTCCCTTATCCGAATCACGCATCTAACACTATTTTTCTGAAATTTACTGAAACTACCATCGCCGAATAATTGCAAAAGGCAGTGTCGAACTTCGTCCTCCCGACTATGAGCACCTATGGAGACGTGTCGTTCTACATGGACATGTTCGAGGACCTGTCATCAATTCATACCACAGATAACTCGACTCTCTATAAAAATGAAGACCATAGATTGCTTGACAAAGAGCTACGTCAGACTGCTCCTAACACAAACCAGTCATCGTTCATGGCCTTCTTCATTTTCGTGGTAGCAACTATGGTTGTTTCTTACACTTGGCTGTTCACTACCCACATGAACAAGATAAAATCAGCAGAGGGTATATTGTGTTTGGTTGGAAGAAACGGCAGTGAGGAATAATGATTCACACCGAAATGTGATGTAAAGTACGAGGTCCACGTAATTAGATACCACTCGAGAATACCGGAAATCTATGAAATACCCTCTTGTCGATAAAAACTGCCGAACGATTCACCGCTGTGGGTTTCATATTCTACAATAGCGGGCGCCTTTCATGGAGTATGAGGGCCGTGGAATGTGATAATCAAGAAACGTGGGATGGCACTGTGAGCAGCAAATTTGAGTTATTCTCACGTAAGGAAAGAAGTAACAGTTGATTTGAATGAGCCATATCCATTAAAATGGCTACTCTTAGTCGAGATCATGGCGGCATCCAAAGACAAGTACATGCTGCCAGTAACGGATTGACGCCTTGTAAGCAGTGCCTTGGATAGTATATAGTGTCAACCGGTATGTTTCACAAGCGCACTACCTTTTTGAAGATGCCTAGCCGAATCAAGGATAAGAATTTCGTTCACTCTACGAGCTTGGAAGATGAGAACCGTTCTCCAGAGAAGAGGCATAACGGTGTCATCTATGAATTTGCAGTGGGCAAGGTCCAGATCTTCAAGGACACAACTTGGGACTTCGGTGGGTTGTTGCGAAACTGAAGGGCTGGCATGCTGCTACCGCGTAAACCTCACCATCTGTATTATGTTCGACAAATCATTTAGTGCCACGGTGGTCTGAAGCCAATTCTGGTGGTCTGGAGAATGTAGTCCATTATGCACGGTGCCGATCATCACTCTGCTTTTTACTTAACTATATCACTTAGTAACATGAGCTCCATCGAGTAAGGGCCTATGAAGGAAAGGTTATGACTTAGATCGGTGCCGATACTTTAGACAGTGGCAGGTTCCGTCCTCCGTTTGTAGACCCTAGCTCAAATAGCCTTTAGCTAAAAGTATAGCGGCCTGGCAAAGGATCTGGTAAGGTTTTTACCTGCCGAAGCCGACCTCAAAGTTATTTGATGCAACCGCTAGCGGAGCCGGACTGATACTTGTGTCAGCGGGGCCATCAATAAGTGTCGAGGAAGCATTCGTATAATGACCGTTAGGTAAATTTAATAGTACTATGTAATCATTGAGAAATTCACGTATCAGAAGTGCTAGTTGAATGGTGGAAGATTCGTTCTGCGACCTGCGGTCTGATGCTAATGGATCAACATTATTTAGCCTTTGTGCCATGTGTGCGGGATTGCAGAACTCTAAGATTGATATCCTTAAAATCATACTTGTGCATCGTACAGTATGAGCGTTGTTCAACCCGCCTCCTTCTGAACTACTGGTGGAAGAAGTTCCATGGTATCATTTATGATTGTTGGTGATTGGATTATCGGCCTCGGCGTGGTTGCCTTAAGTTTCGAAGTTTATGCCACGACAAAAGATATTTCTCCTCCGCAAATCCAACAGCCCCTGAAACCAACGGCGCATCCAAACCCCGCGACATCAGACTAAATCTAAATATTTGCCCCAGAAAAATAGAAATTAAAGTTGTCAGGCATCTTGTCATAGAAAAGGTAACTCCAGCTACCCTATTGATGATTGTTCACTAATACGAACGACAACCTTGACTTGCGCCCCATCGCTTCTGGGTTGAGATGAACCTTAGCCATATTACTTTTATTAATTGGCTCTGTCGAGGGGTACAACCCGAACTCGGTCGCCCAAGAAATGGTGGTGAAGCGTACTTGTCCGGTCCCAGGTTGCGCTCAACGGTTCGGACTTCTGTACAATGAGGGCCCGGCCGTTTGGTCGATCGAGGTTACTACTCATCAAGTTCAAGCATCTTTCGCTAGAGTGACTGGAAGAATATGATCTACATGAGCTATAAAGTAGTCTCTTCTCAGCAAGAAAAGCTTGTTGGGAATGGAAACGTTTGTTTTGAATGTTTGACGGAGAACTCGCCGCAGTTGTAATCATCAGCCTCATTAACCAGGGGAAGAAACCTGCCCACAAGCTTACAAAGAAATCTTGGTTTGAACTTTGAACAGGTCCCTTGATAGGTTTGGAACTAAGCTGGTGGGTCGAAGAGCTCCGTTATCGAGATATTTGGTCTCATGGCTTCGCTAGGTATGACCGATGACCAGTGACAGCAAGCCAAAACCTAGCATAGCCCAAAGACAACAAGGCTCATACAGCAAACATGTAAATTTGACCCATACCATAGAATGAGTTAAAGTTTGAATAGATTGTGCATTGACCATGTGAGGACTGCAATCCTGCCGATTTGCTTAGCTCTGTTCCTAAACTCACCTTGATAAACTACCTCGCGTTAGCACAGCCCCGAGATTGAATTATTCGTGCAAAGGAACCATAAATCGATCGGATACTTTAGAGATTTGTCTTAAATGTATTTTGAAAGTTTATCCTCTGGGACTGAATTTGGTTGAATCTTTCGCAGCTTATTCAGTCCGCTCGGCGGTTAGAGAAGACTCCAACAATGCATTGTTGCATGTTGTATCAATGGTGATTCGTATCATGCCAGTATAAAAGAAACTTGGCAGCTTGGAGGTGAAAGTGGGAGACGAAGCTGTATTACTTGCATATCTGTGCATGTTGTCATTATTATAAGCCTCTGAGTTTCGTGGATCGCGGATAGATTGTAATGGCATTTTGCTGCGAAGTGTCTTCGAAGCAGTTTGTCAGAAGATGAAAACAAACCCAGTGTAGACACTCAATAGACACATTTATGATTATGATATCGTCGCTGATAAACGTTGAACAACTAAAGACTACATGTATTGATGAACTTCAAAGATCTTATCAAATATGGCGCTCCACTCTGAAATTCTGATTGGGACAAAGATTACTTATATGCACGCGTCGACTTTAGATTTCCTCCTATGATTTCTGACTTTATACTTCTGAGCTCTGTCTTGCGGTTTTCGTGTGAAGAGCTCCTCTCATCGAGACGGTGCCCTTTTGTACAGCACGGCACCAGGTTTACGCCCCTCTAAGTCCCGATTTATTGTGTAAAAAAGCCAGTACCGAGTTTTTATCATCTCTGTTGTCCTTCTGGATTAGAAACTCGTTGTTCTTTTTAACATAAGGACGCTAGACCGATTGACCAGCAACATTCATTAAAGCCTCACCTCGCCCCTTGTTCGCTTCCGTAGATATCATTCAGAAGTTATCACGTCACTGCGGAGATGACGGTTCTTTTTCGACTGAAATGTCGAGCATCTGACTCGGTACCATACAGGAACCATCTCACACCAAGACCTAGACCTTTCCGTTCGTGTGAGCCGCTTCTCGCGGGTATGAGGTAGGATATCGGTACAGTGATAAATCGTTAAGCACAACCACACCATTACTTATGCTTTCCGCTTGAACTCCGATCAAACTATAATGATCTGAACCACAGCCGAGGTTTTGTCAACAAGTTTTATCTGTTACTACCAGTTAACTTAGATGTTAAAAAAGGGTTTTTATCCCACGCACAGTGAAAGTATGGCGAGTAATTAGATCGGCTATTGATTTGTCTGCTCATTTAGTCTAAGATGATCAATCATGAGCACAGTTTGACATATCGATGGCCTTACTGAATGTTTATCTTGCATCGTGGCGCTTATTGGTTGCTAGAATGCGGAAGTTTCGCTGCTATGTCCCTTTACGTATCTCACACTTTGGATGGCTACTTGATTGAATGGAATCGTATCGATTGGCTTGGAAACAAAACCATGTATATACCACGTCTAAATAGCTTCAAAATGGGAGACCCATGATTTGAATTCTGATACATAATGAAGAAGGCTTCTCCATACGATTATAATTAAAAAATGCCATCAATTCGGTCAAAATCAGTGTACCATGGACGTAAAGTTGTGGCACAAAGTTTTGCAATCATTTTCTTTGTTTCTGTTGCCTTAAGTCTCTTTGGTTCACCTGTAGAGCAGATCATGGAAGGGAGAATTTGTGACAATTATCGACAGTTCAATGTCATATCTCCAGGTCGAATTGATTGCAAGGACTCTCAGATCCAAGACCGTTTCGAACACCTTCTATATTGGCGCAATGTTTTGAACTGCATTCCTGGCATATTACTCACCGTCCCCTATGGTATTGCAGCAGACAGGTGGGGACGAAGGCTCATGCTTGTACTGTCTATTACCGGCATGTTTCTGAGTCAAATCTGGGTGCAAATAATTTGTAAGTAAACTGTCATCTTTTCTGAAGGAATACCGGATTACGCTAACGAATGAGTGGTATGGAAGTCATATTTCCGTCCGTTTTCTCACTCTGGCTTATTCTTTTGGCCCCTCTGCTCCAAATTATCGGCGGTTCGTCTACTGCTATGAGCGCCATTCTTTACACAGTACTTGTCGATGTCAGTCAGTCCACAGAAAGGTAGGCGAATCAAGCTACGGTTGATTTTACAGATTTCGTTATGAATGGATCCGACTGACTTTGGCAGGGGGGTTCTGTTTCTCTATCTGAACGCGTCAGCAATACTGGGCGAAGCTGTGGGCTTACCATTAACTGGTACCTTAGAACGGGTTTCCCTATGGATACCTATGCTTCTGTCCCTACTGATGTTAGGGGCTGCAGTGTTCCTTGTCAGAAAGATGCCCGAGACACTCATTTTGCAACCGGAGCCTGAGAGTTTCGGCGACACTGGAGAAACCGATCCATGCAAGGGTGGTAATACTGCCGAAGGCCATGAGATTGATCGGCAACTTATCGTCCTCAGACATTCAGTTTCAAACACGCCCCTCGCGCAGTTATTCGCCTTAAAGAACACTAGAACGCTTGCTAAAGGGAGCATACCGCTCGCGAAACTATTTTTAGCAGCGGTTTTAGGTATTCTTGGCCGCCTTGTGCTGGAGCTAATGTTGCAGCATAGCGCGCTCATTTTCAACTGGACCTGGACAGAGGCAAGCTCCCCTAACTGCCGTTGAGTCAATAACTGCCTGCCGAATGGTACTAACCTTTGTAGGCGGCTTTCTTGATGTCAATCAAAAACATCACAAACTTGTTTACTTTGATCGCATTGCTACCCATTCTGGGTAGCATGTGTATTGTCCAACTTGGATGGTCACCGCTTGAGAAGGATTTGGCTTTTGCCAGATACTCTGCAACTCTTCTTACTTTGGGTTCTTTGTTGATCGGCCTTTCACACAATTTTTATCTTATTTCCTTTGGTAAGCATACTTTGACCCCGTACTTTCCACATGTTCTTCATGTCTCGAGTCTGACGGCAAAAACAGGACTTTTTCTCTTCTCGACCGGGTCCGGTTTTATACACATGATCCGTAGCCTCTTAAACACCATAATTGATACCAACCATGTGGGTTTATTAAACTCTCTAATTAGTGCTGTCGACGCTATAGGAGTTTTGACTACGATCCCCATACTATCGCAATCATTCGCTTTAGGGCTTCGTCTTGGGGGCAAATGGACAAGCTTGCCATTTTTAATTGGAACTATCTTGGCGACTGTGGCGTGCCTTCTTACCTGGCTGTTTCACCTACCAACCTCGTCTGCCGACTTCGTTTGCTGAATTTAAAAACAATGTATCTCTTTCGTAGGTGTTTTCTGTGCGCTAGTTTTCCATCACAAAAATAGGTTGCATACTATCCCAAAACGCCGCTTAATCTTGCAAGAGCACAACTCTGGATGTGGGTGCCATTCATAGTAAGCTGCTACTCGATTTCCTTCACACAACCCGTTGTCACAACGCATGTGTCAGCAAAGTCATGCTTCCTTCAAAATCCAAGACCCATGAGTACCTGCCGCTTCAGTTCATTTACGTTCATACTTGAATTGATGCGCCAGCAATGAGTACCAAGAAATGACATCTGGGCCCTTTTACAGAGCTTGTTTATCATATCTGCGGCCAAAATGCATCTGATTCGTCACCTTGCTGCTGCAGCGGCATGCTGTTTCTTTGCGGTTGCCTCTAAAGCGGTCCCAAAGACCTATTTCGTCGAGCTATCGAACGATTATCTAGCCGACGGAACTGTTTTGAGCCTCGAAACAACCGTTAAAAGAACGGCTGAACTGTCTATCCCGGTGCAAGTACGCTATAAGTTCCGCGATAGATCTGTATTCTACGGTGTATCGGTTTCACTTGGGGACGAACTCCACGTCGGAAGCATACGGTTCCTTCCTGGTGTCAAAAATGTCGTCCCGGTGCAGCAAGTAATGCACCCGAATCATCCTGCAGTTGTCACCTCACGAACCGTCCGGACAAAAACAACCAGGTGGTGGTTCACCAAACAATTTTAGCAGTATTGGTAAGTTTAGGATCCTTTGAATCGGGTACTTTCAGCGTGGGGTCTGATAACTACACAGGGCCTAATGCAGACTTCGCTTTAAGCCTGAGATGGCCGCTCCATGTGGAATGATTCTAGCAACATTTCCTCTCATGGAAAAAAGCGGCGGTTATGGCATCATAAGCGGGACTTCAATGGCCACGCCATACGTAGCAGGTGTCTATGCCCTGATTAAGTCTAAATACCCGTCTTTATCTGTTGATGATATTTTACATCTCATGCAAACGACAATAACATGGCGAACTTCAACTTGGTGGCGCCGACCATCCAACAAGGCGCAGGTCTCGCCCAAGCCTACAAGGCTCTCTTTTCGAGATCAATCATTTCTCCTGGAGAAATCAAGCTGGTTGACGGGTATGATGCTGCATTCACCATCAACTAATCCTTCAGACAACAACGTGACCTACAGCTTCACAAACATTCCAGCAGGTTGTGCAGTATCCTTCCGCGAAGGAGTCAACAGTTCCTCAATGGTTGACTATGTACCTCAGTCCTTCTCATCAAAGGTTCGTTTTCCACAAGGTAATCAAATGACGATCCGCGCCGGTGCCTCACTTAATGTAACGTTGCTGGTGGTTCCCCCCTCAGGTCTGAACGCCAGTCAGATACCTATCTTTTCTGGCTTTTTTTGGCACTGCCTCTTCAGCCAAGGAGACTTCTATAATTTCTTACATGGGGACAGCATACAACTATAGTAGCACACCGGTTGTGGGTTTAACGGACATCACGGAGGAGCAGCGAGCTAACGCCCTGACACCATCACGCGACCCCCTTTCTGCCCCTCAAGTCTTTGCCAACGGCGATAAAGATGATATTGGCAATTACTGGTCTTTCTCGTTTCAATATCCCGATTACCCCGTCGCCTAATTCGCAACTCTTCAGCCAATCCGACAGTTCGGCTTCGACATTGTCCGCGCCAGGGCTAACTTCGTTCCGACTTGGTACGGTTTCGACCCTGATGTCAAACTCGATAACCTCACAGAGACTACCATGATCGGGAACGGAACCGTGGCGGGTGTTTCCATTCTCGGTTCAAACATGATACAAAACGGGTGGGTCCCGCAAAACAACTATCAAGCAAGCTGGTCTTGCAGAATTTTTAGATGTCACAGCCTCGAGAGGACTGGGGTTAAAGAGGGGATGTTATCGGATTCTTCTAAGATGGCTGAAGTATTTCAAAGGTGACAATGATCCAGACTCTTGGGAAAGTTGGATGAGCAGCGTTATTGACGCCTTGGAAGATGCTTTTGAGCCGACGCCAGTGTAGGGAACATTCTGGGTTAGGAATAGAAACAAAGCCATCTATTTAATAATTATGTAATCTAAATCATTTAACTACATCATTAATGAAGTAATTTCCAGCTAGTGCTCATGAAGTGTATTTTCAACAATTGTTCCGAGCAGGCATGAGTAAATACTCCATTCTTCCTTCATCCAAGGCGGCGCTGACGTGCTGCAGAAATTGATCATCACGAGAATTCAGTCAGCCAACTTCGACTTCCGCAGAATCTGCATATAATATGTCGTGTTAGCCACCATAACGTTTACAACCTTGGACTATGCTACGCCTCCTGCTGATTTTCCGCATATGCGATGTCTATAATGGCAATAACGACACGGCTTTACTAGCCAACATAGTTGGCTTTGTTGTTCCCCCGTCCACTACCTCAGCCACCTTCTCCTCAGCAAGCTCTACTTCGTCTAGTACATCTTCAATAATACCCATGTCTTCAAACACCTCGTACACCAGTACGCCACCACGTACCTCGTTAAGCACGTCAGACTTTCCAAATGTCACTTCGTCGACGAATTTTAGTTTTTCCAGCACTTGTAACAGTTTTTGGTGACTTGAGAGGTAAGAATGCTGAAAACGAAGGACGTCGTGGAGGAGATTATAATAGAGAGGATGTATCAGCTATAGCCAGGGATAAACCCCAACCCCCCACCACCTCCCCCAATCGAGATTATTGAGAAAGAGCTGCGAGGACTCATACTACCCGTAAACGTTTCAAGACTGCCAGGAACCGCAGTTGTGCTGGTGATTAGGCTGTAGTTAGATACGTCCGAAGATGTCAGAGATGTGGCGATGGAACCACTAGGTATGGGGGCCGTGCTTATGAACTCATTTGGCTAGCCAACGAAGACGTGCTGGTCATCATAATCTACCGTCCTCAACCATGCTAGAAACTTCCACTACCATCATCAGTAGCCCTACGATCCTAACAACATCTCCTTATTCAGTGAGTTCAAGTATTGTGACCCCAGCCTTCACGCTTGACTTCTCTCTCACTTCCAGCAGTACCCCGCAATTCGTGGTCGGTGATCATCTTCACCACCTCTTCAACTGCATCTCCCGCAATGCTAAGGGCCGCTTAAAAGTCAGTTAAGTAGTCCACGGTTTTGTCACATACGGAACTTTGACATGCGATTTGCAAGATCAGAGAAACCGAGTGCAGTCAACCTGCCCGGACTCCACGACAGACGTCGCTCTTTGGAGACTAAAACAGCGAGGACTATGGGCTTCATTACCAGAAATCGTCTTATGACGTTAACTTTCCAGTCATAGCCTTGGAGTGCTCTAGATCAAATTAGCTATCTAAGACTTGAACAATGTTTTATTAGGAGACTATAAGCAGATGAATTCGGGAGATATGAGGAGTAATTTGCTAGTTGCTCGATCAGGTACATCCTCCTGTTAAGACCCTTCATGTGACACCAAGATTAAGAAATACAATATCATTATTACCTCAACTTGTGATATATTATCTGAATAGTCGCTTGTACAATAGCATGGCACTCAGAGGGTATAACACGTTTCAATGGTCTATTTTTGTATAGAAACAACGATCAATTTATTATCATATGTCCGCAGCATTTGACTTGAAATATAAACTATCTGGAATTGAGCATTGCGTAATAACAAAACCGCCTGTATCTACCCAACAATAGTGTAATGAGAGATATTGTGTCCGAAAACATTGGATGCTGTTGACTGACGTTGGGCAGTGGATTTCGTCAGCGGCAAAGCAACAGTTTGAACTTACGCTATAGGCTTTGAAGCAATTTGCTGCCTCATCCTTTGCCTCCGTGCTATTTCTGGAGACATAAAAGGTTTCCGAGCAGCTGTGGAGGTGTTGTGGTCGGCTCTCCGAATGTAAAGTCTTAGGCTTCCATGCCGATACTACGTTTGAATCGACGCAGCCATTCGAGGTTATCTGCTGAAGTTTGATTCCACGGATCACCGCTGGTAGAAATTAGTAATTTGCAAAGATTAATATTCCGGGGACGCTTACTCTTCAAAAACAATGAATCGTGCTTGGTGTTGGATTTCCTGATCTGATGGAATGTGGCAGTTTGGGTTGTTGGGGGACATGGTTGCCGCTACCCAGCGTCGAAGTTCTTGGGAGAGCCATCTGTTGAAATTGGCATCGTTGAAAGCATATTTTGGTGTGGTCGTTAAGAACTGATGATGGATGCTGCGGCCGTCCGGCTCAGTGCTTTCTGATCCCATCCAATGCATGTCGCTCTCTAGGAGGGGGGAATCCAATGGGGACCTGAGGGGTTGTAGGGTGTCTACTGAGAAGGATAAATGCCGTTCTCGTTGATGAAGTGTAGATTCCATATCGTCGGGTTGTTGGAAGGTGACATTTTTTGTCTCTGATGGCCGGAAGCTGTGAATGGCCATAGTTGTAGTCTTCCACAACTCTCTATCGAAAGGCATAACGCCCACGCCTTGGGATTTGTCTTGTGATTTGGGAACAGTCGACTCAGCCTCAGGTCTTAGAACTTCCAGAGGCTTCTGTATCCCTGGAACAAATCCTTCTTCACCATAAAGTTGCTGTGGTGTAGACAAGCTGGTCATGCCTCCACCCTGCGAAAGGCGTCTCCTCGACCGATATGCGGAGAGCCACCTGGTTGATGAGCTGATAAGGTTCACTAGCCAGTTGTCAACCAAATCGGCAGGGGATAATCCCCATGCCTTTCCCAAACGTGCGACTATCTTGCAGGCCTCGTTCTGTAACTGCTGGTTACTAAGAGCATTTGAGCACGAGCCTCTACGTGCCTCAACAAACCCATCGAGCTGTGCCTCACAGGGACAGTTTTCAAAAAGGCTGCATTTGCCTTTGATTTGAAGCACCGACATCATGCTCTCAGCAGGGGAGCGTATAGGGCCAAACCTGGCTTCCCTTGTGACGTCCTCTGACGATGTGATCAAGTCTCGTAACCATGATTCACACTTAGCCCCCAAGTTGCTTTCGGATGCCGAGACTTCAGAGGCAAAAACAATTCTGCAAGCCTCGAGTTGGATCTCTCTATTTTTCGGCAAGTTTCCAGTCCTATCGAAAAAGATTCTCAAAAAGTAATTCAACTCAAGCGTAAGGAGCTCGTATGCGTTCCGCGGAGACTCTGGCGGCGTGTTACTGGCCTGATAAGGGAATGGCGAGAATCGTTCGTACTCGATGAGATCTTCGAAGCGAGTTAGTCTGACTACTGATCATGGCGGCGCAAGCTCTCTCACATGGTGGGATGGAATTTTCGACCATGTCCAACACTGCGTCTCCAAAACCCCAGTCTCCTTTCCAGTCCGCCATGTCTGATCCCATCTTGAAATGATCGGCCAGGTGGTCTGCACGGATAGTCCAGGTATCAAGAGACACGCCACAAAAGCCACAGCGCGATCGAATATCTGGAACGGTGATTTTCCATATTTTGGCGGACCAGTCGAGGAGGCCAGCATTGTGGACCAATCTAACATGCTGCTTAAGATGGTCCTTTCGATTGAATGTTCTTTCCTGGCAAGCAGAAGGGTTATGGCCGTCGATGTGTGCTTGAGAAGGCTCAACTTCGCCGCAAAAGACGCAACATGTTTCGCTTGTCTCAGGGTTAAGATCACTAGGTCCGTTTGGTGAGCACACCCATCTCTCGAGAGGCATATGGAGAGACTTTTCATGCCGCTGCCAGTCGTGTTTTGTTCTGAAAGTTTCCGTACAGAATGTGCACTGATACTGATTTCGAGGGTTGGCTAGTGACGTTCGCTTTGGACGCCTCCGCTGACGTGCGCGGCTGCGAATCATGGGTCGAGGCATGCTCGCAGAGTTCTTTGAGCCATGAGAATAGGCAGAAGCAAAGGAACCTCCACTAGAGGTGCCAGCACTACTTGCAGACGATATACAGTCTAGCGAGAGCGGTGGTTCGTCATCGGTGAAGCCGGCATTGTAGCTGTCGTCCGCAACTATGTAATAAATGAGTACTTATAACCGCTGCAAAACCGGCTCCGCACTTGTATTCCGGTATGGAGACCTACCTGAAGATTCCATGTGACTAGATGCCATAGCGCGGGCGATGGCAGTAACTGTAGCTGGTTCATGCTCGGGAGGGGAGTCAACCCATCGCTCGAGGGGATTCAAATTATGATATCGAGGGCTGCTCCTAGGGGCTGGTGTTCCTGGTCTTCTTGGAACATCGATAGGCCTCGAGCTAGTTCCATTGCTTCCTGAATATGGTGAGGTAGACCGGTGGCGGCTTTGCACTTTGCCGCGCCGGCGGGCGTTGATGAGCCAATTGGTGATTTGAATCTTGCTCAGGCCTGTTTGGTGCTGCAAGATCTTCTTCTCCTCTTCACTTGGATACGGATGATGACTATGCGAGGAGAGCCATTGCCGCAGTATTCGGGTCGAATCTCGAGAGAATCTAGTTCCGATTTTGGGCGGGGGAGGAGTAGATGTACTGGATGTCGTTATCGGGTGGAAAGAGCCTGCATTTTGTGGCTGCTGGAGACTGGCTGACGTTGGGCGACTTCCTTCCACCTGTTCCGAGAAGCCATTGCCGTCAAGATTCGGTGCAGTGTCTAAAAAGCTGCACTCACACCCAAGAGATGTGCAGGGTATACAACGACCCTGAGATTCACGTTCTTGCGTGGTCTGACACTGGTAGCCCCATGAAGTACAGTTGACGCACGATGCTAGGGGTGTCACCCGACCGCTTCCAAAGCCATTGCCAATGTAATCCAGGGCGTTGTCAAAGACAAATGGCGAGTTCTCTCCGCTGGACGGTATAGCGGCATTGTAGTGTAAACCGTCATCGTGAGTTACGGGGTCTAAGGCGAAGTTGAGTTCTAAATCATGCGATAAAGAAATCTCAGCGAGATTTACAAATTGGTTCGTTAACGAGGAAGCGGTATCAGATCGGTTCTCCATATCTCGAGTCACGAGTTACGTCTTTGCTATCGTTGTCCGTGTGGTAGCAATGTCGTGGTCAAGGATATTACTGCCCCTGTCGCTGGAAACCGACAGGGCGTTGGAAAAAGTGGTAGTAAGGCGTGGATGACTGGTTACCAGTGTATTTTGTGTGTTGTTGCTTGAAATTGATACAATTTCTACAATGTCTGCACAGAAAATGAAAGGCAAGCTGCCAAAACTCAAAGGGCGGCCGAATCCAATTGAGAAGACAAAGGATCCACCATGCCATCTATGATTGGTTAAATGCGGATGTGTCAAGTGCGCCTTACACTAAACCCATTGGCCGGCCCCATCGGCTAATAAGCCTAGGTCCCAGGTGGTCAACGTCAATGCTAGGTCCGAACCCGGACCAACCGCCATGCATTGCTTGTTGTAACCTCAAGTCCAATATGTCAACAAGTGACTCACAAAAACTGACCCAGTAAAACCCCCTCAAGAGATAATTTGGAAGGGTGGATCACGTCGTCTGAAAAGTCATCGATGCTGTCTCAGCTCTTCAGCCTCTTCTTTTTGTGGAATGCTGGGCGCGCTTGACATAACAAAGAAAAAACACGATCATAGCTTTTGCTGCGAAGGATCGTATATTTTCGACTGTCTCTTTATATTAAATGGAAGAATTAATTACGGAGTTGCCTAATCACCCCTAACTTCAATCGACTGAAAGTCGAAGTATTTCTGTGCTAATAAAATGGGAATACAGGAGAAGGCTCGCGAATCAGCGTCGAACTTTAGACCATCAGGAATTGAAGCAGATCCAGAGAATACCCTCGGAAACGATAGCCACAAGTCTTGTGGGAGCGAGGCAGACCTGTCACGATGGCTTTGCGTTATTGCCTTCTCACTCTTTTTGATGTGTTCCTGTGGTAAATAGAAGTTTATGCATTGTTGCATCGATAAACTGGACTAACACATTTCAAGGCTTTTCGCAGTCAATCGGCGCTGTTCAGTCTTATCTCCAGTTGAATCGACTGAGTGATAACTCGGCTCAGGACATCGGATGGATCACTGGACTTGATACTGCCTTATAGCTTCTTTTCGGTATCCAAATTGGACCTTTGATGGACTGTTACGGTCCAAAGATTTTGGCACCAATGGCCGTCGGGCTCACAGCTACAAAATTCTTTCTCCTTGCCGAATGCGAGAATTACTGGCAGTTCTTAAATTGCCTCGGAGTATTGGGAGGAATCGCGTCTGCCGTGGCATCGACTGTCGCCATATCTTCCATTGGCAAACCCTCCATTCGCCGTCAAGGGCTTGCGATGGGCACTGCTATGGCCGGTTGGCCTCAAGGCGGCATTTATTTTCCTCTCGACCTCCGTTCGACGTTTCCAGCTCTAGGGTGAGCCTGGTCCATCAGAAGTTTTGGGTTTGTGGCACTAAGACTCATGCTGATCGGAAAGGTCTGCCTTCTACCATTCCCCAAACCAATCTTGCCTGCCGCGGTTCGGTCGAAGAAGAAATCGGCAGCGCTGGTTTTGTCGCCTTTCGATCTGGGTCCTGTTTATCTATAACGACCGGGTTCTTCATGTTTGAGTTTTCGATCATCGGTATCGGCGTGCTCTTGCCTACTTTTGCAGTCGAAGCTGGGTTCCCATCTGCCACAGAGTATACACCGGTATCGGTTCTCAATGGTTGTTCGTGTTTAGGGCGACTGCTGTCTGGTTTTCTCAGTGATTACATTGATCATTTCGATGTCATCCTTTTTATGACCTGTCTCTCGCTAATTCTTACCGGTGTTCTGTTTGTTCCATTTGGGGTTCAACCTTGGGTATACTTTACGCTTTCGCCGGCCTATGGGGGTTTTGCACCGGGTCTTTTCCTTTCGATTCTACGAGGTGAGTGATCTTTTTCTCTATCGTTTAGAGCCGATGACTAATCCGTTACAGTTTGCGTAGGTAAATCCTGTGATCCGAATGACTACGGAAGATATTACGGACAGCAATGCTGTTCACTTGAAGTAGAAACTGCTCTTGCTAACAAGACCTCTAGGAACAATGACATTTGAGGTTAGTTTTGGGGCACTTATCGCCATACCAGCAGAAGGGTCGCTTCTAGAAAAGGCAGGTTCCATGGGGGCATTTGGCCTTTATCTTGCTACTGTTGCTTTGGGAAGTAGCTGTTTCTACTTTGCGCGCTCTTTGCTTATTGGAAACTTTTTTGTTTTCATATCTAACGTCTGATTGAATGGTATGATCATCTCGAACCCATCATGACCGGTTTTGGTCATTCATGGTTTGTGCGGCGTCTGGCCTCGGAAGGTTAGGTAAAACAGTAATTTCAAGACTTCGTCTAGGTCTTTCTCCATCCCTATACACTTTTCTTGAACCGGTAACTCTGCGTTGAGGAGATTCGAAAATTTTGTCTTCGATGACTGCAAGGCTTTCCGCACTTTGCTTGATATCTGTCGCAATCTCGGTTTGTGTTGCTTGGGTTACATGTGTGATGTGGGTAAACCCCAGCTGGGTAAGACTGTAGGGGTCCCGGGGCTTTTTGTTGTTGCCCGACATCCCATTACTCATCTCGATACCATCAGATCTTTGGCTTGACTTTGGTGTGAAGTGGTACTTTGTCTGTGTCCAAAATCTCTTCTTGAAGAGCGGGACTATCATTGGAGCCTGCCCAACAAAGATAGCCACGAAATCTTCTCGGATGGACCACATTGCAGCTGGACCAAATTGGCCCGTGGGCTAGTTAAACAGATATCAGTGTTTAGACACAATCAACAAATCAAATGAGATTTTGACTTACGTGAAATGTCAAAATTACTCGAATTATGGCTGCCAACATGCAAAATATTCCTAGGCCAAAGAGAAAGTATACTCCAATTCGACGCCAAATCGAAGCTCGTACAAGGCTAATGACCTGGCTTCGTCAGTAATGCCGAGCAAAGTTCTGCATCATCAACTCTTACTGGTATGGGAATTGCAATAATGCAAAAGTCTGTTGTCACGTTCATTATGAGAATGCTGTAGAAGTAAATCTTGTTTTGAGGGACACAGTGCTCTGTTGCTTGCTTAGCAGATGATTTAATACCATGCAATCTCAAATTCACTTACCTCCAGGATCTGGCCGAATCTGCCACATCAGGGATATGGGCCGACATGTTAACGCAATAATGAGGATCATCGCAAACGCTGTCGCGCCCACAAGGCCTATTACTGGGAAAATGAACCTTTCCACCCACTGCCCCTCGACTAACCTTCGGTAGAAGAATAGCACTATTGCTAACTGTTAGTCATCAAGAAGAAAGTAGAATTCCACGTGTATGTCTGCATACTGTGAAACTTCAATGTCCACACAATTGCTGCGTAGATGGTCATGCCGGCAACGAAATTTTTTGATCCGTATTCCCATAAGTAGCTGTTCCCATAACTTAGTTGAAGCGTTCGTAGAGTTGTGAATGACTCCGAACAACGTACAATTCGGACTCTGGCATCGTTCTACGTTGTTCTGGTGTCAACAGTGAAGTATGCCTGCCTTGGGCTACGAGCGCAAAAAGTGTCGCCATTACGCAAACCGTCGTGTAAAGTGCCTGTTTATACAAAAGTAAGCCTCTGTCTAATCGTAGTACTCGCACCTTGACGTTGTTCTTGTTGCTTACCCAAGCGAGAAAAATGAGGTAGTCATCGGGTCGAAAACCAGTGACGCCGACAAGTTTTACGCGGCAAAAGATCCGGGCAGCAATCAGTAAGGTCGCAACAACGTATAGCGTCCAAATCTCAACAACGTTGGGGTCTATCTCCGTTGTCATCGCGGATAGATTTCATGAGCAAATTGCTCTGGTTGTTGCGAAAATCTCCCTCACATTGAAAACATGATCTCACATTGGCAGAAGCAAAAGTGGAAAAATAAGGATGGGCAGAAGTTTTGATCCTTTTGAGGTGAGGGGTTTTCAAAGCCTTAACGTTGTTTCTCGGGTCGCCGGCTGCCCCCCTGGTTCATCAATAGCTTCGAACATGCAGCCGCAAAGCTTGCCATTATCAAGGTTGTTATCCGAGGCGTCGGTACCCAGACTTGGAACAGTTGAATAAAGCAACCCCCTGTCATACAGCATAGCAATGAAAGCATCTAAAAGACCTGGACATGCTAAGACCTGATGCAATGATAGGTTCCGAGGCATGGCTCAGTACCACGTTTTGCCACGTTTTTGACATAATATACTGGGACGCGCAACAATTCCGTATCCCTAACATTGATATGCTTGACACGGAATCTTCCACTAACAAGGAGCATGCTACTCGTCAGTATGCCGAACTGATCAGCTGTTCTGAATAGTTTATCGAGAGTAATTAAGACATACCATCTCCGACAAAATATTTGAAGCAAGTGAATCACTCTAATTCAATTTTGTTAGATTACTAACGGCAATATGGACTGCCCTTAAAGAAGAAGGAATTTCGGCGGGCTCAAGTTTGACTTACATAGTCAACACACCAGGTCATTGTTGTCGGCGGGAAGCAAGTGGGGCGAAACTACTTAATCTCGAGTATGATGCCATTACGTACCTTCCTTCATTGGTAATTGCCTCTTGGGACATGCCCTTCTTCTATTGAATGCTTCCTTATTTCTTTGGACTTGGAGCTAATTAGATCCCTTTGGCGGAACTTGCGCCAGGGTAAAAGATACAGCCTCATATGTCAATTCCAAGTTGCCTGACATGGCACGAAGCGTTTGGGTTTTGTCGAGTCATTGTTGTGCAGCATCTGTAACTCGGCTCGCCTGATACGATGTTCGTCTGGAGCATACTAGTAACAGTTATCTGCAGGCTTAAAACGTAATCTTTTGGGGAGCCAATGGTTCTTGTCAGATATAATGTATGCCGGGGTTAGGTTCAAATGTCTCCAAAGTCTAAACCTTCGGGTCCAATTTTAAGGACCTATTCGGACTCGAGTCCAAGACGTTCCCAGTCTAAGAGGAAGCCTGCAGTCTCCACGGATACGACCTCCCATCAGTTGAGTCTGAAAAAAGGTTTTCGAATACGGAACCCAACCTGAACAACGACTCCCTAATGCTTCTGAATCTTTTTGGACGGGTTGGCCATTTCGAATTCGAGCTTACTAACCTGCAGTTTATTGACAAGAGCTAAGGCTAATTAAATTACGCGGGATTGGCACTTCTTAATGTCCTGGCCATTGTCTCTGTTCAAATTAAATAGTTTACTTACTTCTTTTCAAAGACTTAACCTTGTTCATAGTTCTTTAGTCGTCTCTTCCCGTATGGACAATAACAATAGTGCTTAAGATACCTAAATTCGTGTCATTCCTCAGCTTCCTGCAACTCACTAAGTAGATTTTCAGACTTAGAGCTTAGCCTAAATTCCATATCATGCTTCTATTTTTAGTCAGTCAAGGCTCTAGCTATCGATAGTAACATCCTGACGAACTTAGCCGGATCTATATACTGTAATATTCAGCATACAAATAGGTTCCTCTATAAAATTTCAACCGCTACATAAACGTAAGGCATTGTTCACAATCACAAGTTATCAAAGTAAAAAGAAAGTCATGTGATCATTGAAATACAGTTTCAAGCTGCTCTTTGTCAATATCCAAAGTAAATGGTCAAGACGGGAATGTGGTTCCCTTAGAAATAGTTGAGTTGTGCAGCAAAACCTTCCAGTGACGAGGGTGCTAAACATCTGTCGTTATGACTCCATTTATACAGTCATAATATTTGACCTAGAGACTGAAACATTCGCGGACAAAGAAAAGCAGCCAAAAATAGCAGAAAACCCACGTGAAATTGATGGGATCGACAACAAATCACGGCAGCTACACAGAACAGTCAATATACTACAACACTTTCATCAAGAACTGGTTTGATTTCAGGCTTCTGAACGATTAATGATTGCGAACGCAACAAGCCGCATCAGAAGTTGTAAACCAAACTTTTCTCTCTCCCTTCGCTTTGTCTGTGGCTGACTGAAAGGCAGATTCAATGCCTCAAATATCCGACTTTATGTAGCACGTGGTAAGTACTATTCCCAGAACTACACTTCCAAGTGAATCAGCAAATTAATGAATTTCGTCCTAATGAAAGCCGTTATGGCAGCAGACCAGGCTTCTGCGGGGACGGCATATACCAGTCTGACAAGGAATTGCAGCATTTATCCATTCAGCCTGTGATGTGATTTCTCGACATTTCAGCTTGTTCATGGCCAAATAGCAGCCATTCTCTGCACAGTCAAACTCATAAACCTGTGTTATGAATGAACTACGCGACGTGCGAACTTTTACCTCGGTGGAAACATGATTCTGCTATGGCCTCCTGAGGGAGCCGAATATCATCAGATTGATCTGATCTTTGTGGCCCCGAAGTCTGTGCCACCACCCATCTCATGATCGAGTTTTCCAGACCCCGAACTCTGATGTGGCTATCCGACTCATTAAAGTTCCCAGCGAAACAGCCCGTGTGCTGTGTCCCCGAACTCAGGAAGACCGCGGTGTCCGGCAGTGGTCTCTGGAAGCATTGGGGCATCCTCATTGTTGGAACCAGCTCAAGCGCCAAACAACATGAAGATTCCTTTACAGAATGAGCATTTTAAGTGGCCGAAGTTTAACTTGACTTATCAATAACTCAATGTTGATTGTGAAACAGCGGGCCGGCGAGGGAAATCCCCTTTTCAGTTAATTAGGGCAAGCTAGCTTACGCTTTTTTCCGTCGCCAAAACTTCAATAGCGTACGTCAGCGCAAGTCAGAACCCATATCTAATATACAATAATCTTATAGTATTTTTTTCGTCCGGTCAAGGTACAAAGCATGCAGTCTTTCACTAGGACTTTGACAAACAAAGTACCAGAGTTAGAGCTCAAAGTGTCAGAGATCGCCCCCGCTTATCATCATCTAACAGCGAATGCCAGATATTTAAGAGGGCGACATTGATTTGCAAAGAAACCGTTTACTCCTTGATGGCATAAAAAATCACGGTTTTCGTTATTGTTATTTCTTCGGAACTTGATCACATTTTACATTCGGGTCACGATGTCGTCTGGAACAAATGCAGCTAATGTCATGAATGGCGAACCCACCCACGGCCATGAATATTTATGCGCTGTAAAAGATGTCACCGCGTCTTCTTTCATGTCTGAAAAAGACCGAGTCGAAGCACTTCAAGCAACCTACGAAGCCATTGCCAGGTTGGAGTCGCCCTGGGATACCTACGTTCGACTCCAAATGAATATGGTAGGTTCCTTGCAAGTGGCCTGGTAGTGATAGTGTTTATAGACTAACAATGAGTAGTCCGGTGTTGCGGCTGGCTTGAAGATCATCAAGGATTTACGCTTGATGGCTAAGTGGCATGAGAAAGGCTGCGTTCCTATGACGAGCTCGCAACTTGCAGAACTTGTTGGAAACTGTGATCCCCAGCTTCTTCGTAAGTATTGATTTCTTTTCCTGGCCACCAACATGATCCTTGGGAGCAACGCTGATAGCTGAAGATCGTTTTCTTCGTCTTCTAGCCGCGAACGGCTTTCTCGAGCATGTTCCAGGTGAAAGGTTCAAGCCAAACCAGTTTTGTATTGAACTCGCTGATCCAGATTTCGACACACTTACCGATTTCCAGTGAGTTTAACCATAAGTGTGATCGAGGACTCCTTCTCACCCTCACAGTTACGCAATCAGTCGTCGTGCCTTCGACCTTATGCCCGAACACTTAGCAGATCGATGCTACAAGAATCCCACTGATCCTAATGACACTGTAATCAAGAAATCTACCGGCCACGATGGAAACTTATGGTCTTATTTGAAGGAAAATCCAAAGGCGGGAGAAATGTTTAATATTCTTCAGAAAGCCTCAACAGCCAAGGAGCCAGCCTGGATGGATATGTATCCTCATCAAAACCTCGTGGATACATCTGATCCTAGCCTCCCACTCCTTGTCGATGTCGGCGGTGGCATCGGTCAAGATCTTTTGAGTTTCTACACTGTCTACCCGGAAGCAGCTCCGAGACTTTATCTCGAAGATCTTCAAGAAGTCATCGCTGATGCACACACGAAATCACTCATTCCCAACACCGTCAACAAGATAGAGTACAGCTTCTTCACGCCTCAGCCAGTAAAATGTAAGGCTTTCGAAACAGAGGCATTTATGCAAAGTGTTGACTATTCATCAGGTGCCCGTGCATACTTCTTGCATCATATTTTTCACGACTGGCCCGATCCCTCAGCTCGGAAAATCCTGCAAATGCAAATGAGCGCAATGAAGCCCGGTTATAGCAGGTTGCTCATACATGACCAAGTGTTGAATGACGAAGAAAGCCGTTTAGCTCCTGCTGCGTTTGATATTGCAATGATGGTTTGTCTGGCTGGGCAGGAGCGCACGGAGAAACAGTGGTTGGCTCTATTTGATTCGGTCGGCCTCAAGGTGATCAAATTCTGGAAGAAGCCACCTGACACTTTTTGTATCATCGAAGTGGAAGTCCCAATAACTTAGAGAGTTCTATTCAGGTTCTGGTCAGTGTGAACCTGCATCATCTCTTTGATACACAACTTTGGCTAATATACTACTAAATTGAGATCTTGGCGCTTGACGTACATCATCTAGTTTTACCAACTTCCATACATAGGCCCAATATCTAATATTTCTGGTAGTTTAGTTTCTCATGCGAGAATCGATTGAGATATGTGACCGAGCAGATCTACTAGCAATATCTCTAGAGAATCAGTGGGATACCAAGATCGTGCCAGTATACGAGGCACGCCAGGCCGTTACCCGGCATGATCTCTAAAACAGTGCTATGAATTCATTTATGATCTTCGACCGAAGTAGAAACGAGTTGCAAACTCCGTAATACAGATAACCAAAAGCCTCTACATACTCTTCAACTCTACAACCTCTGGTGTCTGTTCTCGCATGCCATATATGCTTTCAGGTCCGCCAATAAATTTGTCGCCAAAGGGCTCGAATCCATCATTTCGTTGACAGTACGTCTCGATGACGTTTTGAATTGGCTTGTAAGGATAAGGAACCATGATTCCCTGCCCATGGTCCTTCCCATCAAGAAACATCAACTCCAACTCCTCTTTTCCAGTCCATTGGTATCGCTTCCAAGTTTCAAGGTCATCCAGTGACCACTTGACGTCTCCAGAGTATACATAACTAGCCACTGGCTTCGGAGCAGTGACGCAATCTTCCCCTCCAAGTATAACGGTGCTGCGCATTCCCACCTGGACGCCGTTGCCAAAAATAGCAATTTCTTCTGGTGACCCAGAGGCGTAGTAACCAGTCTCGACATTGCGCAAGCTGGGAGTCAACATCTCGCGCCACATAAGAGACTCCCGCCAGCAGAGCCTCCGTGCAAGCGTGTAAGCCGTTCCTGCATCTGTCGCACTAGCCCACCAAATTTCCCACTCGTTCCCATGCCCTGTTCTTCCACGTACAGACGGCGTCGGCTCTCTGCGTGTAAAGTTGAAGGCTACATCAGGAAGATGAAGTAGTAGCGACACTGGATCTATCAAAATAGTGGCTGCAACTCGTGGTGCGAAATCAGCTCGTTGTAACAGCTGTCCCATCAGTAATGTTCCATAACTGTTACCAATGAGAACGAAGTCATTCCACGTTCCACTCTCTCCTGCACCAGGGGTCGGCTGCAAAGCTCGTTGCTGCGCCACGCATTTTGCAATCATCTTGCAGAGTTCCGGGGTTGATGCAAGGGGGTATGTCGTAACGCGGGATGAAATTGGTAGCATTTCGACGGCGAGGATTCCAACGTCCTTAGGTATAGTGTGAAGCCAAAACATGTACGGAATTAGGCCGACACCCAGACCGTGGATGAAGACAATGGGGCGTTTTGTGGTCGACTTGTGTGGACGATACCAGTACGACATTTCATCGGCAGCGGAGTGTGTGAATGGGAAGAGGTTGATAAATCGAACTGGGAAGATTTTGAAAAATGTTGATAATGGTTGCTTGTAGTAACGGTATCCTTGCGTTAGGAGATACAATGCCATCAAGTTATCGAAGAGCCCAATTACCTGGCAAGAGACTTTAGTCAGCTGAAACCTGATAGATAAAAGGAGACTCCTTCCATTCATCTGCTCTGTGGTCCTCTTTGAAGCCTCCTTCAGTGCGAAAGAAAATAGATAATTGAGGGCTCTTAACTCACCATGTAGTAGAATAAGCTGCGATGTTGGATAATCACGGGATCAAACATAAGTCTCAGTGCCTCGGCGCTTCCCCTGCCTGAACGTAGCTTGATCCCAAACTTTTCTTCCGCGTCGTCAATGTATTGTTCGAGTTCGTCGTCAATATGCTTGGTAGGTCGACTAGACATGTTGTCTTGTTCGAACAGCGCCCAAAGTAGCCAATCTTTCAAGTTCTCTCGACGAATATCTTCCATATGGACGTTCAGCATCCACTTCCGTACAAATTCCTCACCATCCGGCACAAGACTCAACGCTTTGTAAAATAGACGTGCACGCTGCGATCGAGTCATTCGTGGAGGCTGGTAAGGCTTGTGTGACTGGAGGTACCATTTGTACGGCAGAAAGAAAAGTAAGTAGAAAAGAATCTCAATCGCGGCAATAACTTCGATAAAAATAGAGACTGGGTGAGCAATGGCCTTGACGCCGCCGAGAGCAAACACAACGTAAAAGTAGGTAAGGCCTAATAAGCCTAAGTCCCTCATCATAACGATAAGGGCTCGTACCGCGATGTATTGCGGCCATGTTTTCTGGACGATCATCGTAGGAAATCGTAGGCAGCGGCGTTGTTCTCTTCGGTAAAGTATAAAGCCCCAGGGAATCTCGATCAAACCTTCTGTAAGTGTGTCGTTCTCAATCTTCTAAAAACTGAAAATAGCTCTTGCCGTGAAGTTTTCGATTTACCAATCGCGAGACAAATAAGCCGCGGACATTGGATTATATTGCGTCGTTGGCGGTGATGTGCCAAGAACCTGCCAGGTACTTCTGGGTCCAGTATCTCATACACACTGAAAATTTAAGGGCGCATATCCGCTCAGTATCGAAAATCCTCGAAGTCAGCCAAGCTTCTGTGACGTATGACGGAGGGAAATAGGTCAGACAAGGCGACGCTGGAGAAGAGGTATAAAATGGAAGCGGACCTCCGTATCCAGGAACAAGGGAACGAGAACAAAGTCCGTAACCTGCTATTGGGATGGATATGATCAACGGCAAATGTGGGTTGCTCGCATGAGAATTCCGATTGCCTTAGTTTCAAACTTACTTGCCGCACATTGGATGAGCTGTCTGCGAGGTCCAGCCACTTCTCACATGTTTTCCCCGTCTGTCAGCACGGTTCAAGTCAATAGTCTCCAACAACCGTAACCAATAGGTACTTCTCAGCTGTTTATTGGCTTTGCGGATAGTTTTAAGTCCAGTCGACTAAACTGGCAACTGGGAACCTGCAACTTGATGGCGATGAACGTTGGCTAAATCCGATTATGTCGGACCATATGCGGCACATGTGGTCTCTCGGGCTCTTGTATGGCTAAGATAGCTAAGCTTCTGTAGGCTTGGTCGACATAATGCTTCAATTGGACTGAAACATCTGATTTTTCGTCGGTGTTGGTGTCATAGTTTATGTACTCCGCAGGTCTGATTGCGGGATACCCCTGCGCCGCCACTGTCAAAGCGAGCGCAGTGCCGAAGGCCGCATAATGGATCTCCAGGATTCAGGGGCTAGATATCGTGTTCGTTCAGCGTGTTCGTTTTGAGTCAAACATTTGTCATCGTTGCGTTCTTGTTCTACGTGTGGGCATGATATTGTGAGCACTGCTGCTCTATTGGTCGGTTAGAAACCAGCACATGACCGATACGCTCACCCCATTTAAGGGAGGGTTGTCACTATTCAATAAGTTCTTGGCAAATTATGGGCCTTCAAGAGCACATTTTACTTCATTTTCTAAATTGGAAGCTCTGTACCGTTTGTTCTATCATTTCTAGTCTCGGTTGCGTATTTCCTTTCATCCATAGTCACTAACAATCGAGGTTGGTGATGGAACCGCCAATAGTGAACGCAGGTTGGGTCGCTATCACAAGGTGGCACTTTCACAGCATGCTCCTCACACCAGCCTATAAGAGTTTCACAAGTCTCTGAAGTACTCTGCAGAGGCGCAGCTAGTGCTATAGCCTAGCAGAACGGTGCTCTGCTGACTAGGCCTAACAACTTGGGTAGGTTATATCCATCTCACCCCCACCCAGATTTAACCATCTCAAAAGACCTCTAGAGTGACCTTCGGCACCCACCCTACTCCCCTTGCTTTTCAAAATCTAGACATAAGCTACATGAAGAAACCGTGATAATTTGCCTCCGCGAGGCCGGTAATACTGCACTATTCGCAGTGGCCTCGAACCGTGCTGATTTCTTATCTCTCTACAACAACTGGACCGTTATTGACTTCTCAGGTGCGTTTGATGCGAAAAGACAGGACATTGTCACGAAGGAACGCCATTATGTCTTCTCTAGAACCCCCTCATCCATTCTGACTCGGTCATGCGAGTGAAGGCTTTAGTCCCTCTAATTTGAACGCGCGCTTTCGCTCATATGCGGTGTTGGACCCGTAAGGCACTTTGCCGAGATTATCAGAACAGCGGCAAACTCAGCTCTTCATGAGGATCGCATTTTCTAGTCTCAGGCCAGCGTCCACGACTATAATGAAGACTTTGTTACGTCCGAAGCACTCCATCGCTTAGAAAAAGCCAGAAATCAAGAACCATTACTACTAACAGCCGCGACTTAGAACCCTGCCAGAAAAAAAGAAAAAGAAGCCTTTTGAGAATTACTACGAAAGGCCCCAAGATGCAGCTAACTGTGGGTTGGCAAATACTTTTTTAAACAATAACACCAGGCCAATAACTTGAACCAAACAGAAAACACGTGCTTAATATGCCACCGACGCGTAGTTGTCGCAAGAATTATCGCCGCCAGCGTAAACACGACCGCGGCGTATTTAGCGTTCCAACCTGAAGACAAGACTTCAGTTGGTGTCGGACCCAAATGCATTACACCTGTTCAGAAGTCGGCCAAATCGAAAGTGCAATCCAGACTAATATCTAAAGGTGGTATCACCAAAGGCTGGGCTCTTCAGCAAGCCGTCCTCCACTTTCTACGGCTCGCTCTGACCGAGCTCTCGAAGGTGATTTAGTACCAAGATGGAATGTCGCACAGCATGCTCGATTAATGAGAGCACTACCTCAGCGATCAAGGCATGCGAGAGAACCTGGCTCTGGCCAAAGGCCTCGACCAACATATTTTTACGTGACTCAATTGGGAGGGGGGGATTAACATGGAAGCGGCAAAGGCAGGGTTTGGTGGGTTCGTCAACTGCTTGTAGAAAACTCGCTTGAATCCGTGACAGCCTTTGATTGTACGATAGTCATCGGAAAGGCATTCTTGATTTTAGACGGACAGACTCGTCATTAAGCTCCGATAAAATATCTATTAGCTACCAAGGTTTAGTATAGTATGGTCCATTTCTGTAAAACCATGCAACAATTCGGACAAGAAATTAGGAAATTGGGCAGTTAATGGCGCTGCGGAAAAGCATATTGTTAGTCTTGTATTCTTGGCACATGCGAGCTTGTTCACGAACTTCTTGTCATCTTTGTTGGCAGTGATACCGAAAGGCTCCTCCTTGTTCACAGCGCATTTAGCGAAAACGTTCGGGACGAGCTGCGTCGAGGTGGTGCCGCAGTCAAGGTTCCAGGTCTTTCCGCTAGCACCAGGCACGTCGATATCGTGGCCAACGCTAACGTACTGGTTGACGATGCCGTCACCGGTGAAGTAGCTTCGGCGGAGTTAGTCATTTTAGTTCTAAACTGATTGAATCCACCAATATTCACGGCTAAGAGCAATGCTCGCTAGGGAAGGGGAATGCTCACCATCCGTAGATAATCTGGCGGCTCTCGAGGGCAGGAGCAGCTTGAACCCCGGCTAGCAGAAGGGCAGCAGCGACGGTGATGAAGGCGTGCATCTTTGAAGATTATATAACTTGATAAAAGATACTAACTTATTTAGTTGAATAAGTTGTTTGAGGAACGAGTGACTTGATTTAATGCTGGAATTGTAAGTCTTGGGAACAACACCAGTCCTGATGGTTCTTATACTAAGCTGCGCTGAATCAACAAACTCGTATTTGTCGATCTCTACTTTGACTTTCATATTCGGACCCGGTGTGGCCGTGTGGAGTGTGTGCCCCTTTGCTGCACATTGCCTCAATGCGGGAGCCGACGTTGAGGCTCTTCCCTCTCCTTCTTTTGCATGAGCAATCAATTTCCATCTCCCGGGTAATCCGAGCGCAAAAATTACTCGGCAATCGATCATCTAATTACAAACTCTAATCGGTTTGTTTGCGTGGCAAAGCCTTCACTGCCACTTCCGGTGGAGAATGCAGCAGAGTATAATAGAATACCTCATCTCGATCTCGGAACCGTATCCTTGTTTTCCAAGACGTAAATGACCGACCAGTGTTGAACCCAAAGTGGAAAGTTCGGGATACCATCTGCATAAAAAGACACGACGTCGAAAACATTGGCCGATTATTTCTCCTACGCTTAAAGAATTCCAAGAGCTTAATATCCTCGACGCTTGGGGGGTTGCGCGATAGGCGTCGACAACAAGTGAATGGAAGAGAGACGGCATTGGTCAAGAGAGACTGGAGCTGGTAGTCACTTTTCTCAAGGGACATTGCGGTCTTCTGGTAAGTGAAAGCTCCGGCTAGTGCCACTGAATACCACAACAGGCATATTGATTTTTCCTAGTTGGGATAATCATGAACATGGGTCTTTGTAGTATTGTCACTCAGTTGTCGGGCAATCTGAAGACAGCGTCCACAGCTAGTCTCGCGATCCTTGAATGCAAGACTTTTGTAGCCATTTAACCCTTATTTTTCTATCAGTTTACAACTGCTAAATTGACTGACATATCATTCCAGGCATGTGAACTCATGAAACAAATTGAACTCTCAAGTGCATTTCACCATGCGTGGAGGAAAGGTCGGTGAAGCCCTTATCGAAGAAAGTTCCACTTAACCTGCTGGAATGCCACAAGAGGAAGGAAGGTAGATTCGAACGCTACTCTCAGTTGATTGACCTTTCTAGAATTCGCAGCAGCCACTGAGAAGACTCATGCAATCGTCCAAGACCTTATATATCTCATTGCAGTTAAATGATATAAAGTCATTCTATCCATAATGTATGACTGGAAAGTGTACTCGTGTTGCCCGTGGTATATCATTGAACCTTTTTCGGTATCTGCTCAATACTATCTACCCCATCGGGTGCTAATGGGCCTCATTTTTGAGTTCCAACTGTAGTACCCACCGTTACTCCAAAAATTGGATTGTCTGAAATTTTCATTGGGTTAAAACTCTCAGGCGATGAATTTAATTGGCTTACCTGAACCTTTGTAAAAAAAAAATTTGAGGTTCATTAGCACCCGATGGGATGGGATGATCATGCTAGTGAAGAAGGCATTTGAGCTGTTAACTACAACTGCTCGACAGAGAGATGGATCACAGTTGGAATATGGGCCAGGAAGTGCTGGACAATTATACTAAAAGCGATCAAAATCCCAGGGGATGCGGAATATACAGATTACCAGTTGCTCCTATAATATCGCTTATGTTCGAGAGATGAACATATTAATCCATCCAAACATGAGTGAGGCCTTGAACATGTTTTAAGCCAACTACCAGCCACAACAGGCTCCTAGCTAACGTGCCATTGCTCTACGAGTGAGTACAAGGTACAAATGGAGCACTACCGCAAAACCGACCATCCATGGTTCTACCGTCTATCTCATAAAACCGAGGAGCTGCTGGTTCGGCCTGATCTGGCCTTGCCGACGGTGAGCCAGCTTGGGTTCACAGCTGGCCTCGCCAAGCTTATGATAATGGGGCCGAAACAAATAATACCTAGATATAGTCCCTTACGATATGGCTATGGCTGGCACTGCCGCCCGGCAGGGATTTCTATGCACTTTGCATCTGGATTCATTTCTTTGACCCACCAGTTAGTTTTTCCAGGTGATCCCAGAGTTGCCACAGATCTGGCTCAATAATTAGTGGTCAGCTATACAACTGGTACTACTTGTACACGAAGACACAATATCCAAACCAATGCTTTCCTAGTCTATCCCCGAAGGTCCACTTTCAGCAATATGGACATCGACTTACGTCTTCCAGAGCCTGAAAATAATGGATTCCTGATGCCATTAACGACTAATCCTCGAGTTGTGGGCCGTATGGACACCCGCGAATCGTTCCTATCGAACGTCAAGCGGCATTACTTTGTCGACTGGTTCTTGAAAAAGGTGAAGGACAGATGCAGATGGCAATGGTTGTGGATTTATAATGAACGACATATACAAAGACGTCAAATAGACAAGCCTGGCATCACAATCAAGCGGTGACTGGAAAGGCTGTTCCACTTCAAGCGGCGTAACCCTCAATGCAATCAAGTCAATGTCAGCCTCTTTCTTGGTTACTTGACGCTCTTTCTTAACCAACTTGATTAAATACCTTAAACACAGCACAGAGTCCGAAATAGTAGTTATATATTAGAGAGTTAGAGTGGACTATAAAGATATGATATTAGATAGCATGTATGACCGTAGATCTACAAGGCCAAAAGTAAAATTTACTGCATGCATTCGCAAATTCTATCGTTCTCCTCGGCGTAACCGTATGCTTTTCGTGCCTTTCTAAACACCTTGAAAGGAGCTTAAGCCCATAACCAGCAAGAACAAGTCAGCTTTATTACAAAGCATTCATTTTTCATCCTGTGCCGCCTATATTTGCTCCCTCCTCGTCCCATAGGACTGTAATTGGCTCATGACTTTTTGAGAATTTCTGTCCACCGAACCAGAGTTCAAATCTAAGATCAGCGGGAGCCACAATAACTCTCACATCAAAGCTACATATGTAGTACTTGAAGCCTCGTGAGAAGCATGTACCCCGTTTTTCTTTGAGCACTAGCTGCTCCTGTTGTACACCTTCAAGGTTACTCTTTACATCACAGAGCTTTGACGCCCCGTCTATTTATTTTTGTAAGTCACAAGCCCAGGAGATATCAATAATGAGTTACTCGTTCAACGTACCATGCCGCATGCTTTTGGGCAGTAGTTCTGCTTCGTTATGTGATATCAGAATTCTTGCATCCCAGGACCTTTTTGTTTCCGTCGGCCCCAGCCGAACATCAAAAGACTTTACGATCGGTTTGTTGGGGTTGATGACGTCGCCCTATGACTTGATGAGACCTACAAAACATCGAACATATGTGTTGTTGGAGCCGAAAGTACTGACCTTGCGAACCAGCCACTGTATCTGGTTTACGGCCCACCTCTGTCTAGGATCGAACTGGTCCGTCTCCATCTCTTCGTTGGCATGTAGTAAAGGTGAGTAAACATGCCGTACGAGCACTCCGTAGCTTGCTCGGGCTATTCGGGTTGCTAGAACAGATAGGTTTTCGCTATTCTTTCTTTGCTGTGGATCGAGAAGAAGGCCACGGACCACAACAAGCTGGGGGTCCTGGCAAGGAATTACTGCCATCTGACAAGCGTTTGTATGAGGGTAGCTCGTAAATTGTTGTTGCAGCCTATCACGAACATACGCGGAGCTTCCTAGGCCACCAGATAGAATCATATGCTCCTGTAGACTTCCGGTAAGCCAGGTGCTTCCTTAGCTTGGTGCATGTGGGTGATAATACTTACAACTTGTTGGGATTGTCTGCTATCGCTCAGCCAGTCCAGTTGCTCTTTTATCCGCAGCATAATGCCTTTGATCTGGACCTCAAACAGAGCCATGAACTCTTCCCTATTATTGTCGCATTTGTCAGCATTGAATTTTCCACAATAGGCATTACCTACCTTGAAAATAGCATCTTGCCGTTTTCAACTCCGAGCCCAGGATGATTGAAGTCGTGAGAAACGCCTTCCATTTGAATCCTGTAGACCGGTTGCATGTAAGCACGTTCGCCAAACTTGTGCTTGACTGTCCGAAAATGGTGGCTTCGTGACATGCGTACAGGTAAGTCGACAGGCATGCGCCCTTGTGTTTCGGGGTATGCAGCAAGGCGAAGCGACACCAGGCGTATGAAGGCTCTATCTATAAGCATAGAGCCAATTCCTACACCCTTGACTGCCGCTATCTGGGACATCTGCGGAAAACTCTCGTCGACTGAGGTGACCTGCATAAGTGCTAAGTCAGTGGTCCCGCCACCGGCGTCAACTGTAAGGAAGAGACTCCCAAGATGGAACTGGACAGGGCTCGTTTTGAGTGTGGCAACGGCCGCAGCTTCTGCTTCAGTCAGGTCAACTTGTGCCACATGCTTGGTTCCCTCAACTCCAAAGCCAGCACCTCGGATAACCTCCTTGAAGGCATTAACGACGGACATTTTCGTCCAAGTCGTTGGCACGCTGAATAGAAACTTAACGGCCATGTCAGTCCAACCACCAAAATGGCGCCTTCCAATCTGTGTTTCAATGCTCTCCTTGATGTGCTCATAGACTTGCTGTAAGTAGTCTGTCATGAAGCGCTGCGCGTCTACTGTGTTCTGTGGAGTATTAGAAAGCCCTTGCTGTTTTGCTGCTGCCAAAGTATCCTCATCAAGAAAGATTTTGAAAAACTCCCGTCTGATCTTTCCGGGTGTCGTGTCGTCGTCATCCTCGCACATGAATCCCCATGATGAAAGGGTGTTATCAGAATTGTAGATGAGGACTGTCGGGACTTTGCGCTCTCCGCGATCTCCGCTGCCAGGCCAATCATTGATGATTTGAATTGGGGTCTTCGGAGTCATCCAGGCAACACCTATTGTTGCAAGTCAATATTCCTGATGTTCAAGGAATCAAGTCTATGATCGTACCAGTGAAAGTTGTTCCCAAGTCAACGGACACAAAAATCTCCGTCTTCTCTGCCATTTTAATTTTCCACAAATTGAAAACGGTGAAATAAAACCAGTTCGTAGACTAAGCCGAATTGATGCGGCGCGATATGTTTTTTGTAGGTCCGATGCTCGACGAAGGGGGGGGGGGGGGGGGGGGGGGGGGGGGGGGGGGGGGGGGGGGGGGGGGGGGGGGGGGGGGGGGGGTGGGACAGCATATATTCATGGTTATATCTTCACGAGAAACAGTTTTCCATGACGGCCCAGGCCAGCCTTGAGTTTTACTCACTTAAGAAGTCGGCCCGCTGACATGGGGGCTGGTCTCATGCGAGTTGTGCATTTTCGAAACCTCTTGATTGTGACTAAGGGATGAGAGAGACCTTGAAGCGGCTAGAAGACCCACATCAAACTGGTAATCAGTTTTGGGGCTTCCACCTTGGTAGTATGCAGCCATCGCACGTCTCCGTCCAGCCGTTCTATGATGGTGGACATCGAATCGGGCTTTAGTCCTTGTTTACACCCCCCCCCCTCTCCTCCTACACCTTCCCTGACTCTGCCTGGGAGAGGCGGAAACGTTCAGTATTGCATGATTGGAAGACGTCCTTCCTCCAGGACCCTGGGTTACCCTGCCGATAATTGACTGTGTGAGCCTAGTGGCACAAATAAAAGTAACAGCGCCCAGCTCCCAACTGCAGCTGTCTCGAAACATATCATAAAAACTGCATCATCTTGCCCCTACGACCTTTCACTTTGTCTCTGCACTTTCAAATCCATCATGGCTAATACTCTTCCCGGAGCGACATCACTGCCTCAGATGTCAACTCCGACGACCATTGCGCTACCGCCTACATGGACCGTAAATGCAACCGTCACTCCAGCAACGCTTTTGCCTGGGCAATACATTTCTACCGGGAATGCGACAATTACAGCAGTGAACTATGGTCCTGCAGGGCAAACGGAGTCCGTTCTGTTGAATATTGTTTTGATGGGATTACCTACAGCGAATTCCAATTCCCACGCGTCTCCGTCTTCTTCGACTGGACATGCAACGGGAACATCGTCGCCCGAAGGACCTACTCCTGCACCATCTTCAAGGCTGGAGTCGGGCGTTATTGCCGGCGTAACCATAGGCTGCTTCCTCGGTGGTCTCGTCATTGGCACAATTGTTACTTTCCTTCTCCGGAGACGAAAACTGGCGAATTCAAGAAGAAGCCCTGAACCAGAATCTGTAGCCATAACCATGAAGCCTAAAAGCTTTGGGACATCCTTGGCGTTAAACGACATTCAGCTTCGTCAATTCTTGCTCGACACGGTACCCGACAAAGAAATAGCAACTGAGCTTCAGTCCTTGAGTGAGCTCATTCAACTACACATCGAAAATAACTATCACTTGCTCCCGGTGCAATCGAGCCCTTCCATACTTGCAGAGAGTTTGCTAAGTTTAGGCTTCAATCTGCATCCAGAGGCTGACATGGAGGCCATCGCCGCTATT